>OX421883.1:0-2400000 GCA_949128085.1 Cetonia aurata | reverse complement strand
ACCATTACCAACTTGTATTTAATCTAGGAGAAAATAGTGGAAATGCAGAAGAAAATTAAATTATTATATTATTTTGTAATAGTATTTTATTATATCAAGAACAAAACCAAAATAAATTAATTGTAATTTTTAATATAATATTTTAAAGGTTATAAACACGTTTTCTTCAATTAATCATTTGCATTTCCAGTGATTTTTTATGTTAGTAAGTTTTGTTTATAAAAATAAAAGCGAAGCAATTTGACACTAGAATAGCAATAGCCGATCTGTCAAAGTTGTAATTTCAAGAAGTTATTTTAAATATCTTTCTAATTAGTTTTATCAGTATTATCACTCGAAAATGGCTTTGGCGTTGTTACTGAGAAGCGCTGCCCGGCCCGGAGGTATTTCAATTAAACCCTCAATATTTGAAATTATATTACATAATCGTATTTCTAGCCATACGTAGCACGTTAGGGCTTAGCGCAATCCAAATGAAAAACCCGACGTTTTTCAAGCAGAGTTTGAACCTGTCTCAATTCGCGACGCATGGCTTAAATGCCATCGCCTTGCAACGCACTGCCAATCTTGTTCCGAAGGTGAATAACATGCAAGTCAGGCAAGCGCACATGGATCACGGTTTGCTGTGGACGTTAGAGCGTGTGTGGGCTCTTTCGCTTCTGGCTATTATACCACTGACAGTGATGGCACCGAACACACTTATGGATGATATATTTGTTATTTCGGTCATTGTGCATAATCACTGGTAAGTAATATTTTCTGTATTTTTGGTGAAATGATTTTTTTTTTATTTATTAATAGAATGTGGAAATTTTGTTTTGGGGGATCTAATAAAAAAAAATTATTTTGACATATGTCATGCCTCATGCGACATTTATTATAGCGGAAAATTTAAGAACTATATTGACAGATCAAAAAAGTGAGGTTATATAATGTGACATTTAAAAAAGTTGCTTCAAATTTAATTTCAAGAGCTTATAGTTTAAACTTTTAGGAAAGTAGTTAAAAAAAGATAACAATTTTTCTAATTCTAATTAATTACATTTCCGTTTCCTGGTAACTAAAAGAATCTAAATAAGGAATAATTTTTTTTTCCCACGTTTTAAAACCAGATCATTTCATATAATTACTAATGTATTTAATAGGGGTTTGGAGGCTGTTGTTATTGATTATGTGCGTCCTGTATTATTCGGAGATGCCATTCCAAAGATTTCCCTTGGGATTTTGTATTTCTTCTCCGCCGTCGTTTTAGGCGGACTCCTCTATTTCAATCACAATGACATTGGGATGGGTCGTGCTATTCGTAAATTGTGGAGCATCAGAGATGGGCAGAAGTAAATTAGTTGAAATATTTTGCGATAATGTTTATTTATATGTTTGAAATACAAGTATTGTTTTAAAATGATGTGTTATTTATTAATAGTTGACTATTAAGACTAAAAAAACATCCAAACTAAAACATTAAAAAAAAAAACAAAGTTTAAGTCTCCCAAATAGTTTATTAAAATTTGCATTAAATGTGGTGAAAGTCCAGGCAGTCAAGAGAAGATATAAGAAAAGTATTGGATAAAAGAAGCAGATGTTAGCTCAACTTTTTGCAAATATGCCAAAGACCGTCTAACTTAGACCTAACATTTGTCTATACAGAATTAATCTAATTAGAATTTCTTATAATAAAAATGGTCTATTACATCTTTTTGCAACGACCGAAGTACTTTTTAAGATATTGAAGGGAACCGCTCTGGTGGAAATATCTGCATACAGAAACACTTAGTAAAAAAAAAATATAAATATTTTATTAAAGATTAAAACAGATGGTAAGTCAAACAGATTAACTAAATACTTGGGATTTAACATTATCACTATAAAACAATCTCATAGCACTCCATTGCGTTTTATGTAATAAAATGTGAGGCCGTTTTGATCTAATATGTTCGACTGCTTGTTCAGGTGTAATATTATTCTTCTACAATATAAAGTGTTAATTTGCTTGCGTAAAATTTATTAAATTGTACTTACAAGCATTAAATAACAACCTACTAATGTCGCACTTCTTGTACGTCCGGCTTTACAATGTACATAGACAGTCGGTTCCCTGTCAGTGTCTTTTATTGCTGTAATTTTATTAATAAATTCCACACCTTCCCATAGTTTCTTCTGACAAGGAGTTTCAAAGATATCAGTCGTCGCTAATTGTAAGAATTCGACACCGACAGAATTCCATTTCTAAGCAACGATATATTAGAATATGACGTAACCTCAATATGAAAACATAACCTCACCATAACATAACCATGACATTCATTAAATATTTTTTCTACCTACCTCTTTATTATTCGCAAACCATAATTCGTAATCCTCATTCATAGACACAACACCTCTTACGTTCTCTCCATTAATTAGCTGCAAATTGAAAATTTACTTCATCAATTAAACGTCAGATGTTGGGGTTTGTTTTATACTTCCGGTGTCAAATGGGGAAATGGTAACGCGCCTAAGATGATGTTCTCGTCGATTCTGTCGTACCATCTTCGGGCAGTAACTTTTTCCATGAAGATGTTGTACAGTAAACTTGGATAAAATGTAACCCTAGCGAACATTTTCGGATCACATTTTACTGTTATACAGAAAAGAAGAACATATTAAAGGAAGCGACGGCCAAGTTCGTCTTTTAACTCACGATCTTGAAGGAAGTGGGTCAGATTCATTTTTTATTCAAGGATGTGGTTTGGTGATTAGACGACGATTAGAAAGTTGAAGAAGTTCAAGGTATACAGACACTACAAACACGTTTCTACCATTTTGTTGTAAATCCGGTTGCATATATTATAATATAATTACCAATTATTACGTTGCATAAAGAGAACTAAAAATAAGATTCATCTCTGCATCTCCGCTGTTGATCTTAAAAAAAAACATTTTTCGTAGCACATATAGTAAGATGTAAGTAAAAAAATGAAAGAAAAAATATATCTAAAATGTAGGTATTTCTTTTTTACCTATTAGTGTTTTGTAAGCAAAAAAGTTTGTATAAACTTTAATTAAAACGCGCGAAGAAATTTCGCGGTCATTTCCATGTTTCTTACTTACTTTCATTGTTACAACTACAAAGCAAGAAAAAAAAAAGAGTTCGGAACTCATAACATTAACAAATTTATTTATTCTAACGAGTTATTACATTTTTTTTATTATTTTATTTATAGTATATGTAATTTATAAATCTAGTTCGTATTTCGCGCCAATTTCATCTACGTTGGTAACTTTTGGCTCTGCTTTTAGTAACTTTCGCCGTACCACACGTAATAAACGTCAAAATCGCGTCAAAGATAACCTGGAAATAGCACTTTTCAAACACCGTTTTTAGTACTTTCTTTTCATTTTCGCACATAATGAATACCCATTTTGAACTCGGGGAGAGATGCTTTATCCGATAGCATATCTATAAATCGCCAAATCGTTCCCATTAATTAGGAAATATACCCAAAAGATATACCATGGAATTTAAATTTTTTACGATTTTGTATTCTAGTTACTTCAATATTTTTATAAATAAAATTGCGCGGGAAATTTGTATTTTGCTTGGTAGATGCTTTGTAAGTAAGCTAACAATTTTAATAATGAATAATTTCGGAATATTCGAAGCATAATATTTGCATTTACCTCCATTAAATTTAAATTATTAGTGCATTTTTAACTAAACTTTAATGTAAATATCCAAAATTTCTATTATTATATTTTAGTCTTTCTTTATCTAAACAATTAATTCATAAATTTTGAATGGTCCCCGAATAACACTGATCATATTATATCAAACAATTATATTTATTTATACGAAATAAAAACACAAACGTTTAATAAAAGACTATGTTTATTTACAGTAAACTCTGATCTAACATTATTTTGCCTAAAGCACGATTCCTAAAAGCTTGCAACATGAGTTTTGCTGCTGCATCAATGTCTGGTCTACGAACATAATTTCCACTTGTAATGTCTCTTAATTTTAACAATTTATTATTATTCACCGCTATTTGAGCTAAAACTTCTAGAATATCATCCGAAGGTCCTTTCAACTTAAACACATCCACATATTTAAACATCTGATGTTTATTCAGCCAAAACAATAAGTAATCGGCGATTATATTTTCGCCCACTAAATGATCTTGGATCGTTGCACATAGAGCTAATTTAAGTCCAACTTCAGTGTTTGGTACACTCGGAGTTAAAATACCAGGAGTATCCAACATGTAAAATAATGGGTTTTCACTCATTTTAATTTTTGTGAGAACACTTCTTGTAATGCCGGGTATTGCACCTACCGCTGATGCATTCGGTTTGTGTAAATATCGATTACGTAGAGCATTTACTAACGAAGATTTACCCACATTTGGCACACCGATAATCATAACACAAAAATCATTAGCTTCCGTTCTGTTGTACCTATCTGATTTATTAATTAGTTCTCGTGCTAACGGGAACAATTTCTTGACGCCTTGGCAACTATGGTTTTTACAATTTGTAAATATTATGTTATCACACTCAACGGAGAGTTTGTCCTGTATTTTCGTGAATAAGATTTTGGGAATTAAATCCGATTTATTTAGAACTAAAATATGTGGTTTGATACCGCTGATAGTGTGCTTAAAATCGGCATTTCTTCCCGACAAAGCTATTCTAGCATCGTGAACTTCGATAATGCAATCGACTGATCTTAACTTGTGTTGCATTTGCTTTAAACCTTTTCCCATGTGTCCGGGGAACCAATGCAATGTTTCTTTATCTACTGTTCTAAATACACTGCGGAACGTATCAGCAGCTAGTTTTTGCGCCATTGTAATTCAATTTAAATACAATAATTATTAAAACTTACATTTTTCTAAGGTTATAATAACTTTGACAATTGTCAAAATTGAAGCGAAGATAATCGCATGATAAGTGTGTAAGTGACGCAAGTAATCAACATAAGAACTGCGGAATATATGTAAATTGTATAAAATATATTTCTTATGTAAATAGGTGTAATGTAATACTAAGATTACTTAAAATTACTATATGTGAGCAATAAAAATTAGCAAAATAATTAGAATTTCAATTTTAAATTAAATTAAAGTAATCATATTTGTTATTGGTAGTCCTGATCCCTCGTGACGTGACTAATGTCATTGGGAAGCCTAACAAAGGTGCAAAGGAGTAAGCGTCTTTGATAAGTAATTGTGCAGTGCTTGTGGGGTATTTAATCCTATTTCTGCTATTTGATTTGTGCTTAGATTAAATTTAACTTCTAAAGAAAGTAATCATGGTAAGTACAATGTAAATTATAATCTATAATGGGTGGTGATTGCGTATCTTTCGTGTAATTAGAGTCGGCGTTCCGCTACGAGCACGAAAGTTTTTGTCGGAAGTTTACCGGCAAACGCCACAACCGATGATTTACGGCGCCTTTTTACTCCTTACGGCGCGATAGCGGAATGCGACATAGCGAATCGGTGCGGGTTTTTGCATTTAGAAGACAAAGATTTAGCCACGAAGGCTATCGAAGAATTGAACAATAGCACGTTTATGGGAGTTAGGATTTCCGTCGAGAAAGGCCGCGTGAAGCCACCGAATCGAAGCAGGGGCGGTAGAGGTGGCGCCGGTGGGCCGATGAGGGGCGGAAAAGATCGCGGTGGCCCTTATTCCAGGGACGGTTTCGGTCCCAGAGCGAGAGGAGGCGGTTTCGGTGGTAGAGACTATCCACCATATCCGGATCGGTACGACTACGAGAGAGCAGGTAGATTCGACGGTTACGATAGGAGACCAGGGGGATACGAGGACAGACGGGGGATGAGCTACATGGGGGAACGTGGTAGGCCCTATTCGAATGGTTATGGTTCGTATCAAATATAATGATGGGTTAAAAATTATTTAGTAGATTGGTATGCAGATCGTCGCCCTCCATACGAAGATAGGCCACCATACGCGGAAACGCCGAGATATGATGATAGGAGAATGCCACCGGCCGCTGGTTTTGAAGACAGGCGTCCTCCAATGGCTGAGAGAAGACCGTTGATGGATCAACAGATGGGGCAAGCTCCGAGAGGCCCACCTGCTAGTTACGATAGGTCTTCTGCCCCGACAGATATGTTTAGCAGAAGGGATAACTCTGCAAAGCCGATGTAAGTTATGATAATTTTATTTTGTAACATTGTAGTTGTTATTCGATTTTGTTGTTTTGATTTTGTCTTCTAATGCTGTTTTGTCCATTTTTGGATTTTTCTCTTCCTGGTGTAGCAAGTTTTTTTATCTTTAGTTTGTCCTATTGATTTCTATAATTCAGTTGAAATTTAAAGTGATTGAAGGGTGACATAATTTTATGTATTGAAACTTTTGTGTGCATAAGTTTGAGAACAGATAATTGTGTAATTTTTTTTATAAATATTCTTTAATATCATGAATATTATCTCAAAATATATAATTGTATATATCGATCGAAAATCGATTACGAACACAAAATGAATGATATTCTACATCTACAAGATCAATGTACCTATACAGTACTACCAAATGATTCCCCCAAAATATATCAGAAGTTGAACAACGAATTAATTAAAGATTGGGAAGAAAAAATAAACTTAAAATCAATGATTCATTACCACCGAAAATTTACGTCCTTCCAAAATTACATAAAACAAATATTCCCCTAAGACGAATACTTAGTAGTATACAAAGTCCTTTGTGTAATTTATCAAAATATCTAACTGACACTATTTCCAACATTTCAGCTAAAACAATTCCAAACACAACATTCATTTCACTTTAAATATTTCAGTTTTAAATGATACACCATTGCGTGGATTTGAAAGTCAATATTTTTATGAAAATTTTTGTGATTACGTGTGTTATAAGAAATTTATTATGGAAAAATAAATGCTAAGCTTGATTTACATAATGCTTTTTTCGTCTAGAAAAAACTGACTGTTTTCTAAATTAGGTAAAGTTGGATAATGTAAATCAGAAAATTTCGTCCAAGTTCGTAAACTAGAAAATAGTTTCCAAACTAGGTCCGATCCTATTTTTTCATCCAACTTTCGTACTAGACTAAAACGATTTTCAAAAAAAGGACAACGTAGATTTAAATTTCGATGAAGTAAACTGCGTATCTGTTTTCTTTATTTTGTTTTCTACTAAACTGTTCAATTTTTCAAAGGTTTGACTATCCATTCTCAACCAATTTTTATAAGAATTTTTGTCTTCCTGTAGAAATTCATTGCTCACAATTGCTACAATGAACATGTACCTGAATTTAAACTCTCGCGTCGCAATAACCAATTATAACACCATATTCTCGACTTTTTCGTATTACAAAGTTCGTTTATTTTTAGTAGTTTTAATATTATTAACAGTTTCCTTCGCTTTTCACGATTCATATTGTTTATATAGGTATTTCTTATTATTATTTAATTAATCAATAATCATTACTCTTAATTTTAACTGCTACTTGTTTATTCTGTAGCTCTACAACAAAATAAATAATTTAAGAATGCTCTTTATATGGATGCATGATGCCTTTTAGGATATTTTAAAATGTGAATACGTTCCTATACTGCATTTCACATCTGTACACATTAATTTAGGTCTAAAATATAACACTAAATAGTGTTAATAAAAGACTTACGCATTTATTTTGTATAAAAGTTATTTCAATAATAAAGAAATAATATTATATAATATTATATTATATTTGGTAAAAAAAATGTAATTTCTAGAACGTATCAGTCTACTTGTTTATATACAGTGTCTGTTATATGCTACGTTAGGCCATTAACTTCCGAACATGCACGAATGTCTGCAGTGGGACTCTGTGTACCATCGACGTCGAACGCTTGAAAGCGAACATCGAGGTCGATAGTCGATAGCGAATCTCGTCTTAAATAGAGCTGTTATCCGGATCCGGATAATTTACTATCCGAATATCCGGATCTGAGTGCTATCCGGATCCACTATCCGGATCCGCTATCCGAAACCTCGGATCCGGATCCGCTTCTTGAATTCGGATATACTATTCGGTGCTGGGATCTACATCCAATAACTACACATAAAATATACAAATTATTATCGAACAACTGAATGGTAATTACTAATTACCATTTATATTATTATTCAAGAAGCGGATCCGGATCCGAGGTTTCGGATAGCGGATCCGGATCTGAGGCTTCGGATAGCGGTTCCGGATCTAATGTATCGGATAGCGGATCCGGATCCGAGGTTTCGGATATCCGGATAGTTTTGGATCCGGATATCCGGATCTCAATTTTGTCGGATATCTGCAGCACTAGTCTTAAACGGTACTCTGTGTCACTATCGCTTCCATTTCGGCAGTATTCGGAAAACGGGCGATAATTTTAGGGTATTAAAGTAATTTTACAGTATAACGGGTGACACTAAGAATATTTTGCTATCTAGCTAATAGCAAATAATCTTTAGCCTGATTAGGTTATGCAATTGAAATGCATGGATTTTATTAAAAAATTGAGTAAAATTGTAAATAATAATGAAACTTCAAATATTTTGAAAAAATAAAGCTCTTTATTTCATGAAAATTGATATTTTAAAATAGAATAGAGTATACATTTATATATTTATATTATAAAATGAATTAAAATAAAAGTTTATACAAAAAATTAAAATCAATAAAGGTAATTATAGAATTATAATTCCACAACAGCGTTCATTATTACCTTCAATGTTTCTGTAATTTAAACTTTTATCTGTGTTTTGCAGTGTCATTAAGGTTTTACAATTCATTTCAATCAATTGGTTCAATTGATTCCTTTTTTTTTGAGACTCGGACTTTAAATTTTCCTTCTTTTTGAGGTCGTCGTGCTAGAATTTCCATCTTCAAACAATCTCCTTAAAGAAGTTGATGTTGAAGCTTCTTCAGCTTCAGGTGGCCGTTCTTTGCTATTGTCTATCTCTTTCTTACCAGTTTGCAGATTGACATAGCGAGAGTATCTCTGTTCAAAGCGATACACCCTTGGCTCTCGCTTCACATCGAAGGTTCCGCCGTGGTGGGGGAAGCGAAGACGATAGTAAATATCATCACAGAGTACCGATTAAGGTCGACATAAGGCGAGAGTCGACGTCGATAATGCACACTGCTGGTTTTACTTTTTACAGAATCGCTTTGTTCGAAAGATCTTGTTGTTCGACAGTGGTCGATTCAATATGGCGGCATTCTATTCGACAAAGTTGCAGAATCCCTATGCAGTCTTTGTTATTTAATAAAGTTTGAAAGTGGGTTATGTTTGCGTAGTCATATACACGTTTTTCTACAAATGTATCTAAAATGGGGCCGTAACAAGAATTCAGGCGCGCGCAAATTAGTGGAAAAAATAACTTTTGATCTCATCATAATTGTTTAGGGACCGCACCGCTGCTGCGTATAACTCGCCATCGGCAACTGGGTATTCTTCCACTGCCCCGCCATCTTACGCCCAATCCGGTGGCGCCAGCAGCGCCTACGGCGGCGGATACGGCGATTCTCGCGGCGCCGCCTCGATGGGATACGATACTCGCGCTCCGGTACAGGGCGGAGGCTACGGTGACTCGCGCGCGCCATCCTCGTATTCCGATTCTCGCGGACCCCCACCTCTCGGCAGCACCAGCGGTGGGGCTATGTATGCGGAAACGAGAAGTTCCGGTGCCGGATCTGGAGTCGCCTCTTACGGAAGCTCATCGGCTCAAGCGGCTGGCGGTTACGGAAGTTCCGCTAGCGCCGGATACGACGGATACGGATCTTCTAGAGCCGGGGCCTATGATAGTGCTTATCCGCCGTTACCTCCGCAAAGAGGGTGAGTTGTTTAAACAATACTGAATGAACAGTTTGAGATTATTAAAATTTTATTTTAAATGTAAAAAAAAAAAATTGTTCTGCGTTCCAACACACTACGTTTACTATTTAATCGTGTTTACTTACAGGTCTAAGATGTACAATGAAGAATACTATTGAAAATAACGGATCTTCTTCATTGCGTTTATTACAAAACAAAAAAGATAATTATACTTGGCGTATTCTCTAAATGTACTGATCATTTTAATAGCGTGTGTCATTTTATTTGTAAATGCAAACGATAACTCTCTCCACCCATAATCTTAGTAAATATTTTAGCGAAGTTGACATAAGTATATTTTAAATCCATCACGAGATTCAGATTCTGCTATTGCAGTTTGAATGATTGCAATAGTGTTTTTGTTTACGCTACAAGATCAAACTCGTGTGTTGTCGTATTTTGCTATAAAGTTAAAAAATTCGCATAAAAAGTTGATACTACTGGGTTTTAGTACGCTGATAACTAGCTGAATTTAAAATCAAACTTTAAGAGTGTAATTTTGATATTTACTTAGTTTATCAATAAGCTCGCCGAAGTAAACAAACATACAAAAGAGAAGGAATATAGATAGTAGTCAAGAAAAAATGTTTTTATTTTTTATAAATAGATAAAGAAATAAAATTAGGAAAAGATTTCAAAATCATTTGAATCCAGACAACTCGCATTAAATTACATTAACAATAATAAAGATTGACATCCTCTTTCGTCGCCGCCACTGAATTTGACAGAAAACTCTAGGAATACGTTCAACATAAATTATTTTGCATCTACGAGCCCTAATGACGTATGACAATATTCTATACTATTTCGTTAATCTTCTTAACACGTGGTTGTTAAAAAAAATTGAAAGAAATATGTTGTTTTTTTTTAAGCACATCGGAAAATAAAAATGATTTAAATTAGACAAAGAATCGGAATGGTTTCCCCTAATAATTGAACGTAATTATAAAGAATTAATTATTTTATTTTCCCTGATATTTTGAGTTATGTAGAAATTAATTAATTAAAAACTATAGTTGCTTTTTACTACTCTAACATTTTAAGGATAAGTTTAATTATGCTTAATTAATTTTAAAAATTGAAGTTGCTTCTTCCTGATATTTTGGATAAAGGATAATTAACTATTTTTAATTTCTATTAATGAATTCTTTTTAATTAACTAATAATTAGAGTTATTTGTTTTGTCTAATATTTTAAGAGACGTTAAAATTAATTAGTCAGTCGAAGAACTGGATTACTTTTCTTTTCATATATTTTAAGAAATGCTAAATTTGATGAAAAAACCCTAAGTAAAAAGCAGTGGCGGCTGGTACTAAAGTGCACGTGCCCACCCAACCACCAAGATAAACGCAGAAAGAAATTCGCATGTAATTGAACGCATTATTTTTACGTATTTTTTTATAAGCATGATATCAAAGTTTCTTTCCGCACCACAGACCATAGCACATATGCCATACGGAAACTATATTCCAGGGGACTATTTCCAATGCTCCGCTTATCTTCGCCATATGCGCTTATACGGCTCATTCGGGCACATAATTTCGTGTCCCCAGTTAACGTCGTGCGATTTCATGTGTGATTTCAAAGGCGTTTCAAAGTGACGTTTATTATTAATGATGGAAGTTATAATTGTGTGCAAAATCTTTTAAAAAAACTCGCTGTTATTTGAGGAACTGAATATCGAGAAACATAATGAGCAAGTAAAAAAGTAGTAGTAGTAAAAAATTTTATCGAAAATTATAAACTGTATTAAATTTTGTGGTGCTTTCGAATTAGCATTACGTGGCCATTACGAAGGAAATGATTCGATAAATCCTGGTATATTTAAAGGTCTTAAAGGAACATCTTAAGACATTCAAAATGAATTATTGGACTGTATGCTTTCTGTGTGTCATGCACACATTAAGAACGAAATTGCTGCCTCAAAATTCGTGTCCGTGATAAGTGATGAAACAAGTGACATTTCAAACATTTTCCAAATGGTTATAGTTTTCCGTTATACTTTAGCAGACGGTACCCCTGTTGAAAGATTTTGGGGTTTTTTGAAACCTTCTGAATCATGATGCTGTTGCGTTAGCTGGCTGTATTGAAAACGTTTTAAATTCTGTTTTAAAAAAATCTGATCAGCTATTTTCGCAAAGCTATGACGGCGCAAGTGTTATGAGTGGCGTCCACGGTGGTGTGCACAAACTCATCAAAGATATATTCCAGTATGCGTATTATATTCACTGTTGCGCACACCAAATAAATTTAATAATGTCACAAGCAACGAGTATAAATACAAATGTTCGCATCTTTTTTTCCGATCTGAGTGATATTACGAATTTCTTCTCCAATTCTCCACAACGAGTTTCTGTATTAGATGAGATCGTTGGAAGTAGAGTTCCAAATGCATCTGCTACAAGGTGGAATTTTAAAATTAGAACTGTTAACACTGTTTATGAAAACAGAGAAGCCCTTATCGAGTGTATGGAGAAAATACAATCAACGTCCAGACAATCGGATACCATCACAAAAGCTGGTGCCCTTTTAAGATTATTGAATGACCCCAAGTTCGTTTTTTGGCTGACAGTTTTTCATCGTTTAATGCCTCATATTAATATAGTATATTCTCAGCTGCAAAAAAGAACTGCTGATTCTGTGACCATAAAAAAATGTATGCAGAGCTTGAAAAAAACATTCAGAAAGAAAGGGAAAATATACACACTATCAGAGACTCCGAACTAGACGACATTGATGTGAGTCACTCTAGGAAAAGAAGGAAGGTAGATGAAAGAACCTCTTATGTTTCCACGACTGTTCAAGCTAAAGAAGTGTGCGACACCATAATATCAGAAATAAAAAGAAGGTTTTCGTTTACAGATCATTTGGAGGTCAATTTGTTTTCGGTGGAGAATTTTGAAGTATATTCGTCGAATTTTCCCATTCAACATTTAGATTCAGCAATTTCCGCCTTTCCATTTTTAGACAGATACAAATTCAAGACAGAGTTGGAAGTAATTTACAGAAGAACAGATTTTAGAGAGGTCTCCGGAGCAGTCCATCTACTTAAGTTTTTGATAGAAAATAATTTGCAAGAAGACTTCTCAGAGACCTTTCTTGTGCTACTCGCAATTGTAACCATGCCCATGACAACTGCAGAAGCAGAACGTTGTTTCTCAACTTTGAAGCGCATTAAAACTTTTTTGAGAAGTATTATGGCCCAGGATAGGTTAACTGCTCTCGCAATGTTGTCTGCTGAGAAACAAATGATTCAAGATCTTTCAAACTTTAATGAATTGGTTATTGAAGAATTCGCATCGAGAAAGAACAGGCGACTTGAATTACAATGCAAAACGTGTGTGTGAAAATTAGTACTAAGTGTTTGTGTTAGTTAGTAATTTATCAGTTACCTTATTAGTTAGACAATAAAAGCAACAAGACAACACGTGAAACTTGATCAAGGAGATGTGCTGTCTGGTAAAAACTAGGTAGGATTTTTCAAACAATTTTTAGTTTAAGTCATTTTTGTTCGTTTATGATGTGACTGTTCTGTATAAAAAGAAGAACTAACAATTTCGAATTTTTGCGCTAAGCCCTTTTCTGAATATTATCCCGATATAGATAAGGCGAAAGAGCGTCACAAACTGCTCTAAAATGCGAGTTTTGAAGGTTAATTTTCAAAACCGGACTCCCTGGTACCCACCCACATGTGCACTCCCAAAATAAAAGTCCACGCGCCGCCACTGTTCAGACGAAGTCTTATTATCAGAAATATCATTAATGAAAATATTGAATAGTAGTGGCCCTAATATACTTCCCTGATAATCATCATCATACAATGACAAAAATACTCAAAACTGTAACACTGATGACATTACACACGTTCAAACAACTTACCACAAACTTTCGTTTGTAGTATCGTCAGACACTAGTTAATTACTTAAAAATAAAATAAATAAATGATTTATCAAACAAAGCAGTTGTTAGGGCTCGTATATGTGATTTTCACTGTCAATTTGATGTCAGTTTGGAGTCAAATAATTTTGGAATCGAAATCTATTAAATAACTAAGTAACGATTAGTTAATTTCGATTGATGATTTTAATAATTGCGCTTCCCTATACATACATATTTTTTTATAAATACTGATCAAGAAAAGAAGATTTTAAAGTATACATATATATTCCACTTGTGTGTTTTCTCAATTTGAGCGGCATGTTTATGATTTTCTGTTATCTTATTTTTAGTTATGCGAGCGGAAACGGCCCAGGCGCACGTAGAGACATGCCACCAGGTCCGGGGCGTCGCTATTAAAAGCGCTGCCAATCTTAAAAATCGTTACTCTCTTGCGCCAAGTAAACAAAAAGAAACAACGCGAATTTCCCTCCATTCCTTGATTATTAATTATATATACAAAACAATATAAGTCATAATTTATCACTCAATAATAATCGATATGAATCCGGGGAAAACCCGAAATTTTGACGCCTGCGAAATCATCCGCACTTTCGTTTTAAATAATTCGACAAACACTGCGATTAAGTCTCAACATGAGTGACGACGTGCCCGTTTTACGAGTGTCGCGTTTTACATCTTAGAGACTCGATTAGATTGGGTCGATATATATGTAGATATTAAGGAAGTTTCAATTTTTTTCTTGACGATAATTAATTTGAAGTTCAAGAAACTTTGTATCAATTTAATATAAAAAATGCGTTTAAGATAATTCTTATTGTGTAATAGGGTTAAGTTTCAGTTTTATCGATGTTTATTTGTGTCAGTATATGAGGAAAATAAAGCGACAATTGTATACACATACATACCAAAGTGTTTAAATTCGAAATGCACAAGGAGAAACTAAAATTTATTTCAATTTATTTAACTTTTGAGAATATGCCATCCACAAAATATTTCTTCGATTTTTAGTAGAATAAGCGATATTACTCAAGGTCGCAAAACTGCAGGTTTTGGTGAAAACTTGCGTTGGAATAGGTTCCTAAGAAAACGCTCGGTTCGAGTCAGAAATATTTTCCCGCGGTGGTGGAATGTCGTGAATAGGCGCATTTTGGATTGTAGATTTTTCTCTATAACATTTAACATTGCAAAACCGGTCACGCGTGCGCCAATGTGAGTTATTAGATGTTCGTAATCGAACGCCATGCAAATATAATTTTCGGCAAGTTATTTGTTACTTAAAGAGAGAAAAAAATAAAAGCGATTATGTATTTAGAGTTTAACAAATCACCTAAATAAGCTGGAAGAAACACGGCGTTCAATTAAAACCTAACAAACTATCGTTTAAATAACTGTTTGATATATAAATTATTATTTTATATGATAAATTGATCAGAAATTGACAAAATCTCAGTAAATATTTTAATGTCGTCAGCATATAACAAAAACTTCGAAAATTGGAAACAAGAACTCACATCATTAATGTATATAAGAAATAGTAATGGGCCAAGATGGGAACCTTGCGGTACACCAGACGTGACAGAAACCGTATCAGACATGAAACTGCCCATTCGTACGGTCTGCGAACGATTACTTATATACGAAGCCACTCAACGAATAAGATCGCCGTGAATGCCAGACATTTGCAATTTGCTAAGCAAAATGTTAAAGTCGGTATACACTGAATCAACTTGAGACGTTCGATTAAAACAATCTAAAATATAATTTGTATATAACACTAAATTTGATTCGACCGATTTTCCCCGACAAAAACCATGCTGCACAGGTATAATGTTATTTTTTACGGCAAAAAATAATAGATTCAAAGACCTTTGACACAACCGACAATATTGAAATAGGGCGATAGTTCTGAACTAAGTGACGTCCACCAGACTTATACACCGGCACGACGTACGACTCCTTCCAAAGTGTGGGGAATCTACCCAAATTGAGAGAACGTGTAAAAATGATATGTAAAGGAACGCTTAGCTCTGCGGCGCACTCCCGAACAAAAACCGCCGGAATCCCATCTAGACCAGCACCACCCCGCCGATCAAGACGACTCAGTAAATTTAAATGTAAATCTTTGGCTTTATTTAATATAAGAAATCATGAAAAGTATTTTTATATTTCGGCTGACGGCAAGAGATACCGCGTAGGTTATTTCGTTTGTGGTTTTAACATCATAAAAAAAATTAAACACGTCAGCGCCTAAAAGGTTAATGTATGTAAATATTTACTGCTACTTAATACAAGTATTTTACATTCTGGATTATTAAATGATTTGGTAAGGAGACAACTTTTAATAACGGGCTTGACGGTGTAAAATCATTCTTGGGGGCGCAGCAACCCCCACCCTTAAAATTTGAATGGGGAAGTTGGGTAAGAAGTTGTAACCACTCATTCAAAAGGTCCTTTAATTTTCTTTACGTGAATAGGTATCAAAGTCATTTCTTTTTAATCAGTAAGCAAAAAGTGCACAATTTGCAACATGCGTAATTCTAAATTGTTGTTTGTACAATCTTTGTTTTATTAAACGATAGCATTCTGTGCCACTTGATTGGAAAGAGCACAAAATTTGTTTTTGAATTTGCGCACAATGAAATCAGCCAGCTGGTGCTGTATACGCGTTGCTAAACTTACCTTCTCTGTTCAATATTTTAAGCAAAATCATGATAGTCTAAATCGCAGAGGGAATATTTTTTGGATGGCAGGTTATAGTTGAATAAGAACAATTATTGCGCCAACGTTTTAATTTTGAAGTCACGTATAATAAAAATTAAAAAAAAAAACAATATATATATATATATTATGAAACCTTTCGTTTTCGCCATAATACGCCTGAATCTGTTTATAGCATTACAGAATACTAAAGAAATCCTAATGGATTACGCATTGTGAAGAGCTTCCTCTTATAGTTGCTAACTATCCATCTTATTTCGCACACAAAATTAGTAGCGCAGATTATACAGATGTTTCATTTGCTTTGTATACACAGCTTTGATGCTCGTGGCATGAAAAATTACAATGTGCAACGATTTCTTGACCAATAAACACATAGCAACAATTTATGTTCAATTTAATGTTGAAAAAATCGTTTTTATCGTTTTTTCAACGTTATAATAGTCTTGAATAATAATAATAATTGATATACAGGATTACATTGATCAAAAGAAACTGCATAGTACCACGTGATAGAGGACCATAAAGCAATAAAGAAACTAGGTCGAAATAAGATTTAAAATTAATATAATTATGAAAGTGTAAATACAATATTTCCGGTACTAACAAATTTACTTTCTCTTTAATATAGGTAAATTAAACGTTAATCAAAATCTTACTTACTCTAATAAACAATTTTATTATTTATTAGAGTAAGTGAACCTACCTTTTTAAACATTTAATTCTTGGATATTTTGTTAATAATTAGCGGTTTTTATTTATTAAATTTGCTTAACAAATCACGTAGATGTCGCACAGATAATTGTTGATATAACAGGATTTACATGAAACACTGAATCCCGGCCTGACTATGGAAAATAATTAATCCGTGATAGGGGGGTTGCATTTCATCTAGACATCTCGCCACCGTTGTCAATGACGATTTATTACTTTTGCTTGTAATTTGATATAAAGAAGATGACGCTGGGATATATGTAAATACAATTAATTTATATCCAGGTTTGTTTATTGCTGGAATTAAAAGTACACTTTATGTAATATTTATAATGTTAAATTTACTATATTCAAAGAGAAGCACTAAATTTGTTAATATATGGTCTTCAGGTTCCTAAGATACTTCAGGAATGGTAAATAAATGAGGTCTAATGTCTCACAAATTCCTCATTATAAAATTATGCGACCGGTTTTGTGTTAATGCACATTCTCAGTATTACTGCTATTAGAAGCAAAAATATAAAAGTCAAAGTTAAAATAATTAGAAAATTTAAGGTGCAAAATTTTATTTTGTTGTAAGTTACTAGAAACCCTTTATTCAGTGTAGTTTGTTACAATTGTGCTCTGCAAAAAAATAGGTACCCGATAATATTTATGTAGATGCACTGATAGTAAATATACTAGTTAGTATAATTTAATAATTTACGATTTAACTAAGAATGATTACCACATCAAGCACAGAAAACATTAAGTTTGTTTGAAAATATTCCACAATAGTTAAATATCTAGTAAATATGCCAAAATAAGCTGTGCAAAATAATAGGTATATTTCAAATAAAACGTTGCTTCTGAACAAAATGTAAAGAGAAAACAAAAGTTTTTATAAAACATTAATATTTGGAAGTACTGCCTTTATTTTCTAACACTGCTTCACATCTACGGGGCCTAGAGTCCACCAAACGTTGGCATTTTTCAACGGAAATAGACTTCCAAGCTTCCTCTGCCGCCTGCCACAGTTGCTCGTTATTTCTAAGGCATATGCAACTAATTACTTTTTTGACGTCACCCCTTAGATGTTCTATGAGGTTTAAGTCAGGTGACTGGGAAAGCCACTGCATTACCAAGGTGACGGTACCTTATTGGCATGGAACCATGCTTTCGCTGCTCTGGACGTGTGTTTTGAATCATTGTGCTTTTGAAATGGCCAGCGCAGCGGCATGTTTTCTTCTGCATAAGCAAGCTTTTCTTTTATCCACACTATTGGATTTTGCAAGAAAAATCCTTAAAAAAATATTTACTATCAGTGCATCTAGATAAATATTACCGTAACCTATTTTTTTACACACCACTGTAGATCTTACAGTTTGTCCTTTATTACATTCGTTATAACACATAATCTCACAATAAAGAATTTGTGAGAGATTAGACCTCATTTATTTACCATTCCTTAAGGTGTACTCGCACGAAGTCACCATCGATTATATAAGGTATTTCGTTTAGATATTGAAGTTGATTATTTTTGGATAGCTACATACATTTTTTTCAATCTTTTCGTGTTAATGATTGACAGCACCTTTGTGTTTACCACACTGAATATATTTCAATAATACACTAATGTTGGTTCAATTATGTCTTCACAACCGGGAGAAATTTTCTAAAAAAAACTTAAAAATCCTGTCGCTTGAGAAAACATAAGGCTTACAGTTGTTAGTATATAAAATATGGTTCTCTAACGCATGGTATGATGTACTATGTATTGTAGTTGTTTCAATGTCACAAGCTAGATTTTAAATATAGATATATCAAACAACTGGTTATAATAATCCCGAGGGGGGGTTACCTACCGGGCGCGTCCCCGGGTGGCGGATAGGGGAAGGCCACAGTTCGTGTTCCAAGGACAGGGGCTGTGGCCTGGCCGGCGATAAGCCCCGCGTGCACGATGATCCAGTAATTTGGAGAGGGCACACGTTAACCTGGCAGTTAAGGAGGTGAAAGGTGAAAACCGGCCCGCGGACCACCCACCCTGCCCGAGCTGTAGTGTCGTGGCGAGGGCCTGCACAGGGTTTAACGATGCCGGTTGCGGCTTCCCCCGATACCGGGAGCCCAACCGATAGACCATGCCCCTTCCAGTTGCGGGGGCGGGGGGTCTAGGCTTAACTGCACGGACCGAGAGGAGACAACCTCATCAAAAACCTAAATCCTAAGGTGGCGGACTAGGCCGACGGGATGCGTGGCTGGATAGAGGATCAGTCGCTACTAGTCCAACCTTGGGGCACCGGGCGCACCCCATTGTATCAACGCCTTACTCCAGTAACGCGGGGCTCTGCTGGAGCGGACCACCCCTTCCCTTGCCACTCGTGGGAACAATTATGGAATCCAACAATCAACCAATTTCAATAACTTCTTCCAACAACGCCGCAGGGCAGCAGACTACAGAACAGGACGCTGTAGAGCACGAAACTGCAATGCAGAAAATTGCAGAGCAGAATATAGTAGAGCAGAAAATTGCAGAGCAGGAAACTGCAATACAGAAAATCGCAGATCAGGAAACTGTAAAGCAGGAACCTGCAGAGCAGGAAATTGTAGAGCAGGATATAACAGGGCAAGAAACTGCAGAGCAGGAAATTGCAGAGCAGACAATTGCAGAGCAGACAATTGCAGAGCAGCAAATTGTAGAACAGGAAACTGCAGAGCAGCAAATTGCAGAGCAGGAACCTGCAATGCGGGAAATTGCAGAGCAGAAAACTGCAATGCAGGAAATTGCAGAGCGGAAAATTGCAGAGCACAATACTGCAGAGCAGAAAATTGCAGAGCAGAAAAGTGCAGGGCAGGAAACTGCAGAGCAAAACATTGCCGGACAGGTAACTGCTACTGAAAAGACCGATGCACAAGGGGCAGAGTGTCCAGCGCCATCTACATCGGTAAAGAGGATCCCGGTGAGGATAAAGACCATCGAGGAGGTGGACCGCATGACCGACGAAGAGATCCGAATGGCTAGAATGTCCGGGACTTCTAAGATAAAAGTGCGAAAGCGCGTAGCAAAGGGCGAGGATTACGTGGCGGCCAAGAGGGCCGTGATAAAGAACAATTTCCTCAATCACGCGCAAAAAAGCCAGCAAGCTAATGCGCCAAAACAGCCCAAGAAGCCGCAAACGTCTCGAGAACGGTGGAAGGCCAGGAATCCACATAAGAAACCGCCACCGAAAAAACGCCCACTGCCGCAGGATGACACCTCGAGTAAGCAGCCGAACAAGAAGTCTAAAATAGACGCCGTGAGAGAACGCCAGGAGGCCGCTGCTATTAGAAAGGTTGGGATCATCTGCGCAGGTTATCCGAACGTCCAAATGGATAAGGGTCAATTGCAAGCGGTTCAACGTGCGGTGATGGAGGCGATCGAATGCATACCGGAACGAGGACCGCAGGTCCGCTTCCTAAGATCCACCCATCGACCAGGTCACCTCGTGATGACGTGCGCCGATAAATGCAGCGCGGATTGGCTGAAACATATAGTCCCTACTCTCAGCCCTTGGCGCGGAGCGAATCTCAAGGTCCTCGACAGTGCTAAAATTCCAAAGCCTTGGTCGTGTACAGCTTTCGTCTCGGACGAGAATGGAGAAGCTTTAACGGCCGAAAAGATACTCACCCGTCTCAGGGTGAGTAATCGACGCCTGAACACACATCTCTGGACCGTTTGGGAATCGAAGAGGGGCGATAGGGGCACCCTATGGACTTTCTCCGGCGATAAACAGTCTGTAGAGGAGATCAGAAGGATGGATATGCAACCGTATTTTGGCATAGGTCGGCTGAAGTTCAAAGTCAAAGAGGGGTATACCGGCGTGGAGCTGAAAAGCGATGGAGGAGGAACCAGTTACGGTAGGGCGCCACCACCGACGCACTCCAGAGGCGAGATACCAAGGGGACGTTACATAAACCCTTGGTTGGTGCCCCTATAAAAGAAGAGCGGGGAAGATCGAGGTCCTGCAGACAAACCTCCAAATTTGCAAAAGCTGGATCGGCAACGCTATTTACGAGGTCACGTGAAAGCTTAGATGTTACACTGCTGCAGGCACCTCGGTTATTACAAGTTGTAAAGGCCCATCGCCACAACAAATTACCATACAATCTAAAATTGTGATTGTCTGGCATAAAATTACCTTACTATATATATATCGTATTGTAACAAGATAACTCTTCGTAAGTAACAAAATTAAAAACTGCGACAGCACCGTCAAGTGAAGCATCTGTACGATCAGCGCTGGTTATTTAGCGTCCGCAGAGATACATTACGCAATATTCCGATACGTAGCGCCGACGGGGAAGACCGTAGCGCCCTCTAAGCAAGAACTATAACGTTTTCTTTGCCAATGAAAATGAAGCGACCCTACGATCTGCGTCCGTAGACACATTACGCAATTTATCTTCGTCCGAAACGAAGCACCGACGGGGAAGACCGTGGCGGCCCCGCTAAGCAAGAACTCGAGCGCTTTCTTTGCCAAGAACACCTAGCGCCAACACGTTGCAAGAATTACCTCTGCGGCAATTCGCGCCAAATGCGCCCCTGCGGATCCGTCGTTCTGCGCATGTGCGGAGTTTAACGAGCGATCGTTACGCGCATGCGTCTCGCCCTGTTAACGCGCACACAAGTTACTAAACAGGTGAGGATAATATTTGAACAGCGAGAGCAGCGGGTGGGTATGCGTTTTAACTCGTATCTCATCTCAGTTTTGCACGTTTGTTTACTATATACAGGAAATTATAACTGATTTAAACTACCGTTCGACACTGAAATAAATTTTTAAAAAATGAGAAAATACTCAAACTTCTTTTCCCAAAATTAAAATTAAAGTATAATAGTAAAAAAAAAGTAATTATTAACGAAACATAAACAAAAACTTATTAAACATTCCGTTCATCAAAGAAACCCCCTTTTGCGCGAAGAACAGCTTTCACAATCTGAGGCATCTGCTCTACTAGTTTCTCAAGGACTCTATTTAGGATGTTAGTCCATTCCTCTTGTAAAATATTCCATAGGTGGGCTAAGGAGGTAGGGTATACTTTTCGGACCCTCCTATTCAACTCATCCCATAACAGTGCTACGGGATTCACATCGGCACTTTTCGGTGGCCATGTCATTATTTGTAAAGTGCCGTTATTTGGTTCTTCATTTAAGAAATGTTTACATATCGCAGCTGAGTGTTTGGGGTTGTCGTTCTGCATGAGTACAAAATTTTCGCCGATTAAACGTTGCTCCCATTTTCTTGCTGTATTTCCAAATAACCGTCTTTTCGCAAAATACCTTCGATCCGCTTCAAGTTTCTTATACCGGCGTAGGAAAAACATCCCCAACCCAGCACAGAACTTCTTCCTTGCTTGACAGTTGGCACTACACACTCCTTCAGAACAGAATAGAAATTTGCTTTGCACGGGCGCGATTAATTCCTGAGGCGATTTCTGGTGCTTTGAGTTTCCTATTTCGCTTGCTCAGCAATTTTCTATGGCCACCGTCGACATTAGTTGTTATTCTCTTACGACCTGAACGTGCCCGATCTCTTAAACTGCCAGATTTATTAACATATGTCTTTTGAGAGATTTGACGTACCGAATAACCTTCTCGATGAAAAGCAACAATTACAGAGCGCTTTTCTAAACTTGTCGGTTTTCCTCTCGGCATTTTAATAACTTTAATCAGGTTCATACAAAAAGATACGCTCTCAACGCTAACGCAAGCAGAAGCAGATTTATTTAGAAACTAAAGCATTTATCGATATACACAATACCCATTTTGGGTTGACCTGCTCCCAACTTAAAGAGTATTGTAAATTTAAAAAAATAATGGTATTAATTATTGGGTATGTATTTTATTCTTTAAAAGGTTTTAAATGATTTTCTATGACATTACATATTTTAATCCATCGTTTAAGTTGTGTATTGTGGATTCAATACTTGGAATAATATTGTTTATGAGCAATTCATTATGAGTTTTATATTTAAGAGCAAAATTTGGTCCTAAACTCAGAATATTCAATACATCATCAGGAACTACGGTTGATGATAAATTTCCTATGCATTTTCTATTGCCTATGTTCTTTTGGGATCTTTCTTGTTTCTTAATAAGATTTTGTAATTTTTGCTTTGTTTAGATTTAGTTAATTCAAATATGCTAATTATTTAATTAGAACTTTCTTTGTAGACATCTAAAGTGATGAAGGCATAAAATAATGTCGAAACGTTTTTAAATAAACAAACAAGTATATAATAAGGCCTACATTTTCCATTAGTATTGGAGATATAATTTAAATCTATTGCTGGATACTTCTTAATTTTTTATTTTTGCCTATATCAATTGTATTGAATTAAGTTCACAATGATAAGGTGGCACTCTCAAAAAACAATTTTATTTTGTCGTTTTGCCATTACATCAATCACATACATATTGTATTAATCTTTGTTAATTTTGATTAAATTCAAAAGTTCAGATCGAACCACATCGTCCCAGAATTAAATCTGCTTAGCTTGCAGGCATTTTGCGTATCTTTCTTCTTAGATGATGTTGGAATTTTCTCTAGTTTACGACTATAGATGGACTATGATTGCAATTGTCATGCATGACTATAACAGCATTATCGGGTAATTTCGGAACAAATTGTCAAACCATTCTTCAAAAACTGCCACATTCATCTCTTAGTGATAATCTGCAGTTTTCTTACCTTCGAAAAGCAACAATCCTCCATCAACAAAGCCATGTTCAGATCTCCAACTTTTAAACAATAATATTGAGATTTTTCTTAATCCTATAGGTAGCTGTTGAATGAATGCCTGACGTCGATTTTCCTAGATTTTTCCTTTTGTGTGGCCTTCATCCACCCACGTTTCATCTAAATAATAAATTGGACAACCTCCTTAATTGAAGTTAAATATTTTCATCTCCATCTAATGATGTCGTCTGGTTTTATAAGAATGCTTCTACGATCCCTTTTCATATACTTGAAGTTAATTTGCTTCATCAATTTGTGTAGTGAAGAATGGTACATTTGTGATAAGTCAGGACGTTTCTTTATTTCAATCAAAATTTTGTTCAAAGTAGGTAATTCGTTCTTATAAGAGAAAGCATGCACAATTTGCTCTGCTTCATCAAATATAGGAAAAATACCAGGTCATCTTACACTATGTTTTGATGCAGTAACTAACTAGTAATTTCATCTGTTGAGCAGAAAATTATAAAGAATGCGTTTGTATAAAAGTAATTCTAAATGAGATCATTAACATTTCATTTAGAGTATTTTAACGTGATCTCCGTTGCTTAAAATGTGCCAACATCTGAAGATGAGAGGAGAACATAGACAATGATCGAAAAAACATAATTATAGAAATGGCAAACGGCTAAACTAGTGAGATACGAGTTTATGACAGCGCCAACTGATAAATTTCGCCCACTATGATTTCACGTATAAACCGATGATAAGTGTTTGTGTCATCCTTTTCATTGAACCTACATCATTTCAGCGTATTTTTTTTTGTTCAAATTTGCTTACACACTGTGTAAAACTCTTGCAATTTCAAAACCGTGACGGTTTGCGTCTATAAATACGTAGCGTCCGTATATGTAATGATTTTTTGTAGAAATTAAGTCGGTACATCTAAAATTGTTGCGTCCAAACGACACAGAGAAGTTGTCTATGCGCATTTCTGTTTTCCATCGTATAATTCTATCATTTCTAAAACTAGCGCTGCGATCTACTCTTTCCGCAGTAGAAGAAAGATCCCTACATGCGAGACTGTATTAAAATGAAAAATAACGATGTTGGTCGACATAAATTTCGGATTGTTCGCTATTTCACAAAATTGGTCCAACACTTTCAAAATGCGGAATACGTTTGCGCAAATTACAATTTTAATCAAATATGTTTGTACGGACATACGGATACGGTTTATAAATTGAAATATTAACTTCGGAAACCAGAATATATTGCGCTGAAATTTTAAGTACCACCTACATGATTTGATTATATATATGTACAAAAAAGTTGACAGCTACTTTGTGCATTGCAGATTTGCAACAGCAATTCGTTGATGAATCTGATTTGGAGAAACGATCTATAAAAGTATAGGTTGAGAAATGGATGGATACCCTTAAGAATTCGCCAGCAAATTAGGAAGAGTAAGTTTTCACACTTTTTTCTTTGTTTTTTTTTTTTATGCAGAATCTTCGTTAAAGCGGCACTCATAGCTATGAAAAAAGCCGTTTGTAAATGTCAAACAATTAGTAAATGTGCTTCCTGTAATTATTCGCCATTTTTTTTTCCTGTTTCTTTCTACTACTATTTAATTTTGTCACAGTGCCGGTCAATATAATAGCACCAGTTGCAATATTCTGATTCGAAAGATGTAAAATTTTCACCTATTTATTATATTATTTTTTGGAGTGTAAAAAACAGTTACATTTTTTATGCTATCTCAGAGTGTGTGCATTTGTTGTCAAATTTCGTAACTGTCAATCAGTTATAAAAGATTGTTGTGACAAGATCCGCGTTCAAATTTCCCGCCATCGGTCCAGCGCCCTTTCAACAAAACCTAGACATTACATGAAATAATAATGGCGAAGATAGATCTAAGTTGTAAGAGGTGTATAGTGTAAAGAATAAAATTTGTTAGCAAAAAATACAAATACGTTCATTCTCAATGATTCACAAACCTACCAACGATACAGTCCACAAGCAGAAGAAACAAAGATCTTTTGTAAACACTTATCATTTCGTGCAGTCAATAAAATAGCACCAGTAGGCTTTTTTAAATTTGTTTTGCAAAATTTTGTGAAAAAAAGTGAAAACGGAAGGTAATAAAAAGTTTTTAATATACTTTTTATAAAATCGTGTAATAGTTTTATAAAAATTGTATAGTTATGGGTCGCGGAAAGCATTGTTCGCCGGAAAAACGTGAACTAATAAAAAAAATTGCGTCCGAGGGTAAATCGTATTCCCAAATAAGGGAATTGCTGGGCTGTTCCAATAAAATGATAATAAATGCCCTAAGATATGAGCAAAAAGTTGAATCCCGTGGTAGGAAGCGAGTTTTGTCACCCTTAATGGTAAAACGGTTAGTACGGACGACTAAAGCAAATCCTTTTATGACAGCTACGGAGCTCAAAAAACATTGGATGTGCCGGCAAGCGTGGAAACTATCCGCCGCAGACTTCGAGACAACAGCCTCAATGCCTGTAGTCCTCGAAAAGTGCCGCTCCTTTCCTCTAAGCATGTTGCTAAACGGACATCTTTTGCTAAAGCACATCTAAATTGGCCAAAGGAAAAGTGGAGAAATGTGCTATGGACTGACGAATCCAAAATTGTTCTTTTTGGTGGAAAGGGTTCCAGATGTTTTGTCCGTAGGCCACCTAACAGCGAATACAAGCCACAATTCACAGCAAAAACTATCAAACATGGAGGTCATAGTATTATGGTATGGGGTTGCTTCTCGTATCAAGGTGTGGGTCCTATATATTGGATCAAAACCATTACGGATTCATCGGTTTATGTAAAAATCCTTGATGAAATTATGCTGCCGTATGCTTCCTACGAAATGCCGCTGGTGTGGGTCTTCCAGCAAGACAATGACCCCAAACACACCAGCAAAATGGCAAAAAAATGGTTCAACGATAACTCTATCAATGTAATGGAGTGGCCTGCACAGTCCCCAGATTTGAACCCTATCGAAAATCTGTGGACGTACATAAAGAAGGGTGTATCTACAAGAAAACCAACAAGCGTTGAAGGGCTCTGGGAGGCTGTGCAGAAAATTTGGAGTTCCATCAAAGTTGAAAGATGCCAGCATTTAGTGGATTCCATGGGAAGGCGTTGTGCCGCGGTAATAGCAAACAAAGGGCACGCGACAAAGTATTGAAACCATACAATTAATTTATCTACAAGATATCTTTTTATCTTTTTTAAACCGCTTGGCACCTGGCACTGGGTCAATGTACGCAGGTAGTGTCGGGCGCTACTCCGACTAAAACCCCTCTGCAGCCCTCTCTGGCATTCCGGGACCGTCGGTCAGACATAGCATCGGAATGCCAGCGGCGTACTAAATTCTGTCCTGCATTTGCCTATTTAACTCCTCCCTTTCCTTTTCACTCATTATGTGCTTTATCATCTTGTTAATGATCTTCCAGTTGGCGTGGTTTTCCATCATTTTTGGAACCAGCGTGGTTGGTGTTAGTGCACACCCCAGGTTTTTGTAGACTGCCACCCGAATACTGTTCCATCTGTTGCACATAAACAAGGTATGCTCTACGTCGTCCACAGCAGTACAATATACACACGCATCACAGTCGTCCTTCCCAAAGCGTTTGGCGTAGGCTCGAAAGCATCCATGCCCTGTCAGGGCCTGAGTGAGATGGTAGTCCAGCTCTCTGTATTCACAGCGTATCCATTCCTTTAGGTCTGGTATTAAAGATTTTGTCCACTGTGCTTTTACCACTTCGCTTTCCCATCTGTTTTGCCACAGGGTCAGGGTATCTGCCCTGGCCTTAGTTCTGTCTACTTGTGTGTTCCGAGATCTTTCCACATACGTATGTCTCCTCTCCATGGCTAGCAAATCTATAGGGGCTATTCCTGTAATGGCCTGGAGTGCTGGCCCCGACACCGTTCTGTAGGCTGAAGCTACCCGCAGTAGCATATTTCTTTGGGCCCTGCCCATGTACTGTCGGTACTTTTGCATGTTTAGGACTTGGTACCAGACCGGGGCTCCATACAATAAAATATTATGCACAGCGCTGCATACTACCGCGCGCTTCGCGCTCTTCGGTCCTCCCACGTTTGGCAAGATTCTTGATAGTTTGGACGCTCTCTCAATGGCCTTGGTCGTTACTGCTACCACATGTCCTTTAAATGTGCCCTTTTCTCCGATATTTATGCCCAGATATTTTACACTTTTACTGGGGACCACCTTATGACTGCCCAAATTAAAGGTTACTTGGTCCATGTTGCGTCTTCCCCGCAGCATTACCGCTTCAGTTTTACAGAGCGCCAGAGTTAGGTTGTGTTCTTCCATCCACTTGCTTGATATCTACAAGATATCTGAGTGAAATTTTTGATTTATTTTAAGAAAGACCACTAATTTTTGTTAAAAATGAACTGAAGTGCTATTATTTTGACTGTGTAGTTTTTAAGTTTTTTGTTTAAATTAATTAGCGTATTATAAACTGTTGACAAAAACCAAATAATTTTCTTATGATAATAAACCATTAACATCAAAGAATTTATTATTTTGTTTTGAGTTGAATCGGCCCAACAGTTAAACAGTTGTAAACGGAGTCGTATAAATTTGTGCGTGGTGCTATTATATTGAGCGCAGCTGTATGTTTGATTTATCTTATAATTTGTGTACAATTTCTTGTACGTCTAAAATGGATCTAATACTGGCTGAAATTATATTATATGAACGATTGCAGTGCCTTTTTTAAGGTTTTCTTTTTATCAAAAATACTCTTTATATCTTGCACTCAACACTTTCAGGCCTGATATCTGCGCAGGTATACGGTGATGACAACATTGTCTGCTGAGGTATACAACAAGACTTAAAAGTGTTGAGTATTGATGAAGATTAGATTCGTATTTGTTTTATTGGGCATCAAAAAAAATCTGTGTACAAATTTTTCCATCGAGATCGTCAATCATATCCTTCTCTGGCCAGCTGGAGGCCCAGTATATTCTCCAAGCACGTCCTTAGCCTCTTCGGCCAATTCGTCGACTTCCCCTTCCCCTCCTCCTTCACCTCCATGTTCTTCCGCCTCCTCTTCCAGCGCCAACTTCGCCAGCTCCGCGTTCAACTCGTGCTGCATGACCTCCTCGTGGGCCCTGAACACCATCTCCAATACCGCAGTCCTGGCCACGTCCTCCACTTCTCTATTCTATCATAGTATTTTGTATGGAAATTTTGTTATAATTTGCTCAAAGTGAAAAATTACCCAAGCTTCTATTCGCAGCCGTTCCCGTTCTGCTATCAGCTCTTCGATTTCGCGTTTCTTCACCTGGTCGATCTCCTGATTATACCTGTACTTGAAGAGCCAATGGCCCAGATAATGGATCGGATCCTTGGGCTGTTTCATGCAGATCTCCGCTAAAGCTAGAGTCAAGGGTTTGCCGACTGTTACTTTTAAGTAGCTCACATCTTCAGATGACATGTGAGTACCTGCGAAGTGATACGTAATTATGTTTTTTTAATTGATTATTTTCTCTGTTTATTATCTACTTTCAGATGACAAGGACAAGCTGCTTCTCTTGCTGGTCGTTTGCAGGGCCTCGAGCAAGCTATCGCCGATAATGCCTAAGTTTCTAGCCTCCTCCAAGGTCAAAATTCTGCCAGATTTGGTCATGATGTTACCCGAAACCGTTCTCCCTAAACCCTCCCGTTGTAGTTTCTCTGAAAAACAGTTTTTTTGCTTCGATAAAATATTTTGTTACTTCACGACAGATTAAAAAATTATAAATTATAAAAAAAAAGCGTTTTAATTAATTTACTTACCATCCAGCAGGAGTTTCATCACGTCGATTCCGTCCAGCAATCCCTTGTCTTGGGCTTCCTCGAGAGTGTAAATCGTTCCGCTTTTAGTTCTTATCCTGCCAGATGGCGTTAGGGTCAAACCTCTTTCTTTAAGTTGCCCTGATGATGATTGAAATGAGTTTTAAAAGGCACAGAAAATATTGATACCATTTCCGCATAGAACAGGACGAACGGTTTTCGGTAGCGCTCCGCCTATTTCTCACCCAGTATGTCGAGGTCTTCGAGTTGGCCGCGCAGTTGCGCGATCCTCTGATTGATCGCGTCGACCTGGGAAGGGGAGGCGCCCACCTTCATCGCTTCCAATTGGTCGATTTCGTCGTTCAAGCTCTTTCTGATCTCGGTCGCCTCTTCTGCGGTATATTCTTTCAACATGCCCATGGATTCCTGTGTACGTTGGAAAACGGAATAATTTATTAAGTCGGCAAAAATGAGTCATTTTTATTTACTCATAGATTATAATTTGGTTATATAAGTACAGACATGCATTCTCGCCTGGCGGATGCGCGATAGCAAGAGAACGTGCTCAATGGAGTGAGCCAAACACGATGAAATATAGAGGAATGTTATAACTAACACTATCTTTGCGATTCGTACAAAATCCATTTTTTATTGTAACATGTATCTGCAGTACTGTACACCAACCATTAACGGGGTTCTGCCCGCCTCTTCGAACTCCTGACGTGAGATGCGCATGAGGGCAAGGCTTCAGCCAACAGCAAATGCATGATCTGTACAGTACATTTTTTTATTATAATCATCGGGTCATTGGTTTTGCAGATTCAACGGTTATCCGGATCAAATATGTTTTGCATTATGTATGTTGTTATCCGGATGATTGTGGAGCATATACACTTTTGCAATTCAGCATTCTAAATTTAGTTTGCTTAGATGTTTGAGGGATTCCCCTGGAAGTAACATTTTCGTGCGTATTATTTAGATCTTGCACACGTCCTCGGTCAGAGACAATATTCTAAAGGAGACGGGTAAGTTTAATGGGGCAAACTGTTAGCAAAAATTGGTGGTGACAAGGGACGTTTCTAGATGGCGCTGTGAGTGCAAATTGGGGAAGTTGCTTTATTTAGGTTGTATACAAAGTTTAGGTTGGTGGTTCTGTTTTTTTCCAGTTGCATCATGATGCATCCTTTGTCTTCATTCATGAGATTGGCGTTTGTGGTTTAACTACGCATCTGTCCGGTATTTGCTATTTCCATAGTAATTATTTTTGTGTGTTTTTTTTTAAGTATTAGTCGTGTTTTAATTTATTTACGCTGCGGTGTTTTAGTTTTTATTCGATAAACATTTACAAAGTGCAATTTATCGGCATAGTTTACTGTGTATGAACTGAAAGTTATATGTTATAAAGTTCACTAAATATTCTCTAAAACGAAGGTGTTAGTTACACATTATACTTAGTTATTTAAGGTATATATTTCAGCTAGATTAACATAAGTATAATAATAAATAAATTTTAAATGTCATGTTAATTGTACATATAAAATATGTACTCCTGTACCATGTTATCTATATTGTAAATAAAATGTTATCTTTAGGCAAAAGGTACTTTTCTTTATTTACCTTGTATGTTGAAATATAAATATTAAAAAATCAAAAATTAAAAAAAGGCATATTTTAATATTGTTTTGTTGCGCACCCTCTAGGAACGTCCCTTGGTCCTTTAGACGAAAAAATATTAACAAATACATATACAGGGTGAATCACAATATATGCGACAAAATTTAAGAGCTGATTCCTGAGGTTCTTTTGATCATTAAAGTTGATATGAGTATATGTCCAAAACGGTTTGGTTTAAAAGTTATTGAATGTTTATAATATCACAGTTGGTTCTTCAAAAGCAATTGTGTTGAGAGGGAATTGTTTGTCATTTCAATATTTGACGGTAGTTGTCAGAGTATTCATTCAGCTTATCAGTTTCTGTTTTCTAAAATGAATTACACGAATGCTGAAATGGGTGATATGCATTTTGTTTACGGTCTTGCCAATGGAAATTCGCGTGCTGCTAGACGTCTTTATGAAGAACGATACCAGAACCGTATTATACCGCATCATTCAATATTTGCCCGTCTTCACCAACGTCTTAGTGAAATGGGTTGTTTAAAAAAACAGACGACTGATAACGGGCACCCATTTACTGTGAGAACTCCACAAGTTGAAGAAATGGTACTAAATGAAATTGAGGAACATCCTACTACAAGCACCAGAAAAAATGCGTTTGCTTTAAACATTAGTCACGCCACAGTTTGGAGAATATTGAAAGATCAACTGTTGTATCCATATCACACTCAACGGATGCAGGCACTTTTGCTAGCAGATTTTCCGCAAAAGTGTCTTTTTATTAATGGGTGCAACGGAAAATCGCACAAATTCCTGACTATTTGGCTCAAATATTCTTCACCGACGAGGCTACTTTCTCTAGAAACGCGATTATTAATTTTCATAATAATCACATATGGGCCGAAGAAAATCCGCACGAAATAGTGCCCGTTATCAACATCATTTCTCTGTCAATGTGTGGGCCGGAATTGTTGGAGATCACTTGATAGGTGCACATTTTTTACCGATGCGGTTAAAGAAGTTCCCTTAGAATTAAGATTACAAATGTATTTTATACATGACGGTGCTCCAGCCCATTTTAGTTTAGTTGCTCGCGAGTTTTTGAACAATACGTATCCAAATCGGTGGATAGGACGGGGAGGTCCACAACCGTGCCCTCCTCGGTCTCCAGACTTAAATAGTTTGGACTTTTTTCTCTGGGGTCACCTTAAATCTTTAGTTTATACGATACCCATTGAAAATGTCGATGAACTGAGAAATCGTATTATCGCAGCTTTTCAAACAATTCGAAATATCCCTGGTATTTTCGAACGGGCTCGCCAGTCAATACAACGGAGGATAGAAGCTTGTATTGCAGTTGGGGGCGGTCATTTTCAACAGTTACTATAAGTTAATTTTGTTTTACTAATTATTTTGTTAATTTATAATAAAAACATTAATTAACTTACTATTAAACATTGTATAACTTTAGAAATAAGCAGTTTGGAACACATATGTTCTTGTGAACTTTTATGATCAAAATAACCTCAGGAATCAGCTCCTAAAGTTTGTCGCACATATTGTGATTCACCCTGTATAAGTGAGTTGCCAATCTCCTACGCTAACTTGTCTCTGTGCTCGGTGTTCAGTTCAGTTCTGCACTTGCGTAACAAAGGTTATTGTAGAAGAACTGGAAAGTTATCGCAAAATCTACTGTGCTATTACTTATTGCAATGGCACCTTGTCGTAAAAAAACGGTGTTAACGTTGCAGCAAAAAAGTGAGATATTACAAAAGATTACAAGTGCGTAAAATACATACGGGAACCTTTAAAAAATTTCCGACTTAAAAAACACCACGTTCAATTTGAAAAGGAAATCTCAATATTGGCCCTTATAGGAATAGATGGTCAGCCACTTATTTTCAGGGCCGTAAATAGTTTAGCCTATGAATACAACATTTCCAAGCAGTACTGCAATAGCCCAGCGGCGAATTAAGTGACCGTTCTCCAAGTCTGAAGATTGTCAGTTCGAGTCTCGAATAAACTCAGAGATGTACCTACCTCTTTCTGCTGTTCTAAGCTCTTCATATGTTGCTGATACAAATCTTCCTTCTCCTGGACCTTCTTCTGAAGCTCCTGCAATTGGAATTCCTTCTCGCTAGGCGATAAATCGTCGCGAGCCATCAGCTCGTCGATTTCCCGTTGTAGGGCGGCCATATCCGCGTCGTGGTCCTCCGTTATGAGCGAGATCTGGTTCTGCAGCTGGTAAATCTGCGCGGTGAAGCTCTCGGTCGACCTGAGCGCCGCCAGTATCTCGTCGCGCTTCCTGTTGAGCGCGAACAAGGCCCTGTCACGTTCGGCCTGTATTCGAGCGATTTCCCTGGAAAATTGCGACATTGGGACTTACAAAACTAAATTAAAACACCAAAATGAACTGTTAAACGCTAATAGTTAAGGCTTAATATTTTCTCGATATATTAGGTACGTCTTACTATATGATGACAGATTTTTGACATGTTTACAAAATAGAAATTACCTGTCTAACTGCGCCACGGTGAAATCTAACTCATCTAACGATGCCTTCCTGCCTTTAACATTCGTCTGTTTCCTCAGCAATCGGTCGACGACCTGGTCGTGCCCGATAGTGATCTCTTGTATGTTCTTCTGGACAGTCTGGTAGTTCGGTGAGAAGGTCCGAAGTTGGCGCTTTTGTGTCTCCAATTTCGTAATAGCCTCATCAGTTACGGCGTTCACGTGATCAATCTGCACTTGAATCTGGTCGATCTTGGCGCTCAATCTGCTGAGGGTGATTTCGGTGTTGGCGTCGACCATAACAACTCGACTGCCCTCGGGGACGGACCAGGATGAAGGTGGAAGGTAGGGGTAACGGAACGATCGCGAACCTCGACGGAATGAATTGATTGACACGAAAAAAGGATGTATAAGTAGGTGTATATAGGTGGAAAAAATGTATGTAAAACGAAGTGTAAATAGGTTGGTGTATAATGACAATGTAAAGTAAAAGTCAAAATAAAAGTTTTCATACGTAACCATGGCGTTGGAATATTTAAAGTTATCGAAGGCGGAAGTAACGCACCATAAACAGAGATAACCTATCCTTCCATAAAGTTGGTTCCGAATTGCTTTCCATAGGGTCGGATTCTTCAACAAAAAAGAGAAAAAGAAAGAGAATATTCAAAAAATAATAAAATTCAAATTATGTCTTAAAGACGTCATCACTGTTTTGGCCAATAAAAAAACTAGCGATTTTCAGTAGTTGCAGTGTTTCAGTGATATTATACTATAGTATGGCCAATGTGGAGTTAAAACATGCTTGGAATGGAAATAATTATATGATGGAGTATGAAAAAGGAAATAATATAATTTCTGAAATGTAAAAGAACATTTGTATTATTTACTAAACCGGAAGACCCAAAGAAAAGAAAAATTTCATAAGAAATACACACCGGTTAAATAATCTTGAAGAAATTTATAAATAATAATAAAACCCACTTTTCACAAATGCATAATGCCCATAACGTATTTTTCGAATTGTATCTTCAAATGTAGTTTTATATGTATATATACTTTACTTTGTTATTATTGCGAAAATATATTGCAGCACACAGGAATTATTTTAGTAAATGCTTAACGTACACAATTTATTTTCTAATTGCTAAATGTAGTGTATTTTAATAACTTTATATATGCACGATTTAATTTATATATATGTTGGTAGTTATAATTAAACACGAAAAAAAAATATATGTATATTATTTCCATTTTATACCTTCAAATCTTTTTACCACACACACTTTTGTGAGAAGTTTTAAAAACAGCATATTACTGTTCGAAGTATACAGAAAACAAACTCCAACTTCTTCCAATAGTGTAAGCGGTAAATCGATTCTCTTTGCCTTCGTCATCGGGGAGTCTACGTTGCGTGCAGTTTCCCATATACCTAATATGGGAAACCGCACTCAACGTAGATTCTCTGATAATTAAAATTTTAAATTTTAGCCTTGTTTATATATATCTAGTTATTCAACCGGTTTGAAGTACCTTTGGATGGCGTGTCAGGTTTGGCGTGCCCATTAATTTTTTTTTAATAATGTTGCATTGTAATTTCTTAATTTTGATTGGTGTTACTTTGTTATTAACTGCCAAGTTTATTTCAGAATCTGTAACCAACATAGCTCGCATTCCAATGAATATTTGGCGGTATTTAATTTCATTCATCAGTACTTTTATACTATCGCCGCCAGATATCAGCACCTTACGCAGCTCGGTTGAATAACTATAAGATATATAAACAAGGACTTTAGTATGCTCTAGTATACCGTTTAAGAAGCCCGCGGTTCCTCATAAGCTTTGATAACACATCCATAGATGGCTCATTACGGCCTCAAAACAGTATATGCAACATACCTATCTATAATACCATTATCTATGCTTGGAACCTTAGAATCAACGCGTTTGGTTCATGAAGAATTCGTACCTTTGGCACTTACTCAAGAGATGGCAATGCGGGTGATAGGTTTTTTGCTTTTAATTCAGCGAGGTAAAGTATTTTATTATCATATATATCAATATGGCCACATTTCTACAATATAAAAATATTATTTCCCATTCATCCTAGAAACTGCGTCAGCTTACGCTTGGAATATTAACAATTATTATTTGGAGCTCTATGTTTAAGTAGGTCACTGGTTCCAAAACGGATTGTATATGCTGCCATCTCTTAAAAGACAACTGAACTAATACGAACGCAACTTAATAATAAAAAAAGACTAAAAAGATACTAGATTCTGGTGCATTTGTAAATTCGGTACATTCTATGCAAATATAAGCTACTTTTAATTGTGAATCTTTTTATTTTTATGTCTAACGGTATCTCACTTATATAGTAAAATGATTGTTGCGTAAAATAAAAACTGGTACATTGTTGTAATCAGATTTACTTTATACTGCTATGGACTGTATTGTATAAATGAGATATGAAACGACTGAAAACTGTTACAAACTTATTCTATGACATAAAACGAACGATGAACGATAAACAAACTGTTGCCAACTGTAGAGAGGGTTAAACATCAGCCGGTAATACAGAATTCTACAATTCAAATATAACTAGGATATACCGAACAGTGGTTTTTATTGCTACTAATAGGGGCCTTCTTATGAAAATCATGGTTTTAGATGCTCTGGCCCTACCTTTACAGTGTCACTTATTTTTTATTAAATTCCGAACTTTTCTTTCTTATTATGTAAATTAAATATAGTTTGTCGTAATCTTGCAACAGTACTTTGTCTTGTAGTTGTAAAAAATTTGTAAAAAAATCTTCAGGTACGACGTAAGATGTACCGATATATTGCTTTCGCGAGCGCGTGTGTAACTGTCATTTTGAGTTTAGTTCCTTATTTAACAATCGTTCTTGTATTATCTTTTCGCTGACTGAATCATATTTGTTGTGAATATTTTACGAGAAAGAGAAAATCTTGTAATTGGAATCTTATTTAAATTATTCGAACAAAAATTCTGTGTAAGCTAGTTATTTCACTGCTTTGTTTCTTTTAACTTTAATTAATATAATGAGTTTAACAATTCAATTTATCACTTTGGATTAGCTCTAATTCATGCGTCGATTTATTAATAACGTAGGCGTGCAATATTGAGTCTAGGGCGTCCGATGATGACGAAATCGGAATGTATGTAGAAAAGCTGGTCTTTAGTGATCAGGTACATAATTTGTCGTGTTGTTCAGCTAGTTTCAAGCGTTGCGAAATTTAAGGGTATAAAACAGAATAATTTCTGAACAATTCCTTAATCACTTTTTTCATTTAAATACTTAAATATATACAAAGAACTTATCAAATCACAAGTATACAATTAAATAATAGCTTTATTTATTAGTATACTTCTTCAGTCCGTTGGACGGTAGCCCATGGAGGTAATTGTCGACATCTGCAGATCCGTGCTCGTTGGAGAGAGCTTGCGCAGATTGTGCCGCGTTAGCTGCATTCGTTTGGGCAGTCTGGGCAGCAGATTGGGCTTTCTGAACTGCGGCTTGGGTGGCGGCCAATTCCTCCTGGGCGGCTTGCAATTCTTCAGTAAGAGCATTCAAACGTTGTCTGGCAGTTCCTACCATAGCTTCCTGAGAACCCAATTCGGCTTGGGCTTCATCGGCCGCCTGTTGGGCTTGCGTGAACGAACTCTGGGAGGCGTTAGCTGCACTGCTCAAAGCGGTGACCAGTTGTTGGGCCTGCTGAGCGGCTTCTTGGGCGGCGTTGACAGATTTCCGCGCCAGCTGGAATTGGCGAATCTCCTCTTGTAAAGCTCGTTGGGCTTCGTTGACGTCATCTTCCAGTTTGTTGACGTAGATCTGCTTGCCTGTGAAAGCTACTTGAGCAGTGGCTGCCGCCTGAAATACAAGAAAGGTGGAATTTATGGTTATAATAGATTTGATTGGATTTGGCTTACGTTGATGGCGTTTTGGGCGTGTGCAGTGTGCGCCTCGAAAGCGGCTTGCCTCGCGGCGGTTTGTTGATTGGCCACGGCGTCGTTGGCTAGTTGCGCTGATCCTTCAGCGATGCTCTTCAGGCCACTTCCGAGGTTGTATCCATTCCTGCCACTAACAAAACTTCCATGACCGTTATTTGTGGAAGTGTATGGGTTGTAGCGGCCACCTTCTCCACCAACAGAATCTCGCTTTCCTGGTGCACAAGTCACCATGGATACTAAAATAGAAAAATAAATGCCAAGCTGTAATATATAAAATCAGAAATGAATGAAAGAATGTGGTAAAGGTAAAGTTCTGGTCGGGGAAGGTGGTGAGAACACATGCACTTAGGCCACTCTTACCGGGCCCATTGTGCTACCCTCGGTGCTACCTTCCCAGGGTGCCGGACACACCGAGCCGCTTAGGCAGAAGTTTTTATTGAAATGGTCACCCATCCAACAACTGGTTGTGCATATTGCTGTTTGACGCACAAAACTGACAATGATGCAACGTACCATTAAGCCGTACTGCCGGCAAGAATGTGGTAACAGACGGGAATAAAATAAAAGTTGGTAAAACAGGTGTCATTATTCCAAGGGTCACACACCACATGTCACATATTTATCATTGAAAAATTTGTTTTATTTTAATTTACGTTAATAAAATAATTTTTTTTGAGGAGAAGAAATTTTTTAATTTATCTTAATAAGGAGAGTTTTTGGAATGATTTTTATTTTTAAGCTTTAATGGTATGGCAATTAATGCCACTGAATATTATAAATCACTTTTCAAACGTGGCAAAACAGATTGAAGTTTGTATCGCTACTTTCGAACGCCACAGTTGTTAATTTTTTTAACATTTAAGAATTTCATAACCATACACATAATCTCTTCATCCAGTTTAATTTATTTTATTAACAAAAAAGCAAGTATTGTTTAAAAGAAAAAAACTTTTTTACATTTGGCGAATTGCATAACCTATTGTAATCTACTTTAATTTATGTTAAAAAAGAAAACATTTTTTTAAGTTTATTACCTGCGCAAACTGCTACAAGAATTGACTTGTACATGATCTTGAATCACTGTAAAAACACATTTAATTAAAATACTTATTATATTATATTAACTATTTATAAAAGTCACCTACCGTGGTTACTATTTGGTTATTACCTACGATATTTGCGTGGATACTGAATTTTTTATTCCTCAGTTGCTTATTTATATATTTCGTTACAGTTGTTGATTTCTGTATGCATATATTTTTTTTGCAAAGGTAGGGAAAATTAGAAAAAAGGATGTTATACTACTTCATGTATTAGTTGTTAAATATATTTTATCGTTTTGTTGTATAATGGTTAGTCTGTGTTAGTGTTTATTAGGACAAATTAATTCACTAACTTGGAGTAAGTTCTATATAAACGCTTGCAATTGTTAAAAGAATATATTTGTGAATTTTATTTTCTCTTTTTTTTATATAATTATAAATTATAATAAATTATGAATTCGCAATAGGTTCATCAATTTAAATCAAATGTATTTGAAATTATTTACATGTACAGGCAGATTATCGCACAAGATTTGCAGGTGGCGACCTCTTTTTTTAAATTCTTATAACCGTTTATCTGAATTAATAAACCTTTTATTTTATATCACAAATTTTAATAACTTCTGTATTAGTAAGCAATAAACAGATTCACAAACGTAAATCATCAGATCACGGTTTAAGAAAAATTCATTTTTAAAACCAATTTTACGCTCTTGTACAGACTAAATGACCAAATAATTATATTAAATAAGACTTATTTTTATATGTACCTTTTTATCTTTCACTACGATCAGTAACTGTTGTAAAAGTATTTCTATGTAGTCGAATAAATAGTTTCGTAAAACGGAACACACAGAATTTACATAATTAATATGCAAAAATATAAAGCTAAGATATAAATTCCATGATTTTGTTTTATATTATGCATTCAGACATTCAAAGAGTATTATTAGAGTGCCATAAATAAGTAAATTCGCATAAATAAGCAATAATTTCACTTAAATTACGCTAACGAACATTAAAACGTGCTTACATTATTATAAACCTAATATTTAGTAGGTGAGATGTTCTACTTCTCTTATTATTTATTTATTTTATTATATTTCTTTGGGTGCGTATTAGGGAAATTGTGCATAAATTCATCACGCGGGCAGATTTTAATACCCTTACACGCATTTTTGTCTTGTTTTTAAATTATTGGAGAAATGTAACAGTATTATTTTTTTAGTGTTCCTAAAATTTCCATCATATTTCATAACCTTTTAAATTGATATGTTGGTCATACTGCGTAACGAACATCATACATTAATATTTAATATTATTTAATTCTAAAAATTTAAAGCATTTATAAACAGCGTGTATAGGAGAACGATTTGGCGATTTATATGCACATTAACGGATAGAGCATATCTCCCCGAGTCTAAAATGAGTATTCATTATGTGAGAAAATGACAAGAAAGTACTAAAAATGGTGTTTGAAAAGTGCCATTTCCAGGTTATATTCGACGCGATTTTGACGTTTATACGTGTGGTACTGGTGGGCGTTACTAAAAGCAGAGCTAAAAGTAACCACTGTAAAACTGTAAAAAATGATTCTATTCTCATATTCATAACTATAAATCCAATTATACAATTTTTATATTAATTACAATTTATATTTATTCTTCTTAAGACCAGAATTATATACATTTATACATTATATTAAATTTAATAATATGAAAGGTCAATTTATGTGTGCAAGATTCAAAGATCCTAAGAACTGAAACACTATTTCAGAACATTTTATAGATCAGCTGGACATTTGTCATTAAAGTTCATTTATATTTGCTAACATTAACTTAAGTTGACTCGACAAAAAAATTTCAAAGTTTATCTAATTTGTATTTCGCGCCGTTTATATATATTACATTGATTACTTTTAGCTGTGCTTTTAGTAACATCCACCAGCACCACGAGTAATAAACGTCAAAATCGCGTCAAACATAACCTGGAAATGGTACTTTCTTGTCATTTTCTCAAATAATGATTGCTTAGTTTAGACTCGGGGGATATGCTGTATCCGTTAATATGCATATAAATTGCCAAATCGGTCCTACACCTTCAGCAAATCTAAAATAACATAATTTCCTTTTTTCTTTAATTTAAGTTTTTATTTTACAACAAATGTTGTATTGTAATGGATTTATATATGTCTTCCACCAATTCTTAGAAACTGGTATTCTATATATTTGTTTTATTGTATTTTTTTGTGATATTAATAAAGATATTTAAAAAAAATATCAGTTTTTTATTTATAAAATTCTAAATATAAATTAAGCACCAATTCAAATTATATTGCTATTCAAATTGCGCGCCATAATTTTAGTATGGACGCGGGCCAGAAGGCGGCGTAAAACGCCGTCCCAGGTTAGCCGGGAGAGTCACCATTCTCGCCAGGTTATTCTGTGCGAAAGCCTGAAGAGCTACAGTTCGAGTTACTGCTGCCACCTATAATGATTTTAAGTTATTTCCGCCGATCTACAAAGTCATTATTCAGTTTTTCACGAATTCTTAAATATAATTCTGTGTATTGCTAATTACTTTAGAAAAGGTATGTTAATGGTTGTTGCGTTTAGAGTGCGTAACACTCTCAAGTTTGGGAATTGTTGATAATTTGTCTGAAAAATAGTCGCCATTTTGTAAAATGAATCATAGCTTCTTTTCGAAATTTATTCCTTTTTTTCTTTTTTTGAAAGAAAGCCATTTTGTGTATAATGGGAACCGACTGATATGTATCGTGTTCATATAGTTGAGGCAAGATAAATATCAGTGAACGTGACAAATCGGAAATAACATCAAATACTGATAGCACTGTTGCCAAATATGTCATTTGTCATTAAATAGATAAATACTAGGTTATTTCCTTTTACAACGGGTAAACTATGTCTAGTATCGAACTCAAATATTTTTTACTGTAGGTTTTTATTAATCTGTGGTAATTCTAGTTATATGTTAGTTATGTAAAGTTACGAAAGAAATGATCATTACTCCTTTTTATATCAGGAAAAAATTACCGAAATATGATGTTGTCAATATTGGTGCATACTAACATTAGAACATAAGAAGAAAAACGGATTGAGTTAATTCATAATGATGCCTTTTAAATAATTTATCAATTATTGTAAGTAATAATCTGCGGTAAAATCTATAATTATTTATAAGTTAAAGTATGGATTACAACTCAAATAAAATATGTATTCTAAAAAATCATAAATTTGCATTCTACAGTTGATATCATAGATCATGTCCATCGATATTTAGTATCTTGCTTCTAGACATTGGTTTTATCAATTTTTTTTTTTAAATATTTTTTCTTGAATTTAAACATCAAGCAACGTAAGTGAGTCTTGTTCTTATTTGGTTATTCTATTTTATTTATATTCGCAATTATTTACACCTGTTTAGTTACGATAAAAACTAAGAGCCTTCCACGTAGGTACAATTATCAGGAACTACCACCATAGATAATACTACCTACGGATAGAATGTAAACTCCCTAAGTAACAAGCGAAATCAGTACGTCAGAGCCATCTAACGGGTACGGAGAACTTTTAGCGCGAAAATTCAAAATGGTTTGAGTGGTTTTGAATTACTCGAAGTTGAAGGAGCAACTGTGGCTGTATTCTGAAATACGCATTCTATGGGATTTGCCCATAAAATGCCTTTTTCAGAATACTGCCACAGTTGCTCGATTAAGTAGCAGTTATAGTTTCTTCTCTTAGAATATATATCTGTAAATTGATCATTATGGTAACATACAACACCTATCACAATAAAAATAAATTATAAGTTAATGGAAAAAAGGCAACAGACATAATTATTAAATTTTGATGTACGGAATAACAAACACAGGAAGTTGAAAAATTCGTATTTCTTCAGAATTTGCAGGTGTCTTTTTATGTTTATTCTGCAAAAACCAATTATTACATATACACATCTGCTCTAAGATATAAAAAAAAAACTTACTCTATTACGAGTGATAAATCTTTTCAAGTTAAGCAAAATATCACAACCATCTTCTTCACAGTTTGCCCCTATGGAGTGTTTACTAATACAGGTTCCTTCCTTATCACATGTTACTGCGCCATCTTACGACCATGGAGAACTCTGAAATCAGTCGCCATGACAGTTTCTATTGTCGTATTTCACTTTACATAGTATGACTACCACTGATATCAAGGTTAGTAAATTTATATTTCGACCTAAGGAATTTGTGTTATGTTTTTATAAAGACCTTTTACAGACAACTTGTAAGATAAGATCATTTAATTTAAAATAAGCAATCTTCTTTAATATAGTAATTATGAGTATCATTTCTATAACAACTATATAATATAGCTATTTTGTTTCTACTTAAAACTCTCTGTTGTTTGTTCCTGCGCATAACTCTGATTTTGACAGTTCTCCATATAACGCCATTGTGCCCTGCATGGATGTGGATTTCTGCCGTATACCTCAAGAACAAAACCTGCAAAAAAACCGCGTCACAAAAGTATGAAAGCGTATTTAATCATATTTACCCGTGAATAGAATTAACAAACAATAGAAATAGCGTAAAATTCTCATATTAAATAGAATCAGTACAAAAAATGATATCGCATGTGAATTATAAACAACTATTTTACGTTCTATATTGCGTTTAAACAGTGTAACTGTGTGATTCTCCAAAAAGAAAAACAGATAATTATAGTGACGATAACCTCTCGATGTGTAAGAATATCCATCATTGTGTCTGTGATGTTACTTTTATCTATCCAGAAATTGCAGTCGACTTTATTACAAACTCGTAATACTTTATTTGTTTATAGGATATTATACGTATTACAAAATATTATATACATATGTAGGAATCCATTACAGATTTCACTAATCCATTTGGTGTTTAAAATTGGTTGAAATCCACTTCTTCCACATTCGTTTCCATGTAATTCTGCTGAACTTGCTGTTGATTAACCGTGTCTTGATTTTGACATCTTGCTAAGTGTTTAAAACGGCCAGTACACGAATGCAAGCGGCTGGCATGTATTCCAGTAAAGCCTGTAGGGGATTCTTTGATGAAATACTTGTTAAAGATTAGAAAAAGCAAATTGGCTTACCTACGGCTAGCACAAAAACTAGCACACAATATAAGAAGGAAAACACTTTCATATTAGGCGACCGAATAGTGCTCTGTCGTATAGATTTTTGTCAAGTCAAATGTATGGAATTAGGTTCAAAAGTTATCGTTTAATTTTTGCAGATAAACTTATTGTGAAACGTCATAATATGTAAAACACAATTGTTGATTTTTCCGTTTTATTTAACTAATATATTAAATACTATTAACTTTTATTCGAATGTATGGCTAGAGATAATGGGTGGTATGCATAAAAAGCGAGCAAATGCTCATAAGTGTAAGCAACAGCTCTATAGATAACCATTTTTGCCTCATTTGTGGGTGTGTGATGTATTCTTTTCCAAAAATGTTGTTTTAATTGATGATTAGTGAAGTGGTGTTGGTTATGCTTGAATGCATCTTTAGATAATTCTGAAATTAATACTAAATATTATATTTTGCATCCTCTTCTTGTTTTGTTCTTAATTTGAAATGGCCCAGCATAGTCGACTCCGATATTAGTAAATAACACTACGCAAATAAAAACAAGAAGCATCCTTTAACATGCCGACGAAAATATTGCGTTAAAGCGACATGTGTCTGTATGGCACTCGAGTTTCGTACTTTAGTGTCCGGATTACTTTTTCTCTATAGGTCTATCTATATAATAGAAGTTTCCGAGTATAAAGGTAAGTACCCGAACTTATCCACCACTACTCGAATCGAAACTTTTACCACGTTTCGTAACATCGTAACTAATGAAAAGTGTTTTGGATTTTAATGTTGTGAAGCAAGTCTTTAAATTGTTAATATTTTTTACTCTATAATTTGACGTGGTTTAATTATGAAATTAATTCTTTACGATAATTTTTTTATGTGTAGAATTGTTATGCTTTTATTGTATATATATAAATATTTGGTTCATTATTTTTTTATTGTGTTATATAATTATACAGTGTGGTAACCAATTATGGAATAAAATCATTTCCTCTAACGAATTTCCGAATATATCTCAACTGAAAATACAGTAGTACCCCGTTATCCACTGACTCCGTATCCGCGGTTTCAGTCATCCGTGATTTACCTATGGTGAGCAGAAAACGCGTTATATCAATAAATACAGAAACAAATAATAATATAGGATCATTTGTCGATATATCGTCGTATATATAAGTCATCCCCTGAATTCGGCGCTCTCTTATGATAAGTTAAACAAGTTGGAACGTGCTTAACGTGCCACTCGCTTTTACTTGTACATATAAACACTCCTGTTAACTATGAGTTTGGTACTATTCGAATTGTCGGACAAGACTGTGCTAGCAATAGTTTTTAAATAAAGCAAGTAAATTTGAAAATCATTTTAAAATGACTTCTAAACCAAAAAGAAAACGTGAAATGCTCACTATTAGTGAAAAAATAAAAATCATTAATATGATTGAAATAGAAAAAAAATCTATTGCAACTGTTGCTAAAATATACAATAAAAACGAATCTTCGATACGGGAAGTGTTAAAAAACAAACATAAGATTCGAGCTAGTTTTTCTAGTGCACCCCAAACTGCAAAAGTTGCAACCACAATACGTAATAAAGTGTTACTTAAGGTAGAAAATGCCTTAAATTTATGGGTGGAAGATATGGCAAGAAAACATATTCCTATCGATGGCAAAGTGCTACAACAAAAGGCGTTGGTTTTATATGAAGATATGCAGACCCAAGATTATACTGAAGAGGAAAGAAAATCATTCACAGCAAGTAGGGGGTGGCTGCATAGATTTAAAACTCGGTTTAATCTAAAAAATATAAAAATGACAGGGGAATCTGCGTCGGCTGATCATGTAGCTGTCCTGTTTCCAGAAAAATCTAAACAAATTATTGCAGAAAAGAATTATCATCCTAAGCAAGTTTCTAACTGCGATGAGACTGGTCTTATGTGGAAAAAATGCCTCAACGGACTTATATTCATAAGACTGCAAAGGGTGCACCAGGCTTTAAAGCAATTAAGGATAGACTTACCTTGATATTTTGTACAAATGCAGCTGGTCATATGATTAAACCTGGACTTGTTTACCGATCACAGAATCCACGTGCTCTTAAATACAAAGATAAAGGTTGCCTGCCTGTGTTTTGGCAATCAAACCGAAAGGAGTGGGTTACGGCTGTTCTATTTACACAATGGTTTCATCAATGCTTTATTGCGGAAGTGGAAAGATATTTGGAAAATGAAGAATTACCATTTAAAGTGCTGCTGATACTAGACAATGCTCCTGGGCATCCTGTGTCACTAGGCACAGAAAATAAAAATGTTGAAGCGGTTTTTTTACCACCTAACACGACCTCATTGCTTCAGCCCCTTGATCAAGGTGTCATTAGATGCTTTAAAGCCATATATATTCGCCAGGTTTTCGAAATGCTGTGTACAATGGCTAACGAATGCTCTGATATCGGGCTCATGGAATGCTGGAAGTCATTTACAATTGCTAACGCAGTTCTATTTATCAAAGGAGCGATGGAGGAATTAAAGTCAGAAACGATAATAGCATGTTGGAAAAATCTGTGGAATGGCATCGTTCTTAGTTCTGAAGACACACATGATATTAATTCACATCTAACAACGATATTTAACATAGCGCAGAAAATAGATGGAGAAGGATTTAACGATATAACCAAAGAGGAACTCAGTGATTACATAAACGAAGAGGATCAAGTATTCACCAACGAGGAATTGGTAGACCTTGTGAAATCTTCTCCAGAAGCGAGTGACGATGAGGATGAGGGTCAACAAGAACCGCTAGCATGGACGCTTGAAACATTTTCAGCGATATTTCGAACTGCCCAAAAATGAAAAGAACAGATAGTAGAATATGATCCAATAATGGAACGCAGTATAAAAATTACTCGCACTATAACAGACGCCTTCAAACCTTTGGAGGATTTGTTTATTGAAATGAAAAGACAAAAACGACAACTACCAATAACAATGTTCTTTGAAAAGGTCGACAAAACTATCGATAATGCACAGCCATCAACATCGTTTGCTTCGGATCTAAGTAAACAATCGACTGCTAACTTGGACTTGGAGGAAGATGAATGAATATGTATAGCTCACGATGATAAAATTTTTCTTGTTGTGTATGTAAATATGTACTATATGTACATATATATGAACGCATATATTTATTAAACTTAAATTCTACGATTAGATAAATCTGCAATAATTTTATTCCATAAGCATTTTGATTTTTTCATCGATTAATATAAATATCTATTAAAACGAACAGAGAAACCATATCTAACGTTTAATTTTATTCCTGAAAAACATTCCATAATATTTTTTTTTTGCATGTTACTCTCCTTATCTATATAGCGAATATTGTGTGTACAACATCACGGAAAATTGTCGTATCATCGCAGATAAAACGCATTTTTTCTTGTATTCGCCAACAACAATAGTCGCTAGGAATTATCGCGGCTACTTCTAGTTGCTTTTGTCTGCTAATGGACGTTCCAACAACCAATCTATATTTACTAACATAATCGTCGATCATTCCAAAAACAAATATTTGAAAACGGATCTGTTTATAAACTTCTACACGCCAGTCGGACACTTCAGTCTTTAATAGTTAAAATCTGCTCCGGTTTGCAGTATTCAAGTGGCAATTTTCGGCTAGTCAATTTTGCGCTGATAATATTATCTTCTGATATTAATGAAACTAGCGTGGACTCTGTTAATCTCTGATACTTATCTATTGAACATGTTATGTAGTACAATCGAGTAATTACTGGACGGTCAGAGGCAGTGATTATATATTCCGTCTGATGCGAATAGAACCGCGTCAAAACAGGACTTTGTATATATGACAATTCTTCTGCGGAGATGAGTTTCAGTGCTCTTGATGGTGGGAAGAGTATGTGAAAAGGTGAAAGGTTAATCTCTTATTTAGTGAAATGGCGGACGTAGAGAAAGCTTACGAAGGTACGTCATTGCTGTTGTTTCTTTGGTATCTTTTAGTGTTTGTTTCGTGCGTATATTTGATAAGAGATCTTTGAATTCGACGAAAGTATATGGATGTAATTGTTTCAAAATTAACGTCAGCATACGATACAAACAGAAATACGAATCAATTTTCCTATCGTTTTGTTTACGCAGTAATAACACAATACAATTATAAGTTTGAAGTCATTTAACTGATACAAATATTCCTATATAATCGCCTATAATACTTGCTTTGTTTATTAGAATAAATCTACGTTACATTTTGTATCTCCGGTTCACATTTGAATAAAAATAATCTTTATTTTGGTTTAAGCATTCTAGTGTTATATTCTGTCGGTAACATGTATGAAAAATTCATTTAAAACAATTTTTATAATTATGGATGTATGTATGCTGTGGCATATTTATGCATAGGCTGAATGGGCTATACACTTAAAATCTCTTGAAATAAGGTCATTAGTGTAAAATTACCTTTATAAAAGTTGCATTACATATTAATGTTAAAAAAGAAACAAAAATTGTATTTTTATTTTTAAGTGGGGATTAATCATATTAAATTAAACATTTTTTTTATGTTTTTCATGGATTTAACTTTACACTAGTTATCCAAAGTTTTAACCGTGTTGTTTAACGCAAAGTCTCCCTCGACGTATCCATGAACTGGCATATTTTACTAGGCCTTGGTCTTACCATAGAATTGTCGTCGCAGCTGTCTCAACGCGGTGGCGAAGATCATCTAAATTATTTATGTCGTTGGTGTAAACCAGTGGTTCTCAACATGGGCGGTAGCGCCCACCAGTGGGCGTTGTTTTAATTACTGTGCCCAGGTTAACTAGTCCATAATCCATAGTCGTAGTCCCTTCGCGATTTTCTGCGGCTGGGCGCTGGGATCTATACAAAATCCAGTAAGTGGGCGCTAGGCGAAAAAAGGTTGAGAACCACTGGTGTAAACCGTGGTCTTCATAACGCCTTATAAGTAGAAATCAAGGGATTTAAGGTTAGGCACAGGACCACCTCGACCAATCCACTTATTTTCAAATACATTATCTAAATATTGGCGAGCTAAACGATTAAAATGCGACGGTGCACCATCGTGAAGAAACCACATTGTCGACGTACATTCAAAGGAACTTCTTCCAATATAGTTTCATCAAATGATTTTGCGAAGACAAGAGATAATCATATCCATTCAATCGATTTTGCAACACTAATGGGCAAATAAGTCCGGTCCAAACCTTTATCAAAAATCTGTGCTGGAAATGATTACGACGAATCGCATGTAGATTTTCCAAAAACTTGCAATATACGCAGATGATACTACGGTATTGATTGATAACAACATGAATAATATTCAAGAAACAGCAAATGACGCGTTAAATAAGTTAAATACATGGTTTGCCTCTAACAAACTATCATTAAATACATCAAAAACAAAATATATTCTTTTTAATTCAAATCCAACACGACATTTTCCTCCTTTACATCTTCTTCTTGGAAATAATACGATAAATCAAACACCCTCTATCAAAATCCTAGGCATACACTTATCATACGATCTCAAATGGCACACTCACATAAATGATTGAAACTTACGAATCTCGTCTTCAGTATTTAAATTACGACATTTAAAAACCATGGTACATTCAAAAGTTCTAAGACAGGTCTATATTGCTGACGTAGAAACAAAATTAAGATATGGAATATTGGTATGGGGATCTAGCACCGCTGCTAATAAAATCTTAATAAATCAAAAAAGTGCAATCAGAGCAATGGCAGGAGTATCACAACGGACATCATGCAGACCTTTGTTCAAAGAATATCAACTATTAACTGTAGTATCGTTGTACATATTAGAGGTATCGTTGTACGTTCATGGTAATAAACAAAGATTTTTTGAGATTAATAATCCCGTACACAGCTACAACATACGCTACGAAGATATACATATACCACAACACAGACTTACCCTCACATCCAAAAGCTTTATGTACATCGGAATTAAAATATATAATAACTTACCATATACTTTTCGGAATTTAACCCACTATCAATTCAGATTTACTTTGAAACAACATCTACTCGACCGACCTTATTACAGTTTGGAAGAATATTTTAGTAATTCTTTATTATAATATGCTGCACCATTACTTTCTTACAGAATTTTTTATATTATTTTCTTATTAGCATTATTATCAAAATTATTAAAATTCATGAATAATTAAAATTCAGGATTATACCTATCACTTATTTGTTTAACATATATATATATAGTGGTTTTCAAATTATAAGAAACTAACTTTTAAATCCTTAATGCTTTTATTGCACCTCCTGTAGTAATACTCTTGAAGTACTGTTTACCTGCTTACACTATATGAATCGCCGGGCCGTATTAACTATGAATTACGGCCCCATTAAATAATAATAATTTTATTGTGCATTACCAACTAATTGTTAAGCTTCATATATCTAACTTATTATTTTTTGTAAATAAACCTAATGTATATTATTTATTATATATATTTAAAATTAAAATTGCGTTTTACTATTACCTCATAGTGCCGTAATTTATACTCAATCCGGCCCCTGCATTCATATGCTGCAAGCAGGCAACCCGTACCCTTTCAGTGAGGCGGGCAGGTAATTATCCCCACATAAGATGCAATAAAATCATTACAGGCTTAAAATGTTACTTTCTTGTATCTTGAAAAGAACTATATGTGTTAGTGCCAAGACTTTGTTTTTGACTTATTTTGCGTTTTACTGTACTAGTAGAATGTACTTATTTCATTATATGTGTATTTAGCATATTTATAATTAGAAGAATATTCTTTTTTGTATTCAAATTTCCTATTACATTATTATTACCATTATTATTATTATTATATATTGCATTTGCACTTTTCCTTATTTTTATGTTCTCTTTTTCTTTCTTGACTTTATCCTATAGGTTTTATGTACTTTTTTGGAAATAAACGTTTACTTACTTACTTAAAACAGATTTTCCAAAAAGGGGTATAATGACAGTTATTTATGTCGTTACGTGTAAGCGTTGCTTCATCAGTCGCCAAAACAATAGTTTGCGCATTTAGGGATGCTCAGACGGTCTTTTCATTAAAATATTTCGGAGCCGTCCAGATGATGCCATTGGTTCCCTTGTCACTCTAATTAACGACTCATTTGTGAAAAGGTGTTTTTCCACAATGTCTTAAAATAGCCATTATCGTCCCTCTTCATAAAGGCGGTGATAAACACGATCTCAATAATTACCGACCAATTGCCCTACTCCTAGCCTAGTGCAAAATTATTGAGAGATTGATCAACACACAGCTTATGGTTTTTCTAACTACTTCTAACTACTTTCGCTGCTCATACCCCTTTCGAAAGCACTCATTAAACAGAGTAAAAAGTTGGGTAACTGCTGGGATTAGAAAATCTTGTCGAACAAAACGTGAATCGTTTAATCTATGTAAGATTTTTCCGAATGAAGTGGTTATCAAAAATTATTATTGCAAATATAACGCTACGCTAAGGGTTGTAATTGAGAGTGCTAAAAAATTACAGTCAGATTACAGTGTAATAAATAACACAAATAACATAATGAAGACTACTTGGAATATTATAAAAGAAGAAACACGATCCACGCCCTATTTTGATAACATTGAATTGAAAAGCAGCGATGGAGAACTAATTTCAGACCCTGTTGCAGTGTCTTCTATGTTAAATGAACACTTTTCTACTGTATCGCGACATTTCTCACCACCTGATGCATTTGCCCGTCGGCTGGGGTACGTTGGATTCCCCGACCGATCCTTTTATTTTCTTCCGATTCTTCTTGAGGAAATTAAATCCGTTACTCTGAGCCTAAATAACACCATGGCTACGGCTATTCGAATAAAAATATTTAAACTAGTAATTGATTACATTAGTATCCCTCTGGCAAAAATTTTCAATAGCTTTCTGGAAAACGGTATAGATATCCGGATTTCTTTGAGATATCCAAAATTGTACCTTTACATAAAAAAGGAGATAAAAAGTCTATTCATAATTACAGACCTATCTCGGTTCTACCAGCTCTGTCGAAAGTTCTTGAAAGTATTGTGAAAACGCGACTTCTAAGTTTTTTAAACGAACATAATATAATTTCACCTAATCAACACGGGTTTCTTAGTAACAGATCTACCGGTACTGCTTTGATCGCTATAACAGAGGAAATTTTGACTAATATTAACTGCCAAAAACTCGTCGCTTGCATTAATTGTGATTTATCCAGAGCATACGATATTCTCCTAGACAAACTTGCGTATTACGGTTTGAGAGGGTTAGCGCTCGATTTTTTTGAATCATATCTATAGGGCACCGAAAGCAGTATACGGAGCTGGGAAACGTTGTTTGTTTTGGGTGCATCCATCGCTTTACTACTGGTCTGCTCGATGTAGTTTCGGGAGTTCCGCAGGGCTCTATTTTGGGCCCACTATTTTTCGTTATCTTTATAAATGACTTACCTATAAATATTCCAGGATCTGTTACATTATACGCCGACGACACTAATGTGGTGGTTACTGGCACCAACATGCGTGAGCTTCTCAGCAATTGCTCTACTGTTCTTCAAAGTTTGGTCGGCTGGTTTAACAACAATAAATTAGCTTTGAATGTTGAAACATCAAATATAGTTTTCTTTGATACAGACGAGCAATTACGAATTGACGTTGGTGCCGTTGAATTGGTTTCAGTTTCGAGCTGTAGAGTGCTGGGTATTACTTTCGATAATAAATTAAAATGGGATATGCATATGACTGTTGTTATTTCAAAATTGAAAAAAATCCCTTTATGTGTTGGTGAAAATGAAAAAAATGTGTAATATCCAGACTTTAATAAATATTTACTTTGTTTGTATTAATTCACAGATTACCTATGGTCTACTAATTTGGGCTTTAGAAAGTAATCTAAAACCGATTTTGCTTCAACTAAAACGGGCTCTACGCATTATCAACAACTTACATTTTACTGAGTCGTGCAGGAGTTATTTCTTACGTCAAAAATACCAACCGTTTACAATTTAAAATTTACAATCACCTACCTGCTGAATTGAAGTCGTTGTCACATCGAGAGTTTCGGCTCGGGCTTAAAGCGTTTCATTCGGAAAAGTGTTTCTATGAGTTGGATGAATTTTATCAGTATTCGTTTGACGGTTAACCTGCCTGAATATTTGAGTACACACGCCCACTATGTACTATGTTTATGTTTATGTTTATGTTTAATGTCTTTCATTATATTTACTAGTTTTATATTTTATTATTCATTATTATTACTATTGCTTTTTATTGATTGACAGTATATCGACACCTTGAGTAATTTGAATAAATACTACTACTACTACTAAAAAAAATTAAAATTATCACCACCAGACAGGTTGGGTTCTTGTCCAATTCAAGTACTGTCGACACCTCGTTCTCGGTCTTCAATGAAGCATTTAACAATATTTATAATAAACACTTCACTGCAACAGTGTTCTGGAACTTATCTAAAGCCTTTGACTGTGTCAGTCATGACATCCTAACAAAAAAATTATTTTACTATGGGATTCGTGGGATTCTGGAATGGTTCAAATTTTATATATCTTTTCAATAGGAAACAGATAGTGAGAAGAAATAGTTCCTCCTCATCGTCTATGGGAATTGACTATGGCGTGCCACAGGGCTCAGTGCTTGGTCGAAAACTTTTCCCTCTTTTTATCAATGACACCACCAATTTAAAGATCAGCGGGAAATTTTGTCTCTTCGCAGATGACGCTAGCATCACTCGAAGCAACCGAAATAGGGAAGACCTACAATGTATTATATATCTAAGGACCTAAATTTATTAATTACACTTTTTACTCAGCTTTGTCCATAAAATTAATTTATAATTTTTCAAGTACATTTATTTATTTATTCAGCGGCTGGGAGTAGTAAGCAATTTCCTTGAACAGAGCCGCTGACCTAGCGCTGAGAGGCAGCCGCTGAAATACCACAGCGAACCACCAACTATAGGAACCTCGCCTAGATTTGCGGACGTACGCTTTTGCAGTCTTACTATTGAAATACCTACAAGGTACATATTTCCTAGTAAAGAAAAAAACGATCCATAGTATTAAATATTGACACACATGGATTTAAAAGAATCGGATATGCGAATAAGAAGTCATTTTGAAATTGAGATTGGTAAATTTAAGCAGAAAGTAGGAAATGCCCAAATAATGGTTAGTAAAAACTTAAAGCAACTACTTTTTTTAAAAGCAGCGTATTTGCAAATAAGAAAACTAGTCAGTGTATGGTATATTCCTAGTTGCCATAACTTTGTGCTTATTTACCTGATCTTATTTTCCTAATCCTTGATTGTTTTTCCACTAATATCCTATATGAATTCGCTCATCCTTAAATTGCTTGAACTTGGCACTGCATTACGTAAGTAATTTAAACTTATACAAGTGAAACTTTCAGTTATCCATCACAAAGAAAAACAAAGCCAATCGAATGAAATTATTGTTTATTTCATAAAAGATACAGTACTAACATACTAACATACTTTCCTTCATCAAACCATTTTAGTTTTATGTTCAGAGTAGATTCAGTTTTCGCAATCAACGCAAGAAAATCTAGGCGCTGGCAAGTTAAGTTTCCTCTTGAGTGCCAAAATCTTAGCGCGCCTTATCGCGTCACTCCTCTTTACTGATGGCTGTGCAAACATTTGCTTAATTGTAAGTGGAAACGATTCATACATCAAAAATAAGAAAAGAGAGACTAAGGAAAACGATAACAAGACGAACCGTTTCATCCTGATTCGCTTTAATGATTGAATACAATACTTCATAAAAGCGGTTTTATTGGTTCTACGGTATTGTAATACCGTAGAATAGGTAATAGAATATTGTATTAAAATATATAAGGCCTGTTCATAAAAGAGTCGCAAACTATAGTGAGACGCGATTCGATTGGTTAAAAGAAATCCGATACAGTTTTCTGGCTGATTTCGCAGTATGTATACGATTTGGCTCTGACTGGTTGGTGATTCTTCTATGCACGGGCCTATAATAACAGAAAGTGTTCAAAAGGATTAACGAAAGATGATTTACATGCGTAAAGGCACATGTGTGGGGCGTTAAATTGCAATCAAATTCGCACAGTAGCACCATAGTATAGGGAATATTAGTACATGCAGTAAGGATAGTTCGGGATTTTCTGTCGGTCGGTTCTAGAAACGTAGTAAAATGCGCCGAGACTACAGACCTAGACTGCCAATGAACCGTACGCGCATCGCTACGGCGCACCATCAAAAGACTAAAGGACATCTTCGAACACAGACGTCATTATATGCGTCATGTTTCATGTAGCGTCATGCTATTCGAATTTAATTCCAACAACATCAATTTTTTTCTCCTTTCAGAGCGACTCTTATCCGTCAGAAGGCAACTATCGCAAACAGAGCAGCGTTCATCCTTCCGTGGACCGCTGAAAGTGGTCAGATTCTGCTTGTTAGGGATTCTGTTGCCATGTTTTCTGTGCGTCGTTGTGCTTTACATGCGTTACCGGGTGTACACGGATCAGATGTACCCCTTGGCGGTATCGGATATGAGGATGCTGGATAACAGGGTGTCGACTACTTGGTGTCAGGTAAAAAGAACAGTGGCGTAGATAATACAGGGGCAGGCCATTATACTATTATGCGTTATTAACATAGTTTTACTACTGCCTTTATTTTTAAGTAATGATATATTTGCCGCCCCTAGAATTCTGCCACCCTGGGCTATGGCCCATTCAGTAAATACGTAAATACGGCACTGGTTGTACAACACACACAATAAATAAAGATTGCACGTTACTGTATTATGACAGCAGCTAACTTCATTCGAATCAAAGGATGTAAAAAGTAAAAATAGAAATACAAACTCTGTAGAAAGTAAAGTTGTGTTAGGACATCGTTTTCCGATAACACTATATATAGGTATTTTGATACATTATACTTCTCTTCATTATGATAAAATACCAAACAATCTCAGCACTGTTTATGTATGCATTTATATCTAAGTTTAAAAATTCTTTCCTAGAGACAATTAATCAAAGCTAATGCAACATTCAACGCTTTCCTATTAAAAGAGACGCCCGAATTGCGGCCTGACGCCCAACACATGACGATGGTTAGACACCTCGTATTGGAGGACGACACTAAAGAATATTGGGGTTTTTATTTGTTACGCGGATCGACAGTTACAATTTCCACGTGTGTAAGGTATAGTATAGATATTTTAGCTGTATTACTGCGTTAATATTATTTATAAATAAAATAAATCACAATAAATTATTTTATGATACAAATGATTTTAGTAAAATTGATATGTTGTATAAATTGCTACTGTAGGCAACGTGTACGACACAAGCCTCTTTAGCTCAGTGGCAGAGCACTGGTCTTGTAAACCAGGGGTCGTGAGTTCAATCCTCACAGGAGGCAGCGCAGTTTAGAAGTTGCAAAAAGCGCTTTTTTTAATTTTTTTTTGTGTGATAATGTAAAATACCAAGTTTATAAACAAAATTTTGAATTTAAAAATACATTTTAAATTTATTTATGTCGTAAATACTAATATTACAGGTACCTACATGAGTTTAAAAAGATAATCAGTAGCAATAATAAACATTACTTAACTGAGATACCTATACATATTATAGGTGTTATCTTATCAGTAAATAAATTTAAAGAATTTAAAAATGCTATTTTATGTTTTCTGTAACGAGCGTTTTTAATAGTACATATTTAAAAAAAAAACACTTTTCGAAACGTTTAGTGATGTTAGGTTGGTCACATTAGATCAATAATCGTTTTCAGGTTATTTTTAGACGTTACCAACTGCTACATAATTCGATATAGTATCAAATTCCTTTTTTTATATAAAAAAAAATGCTGCTAAAACATAGCATAAAAAACGCGTTTTTTTAAACTCTAATGGATGCCTTAAAATGTGTTCCATGAAATAATTTTTTTAGTACACCATTATATTTGAATATGTTGAGATTCCAGATTTGATATTTGCAAGATTCTGATATTATCATTCACTTTGATTTTTAAATTGAAACATCCTGTATACTGTATCATTGTTGTAATTTATCCTTCAATACCAATTCAACCATATGTAACACCTGATGGTTGATGTAGTCAGATAGGTCATAAATATAGCATAGGAAAAAGGATCTATAACACTTTACCAACAGAAGTCAGGCGAAACTTAAACTTCGTCTTAAAAGATTTCTTAGATGCCATGCTTTTTATAACATAGACGAGTTTTCTGATTTATGTGCAGAATCCGCACGTTGATTATTTTTATATGTACTGTGTAGTCGTGTAGTGTAAGGTTTTGATTTGTAAGGCAGAATTGGGTTTGCGGAGATACACCTACCTTCGTCTATGCATATCTGGATGCATGTTGTTGTTCTAAATACTTCTTTTTTAAACACTATATGTGCAACACAATTTATTTATTAAACTATAGAAACATGCGTTTTGGGGTGTATTGCCGGTTAGATTCAATTTTGTTTTGTTTTGTTTCCTTTTATAATTTTATAATTTTACGAAATTACTTTTATTTGTGTATAATTTATCATTATTATCGTCTTTGAATTATGTATGTTGTATGTTGTCTGTATGTCTGTAGTATTCGACACCACTGGTATAAGAATATATACTAATAAATAAAATAAAAATAAAAAAATAAATAATAATAAAAAAAAGTAAACCATTATACAAAATTAAGTTGTTGCAAGAATTAAGTGAAGATGGCTTCGACCGTAGATTAGAGTTGACTGAGGTAATGATATATCGCTATAATTTAAGGTATTGGAGTGACGCAAATCCACACTAGATGTGTGAAAGCCATACTCAAACACCACAAAAGTTAAATGTATGGTAAAACCGTCAGGTTGGCTACCAAACTTTTTTTTTTCAATGTTTGTCTATGGCATTGTTTTGTGGACTAACGGAACATTTTGAACACATGATTAAGTAGACGTTACTTTATCAATTTTGATATTTTTTCTTTCTTCTATTTTTTCGGTTATTATTAACTTTTTTCAAGTAAATAAAAATAAAACACCAAACGTTGTATATAAAATTGGTTGTAATGTAAAAATTGTAGTGGTGTATATATTGGTGAAACCATGCAGTGTTTAGAAAACAGAACGAAAGCACATAAATACAACAAAAATCTTACAGCACTAAAGAAACATGAAATAACTGAAAATCAATCTGTTTGATTTTGACAACCTAACAATTCCAAATAAAGAACACAATTTAAAAGCACGTAATATACTTGAAATAATGCAAATTTATAAACATAAAAATGCAGTTAATGATAAAACAGATACACAATATTTTACCAAATTGTATAATTTAATTTTATAATTAAACACAACAATATTTTTTAGAAATCTACTCATATATTATTATATAAGTGTTGAGGTCAGCGGCTATTATCCCAATACATAAGAAGACACTTCGAATTATCGACCTATTGCCCTAACGTCATGCGTTTCTAAGGTACTAGAGTATTGTATGTTAGACAGATTGGCTGGATTTCTGGATAAGTGTGATATTATGGCTGATTCGCAACATGGCTTTCGGAAAGCAAAATCTACAACTACGGCTTTACTCGATTTCTATGGTACTGTGTTAGACAAAATTGAAAATAGAAAATCTATCTTGCGAATTTTCTACGATCTTAGGAAAGTGAAACGAAGTTTTACTGTAGTACCCTTATATAGGTTTTAGTAGCAATCCTTGATCAGACATTTCATATTAATATATCAATTCTCACATTTGTTAAAACTGGCAACAATTATATTGGTTTCATTTTCAGTTTATATTTATTAAAGAATATTATTATTAATTGTAATGAAGGTGCAAAAGCAAAAGAATGTCTGCACAGATTTCTATAATAATGTATGAATTAGATATACCATGTGAATATTCTGCAAACATAACTCTAAACCAAATTCAATTTTACAAAATCCAGATGGCCAGGCGCTTCACTTATAGTCATCAGAGGCCACAAACACCTGCACGACTGCGCTTACATCGGCGATGATTCTTCAGAAGAACTAGAGGAAGTCCTAGAAGCAATCCGAGATGGAACCTACATCAACCCTGCCAACCTAACGAAGATCGACCAACCCTCCAACGTACCACACCTGATGAAGAGGCATCGACAAGACGTCGAGTTCCACCACCCCGGACACAAGAACTCCACGCAGAACAGCACCCTCTCGCGCCTATTGGACAGCGCGGAAATTACGGACGCCAAACAGCTGCAGCGTCTCCTACAGGTTCTGAACACCAAACGAAACGAGGAGAAGAGCAACAACAAACCTCACGCCCACGTGCGAAGGAACTCGACAGTGGGAGAGGGGGAAATGAAGAATTTTCGTTTTCAAGGTGAGGCGAGGCGGTTCAACGTGAGTTATTCTGACGAGGTGATGGAAGACGTGCTGGAGAAGTTGAGAAAATTGGGGAAGAAAGGAGATGCTGTCCTGGAGAAGATAAATCGCCAGTACCAAACTGGGGTCGATAAACGAGACGAGGACGCGGTCTTCAATATTGCTTCGAGACAATATTCTAAGCCTCCAGTTCAGTATGAGGATAACATCGATAGAGCAAAGCGAAGAAGGCGGGAATTGATATTGCAGACATCCATGGGGCAGATACTCAATGAACACGACGAGGAAAATGATTTGGGTTTGGAAGACGTAAGTGTAGATCGTAATATATTTTCTAAAAATGCACAATTAATATGATATTACATCCTACGCTTTTGTCCATTTAAGCAAATGCACGGTTTACAAGATATTTGCAAAAAATAGAAATTCATCGAAACCTTTTCAGAGCTGTAACTCTTTTATTTGTAAATACAGAAGAAAAAAAAACTGTTAAATATTGTTTTTAGAGAACTTAACGTCAAACAACGACATCTTAAATTTTTAATTTTACTTAGCATTTTTGAGTTATAAAACTAAGTATTGTATATATATAAGAAAACATTTCCAGGCCATCAAGGTCTGTAGCCATGTAATTTTCTTCCATCTATTCCTGTCTTTTGCCTTCTCCCTCCAGTTCTCTATCCCTCTTTCTTTGAAACTTTCAAAAAGTATCTGTACTGTTTCTTAATCAAAACGGGTTTGCTCTATATCACTCGTATTGAGAAATTTGGTAATATGAATGTCTATATAGATCCTACAAACGTATGAAAGCACAAGATACAGTAGTACCCCCACCTCCGCGGGGGTTTGGTTCTGTGCTCTTCCGCGGATACTGAAAACCGCGGATAGTAGCGAACGCTTTATTTCCGAATACAATATGAAATATGAAGCAACGTTAAAACAATGAAACAAGAAAAAATAAGTTATAATAATAATTTAAAATAAGTAAACAATATATAAATAAATATTCTTGTGCTGTGGCACAAATAGAATTTAAGTTTAATAAATATATAAGTTCATAATATGTACATATAGTACATATTTACATACACAACAAGAAAAACTTTAACATCGTGAGCTACATATTCATTCAACTTGCTCCAAGTCCAAGTTAGCAGTCGATTGTTTACTTAGATCCGAAGCAAACGATGTTGATGGCTGTGCATTATCGATAATTTTGTTTGTTGACTTTTTCAAAGGACATTGTTATTGGTAGTTGTCGTTTTTGTCTTTTCATTTCAATAAACAAATCCTCCAAAGGTTTCAAGGCGTCTGTTATAGTGCGAGTAATTTTTATACTGCGTTCCATTATTGGATCATATTCTACTATCAAAGAACAGATAATTTTTGAGCAGTTCGAAATATCGCTGAAAATTTTTCAAGCGTCCATGCTGGCGGTTCTTGTTGACCCTCATCCTCATCGTCACTCGCTTCTGGAGAAGATTTCACAAGGTCTACCGATTCCTCGTTGGTGAATACTTGATCCACTTCGTTTATGTAATCACTGAGTTCCTCTTTGGTTATATCGTTAAATCCTTCTCCATCTATTTTCTGCGCTATGTTAAATATCGTTGTTAGATGTGAATTAATATCATGTGTGTCTTCAGAACTAAGAACGATGTCATTCCACAGATTTTTCCAACATGCTATTATCGTTTCTGACTTTAATTCCTCCATCGCTCCTTTGATAAATAGAATTGCGTCAGCAATTGTAAATCACTTCCAGCATTCCATGAGCCCGATATCAGAGCATTCGTTAGCCATTGTATACAGCATTTCGATTATATATCAAAAAAAGATTTTTCCTGATGTGTTTATTAAATTTTAACCGTCTGGGAGCAGTTTATTTCAACAAGATATAAAATAACACAAAATAGAAATTATACATAATAGTATTTTTACTGGCTTTTACAAAGAAAAAAAAACGTTTTTTAAAGTTTTGGCATCCCCAAATGGGATAAAAAGTTTTAATGTCAACTTATTGATCGCCAACAATACAAATCATCAAATGTTCGTTTCCCATATCAAAATCTTTACTTCAGTATCTCACCTAACGCCTAAAACCCACTATATGCATTCATATCATTATAATCACATGACCTAAACGTGCCTGGCATTTTCCGACTGATAAAGCGAGTTTTAAATAATTATATAGTTGCTAATTGTATTTATTACGTAACGAAGCGTATAACACGTTGCACCAACAATAAGAAAACGTAATTCTATTGCATGTTCGTTGATAATAATCAGAGATCCTTTAAATTGAATTCTTTAACATTTTATAAACCAAATAAACTTCATTAAAGAAAAACTATTAAATCCCATTTCTTTTTATATGATTACTTACATAAAATGGCCTTGCTGTAGTTGATAGAAGGTCATAGCAATATTATTTTTTCTTAAAATAGAACAGCGTATAGTTTTTTCTCTTTCATAAGTTGAATAAAACATTTATAGTATATTCAATCTATCTACTGGGCAATCTGAATCATCTAACCAACAGTTTTATTTCTAAATAAAGTAAACTTGACACTAAACCCTTAACGAATTGAAATGCTTAACAGAATATACCGTACTTTTAAAATAAATTTAACTCACATGCCTTCAAAAAGTAAGAAACCAATACTGCCAGATTGATAAAGCGATAATTAATAGTGAAATTCTACCAAAGAAAGGGTTGGCAGCACTAACACTCGTCAGACCCTTATATGCGAAGAAATGGGGGTGAGATCAGATATGTTGAATTGGATATACAGCATGGTGGTAAAGCCAACAATGACGTATGCGGCTTTGGTATGGTGGACAAAAACGCGTCAAGAAACGGCCATTCGGAAGCAGAGCAAGATGAAAAGACTTGCCTGCTTATGACCCAGAAAGGGATTACAACAAAACACATGTGTGGATAAATTTCAGCACAAAACAAGGAACCTGGTCAATACCAACAGCATACTTACCAGAAATTTCATACAATAAACACTCGACCTCGTATTTGTCTGGTACACGGGCGGATCTAAGACGGCTCATGATGCTGGTGATATACTCTCAGAAAGACGGGTACCTACAACTATGCATTGGGAGAGTGTGCCTCTGCGTTTCAGGCAGAGATGTATGCTAACTTCCAGTGCAAGAACAATTAATGTGACCAGCATACGGATTGACATCATGTCGGACAGTCAAGCGGCTTTAAAGGCATTACCAAGCCGGAACGTGTCGTCCAGGCTGGCAACGAAGTGGTGTGTGATTAGTGGTGATGATTTGGCGAAACTTTCCGATCGGAACAAGGTCTGCTTGACTTGGATATCGGGCTATCAAATGATCGAAGGCATTAATTCTTCTGTCAAGCAATCATTTGTCTTTTAAAGATCTCAAAATTAATCTCTCTTCCAAATACTCTATATTTTCTATTTTCTCTCCTTTATAACGTAGCATTAAACAATACTATAACGACAACTTTGTGCTCATTTAACTTTGTTGCCTTCCCTGAGATAACCAACACCTCTACAGTTTTTTTTTTTTTGTAGCAGGTAACAAGATATATATAGAAACTGATTTTTTACTACTTTACGCGCGATAATTTTTTTGTGTATGTACTAATCTGCGATCAAACAGCTTTATTGAGTAAAATATGCGCTTATTTACACACAGCGCGCATGCATATTCAAACTAAACGAACTATCTAATAATAACGGCTGATAAATGATAAAATCACCTTATTATTGAGTATCTACATGGTAATAATGTATAATATATAGGTATGTATTAGGACATTAAGAAAACAAACAGATATTTCGTTTGTAATTGTTTATCAATCCATGTATCAGATAACATGTATTCATGTATATTATATTACATTATTTGTAATATGATTTAATCCACAAAAGAAATACCGCTTCTTAATAATAGTTACATTTTGACAGAATAACTTGTAACAAAACTCCCAAAAGAAAGGTGAAAAAATCCCTTACCACAAAATTTTGTGGTAAGGGATTTTTTCACCTTTCTTTTGGGAGTTTTGTTATAGTTTTCAAGCCACAGTCTCCACCCATCACAGAATAACTTGTAAATTATAGGGAATTATCAACAATAAAAAAAAAAAACTGTACGCACTTGTAAGACTAGATACTGAATGAAAATGCATTTAAACAAATGACAAATTTATACAAATTGTATACCAAAACATTAACAATTTAAAAGAGATAAATTGGTAGGAAAATAATATAATGGTTTGTTAGATGTATTTAGTAATTATTATGTTTATGAAAGTAATAAATAAATATCGTTATAATAATAATAATAATTTCATTTATTGACAATAGCAATACAAGCCTATACAGTGTGGCAACCGTTCATAGCACGATGCATGTATTAGTAACTACTGGTCGACTATAAATGGGCGTGCCACCTTGTATTGCCACGCCTACTTAGCGGCACGCGGATGGCATTTACAAACGATAGCGGACGTATTATAAGTTACACGTATAAATGTATTGGGGCATATAGGCAAATCAAAGTCTTTTAGAGTTCTATGTTATAGCATAAGTGATTAATAACATTACATGTGGTAGAAAATACTATTCCTGAAAAATAAAAAGCACTGTTAGAGGTAGTGTGTTCCAGATATAAGTAAATATTTTTAGTTGTTTAAAGCATCAGATAATCACTGATAAGATGTCAGTGAAGTAATTCATCACAGCTTCATAAACAACATAAAAAATCAATAAATAATCAGAACCCATAAACTTTAAAATAAAAACTAAAATAATATTGTTCAACAAGTATAAAATCTAAAAACGCAACTATAATAAAATAATGGAAAATAAAATATTTAATTCTTAAAACAGAATTGTATTCAACATTGCAATAAACCTGCAATTAGCTAAAAGAGAATATTATTCTTAAACAATAATAAAATTTGAAGTAAATTAATTTATTAAGTGTTCAAATAAACCTCCCTCTTGATAAGAACAGTAACCCAACCGATCATAAAAATTCCGACGAACATTTGTTAACATATCTGCTGTGACAGTATTACTGTTTCAATAATTCTCGCGCGCACTTCCTCTAGGTTTGATGGCCGTTGATCACCGTATCCGTATATTGTATTATGTAAAAAGGGCCATAAAAAGAAATCGATTGGAGCTAGATCAGAGGACCGCGCTGGCCATTTAATAGGGCCCGAGTTCCCGATCCATCTGTTTTCAAAAACCGCGTTTATAAAGTTTGTTACAATGCGTGTATTGTGTGCTGGGCAACCATCTTGCTGAAACCAAACTTCATTTATATTAAATCGCTCCCGTATTGCCGGAATAATATTATTTTCAAGTAACTGTAGGTATCTATTTCCGTTTAAATTACCGTCAATGAAAAAAGGCCCAATTACATGATTTCCAATGATACCTGCCCATACATTTAGCTTCTATGGATACTGCGTTCGCGTTGGTATGTTTAAATGTAGATTTTTACGCGACCAGTAACGACAAACTGCGCGGTTATGATGCCCGTGTAGGTAAAATGTTTTTTCATCTGTGAACAATACGTTGTTAAAAAAAAATTGGTTATCGTGATATTTATTTATCATTCTTTCGCAAAATTCCATTCGGCGATAATAATCATCGGGAAGAAGTACTTGGGAACTTTGTATGAACGATATTTATTAGTACGTAAAATCTTATGAACCGTTGTTTTAGAGATACCTAATTCGCGAGCAATTTGTCGAGATGCCATAGTGGGATTTACTTCAACTAAAGCACATACTCGAATTTCTATATCGCTTACATTCTTATCCGGAACAACTTTATTTTTATTATTTACTAAAGAAAATGTAGTTTCAAATCGATTAACGGTCCTACGAATGGTGCTTGTATTGGGAATTTGACTTTCGGGGAAATTAGCTGCAAATAAATCCCGAGTTACTTCCGCGGAATTACCAGCGTAAAAGTGTTTAATCGTGAAGAGTTTTTGCTCCGGCGTATAGTACTCCATTTTTAAAATAACCGTTATCTACCTACCAACAACGCGTTTTATTAAATAGTACGAGCGAGTAGTTCTCCCGACGAAATATAAAATGCATCTGACTGATGACTTTTTCGAGGACAAGTGCACGGACAAAATATCTCGGGAACATTTCAACAAGTACCTCGGTTCACAAGTACTCGTAATTTTCAAGTACTTATGTATTCGTACATTACGAATACAATTAATATGACTTTTGTATAAAGCCTATATAATTGATAATTTTAAAAGAATACTTAATTTTACATTACTTAATCTCAAAAATACTACAAATACGAATCCAAAGCGCTGGTGTGTAGGCAAGTAATTAATTTGACAATACTTTGCGAATCACACTTGATATCACATTCAGCACCCACTCTTACCAACTTTATATATTTTTAGTTACTTCTACTAACATTAAAAATACTAAACTCATTTTTTGGTTTACTGATTGATCTAGTTCAGGGAATACACTCGGAAACCGACTGATTGAGTTCAACGCTTAAGTTCAAGTTTAAGGTTCAGCTGAACCAACACTTAAACCAATACTGAAAAACCGGGCAAAAAGACTTTAAACATTAAAATTAATCTCCTTTAATCTAAGTATTATTTTATTAGGGATTCATTCCAGATGGATTTGCAGACGATAGAGGAACTATTAACGAAACCACCTTAAACGATAAAAGCAACAGCGAATTCTGGTCGTCGTTCAGCAGTTCAGAAGAAGCTCTGCTCAATTGCGCTGGTCTCATATTGAACCTACCGTTGACTCCTCATCGCAGATGTTCCAACAACAGCACACCACAGCAGATTGAAGAAGCATATTTAACTAACACCGTAACGTATAAGTAAGATATAAAGAAAAATTTTGTCAAACTAATTTCTAGCGCTAAATTAGAAATTTTAAAATTTTTGTTTCTAAACATTTTCTAAATCACTTTCCTCTTACAGAGTGCCGGTAAACGGTTATTACTTCTTCGTGTATAACAGCGAGAACGAAATACAACCGAATTACATCAGAGTCCGCTTCAATCTGCACAAGAAAGTCTATAACGTCTCAAATCCGATCTCAACTTGCGAGAATACGACGGATTTCTGCGCTATGGATCTAAATTTTTGGTCGGATCAAAAAGTAGTCATGGAGCTACCGGTTAAAGAGCACGAGGATCTCTGGAACAACGAATTCGTAGTGATATCTCAGTGCGAACCTAGAACGGCCCTGTACATCGTTTTCGTGGTGTCTGTACCGATATTGATTGTATTGTTTGCTTTCTTGTAGCTGGTATGGTAGAAAGGATCTCTCCTCTAGATATTGTGATATGTTAAAACAAAGGTGCAATACTTTATCTGTAGATATTTTTTTATGTGAAAATGGTATTTTTATATTAAATAAATATATTTTTACATGTTATTGCGTTTTTATTTTGTTTTTAATAATAATAATAATAGTTTATTGACTCAAAGTATCATAACGAGAACATACTAATTTTTTTGAATTTCCCGCGAAACTTATACACGCAGTAGTTGTGAGTAACTTCTGTAGAGGACGTTACAGCGGTTGATTATTAATTTATCACTTTACACTTATCAGTTTCTTAAGCCGTATTGATCTCAAGTTATGGGTTCACATTTGTTAATTTCTAGTTCAATTTCTAGCGTACTCTAACAACAAAATTAATGATAAAAGTTTATAAAAACATTTGTCATTAAATGTTTGCCAATGGAGATATCGCAGTGTAGTGTTCCATTTATGTTGATATTGACAATCGTAGTGTGCTGCCAACGGTAACTAATCTGTCAAGCTAGTAAAGTATCCCGAAGAAAACTGGACCGCCCTGTATATATATCGTTTTACTACATTTTTCTAAATTTTGTGACATAGAAAAGTTGACTATTCAAAATAAGTTTCAAGTGTGCCGTGGATAACAATCAGATGCATCAAATAATAAACAAGAAATGTCATTGTGACATTTGCGTTATTAGTTTGGCATCAGTTTAATGTTTTGATTCTTTCTGTCATTTTAATTCATCGTTACCATGGATAACAATCAACTGACCAACATGTTGCAGGTGTATTTTGAATGTAATAAGAATGGTGCTAAACTGCAACTTTTTATAGAATTGGAATTCTTAAACAATTACTTAAATTAAAGTTGCATTGAGAGAAAATGCATTTATGTGAATCCCTAAGGATATTCTTCTTCTGGGCCACTTTGAATGTTCTAGAAATATCATGTTGCTATCTGCAACATGTAAATTAACTGTTAAAAATAAAAATAATCTATTAATATATTTATCAATAACCAGTCTGCAAAAAAAACAAAGACATTTCACATTTCCTAACAACATAGCAACTCATTATCTATTTGTGTGAGAGTGCCAAAATTATGTAAAGTACACTAAATTGACGTACATACATTTAAATTAGAAAGGATTGAGTTCACCTTGTATACAGATAACCTGTTATCAAGATATCAGATTTGCTTGACAATAAATTTTAGAGCGCACTGATTGAATGCGCAGATTGGAAGAAAAAGATGTCAATAACATCATTAAAGAGTACTTAATGTCAGTACTAGTCGTAAATTTGTTTTACAGGAAAACACACGCAAATATATAGATGAGATAATGCACAGATTGCTGTGAAACAATGATTTCCGAAATTTATTAGCGATTTTAATCTTTATTCAAGGAATATTTTTCGGATTTTTTTAGGTTGGCTCCATACTAACATAATTTCAGGTTGATTTGACTCTTAATAAATATAAAATATACCATCTGAACACGGTCGATATGCTAAAGTAAATAATAAAAATAAGCAAATATGGTGTACGTTGCCTAGAAGAAAGATCAAAGATAAATAACAAAAAGTAAGACGGTGTGTCGGTTTTATCAAACAATATACAAGCAATCAAGCATACAACATGATCGCATTCTGTCAACTTTGTTATTTTAAATGAAACACTCTATAAACGGAAATTACGGTTAAACTTTCGAATTGAAAAAATGTCAAAACTAATTTTTTTTTAAATACAACTACCTATTTTTCTCTGTCTCATCAAACTGCGCTTACAAAACTGCAAAAAAGTCATATTCATTATGCATCTAAAATGGATACTTTTTAAGTAATTAGTAAAATATATTCATATGGTATATTAATATAGCTTTTGAAGTTTTTTAAAATGTCAACCTGTTTTGGTATATCCAAGTTAGTCATGACCATTCGAGAAACAATCCAGCATTGATGAAATGTCACTTAGTTTTCAATTATAATGCATTCAAGTTATATCAAGAACATCTGATACCTTTGAAGCTCGCTATCCTCAAAACCAGGAGCTGTCACCAAACACAGTTAAACGAATAATACAGGATTTTAAAAACTTCGGATCGGTCAAAGCAAAAATTCAAAAGCACAAACCTATCGTTAATAATGCAATCATAGAAACTTATTTAGAATACTTCATGGCTTGGGTTGGGCAAAATTTATTCAGATTAATAATAAAAATAAATGAATAACGTTGTTATTCTTATTCATTATTCAATTATTCAATAAACCTGTGATGGGTGGAGACTGTGGCTTGAAAACTATAACAAAAATCTAAAAGAAAAAGTGAAAAAATCCCTTACCTACCACAAAAATTAAAAGATACAAATCTAAATACGTATTTCGGCAATCTTCAGTAGAAAACAAGTGAAGAGCAGTGTTAAACGTCGTGTTTTCGGCTAAGGTAAACCTTGGAAGATATGCTCTTCACCAAATCACTAGTGTGTAAGTTTAGGGGTTTGTGCATCGACTTCAGAAATGACTACTCGTAAATATTGAAGGATGTCGAAAATGTTGACGGATACAATTATTACTGCCATGTCGTCTAACTGGTACACTTCCTAACATTAGTAGAAATTTTTATACAAATACTACTCGCCATTTTTGGAAGACATTGGAAGTTGTGGGAAAAAGATAAATGTGATTTTCATAAGTTTGGGAGTTTGGTTATCGGTTTCTAGAATCACAATACGTAAATCTTGAAGGATGTCCAAGATATCGGCGGATATAATTATTACTGCCATGTCGTCTTACTGGTACACATCCTAGCATTAGCGGAAATTTTTATATACATAAATATTACCCGCCAGTTTTGAAGAACATTGGGGGTTGTGGGAGAAAAAATAAATGTGATTTTTATAAGTTTATGTCGACGATGTTGACGGATATAAATATTACTGCCATGTCGTGTTACTGGTTCACTTCCTAATACCAGCGGATTTTATTTAAATATCGCCCGCCAATTTTTAAAGAGATTAAAGTTGTGTGGGAAAAAATAAGTGGAATTTTTATAAGTTTGAAGGCTTGTTTATCGACTTCAGAAATCACGTAAACCTAGAGGAATGTCGAAGATGTCGGCGGATATGATTATTACTGGCATGTCGTCCTACCGATGCACTTCCTAACATTAGCGATCATTTTTATATGATTACCTGCACAACATGTAGGCACATACCTAATCTAAATTTATTTCGGTGTTATTCAGTAATAAATTATTTGAATAACGATTTATTTGGTGAAAGAATCATTCCAATAATGCTCATTGAAATGATTTCCCATAGTTTTAGTCAACAATAACTTAATACGGAATAAAGAATAACAGATGAAAATTGCATTCAAATAATTATTTGAATAAAAAATTATTGAATGATGCCCAACCCTGCTGTACACAACGTTTTCACTTATTGTGAATTCAATCAAATGCCCAAACAAACGTAATGCGAACAGCATCCTTTTCAACTGCTCAGCTGACAATATATAGTAGTCCGATCTTCGCATTTCTTTTGTTATTTCGCTGTAGATGTTGCACTTTTTGCAATCAAACGCACAGGGTCCAAAGTATACGCGCATAAGCACTGATAAATAACTATACCTGATTTCAAATAATATTCAAAGGACGCCAATGCGCATAAAGCTATTTTCGAGTGTATGATTTGACATTTCTAGTATATTTGGAAAAGTGGATATAGTATATACGATAAACTGTGCCTAAGTATAACAGACGCTAATTGAAAAAGACACTTTCCGTATATTTGTGTGCCAAACACAGCATCTATAGTGCACGCATGGATCATAAAAGAGGCTCGCAGCGAGCTAAGCGGGGCTGCCTCAAAATTTCAAATTCAGGCATTTTGAAACTTTTCTCATTCATAATCTTCTGGCACAATTTTGAAATACTAAAGCACCTTGTAATTGAAAACAACATTTTTATATTTGTTGAAAATGCTGGAGTGATGTTTATATGGTATATTAATGTAGCTTTTGGAGTTTTTTCAAATGTCATCCGATTTTGTATATCTAAGTTAGTCATGACCTTTCGTGAAACAATCCAGCATTGATGAAATGTCACTTAGTTTTCAATTATAAACAATGCGAAGAGCATAATTTGATGATGACAACCTACAGTTACACGGCCCAATATTCCCTTACATAGAAAAGTACTACCAAAAGTTTTTCTTTGCTTTGAGGAACCAGAAGACAATTGTGGACATCTCGTACAACAAAAATGATGCATTATCAGTATCATACTGCAATGTTACCGTTTCGTACTAGAAATATGCCATTGAAGGATCTCATCAATCATAATTTTTGTATTTTTTAGAGATTTAAATTTGAAGGTTATAATACCGTTTAAAAACAATAAAGAAATTAAAACATTGTTGGTTATCCAAAACGGCTCATACGAACAATTATAATTTGATAACCAAATGTCTATAAAACTGCAACTCAATCAGAAGCATTCAATGCGATTTCAAAGTCCAGGTATTTTCTAATCCATCTTTATGAATGGGTTGAACGAATCTATATCATTATTAGACAATACAAAAATGCATTTATAATCGCAATGCCTAGACGAACTCAATTGGATTTTAATAGATTTCATGCTTATCTTTCAATATGTGTTGTGATTTCACAATTCTTTTATGAAAAAAGGGTTTTCGGACGATATATAAGCGATATATATTCTCTGATTTTATTAGTTGTATCGCGAAAATGAAGCCTTTAGTGTTCCTAGCAGCCCTGATAGTTTTGGCACAGGTAGGAATTATAAAATAAATACTTTTTTTTTTTAATTTTCTTATTGCAAATTCGACCATGTTGATTATAGGCCAAAATTGACTTGTCTAAAGTCAAACCGAAGAACATAAATCCGCTTCAACGTGGTTTCCCGTTGAGTTCTGCAGGCTCAAGAATAGTTGGCGGCCAAGAAGTCGTCCCACATTCTAAACCCTATCAGGTATTTTTTTGTTAAATTCATGCTTTAGATCGATTTTTTATGGAGGATTCTTCAGGCGGCTCTTTTAATCTCTGGAAACGATGGAACCTGGTTTTGTGGTGGTTCCCTGATCTCCAAAAGATACGTCCTAACAGCAGCACACTGCGTCGATGGGTAATCATAATCATATCAGCTTAAGCTCCCAGCTTACACTTTTTTTAAATTGCAGAGCAACAACTGCTGAAGTCATCTTAGGAGCTCACAGATTCAATGAAGGTGAAGACGGCCAGGTACGAATCGTCTCAGCAACTTTCCACATCCACAGAGAATGGAACAGTTTACTCCTCCAAAACGACATAGCGACGATTGAACTCCCAGAAGAAGTTGCCCTTTCAGGTACCTAATAATTGAAATTCTGTACACTATTTAATATAATTGGTTTGGATCGATTTTATTGTAGATGCTATCCAAACTATCGGTCTTCCCAGCCATAGCGATGCTTCCAACACATTCGTGAATAAATTGGCCGTAGTTAGCGGATGGGGTCTGGATTCGGATTCTTCGAATTCCGTCAGTCCCGTCTTACGTCAAGTGGAAGTAAATGTTATTAGCAAATTGCGTTGCAACCTTGCATATTTCGGCGTCATACAAGACAGTCACTTGTGCACTTCCGGTTCTGGGGGCGTGGGTTCTTGTAGCGGCGATTCTGGTGGCCCCTTGGTGATTGGAAACAAACAGGTAAATCTTCAAAGACTGAGGAGTTAAGCTGGCAGGTAGAAAATCCTAACTTCGATCTTTTCAGGTCGGTATTGTGTCTTTCGGATTGGCTATTGGGTGTGAAATAGGTTGGCCATCCGCGTTTGCTAGAGTCACTTCCTACTTATCTTGGATTGAAGCCAATAGTGACGTGAAGATATCCCCTTGAATTTGATTCTTATACCGTTTGAAGAAATATTTTGAACGTGTAAAATGCATTAAAACATTTCAATAAAATTTTAATTTTTACGTCAAAAAGTATTTTTATTACCGTTCGCACAAAAATAAAAATAACCTAAACAACCTAGCGACAGACACATTCCTTAATTTTATGCATTAAAAACAGGTGACAGTCAACTGTATCGCAATTCATCATCGATTTGATAACCTCTTCTGCGATTTTGTTTTTGTATTTTAACCAATGTAATTATCTAAAAGTGTGTCACGTGACAGGTGAATTATATTCTCAAAGCAATACAAATTTTGTCCGTAATTTTAGTCAAAAGTTTTGCAATATGCAATTACTTTTGGGATACAATTGGCCGGTTGCACCAATGCGTTAATCTTAAATAAACTTCAATTGACAATTAGGAAATGACATTCAATTTTAAATACATGCAGCGAATGTTACATTTTAAATACCAATTAAAGTTAATTCCAGATTAAGGGATTGGTGCAACCGGCCAAATGTGCTTCCTCATAACGCAATGTATGCACCTTCATTGTTGACTCAAAATAATAGGTAAGTTGATACAGAATACATTATAGGTGGTGTCTTCTCGTTGAGTTGCATAACTTCATAGGGTTATTCCTTGTATCAAAATTAGCAAAACACTTCCAGTCAGCATAGGTCCAATTCTCAACCGTTTTCGAGATATGGATTTAAGCGTTGAAAATCACTAGGTACGGTAACTAATTTAGATGAATCATGGACGCATTTGGCTCGACTGGTAACTTAGATCCAATGCACTTGACGTAGGCCTTTTGACAGTGGTCATGTAAGCAGTTTTGTTGTATTTTTGACAGTTTGGGATTTCGCTCGCAGAACATTTAAAAATGCCTCTTTTTACGAAGGAAGAGTACTCCGACATGATATTTTTGTATGGCTATTGTGGAGGAAACGCTTCAGCAGCGGCAAGAGAGTACGCAGAACGCTACCCGAACCGAGGACATCCTTGTCGGACAACCATCACGAACTGTTTCATATCGCTCCGGCAACCAGGATTCTTCCCGAAACAGACTAATGAGCGAGTGCCTGTGCGAAGAAACCACACTGAAGTTGTTCTTCATGAAGTTTCTGAGAATCGGAGAACCAGCATAAGAAGAATTGCTGCCACCACAGGACAGAAAAGAGTGTCGATTCACAGAACTTTACTTTATCTCTTACCTGCCGACTATGCAAAATGGGAAGAATTTTGGTCGTGCATCCTAGAGAACCAGGATCTCCTCCTAATTGCTTTGTTCGGTGATGAGTCCACCTTCACTCGTTATGGGATTAACAACTCACATAACGAGCACATCTGGAGCGACGAAAATCCCCATAAGTATATACCTATTTGGTTGTGCAAATATAGCATTTACCAGCGTAAGTATATACCTATATAAAATTGTAGTAATTTTTACAACCGTTCCTTACTAAATAGTAATATATTTCGTGAAAAGCGATTAGATGCTATAGCGATAATCATTACTCGAATTTCTAGTAACTTATAGTTTTCATTGTTTACTGCGCAACAGCTTTTTACCTCCAATTCTAGCATTGCACAAGTAGAAACGTTCTCAATAAATATACTACGAATCGCCATTTTCTGTGGCAGACTTTCTCAAATATTCTTTTATTTAGTGTTATAATTTACAGCACAACTTACGAGTGCATATTACAAAGTGTTGCATAGTTTAGCGTAAAAATTAGGTACAACAACTTTGTGGATTCAGTCTTATTTGTTTTGAGAAATTATCTCGCAGAGAAATTGTATAAAGTATTACAATATTGTAGAAAGCTCTCTTAAAAATAAAATGACCGTACTGACTATATTGTTGTCGCAATTTTTTTTACAAATTGTATTACACATTCTTATACACGTTAGACTTTTCATTACAAATTGCGCCTGGTGCATATATTACTGTAATTTGTAGCGGTATGGAATACAATTGTAACAAAATTTGCAATTTTTTTTTTGGGTATAAAGTTACACTGTATATAGCAAACTTATAAGACAATTATACGAATTTTGTGCACTTTCTTGTTTTTAATGCAATCGCATTATTTTCATTCCGTACACCGTGTTTTGTTGCGTTTTAATCTGAAGAAAAGCAATGAAAATTAATGCAATGTGAAATTAAAGATCTGCACACTGTGGTATATAAAACCAGGACGTTGATGTTTACAAAACATACCATCCACGACGGTTTAAGGAATAGGGGAGACTTTTTCATCAACCATCCTATTTTTAAAATACCGCAAAATGAAGTTCTTCATTTGGATCGTGTTTTTCTTCATCCTCTTTCAAGGTAAGAAAATTAAATCCCAAAATGTGAATTGTACGTACACTGAGAAAACAAGATGTGTTGAATCAATCAAAATTTGGTTAATTCAACCAAAAATTTAGTTTAAATCAGTAGCGGCTCGTGACGTTTTGTTCAGGGGAGGCTACTGTAGCCTAAATAACCCTTCTCAGTCAATAAATTATATTTTTATAGTTATTATTGTAGCGTTGTAAGTGTAGAATAAAAATTAAAAAAAAAATAGATTAAAATAAAATATAAATTATTGTCTAGCAAGAACCACGTAGAGGAGAGTGAAATCTTGCCTGGATAGGAAACTGGATGAGGTGATAGGTAAAAAGGTAATAAAAACGTAAAAAGAAACTCTTGATAAACATAATAATAAACCAAAAATAAACTCTAAAAACAATAACAATTAAATTAGAAAAGAAAATTGTAGATTCTTTGTTTATATTACAAGCTTTACTCAAAACTAAATTTAAGACATGAGCATGACAATGTACAAAAAGAGCTTGAGATGCAATTGTTTTTTTTTTTTACTTTGTAAACCATTTAAATGCCCTGCCATAACAGATGCACCATCATATGTTTGAGCGACTAATATTTTTTTTTTTTAATTATATTTTTCGCTGTTATTTTATAAAAGGTTAAATAAATCTTCAGCTGTTCGGGCGGATGATACGTCAAAAAACTCCAAAAATCTTTCAATAACTTCACCGCTCTTGCCATAACGTAATATGATTGATAATTGAGACTTACAGTAAATATATGTGGTTTCATCTACTTGCCAAGAAAAAAACGGAGCTTCTTTAATTTCTGTATCTATTTCTTGTTTTAATACAAAAGGAATACAATCTATTAAATCATTTTGTATAGATTTAGATGTACCCTAAAAAATATTACTACTAACAAATTTATTTAAACTAGGTTCATATTTACTAAAGAGTTCGAGTAATTCTTTATAATTTCCACGATTAAAAGAATCTGAAGTAGTCTCATTGTGTCCCCGAAAAGCTAAATCTTGTGGCTAGATGTACTTACATCTAGCCCAGTGATTATATATATATAATCACAGATCTAGGTATACCTACTCGTATAACACAGCACCCATTTGAGACTGACCGATAAATCCATGCAGTTAAAGAGAGACCGTGCTTTCATGTAGCAAATACATAACACTTGAATCATTTCACTTTTATTGATTCATATTTCTTATCGTTTTTATTTCTGGAATAAGAGTAGCAGAAGGGTATCATTACTCCTCATTTATCTTGTAATAATAAACAACACAAACATACATACACACATACATCAGATAAGGAAGAACGATCTTAGAAATTAGTGGCAGATATCGAAACCGACATATCCATTCTTAACTACAAGTTGCTTTGTTGTGCTTACATACATGACTTACATCTCAACATGAAGTGGCTTTTTCTAGTTTTCTTTATCGTTTTGCTGTTACAAGGTTTGTGCTTGCTATAGATTGTGAAATTTCTTTGTGTTGTTTACGCAAAACGCGATTTTTTTTTAGCGTCTTTGATCGAAGTAAATGGTGCAAATCATCATGGGAAAATCTTGAGGCTCAAAAGACATCTTGAGAGACCCGTTCGGGATACTTCTTGCCATGGGCGTCGTTGTCAAAAAAATAACCGTACAATTATGAATTAAAAATAATTAATTTATTGATGATTTCAGAATTGTGAATAGAAATGATTTTATATTTTGATATAATAAAATTCTATAAGAAGAAATGAATTTGATTTAATTACTTTGTTGGTAACAACAATAAATTTATAGTTTATTATTTCAATATAGTTGGTGATTTTTACATTTTGAGATTGGTGACAGTTAAGTGATTAACCAATCGGCACTGTAGGAATTTACATATTTTTCATCTTGTTAATTGGTGCGATGTAAGTTTAGACCATTTTGTATATGGTTATAAATGGTCTAAGTATTAAAGGATTTCAGGTAAATATTTTCAGTGCAATAGTCTAATTTGCCCGCACATAAATACAGTAAGTATGTACTATACTATTAAGAGAAAAAATCATTGCAATTATAGCCATAATTACACTCGTAAATAAATCTAGTTCGTTACTGCTTATTTTGTTCAAATTATTGGTTGCTTTTAGTAACTTAATAACTTTAGTTCCACCCATAGAATAACCTGACTCCACCACACCACTACATCAGATCTGTCAAAAATGTTTCCTACATAACCTAAAATTAGCATTTTTGAATAGATTTTGTAGTATTTTCTCTTCATTTCTGCAAAGAAGCATGGGGTATTGCGAAACGTGGCCTTTCCGTTAATCTGCATATAAATCGCCAAATCAATTGCCCTGATTCGGAATTACAAAATCTAGAATTCTTTTGTAGTCGTGTTGTAGTAATTCCGTGGTGCTTGTAATATTTTATATATATTTACCACCTTGTTATCGTTGTCGAGTTGTCAGTTTTTCACAATTGAGGTTAAGTTTTGTGTTTTCATTTAAATTTTTATTTATTTGAAAATTACATATATCCAGTGACGGCTCGTGATTTTTCACGCGAGGGACACTGGGTTCTGTGTCAAAATGTAAATTATTATACTTTCTGAGATCCTCCAACAAATCCAATTCGGACAGCAGCTTACTTCCCTACTTCATCATTAATATTATTAGGTAGATTAACCGCTACATATGCTTACCAACTTTTTTGTCATGTAATTAGACATAAGTATATTTGCACATGTAAAACTAATAAGATTCCATTAAACAACTTCACTGCTCGATTTTCGCTGACCTATAATTTTATTCGAACGATAATGAAACAACCAATCCAAATGGGTAAAATTTATTTTTATCATGTTCACATCACAGAGAAACAAACATACAATGAGAGAAACAACCTCAGTTATGAATGTTACATTTACTTGATATTATTTTATTATTATTTGGAAAACGTGTACATCGTTTCTTCATTTCTTCTTTGATCATAATCATAATAATAATAATAATAATGCGCATCTAATTCTGTATGTATATATTTATATTATGTATAATAACCTTACTTAACGTAATATTATTGTATCATTTATTTATTCATGTAAATTCACAATTAAGCAACAATAGTTTACGCGCTCGTGTGTTGGCATTCGTGTGTCACCGTGGTGACCGAAATGTTGTGTGTGTTATATTAGTTATTACTTGCTGTTCTTTTCTTGTATTCGTGTCTGAATGTGTTGCTGTTGTGATTATCACGAAAGAAAGTCGGAGAGGAAAAGAAGAGGTTGCTTGTACGTACGAAAAAACGAGTATAGAACAGAAAGCGTTTTCTCGAATGTGTGCGTAATATATTAACAAAGTACATAACTATAATTTAAAATAGTACGAGGGATATGTTGTTATATGTTATAATAGGTTAATATTAAAAAGACAAGAGATTGAATATTATAACCTCATTTACTTGACAGCAGTTTCCTTTTTTTCTTCGTTTCAAAGAAGATTTCCATCGGGATTCTCTATATTTCGTTTACACTAACCTTACCTTACACAAGTAATAATATATATATATACGCGTATTTGTCCACATCAATTATTATAAACACTTACATAATATTCAGATATTCCTCATCCCTTTGGAAATCGTCTTTAATCTCTAACGTGAATACAATAAACGAACATAGGTGTACCATTGTACCTGCTATTACAGAGTAAATTAGTTTTTGTTTCGTTGAATTGAATAATATGATTCGTATTAACAAGCCGTTTTAAAACACTTATCTGCGAACGCAAGAGACCCAGATGAGGTGACCGTGGAGTATAACGGTTTAGAGATTGTGAAGCGCGGGAAATTCGAATCAACAATCAAAAAAGAATCATTTAATGTTTTGTCTTTATTTTTATGTATTGTACGTCCATTTTGGACTACGATTCTACTATAGTGTAGATATGAAGTAGGTATTACATTATTTTTAAAACTTATCGTGTAATTTTTTTTGTTTTATTTATTTTTTTAAATACATTTATTATAATTTATAATACATCTTGCCCTAAGTAAAATTTAGTTTAATGCGAACGCGAGAAGATGCATTCTGATGGATTAGTAGAGAATGAAGGAATGAAATAAATGCGTAAAAATCATTTGCGTGTGTGCAACAGTAGGAAAATATTCTAAATACTTATTTTATTTATTGTAACGATTAAAAAAGATATATTTCTTATAGAAATCATGTCTTCTGTTCTTTCTTTCTTTAAAAAGAAAAAGCTACTTGATTATAATGGTTCCTTTATTCATTTAGAATTTTTATCATCAGTTCATTATTTTTTTTTTTTGAATATTGAAAGATCTAAATATTTTGAGCCATCTTTTCTACAGTGAAAAAGAAACAATTCAATTTCATACAAAATAAAATAAGCAATAATTGTACATACATTCGAAACGAATTATAACCTATATCCTCAGAAAATACAGCTTGAATTAACTTTTGATTTACCCTGTATATTCTAACAAGTATCATCGCCTTTCAAGCATTAAATTACACAATTAATACAGTACAAATTATATTTAAGGTTTTAACAATTATACTACTGCCAGTATAACGTTTTAGAATAATTATTCAATGCTTTTTTTACAGGTATGACAACATGTGTTTCTTTTGGTTATATAGTGATGAAGATCGCTAACTATGTTATGTTATTATAATAATATTATCGATTATATTTTACAAGGTATTAATTACAAAAAATCTATTGATTTTTCCGTCATGTTTCTATTAAATGCTATAGATAAAATGTACATTTTTCCACCTATTTATCTTGAAAATATTCCCTACATAATTAATAATAACTTAAATCTTTGTCGATCCACATATTTCTTACCTAAACAAGTCGTTATCACTTAACAGAATTGAAATTTTCCGCAATTTTAGGTATATTTTTCTAATAGATAATTTAAAGATTAAGTTACCAAGAATAATTTCGGGTAATTGAATTTTACTAAAGTGGATCGTAGGTTGGTATTGGATTTATTGAGAAAAATACATAAAAAGTAAAAATTATTTATGATTTCATTTATACCTTTATTAAATCATGAATTGATGTTGAATTTGTGTTATTTTGTACGTATTCTGAACGATAAATATGATCATGCTCTTATTTCGTCGCCGTTTTAAATGTGTAAATTTTCCTCGAGCTGATTTTTAAACATGGAATGCATTTTTATTTACAGATGCAACATCAGGGGGGTTATTCTCGAATCTGAGGGAGTGGAAATTCCGTGAGAATTGTCAAAAAATTCCTACGATTCCAATAGTTGGTATTCTCGAGTTCAATTTCTCACGTTTTCGTACTCCCGAAAGATTCCCCGGTATTTTCTCCTACAAATAAGCAGGAGAATTTGCATGAGAAATTGAATCGGCTTCGCTCGGTTTCATTTCGGCGGTTTACGGCTGTTGATATGTGGTTGTATTCGTGAATTATATCTTATTTAATATTTGATAGTAGAATAACGAACAACAATATATAGCTTGCAAGTAAAGCAGCTTGAATTAATATGATATCTTATATATTCTCTAATTAATAACACAAATATTTGTGAGATTTACACTTTTAGTCGGATGTTAAAATTATATATTCTTCCCTAATTTTATATAGGTATACCTATATTGTGCGATGGATGCAGAAAATATTTCAAAACTTGAACATGAATGCAGTTAAGCGATAATTTGTTCAAATGATACTTGTATATGAATAAAGCTTCAGTAAGATATATAATTCAATAATTATAAGCTTAGCGGCGAAATCCGAGCTATTCAATACAAGATGTTTATGTACTCTTTTATTAGTCGTGGTCTTGCTTTTGTGTAGCTGTAACATGTCTAGATTTTTTCTTTGCCATGATTTTTATTTTTAAAAATACCATGATATAATATCGATCAATGTAAAGAAAACGATCACTATATTTTCAATTAAAAAGAACTGTTATAAATACATCTCTTTCTACCGCCGTTTCTATTGGTTCTTTCCCATCCCTTCCTAATATATGACTTGACAACAACGTGCTATAATTCCCCGGGAGTGAACGTAGGAAAGATATTCCCTGTTAGTTCGAGAATACCACATTTTTAGTAACGGGGAGTTAGTGGTGAATGTTATTCTCCGGGGGGGTTATTCTCGAACCGATGGAAAGTTTTCACTCCCGGAGAATAACATTCACCACTAACTCCCCGTTACTAAAAATGTGGTATTCTCGAACTAACAGGGAATATCTTTCCTACGTTTACTCCCGGGGAATTATAGCACGTTGTTGTCAAGTCATATATTAGGAAGGGATGGGAAAGAACCAATAGAAACGGCGGTAGAAAGAGATGTATTTATAACAGTTCTTTTTAATTGAAAATATAGTGATCGTTTTCTTTACATTGATCGATATTACCTCATGGCATTTTTAAAAATAAAAATCATGGCAAAGATAAAAATCTAGACATGTTACAGCTACACAAAAGCAAGACCACGACTAATAAAAGAGTACATAAACATCTTGTATTGAATAGCTCGGATTTCGCCGCTAAGCTTATAATTATTGAATTATATATCTGACTGAAGCTTTATTCATATACAAGTATCATTTAAACAAATCGCTTAACTGCATTCATGTTCAAGTTTTGAAATATTTTCTGCATCAATCGCACAATATAGGTATATTTAAAATTAGGGGAGAATATATAATTTTAACATCCGACTAAAAGTGTAAATCTCACAAATATTTGTGTTATTAATTAGAGAATATATAAGATATCATATTAATTCAAGCTGCTTTACTTGCAAGCTATATATTGTTGTTCGTTATTCTACTATCAAATATTAAATAAGATATAATTCACGAATACAACCACATATCAACAGCCGTAAACCGCCGAAATAAAACCGAGCGAAGCCGATTCAATTTCTCATGCAAATTCTCCTGCTTATTTGTAGGAGAAAATACCGGGGAATCTTTCGGGAGTACTTTCCTACGAAAACGTGAGAAATTGAACTCGAGAATACCAACTATTGGAATCGTAGGAATTTTTTGACAATTCTCACGGAATTTCCACTCCCTCAGATTCGAGAATAACCCCCCGGGAGTGAAAACTTTCCATCGGTTCGAGAATAACCCCCCAGGTGATATATATGTATATATTTTATATCATAAATGCTATTCCGTCCCTGTTTTAGAAATGAATACGGGTATCACTGCGCCATCTGTATTTGAATGTATTAATTAAAAGCGATCAGATGTTCGCGGGAAATCTAACTATTGATAATGAATTTACTTTGATACTATTCTGGATTATTTAATATATCGAATAGTTGCACGCCATTTCAAAAATTTAAATAATTATGATAATCAAATGAATTAAGATAAAAATTGTCATAAGAAGCATAATGAGTCATGTAAAATAGGAATGTTTTGTGCATCATTTGCAATTATATGGAAGCTATACTGAAATAATAAGCATAAATTGCCAGTTGATGTTAGTGCTTTGTATAATTACTGAATATGCTCTTAATGTTTGGAGGTTAATTTTTGTTGATATAATTTTTACTATATTGATTTATGTCTGTCTCAGCTATTTTGTAAGTAATATTTTATAGAGAATATACAATGCGTTCACGATGAACGGAATAAGTACAGTAAATTAGAAAATTCGAGAAACGTTTTTATTTGTTTAAAATCGTCTTTTCTTTGCCTTTAATTATTTTGGTATTTTCTCTTAGTTTTTAGGTCGTTCAATGATAAAAACACTTCATACATACATGTACTTGATGAAGGTTATAATAATAACCGAAACATTGTATGTATATATATATATATATGTAACGTTTTGTCATTGAACGACCTAAAAACTAAGAGAAAATACAAAAAAGTTTTTGTTTATTTATTTTTATTTCCAATTTTGCAGAGTTCGATGCTGGTTGTGAATATAACGACTGATTCATGTTCTCTCTAACCTCTGTATTGTTTTCAGTTCTAACGTGTCAATCCTTGTAGCAACTTGGCTCCTGATTAAGTAATCTTAAAAGTTTTATTAAATTAATGGACATAGTCGAAATGTCATTTTAAATTATATTGTGTCACTTGTGTTAAAGTTGTGTGTGAATTGTTATTGAATTTTACAAGTTTGGACTATTCATTCTTGGAATCTTTGAGGTTATATTTGTCAAATTCATCGCTTTCACTTGCCTATATTTTTCCTTAATGTGAGTAATCAATTTTCCTGTAATTCCATTTCATTATAAATTAATTACTCTTGTAAATTTAATAATAATAAAAATTACGAAAGCTTAGAACTCCATTTTATTTTCAACTGCATTCTCAAATATATTTTTAATCGCCTATTCTTTATCTTTTGCTTACAAGCATGTCTTGGTATTAAATATTATTGTTCTTAAAGATTTTAAAAACAAATAATGGGATACATCATCACACCCTTACATGAACCAGCCTGTATATTCAGATGCTTTATGAAAAAAAAACATAAAATTCGCTTGTTTTTAGCATTCCCTAGAAAATCAATGTGTAGGAATTAACATTTACCTTAAATTTGTTCTTTTCATTGTGAACGCGATGTACAGGGCATCAGTTTATTATTATCTTTGTTTTCTTTTTAACTTAAAATAAATATTTAAATTGATTTTTTATAGGTCATTGAATAGCTAGTATATTAAAGCTGAAAAACGAGTTTTTAAATAAATAACGTTCGGTTTTTGAAATGTTCTTAAGGCGGTACTTCAACCAAACCGAAATTCTATCGTTGACTGCGAAACGAAAGTTCTAACAGGGATGGTAAATGTGTTCCGCTTCAGCCGACGCGAGGTAGTAAACAAAATGTTAGCCGATGACGATTAGAACTCCCAGTTTGGACAGATACCTTACTGTTTTTATGCGTTGTACACTGTTATAAGTTATCAGGACTATACGTCGGAGGTCTATTTAGGTACTGAATATAAAATACGCGTTATTGAAATTTGAGTATTGGTATTATTTGCAGATACCATATCAGTGAACTGCTGTTTATTTCTTACGTTTTAGAAACTGAACGTTAGTGCTTTAAGATTTATGAAATATTCTGCTATTTTTTGTAATTAGCACCTTTATGTTTTTCTTTTTTTAAGAAAAGAAGTTTGATAATATCTGGAGTTATGTAGTGCTTGGTAAATACACGTTGTATCTAACGTTAATTAAATTATTATGTGTTCTTATATAAATATAACCTCAAACTGTCACATTACTGAAAACTGTTTATCGAATGTCAATGTGACCACCTCTATAAATGCTTCGTTTGCAGTCATTTGAATGGTTTCATAACTCTTAAAAGCGCTAATTACAAGAAAAATAAGGCTTTATTGGTACATTATTCCTAAGACATTTACTGACTCCCTTACTGTTTTGAAGCGACAATTAGAAGTTTATTATTTATATTAAATCATAATTAAATATGCATACCTAATTAAGTAAAAATAAAATAAAAAAATACAACCACAAAACATATTGCGATGATTTTTTTTTTGAATATTTTTGTTACATTTCACTTATACATAATATGTTTATGACACACACAGATTATTTTAATTTCTTTTTTATACCACTACTTCACACACTCTATTGACTAAAATATGCATCTTTTGAAACGATTCATCATAGATTTGTTAATTCTTTTTTCAAAGTAAAAGAAAATAGAAAATTCTACCTTTTGAGCTTATTTTTTTTTGTTCTCATATTGGTACCACTTTCACGTATTTCACTTAAATTTTAAATTAGTGTTATCATTTATATTATAATATAGATACATTACGTTTGTTATAAAACTGTTTTTCTGTTGCATCTAGGCTCTGTTTATTATTTTACTGCGTCAGTTTTACCTTATATAGTATATTGTGTCCATTTTTTTTTGTGAAGTAAAACGATAAACAAGAAAGAAAAAAAAATATAAACGTTTATTAATATATCTTTTTTGTATGTATATATTTATATATTTCATTATATTATATCCATTTATATATTATATTATAATTTAACAAAATAAAAATAAGGTAAAAGATAAAACAAGAAGAGGGAAATAATAATAATAAAGAAAACAATAACTTAAATAGAGCATCCATACTATACCAGTATTTATAACAATAGACTCTTCTACTATACGACAGATTCATAACTAATAAATGCAAGTTTCCCTAGACGATTATGGCACAGCGTATGTTTAATTTACTTTAGATATTATAATGTAAGAATAATTTGTGCTTTCATTTTTCCAATTTATTCATTTAGTTCGACGATTCGTACTTAATTGTTACTAAAAAAAAAGTATTAAATTTCGTGCAATGTTGAGTTTTTGTTTTTCGGATACCACTCTCGGTTTGTAAGACTATTTGTGCAAAAACTTAACTGATTAGTAAGTAAGTTAGATCTCTACCTCTACAGGAGATATAACGAAGTTAAATATTAAACGCAGCAACTACCAATTTCGTTTAATATAGGTTATGCATTATGAATGCAGCGACATCTTCAGTTTGGTGAAATTAGAAATTTAACAACATTGTTTAATAACATTAAAATGGAATTTACAAAAATAGCATGTAATTTGAAACAATATTTTGTCGCGTTTTACTCAATGCATTTCTAGCACTAATAGCATTAGAATTTAAATTTGACATTTGTTTTGAAATTTTATACAGATCAATCCAAACCTAAGATGGCAATTGTGGACAAATAAATCGCGTTCAATCATATCGTAAGTCATTTACGCAAGTTTTCTATGCGTTTATGTTAATTTTTGTATCAAAATTACTTCACTTTGACAAAAGAAAGCAAATATTGATATCAAAACTGCAGAAACTAGCGGCCATATTGAATTTCATTTTGACAGGTCGTTTAATCTATCTTAAACCGAAGTAATCTCGAAGTAAAGTTTATTTTATACGGTCAAATAAATTAGTGAATTTATTCATGAAGAATTTCATAAATTAATTTACGAGGTGAGATGTTTTATACGGTGCAATTTTTAGTAACTATAAACTAAGGACTCATGCACTGCCAATCTATTGCCAACTGTCAGTGTTGTTTTCTTGACGTTTGACGTGCCTCATAGATTCCCACATTCAATATTCAAAATGAAAGTGGGAAAAGTGACGAAGGATTCGAAAATGAAAATGAGTAAAGTGGCAAAATAAATCTGTTGCTTTGTGTGGTGGCAAAACGGCGTTGATTATTACGTAGAGAGATGGGCAATTTGCATTGAGTGAATCAGAAAAATAAGAAAGATCCAGGCCAGTTTAAAACAATTTTAAGAATGAACGAAACGTGTTTTGCAGTTTTAGGCGATTTGATTGAAGTAAGAATAGCGAAGTAATAACTGAGCATATCATTTTGCAGTTGGTACTGATTTATAAAACGAAAAGTAGGCGTAATTCCCTAAAAGATTCAGGAAAAAATTGGAACATTTGACAATTTATCTATGAATTTATTATTGTCAACTCATTTACGACAATTTTGTAAATTACATGCAACAATAAATTCAAGATAACAAAGTTTAATCCTGTAAAGCTTAAGGCTGCTTTATTAAGCCTGTATGACACGATGACACGATCAAAGTACATCAAATACAATCAAAGTTTTTGTGTAAATGCGCTAACTTTAGTATCAAAGTTACATCGCAAAGTTCAACTTTAAGACCTAGAAATTTAAAGAGATATTTCAGAGCAGCCAGCATACCCGTTTTCATGGTTTATTTTAGAGGTTATGAAGAGTGTTGTATACGTTGTATAGGAAGAGGTAGGAGTTGTAGAAAAGTGCATAGAGGTATGATAGCAGATTATTTGTGGCAATATGGAGGTTTCACAATTCCAAGAAATGATTTTAAAATTAATAGTGTGCAACATGTTGGTGGAAAAAGAATATAGGATCAACAAACGCAGGCAAGAAAGAAAAGAATATAGATGACAGTTGTAGAATACTACCATCCCCTAAATAAAAACAAAACTATAGTAAAGACAGCGCTCACCTCAATTCCAACATTGTTGCCTTAGTATAGCATTGAAATAGAAAAAGGAAACTTGTTGTAAACCGTATTTGGATAATTTGTTAATAAACACTTTCTTAACGATTCAATTATTGTTTCATATGCGTTTTACAAGTTAATTAATTTACACATTGCAATTTGTACCACTTTCTCTGCTTCTACAACATTATTTTTCTATTTCCGTTTGCCATAATGAAGATATTTCGAAAACATTGTCACTATAGCACTGTTTTCAGTAGTTTTTTCTTTATTTTTGAGGTTAGTACCATTTTGCAACCGTTACCTATCAAAAGTTATTTCACGGCATGGTTATTCCGCTGTTGGTTTTATTCAGTATAGAATTGCAAATTAATGATTGTATAAAAAGTTTTTTTTTATTATTATTAATGCTTAAAAAGAAAGTTGAAATAGAGTAATATAGTGCGGGATCTCTAAAATCTCGCTAATTTCTTCATATCAACGCGTACAACGTGAAATTACAAATCAAATGTCAAATTTATATTCATATGACAGTGCTAGGAACCCAGTAAATAAAAAAACACTGCATCTTAATTAAAAAAAAAAAACCATTTATTTCAAATTGATAATTATCGAATTAAACTTGTATTTTAGTATCTATATTAATTATGCAATATAATAGTATTAACATTTTTTCTTTTATAAAAATCAGTTGCTGCTACAAATCATTTTAAAAATTTCCCTGATGCATTAATTTGAACTAATGGTAAATTTGCCATTAGAAGTTAATTTAGGTTAGAATACCAATCTGTCAGTTTTATTCTTTTAAGGCTGCTTTACACGGTGCAATAACTTGTCGAATTTTGTAACCTAGAATTTATTGTTGCATGTAATATCCAAAATGTTCATGAATAAGTTTACGATAATAAATTCATGAATAAATTGTCGAATTAGATGTTCTAATTTAACATGTTCTAATTTTTCATGAATTTTTTGGAGAATTCTGGTTACATTCTATTTATTAACTCAATACCAACTGCGAAATGAGAGGTTATTGTTAAAGTCTCGTCGTTCTGCGTTGAAGTAGACGGTGTCGCTTAACGATTAAGTTATTGTTTATTTTATATATTATATTGAAAGGTGAGATCATGGTAGGTGAAATAGATAGTTATATAGGTTATATAGTACCTAATAATGACAAACAAATCGTACAAATAAGGACAACGTTATTTTGTCACTTTCGCACTTTTCTTTTTGAGTCTTTTGTCACTTCTCAATGTAAAACACTCTCATCTTGTCTATTTATTCACGAAGTTCTTCGTGAATTTATGAATTAATTCAACAATTTTATTGACTGTGTAAAACAAGCTTTAGATTAAAAGAAAAATCTTCTATGATTCTTATAAAATATTGCATTTTTTTTTTTCAATTATTAAGTAATTAATTCTTAGAGGTTATGTTGTTTTTGACATAATTTCAATTCAATTATGGGCAGAGATAGATTGAAGTAGTATTTATTATTTTAAGATGTTTTTATATAATTTTGCTTCATCTCTAAATGTTTCTAAGTGATTACTAATCACTCAAAATGAATAAATGTTTTTTTTTACTTTCACAATATTATTATTCACGGTTAAAGGCAAAAAACTAATTGACTCAACATTGCTATTAATACTTTTTTCAGTTTTACTTACGTATCTCCCCTTACCCCTTCTGATTACGCCTGCTTTTGTTTTAATTTTAATATTTAAATTAATAACAATAACATACGGCGGAAAAGAGAAACATTATTTCCTTATCATAATAATAAATTATTAAAGCACAAGAATAGCTACTACAAAAATAAAATTTTACTGTCTGACGATAAAACTAATCACTAATTTTTTTATTATATATATTAGTTATTTATTTAAAATACGCTGATTGGATTGTAAAATAATTTTATAAATACAAAGCTAATATATGATATAAATAATATTTCTACGATTTTGTTTTTGTCCCATGTTAATGTTATGCGTGGTTACAGTACATTCTTTTATTTTTAATTCGACAACTTTGGTATTAATTTCATATTTTTTTTTTTTTATATAAATAATACGGTATACCAGGGTCGGTTTATAAGTAACATGACACATTGGAACATTTTTCCAATCGATTTTCGTCATAAAACTTACAAGAATACCCGGTATAGATATAATATTATATGTATATTATATAATAAAATGCATTAATCTATATTATTATATTATGTATCAAGATGTACGCATTATATACGTCTCACAAATTCGCTCGCATTCAAATTATTATTCAACTGTTTCACACTTACAGTACAATTCTACTATTACCATATTTTTTTTTTCTTTTTAATGATTATGTGCGGAGAGTTCGAACAATGCAGAGCCTTTTTTTTAAATATAAGTAGATTTCTCTTTAAAATATTTTGTACGGTTGATAAGTTCATTTCGCAAACTGTGCAAGTAAGTAAATTTGCGGCGATCAAATGAAATAAAAAAGATATGGAACAAAATAAACATGGCTATTGGTCAGTTGTTTTTCTTCCCCGAAATAAAACACGACAGATTTTTGGTTTTTGTTCTAGCGTGTCGTCCGATCGGTTTTCTCTTATTTCGTGAAATTTTGTTTTTTGTTAAATGGCGGCGATACATTTTTTTTTGTTTATTTATTTCCTTTTTTTTTTGTTTTCTATTATATACCTATCTTCGTATGTATATATATATAATATATATGTATGCATGTATAAGAAAGTATGTAATAGTAGTACACAGTTTTGGTTTTGTTTCCATTTCATTAATTTTAATAATAGCGGGTGCGAATGACGCCTAATAGAGGCCGCAATTTCTCAAATTGTTAGCTATGATGACGTCTGTGACGGCGTCGAACACGAATTGTATGTTGTGCGTGTCCGTTGCGCACGTCATGTGGCAGTAGATTTCTTTGGTTGTCGACTTGTTCTTCGCCTCGAATTGCGCCTGGATGTAGGCAGCTGCCTCACCGTATTCTTGCGCGCCTGAAACAAAAACCGAACTGTCAACAGTTTTTACAAACATTTTTCTTTAATATAGTGCTACATTCCTCCGCCAATAGTTTTTCCCGAACTAATAAATTTTAATATTTCAGTTTTAATATGCATAGGTAAATTATTATAGTATAAATACTATGAAATGGATGCCAAAGAACGAGGCTTATTGTGTCCAGAGCCCGCGGTTACGTTAAGTAGTTAAGTTAGTATACGGTTAAGAGTATATATAATTTTTAAAACAAGGGTACATATTTTTTATTTTCAATAAAAATCAAAACATTTTGTTTAAAGTTTAATAATAGCATATAGTTAGAAAGAAGCATGTAACGGTTTCCACGGTAGCCGTTCGTTAGAAATTTCCGAGGTTAGAAATAACCTGGAATTTTGGATTTTTGGAATCCGGGGCTATTCAAGATTCTCTTTCATTTTAAAATATTTTCAGGGTCTTACCACTTTCGGTTATACCGGAAGTCGCCATAAACTTTCTTATTTTAAATGGAACACCCTGTATATTATTTCATTTTTAAATTCCTGAGAAAATCTTATGATAAGTTCTAATAGGTGTCCCTATACCCATTTTCAACTGCTACTTAGATATCTTGATTTTTTTGAAAATTTTGAACAAGGTTGATATGATATATATCAAGTGATATATATCCGATAAATATCATTGATATATATCACGATATTTATTCTACGATATATATCATGATATATATACAAATTTTAAAAATCACTGATTTTGTTAAAAAATAGCAAATATGCGGCAACAAAAAACACGCAAAACGAACGAATGGAGTGGCGCGGCGCGCGGTTACTCGTGTAAGTCCCCACCATTTCTTCAGAAAATTTAGGGGAATCACTTTGTTTTGTCGGATTGTACATTTTAATTTAGTGTTCAGTCCATTCGCATTGCTTGTCGAATCGAGTGCTTATCTTTTTAAAAGTATTGCGTTTAACTAGAAAATAAAATGGGAAAACCGAAATTAAACATTTGGAAACATTTTAAAGAATGTAAAAAAGCTGGAAATACTGGAAAATGGGCGATATGTGCAAAATGTGGGAAAGAAATGCAAGGAATTCCAACACGGATGCAAAATCATTTTAGTCAATGCACAGGTAAAACAAACGATAGTTTATCTGCTACAGGACAAGGTGATGAAGTGGCCGAATATATTGATCTGCCCTCAACATCAACAAACCAACAAGGTAAATAAATTTGAATCAAGAACCGAAAAGAGAAAACTGTTAATAAACAATGTTAGTCTTATTGAACCTATAAGCCTTTAGTTATAAGTTATCTGCTGGTTTTCATATCTTCATTATTATAAGTTTATTGTATACTATTTTGCTATAAATATGGGGAAAATAATGTTTATAATTTTTTTAGTTAATGCGGAAACGGATGTTCTTGAGCATCCTACAAAGAAAACAAAATTGGGGCTTCTAAATATACGTAAAGATTCCGATGTATTTGCAACCTCCAAAAAATATGCAAAGCAAATTGATATCCAAATGGGAAAGTTTTTCTATTCCACTAATACTCCATTCTCTCACGTAGAACACGAAGAGTTTATAAAATTATGCAACTTGTTAAGACCGGGTTATATCCCTCCTAGCTCCAGATTGGAGGACCTATTTTGGAAGAAGTTTATTCTGAAACAATTATAGAATGTAAAAACAAATATGGAGGACAAATTGTATCCATGTCTTTGGATGGATGGAGCAACATTCACAATGAGCCGATAGTATGTACATCATTTATAACTCAGTCTGGAGAATCTGTACTTATCGATACTTTTGATACATCCGGCAATTCGCATACATCCGAATACTTGAAGGAAATTGCTTTAAAGTCAATATCTACAGCCAATGACAAATTTGGAGTGTCGGTGCAAAGCATAGTTGCGGACAATGCTAGTAATGTTACTAAAATGAGAACAGACTTAGAAAATGATAATTTGATACAATATGGATGCTCTGCGCATGTCTTGAACTTATTGGCCTTAGATTTGGATAATTCTGCAGTGTCTGGTCATATTTTGAAAATAATAAAATATTTTAGGAACAAGCATTTGCCTGCTGCCCTTGCGAACCAAACTCTAGGAAAGAAATTAATTTTACCACATGAAGTTCGTTGGAATACCATGACAGATGCAATCCAGTCGTTTTTAGAAAATCGAGGCCAACTTGTTCAGCTATGCCAAGACCATAAAAATGTCATACATTCTGACATTACTAAAATTATTAATGACACAAATACAACAAATATTTCAATGAATGCTCAGAATATGCTTAGTTACTTGAAACCAATCGCTGTTGCGTTAGACAGAGTTCAAAGGGATAAAACAACTATTGCTGTTGCTGTCGAAATTTGGCTGAAACTGGAACTAGATCTCAAAGAGCAACCCATACATGTTAAAAAACATTTTTATCGAAGAAGGGACATGGCTTTAGCACCACCACATTACTTAGCAAATATGCTCGACCATCGATTTTGCGGAAAACGCTTAAATAATCAACAACGAGAACAAGCCTATGCGTATTTAAATGAAATTAACGGAGATTTCATTCCATTTGTGATGGCACTTTTAACCGAATCCACACCATTTCCCAAATATGTATTTGGATCTCAATTTAAGAAGACTCAACCAATGGTATGGTGGAAAGCAATTATTATTGATGATGCAAAATGGCCAAACAAACAAGCCTTTCTCTCTTTATGTGAACAGCTACTTAGTGCAACTGCGGCTACAGCATCTCTTGAAAGAATATTTTCATCATTTGGATTGATCCAATCAAAATTACGTAATAGGCTTGGTAATGAGAAAGCCGGAAAATTAACATTTTTATTTAAATATAAGAATCAGGCAGAAAAACATAAAAATGATGATATTGCTTGGGTTTGGAGTGATTCAATACCAAAGCCTTCATTAGGGAGTTTGCGTGAGGAATCAGACGAAGATATTCCATTAGCAATATTAACAACGATGTTATAAAACGTACTTGCACACATTGAATTCTTTTGGTTTGTTATATATTACATTATGTATTCTTCGGAATAGTTTTATTTGTTATTTATTTTTTTGACATTTACTAAAAATTAAAATATACGCCTAAAATATTTCCTTGATTTTATTTAGCTATTATAAACGTTATAACTTGACTAATACAAAAATAAATATCAAAAATTGATATATATCCGATATATATCGGATATATATCAGATATTTTGATATTTATATAAAGATCATGATATTTATCAACCTTGATTTTGAAAGATGTAGCGTTATTTGCAACACAGTATCTTTTGCCCATTTTCGACTGGTAATAAACACTTCTAGGGTAGATGGAAGCACAAGAATGGCACTTTCGAAATCCACATTGACAATTGATTTGTCGCATACAGGCTGTCCAAAACTGCATGACCAATTACAAAATCTTCAAAGTTAAAAAAGTTCTTTTTTTCAAATGGAACACCCCGTATATTATTGGATGATCACATGCAGAATTTAATTCTGCATCGATTCGCTATGACTTTCCCTATACCTATTTACAACGGTTTTCTTGTTATGTCAATATTTTCTGTTTTAATGTGATTTTTGACAGAAACTGAAACATCGTATGTGTTTCATTTTAATTAGAAAATGGAAACAAAACATGAACATAAGAAAATTTGAAACGTAGTAACAAATGAAAAACAAAAAAATTAGGAACATAATGACAAGAAAAAATAAAATAAATTGAACGAAATAACTACAATAATTGTTCTATGTGACCACCATTTTGGTTCAAACACTGAATCACTCTATCATGTACTCCTCGCGAAACCGATCTCCGAAGTTCGTCTGGGGTTATATTGGTGAACGCATCGTGAACACGGTTCAATAGTTCCTCTCTCGTAAATACAGGTGTAGAGTACACTTGCTCTTTTATGCGACCTCACAGGTAAAAGTCCAAGGGCGTCAAATCGGGTGATCTGGGTGGCCAGTTCCAGGGTCCCTGGGGACCAATCCACCGATCCTCGAACATCAACGTCAATTCTTGATGTACAGCTAGTGTGGAGTGCGCGGGAGCACCATCTAGTTAGTTAGCTACTCTCTCTCCTGGAGGTAGAGTATTTAAAAAATCAGTAACAAATACTCTAAGTATCTCTAGATATCTAGCCCTATTTAAACTTTCATCGTAGACTTGATATGCTACGCTATTGTCCATAACCAGACAAAAAACATTAAAGCTAAACCGGTCCTGGTGATTATTCTCCCTTAAGACGTGTGGATTATCTTGTGCCCAGTAGTGAATATTTTGACGATTTATAAATCCTTGCCTGCTGAATTTTGATTCGTCAGTCCAGATAATTTTATAAAGCAATCTTGGATCTTCTGTCATTTTTGTGCACATGAACTCGCAAAACGCGACGCGTCTTGCCTCATCACCAAGGCGTAAGCCTTGTACAGTTATTTCACAAAAGGGATGCATTTTGTGTTTTTTTAATAGCCTATGAATTGAAGTTCTTGATATGCCCAATTCCAACGCTGCTGCTGGAATTGAACTCCGTGGATAAGCTTGAAAATAAGCCGAAACATTCACCTCGTTAGCTTCATTATCTATTACTGGCTTTCGGGGATTACGAGTTGCCTTTACACTCCCAGTTTCCAAAAACCGAGCTTCAATTCTTGCAAATTTTCCAGGAGTCATTGCTGGTAAGTCCGGATATCGCTCGTTAAATAATCTACATGTGCGTCTGACAATTCGTTCAAATTCACCGTGCGTATAAAACAAATTTAGCAGATCATTATTCGAATATTCTTCAATATTCTCCATTATTAACTGTATTTCATAGAATTAGCAAAATAGAATTATACTACTTTGACGTAAAATCAACAACTGTCAAGTCACTCGTTCTAATTCCTCTTATAATCAATGCTTACTCGATACGATTTTGTAGTTTTATTAGATTTTAGTAAAAAATATGGAATAACAATAAAACCGTTGTAAATAGGTATAGCGAAAGTCATAGCGAATCGATGCAGAATTAAATTCTGCATCTGATCATCCAATAATATACAGGCTGTTCCATTTGAAAAAAAGAACTTTTTCAACTTTGAAGATTTTGTAATTGGTCATGCAGTTTTGGACACCCTGTATGCGACAAATCAATTGTCAATGTGGATTTCTAAAGTGTCATTCTTGTGCTTCCATCTATCCTAGAAGTGTTAAAAATGAAATAATATACAGGCTGTTCCATTTAAAATAAGAAAGTTTATGGCGACTTCCGGTATAACCGGAAGTGGTAAGACCCTGAAAATATTTTAAAATGAAAGAGAATCTTGAATAGCCCCGGATTCCAAAAATTCAGAGTTTCAGGTTTTTTCTAACCTCGGAAACTTCTAACGCACGGCTACCGTGGAAAACCCTGTATACCTATTGATATTAAACGTACAGTACAAAAAAGCGGAAATTAGTTAATATTTAACAAATTTCTTTAACCATATCATTTTTACATCTTTAAATAATATTAAAAATGTTATATATTATTCAAAAAAAAAAAAAAAATCAAACTGCCATTGCCGTTGTAACATTAACTACGCTAAAGTAGTAAAATAAAAAAAAAATTTTCGTCACATTCAGTTCTGCAAATTTTTTTTATTACATCTTTTAAATTTAGTTGATCAGTAATTTCATGCTCAATTGTCTAAATGGTCAAGCTATTAAGGCTAGCCCAGTCGACTAGTGGTTGAACGCAAAAAGTTCTTTACTAATTTTAATTCATTTCGAAAAACTCCTTTCGCCACTTGCTATTGTTATGGGGGTTGTAGTAATATTCTTAAAGCAATACTAAGATTTGGGGCAAAATTTAATTTTGTAATTAACCCCAACTTATTGCTAATACTTTCTTTTTCACCTAAAAGGGCATATACTGCAGGAATCTCCTCTGCTAATTCTGCCCCATTTATGTCGTCAACAGAATTACCTTCTGTTAATATACCTTCTAAATTCTTCCAATGCTTTGGTAGCATTTCTTTTGGCATCGCTTATATAAGAAATGGAAATGTTTGCTCTGATTACTGAGTTCAAATCTAGCATTTAACGCTTGGTCGATTGTGAAATAAAGAAAGTCTGTTTTACTTTTATTCTACTTCTGGTGTTCCTCCAGGAACTAATCTTGGCCCTCTTTTATTTCTCATTTTTATTAATGATATTTGTAATGTTGCGTCCTGTCCTAAACTTCTCTTCGCCGATGACCTTAAATTATTTGTAACCGTTGATAGTGTTGATAACTGCATTTACCTCGAAAGTCAGATTAATGCTGTTCGTGATTGGTGCATTACTAATAAATTATCGATGAATGTCAGCAAGTGCAAAGTTATGACTTATTCTCCTAAATATAATCATCATCATATATGATTATCATTTTCCATTCCATCAAAGATATCTCTTTTACTGATCATATTCTTGATATCTTTAACAACGCTCGTAGAATGCTCGGCTTCATTATTAGAACTTCTAGAAACTTCTCTCGCAGTTATTGTGTATTATCGCTTTATTATCTGTTGTCTGGTCCCCTAAATATAAAAATTGCATATATCTTCTTGAGCAAGCACAACGACGTTTCTTAAACACTTTAGGGAACAGCAAGTCTATCCTCCTCAAGGATTTAGCCATGTAGGTCTTCTGAATATGTTCGGGATTAGTTCTCTAGATCTTCGTCGTAATCAAGCCGATATTAAATTCCTTTTTAACTTGCTAAATAACGGCATTGACTCGCCGTCTTTACTATATATATTCGTTTTAATACTCCGCGGTTATCTGCTAGAAATATCAATACTTTCCACAATTCTACACCTAGAACTAACATGCTATTAGTGTCACCGATTTATCGAATGTGTCTTATTTACAACTCTTTATCTAATACAGATATTGACATTAATTTCTCTTCCGTTAAAGCTATCATTGCTAACTGTATCAGTAGTTTTAATTTTCTTTAATGATATGCTTTGATTTTTAGATGTTGGTTTAGTTTAGTTTTAGTCTTTTCTGTATTTTTTTTCTGTATTAAGTTAGGTAGTTACTTCATGATTTTGTATACTTGCATATGTATTTTTCTAATGCAATGTTGTCCTGTAATTGGATTTTTTCTCTGTTGGGCAACAATAAATTATTATTATTAGAATTAACCTCCATGTCAATTTCAGTAGCAAGTTCATTGCATCAACAATAATTTCATCGAAGGACGAATCCGATCGAAGATTCTTGAAAAATATTTTGCAGTTTTGTAAAAGATCAAGTACAGAGGGTATAAATCAAAATCTTTTATTTGTATCACTTGCTTATTGGATTAATGGAATTTAGTATTTTTTGCCAAATAACTAAAGAACACAAAAATTTAAATTGTTTGATACAATTTAACCAACCCGAGGCCTCGTTTCTTGTTAAATTATGAACTTCTTGGTTTTCATAAATGCTTAGCGATGCATCCTATACATCTCCCAAATTGAATCTTAGAGGTTTTAGTGCCTCTATCCTACTCTCCCATCTAATGTCACTCAATGGTTTTAAATTTAAATCTTTAGCATGCCTTGAAAGTATTACTCATCGAAAGGTAGATGTTGAAAAGAATAAATATATTTTTTGGATCATGTTGAAGAAATTTGCGGCTTCAAATGATGCTCTTGCATTATGGTTGAGAACAATATTGAGAGAATGGCTACTACATGGAACATAGAATGCCCGCGAATTATGTTGCTTAATTCTAGATTATTGTTATGTATGCAAGTAAAACACTGCGCTGGTTTTTGTGTTTTTTAATATAATGGACTGTTACACGTTATAAGAAATGTGGCACCACGTGTGTGGTGTAAAACGTGCATAAAAAATGCTAACTGACGTTTGCGCATGCGAACAACGTATACAGTGCTAACAACAAAAAATATAATTCCAACATGCACCCCTCCTTGAAAGGCGGTGACTTTCAAAATAATCAAACATTAAGAAAGGTAAGTCAAAAAACAATGTCATTAATTTACAGGTAATACACAGATTTTAGCTACACATCTTTTCACTGTATGTCCATTAGGTAAGCGAATAGAGACGACTCTGGTAATCCCGTCGGTTCCTGGATGAAGTTCGGAGATTCTTCCAAGCTGCCATTTCAGTGGTGGAAGATTTTCGTCCTTCATTAGTACCAAGGATCCTAGTTTTAATAATTCTGGTGAGTATTTCCTCCATTTGAGTCGTTGCTGTAGCTCTCCAATGTATTCTTTCGACCATCTTGTCCAAAAGTGCTGGTACATCTTCTGGAGTCGCTGATAATAAGTTAACCTTGTTTCGTGTATTTCTTGCAGATTCCTTTCTGGAAGACTTGTTATAGCTCGGCCAATAAGGAAGTGTGCTGGTGTTAACGGATTGAAGTCAGAAGGATCAGAGGATAACGGTGAAAGGGGACGAGAATTCAGGACTGCCTCTATCTGAATTAATACGGTGCAAAAACCTTCAAACGTTAATGATTGATTCCCCAGAACTCTCTTTAGGTGTGATTTTGTTGATTTAACCCCTGCCTCCCATATACCCCCAAAGTGAGGCGAATGGGAAGGAATAAAATGCCATGTAATACTATCCTTCGCTAAATTTGTTGAAATAAAATCTTTACTAATGTCTAAAAATTTTGAAAATTCCTTTAATTCTGAATAAGCACCAACAAAATTTCTGCCATTATCGGAATAAATATCGTTTGGTTTCCCTCTGCGTGATATGAATCTTTTCAAGGTTGCCATGAAGGCACTTGTTGTCAAAGCAGAAACCAACTCTAAATGCAATGCTTTTGTTACAAAGCAGACAAATAGGCATAGATATGCTTTTGTTGTAGAGGAGCCACGCCCTTGTTTGTTTTTTAGTAAGAAAGGTCCTGCGTAATCTACTCCACAAACTTGAAAAGGCAACTGTATTGTGACACGTGACAATGGTAAATTTCCCATTTGAGGGTTCATGGCTTTAGGAGCTACCTTGAAACATTGCACGCAAGTGCGGAAAACCTGCTTTGCTAAATTACGCCCTGAAATAGGCCAATAACTTTCCCGAATAGATGATAACAAATGCTGAGGGCCGGCATGCATAAGTCGCAAGTGCTCTCGTTCAAACAATAATTTTGTAAATGTATGCTTTGAATGTAAAATTATGGGATGTTTCTTTTCATACTTGTAATTTGAATAGCTCAATCTTCCTCCAACTCTTAAAACACCTACATCATCAAAAAATGGATTCAATCCCTGTAATTGCTTAAGTGAATTTACTTCTTTCTGATTATTGCCAAATGACTGTTTTTGTGCTAGTTTAACCAAACATAAATGTGCTCTATTTAATTCTTCAATAGATAAAGAACCCGTAAATTTAGACATTTTATTTGATACGTTGTTAATAAACCTTAAACAATATGCAACAACACGTGTTAATTTGTGAAGTGTAGAATTTCTTGTAAATATTGGAAAGTCTTCATGGGTAATTTGTGTAATTAATGCTAAAGTATTGCTTTTTCTTTCAGGTACGTCTTCTATTTCAACTGTGGTGTTCATTATAGGCCATTGTGACTTATCTAGCTGTAACCATTCAGGACCATTCCACCACATCTGCGAATTCTTCAAATCGAGTGGATTAGAACCTCGGGTTATAATGTCTGCTGGATTATCATCGCCATTAATGTGATGCCAATCTTTTGAATTAGTATTGGTTTGAATTGTGCTTACTCTGTTTGCTACAAATGTTTTCCATGTTCTTGAATGTGATGTTATCCAGGCCAGTGTAATTGTTGAATCTGTCCATAAATAAACATTATTGATTGTCAGTTGTATGTCAATTATAACCTGCTTCATTAATGCGCTTAATAGAACAGCTGCACATAGTTCTAGCCTCGGGAGCGTCACTTTCTTCAAAGGAGCTAACCTCGACTTTGATGTTATGAGCTTCGATGTTGAGACGTTATTTGTGTCTGTTGACCTAACATAAACGCATGCACCATAAGCTCTTTCCGAAGCATCTGCAAATCCGTGTAATTCGATAGATGATAATTCATTGTGGTTGATAATGGATCGCTCAATCATTAATTGCTTTAAATCCGATAATTGATTCGCGAATTTGTTCCATTGTGACTTTAGTTCGAATTTTAAAGGTTCGTCCCAATGTAACTGTGATTGCCAGAGTTGCTGCATGATCAATTTTGCACTAACAATTACTGGGCTAACTAAGTCTAATGGATCAAATAATCTTGAAATTGTAGATAAAATAAATCTTTTTGTCACCTTTGCTGAAGTATCAATCACAATACTGAACTGAAAGGTATCTGTAGTTGAATTCCAAAATAAACCCAAAGTTTTGACGCTTTCATTTTTGTCTATTTGTATTATTTTATTTCCTTCTTTGTTCAAATCAGCTAAGATGCTGTTGTTATTTGATGACCATTTTGATAGTTCAAATCCTCCTTTCCTCAACAGCTCTTCGATGTTTCTTCTGATAGTGATTGCTTCATTTATAGTGGATGCTCCTGTCAAAAGATCATCAACATAAAAATCATTTTGAACTATGTAAGATTCAATTGGAAACTCGTCTTGATGGTCAATGGATAATTGTTGAAGACATTTAGTTGCTAAATATGGAGCCGATGCAGTTCCGTAGGTAACTGTTTGCAACTTGTAGGTTTGTATGGCTTGGCTTTCGTCATTTCTCCACAATATCTTCTGAAACTCTTGATCATCTTCATGCATTCTGATTTGTCTATACATCTTCGTTATATCTGCTGTCATGACAAACTTGTGTGTTCTAAATCTTGTTACTATAGATGATAAATTTTGCTGCACAGTAGGTCCTACTAGTAACTGATCATTTAGTGAAATTCCGCTTGAAGTACTACTGGAGCCATTGAATACAACTCGTAATTTTGTTGACAAGCTTGCTTCTTTTATTACGCAAAAATGAGGTAAATAATAATGTTTGTTTGGCTCATCCTTTATCTTCGCATCTAAAGTCATGTGGCGAAGTTGTATGTATTCATCCATGAATTCAACATAACGCTGTTTCAAATTTTGATTTTTTCTGAATCTTCTCTCAAGCTGGTCGAACTTTGTCAAAGCAATATCCCTGGATATTCCTAATTCTTGAACATCTGCATTGAATGGAAGTCTGACAACAAATCTGCCATCTTCTGTTCTTTGATGAGTTTCTAGAAAATGTCGTTCGACTTTTTGCTGTTCTGATGTTAATTGTAAAGCTTCTTCTCTTTCTTCTATTGTCCAAAACTTTTGTAGTTGATTCTCTAGATTGTCAACTGCTAAGTTGCAGAGTGTCTCCCTGCTAACTGTTGGTTGCTTCAATCGACCTGTTACTATCCAACCAAATGAAGTTTTTTGGAGTAAAGGATGTGCTGGAGATTTGATTTGATGCATATGTAAAATTTTCCAAAACAATTCTGCTCCAATGAGTATATCAATGTCTCTAGACGTGTAAAAATTTGGATCTGCTACGACTATTTTTTGTGGAATTTGTATATTTGAAATGTCAATAGTGTGTGTTGGAATTTGCCCTGTGATTTTGGGTAAAACTAAACATTGAATAGTAGTTTCATAAGCGTTATAGCATGATTTGATTTTGATTTTGACTGAATGTGTGATATTTAACGAAAGATTACTGATTCCAATTACAGGTGCTTCTATTGGCTCTAGCTTTAAAAGCAATTGTTTGCACATTGCTTCTGTGATAAAATTAGACTGAGATCCTGGATCTAAAAGAGCTCTACATTTTCGAAATTGTGTTGCATGTTCACTCGAAACATTTATGATAACTGTTGATAGCAGCACATGTGGTGCGGAACTGTCGTTCCACGTTGTTAAAGCTTGAACCTCGTTGCCCTGAGCCTGCTCTGGTTTCGGTTGCTGCTCAAAATGTAGTAGTGTGTTATGTTTTGCTGAGCATTTTTTACAAGTTCCCAGTTTGCAATCTTTACTAAAGTGACCTTTGCGAAGACAATTGATACATGCCTTTCGCTTTTTAATGAACTCGACACGTGAATTTACTGATGCATTCAAAAATTCGGTGCAGTTGTAGACTTGATGATCGCCCTTATTGCAAATTATGCAGTTTGAATCGGTGGTAGTGATCAGAGCTGTGCGCTTTTCTTCACGTGAACGCGTTTGATTTGCATGCAAAGTTTCGTAAAGGTTTGCCTTTCCCCTCAAAAATGTTTTTAATTCTTCTATCGTAGGAAATTCGGACGGTTTTAATTCCTCCCAATCGCGTAAAATTCTTTTGTCTAATTTGTCTGTTTCGATATAAACTAATAACGTGTCCCAACTGTCAGTTGGTTGCCCTAGCAATTCTAGTGAGCGCACATGTTTAGTTAAATTATCTAGCAACTTATGGATATCTGACGCTGACTCCTTCGTGATATTACTGAGGTTAAATATTGATTTCACATGGTTTTGAATTAACAATTTTTTATTATTATATCGGTTACATATTAAATCCCAAGCTAACTTGTAGTTATTACCGGTAAATTCCAATGAACGAATTATTTGAGCTGGACCTAATGACAATGATGCTCGCAAATAATGAAATTTCTGGATGTTATTAATGCTGTCATTTTTGTGTATTAAAGATTCGAATGTATCGCGAAACTCTAACCAATCTTCATAATTACCATTAAATTTAGGTAAAGTAATTTGCGGTAATTTTATGTTATTTAATACAGTAATATCCGATGCATGAGTAGATTCAGCAGTATTAGCACCCGCGTGATTGGTTACCTCATATGAATTTAGTATAACCTTAGCGGTAGACAGTGATTTATAAAATTTATTTTCAAATTGTTCGCGCTCCGTAGCTTGTAACTCACTATCGTCGTGCAATATTTCGATGTCACCCTGTACATTGTCAAAGTGTTGTAATATTTGTTCAAATCTAGAAACACGCATTTTCAATTCAGTTACTAAGGGAATTTTGTCTGATGCTTGTTCAATTTTATTGCAAACATCCGTTAAATATTTTTCAAACAATGTTATTTGTGCCTTGAGAGCACCACGCTTCTTTATTAACGTTTCTATCGACATGATACGTGTTTAAATATGTCTAAATACCCCTAAATAATGTTTTTGCAGAGTACTAAAACAAATAGAGAAAGGAAAAAGGGACTTACATGTAATTTAGGAAATTCCAACGTGTTTGTATCGAAATGGCGGCGTGTGTGATTCGTGTTCGTGTGAATGATTTTTCGTTTCGATCTTCGTAGTGATGATTCTGATGCACCAACGTGTACATCCGGCTCGAAGGACCAAAATGTTATGTATGCAAGTAAAACACTGCGCTGGTTTTTGTGTTTTTTAATATAATGGACTGTTACACGTTATAAGAAATGTGGCACCACGTGTGTGGTGTAAAACGTGCATAAAAAATGCTAACTGACGTTTGCGCATGCGAACAACGTATACAGTGCTAACAACAAAAAATATAATTCCAACAATTATATTCCTGCTTTATCGCCGGAAAAATGACTGTTTCTCGTTATGTTAAAATTCAATATGGCACCCATTAGGAATAAGTAGAGCACGTCAATAGATAAGAGATTGAAAGTGGTCTTACGAAGGTGTCTGTCTCTGCAAACCCGAATATAGGTGCTAAAGGTAAAAGAAGAAAATGATTTCTTTTAATCTCTTCGGGTTCGTAGCAAATACAAAATTTTATTTGGCAATTTTGCAAAAATTTAAACTTACTCTCAAATATAATATCTTCAACTGAATTTAATTTCCTTTCGCATTCTATGAAACAAACGCAGTTTTCATAAAACATCCGTTACTCTGTATATTTACGTAGGAAATGTATTTTAATTTTTAAAATTTAAGTACGTAACACAAAATAGCTACAATCGACGCATTTCATTAAAAATATTCATTCAATTTTCAAATTGAAGTTGTCGGACTGCAGTATGTGCGCAGGTAGGCTGACAAACCGGCTCTGATTCAATACAGGCGGTCAATACTCGCTACCCATTTCCGCTAAAATACATCGATCGTCGCTAGACGACTTTACTTACCCGCATATTCCGGGAAACATATCGTCAGCGGCGACTTCCTAATCTTCTCTTCGAAGAGGTCCTTCTTGTTGAGGAAGAGGATGATGGAGGTGTCCGTGAACCATTTATTGTTGCAGATGGAGTCGAACAGTTTTAGACTCTCCTGCATCCGATTCTGTAAAACGGGAAATAATCGAAAATAGGAACGATGTTACAGCGTAAAAAGAGATAGATTCTACATTTTACGTTTTGAATTTCCGTGCGGGTTGATTGGAGAAGAACGTAGCAGATAAGAGAAAGGAATATGAGAAGTGATGAAGCCGATATGTTGCCTGAATAGAAGATTGTAGATAAGGAAAAGGAGCAATCTGTATGTCGCGCGTCTAATTTCACTCGCTATTTGTAGGAAAATATACGCGATAAGGAAGGAATGACGAGTTATTGTCTGCGGTGTTTAATAATACTGGAGAAGTCTTTGTATATTTTCTGAAACTCAGCGGTTAGTAATCGTTCTAGTAGTGTAGAAGGCCTTGTGAATAAAATTGCGCTAAAAAGACTGAAATGTAACTTAAAACCTCTTCAGTAGTGAATAAGGATTGTGTCGCTGTGGATTATATACCGGGTGTTCTAGATTCAACGGTACAAATCTCATAGTTTTAACTTTATAATTGAAGTACTAAAAGTTAGAAATACAACGGTATAAACAAAAATTTCAATTTAACAAATAGTTGTTAATAAAAAAAAACATATTATAAACTGTTAATTTAAATTTAATTGTACGTATTACAAACGTTTAGGTTATTTGGGGCACTGCCACAAAAAATGAGGACCTACCTTTGTCGATTCCAACAAAAACATTCAGATATTTAGTTCGACTTAGTAGTGCTGTTATAAAATATTGAAAATGCCTTTTATTTTTGCTCCAAAAGAATGACTCGGTATGTTATTAATTTATGGAGAGTGTCATAAAAATGCACGAGAAGCAGCAACACTTTATAGAGAGCGATTTCCTAACAGAGTGGTACCACCACATATGCCATTTCGCCGTATCGAAGCTAAAATTCGAACGGGGTCACTTCCATCAAATTTAAAACATCCTCATTATGTAATGCAAATAAATGTATTGTTACACTTTGCATTGAACCGAAAATGACATTGATTTCAATAATTCATTTCGCTTCTTTTAATCATAGACAACATCAGCGATATAAACGTTATTTTGAAGGCAAATTTAAATTCACTCTCTTTACTTTTAATCTGGCAATTGCAATTACGACTTTAGAAAAACCGTTACGTCACTTAGCGGTTCCTTTTCGCGCGGGAGTATTTAACTTACGCGCCACGGAATTTAAACTTGCTTATTTTAAATTCATTCATTTACGCGCCAACTTCTTAGACGCGTCGTCTTTTATGATCCTTTGTGTGCGTCTCTGGACGTTGCTATTGGTTCATCCTTTTTTTTTTGTACCTACTTACCGAGCCTTTAAAAGGGCTGTGCACTCTGTCCCAACTCTCTGTTCCTCGATTCGCGTTCAGTTAATTTGCCGTCGTGACGTACTCGTTTTGACTCGAAAGCATAGATGCCACGTGCTCCCCACAGCTTCCGAAACCCCATTGTTTCAAGCTAGAGCTCAGTACACTCTGTTCTCTTCAGTTAATTCCGCCGTCGCAACGATCCTTTTTAACTCGAAACACCGAAACTTACTGTGCTATTTATATACTTTTAACTTGTAATTGCCAGTAACTTTGCTCTCGCACTAGCAGTCATTTACATATTTACTTATAGAAACGGATTAATTGCGTCACTTTTAAATTAACCACGTGCTATTCCTTCTTTTGTCTTAATTTTGATATCAGAATACAGCAAACACGTGTTGCTTTCTTTTACATTGATCTTAACCTCAAAAATCAGCAACCACGTGGCCAGTTTTTTTTCTTTTTTCTTTTTTTTTTATTATTACAATAAAGTTATCGTTACGTTTTGGATCTTTCTTTGTTTTATTAATCATTACAGCGACTCCAAGCGTCATACTCGTGTGTACCGCCTTTTTTACTAAGTTACATCAGGTGTAGCACACACAGCACCACACTGCGTCCGCACCCCACGCACGCCTGACCGTAACAGTATGTATCAGCTTATGTTGGATTGCATAAAATTCAGTTGTTGCAAGCATTACGGCCCATAGATTTTGAACGGAGACTAGGATTCATTGCTGTAATGCGAGTACTGTTAAACGATACTCCCAATATGACCAATAACAATATTAACAATATTTGTGGACTGACGAGGCACGATTTTCTAACAATGGAGTGGTCAAACCCAACAACTGCCATCACTGGATGCGCGTGACTCATTTTCAGATAATATGCGGTGTCAAAGTGTCGATGTTTGATGCGGATTATTTAATTGTCTATGCATCGTTGAAAGACGTTTGACAGGGCAACGTTATTTATTTATTTTTTTTTTTTTCAAAATGATTTACCAGAGTTAATGGAAGATATTCAATTAGCAAAGCGCAATGATTTGTGGTGGCAACAGGATAGTTAGTGCTCCACCTCACAACTCGGAGTTGGTTGCAGAATATTTAAATCATGTAAGTACTCTACCGTCCATATTAGTTCGGACACCCAGTAAAATTTTAAATAACATATTTATATTATGTCCTAAGTGCATAACCAGTTGTATAGAGAAACACTTTAAAGAATATACAAATGACATCTTTAATTTGAAGATCCACGGAGAAATACATGTATACGCAGATGATGTATGCAGCGTTTGCTCAAGCAAGAACGACGAACAGTTGCAGCAACGCATTATAGAAGATGTGGAAAAAATAGAAGATTGGTGCTATAATAATCTAATAACGATCAATGAGAACAAAACAGAGTACATGGTATTTACAAAAAAAAAAAAACATATAAACCCACTTTTAACATCAAGATTAAAACACAAACCATAACTCAAACCTGCCAAATAAAATATCTAGGATTAACCATACAAAATAACCTAAAATGGGATACCCACGTAAAAAATTTGATAAAAAGAAACACCATGATTATAGCAGGAATGCAGAAAATAAGACATAGTACCAGAATATCTGAAGAAGTCTGTATATCACAGTACATTTACGTCCCATATTAGTTATCTAATAAACATATGGAGCCATACTACTAAACAAAATTTAAATAAACTACAAAGACAGCAGAACAAGATACTAAAGACACTGTATAACATGGACAAATGGAAACCATCAAAGGACGTTTACATTTACAACAATTAATAACATTCAGAAATATCCTTACAATACACAAAATCGACAACAAATTTATGAAAACTGATTACAAATTCACACCTAATACAGAAATACACACACACAAAACACGAAGCCATTCACACCTAAGAACAGAAAAAAAATACAAGTTACAAATATGAAAAATCTCCAACACCTGATGCGATCAAAACATACAATAAACTACCAAAACACACAAAGACACTAAAACACGTTAAATTTAAAAGCAAGATAAGGATGGAGGTATACCGGCAGTATAATATGTAAGAAGGACCAAACGACCAAACCAACGACGCCTTCGACACCGTTAGTTCGAGAAGAGTGCACCATCTCGTATGCTCTGATGAAGAATGAAGGCGGCGAAACACTGCATGGCAACGCTTGCAATGTTTTTTGTGTATATACATACATTTTGTAAACTGTATAATTTGTGTTTGTTTAAATAAATAATTGTTCAATCAATCAATATCAATTACTGTATCATTAAAAACCTATTATACTTTATGACCCATTATGGTCCTTTCCAGAATAATTCTTACGGCCACAAATAGCATTATTTTTGGGACAAATGAATTTACAATACTCTTTGGGGTGAGAGCTGGCCACTCCAAAAGGGTATTGTGTATCGAGAAATGATTTAGTTTCTAAATAAACTTGGTTCTGCGTGCGTCAGTGTTACGAGCATATCTTTTTGTGTGAACCAGATTACAGTTATTGCAGAGAGGAAAACGGACAAGTTTATAAAAATGCTCTGTAATTCTCGCTTTTCATCAAAAAGGTTATTCTGTAAAATTGCCGAGCAAGCGAAATAGGGGACCCACATCACCAGAAATCGCCGCAGAAATGAATCGCGATCGTGCAAGACAAATTTCTGTTACAACAGTGAAAGGAAGATTAACAGCTGCAAATCTTCACGGCCGCATTGCAGCAAATAAACTCCTGCTTCGACGGAGAAACAGGCGAAAACGGCTACAGTGGGCAGAAACACACAGAAATTGGACAGTGGATGATTGGAAAAGGGTGCTATGGACTGATGAGTCAAAGTTTGAGGTGTTTGGACAAGGAAGCCGCGTTTTTGTATGAAGAGCGAAAGGCCAGAGAATGTTGTAGGATTGTCTAGTGCCAACTGTCAAGTAAGGAAGAAGTTCTGTGCTTGTTTGGGGTCGTTTCTCCTACGTCGGTACAAACTTGATGCGAATCGAAGGTATTTTGCGAAAAGAGGGTTGTTGTTCCTCTGTAAATTTTTGTTATTTATTATTGATATCATCATTTCCCTTAAATATTTATACTATTGCATTCCACATTCTTCGTACTAAAAAAAATTTTGCGGCAGGTTTCTTAGAAGGTTTTTTAGGAGCATTCTGAATTATTATAAAATAGTTGGAATAATGCTTGGATACAGGAATAATTCTTTTGTAACTCGAAAACAATCAAATAGGTTACTTTCATAATCTGGGCATGAATAAAGTGTGAGCAGAATCTAGTAATGTAGACATATGCAGGCTGTTCCATTAAAAAAAAAAAAACCTGCATTTTTGCTTATACTTTTACATTTTCTAACATTATATTGCATTCCTAAAATATGAGATGGTTATTTATGGCATATAGGTCAAGTAATAAAAAAGGGATGCAGTTTTATTACACCTTGAATATGTCGAAATTATTGACCAGAGTATAATATATTGATGCTAAAGGAATATGGTAAGATTCAGTTTTCGTTTTTCAACATTAACTTTGCAGTGCCCTTACCGTCGTCTCGTCTTCGTGCAAGACCTGGTCGTATTCGCTCATGGCAACGCAGAATATTATCGCTGTGACGTCCTCGAAACAGTGGATCCATTTTTTCCTTTCCGATCTTTGGCCTCCGACGTCGAATAATCTGCGGAAGCAAGAAGGTTAGCGTTCATTAGCGATTTTCTGAGGAAAGGAGAACGCAGAGCGTCGATTGTGCGAGATTACGAAAAGGGTTTGGCAGATTAATTAGTGCATTTATTACCGTAGGAGAACGCGAACAGAAATCGTGTAAATGGAGGAAGTATAAAAACCGCAGCGTTTTCGAGCGATACTACAAACGATAAAATCTGGTCCTTATTTATATACATATGTATGTGTAACAATAATGCAGAGATTAGCGTGTAGATTCCATGTCAAAGTTGTTTTTGTTCGAATTATTTTTTTGCTTTTAGGAAAAATAAACACCGTAGTCCATTCGCGGGGTTGTGAAGATAGTACAGTCTCTTAGGAGCAATAAATATCTTATGTTTAAAATCTTCTTTTCTTGTCCGCCAATTATTTTGTTATTTTCTCTCGGTTTCGTTTATAATTCTAACATTTATCAAGTATATGTATAAAAATTATAATATATTGTAAATATAAAATGACAATGTTAAATTGTAAATAAACTTTTTTGTTTTATAAATGATAAAATCATTATTTTTTATTTTTAATATAAAAATTGTTGAACAATGTGCTTTATTTAAAGATTACGTTGTAAAATATATGTATAGTGGTTTGAGTAATAATAATTATAATAACATAAAAAATACTCACTTGAAATTGAGATTTTTGAAGGAAAAGTGTACCTCCACGATGCCGGTAGTTTTCACTCGAGTTCTCAGGATGTCCTGTTCGGTAGGTTGATAATCTTTGGCGCCTAATCTGTCTAAATCGTCGAGGAAACTGGGAGAAATAAAACGGTATAATAATATATTATAATAATCCCCAGTGTAAATATTTTGATACGTTTTGGTTTATTTTAATAAACCTTTTTCAAATTAACATTTCTAGAAACCATATATTATATGCCTATTAAGAAAAACAAGTATCAAAGAAGGTAACATATACAGGCAGGGTGTTCCTAAATATACATAAGGAAGGGGAAATTATTTGGTTTATTTTGTGCCTAAAATTTCATATAAACGTAGAATACGCCAAACAACTTGATGACTAATATTTAAATGTTCACTGATTTTTCTGGTGCTGGTGCGAGGATGTCTGTCTATTTCATTCAGAACAGCCTCTTCGATCTGTGGTGTTCTAACAGTACGTGGTTTACCTGCATCATTAGTATTCTTTTTAAAAGTTTCAGTTTCTCCAAGACGCCTATGAATATTTGAAAATATTCGATGATCGGGTATCATTCTATTGGGATAGCGCTCCATGTACAGACGCCTGGCTTCTCTTGCATTTCCATTCGCAAGGCCGTAGATAAAATGCATGTCAGTCATTTCAGAGTTAGTGAAATTTGGCATATTTACAAAATTATAACGAGTATTTAAAACACTTTTACACCTTACAGTTTGCAATTTAAAACTTTACTTATACAGACACAAGTTACGATTTCTAATGTCAGTTGTCAAATTAATAAACTCAAGTGATTATCTGAATAAAGCCAGAGCCTGCTAGACCATTTAAAAATTTAATTTTCTCTGGCGAATTACAGAAAATTGTTTTCTATTTTTTTTTCTCGATAACGGTCAGAGATAAGAAAAAAATACAAGAGATCAAAAAGTTTCTAAACAAGACAGAAAATTTATTGCGTATTTTAGAATCTAGCAGTGGCGCATCGCAAAACAAGGTCAGGGTGAGAAAAGAGGGCATGACCCCGAAAAAATTATTACCCTGTAGATTTACATCATCATTTGGCATGGCTAATGATGCAGGCCTTATAGCGTAACCTACCTTCCAAATTTGAGCAAAATATCTCAAAAACTGTACGAGCTATACAGTAAAAAGTGAAAAAATCTTGAAATTTCAACACCCTGCAGATTGGTAACGAAGCGTTTGCAGACCTATGTTTATATGAAATTTTAGGCACAAAATTAACCAAATAATAACCCCCTTCCTTATGTACATGATATTTAGGAATATATGAATAACTCACTATTTCGCTGAATCGTTTAATTGGTACTCGTTGGATCTGCCAAAGCACTCTTGGACCCCGGAATCGGCCCACAGTCTTTTCATAGCAGCCAGGAGTTCTTCCGAGAACGGTTCCGTATCTTCCATTCGCTGGATGACGTCGAAAACCATTTTTCCGTCCATCTGGAAACGAAATAAAATGAAGATTAAAAAAAAAATTGCTTAGATTGTATCATAGATGCATGCATTGATGGTTCGTTCAATGTATTATTCTTTGTCTCGATTTCGGAAACTTTTCGTCTACCCACAAGCAAATAAACTCAAGTTTGCCAATCTACGATTGCGGTTTTTGTACGTCCAAAAACAAGAATGCAAGATATATTTAGGGTTTTCAATACCAAAATACGTGATGTTTAAAGAGTTTCATTTTTGGGATAGTTGGAGGTCTATTATGGTTTTTTTTCTTAATAATTATTTCATATTACACAGGGCGTTCCAAAAACCCTAAAAGGATTAAAGTTGTGTTCTTTTTAAATCAAACTTCCTGTATATTATTGCATTTCTGGATTCCCCTATCAAAATAAACCCAATTCTAATAAATTTGTTAGGGTGTACAAAAATTAATACTAATCAAATAAGAAGTATAAGTGGCTACAATTTGATTAATTTAAATACAATTTGATTAATTTAAATAGAACACCATAATTTTGTGGTAAGGGATTTTTTCACCTTCCTTTTGGGATTTTTGTTATATTTTTCAAGCCACAGTCTCCACCCATCACAGGATATTTTTTAACTTACCAGCATACTTTTTAATTACCTATCGAATGGTATTTATAACTTAAGGTTTATGCTTGGCGTTTTTACAGAAAACGTCAAAAAATCGTTTTTTGTATCATTTGGTGTGTGTTAAGTAAAAGTTGTAGTATCTCTAGTTGCCTATATTTACGTAGAAGAAGTATATATCTTTGGTACTTTGTTTTACTCGTGTGTCGTTATTGCGTAAGTATAAATAATGACACACATATGACCAATCATCATGATCCTACTTGAAGTTGAAGTACATCTGGATTTAGCACTAGACGTTTTAATCGTAAACTTTTTACTTCTTTGAGTAATGCGGTTAGAAGTGTATGGGTGCTCAAATCGATTTTTATAAGATATTCTCGTGCAAATGACGTACAATCTATATTTATTCTCCGTCTACATAAATTGTAAGTATAGAGCTGCGAAGTGCATCTACAGTAGGTTAGTAATTTAAAATAAAAATGAAGACGAATCAGAAATGTTAGTTAACAAACATTTTTATTTTGTCATGCGAATATTGAGCTTTACTTTACCAATTAGGTTGTTTGAAAAAAAAGTCGTTCTTTGTAATAACTAACTGCAAAATAATCTCAATAATTATTTTTTAATTTGTACATTGAAAAGATAGTTGTTTTAAACAATATCCTAGAGACATGGTGTGAATATTATGAAAATAAATTTAAAGACGAACAATCCAAAAAGATGAAATGGCGGAACAAGAACAAATGAAAGATGCAATAAGTCAGGAAATGGGAGAAATTACAATGCAAGAAATGGAAGAAGCGATTATGAAAATAAAAACAGCAAAAAAAGCATGTGGAACAGACGACATAGACCCAGAAATGATCAAATATTTAGGAAAAAATGAAAAAGAATGGCTGCTAAAAATCTTTAGAATGGCATGGGCAACTGAAAACATTCCAAAAGACTGGGAAGATAATATTATCCTCCCAATTCATAAAAAAGGGTACTACTTAGAGTGCGATAATTATAGAGCAATATGCCTGTCTACTACTAGTTACAAATTATACACAAAAATAATAGAAAGGAGATTAAGAGGGGAAGTAGAACACAAACTGGAGGAGGAGCAAGCCGCATACAGAGCAAACAGACAAACAAATGATAACATACATGCCATTAGGAATATCATAGAAAAAAAAATAGATACTGGAAAAGAACTCTACTTGACTTTCCTAGACTTAAAAGCGGCGTTCGATACAGTCAATAGAAGTATTATATGGAAATCCTTAAATCAACTAAGTGTAAACAAGAAATTATGTGCAGTAAAGAATATATATAAGAGGGTGTTTGGCATGGTGCAAATGAATGGAAAGTTGTCAAGAAGGTTTGGAATGGACAAAGGAATAAAGCAGGGGGATAGTCTGAGTCCGCTGATGTTTGTAATTTTAATGGATAGACTAATAAAGAATACAAGAAAAAGGCCAGAACAACAGCAAACAATAATCGGATACAAAAAATTAGAACCAATAAAAGTAGACAGCTTGCTATATGCGGATGACATAGTACTGATAGCAGATACACACAAAAAAATGAAGAAGCTAGTAGAAATATGGTCAGCGGAAATAGGGAACTTAGAACTAGAAATAAACAGCGAAAAATGCAAAACCATGATTATAAACAAACGCGGAAAGGATAATAACGAAACCATTCAAATAGGGGGTAAACAACTGGAAAGGGTATCAACGTATGAATATTTAGGGAGCATAATAACAGAAGATGGAAGAATAGATATGGATATTAATAACAGAATAAAGAAAACGAATAAAATATATTACGCACTTAATAAAACAATTATAGGAAAAAAGGAAATAGATAAAAATATCAAATTAAATGTATACAATGCAATAGCGTTACCAACAATGACATATGCATGCGAGTCTTGGCCACTTCAAAAGAAGCAGGAAGGAAAGATAATAGCTACTGAAATGAAATTTTTAAGGAAAATAACTGGAAAAACAAAGTGGGATAGAATACGGAATGAACAAATAAGACATAAAGTAAACCAGGAAGTAATAATAGCCAAGATAGAGAAGAAACAGTTACAATGGTATGGACATATAGTAAGAATGGAAGAAGAGACACTCGTTAAAAAGGTAGTTGAAGCTGGAAACAACATGGATAGGAGAAAGAAAGGAAGACCGAGAAAGGGATGGAGCGAAAGAATAGAGGAAATAGGACGGAGAAGGGGAAAGACGATATCAGAAATGAGAGAGATGGCCAGAGACCGGAAAAGATGGAGGGAATGGGTCAATAGTTGAAAAGAGACATATCCGACGCCTACAGCGGGCAAAAGGATCTGAGAAGAAGAAGAAGTTTTAAACAATACTACTACTACGACGTCTCAATCCATATTTACTTGTCCTATCATGGATAACACTATGATAATACTATGCAACAATTTGTATTATTTTTTTTGTCATTTCTTAATTTATTACATCAGGAAAGTATAAATGTCGGAATTTACGTATTTTCTAATTTAATGATGACATAAAGAATTTGCAAGCATTCGGCAGAGGTGATCTCCTATGTTTGCGGCTGAATTATCAAAACAAGAGCGAAAAATATATTGTCAACGCATGTGCCAAGATGTGCGAGGCCTACAAGACATATTTTGGCATAACCTGATGGTATTAGGAAAAATCCTTGGCACCTCACTTCACCGCTGAACACTATAAGAGAAGTCTAGAAGGTATATACACAGATCGTATTGCTCGAAATTCTGTGTCGTACAATTTGAAAAAAATAGTTATTTAAGTTAGAGGTGCAAAAATCATTCTTTTAATGCCCGAAAGACTTACTTAAAAGTCTTACGACTTTTAACTAAGACTTTTTGCATGTGTCTTACAACTTTTTATCTACAACCATGCCAATGTTCGTTAAAAATGCTCTTTTTTATTAATATCTACATATTTGCGATCTTTTATAAATGTCACTTTGACGAGTATAGTATTATTCAAATATCATATAGACGGCCATGTTTGGGTATTACTCTATTAATAAGGGAACTGTATTGCAACGCAAAGAGGATTACTGGAACATCAAGACTTTGCTGAAAGTTTTGAAGTATGCACACTACTACAACAAGCGCGACTGGGCACAGAGAACAGAGTTGCCTGTAGGAAAAAAACAATGTCAAATGGGAGCCACTGGTAGATCGTCTGAAAATGCTACGCATGTACTTGGGACTCAAACAATAACTTGTAAAAGCTCTAGATACGGAATCGACAGTTTTCAAGTATCTTGAAGATTTATTTCCTAAGCTTTCTGAAGTAAAAGTCAAGACCGGTGTCTTCGTCGAACCACAAGTGAAGAAGATCCTGGACTGTGATGACTTGCCTAATAAGCTCACTTGTAAGGAGAAAGTGGCCTGGAAAAGCTTTGTTGCAGTTTCTCGGGGTGTTTTGGGCAAGGGGGAGACTGCATTTTGGGGGGCTGCTACTTGGTGGTATATCATACACAGTAGTTTTGATACATCCCAATAAAGAGAAATCAAGACTTGTTTCTAACGAACGCTTATCTGGATGACGTCTGCTAGGATATGTTTGAGCATAAATCCTTAATGTTAGCAAACAATTTTCTTCACATTCTCCACTCACTAAAATCATAGCAATCCTTTCTTCTTCAGAGTAATTTCTCATTGTAAATTATGTGTTTTTAAATAAGAAGGTGAAGGATCTGTTAATGCTTAAAAGAGCTCAGTTAAAGAGGGTCAACCTGGCTCTGGTCATTTTTTTTAAAGTGAATCAAGATGTTTTTTGAAACTTGTTAATGAAAACCCAGTTATTAGGACACGTCGAATGTCTGTCCAGTTCAATTCAACGATTTGGTGCCACTTAAAACGGTGTGGCAAGATTATTAAACGATCTACCAAAATTCTACACGATTTAAACTTAAACGATGCTCAGCGCTAATGGTGGATAAATATTTGTACCGGATTACTCCAATATCCATGCCACTATTGATTACCGTACAAAATAAGTATCTAAACCTGAAAACAGAAGCAAAAAAAAGGAGAGAAAAACGACATTGAAAATGATAAGTAAGTTATATATAAGGAATAGCAACAAAATTTATTAAATAAAGCACTAGGATGCTTTCCCAATTATCGAGTCACCTCTCGAAAGCTATAGCCGCGCGATTTTTCATCACTTCCGAACTCAAGGTGATAATTAACCGCACCCCTTCCCCCCTTCGTGTGTAGATTACAGTTGTCACCGATAATTATAATCGCAGATAAGCGTTCTAATAATAATAACAATCGTCCCCACCGCTCCGATCGGTTTCAATGAAGAGACACTATTAATAGCGTTTGTTATTCCCATCGAACATATAGTTATCTATCCGTAAGTATATCGATCTCCTGTGATGTTCCGTCCTGTTGCGATGGGCCCACGCGAAACGCTAATGTTAATGTTGGACGTTACACGCACTGACAAACCAACCCCGCCTACTTGACGCTAATGGATCCGTTTAGGGAATCTATTAATCGCTTCAGGTGATGCGATTATCTTAATGTAAACGCGATAAATGTCAATCATTCGGGCTTATAAAAAACCGGCGAAGAGAGCTGTTGGTGTTTTTTTTTTCCACTCTTTTGATAAGTGATTATTTTTACATTGTACATTAAGCGTGACCTTATAGTGTACGTCTGGTTGCATGTTATTCAAATTAGGCAAAGAAAGAACTACAATAAATAGAGACAAACGGAATTCAGCAGGTCAAAATAGGCGGTAAAAGAAAAAAAACCCTTGTAAATATATAAAATTAAGGTAGGACTAAAGAGGCATGTTTAGATATTAAAAAAGAAATACACAAAAGCATATGTACAATGCACATACATTGCTGTCGCTACGTCCCTCTTTTTCACCTCGAGATCAGATGTTCTGGGCTACCGGTAATGAGGTCCTGTTTTTCGTATATCGTGTTGTCTTTGTTGCTATTTCTTCTAATGTCTTTCACTTGGTTTTTAAACTGTACGTATTGTAGTTGTTTTATGTTTTTGGGTATAGTGTTATACATGTTAATTGTTTTCGTTGTTAAAATGTGCGTATACTTTAAGCGTTTATATCTTTCTGTTCTTATGTGTGAAACTCTTCGTGTTCTATAGTCATGGATTTCTCTATTTGTTTTTAACTGTACATTAATTTTTATTTTATTATATTTGGTTTTATACAGCAATAACATGTTATTGAGTGTCATTAATTGATTTATGTTAAGTTCTTTAGTTTCCTTATAAATGGTTTTTGTTGGTGTAAAAAAAAAATAGAGCAAGAGTGTCGTATAATTCCCAACTAATCAAAATTTCTATGACATACTCATCCATTTTGTTTAAAACAATAAGTCTTCTTACCACTTACCTTCGCCTACTTCACGTACTAAGTACTAGTTAACCACAACGGTGAACGGCAAATACGGAAACGGAAATGCACAAAAAATGCACCATTAGAAACGTAGAAAAATATGAGGTGAAAATATTTTTACCGTGCCCATGTCCATTTTAATGAATATAATATAATTGCATGTGTTATTATTACAAGTTTTAAGACAAATTTCTACAATTTGCCGATGGAATATTAACAAAATTTTGTAAGTAATTTATCGACAATTTTGTTTTTATTTTAGCAAAATTGTTTGTATAATATAGTTGCATTAGCAGTATTACAAATTATACAGTTTCTTTATTACAGGAGTGCCAATAAAACGATTGCAAATGTAATAAGGGTAATCACAAAAAAGTTATTTGCACAATTGTAGTACTAATTGAAAAAGTAACCTCCTTGACCGCCAGAATGCGCTGCTACTGCAAAAAAGGTTATGATGCATTGAAGTCCGTTCATATTTAGGCAGACATGCCAAATTTCAGTGCGATATTGTATTTAGTTTTGTTTTGACAGCTGATTGTTGTTGACGTGTTTGGCATCATGTTGAGTATGGACAAAAACGATTTTCGTTCTCTCATAAAATATTATTTTTTGAGAGGCAAAACGGCGAAGGAAACAAAAGAAAAGTTGGATAAATATTATGGGGCTAATGCTCCGTCAGATTACACCGTCAAATATTGGTTTCGGGAGTTTCGTGGTGGCCGCAACTCCACTACCGATCAAGTCCGCAGCGGTTACAGAGGACAATGTCAACAAAAATACATGAAATGGTGTTGACTGACCGGAAAGTGAAGATGCGCGAGCTAGTAGATACCACAAAGATTAGTACTGAGCGCACACGCCATATTTTGGGCAATCTTCTGCATATGAAAAAGTTATCCTGCCGTTGGGTGCCGCGCATGCTCACTCCTGACCAAAAACACGAACGCGAGAGCACTTCGAAAGAGTGTTTGGACTTGCTGATGCGGAATCGGGCGGACTTTTGGCGTCGATTGGTAACTGTTGATGAAACCTGGATCCACTATTACACACCAGAGAACAGAATGAGTGCCCGGCAATGGACTGAAGCCGGCACGAGTGCTCCGAAGCGGCCGAGGGAGGCTCAATGTGTCGGAAAGTTTATGGCGTCGGTTTTTTGGGATTGTCATGGCATACTCTTCGTGGACTACCTCGAAAAAGGAAAAACCATCAACAGCGAGTATTACTGTGAATTATTGGAGCGATTGAAGGCCGAAATCGCTGCAAAACGGCCTCACATGAAACGAAAAAAAAATTTGTTTTTGCAAGACAATACACCGGCGCACAAGAGCATCGCAACCACGGCTAAAATCAATGACTTACGGCTCCAATTGCTGTCGCATCCACCGTATTCGCCCGATTTGGCTCCCTCGGACTATTATCTCTTCCCAAACCTCAAAAGATGGCTCATCAATAAAAAATTCAGCTCACGCGAGGAAATCATCGACGCCACGGAGGAGTATTTTGCAGCCCTTCCGAAAAATTACTTTTCGGACGGGATCAAGAAGTTGGAAAATCGCTGGAATAAGTGTATCGAGCTAAAAGGGGACTATATTGAATAAAATAAAAAAACATTTAAAAAAAATTTTTTTTTTCATTCCCAAGGAGGTTACTTTTCACCCCACATAGTAAGCAGTACACAGTATTTTTTACCGTGTAGGTTTTCTATACGGTGCGTGTAGGTAACATGTGCTTGATTTTATTAAATGCTGCTATTGATCTTGCATTTTTATCTGTAAGTGTTTGAATATGCGTATCCCATTTCAAGTTATTCTGTATTCTTAATCCTAAGTATGCAATATTTTGAACTTCCCTTACTTTCTGTTTTTTTTTTAAGGATAATTTGTATATCTTGATGTAGCTTGGTATTTGCGAAGATCATAAATTCCGTTTTGATTTCGTTGATAGTGGAAAGATTTTTGTAACACCAGTTTTTTAGGAGTTCCATGTCTATTTTTATATTATTCTCTATTTGAGTTATGTTACGTTCAGTATACAAAACAGCGCTCTTCGATTATTACTTCGAGCTCATGAAAAACCGCCACGAATAGAGGGTACAAACAAAAAAAGGGAGCGCAAAGAAGCATCGAGTACGACACCATATGATCGAAAAAACGGTGTCCGCACTAGTGGTACCTCTGAAATAACAAATACGTTTCCAGAAATATATCGAATATATTTCTGGTAGGATAAATATTTACAGAGCGGGCATGTAGGCGTTGTCGGTGTGTGCTGGGAATACGCACGATATTCTGAATGATGAGAGCGCCGAAAGTGTAAATCCACGCATAACTAGTATATGTGTTACATTGTTCCATTAAGAACACTAACCAAAAGTACGAATGTAGATAGCAGGATAGTTGTATGTGTGTGTATGTACATATTGCTGTGGTCTGGCACCCCGGTATTCGTAAATTCAGTTTTTTTTTGTTCATTCCGAGTGTTCGTCAATGTTGCGAGAAATTTCAAATTGTTTTATTTTCATATAAGATTTAGTAAATGTTTTGGATTGCTTTATTTTCATATAAGATTTAGTAAATGTTTTGGATTGTTTAATTTGTTTATTTTATTGTTCAGTTGTTTATATTAATTTCAGTCAGGTGTACATTTTGCGTTCACTGGTATTGTATATATATTGTTTTGTTTTGCAAGTTCGTCCGTTTGCGGACATATCTGTGTGCGTTGCATCGCACGCATCTGAGTGTTTTATACTTATACGTTTGTTTAACCTTGTAAGCTCAGTTCCTTGATCGATACGAAAGTAAGTAGATATATAAAGTTGTATTGCTTTGCTGACATTTTGTGATTATTGATTTCAAGTTTTGAATTCACGTTTCTGATTTTATTTCGTTCATCACGGAACTCATTTTAATAATAATTGATTGTATTTTTGTGTACACAATTTAGATATAAGATCTGTTATTATTTTTACGTGCAGGAAGATATTTTAAGTTTAAAGAGTTAATTTTTTTGTTCGTTGTTAATTTTTCTGATTTGTAATTATTTATTAATCACCTCGGGTTGGGTGAATAAAAGCATTGTGCTTGCTTTTATTTTTCATTTATATAAATTACTTGAATTTTCCACGTTTAATTTAGTCGTTTTAATATTGAGACCACGTGGATTGAATTAAAAAAAAAAATTATTATCTTCCTGAACTTTTTGTTTCTGTTGCTTTGTAAAAGGATTTTGAATTGTCCTTTTGTAATTTAAAGTCAAATGCAGTTTTGATTTAGACCAGGACCTTTTTGTCCAAGGTTTTTTTTCTGCAAAAATCATAAAATTATTGAATTTTTATGTCATTCAAAATACTGTTCTTTTATTTTTAATTAAACCTTTTAAAATTTTTTTTGAGTATAAAAGAAAGTCTGATTACTTTCACCCACATTTTACTTTTCATGATAGTAACCCTGAGTTTAATTGTTCTTTTGCGCATTGTGAAAATTTTGATTATTTGGGCTAGCTAATTTAATTTTTCATTTTAAATTTCATTTTACATTTTTGTTGGTACATTCAGTACACAGCAATATGTATGAATCTACTACACTCGGTAAGTTCAGTTCAATTCACAGATACGTATCTTTAGATCTAGTTCACTTTACTGAACTCCATCTTTGAATCAGTTCGCAGTTCACTTAATTCACTTCGGATTAGTGAATCGACTGATCGACATCGCTAACTTTCACCAATCCTTTGTTTATGCACCGATTATTATTTTTATGCCATACGTAATAGATACATAGGTAGCTACCTAGTTCAGTACCTTTTAATCTACAATCTTGTGATACAGGTATGAGATATGAGAGTTCCTCGTATGTAACACCGTAATACGACATCTTTATATAACACCATTTAAATACGCCCTGCATAAATTGTATCTGTAATCTGTATACATATAGGGTATATGTAATTTATTTTGTGTAATTTATATGACTTACTTTCACAAGATTGTTATTATAGTGACAGAATTGCTGCACTTTTAATTCTTCATTTTACGGAGAATATGTCGCCATCACATGGTTCGGATCAGTTCGGATATCGAGAATCCGAACTGATCCGGTTGATGTATCGGTCGAACTGATGAACTGCGAACTGCTAAGAAGAATTCTACTGATGCAGTTCAATCGAGTCTTTGCAGAGATACGTGTCTTTGAACTGAGTCGTTCGCGAACTACACATCACTAATTACAAGTCTCTTATGATAATTATTGTTAAAAGGAAAATATAGTGTTCTATGTTACCCCAAACTTCACGAAGTCTATTTTTGAGTTCATTGACTGTTGCAAATTGTTTACCATTTTGGTAAATTCGTCGGGAAATGATACCCCATAGATTTTCTATGGGGTTCAAATCGGGACTGCACGCTGGCCATTCTAGAAGTTCAATATTATGTTGTGCAAACCACTGTTTTGTGCACTTATCTTGTTGAAAAAGAAAGTTTTCCTCTAAGAATTCAGGCGGATTGTCGATTAATTGTGTTTCTAGTATTTCCACATATGCAGTAGAGTTCATTTTCGTAGTAAACCTAGCAATAGGAAATATACACTGAAAGCAAAATGCACCCCAGACAATTACCGTGCCTCCTCCAAAGTTCCGACTCATTGACACTTCTGTGCTTCTTCGTAAATCGTGCCAGTAGCATTGCCAGCCATCAGGACCATCCACGTTGAACTTTTTCTCGTCTGAGAAAACTACTCTTTCCCATTCATGATCCCAGGTCATATGCCTTTTGGCAAACGTCAACCTAGCTTCGATGTGCTTCACAGTAAGTTTCGATTTACTTAATCTTTTGCGCCATTCTAAATTTTCATTACTCTGTAAAATTTGGTGTACACGTCTCGTCGTAACGTCAAGTTGTAATTGAGCCCGAATCTGCGAAGCAACCATATGATTTTCTGTTGCCAGCCTAAAAATTGTCCTTTTATCGCGGCTACTAACGATCGGTTTTCGACCAGTTCTTTTAATAGATCCGTACCTATCGCCTAATTTTAAATACGAATTAACAACATAATGGCTTCTATTAATTTGCTTGGCAATCTTCCTGTTAGACTACATGATGTAATGCCAGTGGATTTATAGCAATTTCCTCTAGTGTATATGCGCATATATGTCTGTTTTTCTTTACATATAATCCTGTCTTTACATATCTCATTACTAATCTGAAAAGATGTCGAGAATACAAGAAGTTAAGATGGTAATTCCTGATTCTGTTTAATCAAAGCATCTTCTTGTTCCAAGTTTTATTTGAATTAAAATTATATAAATATCGAAACACAATCACTAACAATTTTCACGCCTTGACCCATCAGCTCCCTTTCCGCCCATCAAAACAACCGACGATAAAATGTCCATTTACCTACAACTAACCCTAGAATTACCTGATACCTGCTGGCACCGTTTGCGCCGTTTTTGCCCTGCGAATGACTCACGGGTCCCAACTACGGAACAAGTGTATTGTACGAAAGCCTATTTACATATGTACATGTAGTTCACCCTCTCATATTAAATAATTAACCTAATTATACAGTAGCGTGTTTTCAAGGATACATTGCGAGTTAGACTTTTTCGTGACAGCCGGCAATAAAAAAAAGTATACAGAGAGAGATAGAAAGGTGTAGAAAAGCGACGAAGTAGAGTGAGATGGTGTGACGAATGCTTGGAGCCGGTTGGTAGTGGCGTCTTTGGGGCTGTTGGGAATAAAAGTTGTCAAAATCCCCACGGAGCGATCTTTATTTATAAAATGACAGTTTTTGTCTATAGACAAAGTGGTATTTTCCAAAGTATTGTATAAATAAATTATATAACTAGCGATAGTTTAAATATTTGTAGACCAATAAATAAAATAAAATTTAAATTCCCCCGGCTAAAGAGGTCCATGTATACACCGACACCAGGGCAAGTTTTATTTTAAATAAATTTCGAAATCAGCCATTGGTGTTTTAATATATTTCGGTTTTACCAAGAAATGATAAATTACATTAATAAAACGGAAAAGAAAAACACGCATCATTTTTATGTATTATACAAAGTGTCCCAGAATTGTCTGGCCAAAATGGTATCACGGTATTCCTTGGATGAAAATATGAAGATTTGGTACGACAACCATTATGAAAAAGTGTCTGGTTTGACCGCTGTTGATGGTCAAAACTCTTAGAAAATTAAATGTTTTTTGCAATATCTTGAAAACGGCTGGATGTATTTAAATAAAACCGGATGTGCATTTTTTCAACATTGCAAGGCTTGTTTAGATGAAACGTTCATGTCCATCCGCAAGAGGTAAGTGGTAATTTCTTATCCATCATGGTACAAAAATGTGCAGAAAAATTTAATGACGGGGCAAAATAAAACGATTTTTTTTCTGGTGATGCGCTGATTATTTCCGAACATTTTCGATCTCTTTGTAAAGTTTCGCCCGATGCGCCGTTTAGGCAGAAAAAATGTTCTCCTATCTCGGGAAAAGTACCAATCTTCCATTACTGTGACAAGTATTCAAGCTATGACATCAATGTCATAAAAAATAATAGTTGACGTTTTTAGCTTGACGTTTACTTGAAATTTTAAGAATGGCTTTCTCCAATGAAGAAATGACCGATATGGTCAAAGTTATGGGTTTTTGTCGCGATAAACTTCCTAACCGACAAACTTTTGCGAGGGTGGAAAGAACTCTCCGTGAAACTGGCAGGTTTGTTCCTTTAGGTGCGAATCGTGGCCCTCATCGTGTCGTGAACGCAAAGATGGAAGAACAAATTCTCGATAGAGTAGCTGAAGATCCGAACATTAGTACTCGACGACTGGCATTGGAATTGAACGTGTCGAAAAGTGGTGTCAATCGTGTGTTGAGGGAACAACAGCTTTACCCGTACCATGCGACTAAAGTTCATGAGATCCTACCGACTGACTACGATCGGAGACTTAATTTCTGCAATTTTATTCAGAACAAAAGAGTTGAGGACCAGAATTTTCACCACAAAATTTTATTTACTGACGAAGCTGGATTCACGCGTACTGGAATTTTCAATTCTCACAACTTCCATGTTTACGCGGAAGAAAATCCTCATGCGATGGTCGTCCAGACAGAATTTCGCGTGAACGTTTGGGCTGGAATTATCAACAATTTTATTCTAGGCCCATTTTTCTTGCCACGCCGACTGAACGGAGAAAATTATTTGGCCTTCCTACGTGAGGATCTGCCCGAACTAATAGATGATGTACCACTTCTTGTTAGGGCTAACATGTGGTTCACGCACGATGGTGCTCCACCACATTACACCCTCGACGTACAGCAATTCCTGCATAATACGTTTCCTCAAAGGTGGATTGGGAGAAGAGAGCGGGGTGTGCCAGTGGAATGGCCGGCAAGATCTCCAGATCTTAATCCTCTGGATTATTTCTTGTGGGGGGCAGTGAAAAATAAAGTGTATGCGACTCCTGTGGGTAGTGAACAAGAACTAATTCTTCGCATTCAACAAGAGTTCAACATCTTGAAGAATGATCAAGAGATGTTGAGGAGGACTCAATTCAACTTTCTCCGGAGAGTGCAGTTATGCATTCGTGAGAATGGTGGTCACTTCGAGAAACTTCTCTAATTCTTACTACGCAATTCTCCACAAATTCACATCTTTACTATTTACTTTTACTTTACTTTTTCGTTTACTCTTCACATCTTTATTAATAAAAAAAACTAAAACAAAAGTGGTTCTTTCATTCACGTTTTTGACTAATTTTTGGCCAAGAGATTTTGACGTATTAAGACATTTTTTATGACATTGATGTCATAGCTTGAATACTTGTCACAGTAATGGAAGATTGGTACTTTTCCCGAGATAGGAGAACATTTTTTCTGCCTAAACGGCGCATCGGGCGAAACTTTACAAAGAGATCGAAAATGTTCGGAAATAATCAGCGCATCACCAGAAAAAAAATCGTTTTATTTTGCCCCGTCATTAAATTTTTCTGCACATTTTTGTACCATGATGGATAAGAAATTACCACTTACCTCTTGCGGATGGACATGAACGTTTCATCTAAACAAGCCTTGCAATGTTGAAAAAATGCACATCCGGTTTTATTTAAATACATCCAGCCGTTTTCAAGATATTGCAAAAAACATTTAATTTTCTAAGAGTTTTGACCATCAACAGCGGTCAAACCAGACACTTTTTCATAATGGTTGTCGTACCAAATCTTCATATTTTCATCCAAGGAATACCGTGATACCATTTTGGCCAGACAATTCTGGGACAGCCTGTATATACAGGCTGTTTTTACAATCACCCGTAGGCTTTGGATAGTAGATTCAGGAAAGTATCCTTACTTCAAAAAAATAATTATAACAAAAGTCGGCTAGCAAACCCTAAAAACGATTTTAAAAGTAAATGTATTTTTACACCGGCGTGTAAACTGCATTACCGGTAAACATAGATAGATAGATGATAGATAATTTATTGTTATGATCTCCGATATCGACATTGACCGATGGTCCTAGTGACCGAATGAAATACATTATGTACTGATGAGCGTTGTGTCTAAATTATTTGTTAAAAATTACAAGAAATTCATTAATGGTGTACTCCAGATAATAATAATGAAAACAATACGACATAATAATAGCAGTAGTAAAACTGACAACATTTAAGAGATCGAGAACTGACCGATGATCCTAATGACTGAGTAAAATACATTCTTTACTGGTGAGCTAGATTATTTGTTGCTAGATGGCAAGAAATTCATCAATGGAGTACACGCAGTGGTCCAGAAGAAGTCCACGCACTCTTTTTTTTTAAAGTTTAGTACCCATTGCTGGATGCCCACGCTGAGTCAAAGACAGTTTATTGTAAGAAGTCCTAAGCATACCTAGTATTGTATTATACTGGATTGAGTGAATGTAGGAGAGCAGCTCCAGAATGTAGATACTTGGTAAAGCTAAAATCTTAAATTTGGCAAAAAAACGGTCGACAAGAGTCGATAGAATTTAAATTAGCAATACAGCGAATGATGCGTTTTTTACCGATAAATACTCTGGAAGAGAAACTCGAGAAGCCCCAGAATATGATACCATAAGAAAGTGTGGAATGAGCTTGAACGTATTAGAAATGCATTCCTGCTGGTAGACATCATTTAACTTTATGCATGCCTATTTTCTTATAACTTGGCTCCTGTAGATTTTGTTTTTCATTTTTCATGCACGCTGTATCAAACCCATTCTGCATCATGACCGTAAAACATTGCTTGTCTACTATTTATGGCTTGCTTAAGTTGTTTAGCTACCCATAGAGCAAATTTTATTTATTCTATTTTAAAAATGTATCAATTTATTAATGAACAACATAACCTTTTCACAAATTGTCAACCATGAACGTGCTGCCATTTTATTTTATTTATTTTGTTCAATATTTATTAACGGTTTTCTATTCCAATTAACTTTTCTCTGTTACAATTTTCGATTTATTATTATTTTATTATTAATTTTCCAAGATAAAGGTACTTTACTATTACCCAAAATTTAATATTAAATTTTATGAAACTAGTTTAGGTTTTGGGTTATGTAGAACGTTTTACAAAAGCATTAGCTTTGATATATCATCGTTCTAGAACCTTCAGACATTATAGAATGAAAGACACCTACCTCTCTTTCATTATTTCCGTATGAAATACCCAAATTTGGCATCGCCCGCAGTATGGCTACTAAAGATTGGATTGTGTTACTGTAGACTACGGGCCTATACTGTTTGAAGTCTTCACTCGTGAAACCGCTTTCGTGGATAATTCTGAAACGAGAAGAGAAAAGTAATAAAACATCATTTTACAATTCTTTTTCAATGGTTTTTTTTTTCTATTTTGAATTTTGATAATAACTATTTCACTTTGTATTTTAGTAGAAACTGATGAAATGTATGGTTTTGTGCGAAATATTGGATTTGAACAATAAACAATTTTAACTAATTAGATTATTGCCGAATTCCTGCTAAAGGAAAAAAACCTTTTGTCCTGATGCCAAAGACTATTGTTCTGTTCTTCTATTAAGATTCTATTTACAAGATATTGTAAACATGTAAACTACTATGGTAAAGCCTCTCCAAATTTAAAAGGAAATTACCAAAAAGCAATATTGCGAGATTGACCAACAGAAGAATTTTCTAAGATGCAGAAAGAACCCAAGCGCAGAGTATTTTTGTGATTGAATAGAGAAGTTTGATTAGTCAGAGTATGCTTATGTAAAAATAGTAATACTTAAGAATTTGGTAATTTAATTTTTATAAAATATAAGTTATTCCTTCACAACACTTGATAAAAAAAAGTTGGTGTCTCACTTCAATATCCCGACCCTCAGATACATTACATAGATCAAAGAGTTATCCAGAATTTTGAAGTAAATATTATTCTTAAGTGGAGACTAAAAGTAGTTTCATCCAAGACTGCTAACCTCTTGCGTCAAGATTATGCTGTTAAGACAATTTTTTTCTTGCCTTAAGAAGTTTTCGGTTTTACGGATATTCAAAATATAGATTTATTTGGTCCAATGTTTCATGTAGCGTCATGCTTACGTTAGTTTTCTTTAGGAAGTATTTGCGTTAAGTCACGTTAAGTTTTTTGCAAGTTGACAAGTGTTACTGATGTTACTTAACCTTGCAGTTTGATTGTTTTATTTACTTTCTTTGCTTTATTCTTTCACGGACTGTTTCGAATATTATATATTATTCACCCGATATTTTTGTTTTACGTGTAAGGCTGTGGTGTAGGTATGCATATTATGGCATTAACAATTGGGCTTATATGACAATTAATCCAGGTAGTTTTTCCTAAAGAAAAGTGATTCCATCGTGTCATGAAAATCCTGAAAAAGCAATAGTTACAAAGATGACGGTGAACTAACTTTTCATATGTAAGTTGTAGAATAATGCCATAGCTTAAAAATATTCTGAAATTATAATAATACTTAGTGTTTCTATATGTGAAATAATTTTTTGTAGAATGGTACTTTCTGAATCACGTAACACATATAACACATATATTTTTTGGTTAAAACGAAATATTCCATTTTCTGTTAAAATAAAGTTGCTCCATCTGTAATAATAAAAACAGAATCTTGTAAACAGTTTTCTAACCAAAAAAAAAATGAGGAAAATGACAACAATCTGTCCCACAGCAGCGACATAGAGAGAGAGAGATAGCAATATACACCAATGCTTGTAACTACCTTGCAAAGATGATTACATGTTTTGGTAAGGTTTAACGTCATAGTTATATGGTGTAGCCGAAGATATTTAATTGGTTACATGCGGTTAGCTTTGGTAAGTTCTGGTAAGCTCGAGGAAAAACGCCTTTAACGGAGATTGTCCTCTGAGATACCATCTCAAGAAGTTATTAAAACTGACAAGTATCGGTTTTGCGAATGCGGAACTGTCAAAAAAATGTAAAGTCAATTTACCAAAGTGATACGTAGAGCGAAAATATATTTTTACCTCAGGCTTGGTGGCTATATATATATAACAATGGCTATTAAGGATATTTATACCAATTCAGATGTATAATAGATAATACAATACATACATACATTGAAATTATTAGAAGCAATTATTCCAACAATTTTGTATTTACAACATCATCCAAATACCTACATACTTTTAGAAAAAAATTATCGCCAATTCATGATTCATATAGATTAAATATACAAGCGATGATTCAGCGTCCTTATAATCAAATTGATTCCAAGCGACTACGCACTTTGCCAAGCCGAGATACCTGTGCATATTTACCATTACCTTTAGCAGTTGAACTTCGTGCTATTATTCACGATTAAAGAATTATAACGATATTTAAGTCAACGTTAGTTATAAACCCACAGTTAAAAGTAGACATATTACCTAGAAGGAACATACATTATAATTGGAAAAGAAAATAGTTACGATATTTTAGCAGACTCAATATTTATATAAAAGTAATTGGCAATATCTTTTTTGGATCCCAGTGAAAAATTGTATATAAAAAAAAGTTTATTATTCAACTCTCTATAGTTTAAACTTTAGAATAAATCAATTAAAATATATATAATCTACTTTTTCTTGGAATAAGATTTATATTTCAAACCCGCTCCTACAGAAATAAAATTTCAAATATATCACATAATATAAGTTGAAAAATTGCAACTTTTATGTAAAAGATTTTATTCATCGATTAGATGTAAAAATGTCTTTCCAGGTAATTTAAGTTAAGCGTTTTTTTTTTCTGCTATATTTCCATTCCAATTTAAATACCAACACATAACACAAACATCGATAACTCCTAATTTGAATCGTAAAAAGCGTTTGGAATAATTACTTGGTACCGTTAATTATTCGTAGTCCACTGTTTACAGTGCCTGGGTCAGTTGTTTTGTTGCGCTAATAGTCACGTTCGTGGCATTGTGTTTATTTATCGGAGCAATTGCAACGATAATTTCGTTTTGTTGCGGCTTTTTCCATGCAGAATGTCCTTCCGAATGTATTTTGACCTCTTTTTTATATACTTGCCCACATTACAATTTACCAAAATAAAATACACTGAGAGAAATGAGCACTTCATTCAACAGTTTTTAAGGTGTTGAGATTTGAATAAACGATTTCAATATCCAGGGTGTTTAAGAAAGATCATCAAAAAATAGTTTATGTTAATAAGTAATATTTTTGTATGGCTATTGTGGAGGAAACGCTTCAGCAGCGGCAAGAGAGTACGCAGAACGCTACCCGAACCTAAGACACCCTTGTCGGACAACCATCACGAACTGTTTCATATCGCTCCGGCAAACAGGATCCTTCCCGAAAAAGACTAATGAGCGATGGCCTGCGCGAAGAAACCACACTGAAGCTGTTCTTCATGAAGTTTCTGAGAATTGGAGAACCAGCATAAGAAGAATTACTGCCACCACAGGACAGAAAAAAGCGTCGATTCACAGGACTTTACGTGAAAATGGGCTACATCCATACCACGTACAACAAGTACAAAATCTCTTACCTGCCAACTATGCAAAACGGGAAGAATTTTGCTCGTGGATCCTAGAGAACCAGGATCTCCTCCCAATTGCTTTGTTCGCTGATGAGTCCACCTTCACTCGTGATGGGATTAACAACTCACATAACGAGCACATCTGGAGCGACGAAAATCCCCATGCTTTGTCAGAAAGTAGATTTCAGCACCGATTTTCGGTTAATGTGTGGGGAGAAATCATCCGAAATGTTATCCTAGGACCGAAAATCTTTGAAGGAACATTGACTACCCATATCTACAGGAGATTCCTATATGAAGAGCTTCCCATTCTTCTTGAAGATATCCCCTTGAACGTCCGTAATAGGATGTGGTTTGTCCATGACGGGTGTCCGGCACACTATGGAAGAGTGGTAACCGACTTTCTGAACTGCGAACTGCGTTTCCAAACCGCTGGATAGGGCGGAATGGAGCTGTCGCATGGCCCCCGTGCTCGCCGGACCTGACGCCTCTCGACTTTTTCCTCTGGGGCAATGTTAAGATCATCGTTTATGGGCAAGAGAAGCCGGCTACCAAAGAAGAACTGGTAGGTAAAATCCAACAAGCATTTCAGGAAGTTCGTGGAAATATGGAAAATGTCAACTGGATAGGAGGACTGAGTCAAAGAGCAGAGTTGTGTTTGGCAGTCCAGGATCGCCATTTTGAGCAGCTTTAAATGTTTACAGCATTGCTTGTTTATTAAAATCATTAAAACAATTTCTGCTCATTATTGTGGAAGTAAGACTGTAATTTAAGTTAATCGTTCCTTAGCAACCATTTCATGCCGAAATTCGAGCCAAATGCGTCTATGATTCGTCTAAATTAGTTACCGTAACTAGTGACATTCAGCGCATTTGACCACCCATATCTCGAAAACGGTTGAGAATTGGACCTATGCTGACTAGAAGTGTTTTGTTAATTTTGATACAAGGAATAACCCTATGAAGTTATGCAACCCAACGAGGGGACACCTTATATAAAGATTGTTTTGTAAATTGTTTCAATGTTTGCTTTTATGGTTAAATACGAAAAGCATTAGATTTTAAGGATACAAAATATATTCTAAAAGCTGTTCAGCTTTGAATGGCGGATGCAATTTTGTAAAACCACAAACGATAAATGAAACATTTTTTTTTTTAGTTAAAAAAGAAAATAAGTCCATGCCTCTTTTTGTCATTGCCTACTCTAATAAAACTTTGTTTTAAAGACAATTTTGAAGGCATGGCTTACTTAATTTAAAATACGACATTAATCAAAACCTTGCTTGCGATACATCAGTTAAAGGAAATTTTATGTAGATTAAAAATAAAATAAAAAATATTACATGTTCCATAAGAAAAATACCAATTTTGTGTTATATCTCAAAAACTAAAAACAATTTTGGATTTTGATTTTCACTGGTGAAGTCGTTTGAAAAAAAACAAAAAGATTCCTGTTCAAAAAAACTAAATTTTTAGTAATAAAAAAGATATGACGACTTTTCAAATTTGCAAGCTTTTGATAATCCTCTTGTAGCTTGAAAACTACTTGACATAACAAAAAGTGGGATAACGAAGAATACACTAGCGAATAGTAAACCTCTACTAAAGATTGCAGTTCTGAGATATTTCTTAGTTGGAATATTGCGTAGTATATAGGCTTTATTTAGTTTACCACAGACATTTTCCAAACTATCATCCCAAGTGAACTTTTTGTGAAGTGTCACACCGTTTATGAAAATTAATAATTTTTGTTTTTTGGTCATTTAAGACTAGCCGGTTCGCACTATACCAATTGTTACTTCTGTTATATAGTTTTTTCAATTTTAAAATTAATATCCTGGAATGTTCCAGACTTCACCATCACTGACACATCATCAGCAAGAAAAATAGTTTCCTATTTAGTTTGCTGATGATGTATTATATGTTTTGGTAAATCATTAATTGGTAATAGAAAAAGCAATGGTCCCAGCACAGACTCCTGGGGTACACCTAGATCAATACTGTATTTCGGCGACCGTTCGTTTTCCAACTTAACAATCATTTTGCGATATTGCAACCAATCCAACGAGAGTCCTCTAAATCCCAATGAGTAAAGCTTCCGCGATAAAATCTCCCAACTTACCAACCCTTACCAACTGCGAACTCGTTTGAATCCAAGCCATCATAGATACAATTAAGACATTGAAAAAGTGCTGTTGACTTTTGTTTTGTAAAACCGTGCTGGTTGCGGTGCAATATGTTATACCATTCTAACCTGATCACTTGCAACAGATGAAAAATGTTTTGCAAAAACTTCACACAAAGCCCGATTATCAGATATTAACTTATCATTAATATTTATCGAGAAATCATGCTTATTAACAGAGTTTTTATTTCGTGTATCATTAACAATTTTCCCATTTTTTGTCCTTATTTGTAGAAGATTCTAATTTTTTATTGTAATAGCTTTGTTTACAACTTTCTATTAGTTGTTTGTGCCGTTTTTTTTTTTTCTTATACAGGGTTTTCCACGGTAGCCGTTCGTTAGAAGTTTCCGATGTAAGAAAAGCCTGGAACTCTGAATTTTTGGAATCCGGGGCTATTGAAGATTCTCTTTCATTTTAAAATATTATCAGGGTCTTACCACTTCCGGTTATACCGGAAGTCGCCACAAACTTTCTTATTTTAAATGCAACCACCTGTATATTATTTCATTTTTAAATTCCTGAGAAAATTTTATGATGAATTCTAATAGGTCTCCCTATACCTATTTTCAACTGCTACTTAGATATCTTGATTTTTTTGAAAGATGTAGCGTTATTTGCAACACAGTATCTTTTGCCCATTTTCGACTGGTAATAAACAATTCTAGGGTAGATAGAAGCACAAGAATGACACTTTCGAAATCCACATTGACAATTGATTTTTCGCATACAGGTTGTCCAAAACTGCTGTAAATAGGTATAGGAAAAGTCATAGCGAATCGATGCAGAATGAAATTCTGCGTCTGATCATCCGATAATATACAGGCTGTTCCATTTGAAAAAAAAGAACTTTTTCAACTTTGAAGATTTTGTAATTGGTCATGCAGTTTTGGACAGCCTGTATGCGACAAATCAATTGTCAATGTGGATTCCGAAAGTGTCATTCTTGTGCTTCCATCTACCATAGAAGTGTTTATTGCCAGTCGAAAATGGGCAAAAGATACTGTGTTGCAAATAACACTACATCCTTCAAAATTTTCAAAAAAATCAAGATATCTAAGTATCAGTTGAAAATAGGTATAGGGAAACCTATTCGAACCCATCATAAAATTTTCTCAGGAATTTAAAAATGAAATAATATACAGGGTGTTCCATTTAAAATAAGAAAGTTTATGGCGACTTCCGGTATAACCGGAAGTGGTAAGACCTTGAAAATATTTTAAAATGAAAGAGAATCTTGAATAGCCCCGGATTCCAAAAATTCAGAGTTCCAGGTTTTTTCTAACCTCGGAAACTTCTAACGAACGGCTACCGTGGAAAACCCTGTATATATTTTCACATTCTATTGTGTCGATGCGGCACTTCACCCAAAATAAATCTTTTAAATCTCTGGAGCTTTTAATAATTTCTGCATAAACCCCAGCTTTTTCTGTTTTGAGTGCATAAAAAACAATACAATAAAGAAAAGGTACTAGAATTTGTAGGAACTGCTTTCACTATACTTTGTTTTAAATACAACAATATTGTACAATTTTTAGCAATACATACTTTGTATTATATTTATACGCTATCGTATTAACGTTTCGCATTGGTTGCCTTCACAAATGCTGCAATTTTTGTAGAACTTTATATGATACTGTGGTAATCATCTACACAATTCTAGTCTAGAATTATATAAGATTACATTTACACTTAACAAAAATTTGTATATATTGTCCCTTTAGCCTTGTGTATCATTATTGCACCAACAATTAATGTAGATATTCCTACATTTTGGAATTAATTTTGCTTGACCAATTTTGTGTACATTTGGAATACAATGTGCTGACCGTATTTCTTGATATAATTAATCAGCGTGGCTGATGGTCCAGTGACTTGCGCGCTTGGCTATCAGCCACGGGGTCCCGGGTTCGAATCCCAGGGCCTGCTCTCAGAGTGAGGTTTTCGTGGTTTTCCTCACTCCTTGGCAAATGCTGAGAGACAAACAGCTTAAGTCGCTCCACGGGCGCAGGCGTAATAATAACTCATGGCCGGCCGATGCCCCCTGTAACTGGCGAAAGCTGTTGGGGGATGTAAAGGCATGAATTATTATTATGGTTTGTGCAAAAAAAAATATTAAATTGTAATGATTTATACAACTTTCTTTCTGCGTGAAATCCTAGGGAAACTGTTAGCTTCCTCTTTCAACTTAGTTTCGAATTTGCTCATGAAAAGATTCGCAATGAATGGAGACAATGCGTTAGACAATGAATTTTAGACAAACAATACATTTTTGGGACCATCACGTCGGATTCGGAACAATACTTTTCTTACCATATCGGCTAAACATTCACTCTTGATTCTGATTAGCCCGTTACTAGTTAATCGTATAAAGTAAATCATAACTGCCTCGCATTAACCCGAAAATAACTGTTGATGTCGACGCTCAACTTATGCTACCCGCTCGCCACTAGAGAATACCAGAGAACGACTTTGATGGAGATATAAAATAAAACAACAAAAAAACATTAACGATCTGGGAAGATACATAAGTATACGCTGAATGTCGAAAGCGCACACGAACGTATGGATTTCTATGTATGTAGGGATTCAAATTAATGCATCATTCTGTACTGTCGTAAAAAGTAGTTGGCGTGGAGTCTTGCGAAACATTCAGTTATGCAGACCACACAGATTATCGCGCATCGCAATGAATGAAGCAACATTCGTTAGTTTACATCATCGAAAGTGCTGCTTGTTTGTTTGTTGTTTGATTAGTATATTGTATAGCAAACATCCAGCAATGATCTAACTATAACCTATTTTGAAACTCCTATATAAGGAAAGACTATAAGCAGGTTTATCATTGGAAAATTAATCCTATTTGCCGCTCCCTTGAAGTGATTCGAAATTATCAACCGGGCCCTATGATTCCCTTAAAAATCGCCGCTAAATCCGCTAAATTTCCCAAAAAAAAAACATCCCTTGTTCAAAGAGAATATACAACCGAATGGAGTTTACCGCATCCCAAAATGGCCCAGAGCTTCCGATTTCAATTACCGCAGTATTAATATTTAATTAAATTCCCGTCGTGTGCCCTCGTTCAAATCCTAATTAGGATCCGGCGGACGGAAAATAAAAACTGCCCGAGAGCGGAGATGAATACGAGCCAAACATCCGCGAAAAGAAAGACGGAAAATGAAGAAGCGAGCGGGTAAAACTAAATTGAAACAAGGGACGCTTCTGTGTTGACGTTAATGCCGTTGTTGGTCGTTCTGCGAGAAGTTGCCTGTTTCGTATTTTCCGCTTGAGTTTTTTTTTTTTTCTCTTTTTTTGTTCTTTTATTTTTGTTTTCAATAGGAATTCCAGCCCACCAAGTCGAATAGCAACAGATACAGACACTATGTATGTATTTATAATGTATGTGTGTTGGTAAGCGGGATATACATATGTATGCATGTAAAGGACGTCGCAATTGCGCTAGTCAGAGAAGCGAGATGTGAAGGGGTCATTTTTAATTGGACTTCATAAAATATTTACATTTAAACTTCCGGTTTTCATGGCGGTCTAGTATGAGATATAATGTGTAAGTGTCTATACAATACCCTAATACACAGTTAGAACATCCACATGTATGAAGTACAATACCATCAAAGCATTGCGTTATAAATATATTTTTAGTCATAAATCATAAATTAATACCAACATGTTTCTCGTGAACGGACTACGTTTTTACTGAGTGGTCCAGATTTTTTTCGGGATACTTTACTAGCGTACTCTAACAACAAATTAATGACAAAAGTTTATATAAAGATTTGTTATTAAATGTTTCCCAACGGAGATATCGCATTGTTAACTTTCCATAAAATAATTCTAAAGAACAAGGTTTATTCTATTAGTAAGTACATGAAAAGAATTTATTTTTAAGTAATGATTAATGGTACAATAATTAATAATGAAGATGTTCAAATTGTAATCCGCCAACCTCGATACATTTCCTACAACGTCGAACCATATGTGCAAAGGATTTTGTTTCATTTCATTACATGCTTCTTGAACTTTTCCAAGTAATTCTTCTCTTGTATTAACAGGCGTAGCGTAAACTTTATCTTTCAACACTCCCCAAACATAATAATCGAGGGGAGTGAGGTCTGGTGACCTCGGGGGCCAGGATACTGGACCTGAACGGCCAATCCAATGCTGTGGATAATTGATATTCAACCATTAACACACAGGTAGTCTAAAATGCGCTGGAGCCCCGTCTAGTTGTATCCAACTATTTCTTCTAAAGTAAATGGGCATTTATTTATGGAACTGCATAGGTACTTATGCCTTATAACATTACCACATTCATGCTAAGAATGTAAAGTGACAATAGGGTTGCCACCTTTTTTTTATGAAACCAATAAAGTGTGTCAAGTGATGTAAAAAATTAAAGCATATTATAATAAATAAAAGTACGGAGCATACCTTTTATATTATTTTTCCAAATATTTTTTATCAGCTTTAGGAGGAAAAACTAAAATAATATTGTTCAACAAGTATAAAATCTAAAAACGCAACTATAATAAAATAATGGAAAATAAAATATTTAATTCTTAAAATAGAATTGTATTCAACATTGCAATAACCCTGCAATTAGCTAAAAGAGAATATTATTCTTAAACAATAATAAAATTTGAAGTAAATTAATTTATTAAGTGTTCAAATAAACCTCCCTCTTGATAAGAACAGTAACCCAACCGATCATAAAAATTCCGACGAACATTTGTTAACATATCTGCTGTGACAGTATTCCTGATTTCAATAATTCTCGAGCGCAGTTCCTCTAGGTTTGATGGCCGTTGATCACCGTATCCGTATATTGTATTATGTAAAAAGGGCCATAAAAAGAAATCGATTGGAGCTAGATCAGGGGACCGCGCTGGCCATTTAATAGGGTCCGAGTTACCGATCCATCTGTTTTCAAAAACCGCGTTTATAAAGTTTGTTACAATGCGTGTATTGTGTGCTGGGCAACCATCTTGCTGAAACCAAACTTCATTTATATTAAATCGCTCCCGTATTGCCGGAATAATATTATTTTCAACTAACTGTAGGTATCTATTTCCGTTTAAATTACCGTCAATGAAAAAAGGCCCAATTATATGAATTCCAATGATACCTGCCCATACATTTAGCTTCTGTGGATACTGCGTTCGCGTTGGTATATTTAAATGTAGATTTTTACGCGACCAGTAACGACAAACTGCGCGGTTATGATGCCCGTGTAGGTAAAATGTTTTTTCATCTGTGAACAACACGTTGTTAAAAAAAAATTGGTTATCGTGATATTTATTTATCATTCTTTCGCAAAATTCCATTCGGCGATAATAATCATCGGGAAGAAGTACTTGTGAAGTTGTAAATTTGTATGAACGATATTTATTAGTACGCAAAATCTTATGAACCGTTGTTTTAGAGATACCTAATTCGCGAGCAATTTGTCGAGATGACATAGTGGGATTTACTTCAACTAAAGCACATACTCGAATTTCTCTATAGCTTACATTCTTATCCGGAACAACTTTATTTTTATTATTTACTAAAGAAAATGTAGTTTCAAATCGATTAACGGTCCTACGAATGAATGGTGCTTGCATTGGGAATTTGACTTTCGGGGAAATTAGCTGCAAATAAATCCCGAGTTACTTCCGCGGAATTACCACCGTAAAAGTGTTTAGTCATGAAGAGTTTTTGCTCCGACGTATAGTACTCCATTTTTAAAATAACCGTTATCTACCTACCAACAACGCGTTTTATTAAATAGTACGAGCGAGTAGTTCTCCCGACGAAATATAAAATGCATCTGACACGCACGTGTGCGAGCGACGGCTCTTGCGCCTGTGCGGCGACAGCGTAGAAATGTGGATTTCTTGGCAAATACGAGTGCATCATAGCAATATGCTAATGTAATCCAGTCGAATATTCCGTATACTTTTTTACCGTTCTAATGCACGGATACCTCTGTGTATCTCGCTTACACTACAGGATCGCTATAATGCGGACGCAGGCGGACATTTGGTATAGGAAAATATTTAAAATAGTGATATATTTGTAATTACCGCAACAAAGTATTACTTTTAGAATACATAATACTATCTGTTAAGTCTTTTTTCATTTCAAAATATATATAAAAATACTTTTTCTTTTTCTAAATCATAAATTAATAAATACTTAATATAAAAAAAAATTGCCATCTTCGGAGTTTGAAACCCGCATTCCCTTTGCTAACTACAGGGTTGATTTGTCGCTTTACTGATCGATCCATTTAGACATAACACATTGCGCATGTGCTCGTGTACTTAAGTTACAGCGATTAATGTTTTTAGAAGATAACTCCATATCTCAAAAATTAAGGCGCATGCACCCAAACCCGTTTACAGTTTTTCTACTCTTAACTTTCAAATGATATACGACTCATTTAATTTTGTGTTTCGCGGTTCTTGTCTACTCCTGTGAGCTAGTTACATATTTGTTTTTTCATACTCAAATGTCAAAAGGCATTGGGCAAATCACAGCAGTACGTTTGTAAAGGTCAATTTAAAAAAAAAAAAAATTAAGTTAATCTATATCTCGCAAACGCTTTGAGATAGGTATCGGGAAATAAATATGAAAGTTTTATGAAATCTAATAAAGAATCCAGCCATGATAAGATATACAAGGTGTTTCATTTGAATTAAAAAAGTTGTCACCAGGTTTAGGTAGAAGCGGCAACACTGCATGGTTGAAAATATTTTAGAAACGTAGTACACACACATAGAAAATTTGAATTAATTCTGATGATTGGTTTCCCATATACTTCTAATAGGCCATCCACCTTGGAACACCCGGTATATAATAATAAGCCTTTTTTCGCTTTTTATTCATATCACACAATAAGATTACGCTCCCCATTTTTTTTAGGGGGGAATAGACTCTCCCCCAAAACGGGAACTAGAACAACTAATTTAGATACATCAGGTTGCATGAAACGGTGACGTCACAAAGGAGGTTCCCCGTCGCCCGTTCGTTGGCCGAATGCCTAATTATCCCGTGCGTGTCTCCTAGCGCGTTCTGCACGCCTATATCATAATAACCTTCGCTCAACCGCCGACTGGCTGCCTGGCACTGCGTTGGCACCGTTCGCTAGGTCGTTTCTCTGATGTCGCCGTTATAGCACGATCGAATCCACTTAGACTGCATGTCGTCTGCCTGTCCCGTGTTGCTCTGACGTGCTACTACTGCGAATCTCCCGTGTCAGAGTTGAGGTGAGAAGGTGCCGAATTCCAACGGTAAGATCGGTGCCAGTTCAGTCTCGTAGTAATCTCGTAGTAATGTCCCGGCTGTACCTACTACGTTTAAAGAATGCACTTTCGTTTTCATATACGTTGCAGCATTTCTGACGTGTGCTAGAATGGTTTCTTAATGGATCTTGGCACGTTTAGATGTGTTATGGAAAGGGGGGAAACCACTCTCTGTTTCGATTAAGGAAAATCAATCAAAGATTTGTGATCTTATCTTAAATACACTCCGCCAAAAAAGTATCGCATAATTTAGTTTTGAATCATAAAAGTATCGCATAATCTTTGTTTGTAGCATAAAGTTGTAAATATACTTTAATGCGCTCTAAGATATAATTTCTATGATTGTTTAAATAAAATACAGGCCAAATAAAAACAAGAACTCATACTTGAGATTTTTATTAAAACAAGAAATTATAATTTCGGAAAGAAAAATGTCATAACAGTAGCTTTTAATACTGAGTATTGCCACCTCTGGCTCTTATGACCGCTCGCATACGGTTTGGCAGAGATTCGATTAACCTCCGTATATAAGCCTGATCCAAATTCTCCCACTCGTCACGGAGAGCATTTTCTAGTCCATGCAGGTCCGCTGGGGCAACATTTTGGGTTCGTATCCGTCTGTGAAGGAGGTCCCACACGTGCTCGATAGGGTTCATGTCCGGACTTACCGCAGGCCAATCTAAAACTGGAATACCAACATCGTTAAGGTATTCCTGGACGATTATTGCAACATGCGGTCGTGCATTATCGTGCATTAACATGAATTCGTTTCCTATAATTGGCGCATATGGTACTACATGTTCTTCTAAAATTTCCGTTATATACCTGTGGGCAGTCAGTGTACCTCTGTCTACTGGTACTAACTCTGTACGACCTGTTAAACAGATGCCTCCCCAAACCATAATAGAGCCACCAGCGAAATTAGGTCTAGGTCTGATATTACACTGCGAATAGCGCTCACCGTCTCGTCTGTACACTGAGATACGCCTATCTGAGGTGTAAAGACCAAATCTTGACTCATCTGTGAAGAGTATATTGGCCCAGTCATTAATGTTCCAATTTACATGTTCTCTGGCAAACCTTAAGCGAGCCACTCGGTGGTTCCTAGTGAGACGAGGGGCTGTTACAGCTACTCTAGCTCTTAATCCACTCTGTCGTAACCTATTCCGAATAGTTTGAGTACTCACACGAGTATTTCTGACTCTAGCCAAGTCGTTCTGCAATTGTCTCGCAGTTACATGTCTTCGACGTAATGCTTGTAGTAGTAAATAGCGGTCATCTTGGCGAGTAGAACATCTTGGACGACCTGGTACAGGTCTTCTACTGTAAATGCCTGTTTCCCTATATCTGGCTACGGCTCTAGAAACACTTGACTGATTGATGTTCATCAAATTAGCAACGTATGCTTGAGATCGTCCATCTTCGATTAAAGCAACTATAGCAGCCACTTGTTCTGAAGTTAAATTGCTCATTTTAGTTTTAAAAGCGTTGGTACAGAACTCTGACTTCGCACTTTAAAATTTGTCCGCATAGGAAGACTTTCAATAAAGAACTGAACAAACCTTACACATATGCATTTTTCTAAATGTGTTCTTTTAGGAAAAAAAAAAAAAGTAAAAACGCTAAGTTCCATTATTTTGTTAGTGTTTTTATAGTTCACATACACGAGGCAAACTTTTTGTGAACGTATAAAAATATCTTGGTTCATAAATGCCCTTTTTTAGTTTATGCGATACTTTTTTGGCGGAGTGTATTTTGGTTAATCATACAAGGTGCAGCAATAGTATTTCTCCGTCTTTTATTACCCGGGCTGAAAACTAGAAACTAATTTCATATTTGGGGATCCAAAATAAAAAAACTTAAATGCAGTCAAACAATTTTTCTTTTATCTTTTGTCAATGTACAATCCGAGTATAATAAAAGACGGGGACTTCATTGGAACTGCACCCTGTATATTTATAGATACATGATTGCCGTATCGGGTAATATTTATGGCTGGTTTTTTTTTTGGGACAGACAATCTTGCCCGAATTTAATCGACCAACATACACACACAAAAGTGCTCGAATATACTTTACGAGTCATCTCCAATCTCGAGTGCTTCGGATTATGCTCCATTATCCTTCGATTTTTCTGCTCAACTCCACTTGAGATTCATTACGACCAACGTGTATATGCCTACACAGCGAACATTTGGCGCTGGTTGTTTTTTCAGATATCGTATTTCATCGATCATCTATCAGAATGAATTAGGAACTATTGAGTCTTCTATTTATCGGGCGTTTATTTGAGGAGAACGAAGCTGTTGCGTTTCCACATTATGTGTTTTGTTACAAATGAAAAATGATAAAACTATGAAACAAGGAGATGTTGCTTGGAGGATGATTGCTGAAGGAATTTCAATATATAAATGGAGGGATAAAAGAAGCGTTCATTTATTATCTATGTACGCAGAAAACAAAAAAATTGAGAGATTATTAACGTTACTTGCCCTCAGACCGTTATAGATTATAACACAAATATGTATGATGTGGATAAATTTGATCAGTCTAATTATGAGATGAAAAAGTCAGAAATGGTGGTGGCATCGTATATTTTTTTTTTTTTTTTTAGATGCTAGCGTTGTAAATTCATTCATTCTATACAAACTTTTAGGCAATTCTGTAAGTCACAAAGATTTCCGAAGGCAAGTTATTGACGGTTTATTAGCACAAAAACTAGTTTCACTGAAGCGTCCAGCTGTTTATACACAAGTAGTACAAATTAAAAAGCATAAACTTACACTCAAAAAAAAATACATAGGGAATTATTACTATAATATTGTAGTTGAAAAAATGTAGTTATAGTTACTACAATTGTAAAAGCCAGCGTAAATATTTACCTATATAAAATCGAAGTAATTTTTACAACACTTACTTAGACAACCTTACTAAATAGTAATATATTTCGTGAAAAGCGTTAGATGCTATAGTGTAATCATTACTACAATTTCTAGTAACTTATAGTTTTCATTGTTTACTGCGCAACAGCTTTTTACCTCCAATTCTAGCATTACACAGATAGAAACGTTCTCAATAAATATAGTACGAATCGCCATTTTCTGTTGCAGAGTTTCTCAAATATTCTTTTACTTGTACTACTATAATTTGTAACACACCTTACGAGTGCATATTGCAAAGTGTTGCATAGTTTAGCGTAAAAATTACAACAACTTTGTGGATTCAGTCTTATTTGTTTTGAGAAATTGTCTCGCAGAGAAATTGTATAAAGTATTGCAATATTGTAGAAATTGTAATGCACATTCTTATACACGTTAGACACAATTTTGTGTGACTTTTCATTACGAATTGCGCCTGGTGCATATATTACTGTAATTTGTAGCGATATGGAATACAATTGTAAGAAAATTTGCGAGTTTTTTTTTTGGGTGTACAGTATCAAAAGAAATAAGACTTACTAATTCTGCTCACCAACCTATACGGAGTACGCGAAGATGTGCAAAATGTAGCACCAAGGATATGTAAGTCCGCACAGAATGGATATGTACTATCTGTAAAATACCTTTATGTTTATTAAAAACAAAAACATGTTTTCTGGACTATCATAATGAGGTTAAATGAAAAAAAAAAATATTTTAGAAAATAATTATTGACCATCATAAAACTTTTCTTTACAGGAACTAGTGGTACATAGGAATACCATCCACGCACAAGGCACCTAAATCAATAAAGAGACGCTTTCATGGTTTTTCATAATGTTTTGTATACTCTTTCTTTAAACAAATAAAAAAATATTAAAAATTTTCAAGTTTCATTTAAGTTAAGTTAGTTAATCGTGAATTCAATTATTATTATGAGATAGTATGAAATTTTTCGTGACCATCACCCCTAGCAATAGATTTTTCTGAATGCGTGTCACCGTTGCCCGTCGAATTTCCAGTTTAATCATTTGTAAAAAATGTTAGGGTAGTAGGAGTCGATTTATACCTGCCCCTATGTATTCCCTACTTCGTACTCGTTAGAAATTTGAAAAAAAATTTGGAATTTTTCGTGACCAGCAGTATAGCAATGGATGTTTTCCGAACCGATGTGGGTATTTTCAGGTGGCGGAACCTTTCCAAAAATTTCATTAATTTCGAATACCATACGGTTAATTACTAGTGGTTCTTACAGAAATCATGTCGTTTTAATAGAATATGGTATTCAGTTTTGTTTTAGGTAGCTATTCGTTGTCAAGATTTCTATTCTTTGATGGGTGGAGACTGTGGCTTGAAAACAATAACAAAAATCCCAAAAGAAAGGTGAAAAAATCCCTTACCACAAAATTATTTTGTGGTAAGGGATTTTTGCACCTTTCTTTTGGGATTTTTGTTAAAGATTTCTATTGCTGAAATCTATTGCTAACTTCACACCCGTCTAACGAATAACTCCAGAAATGTTACGAAATGTCAGAAGAGCATTTAAAGCGAGATTGTGCTATAAGTATGGAGGTTAATGATCATCATTTTGAACATTTAATTAAGTAAAATCCAAACCATTTCATTCTAATCGTATAAGAATTGGGAGGTTTCGGAATTTCATATAAACTACATCAAGTAAAGAGTCATTTAACGTGGCTCGTTTCAATTGAACCAGCCTGTATAGTTGACTGAACATATTTTTTCTCTCGGTGTATCTCACTACAAATTTATCTCCGTATAGTACACAAATGTGTTTTCTCTCCTGACACATCGGGATAAATCCACAAGGTCTCTGCGCAGACGCTGCGTCTAGCTATCAGCGTCTCCCCACCAAAATTTAACGATCAATATCTCGCGCGAGGGAAAGCTGACGGCTTGCCATGTTCCCGGCTGTTGCCGAGCGATTCATCGGTTACCGGCCGGCACTGTGTCGCCGCTTCCCGGCCGGCCGTTCGAATTCGGATTACGTATAACACAATCCCGCTGATTGCCAGTTAGTTTCGGACAGGAAGCGAAATCCCCGTCATACCGGGGCACAGTTCCATCGAGAGGCGCTATAGACAGGGGGCTACTCGATTCCAACGGATCCGTATAGAGAGATTGGAATGGTAACCGGGGTGGGAATCGATTTCCTAGAAGGACGCGGATGTCAGGGCGTCGGGACGCCTCTGATAGATGATTAAATCTAACGGCATTCTCAGAAGAAAGTCTGTGGGACGAGGCGCTGTGATCTATCTGGTTAATAATCTTTTTCCGTTCATGCGGGTACAAAAACATTGAACACGTAAAAAAAAGTAAAAATAATTATAAAAAAAAAAGATAAACATGACACGACCATGTTTCATTTTATCGTTAAGAGGAAATTTGTTAGATTTACGAATTTTTATATGAAGTAACATACAATAATGCTTGATTCAAGAAATTGTACCATATATGGTACAAAAAAGCTATGTTATATATAACCTACCTTTGAATGTGAAATTTTGAACACCCTTGTCAATTTAGCAAAATTATTCAGAAAGTTAATAATGAAATATGTACGTTCTCTAAGAACCAACAGTACTTTACTTGTTTCGTGCCCATTTGGAAGTTGCAGTAACACAGTCGGCATTCGTAAACGCAATTTGTATGAATGGTCATACTACAGGGTGCGGCAGGGAAACTTGCTGATTTGAAAAGTCAATAAAAGAAAAAGTACTTCAAATATCGATTTAATTCTTTTTGTATCGTATAGTACACATTCTGAATTTTTGTTTTAAGTGGTTTTAAAAATGACATCGGGCAAATGGCGGCCCTCATTCGTGATACACTGATCAACCCTAGATTTAAAGTTGCGCTCCACTCTTTCGAGCATATCGACGGGAATGTTGGCGATGGCTTGGCGGATGTTGTCCTTCAGGTGTTGCAGGGTCCGGGGTTTGTCGTTGTAAACGATGGATTTAAGATATCCCCATAAAAAAAAATCGCAAGATGCCAAATCGGGGGAGCGCAGCGGCCACGGTACGTCACCCCTCAAGGATATCAGGCGCTCGTGAATGTGTTCCCTCAAAAGCTCCATCGAAGTTCTCGCTGTGTGCGCCGTGGCTCCGTCCTGTTGGAACCATACGTCCCCAAGATCCATTTCTTCAAGTTGTGGAAGAAAAAATGTCTCAATCATTTCTCTGTAGCGAACTGCATTCACAGTAACAGCGCGTTCATCTTCCTCGAAAAAATGAGGTTCTATTATTTGCAACTCTCGACAATGCACACCACACAGTAACACGTTCACAATGAAGTGGAATGTCATGAAGTTCGCGAGGATTGACATTACTCCAATACCGCATGTTTTGTTTGTTAACACAGCCGGAAATGTGAAAGTGGGCCTCATCACTAAAAAACACGAGGGCGTCGTCTGGCAAGTTACTGAGCGCTTCACATGCAGTTTGGCGAGAAGCGAAATCGCGTTCACTCAACTTTTGGACCACAGCCAGTTTGTAGGGATGAAACTGGAGTCCTTGTGAAGAATTCGTCTCACTGTGCGATCAGAAATCCCCAGAGCAGCAGCGTGTTTACGCGCCGAACGCCGGGGAGAGCGCAAAAACGACTCCCTTACCCTTTCGACGTTTTCTGGAGTTCTGGATGTCCGTTGACCTCCTGGGCCTTTTTTTCAACACTCCCACTTTCCCTAAATGTGTTCACCCACGAAACAAGCGATTGCCGGCCAGAAACGGGACCCGCGGGATGAATATCGAACCAAGTTCGGAAGGCACGTTGGGTGGCGACCACCGAATAACCGTTGAAAAAATAGGCCTCGGCGGCGAACGCACGCTGTTCCTTTGTCCAACGCATGATGACAAATGTCATTTGGGGTAACAAAACTTCAAAACCCCCTCTTTCTGATGAGACCCTCCCCACCCCTTTCTGACCACGCCTCGCTCATTGGCGTCCAATTCAAATCAGCAAGTTTCCCTGCCGCACCCTGTATTACTGAGCGGTGAATATGTAAAATTTTTAAAACGTAAATAAAACACAAAAACGTTAAGGAGTAAAAATATATTGAAATAAGTGGACCACAACAATATTGTTTCACCACACAGTGGCTTCATCAGGTGAATTAAATTAACTAAACAGAATATAAAATTACACACTATTTATACTTTTAAAAGTAGGAGTGGGGAATAATTAAAATCCTTCTGTTCATTGAACGCTGAACCTAACTTACTATATCTATTAATTTCTAAACATTCAAATAAGTCTAGTTTCTTACTTTTCTTATGAACATGCAAAATATCAAAATCATTATTAAAATTATGATTAAGTTCTAAACAATGATTAGCAAAAGTAGAATCTGTCTTCTTATCTCTGTAACTTTTAGTATGTTCGGAAATACGCGTAATGAAAGATCTACCTGTCTGTCCTATGTACACCTTACCACACTCACAAGTCAATCTATAAGACCCCAGAGTTACACTTTCTATCTGTTTTGTCCTTGTTATTCTTTAAATACGAGCTAATGTTATTATTAGTTTTATATGAAACATAGCTATTATTGTTACGTTTGATAAAATTACCGATTACCTCTGATGTTTTTCCAAAATAAGTAATAGTAGTAAGTAAACCAATATTGTTGTGGACTACTTATTTCAATATATTTTTACTCCTTAACGTTTTTGTGTTTTATTTACGTTTTGATGTTGGAGTTTAAACACGTATCCTCCCCATTCGATTAACTTAATGTAAAATTTTTATTATGGAACATTATAGATGTCTCAAAAAACCGTAGAATTGTATTTTGGAATAAAATACCTATAAAATTCAAATTATAATTAATATACCTACCCCGACACCATTAAAAAAAGGTAAGTATCTACAAAAGATCTTATCCAGCAAAATTTTGAACTGAGAAATAACCAACCCTCAGTACAAGTTAATTACATAGAAAATTGTCAAAAGATAATAACATCAATCCGAATTGAAACAAAACCTTCTGTATATTAAGTCAAATTATAGCTTTGTTTCAAGTTCCATTGGTAAACTAAAAGCACAAGGGATGTCGCTCTCGGAAGCAGTCGAAATAGTAGAAGAATTTGATATGCTATGTAAGAAAGTTAACGGTAGTTCAGAACAACAAAAAATTAACACCTTTATTTGATTTTAATTTTGATACTCGACTATGGAATGAGGTACCTACATTGTTTAACACATCTAACTGAAATTTTAAAAATTTGGAAAATGGAATGATTTTAAAAACTTATTTTTAAAAAATACTGGTTAGAAATACATATTTAAATAGCAGAAATGGTTTTAATCTAGCAAGAAACGTACTGTATAATACAACACAGATGCTTAATAGAAATTTATTTATTATTAAATATAAGTATTCGTTGTGCCTGTAAGAAATACATCCGCGTAAATAATATATTTTCTGTATCCTTGTTACAGAACCACCTGTAACAATATTACCCTTATCCAATACATACCACGTTTAAATGTGGAGCGGTTTGGACCCTTATTATTAAGATTAACAACATATTATTACTTTAATTCAGTTTCAATTTTCAAAATGAAGAAAATATTCTTAAAAAAAAAAAAAGTTAACTCGTTTTCCTGACGTATTCGATGGACGGAAAATATTATGCAAATAAAACTCCCCCATTCAGAGCAGAACTACTTATGTATGTAGAGCGAGTCCATGAGATGCGGGAAAAATACGAACAGAAGAATTTTAGCTTCGCGCATTGACGTCAAAGCTGGCCAGACTATTTTTAAAAACGGGAGAATTGCGTCCTTCACACGGAACAGATGATGATGATGATGATGATGGCACGATGTGGCATTGCTTTTTCAGTTTACCAATAGCCGCTTTAATGTTTCCTATTATACATCGGCAATCGCGAGAAAAAGAATTTTAAAGCGCTGCTTGTGAAAGGAAAGATATACTCACTTCATCTGTTTTACTATTGTACTTTTCCCGGATTCTCCAGCACCTGTAACAAAATGAATAAAGTGTAAATGCCAATTCATCAGGACATAATATGTATATTTAGATGCAACAAATGTAAATGTATTTTGTATATACGTTCTTTCTAATTAGAACAAAATACGCAATTGTAAATTTTTTTTAACATGGAGATATTTGTATAGTTAATGAAAGTTTTGATTGGTTTTGGAATTGGTAATAATAAATTAAATGTTCTGTCCAATCGATATTTATTTTAAAAAATTCGCTGTGTCTACCGGTTTCGGCGTTTTGCCATCATCTGGACACACACTGAATATGATTTACAGAATTATATATCTAATTAAGTTATTAAAATTTTTGTTTACTTACGTATGTCTAAAAGGAATTAGGTGCTACGTCATATGGATTTGTAGAGGTGTACATTAATAATTAAAATTTCAAATAACATAAAATATAGACAATGCACGAGAAATTGCGTAACACTACAAAACACGTTACAGTTATATATAATTTATTGGTCAGCGTGTTTAATAACTTAATTAGATATGTATATGATTCTGTATATCATATTCAGTATGTGTCCAGATGATGGCAAAAGGCCTAAACCGGTAGACACGGCGAATTTTTTAAAATAAATATTGATTGGAGAGAACATTTAATTTATTATTACCAATGGAGACATTTGTGCCGAAAATCTGGGCTAATCACTAATCTTCAAACTTCAATAATGCATATACAGGCTATATACACTCCGCCAAAAAAGTATCGCATAATTTAGTTTTGAATCATAAAAGTATCGCATAATCTTTGTTTGTAGCATAAAGTTGTAAATATACTTTAATGCGCTCTAAGATATAATTTCTATGATTGTTTAAATAAAATACAGGCCAAATAAAAACAAGAACTCATACTTGAGATTTTTATTAAAACAAGAAATTATAATTTTGGAAAGAAAAATGTCATAACAGTAGCTTTTAATACTGAGTATTGCCACCTCTGGCTCTTATGACCGCTCGCATACGGTTTGGCAGAGATTCGATTAACCTCCGTATATAAGCCTGATCCAAATTCTCCCACTCGTCACGGAGAGCATTTGCTAGTCCATGCAGGTCCGCTGGGGCAACATTTTGGGTTCGTATCCGTCTGTGAAGGAGGTCCCACACGTGCTCGATAGGGTTCATGTCCGGACTTACCGCAGGCCAATCTAAAACTGGAATACCAACATCGTTAAGGTATTCCTGGACGATTATTGCAACATGCGGTCGTGCATTATCGTGCATTAACATGAATTCGTTTCCTATAATATGCGCATATGGTACTACATGTTCTTCTAAAATGTCCGTTATATACCTGTGGGCAGTCAGTGTACCTCTGTCTACTGGTACTAACTCTGTACGACCTGTTAAACAGATGCCTCCCCAAACCATAATAGAGCCACCGGCGAAATTAGGTCTAGGTCTGATATTACACTGCGAATAGCGCTCACCGTCTCGTCTGTACACTGAGATACGCCTATCTGAGGTGTAAAGACCAAATCTTGACTCATCTGTGAAGAGCATATTGGCCCAGTCATTAATGTTCCAATTTACATGTTCTCTGGCAAACCTTAAGCGAGCCACTCGGTGGTTCCTAGTGAGACGAGGGGCTGTTACAGCTACTCTAGCTCTTAATCCACTCTGTCGTAACCTATTCCGAATAGTTTGAGTACTCACACGAGTATTTCTGACTCTAGCCAAGTCGTTCTGCAATTGTCTCGCAGTTACATGTCTTCGACGTAATGCTTGTAGTAGTAAATAGCGGTCATCTTGGCGAGTAGAACATCTTGGACGACCTGGTACAGGTCTTCTACTGTAAATGCCTGTTTCCCTATATCTGGCTACGGCTCTAGAAACACTTGACTGATTGATGTTCATCAAATTAGCAACGTATGCTTGAGATCGTCCATCTTCGATTAAAGCAACTATAGCAGCCACTTGTTCTGAAGTTAAATTGCTCATTTTAGTTTTAAAAGCGTTGGTACAGAACTCTGACTTCGCACTTTAAAATTTGTCCGTATAGGAAGACTTTCAATAAACAACTGAACAAACCTTACACATATGCCTTTTTCTAAATGTGTTCTTTTAGAAAAAAAAAAGTAAAAACGCTAAGTTCCATTATTTTGTTAGTGTTTTTATAGTTCACATACACGAGGCAAACTTTTTGTGAACGTATAAAAATATCTTGGTTCATAAATGCCCTTTTTTAGTTTATGCGATACTTTTTTGGCGGAGTGTAATTTGCCCATCAAAGGAGGTACGATATATTTGCCAGTTCACCGAAAAACAAATTCGGAAAGTAATGGTCTTGACAGGAAACAAGATTCCATAAGAAGAAAACTTCCTAACGACTTTTGTTTATTTACTATCAAGTCATGTTTCCCAAAACATTTTGTCTAGTTTATCTCATCATTTGATAGATATGTCACCTCTAGAAGAAACTCGTGCTTTTTTCTTTTCTCTCTTATTTAACCTGAGAACGAATGAAGTATATGTTACCAGTTCATCGTAAGTTTAGAAACTGTCTGTAGTTCTAAGTTGCCCTCAACTTTAATAAAAAGAAACAATGCCATATAAAATACATAGGATAAAATCTAACATATGGTACTAATTATCATTACAAATTGCAAGTGCTATTAAAATTTATTGATATCCTTAACTTTATTTATTTGAATATCCGCCATGGTATCGACGTCATTGATGACGTTTGTGTTTCAATATGGCGCATTTCAATTGATGGCAGTTTTGAGTTCAATATCAGCACTCTATCATCTCTATGGCCACGCTGGATGAATTAAGTTTCCCGTATCGATAATGTGCAATGTGTTCCTTCCATCCATCCAATCTAGTTCCGATGCCCGTTTTGTCTGTCCAACATAAACTTTATTGCAGTCCTCGGATCCAATTTTATAAATGCCCGACCTTTAGGCAGCAGCCGGTTTATGCTTTGCAGTACCTAACAAAAACCTGCTCGTGTAAACGCAGGATGTAGGATAGTAGATTTCTTAATCAAAATAAATGGCTAAGAATTTAAGAATAAAAGTCGCCGCGTGCAGATCTTGCGCGAATATTTACACACCACCCTGTATAACTGTAACGAAAGAACGCTTCTGTGACTACACGAATAATTTATCAATTAATTACTTATAATATACTAGGCTATTTTCCATTAATCCATTCATTAGTTCCACTGTTTCGTCGACGTAGCTAACTGTTAACTAAAATAAATTTTACACACATACAAATCTAACGGTACACATCACCGGTTACAATAACGTAACCGGTACGTGTAAATAACAGAAAAATACTGTTAAAAAATAATAAGGACGGAAGAAGTTTTATAGTTTATTAGGTATTACAATGTATTATCTTAATTTGGGAGTCAGGCGAACGCAAAAACACGTTTTGATTTAGGTAGAAAAGACTATTTTCTACCTAAATTCTATACCTTCTTGAACTGCATTTATCGTTTCAAGCAGATGCTTAAAGGTATCTTGTTGCATTTTAAAAATAGTTATTTTTCAATGTTATATTATTCTACTTTGTCGGCATGCGACATACACATTTTAATCCGCTCCACATTCCTAAAGGGATTGTTTTGTTTATTTCAATTCTTTTTTAAAAATAGTTATTTTCCCATGTTTTATTTTTTTACTTTGTCGGTATCCGCCAAACACATTTTAAGCCGCTTAACTTTCCGAAAAGATTGTTTTGTTTGTTCCGATCGAAAAGACTAGAATTCCGCGAAGGACACACCCCCGAAATTTTAATCTGCGCATTGTTTCGCGAACCTACTGACTCGCGACCAATAGAATCACTTTGTCCTACTGACCTAATTTCTGATTGGTCACATTACGCCGCCATCATTATTTCACGAAGAGCTATTATAAAAAGGGAAACCTCTATCTGACGAAAGAGCAAGGAAGTGAGAGCATTATGTGATTAGTATTTTATTTTTGGAGGTGATTATCGGTGTCAAGGTAGAGCCTTTTTTAAATCGTAATTTACTGTCGGCAAAACGTAATTATTACGATTTGGGGATTTTAAAAAGGAAAAGATTTTTACGGGAAGTTTGCCACGGGGCATTTTGTTGCATAGAGTGCAATTTGATCATTCGTAAAAATCGCGTACTGTGTACGGACATAGTCTACTCCAAACGACCCAAGACGAGAACTTCACCTACTTCACATCAGCTCCGGAGAACAACAACAACAACAACAACAGCAACATCAGTGTATGTGTATTTCGTGTTAGTTACTGTAAGGTATTTTAATTTTCCTTTTGCAAAACGTGCCCTAATTCATTTATTATTAGTAATAACTTGTCTTTCAAAATTTACGTTCCTTTCTTTGGCTGTTAGTTTTAGTAATATACGGAATATCCGATAAGTATTGAGTTATGGCCCGTTATGTATGCTTCTCGATCGAGTAGATTAGCTGTAGATTAATTAAGCTTTCGTCACACAGATTTTGTTTAATTCAAATTTAACGTCACTGCATAATATATTATTTTATTTTAGTTATTTCACTTGAAAACTGTAAATAGTAAAGTTTTTTTAATCGGTTTTAATATAGTGTTTAATTGTAAAATTGTGTTGTGTTTGATTACGTCAATCCACCTCTCCGAAACAAACGATCCTGAGAATTAAGAGCCGGAACCCCGTAACAATCTTGCTATACCTTATACTTACTTATATTCTAAATATAATCAACTAATCATAATCAACTACATTTATCCATCCGCTCGGTGATTAAGTATAATATAATAAACATCACATCATCAACAGATCACTATCTTATCTTTACAAATGCCCTTAAAATTGGCAGAAATTATTAAAGTACGTATTACATAGACTTCGTTTTTGACTGACTTAGTTTTTATTATTCTACTGTACCCTGATATACGATGAAAATTGCAAATTGTACCCCCACCCTCATAATTTTTGAAATGAATGAGCAATAAAACAAAGACCGGGTGAAATTAATGACAACTTGTGGTGGTTTGACTATAGCTATATGCACTTGGCTTGAAATGTAAGATAGAGGGCGTAGCTATCTTCAAATTTTAAATATTTTCATTACATTTATGACAGTGCAAACAGTTCTATGATTTTTTAAAATTTCACCCGACTTTCATCAAGGTTTATCAATAAATAAAAATCATTCGAAGAATTGTAATATTTTGATGTACCGGGTGATTCAGTAAGGGTGGCGACCGGCTGTATCTCGGAAACTGCTATGCCTAGAGCTTCGGGACAAAAAAATACATAACCAATGTGGCCACCAGAAATATCTGAAAATTATTTTAATGTTCGAAATTTTACCGCTAGGGGGCGTATCTGCTATGTTCAATCATAAAACCAGTATTATCTCAGAAAGTTGCAGGTTGAGCTATAGTTTTGAATGAACCGTTCGAAAGCTGAGTTGATGTCCCATTATTTTGTTTAGTAACTTTTTTTCATATCTGCCATAATAAGGAGCGGGGAAGCCAATCAATTGTTCAATATGTAAATTTTAATAACTCCTGAACCATTCAACCAATCTGAAAATTTTTGGGCTCGTTCGATTGAGCATTTCATGGGTTTTTTCTAGAAAAATTGTCGTTCTAGCATTTAGTTTGAAATAGGTAAACTACAGGGTGTTTTCTGTAGTGATAACATATTTTGGTGAATTTCAAGAAAAAATTAAATGTAACCGTGCTATATAATTACCAGTGTCGCAAGCTAAATTAAATTGTTGAAATTTCAGTGAAAACCGCATCTTAATATCTCTATCCGTTCTCGATTTATCGTCAAAAGAATGAAATTTGTAACAAAAATCAACTGCTGCCATGAAAGTAGGCGACGCGACGAATGGTTTCCATGGAAACTACGAAACTATCAGATTGTTTATTGCTTATATCAGCTAAAAATAGTCAAAACTGAATGGAATAAATTATTAACGAGAATAATAACAGCAAAAAGAAAATATCTAACCAAAAAGTTTAATTATAAATGTTCGGAATGTCTACCATCACTGGCCACCCACAAATTGAGTCTGTTACTTGTGGATAATACACTCGCTTCTACCTCGGCAATGGAAATATTTCTGACGGCTTCTCGAATTCTTTGATTCATATCATCAGATGTTGTTGGGCGGTCTTTATATACTATATCTTTACGTCTACTCCATGAATAAAAATCAATTACTGTGAGATCGAGGGACATCGGCGGCCAAGAAAAAATGGTACCCTAGTCTATCCATTCATTTGGGAACCGGTTATTTAAAAATTCCTGGACACTTCGCGCATAATGCGCCGGGCAACCATCCTGCTGAATCCACATACCCATTCTTGTCTCCAGGGAACTATGTTCGAACAATAAAGGCAATACATTTTCCAAAAAATAGCCACACCATTTAAACGCTGTTCAAAAAAGTAAGGACCAATAATTTCCCCCAAAAATTCACACCAAACATTAACACGCCAACGATTTTGAAATTGAACTTCACGTAACCAGTGAGGATTGCTTTCTGACCAATAGCGCAAATGCTGCATGGTCAAAATCGCCATCCTTAAATTCTTCATGTAAGGTGACATGGTAAGGATGAAACTTACGATAACGATAGTAACAGACTCAATTTGTGGGTGGCCAGTGATGGTAGACATTCCGAACATCTATAATTAAAATTTTTGGTTAGATATTTTCTTTTTGCTGTTATTATTCTCGTTAATAATTTATTCCATTCAGTTTTGACTATTTAGCTGATATAAGCAATAAACAATCTGATAGTTTCGTAGTTTCCATGGAAACCATCCGTCGCGTCGCCTACTTTCATGGCCGCAGTTGATTTTTGTTACAAATTGCATTCTTTTGGCGATAAACCGAGAACGGATAGAGATATTAAGATGCGGTTTTCACTGAAATTTCAACAATTTAATTTAGCTTGCGACACTGGTAATTATATAGCACGGTTACATTTAATTTTTTCTTGAAATTCACCAAAATATGTTATACTACAGAAAACACCCTGTAGTTTACCCATTTCAAACTAAATGCTAGAACGACCATTTTTCTAGAAAAAACCCATGAAATGCTCAATCGAACGAGCCCAAAAATTTTCAGATTGGTTGAATGGTTCAGGAGATATTAAAATTTACATATTGAACAATTGATTGGCTTCCCCGTTCCTTATTATGGCAGATATGAAAAAAAGTCATTAAACAAAATAATGGGACATCAACTCAGCTTTCGAACGGTTCATTCAAAACTATAGCTCAACCTGCAATTTTCTGAGATAATACTGATTTTATGATTGAACATAGCAGATACGCCCCCTAGCGGTAAAATTTCGAACATTAAAATAATTTTCAGATATTTCTGGTGACCACATTGGTTATGTATTTTTTTGTCCCGAAGCTCTAGGCATAGTAGTTTCCGAGATACAGCCGGTCGCCACCCTTACTGAATCACCCGGTACAGTAGTACCCCGTTATCCGCTGACTCCGTATCCGCGGTTTCAGTCACCCGCGATTTACCTATGATGAGCAGAAAACGCGTTATATCAATAAATACAGAAACAAATAAAGACATTCGAGCCTTATTAAAAGTTATAGGAGCATTTGTCGATATATCGTCGTATATATGAGTCATCCCCTGAATTCGGCGCTCTCTTATGATAAGTTAAACAAGTTGGAACGTGCTTAAGGTGCCACTCGCTTTTACTTGTACATATAAACGCTCCTGTTAACTCTGAGTTTAGCAGTTTAGTACTATTCGAATTGCCGGACAAGACAGTGCCTAGCAATAGTTTTTAAATAAAGCAAGTAAATTTGAAAATCATTTTAAAACGGCTTCTAAACCAAAAAGAAAACGTGAAATGCTCACTATTAGTGAAAAAAATAAAAATCATTAATATGATTGAAATAGAAAAAAACAATCTATTGCAACTGTTGCTAAAATATACAATAAAAACGAATCTTCGATACGGGAAGTGTTAAAAAACAAAGATAAGATTCGAGCTAGTTTTTCTAGTGCACCCCAAACTGCAAAAGTTGCAACCACAATACGTAATAAAGTGTTACTTAAGGTAGAAAAACAAAACAATAAAAACCTAACTATTTATAAAATAATATAAAACAAAAAGGTAAAAATAAATTAAAGCTAAATTGAAATTTTAATTAAAATCGTTTATTAATTTAATTATAAAAGAATATGCGTATGACATTTGTTCGTAACTGTATGTATGTTTGTTATGCCAGGTTTCAATGAAAAAATGTGTTTATAAGAACCGATTATCAGATAAACACAAATGCTTCCCTTTTTTGTGGTTTTACGGCAAACTTTTTGCGCTTTAAACCGAATGAATACCCTTCTTTGAAAACTAATAAATCAAGGAAGGTCGCCGACACAACTTTCATAAACAATTTACTAAATTCTTAGAAGACATAAAATATAAATTCAAAACAGGAGTGAATAAAACTATCGTCGGTAGATGCAGTTGTATGTCCAATTGAACCTAAAAATCGCGGCAATACCACATAGCAACAATTTACCCAAATCTTGGATAAATATAGCCGCCTAAATATACAACAAAATCTGAACATGTTAATAGATTCATATATAATTTGCGTGTGAGAACATAATCGCGAGAACCAACTACCATCACCAGGTCACACATATAAGCAATAAGCATTCCAATCTACCTATACGACCTGCAGATCTGATTAATTGGAGCCAGCCAGACTTTCCGGAGTTAATAATGAGCTCTCTGCGAGAAGCACGCGTAGGCGCCAAACATTCACGATTGACCTCTGCCAATTTAGAAGTTCACGGCTTCGAAATTGCCGATGATAATTGCGTTGAAGGGGCTCTTATGTCCGACGTAGAGGTTTGTTTGGAGAATGATGAATGGACCGTTAGGTAGATATATTTATATATATATATATGAATAAGTTTTTATGTGGATTACCGGGTTTCTGGTCAGCAAAGGTTCGTACAGAACTTGATTTAATTTAAGCGTTTCTAGATCTACCATTCATTCACGGTGATAGTCATAAATTTGGCAAACTCGGCCATCAATTAATGCCGTAGCTTCAGTTGTGTTGAATCAATAATGTCTACAAATAACCTACGCGAATTCTTGGCTGCAAAGCTGTGTATTTAAGCGGATTTTCAATGTACAAATCAAAACAAAAAAAAATCGCCACGATTCGCCAATCGAAAGTCATAGAAAAATAATGTGCATTTCTTTGTTTACTCCGTTAGTTAATCTGTCATTGTCACAAAAATGTCCCATCATTCTCCTGCTCCAAGGAGGTGAGATCTAGAAGCCATCCTGCACAAAACATAGCTTCCCTGATCTTAAACGATTTCTTCAAATTTCAATTTTATATCTAGATTCGTTCAAAAGTTATGAGGGTGTTTCCATACTTTCGTCCCGTCTTGTATAATTTACAATAAATTAAAAATAATAATATCTAAAAGATAACCAAAGCCTCATTGACTCATAATAATTGAGTTAAACAACAATTAAAAACGCGTCTCGAACAAAATATGTTACGTCAGAAATTTAAAGGAATCAAATTCGAAAAAATATTTACTGATAAATAATATAAAATTAAAGCCCTTCTAAAATAAAACTAAAAGCGGAAACACTTGATTCTGACTTAAGTTAAATAAAATTCAAAATTCTTGATAATTTATAAATATTAAAAAAAAACTCTTCTTAAATAAAATAAATTTGAATTCTTAAATCTGCGGACTACGTAGTAAGACTTGAATTTAGTCGCTGGTTAGTGAGGTGAGGAATCGAAGGCTTTGTCGGAAAATATTATTCAGTGATGAAGCTTCCTTCACGGCCTCAGTGACAAACAGCAGATTGTTGGGCACTTGAAAGCCCACGGAAAACTAGAAAGAATCTCATTTTCAAGATAGATTTTCGGTGAACGTTTGATGTGGAATCATTGATGACTGCCTCATCGGTCCATTTATAATCGAAGAACGTCTCACGGTCGCCCATTATTTACGTTTTTCGGGAAATGACCTTCCAACATTACTGGATGACGTTCCTCTTAATGTAAGACGACAAATGTGGATACAACACGACGGCGCACCTCCCCATTTTGGTAGACTAGTAACAGTCTTAATCATAATTATACCTCTTCGAATCCAGCGCTTCTGATTGGAAGAAGCGCAGCAGTTGCTTGGCCAGCCAGATCACCGGATTTAAATCCTCTGGATTGTTTTTTATGGTGCAGGCTAAAAAGTATTGTTTATGCAGAAATACCTAAAACTAGAGAACAACTTGTTGCGAAGATTATGGATACCGCAGAAATTATTCGTGCATCAAGTATGTAGTTTTTGTTTGAAACTTTTTTTTCGATTCGTAACAGAATGCGCTGTAATCGCAAAAAACATGATTGTAGACGTCAAAATACACAAAAAAAAAGAAGCAAGCAAACATGATTTTGTGTTTTTTTTTATTTTAACATTAAATAACATTTCAAAAAGCCATTCAACAACGAAGAACTTTTCTTTATCATACCCATTTCAAAAATTGTGTTCGAAAATGTGCCCTCCCACTTCAAAACATTTATTTATTCGCAATTGGAATGATTGTACACAACTGAGAAGTGTTTCCGGCGTAATCCTTGAACAAGCGCTGGTGATTCGCTCAATCATGTTTTCTCTCGTGGTTGGCACTTCTGTATAAACTTCAGACTTAAGTGGCCCCACAAAAAGAAGTCAGGAGAAGTAAGATCTGGCCAAGACACTGAACCACTTCTTCCGAGCCATCGACGATTGTAGGCTCTATCTAATACTTCTCGTGCTATTCTTGAATAATGTGCTGGACAACCGTCATGTTGGAACCACATTGTTTGTCGTACGTCCAAGGGAAGGTCTTCAAGTAACACTGGAAGTTCGTTCTGCAAGATGCTTTGATACTTTTCACCATTTAAATTTCCATCGATGAAATATGGACCAATAAGCTTATTGCCAATTATGCCATACCAAACATTTACGTTCCAAGGATGTTGATGTTCAACTTGGCGCATTGTATCCGTTGAAGCGCAAAAATTGACAAAATCGCACTCATTTTTGAAAATCATCGCCATGAAACTCTAAATGGATGATATTTCCTACGCTTCAATACTTGGCAGATAGTGGACTGAGAACCACTTTCTCCATAGATGTAAATCATTTCAATTCTCTCTTGTAATGTATAGCCTCCATTACTGTTCAAATATTCAACACTAACTAATTTGTATTGGATTAATAATTAATAATCTAAATGGGGATCGAACAATGTGTAAGTATTCACAGTTTGTCAAGTACTGAATAAAGTACGGTTTTGTATCGTTGAATAACGTTCCAATTGCGAATAAATAAATGTATCCAAGTGAAGGGGCACATTTTCGAACACATGGCTTTTCGAAATGTTAGTTTATGTTAAAATAAAGAAAACACAAAATCATGTTTGTTTGCTTCTCTGTTTTATGTATTTTTTCTAGACGTTCACAATCATGTTTTCAACAAAGTTTCAAACAAAAACTACATACTTGATGGCGTAGAATCCGAATCTGTAATACAAAATGGGAGTTCCCGTTTAAGATTTCAAAGTTTAAAATTTTTATGTCACATTATTACTTAATGAAAATCCACAACATAATAATACGACAAAATTAGTACATTGGACGATAAATAACATTTTAACATTTTTAAAACTGTGTACAATGACGAACAAGTAATGTATGAATAATTATTATTCATAAAATGTCGTTAAATGTTAAATGGCCCAATATACCAATTTTGACATACAATTATGTTGTGAATTTTCATTAAGTAATAACGTGATATCATAAAAATTTTAAATAATTTATTATATGTCTGTATAAATACTATAAATAAAAAAACACACATGTGACACCTATATTGTATCTTAAATAAAGATTTCAAAAAGGTATAAAAAAGCCGAAATGGTTATCGCAAGTTTTATGTTTCATTTATATAGCCATACTCCAACGTAAAAAGTATATACATAGATATGTTAATTCATGAGGTATTTCTATAAAGAAAAGCAGAATATTTTTAAAGCAATTGTAATAATAAGCTACTCTGAATTTCAGCAGATTATTTATAAGCACTAATTTCCTATATAATCTCCACCCTTATTGTGTCACAACTAGGTTTTTCTTTGTAGGATGTAAACACACAATTAAATTGGCCATCACAAACCATTGTCCCGCACAATCACCCACACCTCTCATACAGGTTATACAACTTTATCGGATAGATTTCTTTTGTTCTCTTTAATGCCTATGTAACTGTCAACTCCAGTAATTGGGTTTTGGAACCTTTGGTGTAACCTTTGGTGTAACAATAACATTGTTGTTTGGTGATAGTGGAAAACCTAGCATTGACTTTTGTCAGTGTGATAGTAACTGTCAACTGTGGTTCAATGTCTGAATATGGAGACAGGATGGGTTTGTTGCAGGAATACTTAATAGGTAGAGACTTGCAGGTAATACGTATAAACCTAATAACATTCGGTGATAATAATTACCACTTGGTCAATCCTATGGGATATTTTAACACAGCTACCAGGTATAAATAAGTATAAGGAAGGTGATAGGTACCTGCAAACACGCCGATGGCTAATTGTTGATTTAATTTATCTAATCTCATGTGCCGACGTAAAATTTCCTTAGTATGGTCGCACTGTTTGCGTGTTAAGTATTATCGTGTTTGTTCTAATACTTATCGCATACTTGTCAGTCGGTAATAATATATAGGTATTTAGGAAAGTGAAAGAATCCGAATGGTGAATTCCACATATTCTAGTGCTTCTTCTTTCTGGTAGCAGTGACAAGATATACTTAATGTGCTTACGATTTATGTTTAGCCTTAGTTTTTGTTTCGAATTTAATAAAATAAGCTGATCTGTTTAGGTCTGATGGACTCACCTTGATAAAAAAGAAAATATCCATCAGATTTGACCGGCAATCACCCACATTATCTGCTTATGAATCCTAATAATAGATCGTGTAAAAAATTTGGTAAATTCCTATAGGTAGTAAATTACGATAATCCTTTTACACACATTAAAACTGTTTAACATTAAATAAAAATTGTTTGTATAATACCTTCGCATTGCAAAAAATGTTACTTAAATAAAAAACTGTTTCTTATTTCAACATGTTTACAATGTTGACTCTCTGATGTCCCCTAAGTTCACATCAATATGTGACATTATAAAAAAAACTTAACCAAGGATAATAAGCGATCGATAAAGGGATGCATATTGTTGTTATGTTTGTGGTATTTTCAGAAGGTGTAATAAATGGAGATACACATACAGTGATGGACATAAAAAAGGCAATAAAGGCCACGTTACCAAGTATTAAACTCGTACAAATCACTGAATAAATTTCGATTACCCGTTTTTTTATTATTACCCTAGGAAAAAACTTTATAGCATGCGTCCCTATTATTTTGTCCACACAGTTTTTTAATATTGTTTTAGTTGTCGGCTAAGTTTTATGATATCCGCCTTTAATGGAGTTTCTTTATTATGAATTATTCTATGTTTAATAGTAGAAAAATTAAAACTATTATGAAAGGTAATAAATATATTTATTTTATTATAAAGGTAATAAAATAGGTGTGTTTATCTATTGTGCGGAACATATTTCGAGGTTAGGATTATGACATGAAGAGCAAAGTGGTTTATGCGCTGTGGTTCACCAGCGCATCTTAGTGTGGTTGGTCATAAATTTTTAACAAGGATATAGAGAGATCGCTGTATTGATCGAGGTAGATCTAACTTATGGCTTCCTCGATTCCCGGACTCAAACCCCCTCGATTATTTCATATGGGGCGATTTAAAGTCTTTAGTTAACTACTACTACTCCAGTGGAAATATGGAAGATTTAAGAAATCGGATAATTGCAAGGGATAATTCAATAAAAACTACTTGCATTCAAACTGGAGGTAATCATTTTCAGCAGTTCTTGTAATTTACGAAGCTTTACGTGTATTTTTTTTTTTTTAGTAATAAAGTGTTGTTTTCGAAAATATCTTCGAAACAAAAGGACTTCTCGAAAATCATCAAAGGACAAAATATTCTTAGAATAATCCAGGGAATCACCCCTACAATATTTGCCGTACGTTTAATAAACACCCTGTATATTCGTACATTACGTATTATCGGAGTAAAAATGTCACTTATCTCTTTGACATTTTCCACAAAACTATTCCGAAGATTAATGACGCAAAGCATACAAGGAATCCCTCATACTTATTAATTTTTATATGCACAACGTCTATCAGTCACTCCACCGCACAAGCGGTTACACAATTTTCCGTATAATCGAGCGATAAAGAACGCGTAATATATCACAGTTGATGGGACATTCGTATAATTTTTATATGCTTAGTCTATTATATCGTAACGGAGTATCGATTTTAACAGAACGCTGTATTCCACTATAGAAAGCAGCGATAAAAAGTAAATAATTACGATCATATGGGTAATAAAATATGTTTGTACTAATTTTTGACGTTTCCTTTTTTTTTTGGAACACTAATTAATGGCCAGTGACACCATTAGGTTTCGTAATAACCATACCAAGCGACTATAACATCATTTTTTTTTTTTTTTAATTCGATAAATGTATATTTTCAATCAACTCTCCATTAGATAACGGACAAACAAGACTGCAAATGCACCAATATGTTCCAATCTCTCACAGAAAGTTCGAGTGGCATCAAAGAAGCAAGTTCTTTTAATCCGAATTTATGCATGACAATGGTTTCTTCCAATATACTATTTTTCTTTCAAATTCCATCTCTCTAGAAAATATACATGACAAAAGTACTTAGTAATGTTTAATTTCCAATGTAAATAAACTTGTTAGCAATAGAAAAAAAATATTTCTACAAGTTACTCAAAACGTATGTATGTTTAGTTTGGTTATTTAGAGACAATTTCAAGAGAAAAGTTAATTCTTTAGGAAATTGTTTAATGAAATGAAAGGAAATCCCCTTCTAGAAAATTGTATCAGTTGCTCCCATTCTTGTATCAAGACATTTGACGACTGCTCCAGCATCTATGGAACAGGCACACAAGCTCCAATTCAATGTCCCTGTATGTTCCAAACGTGCTTCATTGGGCTAGATTAGATTAGGTTAGGATTGGGGTGGCCTATCGACCTATTTCACCGCGACCTTTTCAGATCTATTGTGATCCCCTTTTTTCCTAGAGGACGCTCTCTAATTTTGCCCTCTTAATTAGACCTATCATCTTTGAGAGCGGCTTCTTTATGTAGCTACTAGCTGTGGGGTTCACCTCCCCCATTACTAGAAACCTTGTCCTCGCCAGGCCTTCACATTGACACAGCACATGAACTGGTGTTTCTTCCTCCTCTTGGCAGTATCTGCAGGTTGCATCATCTGCCAGGCCTATGTTGTACATATGCCTATTCAGTCTACAGTGACCAGTCAGCAGACCTACAATCATTTTGACAGTCTTCCTGTCTTTATTCAGTAGATCTCTCGTAAGTTCAGGTCTTTGTTCCTTTAGGAACTCTTTTGCCTGCCATTGTCCCGGTGATTTTTGCCACCACTTTCTGGACTGTTTGTATATCCATTGGGCTAAGATCAGGGCTCCTTGCTGGTAAGTCTATCTTTTGAATGCGATGTGAAAGGCATCTGAATGCATGTTCCTGTAAAATGTCTTCTGTACCTATCGCCGTTCATTGAAACCTCCTTGCACCACTACCAGATGGTGTTCTCTACTCTACGGTGTCAGTGAAGATCAACAGGTCTTCAAGCAAACAAGCCAACATCCTTTTCTAACAGTCTTCTAGTAATATTCGCAGAATATTACTGATTTCTAGAACTTCTTCAAGTATGTATTTGACTTAACTGATATCATTTTCCTATTCCGAAAAATACTAAAAGTCAAAAATCGATTATCTCGGGCAGATGTCATAAAAGCCATTCCTGGTCGTTTAGAGCAAGTTTCGGTCTCGTTGTATTGTCTAATGATTCTGTGGATGTTAGCTTGTGGCATCCCGAAGACGAATCACAGCTGCTCGACATCATTGTTGAGAGTCACTGATGATATCATTACTGCCAGAGATAGCGGGAATTTGGCTTTATTGATTTTGGCGTTTTCCATCGTCGGTTAAAAGTGATTTTAGGTTCCCTTCTCTTTTCTATCTATATCAGCAGCTTGGCTTCCCATGTTAACTGTTGCGTTGTGCAACTACATGCTGACGACACTCAGATTTGCATGCGTTTTGCATTGTCAGATTTAGATTTGGCTGTTGAGCGCATTAATCGTGATCTACACAGCAGAACATTGTTCTCTTTAGAGATCCTAGTACCTACCATCAATCTCAAGAGAAATATAATTTTTTTGTATTCTCAATATTAACAGGTAGAGCTAACAGAATAGCGACAGATTTGCAAGGGTTGATTTTAAAGCAGCCAGTAGTAACGGTGTTATATCTACCTTTATCACATTGCACGATGTATCTAGGTAGAGGACTATTAATTGATTTTTCAAGGAAATACTTTTTAGAGTTAGAGTACTTAGATTTATTACTTGCGCACAATGTCAAGAGTAAGCGCTCGGAATACCTTTTAAATTAAAATAATGTTTAAGCATCGGTTATATACTAAAATAGAGCAATTTTGCAAAAAAATATATAATCAATAGTATATTTATTCATTGGTGCCTAGTCACGCTGGGATTAGAGGCAACGAAATTGCTGACAAACTAGCTAAAGGCGCCAGTGGTCTACCGTTCACTGGTCCAGAACAGTTGTGCGGGAGTTCCTATGGCGGTATCAAAGCCTTTGTCAGATCTCAACTCGCTGCTAGTCACCGCTCCTATTGGAATGGACTAGTCGGCGTGAGACACTGTAAAATCCTCGGTTTTTATCCGGGCGACAAAAGACTCCGCAAGGCAGTCTCTACGAGCAGGGCCAGACTGAGACTTCTCACGGAAGTCCTAACCGGCCACTGTTCATTAAATAAGCATTTGCACCGAATGGGGCGAGTGGACTCTCCCCTGTGTAGAAACTGTGGGAGAGCAGAAGAAACTCCTGTGCACCTCCTTGCCGACTGCCCGGCAGTGGACAGGGAGAGACGGAGCTGTCTAGGGGTCGCTCGATTGGACGAACCCAGTATAAGAAAATTAACTCTCGACCAACTTGCGGACCTGTTTGTTCGAGTACAACCAGGTCGAGAGGGTTAAGACATCATGGGGGCACAATAGGTCTTAAGGCCGAGCTGCCTCACGGGGTTAAACCTGCCCATGAAAGCAAAAAACAAAAAAAAAAAAAAAAATATTTATTCATTACTTAATTAAAAAATGCAAACAAATTTCCAATAATGCGCGAAATTTTACTGTACGCAGTATAATAGCAAGCGAGGAGGCTAGCCACAGATTTGGGTCTGCACTGATGATTAATCCATTGCTAAAAGCTATGTGGTCTCCGTAAGTGCACGTGCACTTTACACGGCGAATACGTATGGTTGGAGGCTTGCCGCCGCGGTGAGATCCTACCCGATCGGCATGTTATCGGTCGTAAAACGTTGCTATGAAACTGCCCATGCGACTCCCAGCTCCCAGTACTAATAACTTAAGAAGCGTTGGGTGAGTTTTGTTGGGTTACGCACACAAAATGGATAAAATGAACGAAATTAGAATTTGCCAAGATATTGTCCAGTGGTTGGTAAGATATTCTTTTAGTTGTTTAAACATAGAGACGAAATTACACATCGTACAAAACATTGAGAAACAACGGCCTAATTTATCTGTAGTATCTAACAACGGCAACCGGCAAAATCGTGGTTTTAGTTCATTATGGTACACTAAATGTGGTTGGTTAACTGGTTCAATTGAACGGGAAAGATTATTTTGTTGGCTATGTCTACTTTTTTGTAACCAAACCGAAACGTGGTCGAAATTAGGTTAAACAGATTTAAAGAATCTACCGCGTACCATTGAACGGCATTCTAAGTCTAAAACACATTTCATCGTTGTGCAAATTTAAATTATTTGGAAAACAATTGGCAAAGGTGCAATTATTGCCTATAATAACGAAGTTAGAGAAAACCGCAAAAATTTAAGCAAATTAATAGACGTAACAATATTTTTAGCATCACAAGATTTAGCTTTTCGCGGACACAATGAGACTTCAGATTCTTTTAATCGTGGAAATTATAAAGAATTACTCGAACTCTTTAGTAAATATGAACCTAGTTTTAATAAATTTGTTAGTAGTAATATTTTTTCGGGTACATCTAAATCTATACAAAATGATTTAATAGATTGTATTTCTTTTGTAGATACAGAAATTAAAGAAGCTCCGGTTTTTTCTTGGCAAGTAGATGAAACCACAGATATTTACTGCAAGTCTCAATTATCAATCATTGAAAGATTTTTGGAGTTTTTTGACGTATCATCCGGTCGAATAGTCCTGTCATTACAACCCACAAGGACATCGTGAAAATTCCTGATAAGTAGAAAACAGCCGATCATTGTAGTGATTTGCTTTCTGTTGAACTTATTATAAGTATATTTTATGTTCATATAAACAATTTACACTAACAAGATGCACAGCGGATCTTCTCTCTTTTGAAATATGTAATAAATGATATGGTAGTAAGTCTTATAATGAAAATGTTTAATTTTTCCTTCAACTTGGTGTAATTTTTCTTATTGTATTAGTTTTATTAGTCGTCTCTTCATGTTTTTATTATTTACTGGTGGGTGTTCATTTAAAAACGTCATCATGTAGTTAAGATTTTGGTGCTATACAGGCATTACATAATTTTTGAACTATCTGCTAAAAATGAGTTAGTTTTTAAGCAGACTTTAGCAGGCACTGTATAATACTGTAAAAATCATTAAAATTTCCGTTATCCGATTTAAAATTACAATTGCTAGTATACAGATATGCTCAGATGTATTATTTTTTGCGAATAATCAAAGTAAGGTGAGTACAAAATAAAACTCTTAATTTAAATGCGTTATAAATAGTATTTTAATAAAGACTCTTAATAATTTGTCGCATTTCTGTAAGCTTTTAATACAGTTGCAATACTTTTTTCAGTGCGTAAAAAACTGACGTCGCAGAAACGTGAACATGCATAAAAATTTAATAGTTCTAGGAAAAGTATCTATAAAAACTGTTGTAAAATCATAAAAACGAATACCTAAACACTTAAACTTAACTGCCACAGATATAATGCAAAAAAACACGAAATTAATGGTAAATCATAGAGATGTTGACATACAGATGACATTTGAGCATAGCTGTATGTATGAACTCAGTAACACATTTAATCCAAGTAGAAAAGTAAAAAAAATACAGCTATCCTCAAAAGTAATAGACAGCTCTATGATTTACCATTCATTTCGTGTTTTGACATTACATCTGTGGCAGTTTTTATAGATACTTTTCCTAGATCTATTAAATTTTTATGCATGTTCACGTTTCTGAGATGTCAGTTTTTTACGCACTAAAAAAAATATTGCAACTGTATTAAAGTCTACATAAATGCGACAAACTATTAAGATTCTTTATTAAGTCTTACTTTGATTATTCGCAAAAAAATATAGGTGCCTAATACATCTGAGTATACCTCTATGTAGTTCCACCGAATTTACTTAATTTTCCTATCAATTATCTCTTAAACTAGAAGATTTAAATTCCCCCAACACAACAATCGTTTTAGAGTTAGCGAAAAACAATTCAATTTATACATGACGCGCTTTATATCGAGAGAATTCAAGGTCCGCCGTTTTTGTCCCGTTAACGTCAAACTCCTATGGTCAGAAGAATTGACGCATACGTTTTTTTTTTTTTTTTACCCAATATAGCGTAGGGCAAATACGTATTAGCGTAAAGCAATAGTAATTGCTAAATTGACATTTCCCTCTCAATATAATTTTCCTCCAACGCCAGCGATTATTTTTCTCCGACATTGACTCAAATATATTTGTCGTAATGGGCGTTTCACTTTCTATCTCCCGGTCTATTAATATATAATTCAACGTGTAGGAGAATATGTGTACATAAATAATATTCATGTGAGCGTAAATATATCAATTAGGTTATTCATTAAAGGTTGCTGCAATACGATCACTGACACACAGCCAGACAAGATAAGGGTACAATCTCGCCGAGCATGCCTCTGTTTGTATAGGACAAACATTGAAGATATATTATTAATCCGGATTAAGTGATATTTACGACTTGCGCCACCGAAGCCGTGATGTATGGCAGTGTTGTTTTTCTTTTTTCCTGTTTGTCGAATGTCGTCATCTAGGAATAGCCTGGAGCATTGATTAAACCTTATCTAACGTGGCATGCTGGAGTTATTTCTGTCTTCGTATCCGGTTATGCGGACGTCTTGTTCGCTTAAATCAATTTGTAGTAATAGGATCCGTGTTACAAGTTACAATCCATACGTATATATAAGTTATTAATACGGAGCGCACACGACAAACAGTTACGATCGTACATGGAAATATCTGTAGTGAGTATCAAAGGGGAAAACAAACATAATTTAAACTGGAATGGTCCATTTAAAATCTGGCATGTTATAACATTACAAAATATTTAGTAAAACTGGGTAAATTTAAAATATATATATTGAACTTTTGAATATACAGTGAAACTTCTCTAACTCGAACCTCCAAGGGACAGGGAATAAAAGTCGAGTTAGGGAAATGTCGAGTTATGGAAAATTACGTAAAATTTGAATCTTAAAGTTTATTTATATGTATTATACATTTAATACTACATATTAGTAACTTAGAAAATTCGTTAAAACGTAAAAAAAGCTGCATCAAATTTTTATTGAAGAAATCAGTAATTTTTCTTTGAGTTACACTGGTCCATTTTTCATTCGTTATAAAATCTTCTAGTAAATTTAAGGAACCATGCAATGCATATGGCACATTCTCCCTAGATAAAACAAATCTTCTTAAGTTTTCGATAGCAGAAAACGCTTCGTTGAGTGTAGGTATGCCAGTTGTATCAGTCTGGTTTTCATTAGTATCTTCGTCTTCATCTGTATCTAAGACAATAATAAAATTTGGTGTCTTGGAACATAGAAAACGTGGATGGGTAAACTTACCTATTTCATTAGGAGCAAGGTGCTGTATTACTAAATGTCTTCATCACTTGGGAAATTCATTGTTGACACATCATGATCAACATCAACATACTCCTCAAATTCAACATCATTTGTGTTTATTGCAGTTCTGTATAAGACCCACCATTTTTTTAATTCAGACAGTGGAAGGATATATATATAGGCAGAACACCACATGGTGATACAGTCTCTTTAGCACCATAAAATGTCATCTTTATACCTACATATATATATTTCATATGTATATGATCTGGCTCATGTGTTGCTAATAAATTCCTTTATTATTATTATTATATCATCTTCATCCCAGTCGTTAGCATCCTGCACTAAATCATCTTTACAAAAGCCCGCCTTTCTGAAGCAATTTGCAATTGTTTGCGTCTTTACGTCGTTATTCCATGCTTTGTTTAGATCTTTAGTTGCATCAAGTAAAGAAACATTTGAAGGAAAGAAGAGTCAACCTCTTCTAAATGAGCCAAAATTTTCATAATAATCCGTTTTCTGTAATGTTGCTTTAGATTTTTTATAATTCCCTGGTCCATCGGTTGTAAGATTGAGGTTAGATTAGGAGGAAAATACTCCAATTAAATATTCTTCAGCTTTCCTGCTACGGTTTTGGGGTGCGCCGGACAGTTGTCAACGAACAGCAAAAGTTTTCTCTTCTAGGCTGCAAACTGCTTATCAAGCTTTAATAAATAACCACTTTTCATAAATCTCACTTGTCATTCATGCTTTTCTGTTATATTCGTAATCCACTTCCAGTGACTTTATACCCTTAAAACATTTTGTTTTGCCAATAACAAGTAATTTTAGCTTTTCAGAACCACTCATGTTACTCCCAACCATAACCGTTACTCTTTCCTTGCTGTTTTTACCACCAAAGCATTTTTGTCCTTTAAATGCTGAGTTTTGTTGGGCAAGCATTTGAAGAAATGCCCCGTCTCATCAGCATTGAAAATATTATTTTTGTCATACTGGCTAATAAAAGTCGGTAAAACATTTGTAAAAAATTTAATTTTTTAAAATTGTCGATAGCGTATTATGAGGGCTCCCAAATTGTTCCACAATGTCTTTCTTCTTCTATTCCCCTTTTTCCACCTCTGCCATTAATTTTATTTTTTCATTCAATGTTAAACACTTTAAATTTCACTTCGACATATCTACCGTACACTTTGTCAGGCGTACTACACAACTGCACTTCCGAAAGCATCCAGCACACGTTTCTGCCTGTTCAAATTGCTGATTCCAAGAGATAATTCCGTAATTCCCCGAAAATGTCGAGTTACGTGTGCCTACGTGTTCGCATATTATGTCGAGTAATAGAAAAAGCCGAGAAATAGAAAGTCGAGTTAGGGAGACAAAAATACTATATAATAATATTCAAACTTTATTGTTCGCCAAAAATATTCGACTTACGGAATAAGTCGAGTTCTCTATCGCAATATGCAGACAATACTAGTTGTATAATAAGTGCAACTACGATAGAGACTGCATCTCGTTTAATGAATCAAGTAGTTTGTAATATGTTGATTGGTGCAACACAAACTTATTTGTACGCGTATAAGAGCGCGCCTTTGAGATTTTCACTGGCACCTAGGGAGTGCAGTAGCAGCCTCTACGTATATACGTAAAATATAATTTTTCGGGATGTAGAAGTTCGACTCCCACTGTGCCAATTTAGAGAAAAGGTTTGCGTCTGCATTCTATGGTGTAAGATGTTTGCCGGGGATGTGTAGGTGTGGACACTTTGAGGTTGTTCTATTTTGCGTATGTGGAGTCACGGTTGAGATACGATCTTGTCTTTGGGCTGCTGCTGCTCTCTTGTTACAAAAGCAAATTGTCCGCTGCATGTTGTGTGTACGTCTATTTACATCATGTACTTCATACTTTTTGAGCAACTGAATATTCTACCTTTGGCTTCCTTATATTTATATGAAATATTATATATATATTTATTAATTCCTGTGACCATATAAATGGTATGGAACAAGTCAAATTTTATAAATAATAATAAAGTCACAAAACAGATAAAAACAAACAAGAGTAGATTAACCGTAAAAGGACATAAGTACATTACGACTACAACAAATACAGTTCAGACGTACCGATCTGAGATATGCCTATCGCTCACAAAGTCACTAAAAGAGTAATAGCATTTAGCAATCAACAATTTTTTTATCTCTAATTTAAATTTCGCTATCGGCAGACTCTTGATACTTATGGGAAGTTTATTAAATGAAGTTATCGACAAGTACAGTGGACTCCTCTTATAAAAAGACAATTTATGTCTGGGTACCTCCAAAACATCACCCCGTCTCGTTGCATATTCATGGCGATCCCCAACTTTTGCATATCGATGTAAGTTTTGTTTGGCGTACGTTAATAGTTGATAGATAAAAATACACGGTACTGACATAATATTTAACTGAATGAAGTAGTCTCTACATGACGTTCTCGTACTTATACCCATGTTCCGTATTGCTCTTTTTTGCATTCTAAAGACCCTCAAGCTCTCACTTGAGGAGCCCCATGCAACTGTGGCGTACGATATCAAGGAGTGAAAACTTGCATAGTAGTATTTTTTTAAAATATCAATATTGACAGAATATCTTAATTGTTTCAACGCAAAGCAAACCGATCCCAATCTCTTGCACAGATCGTCAATATGACTCTCCCAGTTACATCTCGAATCAATAGTTACACCTAAAAATTTTGCTTGGTCATCTTGCGTAATACTACTTTCACTTGTTTTAACTAGGTAACTGTATTTTCTTTCTCGATTTGACGCATAAAAGTTAACAAATGTCGTTTTGCATGAATTTAGGTATAAATCATTTTCATTGAAATACGACTCCAATCTCCGCAATTCTTCAGTCGCCAATGCGGCCACATCATCAGTCTTATCGCAGGCCACAAACACCGTTGTGTCATCGGCAAACAGCAAAGCCCTGTCTGTAGGAACGTCATTCACATATATTATGTATAAAAGTGGGCCAAGGACGGATCCCTGAGGTACACCCGAAACAATCGACTGTTGCCGAGATCGACATCCACCAAGCTGTACATATTGTACTCGGCCTTGTTTGTAAGAAATAATGAAAACAGTGTTGGGAGATTTGAATGCAAGAATTGGTAAAGAAGCAAAGCATAAGGTGAAAATGAGAGAAGAGAACCAAGATAAACACGAATATACAGATCTGCATAATATGGAAAAGTTAAATTAATAATACCAGCAATCGGAAAGAACAAACACCAGCGGAATCAAATGGAAATTAATACCAAACTAACCGACGTTGGGATACCACAATACAGCTTAGCGAAATTTAAGAACGAAAGTGCTCGAACACTATACAAACAGAAATTGGACCAACAATAAGAGTATAGACATGAAACAACAGAAAATCTAAATAATTCAAAGTATGTGTCAAGCAGCTAATGATGCCTGAGGACATAAAGAATTTAGAAAAAAAAGTACGAAATTATTGGTGGAACGATCAACTTCAAGAGACGAAAGAACAGAAACAACAATTATATCATAGATTCATATCATATATTTATTCTGTAGAACGCAGATTAGCAAAATGTTCCTATTTGTAAACTTATCCATGAACAGCTTGTATTTACAGAAGTATTCTCACAATGAATTGAAGATTATTCCTATAATCATAAGCGATGATAAATGAATAATAAAATCTTCGGCTTCGTCCTGCATCCTGTCCAATTTCCACATGTCTTCTTCAACTAAAATGGATAAATAACATGTTTAATCTAGTTTTGTCAATTCTTTACAATAATAACCTCTATTAATATTACAAGACAAACAAAAACATGTGTGTATATATATATGTACCTGAATTGAGCCGTTAGCATAGAAACGCAATGCCATGCGTATTTTGTAATTGGAGGTATGGATAAACCACGCTGATTTATTGGCTGTTCATTTGGATATGCCAAATCTAATAAAAGATGTTGGATGGTTTGCCTTGAAAAACGGTACCGTTGTAACAGTTCAGTGTTACTATATTTTTCAAGAGGGTTTTCCATATCTCTCAGAATATTTCTATAACCAAATCGCGTATCACAACTCAAAAATATTCATATCAACTGTTTTTTAACTTGGTATACGAATATATGGTTCATCTTCTACATATTCCACAAATTCCCAGAAATCATCCATATTCCCCATATACAAAATAAAAAATAGGTTCTGAGGAATAGGTAAGGAAGCTACTAGCAAGCCTTAACTTTTACTCACTCTTAACTCAATTATGATTCGGATTTGAGGAATAGATGAGTTACTAACTGTTTATGAATTCCGAAATGTGAGAAATCGGCGCTATGAGTGTGAGGTGAGGATGAGGAAGTCTTAAGTCGCGTCTATGAATTTGGCCCAATTTCAATACAGTTGTATAAAAATATTTATTTCATTTATTTATAGTACAAACTCTGCGATTATTTATGTAAATGCCGACCTCGAGTATGTCTGCAAATTGGTATTTCTTTTATATGACATTTTCGCACACTTATGGTTCTATTTTGCGAAAAACAGGTCGAATATTGGCTTTGAAAGTTGGAATTGTGCAGAGCTTCAGCATACTCTTTCCTGCACGTACCTCAAAAGAAAACAGTCTAGCGAAGTTAAATCGTACGAACTACGGGGACAATTACGTAAAATAAGCGCACAGGAAATGGTGTTTCGAGGGTTATGTGGCTCTTAGCCCCATCCTGCTGGAAAGAAAAATTGTCCACGTCTATATTGTCCAATATAGACCGAAGAAGATCAGTTAGCATTCTACGGTAGCAATCCACATCCACTGTAATCGCAGCACCATCATTATTCTCAAAAAAAAAAGTAAGGTGTGATGCCCTCGCCGATGTAAAAATCACACCAAACAGCAACTCTTTGGGGATAAAGAGGTTTCTCAACTATTGTTCGCAAATTCTCTGAACCCCAGATGCGACAGTTCTGTCTATTAATGTACCCACTGATTGTGAGATGGAAGTTGGCTTCATCACTAAACATAATGTTTCTAAAAACGTCAGGATTACCTGTCTTCATTTTCAGCACCCAATAAATGAAAATATGGCGTTGCTCATGATCTGCCGGCTTCAATTACCGTGTCAGCTGCACTTTATAAGCATATAGGTTGAGATCTTTATGTAGAATGCTAGTCTGTGAGGTCCTTAATTGCTGTGGACAAACTTAGGATAGACAAACCTGAATTTTCTGCAAAACTTTCCAATGCAATTTTTTGGGCTAACAGCTTTGCGAAAAGTTGATTCATACCGATTAAAAAAAACCAGGAAATTTTCACCATGTCTATAATAAATTTTCACTATTTCTATACGTTGTTGGAGCGCGTATCGTGTCATTTCCTTAAATTGTATACTTTTCACTGATAAAAGTCAAAGATTCAAGGCCGCCCAATTTAAAATGGGAGTTTTTGCTCGAAAATTGTTTATTTATGTTAGCACTTAACTAGTAATCACAACTTCCTGATCTAGCAACACATGCTGTGAATATAAAATTGATTTTCTTTAATTTATTGTCACTATTCTATCAGCCATACAAATTCTATTTAAAACGCTACTGGCGAGGCGTTCAATACCAAATCGCCAATCTGACAAAAAATTATTAAACCCGGAAATTCAAACTATAGTATTGTTGTTAAAATTAAATTAATCTTCAATCTATGAAGGTAAAAACCAAATACTAGATTTGCGCAGATTTGTTCCTACCTAGCAGCAACAACTTTATATCCTTTTCCTTTCTGCGTTCCTCCTCCTTGATCTCCTGATTAATCTTCTTGGTGCGGGCGATGGCGGCACGTTCCTCTGCAGAAACGGTGCACCCCATGGTGAAGACGTCCGTGCACGACGTGGTGGAAGATATATTTTTACCGAATCCGTATAGGATATAATCGCACAGATGTTTTATTTACGTTATCGGCGCCTATTGCTTATTTACACCTCAAAACCGGCAGTACGTCAGCTGCGGGACTACGCCTAGTCAACACTTCCGAACTTCCCAGTTCGTGCGGCTTATAATATATAAAAATACTCCATTTAAAATGTATTTCAAACACTTTTCTTCCGATTTAGATACAAGTAAACAAACACCCCTTCGATTCAATACCGCCTACGATGCGATGTAAATGGGCGCAAATTGTTTTTTTAATAAAACTCTCACTCTAGATCGATTTTAACGAATGTATTTCTGCTTATTGTAACTGTTATACTCTTTATTACGATTTCCTAGTAATAGCTGAATGGGCGGTGGAACTTTCCGCGAAAATCGCACGAGATAGGACCGATACGCTTGTCACTCCAGTAAAGTGAGGTTATGTTCGCACGACTGACGCACTCACGCACAGGCACAACTGCTCTCCGAGCCGAGATTATCGCTTATGCATTGCACGGCACAGACTAATTAATATGACATTCGGTTTGCGATGCGCTAAGCAAGTATTGAGGTTTAATAAGGCTCGTTGTTTTTCTGTGTTGTTGCTGCTTCTGCTGCTGTCACCGGCACCCGTTCGCTTAACTGTGGACCGTGCCCGTGTTCGCGGCATGCAACCGACAAACTAAACAAACCATGTATAAATGTAACTAACAGATCGGTATCGCATCCGGCTATACGACTGATGATAAAAGCAAGAGATTGCCGATGCCCGCTAGTAGTCGGTTTTTTCAACAACGTGACGTTTGACGCAAGTAGGCGTTGACTCTGTTTAATAACAGCCGAGCGATATACCGTGTGTTCCTTTGACTGACAATGAGAAGATTGGGTCTTTGATTTTCTATTTTTCGTTTTAGAAAAAAAAAATTGTTACTTTAAAGGAATAAATAACATCAGAATACTTTCTCCTCGGTTTTTAATCAAGAAATATTAAGTTATTGTAATTTTGATATCCTGCCTTTAAAACAACTTGGAGAAAATATAATCACGGCCTATCATACACGGAAATTTGTCGAAACAGCCTTATTCATAGTCGAGGAGATATTCCAGTAATGTTATGTTTTCTTTTATCTTTGCTATGTTTGCTTGTTTCTAGTGGTCCTATTGCGTTCTGTTGGCCACTTTCTAAGCATGCCAGTATTATTGCTGCCAGTCCTAAGCCTGGTGAAATGCGAGGGGAAGGTGGCCAGCGGCGGCGCTTCGCAATACGTATCTATCGTGAGAAACTGAAAAATTGCGAATATCTCCAAAACCGTTGGAGATAGACGCAATGATACCCGTATAAAATCAAAAGAAAATTAAATTTTATATCCATTTATGTAAAAAATGCTATACCGTTCAATTTAAAAAAATCAAGTTATCCATGAATTTAGAGTTCGAAAATTACAGATCCCTATTTAATAACGCTGTAATTTAAACGCAACAATTTTAAAATAAAAGACGTGCGCTGTTTCATGGTCAAGCGAAAACCGAAAACCTTTCTAACTTTCGTATTTCCCGAGGTATTTCTAAACACCGAAGACACTGCAAATGTCATTTTTTTTTTAAAAACGTCATGTAATTCGGAAACGGTACAACTTAGCCCCAATGTATCCCTAACGTATTGTTATTTAAATTTAACAAGGAATCCAAAAGTGCAATAATATACAGGGTGTTCCATTTAAAATAAGAAAGTTAGTATCTACTTCCGGTACAACCGGAAGTCCGCCATTACTAAAACTAATTTTAGCATACGTAGAATATGATTCGAGGCAACATTTATTTGAAAACTTTTTTCAAAAAGACAATAATAAATTGGGACTTCAAGTGAATCTGGCCAAGACTATAGAGAGATTTGTGTAGGAACTGCGGCAAACGAGATTTTATACATTGGCCGGAGTGAAATAATACAGGTTGAGGAGTTTTGTTACCTAGACAGCTTGTTGAGTACGAAGGGTGGAACGGTAGAACACATTCAACACAGATTAGAAAAGGCAAGGCAAGCTTATGGGATGCTGAATAATATATGGAGCTCTAGCCAAATAAGTAGAAAAACTAAAGTCAAGCTGTTTCACAATAATATAAAATCGGTGTTATTATATGGATGCGAGACCTGGGCGTTGACGGAAAAGCACAACAAGGAAATCTAAACCTTTGTTAATAGAAGTTTGAGCAAAATCTCTAAAATCTACTGGCCTAACATAGTAACAAACGAGGAACTATGGGAAAAAGTAAAACAAGGTTCTATCAAGAACGAAATTAGAAAAAATAAAATTGAGGTGGTTTGGACATACTCTAAGAAAATCGGCAGCAAACATAACAAGAAGTGCCGTTAGCAAATGGTCACCGATGGGTCAACGCGGTAAAGGGGGGCCGACCATTTCACGGAGAAGAGCGGTCCAGGATGGGCTAAGGAAGGAGGAAAAAACGTGGGAAAAAATCGCAAGAATAACGAAACATAAGCAATAACAATGGAATCGCTTTGTAGAGGCCCTATGCTCAACTATGTCAGCTTAGCACCCCACTGTTTTTATAGAAAATGTTAGTATTTCGTTTGTAGTAACAATAATTTCGTTTGTAATTCCATCCATTAGTAATTATAGGACCTTCCAAAAATCAATCGCATCCCAGTTATTGAAAATCCGCTTTCGCAGTTCTCTTTAACATTCCGTAAAGTGCGCGGCACATTATGGTAACGAAGTATTTAAAATTTAATAGCAGAAACCTATTAAAATTACGTCTGGGCATAAGAAAAATGAAGAATCAATGTATATTTCTATTAAAATGTAAGTTAATGAAACATACGGTTTCCATTGTTTTAGGAAAGTATAAATTTCGAAGAAGGTCGAAGGTCGGAACTTCTCAACTAGGGTGTATAGCCTGAGGTCCTGTACCCTTTCATCTCTGATAAAGCGGAACGATCAAGCCGCGGGGTGTGAAAGAAAAATTTTTGTAATTTAAAAAATTACACTGATCGGGTTGTTGGATGATCGTTTAAGTGCGAATAATTGAAATTAATCAATAATTTCGTCTCGTTTGTAAATTCCGAATTCATCCACGTAAGGTATAATACGAAATCTACTAATTGTATATTATGAGTATTTTGTGCTGCCATCTGTATGGTTGCTCGTTAATGATTAGGATTGCGTAGTAATTTCCTTCCAGCCCTTTTTAGGCAATCACTTGATAATGGAAGTGTAAAATAAGGACCACAAACTGCTAAACAAACTGCGAAACCAGGTTAACTGAAAAAGATCAGCACTTCCCCGCTGTCAGTTTCGTAGTTAGGTACATATCATAATTTATGTTATAAATTTAGTTAAATAATCACTGTGCCATACGTTGGTATAATGATTACAGTATCAATATGCACCTTTTATTAGCTATTATCATATAATTGTTTAATGATCAAGTACGTACACCATTCTATGGAAATTATGAATCGAAAACGTATTAGTCATTTGAAACATATATGAATTTATGTCGTTCATTATTGCATGCACTTTATCTTTGTGTACCGGTTTCGCTAACAAGTAGTAATTAACCGAAAAAGACGGTTTTAATAATAGAGCGACCTTCAAGTGAACACAGACAGTGTAATTATTAGGAAGAAAAATAATTGTGTGTTCAATTGGTGAATTAGTCACAATTTCTTAGAAAAATAAGATTAACCAAAGTATTGTATATCTATTCTTTCATTGCATTCATACTAATCACATACTATAATGGCAGTGAATAGAATTCAAAATAAGACTTTGGGATGAGTAGAAAGAGTACATCGTGAACGTAATAGAAATGCTAAAGATCGTGTTTATAATTCACGAAACATTTAGTATAAATTTTTTAGGTCGGTGACATCGGGTTATAATGACTGTAAATATTTATTTTATCGTATTACATAAGTTTTTATTCTGAAATTAATATTCCACGAATATTTAATCAACTATATCAAAAATATTAAAATAATAATAAAAAAAAAATATTCCAACATTACCAACACACATAAATATGTGAAATATAAAACAGGATAGTTATGCAACACAACTGGCGTTACTAAGGCACTGTGTCACTGTATAGTCTGACCCTGTGATGACTTAACTGCAGTCACAGATTATACAGGTTATTCATACGGTACGGCACGGACTTCAAAAAGTTCCACTTTTACGATATATATGGGTACTTTTTAAAATTGTTTTCATATTACACAGGTTGTTCCAAAAGCCCTAAAAGTATCAAAGTTGTGTTTTCTTAAATGTAACCCCCTGTTTATTATTGCATTTTTCTATTCTCTGATCAAAATAAGTATCTGTTTTAATAAGCTTTATAATAACTAAACCTTAATGTTTATATACAGACTGATTCATTTTCGATCCTCACCATTGAGTCTTGCTTAGGTTTAAATTTGGCAAAGTTGCTGAATTTTGTGGTTATTATGATCCCGCAAAGAAAGTAGACTTAGAACAAATGACGTTTGAGATTTTTTTAAAAAACGGAAAAATCACATTTACTTATTTTGCCTCTAGCACTTTTATTTGGCCTTGCAGAGAAAAACTAAAGACACGTTCTCAAGGCCACTTTTAATGTTCTATGCAATGATGTGCTTGAAATTTTTATACGACGTTTCGTTTTCTTTTGATTATCATCAACTTTATTATTTCTTATGGGCGCCATATTGAATTTTGACACCGTTAAAAAGAGTCTTTTTTTCTGATTTCAACCATGTGTAACATGTTGACAAAAGTATTTGATATTATGCTTTAACTGACGAAGAATGAATGCAATTTAAGATTAAATAAAGTAGCCATGAAATTTCGAACTGGCAATCACTTATCGTTGCATTAGTAATGGAAAAATGTTGTATACCAACAAAGAGAAACGAGATATGTATTCTTTAATCATCGAATCGAAATGCAACAATAGGTAGTACACGATATTTGCAATTGTGTCCTGAACGACGACAACCTTATCGTACCATTTTGCTAGATTTTGATAGAAAGTTAGTCGAGTATGGATCGTTTACCAAGCCGCGTAATGTTTACGGTAACCGGAATTTGGATAGAAATCAACGGGATATTTTACAAATGGTAAATTAAATGTGCGTTTTCGCAAAGTTTATGCTAATTTTGTATCTTATTTGTAACAATGAATTCAAATAACAATTAAATTAATATAAAGAAAACAATAATTACAGTAAATGTTCAAATATGTCGCCATTTTCGTTAATGCACAATTACGTAAGTTTTCCGAGCTGTTTGAACTGCTCCTTGTATGGTTCTCCTAGGAATTGCATTGAAGGCATTTTCGAGTCCAGCTCGAAGTTCTTCAATATTATGTGGAAGGTCACCTTTATAAACGTTATTTTTAATAGCTCAAAAACTTTTGTCAACATGTCACACATGGTTGAAATCAGAAAAAAAGACTCGTTCTAACGGTGTCAAAATTCAATATGGCGCCCATAAGAAATAAGAAAGTTGATGATGACCAGAAGAAAACGAAACGTCGTATAAAAATTTTAAGCACAACATTACTTAGATATTACTTTGCTAGAGGCAAAATAAGAAAATGATATTTTTCCGTTTTTCAAAGAAATCTTAAGCGTCATTTGTTCTAAATCTACTTTCTTTGCGGGATCATAATAAATCAAACAAATTTAAACCTATCGTATATCGTCAATAATAAGCGAGATCTAAATGGCGAGGATCGAAAATGAATCAGCCTGTATATCATGAACAGGCTTGTAATTTCAGTCCCGTTCGAAATTTTATTACTCGGAGTGTCCCTCCACAGTCTCTCGCGTCCCCACCAATTTGCCAATGCGAATGCGACAAGAGATTCAGCAAGCGAAGATCGTGGTAGTAATCTGTGGTCTATCAATGCAAATGCGTGTGCATAGAGAAAGATTGCTTTTCGTTTTCATTTAATAATTTCTGAGTTTCCTTTATTTATTTTACGTTGTCACTAGAGATTCCGTTTTTTATTTCATATTTTGAATTTCTATTCTTAGTTTAAATTTTATTATAAGAATATTTTCTTTTAAAACTTACCCACCTGGAATAAGCAGTGGTTTATATTTTCTGATTCTACTTTAACATTGTATTTACCTTGTTTTTTTAATAAATAAAAACACAAAATTTGTGAGATTTACACTTTATTATATGGATTTACATCAAGTAAACGCCGAATCTATTAAAATCTTGTTTTTTTACTTGAGGTTCCCCTTTTTATTTTATATTTTGAAGGTAGAAATTGTATTTTTAGTTTAAATTTTATTACCTATTATAAAAAAATCTTTTGGTTTATTTGAGTTGGCCATTTCTGCCACATGTACATAATGGATCGTTTAGAAAAATATGGAAAAGAATATAATGTTTTTCAAATGACAAATAATAAAAAATATTTGGAAAAATAATATAATAAAACTTTTATTTATTATAATATGCTTTAATTTTTTACATCACCGCTTGACACACTTTATTGGTTTCATAAAAAAAAAAAGGTGGCAACCCTATTGTCACTTTACATTCTTAGCATGGATGTGGTAATGTTATAAGGCATAAGTACCTATGCAGTTCCATAAATAAATTGATCGTTAATGCACAAAGGGTGTACTGGCGTAGGTAGCTGCTCTGTTTACGGGATTTAAAAATAGCGGTTCAAATATAAAAAGGCGTAAATATCCACCCCTCGTGAGGCGTTATTTTTTATCATAGGATGCTGTGTGGTGATTAGAGTATAGACGTAAATTAGTAAACAGAAACTTGCAGGTGTAGACTTCACCCAAAAATCAAATTTAAATTTCCTGCAATATTTATATTTAGTCATTTCAATGTAAAGCTATTAAAATAACTGTTAATGTATTATGTATGTAATATTTTCCAAGAATTGCACATGAGAAACGAGGTAAAATACATTTTATTGTATAGTTCCCAAATAAAATTTTACGGATGCATTTTTTATGAATGTTCGAGTGCAAGTAATCTTATTAATTAAAATAGATCGATGTCAATACAAAGCTTTGCGTATATCTCTTGGGTTAATGCAGTCTACTCCGTGCCCTACAATCCTGGCAGAGGGACAAGAACCACCATTATACTTACGACGTTTGTATCTTGCTCGAAAATGTTTATTAAAACAAAAAGCCAAAGAAAATGTCAACACCCTAAACTCAATACATCAATTAGCTGTAGAAGATCTAGTCAATCAATACTGGAGACGAAAGACATCACCGCCATTAGCAACAGCTTATAGAGATACATCTGAAATGCATGATTTAGCAATATCGAAGCAAATAAGCATGTAGTACGAAGCTACTCTTACCTCGCCTACAGTGATATTTTAAGTATATATTATATACACTCCGCCAAAAAAGTATCGCATAAACTAAAAAAGGGCATTTATGAACCAAGATATTTTTATACGTTCACAAAAAGTTTGCCTCGTGTATGTGAACTATAAAAACACTAACAAAATAATGGAACTTAGCGTTTTTACTTTTTTTCTTCCTAAAAGAACACATTTAGAAAAATGCATATGTGTAAGGTTTGTTCAGTTGTTTATTGAAAGTCTTCCTATACGGACAAATTTTAAAGTGCGAAGTCAGAGTTCTGTACCAACGCTTTTAAAACTAAAATGAGCAATTTAACTTCAGAACAAGTGGCTGCTATAGTTGCTTTAATCGAAGATGGACGATCTCAAGCATACGTTGCTAATTTGATGAACATCAATCAGTCAAGTGTTTCTAGAGCCGTAGCCAGAGGGAAACAGGCATTTACAGTAGAAGACCTGTACCAGGTCGTCCAAGATGTTCTACTCGCCAAGATGACCGCTATTTACTACTACAAGCATTACGTCGAAGACATGTAACTGCGAGACAATTGCAGAACGACTTGGCTAGAGTCAGAAATACTCGTGTGAGTACTCAAACTATTCGGAATAGGTTACGACAGAGTGGATTAAGAGCTAGAGTAGCTGTAACAGCCCCTCGTCTCACTAGGAACCACCGAGTGGCTCGCTTAAGGTTTGCCAGAGAACATGCAAATTGGAACATTAATGACTGGGCCAATATACTCTTCACAGATGAGTCAAGATTTGGTCTTTACACCTCAGATAGGCGTATCTCACAAGGAGTAGGCAAGAACTGCGAAACACAAAATTAAATGAGTCGTATATCATTTGAAAGAGGGAGTTAAGAGTAGAAAAACTGGAAACGGGTTTGAGTGCATGGGCCTTAATTTTTGAGATATGAAGAATTTTATTTAAAAACATTAACACCTGTAGCTTAAGAAGAATTATATGTACACAACTGATTGGTGTCTGTGTAGTCCAATTAGTTGAGCGCACGGATTACGAATTTTACCAGGAAGTGGACTAGGTTCGAGCCCATCCTGGGGACATTATTTTTCTATTATCAGTATTCATTTTTTTTTATTTTTATTCGTAATATATGTGATTACTAATAATCACAAATAACATATACAACTTTCACACACAACATTGGAAAAAAAAAACAATTATAATACAATGCAATAATTATTTATTAATAAATAAAAGAAAGAAAATGAGGTACGAAATCGTCGCACACGCGAACTTTTGTAGATATTTTGTATGTTAATAGTTCCTTGGTTTTCTAGCTCTTTTTTGTAAATAATAGTAATGAAAATAATATGTATGCACGAAACGCGTCTGCTAATAATGATTGTTGCTTATCAAATTTTATAATAAAGATATATGTAAAACTTTTCGGTTTTAACAAACCGAATACTAATCAGGTTATAAATCCATTAACGTGCTATATACACGCTTTCTTTCTTAAGTTACAAGCATTAATAGTTTTTTAACATTGTCTAAAATTAAAAAAAAAAAAAAAACAGCACAGAAAAGTGCTTAAAACTTGTTAAAGATTAATCGCATAGAAGTTGCTCGGTATTTATTTTCTAACCAACTCATTTTTTTATTGCATTCCCAGAGGTTTTACTTTTCTATGCTGTTCCATATTTTTTTTAATGTCATAATATTTATAGCTACATATAATTACATTATATATTCTTACATACAAATTTTCGAAGGAAATCAATTTTGTAACTGGAAATTGTAGAATAGTAGTAATGAGTTACATTATAATAAAGAACCTATAAATGCATTAGAGTTACTTCTTTGTCTCTATATGTTAAGAAATACTGATGATTGTGAAGCAAAACTCTTACTTTATCACAAATAGGTACTAAAATAAGAATAGAATTGTCGGTTAGTATGATATGATACAAAAGGCCAAGAGGCTGCAACGTTTATGGAATTCATAATTTCATCAGTGATGCGATTTCTTTTTCGGATAGATATCGCATTACACGACGATTTGAAATTTTATATTCTTTCATAATCTGACATCCACCTGGAAGATGCAACAAATCGAAAAATGCAATTATTTTCTGTATCCTCATAAAATTTGGCAACTGCAGCCATAACCCACATCTGCAATTGCCATCTTGTAACAAGCTGTTTTGTACTACGTGTTTCAACAAATTGATTATAAACATAATTTTTAATCCGAAATACTTTGTCACTATATGTACCACCTGCCAAAGCATCTCCAAAGTTCACCTGTGCGACGATTTCGTACATCCTTTTCTTTCTTTTATTTATTAATAAATAATTATTGCATTGTATTATTGCATTGTATTATAATTGTTTTTTTTTCCAATGTTGTGTGTGAAAGTTGTATATGTTATTTGTGATTATTAGTAATCACATATATTACGAATAAAAATAAAAAAAAATGAATAGTGATAATAGAAAAATAATGTCCCCAGGATGGGCTCGAACCTAGTCCACTTCCTGGTAAAATTCGTAATCCGTGCGCTCAACTAATTGGGCTACACAGACACCAATCAGTTGTGTACATATAATTCTTCTTAAGCTACAGGCGTTAATGTTTTTAAATAAAATTCTTCATATCTCAAAAATTAAGGCCCATGCACTCAAACCCATTTACAGTTTTTATACACTTAATATCCTCTTTCAAATAATATATGACTCATTTAATTTTGTGTTTCGCAGTTCTTGCCTACTCCTTGTCAGTGTACAGACGAGACGATGAGCGCTATTCGCAGTGTAATATCAGACCTAGACCTAATTTCGCTGGTGGCTCTATTATGGTTTGGGGAGGCATCTGTTTAACAGGTCGTATAGAGTTAGTACCAGTAGACAGAGGTACACTGACTGCCCACAGGTATATAACGGAAATTTTAGAAGAACATGTAGTACCATATGCGCCAATTATAGGAAACGAATTCATGTTAATGCACGATAATGCACGACCGCATGTTGCAATAATCGTCCAGGAATACCTTAACGATGTTGGTATTCCAGTTTTAGATTGGCCTGCGGTAAGTCCGGACATGAACCCTATCGAGCACGTGTGGGACCTCCTTCACAGACGGATACGAACCCAAAATGTTGCCTCAGCGGACCTGCATGGACTAGAAAATGCTCTCCGTGACGAGTGGGAGAATTTGGATCAGGCTTATATACGGAGGTTAATCGAATCTCTGCCAAACCTTATGCGAGCGGTCATAAGAGCCAGAGGTGGCAATACTCAGTATTAAAAGCTACTGTTATGACATTTTTCTTTCCAAAATTATAATTTCTTGTTTTAATAAAAATCTCAAGTATGAGTTCTTGTTTTTATTTGGCCTGTATTTTATTTAAACAATCATAGAAATTATATCTTAGAGCGCATTAAAGTATATTTACAACTTTATGCTACAAACAAAGATTATGCGATACTTTTATGATTCAAAACTAAATTATGCGATACTTTTTTGGCGGAGTGTATTATATACTTGAGCAAAATCATATCGTAGAAGATTATGTTTGTATCTATACTGATGGCTCGAAAATAGCAAATGTTGTAGCATATTGCAATTTATATATCTAATCAAAGTTATGAGTCTTACATTTTGAACCCTTTAGCATCCGTATATACTGCAGAAGCCTTTGCAATCTGGAAAGCACTAGAGCATGTAAGATTAAATAACACATGCAGATCTGTAAATATATTGTCCGACTCTAAGTCTGTCCTGACAACGATTAAAAATTTCAACTATTCTGGAAACAACAACTACATAATAGCTAACATTATATCTAGTATCCACAGTTTAAGAACACATGGTATTAATGTGCGATTAGTATGGGTAAAAGCACATTTTAATATAGAAGGCAATGTAATTGCAGATTACTATGCCAAAAATCCATTGAAAGATATGACAAGACACCCCTAAGCAACTTCATGCTATTTATATCGTTGAAGTTACTAGAAATAATTGCGAGAAATCTAAATTTTATTATTAAAAACAAAAGAAATGAGTATGTATCGAATTATTCATCAAACTCAAGGAGCACATTTTAAATATCTTTGTATGTAATTATGTAGTACATCCTAAAAACGAACTACTTATCCTATAAAATTTGTTTTAATACTATTTTACGACCGAGCAATTAGGTTTCTTATCAATGTCAATAGTTCTGTCAGAGTTCTTGTATATCAAGGCATGTAACAGTCATTAAATATGATATTGCTGGGAAAGAATATTATACCATATGATAATATATTGAAAGTTTACATTCCATTAAAGTATGTACATATATATTTATGTATGTACCTATACCCAAATCCAAGCTTAGTTTGAACTCTTTTTGTTAAATGTTATTACTAACCTGAATGTGTTTTTAGGAAACTAAAACCCAATATTAATGTTATTTATATACATATATAACATACTCAGCATTATTTATGATAACCAAGTGATAAACAGATCATTTCTTCTTGAACTAATCAAAAGTTTGCACATCAGCCAGTGTTGCAATAAAATATGTAGATATTTGCCAATGAACGTAACTAAAGATTATTATCAACGGATATGTAACACGCAATAAGATATTAAAACCAGTCTTATACTTAACGTATTTTGACGTAAAAAATCAGAAGCAAATACATATCCTTTGTTACATAATTTAATTTTGAAATATATATACAGCCTGTTTACCGTTTTATGATTTTATTTTCAAAGGATGACTAAACATTTTAAATTAAGGTCATTAACGTAAAAATATCTTAACAAAAATTGCATAATAAGATATTAATGTAAAATTTTGTGGTTTTTACATATTTTTTTTTATTTTTAAGTGGTGATTAAGCATATTAAATTTAACTATTTTTTTTATTTTTTTTCATGGAATGTTATTTTAATTTCATTTGCCCCACTCTGTATTATCATAAATATCTTTATCCTTTAAATAAATAATTTTTTACTAAAATTGTTTCTATGCACTTTTTTTTGTTTGTCTTTTCGTAGTTCACAAGCATAATTTTAATGAAAATTACTTTGTTGTCATTATTGAGGGAAGGAATGATTGTTTAAGGAAAACAAAGTTTAATAGTGAATTATTTTATCAGACTATATCAAGTATAAATCACACTAATGTTATCTTAGTCTCTTTTCTAAGAAATGATTGTCATACAAATCGATTAATATATAGTTTTAATTTTATACTGCAATTTCAAAATTTTAAAATTATTTATTACATAAACTTGCCCCAATTTGGTCTTTAGATTCCAAATATGTCATTATACACAGGCTGTTCCTTTTAAAAAAAGGTAACTTTGCTATGGATCTTTCTTTTCGAACATCCTGTATAATTCAAAATAATTTTAAATTGTAAGTACATACGAAAGTCTAGCTAAATAAAAGGATTTCAAAAAATCCTATGCTTTTCCATATAGAGCCCGCGCCGATGTTGTGTTGTTATTTCCAAAAACAAAAAAAAAAAACAAATTAACTAAATACATTATAAGTACCTAGTCGATTTAATGCAAAAAATGAACTCAATATCATATTTTGTAATGTGTGTAATTTTTCGGTTAAGTATCATAGAACTATTCGTTGCTTAACATAATTTGAAGGTCTTAAACATTCTCTGAATAACTGTATTATGTTACTAATGTTATATATACCTAAGTATCGAATAACATTTATTTTTTAGATATAGGTATGGTCTATAAATAGACCGTAGGTTCCATCAGCCTAATGCGAAAAGCTCCTTTTTCCTGTTGTTTCAGGTATAACAGGATCTAAAGTTAGATTCCCCTTTCGTCGAATCTGCAAACAAACCACACCTTTATCACCCGTGCGTACAGGAAGGTTGTAGAGAAGAAACGGCTAACACAAGGAATAAATAGAATTTTGTGCGTTCGCATTTCGTTTTTCTTGCCGACAAAATAATGGGAACATGTTTCAATTTATCGATGTTTGCGTCTCGCTCAATAGTCGTAGTCAAAATGGCCTTATAAACCCTCATTTCGTTGATATTATAATAGTGGATTCACTTAATCTTTTTAAGGATATCCTTAAAAATATTCACTGTTTGAATTTCATGACTTTTGCATGATGGGAAAACAAATAGGTATACTCCTGATTTGAAATTGTAATCTATAACATGTCTTCCATCCTGTTCAATCCATTTACCAATTGTCACTTGAAAAGCACTTTCCACAGTTGTGAGCATGGCAGGTGTAATAGAGACAAACGCGTCGGCAGTTCTTTATCGCATGTTTTATTCAATGGTTGGAGGTTCCCTACAAACCAGTTCTGTTACATACCCCTATAAAAAAACGATCTATTTTTGTTAGATTGGGCGACCTCGCAGGCCAATGAACTGGTCCTCCTCTTCCAATCCAGCGACTTTCACACTGATTATTTAACAAGGCTTTGATTTGTTGCAAACAATTGACCGAAGCTCCATCTTGCTGCACTCAAAAAAAAATTCTGTAAAATTACTTGTAAAATCGATGGCAACTTTGTTACCATCGATTTTACGGCTAAATTTACTGGGGCATCGATAAAATTAAACAACGCTTGTAAATTTCATAGCAACCCCCCCCCAAATTTACACTTGTAAGTATTTTTGGGTCTGCAAAATTATTGTGCTGTTTTAAAATTACGTAGTAAAAATACAAGCACTGCGACATTTAGCATTCTCCATAGTACTTTTTAGTTATTACTATTTAAAATTACACATAAAATACTTTTTTGCGCCTCCGTCCAGAAACACTGATTTTGCATTACTTTAAATCGGCCGGAAACTTACACAATCTCTTAAATAATTCAAATTCTTTCCAATTCGATTTTTGGAAAATTTTACAAGTAATAAATTGTTAATAACTTGTTGCGCAACCTGTGTAATATGAGCTTGGGTCTCCACTGCCCTTATTATTGATGAATATCAATATGTACCAAAACTAACCAAGAAAATTAAAACGTCAAAATACTAAGGTATCTTAATCCGGGTGTCAAACTCAAATGTCATACGTAATATGTATTGCCAACCTGTACTGTTAACTCCCTAGCGTTAATTTCTTTTATTATTTACAACAAAATTAAAGTTTGTCGGCTCAAAAAATAGTGTGTAACACACGGCCAGAAACTCTTTTGCGAGTATTCGCACTTGTGAGACCTCGGCTTCGCCTCGGCCCCACAAGCCGTACTCACACTCGCAAAACTATAGTTTCTGGCCTAGTGATACAAATAATTATTTTTGCATGTCAGAAAATGCAGGCATTTCATGTAAATGGTATTTTCTTCGGAAAGGCTTTTGTTTTACTGTGAATTGTGAACGTCTTAATCTATTTTTTGAAACAACCTAGAAAGAAACCTCTATATCTTGGGCATTGGAAACACAAACGATAACCAAGTATAAATATTTTAACTTCACTGAGATTAACCACTAATATTGAGTAAGCCGGTCAAAAATGCCAATGAAAAATTCAAATAGCAAACCACAAATCTTCCAAAATACATGGAAGATTTGTGGAATCCTTCTAATGTTTTGGATTGTTAACGACCTACTCTTGTGGGTTGTATTTTTTTGAATTATTGAGTTTTGATTGTCTCATTGATTTGTAAAACTTACATGGAAGATTTGTGGCATCTTTCTAATGTTTTGGATTGTTGACGACCTACTCTTGTGAGTTGTATTTTTCTGAATTTTTGAGTTTTGATTGTGTCATTGTAAAACTTACAGTGTCATCCTGTTAAAGTAGTGATTTGAGTTTTTCATTAGCAGTTTTGACCGGCTTACCCAATATTAGTGCTTCACCTCAATGTTGTACGGTCACGTACTCCTTCTAAAATTTAATTTTATTGTTGTAATATTTCATCACTCGGTATTTTAAAACTATAATAAATTATTTCGCGGTAATATTACCTGTCCTAAAATTTAGGTTTTTATGGTAAATTCTTTAATATTTTGAGTAATTTTACATAGTGACTACTTTATGCCTTAAAATTCCTTCAAATAATGAGGAATTTATAAAGTGCACCAAATATCGCTGTGAATTTGCTTTGTTAATGCACGTAATTTTACTGTAACTTATGGGTAAAATTGCACCAGTTCTTTATAGTGTGTAACCACATATTTTGAGCTTGGATGTTTACAGGTAACTTTGAATTAATCTTGGTAACTCATTTACGAGAACTTTGGTCGTTAAAGCCAGTTAAAAGCCAGACAACATCGGTGATCTCAAACAAAAAAAAAATACAAACAGAAATAAGGAATAATTCACTTCCAGCCTTATTCATAGTCGGATTTAGTAGCTACTAACATCCTACTAAGAACATCCACATTCATAGTGGTATTTAGTAGCGTACTAAGCCAACTAAATCCTTAGTATCGATTGGAAGTATGTTTAAAACGCTATTAAATGTAACCTAAAACTTGTATGTAAATATATGTCGTCACCGTAGTATATTATCTTCTATGTCCAAATTTAATAATATTGGTAATTTCAATTTTAAGAAATGTTGCTTCATAAGTTCAACAATTTAGCTCATTTCCTTCTTGTCTTACAACAAATTGTGAAGTAATATAATTCCATCCTTAATTATTTTTTTTTTCTGTTGCAATAGTCAATGATTTAAACAAGAAAATTAAACAAAATATACAAATAATATTGGTTTTATTTAAATATTTTAAAAATATATAATAATAAGGAAAAACTGAAAAGTACCATGTTTGCTTTTGGCAACGCGCCTGTTTTGAATGCTTCCCTTGTTTTGAAAGAATTGGCATCTTTGTGACTTTTAAAGTAATAGCAAATACGTTGCTTGCTTACATTCAATGTTTTTGAAAAGAATTGCTGACAGGCCGGAGGTACCTATAAGAGACTGTACCTTATAATATATATATAATGTATTGTAGTTAATGCAATATAAGTCATAAAAACAAAAAAAAAATAATTAAAATGTCTTCTAATATAGTTCTGCCTAAAAACATTTGCATTCTCAACGTCGTGAACATCCCCTTCATTAAATCGGTTGTCTTCGCCAAAATCGTATTCTAAAATGACAATATTAAATACTTACTACCACAATAATGCCAACATAAAATTTTACGTTCTATTTCTGGTTGGTTTTCTAAAATAACATTATGCAAATTGGCAACAGCAACTATTGCTGCTTTGGTTGTATCAATATTTTTGTACCTGTGTCATCACCATATGCACCTTTAGTTAAGTATCAGTATAGTCGCCAAAACTTGTGTTTCAGGTGAAATAGGCAAACCACGATTGCTTACTGTACTTAAATTATCACGAATTAAATTTTTAAAAATATACATTTTTGAAGATTCGATATTTTGTCTTAAATGATTGTCCATTATACATTTTCAAAGGATTATGCCTTTCTAAATACAACTTTGGATTACGAACGAGCCCTAGATAAATTTCTGCTGCTTAAAATTCAACTAATTCATCTTGAATATCAATTAACTCATCAGCCATTTACTTTGTACTTAAATATAAGAGACGTTTATAAATGTTTGTCAGATTCTGTCAAAATCTTACAAGACATTCATTGCGCATGAACTTGTTAATATTTTACCCTGTTGCCACACAGTTTTCTCTACTACCATTCTATTATTTAGTAGCCACCATAAACGCGACTATGAATGGCAATGGTTAGTAGGATTCTAATATGATCTCAGTGGCCGTACTAAAACCCTATTAGGGACTCGACTATGAATACGGCTGTTCAAGTTTTAAAACAAGTTAGATAGAAGAGTTTTACTATAGATTAGGTTATTGCCAACAAATAAATGGAGAACATTTCGAAAATTTAATAGGTTAACCTCTAATTTTAATAGGACTAAAATTTCGGATAATCTCATAGTCTTAATCCATGTAATTAATTTAATCAACTACTAGGTCATAAGTGTTATAGGTCGAGACTTCAAAAATATAATAAAGAAAAATCATCTACACTCCGCCAAAAAAGTATCGCATAAACTAAAAAAGGGCATTTATGAACCAAGATATTTTTATACGTTCACAAAAAGTTTGCCTCGTGTATGTGAACTATAAAAACACTAACAAAATAATGGAACTTAGCGTTTTTACTTTTTTTTTTTTTCTAAAAGAACACATTTAGAAAAATGCATATGTCTAAGGTTTGTTCAGTTGTTTATTGAAAGTCTTCCTATACAGACAAATTTTAAAGTGCGAAGTCAGAGTTCTGTACCAACGCTTTTAAAACTAAAATGAGCAATTTAACTTCAGAACAAGTGGCTGCTATAGTTGCTTTAATCGAAGATGGACGATCTCAAGCATACGTTGCTAATTTGATGAACATCAATCAGTCAAGTGTTTCTAGAGCCGTAGCCAGATATAGGGAAACAGGCATTTACAGTAGAAGACCTGTACCAGGTCGTCCAAGATGTTCTACTCGCCAAGATGACCGCTATTTACTACTACAAGCATTACGTCGAAGACATGTAACTGCGAGACAATTGCAGAACGACTTGGCTAGAGTCAGAAATACTCGTGTGAGTACTCAAACTATTCGGAATAGGTTACGACAGAGTGGATTAAGAGCTAGAGTAGCTGTAACAGCCCCTCGTCTCACTAGGAACCACCGAGTGGCTCGCTTAAGGTTTGCCAGAGAACATGTAAATTGGAACATTAATGACTGGGCCAATATACTCTTCACAGATGAGTCAAGATTTGGTCTTTACACCTCAGATAGGCGTATCTCAGTGTACAGACGAGACGGTGAGCGCTATTCGCAGTGTAATATCAGACCTAGACCTAATTTCGCTGGTGGCTCTATTATGGTTTGGGGAGGCATCTGTTTAACAGGTCGTACAGAGTTAATACCAGTAGACAGAGGTACACTGACTGCCCACAGGTATATAACGGACATTTTAGAAGAACATGTAGTACCATATGCGCCAATTATAGGAAACGAATTCATGTTAATGCACGATAATGCACGACCGCATGTTGCAATAATCGTCCAGGAATACCTTAACGATGTTGGTATTCCAGTTTTAGATTAGCCTGCGGTAAGTCCGGACATGAACCCTATCGAGCACGTGTGGGACCTCCTTCACAGACGGATACGAACCCAAAATGTTGCCCCAGCGGACCTGCATGGACTAGCAAATGCTCTCCGTGGCGAGTGGGAGAATTTGGATCAGGCTTATATACGGAGGTTAATCGAATCTCTGCCAAACCGTATGCGAGCGGTCATAAGAGCCAGAGGTGGCAATACTCAGTATTAAAAGCTACTGTTATGACATTTTTCTTTCCAAAATTATAATTTCTTGTTTTAATAAAAATCTCAAGTATGAGTTCTTGTTTTTATTTGGCATGTATTTTATTTAAACAATCATAGAAATTATATCTTAGAGCGCATTAAAGTATATTTACAACTTTATGCTACAAACAAAGATTATGCGATACTTTTATGATTCAAAACTAAATTATGCGATACTTTTTTGGCGGAGTGTATTTTGTGCTGCATAATGCATGAATCATCCTGTATATTTCAAATTTCATTCAAAAGGCGTATCTTTAAAATAGAAAATGGATGTGTCCGACCATTTTTCATAAAACTTATGTACTACAAAAAAACAGTGAAGCGAATTTTTTTTTTACAGTAGTAAATAAAAGCTTCTTATCAAAACCCTGGCAAAAAGTATCTTTCTTTTCCTGACATGTAGAATCGAATATTTAGTTTTCTTATTATAAATAGATTTGCACCCTTACGGTTTGGGAGTGGCAGACATCTTCTTGTGTCGACGCCTGTCAAAATAACCAGCAACAAGTTAAAGATATAAAAATCGCGATTGGGGATTCGTTGGAGACGAATTAGAATCGTGTAATAATTAAATAAATATTCTATTTGAAACTTTTTGATCGGCAGTTTTGGATCGTTGTATGTTTGTTGTAATTCTAGGAGTGTGGATGCAATCTTGCATATTAGCAACAAGTTAAAACTGTATAGTGGAATTAACGAAGTGGGGGCATAGATTTATTTAATCGATAAACGTAACATTTACTTTTATATATATATGTATATATGTGTTTGCAAGTATGTACTGTGGATATTGGGATTTTATCAATGTAGCAAGATTTCATGGGAGTGTTATAATTTTGCGTATCTTAGAGTGGGTGTTGCTCCGTTAAATTTCGCAATGCAAATTAATTGGCAAGGAATATAATAAGATATGTACGTGCATTTATATATATTATCGCATTTCGGGGGTTGTAGCCATTTTCCCCGAATAGATGGCGTCCTGATCGCAGGTCCGCACCCACAGCGTATTGACAACCGGAACCCCCGATACCGGAAAACCGACTTAAATGAAACGGGAATCACTCACCGAGCAGCAGGAGTTTGATATCCTTGGCCGCCTGGATGCCGTCCTCCTTCAAATTCTTCTCGATCTGCTTGCTCCTGGCCAACGCGGCCCTCTCTTCCGCTGACGAGGTGCAACCCATCTTGCAGGCCCTGCAAGTTCCCTCCGTACAAAACGTTGCGTCGGTTTTAATTCGAACTGTGCGCACGGAAAACACACCGGGCTCCGCTACGAGTAACGGGGCTCGCAGAAATCGCACCTTCTCGGGGGGGAGGAGGCCTCTCTAACACACGAACCTTTATGATCGCGACCTCCCTAGCCTCGTTTCACTGCCTGTGTTATAATAACACATCCGAACGGCGCTGGACCGAATACCGCATCACTGCCGTGCGCGTTATATCTAGAGAATGGGTGTCTCTTCTCTCGTACGGATAGGTCGGAGGAGTCGTGTATCTGACGCGTAGTGGGTATTCTGTCGCTTTTTCCCGCTTGATTCCGCGCTGGGATTTTGGAGTGGTCGACGACAGGAGACGTAAACCAGGGACCCGATACGCGTTTTGGGCAGTCCGGAGCGCACTTTCGTTCGATGTTGGGCGCCGGTGTTGCGGCGCAGGCGTCGGCCACCTACACTACGCATGTTCGGCGGTGATAGCAGGCGCACGCAGTGAGACGACGCGCGTACAGTCGCTGCCAAAAGAAATAGTCGAGCGTGGAGACGCAAACGCGTCCGGCACACTATAGGACAGATTCCCAAAAATCGTCTCAAAAGTGCATTGTTATAAAATATTTTTCAATTGAAACGAGTCACCTCAAACACGCAAACCTGTCAATTGAAAGGGATTAACATTATCACCGATGAGCAATTCTGTCTAAACTCTGTTTTGCCCCGTTTTGCCAGAGACACTTTATCTTACCCTGATAGCTTAAAGCCATCAAACTATCTGAGGATGTACGGGGAGCACCTCCGCTTAGTGAGGGGAGGCTACGGAGACTAAGCCTCCTCTATTATTTTTAATAAAATAAGTAGCGTTTATTATGTATTAAAATAATGTTAAAGCATCGGTTATATACTAAAATAAAAATGCAAAAAAATATATAATCAATAGCATATTTATTCATTACTTAATTTAAAAATGCAAACAAATTTTCAATAATGCGCGAAATTTTACCGTACGCACTATAATAGCAAGCGAGGAGGCAAGCCACAGATTTGGCTCCGCACCGATGATTAATGCCATGGCTGAAAGCAATGTGTCTCCGTAAGTGCACGTGCACTTTATACGGCGAATACGTACGGTTGGAGGCTTGCCGCCGCGGTGAGATCCTACCCGATCGGCATGTTGCGTTATCGGTCGTAAAACGTTGCTACGCAACTGCCCATGCGCCTCCCAGCTCCCACTACTAATAACTTAAGAAGCATTGGGTGAGTTTTGTTAGTTACGCACACAAAATGGATAAAATGAACGAAATTATAATTTGCCAAGATATTGTCCACTGGTTGGTAAGAAATTCTTTTAGTTGTTTAAACATAGAGACGAAATTACACATCGTACAAAACATTGAGAAACCACGGCCTAATTTATCTGTAGTATCTAACGACGGCAACCGGCAAAATCGTGGTTTTAGTTCATTATGGTACACTAAATGTGGTTGGTTAACTGATTCAATTGAACAGGAAAGATTATTTTGTTGGCCATGTCTACTTTTTTGTAACTAAACCGAAACGTGGTCGAAATTAGGTTATACAGATTTAAAAAATCTACCGCGCGCTATTGAACGGCATTCTAAGTCTAAAGAACACATTTCATCATTGTGCAAATTTAAATTATTTGGAAAAGAAAATATTGCTACTGCTGTAAACAGGGCGCGCAAAGATACAATTATTGCCTATAATACTGAAGTTAGAGAAAACCGCAAAAATTTAAGAAAGTTAATAGACGTAACAATATTTTTAGCAACACAAGATTTAGCCTTTCGGGGACACAAGATTGTATTTCTTTTGTATTAGAACAAGAAATAGATACAGAAATTAAAGAAGCTCCGTTTTTTCTTGGCAGGTAGATGAAACCACAGATATTTACTGTAAGTCTCAATTATCAATCATATTACGTTATGTCAAGAGCGGTAAAGTTATTGAAAATGTTTTGGGGTTTTTTAACGTATCATCCGGTCGAATAGCTGAAGATTTATTGAACCTTTTATCAAATAACAGCGAAAAATATGATTTAAAAAAAACAATTAGTCGCTCAAACATATGATGGTGAATCTGTTATGGCAGGGCATTTAAATGGTTTACAAAGTAAAAAAAAAAAACAATTGCACCTCAAGCTCTTTTTGTACATTGTCATGCTCATGCCTTAAATTTAGTTTTGAGTAAAGCTTGTAATATAAACAAAGAATCTACAATTTTCTTTTCTAATTTAATTGTTATTGTTTTTAGAGTTTATTTTTGATTTATTATTACGTTTATTAAGAGTTTATTTTTACATTTTTATTACCTTTTTACCTATCACCTCATCCAGTTTCCTATCCAGGCAAGATTTCACTCTCCTCTACGTGGTTCTTGCTAGATAATAATTTATATTTTATTTTAATCTAATTTTTTTTTTAATTTTTATTCTACACTTACAATGCTGCAATAATAACTATAAAAATGTAATTCATTGACTGAGAAGGGTTACTTAGGCTACAGCAGCCTCTCTTGAACAAAACGTCACGAGCCGCCACTGCCGGACACTGTCAGTTAAAACCGCACCTTTTTAAGCTGCGATTAGAGACCAGTCCAATCTGTAGGGGCTGGTAATTAGATGATCCATTAAGAAAACCATACTTGGGGACGCTCGGCTTGACATCGCCAGCGTTAGGAAAGCTCCTCTGGGGAATGTCCTAGCGTTTGTGAAGACAATAGACTGGTGGACAACCTAGGTAGGTCAACGTAAATGGAGAAAACATAATGGGCCTAATGAGGCCTAAATGCAGTGGCAATAGCCATCCACCAAGAAATCCAGAATTTAGAAGACCTTATCAATATATTTTGAATATATTCGTAAACTAAAATGGCATATTTAGAAATGTCAATAATTATGACAATCTGAGTTTTGCCACTAAGGGCTCCTCAATTCTAATAGTGGATCATGCACACAGAAATAAAAACGACTTGTTTTGCTTTTTTATTATTATTTTTTATTGCCATTTTAAAATAAAAGTTTTTGAAAACAGCATTTTAAGTGTAAATTATTTTAGTAGCTGAGAATTTCATAGATTTTTAGTAAACTGTGAAAATGTCATGTGCATATAATGCAACTTCGACCACGCATATCTCTACAATAGTGTAGAAATCAACCTGCGTTTATAAGAAGTTTTTTCTCATTTTCAGTTAAAGAATCGCTATACAAAAACTTTGAACTTCCTTGTCGGGCAGCCTGTATAATTAACCCAAAACAGTCAATGAACAATGAATAGAGCTGTGTAATAAAATCTGGGACAAATATATTTAAGTTGTGTAAAGTAGCTTTCGTTGTCCTGGAAAGTCGATTTCCTTAATATGCTGTCAGTGTCATGTGTCACCAAATATAGTCAGAGATTAGTCAGATCCATCTTTGAAAACATTAAGGCCGGTCACAAGTTGAAGGCAGCACAGCCGAGGATTTGTCGAATTTTGTCGAATCTTCAGCAAGAAAAAATGGTTCTGGACGTCCTAGAAACAACGTTGTCCCTGAAGATGTGGCCTTGCTAAATTTCATAACGGAAAACCCTTTTACAACAGACAGAAAAGCTGCTGTGGAAACATATTTCCCAGTTTCCAGACTGAACATGTTATTCGAACACTCCAAGCCACACACATTTTTCTGATACTAATAAATGTTTACCAATTCTGTCAACATGTCATTCATGGTTGAAATCCTTTTGGTGGTGTCAAAATCCAAAATGGCGTCCATAAAAAATAAAAAATAAAACTTGATGATGAACTGAACAAAACAAAACGGCAATATAAACAATTAAAGTACACCATTAAATAGAGAATCAAAAGTGACATTGAGATTGTGTTTTTTCTCTCTTTCCAAATTAAAATAAAGTTGCTAAAGGTAAAAAAAGAAAATAATTTTTTTTTCGGCTTTAAAAAATCTAAAAATGTGACACGGATCAATTTTCTCTTCAGGTGCATAACAAACTTTGCCAATTTTAAAGAAATTAAAAAAAAACATATTTTTTAAATATCTTGAAAACGGTAAAAACATAAATACCTACTACGCATTTAGTACATTATCCTTTTCTTCTAATAAAAACAAACCAGTACATCATCATGTAATACTTTTCTTTTTGTCCATGTCTGTACACGGCGTCGTTCCTATATATGAAAAAGCAGTTAATGGCATAGAGGTCGCTACTTCATGACTACAAAGCCGCGCAGTTAAACCACCCATATCACATTTAAAAGTAAGCCAGACTTTGACAGTCGTTTTCGTTTTGGCGAATAGGATTCAGTAGTAAGAGAAAGGACGCTCAGCGCCTCATAGTTGAGAATAGCAACAACTACTAAAGTACCTATTGATAATAGCACTGTTATCTAGGAGGAAATTTGTGTATTTTTACGCAAGCGATAACGAAAAGGACTATCGATCGTTTTCAGCAAGTATCAACTACGTCACTCGCTTCCTTGTAAACCAAAAACGGTTTGGATTTAGAGAAATTCCTGATTAAATAAAAATAATACCAAAAATAAAATTAAGAATAAATATAAGTAAATGTACAAATATTGAAAAATAGTGGAAATTTAGCTTTTCATATTTTTTTTTCTAAGTAAAAGCTTTGGAATTTTAACATTCTTTTCAATAATTTTCTCATCCAAGGTACGTTATAATATTTTGTGTGAAAAAAATTAGTTCAATTCTTAGAATTCACATTGAGAGAAATACTGGCAGTATATAATATCAATAATCTACTTTTATTCGGTGAATTCACTTACAGAATGAAATATTATTTATTATACAAGTTTTGATTAAGTAATAAAAAGATTCGTTACTGAAATAAATACGTTTTGCATTATTATAACAAACGTAAACAATTTGATGAAAAACTGATGCGGTCAAATTAATAAAATAATAACAGATTAAAATTCGGAACCGAAATGTATAACACAGAAGGACGAACACAACTGACCACCAGTTTTATAGTAAATTTCCCAATTTTTGGTAAATTTACCCTATACATTACAGGAATCCCGTAGGAAAAGTGTAATATTTTTTAGTGTGTATTCTTTCATATATTCAATAAATAATTTTGTTGATAATATATTCATGCATTGTTATTTTTTATGTACAATTTTTGTAAAATTATTCGCCGTTACGAATGCAGTAAAGTTGATATCCTGTCCATTGTTTTAATGACTTGCAACTTATTGCAAGAACGAACAGTTAACATACCTTGATGAAAAGTTATATCTTATGATAGCTAATTTATTCAATAAATATACGTATAAAAGTAAAGGGCCTTAATGAATAGAAATCATTGAAATGCAGTTCTATACTCATCAAAGCAATCTATACTCATATAAGTTGAATGAAAACATTCATTATAAAACTGGTGTTCTTTACAAGAACAACATATATCATTGAGTCAATCAAGGCAACATTTCATCTTTAATGACATTGGTTTCATGACTATAAATAAACTATTCATTGCATTAGAATAGTTTATTTATAGTCATTTAATAAATTTGTTTTCATTGATTTTCCGCACTAATTCTAATGCAATATTTCCTGTGAACAATGAATTTTTATATTGCTTCGGAACCCACTTTTGATTCGCTGCATATACCCATATGACCAAATCTTTTTGTTTTCCTATAAACATTAAAGACTTAACATACCATTGAGCAACAACTTAATTACACGTACTTAATAAAATTCAATTGGACACTTCAAATAGTAGATACTCAGCCTTTCATAATTACTAATTTTAATCATATCTTATTCAATCAAAATTCTAAAAATAATCCTCTTTCTTTCCGCTAATTTGCATCTTAGTTGGGCCCATTTTGGGGGAATTTAGACAATGCAGTAAAGAAATGATAAACATTAGATAAAAATGTGTAATCACTTACAATCGTGATTAGAAAAAAAATAAGCTTAGATTGTCTCTAAATATGTATATTAAAATGTTTACATAATACGTAATTAAAGTAAGACTTCTTTTTTCATATAAAAATATCGTTTTGAAAGTGCCACTTGCTTTCATTGTCTTTACTTTTTTAAAAGATTTTATTTAACAATAATTAGATACATATTGCAATTCAAACAATATACCATAATTACCCGGCAAAATTGTACAAATTTTTCCTGTAAATAAAAAGCAAAATTCTGAAATCTCAGCAAAATCGCGAAATGTCACTGTCTGATATGCTTTTTTAGTTTCAACTTGCAAGGATCATTATGCAAGAAAAATTATGAGGACAACACATTTGGAAAGTAACTTTCTTGTTACTCATTTACTTAATTAACTCGGGCAAGCGCCTTCATTAATCAAACTGTAAATTCTCTGAAAAAAGTATGACTCAAAACTAGTTGTAAGTACAAGATGTTATTTCGTCCAAGATACATTGAGAATCAGAATGAATATTAGATCGTCTAATTCTCGACTTCTAATCTGTCTGTAAATCAGAGCAATTCACTAAATCCATCTCTGCAGTTGGATTGAATGCAACTTATCCGATCTGTGATTTCTACCTGGAAATTCTTGTAAAATGGATATGTCAAAAACACGTGATCTGATTTCGTTTCCAAAAGATTGCTGCAATGTTCAATATTGCGAATTACTGAACGCTCGAATATTATTGAAAATCATGGGATCATCAACAAGAAAACCAGAAGTAATTAATAGGTATATACAACCGCAAGAAGAAATTATTTTAGTTGGGTCAGGACAGAAGAAAAAATGCATTTTATCCACGATTGTATGCGTCAAATCCATATAGAATCATAGGACAAGAATTTTATCTGATGAACTTTTGACTCATCGTCGTAAAACAACGAAAAATAGGTAAAACGAACATAAGATTTCGATTCGTGAACAAAAAGATCTTTATCTAGAGGGAACACGGAAATGATTATAACGACATATCAACTATCAATTCGACATATCATCGACCGAGTTAACACATGTAAGTTATATAGATACTAGATAAGAACTTGGTATATATATATCACTTCATTCAAAACTGATTCTATTGTTGCAATAGAAGTTCACCATCAAATATCCAGTTCAACAGAGCAGAAAGAAGCAGAATGCCTAGTTCCAGAATGATAAAATCATCCCCGGGGTAAGAAAAATAACAATTTCATATTTTTCTGTGCTGATTATATTAATACTTTGTCTTAGTGGAGGATTGTGGATGGGCCAAGGTACTTTGGAAGTACCCCTAGAACTATTCTCCACAAACAGGAGCAGATTGCTTGAACGTCTTGAAAACAGAGGTTTGGGAAATTCCATCGTCTTACTGCAAGGAGGCACTGAGATCCAGAAATATGACCAAGACAACTATTTTCTCTTCCAACAGGTTAGTATTGGTAGCATTGTAAGAGATTCCTCTTGATACAAAATCAACTTTCCACCTTCCTCCAGGAATCCAATTTTATTTGGTGTTTCGGAGTCGTAGAACCGAATTTTTTCGGTGCGATTGAGGTGGAGACAGGCAGAGCAATCCTCTTTATGCCAAGATACCAACCCGATCATGCTATATGGTACGGCCCTGTTTGGAGCACTGAAGATTTTCGCCAGAAGTACAAGGTGGATGCAGTCTATTTTATAGATGAGGTAAAATATTATTATTAATTTCTTTTTACAATGCAGGCTGTCATAAAAAGAGTGGGAACTTGCGATATCTTGGAAATTATAATAGCTGTATTGATGAGAAAAAAAAATCATAACTAAAGTAGCAATGAGTAATTTAAATTTTTAAATTCCAAACTTGAGCGCTAGAGGGCGCAGTTGCCAAGGTTAACAGTAAATTTTAAATTAACTGGGAAAAGGTCCAAAATTAGCTATAATTTATTAAAATCCGTAATCAATTACTAACCATTTTGATTAAAGACGTTTGTCTATATTTTGAACTACCGTAAAGTGAGGCTACTTTGTGACATATTTTGAGGTTTTTGTACGGTATCTGTATTTATTTACGTTATATAGTGTTTCAAATAACCGCACTTGATGACTTTCGCCTATTTTTTGTAAACAAATAAAGTTAAAGTGTTTAATAAAATATGCTATAGGTGCAAAAAACATCAAATTACCCCAATTTATGACATCTATATATTTCTATTGAAATCAAAGCGAAGTAATAATGAAGTAACCCCTGTGCTGATTCTACAGGGAAGATTTCTAAGTCTCTAGGCGTGGAATAAGCAGTTTTTTTTAATAAAAAAATTAAGATTTATTTGCAAAAATAAAACAGGCCTTCGTTTCTTGTTTATTAAAAGTTTTTCTTCAAATGATAGCGGAATTTGTAAAAGATCTTGCACACAATTAACATCCATCATTAATAATAAACGTCACTTTGAAACGTCTTTGAAATCACACATGCGCGGTACGCGCCGAAAACAATGCAGTCCCAATGAATGCACGACGTTAACTGGAGACACGAAATTGTGTGCCCGAATGAGACGTATAAACGCATATGGCGAAGATAAGCGTAGCCGGCCGCTCATACTCGAAATAGGGACATCGGAAATTGTGCTACGGAATATAGTTTCGAGCGTTGACATATGCGCTAGTGTCGGTGATGCGGAAAGAAACTTTGATACCATCGTTATTAAAATACGTAAAAATAATAAAACGGAATAATGCACTAAATTAGATGCGAATTTCTTTCTGTATTTATCTTGGTGGTTGGGTGGGCACGTGCCGTTGTGCCCTTTAGTACCAGCCGCCACTGTTTGTTTGAATCCAGACTTTAACTCGAATCTACCCATTACTAGTTTGGATGTGTTCATCATATATTATTATTATATGATTATAGTACCCCACTGCTACCCATCATTAGCAAAAGTAGCTCCATCAGTCTACACGTGTTCTGATTAAGATTTTTACAAGATTGAACATACCCTCTTTCACGTAATTGTGTCGCTAAACCTTTAAATACTTCTCGGCTGAAATATTTTCTTTCGGGATATTTGACGGTATATTCATGATCAGCAATGCGTTGAAAATATACTGCAAGCAAATCATATGTGTCTGAATTAGAAAACGACATTTTTTATCATTCAACGGGTAAGCAACAATCTGTAAAGGTCAGTGTGTATTAGTAAAGTTTTATGAATTCAAGTCACAATTTGACAATTGTCAAATAAAAAATTGTGTCCATGGCATCCTATATTCTGCTACAGTATCCAAATCACACCAGATTTTGTTAATCTTATTTGAAAAATGATAACAAATGCGCTGAAGAGTAAAAGTAGTGCTTTGTTTCGTAGCCAATTAAGATAGGTTTCGATATTGTTATTTGTAGTATTTGTAACTGATAAGGAAATTATTACTGATAATGGGCTGTCTTTTTTTTATTATCTGGGAAACGGAAAAAGATATCACTGTTATGGATCCGCTTTTCCACAACAACCGATTTTTGTCTAATCATAAGAAAACACACGCACACCAGTTTTAACTACGTTTATTAGGTAAAATCTAACACAAGCCGTTACTTAATAAGAGACGCGGTTTAATCTTAAGACAGTTAAACGGTTTGCAAATCACTTGCCTAACACATGTAATAGCGGTAATACACGAAATGTTCGGACAATGGAATGATTCTGACTTTAAGTTCGCTAATGGAATATATTTATAGCGTTTGAAATGCTGGAGATCGGTAAAGTTACCCCGCTTTCAGACGTACGGAGGGTAGACCTTCGCTGTTACATAGTTTAGATAAACAAACAAAGTACAAGTCGGAACACAAAGATGTTACATAAACTGAAATAATATGAACTATACTAACATCGAAAATAAACAAAAAAACTAGTGCTTAAATATAATAAACAATGTGTGAGGTCCACAGGCAAGCGAATTCTTAAATCTACACTAACACAAAAAATGACCGTCAATGCCCTATACCATTTATTAGGGTAATGTTATAACATCACTATACGGTTTTTGGCACTACTTTGGTCCGTCAAAGCTCTTCAATCATAACATAAGAAATACATATTGTTACATTTACATTTTTAATATTTAGATATATTTCAGAAAAACTCGTACAGGTAAGGATAACGCCATCTGGTACATTGTTGAAAACTGTAAATGTAGGAAATTTTACTACAATTGTCAGCATTTATACTACACATTGTAGTACATATAGGGGCAAGTACAATTTGTAGCAATGTTTACCATCAAATTGTATTCCACTTTCGGTAATTTTCACATTTTCTTGCGTTGACAATTGACTATTGGTACTATTACATCACTAGGTAAGTGCCTGAAGAAAGTTTATTAACTGAAAAGATTGTAATAAATAAATTGGGAAGTATATATATTAAAACATCAAAAGAGCACTATTCTTCACAACCGCACCTAACACAGGTAAAACCAAGAGGGAGGACAATTGCAGTGAACTACAAATGTGCATTTCAGTGTCGCGTGATCGAGAACACCAATCGTCGATGAGCATGTCAATGCAAATTGGCGCGTTATGGATATATATTGGAGATGCACAAAACAGCGCTATCCGCGTTATATATGTTTTCACCCATTCCATCTCGAATAATGATAGAAAATATTGTATGTGAATATATAGCCAAATTAAAAACAACTACAATCTCTCCAAATATAAACATAAAAAAAAACTTGATTTAAATTATTAGTTTCAACGTACACTGTAGAAAATGTCGAACTTAAAATAAAGAATGTATCAAATATCCATTCACCAGACATTCTAATATGTATGTATATTAAGCGTATAGAAGATTATTTTTATTACGAATTATGATTGCCTGATATAAATATGTATATTTTTAAGTACGAAATAGGATGGGTTTTAAACATATAGTCTTTTTTATTATATGATCTTGTGGTTTTATTGGCACATTGTTGTGCAATGGTAGATATCACAGTAAGGTACTAGTAAAAATATATACTGACATTAATAACATAATAATTACAGAATGTGTGCTAAGCTTTCCTACAATAGAGTATCAATTTTTGCTACTTCCAAATATATACAAATCTTAACAAAATTCTGTTAATATTTCAAACAAAATTGATCCTAAAACCAGCTGTGAACTTTTCCTACAACGACTAGTATTAAATGATAAACGTGTACGTTAGAGCCCACTTGTTTGTATTACTTATTTCTACAAAATCAGTGTAGTTGTTAGTATAAATTATGACGTTTAAAGCAGAGCTATACATTTGCCCTTTGATAATAAGCTCTTAAATTTGGGTAAAAACTATAAAAGTCGTAGCAGATTTTTTTTTTAATTCAGCAAAAATTTTTGGGCAAAAATATGGCAAAACGTCTTCAACCAATTGGGTAAGGTTTTTATTACCTAAAGCATTTAAAATTATAACTAATTCTGGAACCTTCTCCAGATAATTTAAAATTTACTGTTGACCTTGGCAACTGTGCCCTCTAACAGTCACGTTTGGAATGTAAAAATATTCTGATTAAATTTCCCTTTGCCATTTTAGTTATGAATTTTTAGTTGCGTCCACTCTTACTGGGGCATCCGGTTTACAAATTATTGTTTTCTCCAAATGATTATGTAAAATATCACAGTTGGGCAAGACCTTATATTATTTTTATGATAATAATTTGGAATGATTTCGACAAATCATTTAGGCAAATTTTGATCTTTAGATGCTGCAATACCTAAACGACAAAGCACCTGATTCATTAATCCTCTTGGTAATGTACTTAATATATAGGTAGTATAAATAAATGAATCTAATTAATTGTTTTTTTACTATACTAAACAGAGTGGCATTAACGAAAATAGCGGTTCCCCAACTCCAGAAGCAAACTTTGAAGGCATACAAGAGTAACTATTCTCCATTTTCAAATAATCATTACACATCTTATCCATTTTCAGCTTCAATATCAATCGGGAGGTCCTATATCCAGAAATCATAGATTTGTAAGTTTGACCAAACATATTGGAAACTTATTTAATTGCTTGCAAATAATCTACTTTTAGGAGGACCTTCAAAACTGATTACGAACTAGATGTCATGAGATATGTCCTTAGTGTTTCAAGTGATGCTCATAGGAGAGTCATGACGGTGACCCAACCTGGAAAATATGAATACCAAAGTGAAGCTGAATTTCTGCACTATATCTACTTTTACGGTGGCTGTAGGCACGAAGCTTACATCAGCATCTGCGGAACCGGGCCGAATTCGGCTATTCTGCACTACGGCGACGCCGGAGCACCAAATGATCGCAGAATCGAGGATGGAGATATGTGGTAATGTAGTAAAAAATTTTCAGGCAAAAGAAAGCTTAGTATGTTTTCGTGAAGATGTAAAATATTTTAATGTTTCAAAAAATTTTCGCAACAACATCAAGGGTTAGCATCAATTTTCGGTCTTTCGTAAAATGCTGTAAAATCTGAAGTTCTGCAGTGAAGAGTCCACCTAGCTTCTTTTATGAACCTTCTAAACTGAGAAATAAAATGCTCAGCACAAATCGTGACAATCTCTTGTTTTTCTTTCAAAACCATTTGAAGTATGTGTGTATTTAATACATTATCTTATGAAGATCCTACTCAAATTTGCCAAATCAATTTGGATTTAGGTAGCACTCAGTTTTCCATAATATATTGTCGACCTGATAACTTTTATTTTAGCATTTGTTTGCAGTGGCGGCTCGTCAGTTATGAAAAAGAGTGGACACAAAATAAGAACTTTACATTTTTATCGCACTATTCAATAATTTAATTAAATTGATGCGCGTAGCAGTAAATATAATGCATGCGGAAATGTTCTTTTGATAATAGCTTGGACACCATTTGTCTTACCTATCATCACGGATGTCCCATCGTAACTTTGAGCAATTAGTTTATTGTTATAAGATCCAGAAGGAGAAATTAAAATAGTTTGCAATTCATTCAGCAATGTTTTTGCTAATACATCAGCATCATGTCCACCCGGCTTAAATAAAAAGACAAAAAGCGTTCAAAAATATGTCCATTAAACATGTATCGAATAATAAGAACCATTTGCTGATTATTACAGGTGCCTGTAGTTTCATCGGCCACCAAAGCAATGAAATTTGCAGATTTAATTTCTTTTAATATTTCCTGCTTGTAAATTTGCAACATTGCATCTATCAATTCGTCCTGATAATTTTTGAGGTGCCTCTAAACACTTGTGAACCAAAATCTCGCTTTAACACTTAACTCTCTAATCTTTCCCATAAGCTGCTACGACATGGGCGGTCAATATTTTGGATACGCAGCTGACATCACCGTTAGTTTCCCCGCTAATGGCGTCTTTACTGAAGATCAAAAGCTTGTCTACGAGACCGTATTGGAAGCCAATCGACGCACAAGAGCTGCTTGCCAACCTGGGGTGACCCTTTACACCATATACATTTTGGGACTACGGGTAATCTTGGAGGAATTGAAGGCCGGAGGACTTCTAGTTGGGGATATCGACGATATGATGGCCAATAACCTAGGGCGCGTCTTCCAACCGCACGGTTTGAGCCATTTCCTTGGTTTGGATGTGCACGATGTTGGTGGTAGTGTCCCCGGCTTTAAGGACCCCGAAAAGATGGGACCCAGGTTCATTAGACCTATGGCTAAAGGAATGGTGTTCACTATTGAACCAGGATGTTATTTCATTGATCAGGTATGGAATAAATTCTTCAGATTAATACAGGCAAAAAAAAGTTATGTCGTGGTTATGCGTAGTTCCTGGGCGAACAATTAAAACAAATATAGAAGTAACAGGTCTGTTTAATTCTTTATTCTGATTATGGTACACTATTTGACATTACAGCTCAGAACACTACTTATTAGATTATAATATAGAATTTATTACAACCTTAATGATTTATACTGTCACAGCTGCTTGACGAAGCATTAGCTGATCCTAACAAATCACAATTCATGGTGCCAGAGGTCGTAAACAGATTCCGAGGATCTGGAGGGGTGCGTATAGAAGATGTTGTCGTTGTTACTGACAATGGAGTGGAAAATTTGAGCCCCAATTTACCTAGAACGTAAATGTGTCTTATGTCTTGTGATTTGCTTCTAATCTAAATATGTATATATTTATTTTTAGTGTGGAAGAAATCGAAAGATTCATGGCCGGTGGAAAATATTAAGGATTCCTATATAGTGGCATTCAAATTTGCAGTATTCTAATGAAGCTTTAATGGTAGTGGTAGGATATCAATTTATATTACTGTTGAATTAAATATGTATATATAAACAAATATAGTTTGTAAATTGAGCATTTTATATTGTAGTTTTTAATTCTTTGGTTGTTATCTTTGCGAAAAAAATTGTGAGACAAACTTCAAAGGTGCCGAGAAGCGTGCACACTACTGGATAATATAATACTACGACGCAGGTTATTTTGTCGTTTAATAATAATAATTTAATGTTTACATAGCAACAAAAAATAATAAAACTATTAATGTCGGCGTCGGCGTCGGCGTCCAGAAGTGAAAACACTTTCTCTATGAAATATACGCATATAGCTTCCATTTGAAGTACGACGCACTTTGAAAAATTGAAATTTTCTCTCAAAAATCAAAGGGGTGACCCTTCAAAATTTGTTAAATTTTGCAATTTTTTAAAATGGTTTAAAACATATCATTTCGTACGTAGTTTGACCTGGTAATTACGATAGTTAAAGAATTTTTGCTCTGTCACAATTAGTTCTGCAGTAATTGCGTGTGGGCCTTCAAGCCTCGAAAAAATCATTAAAATTTGGGCCAAATTTGATCGGAAAAGTCCAATATTATCTTGTCCAGAAGTGAAAACACTTTCTCTATGAAATATACGCATATAGCTTCCATTTGAAGTACGATTTTACGCACTTTGAAAAATTGAAATTTTCTCTCAAAAATCAAAGGGGTGACCCTTCAAAATTTGTTATATTTTGCAATTTTTTAAAATAGTTTAAAACATATCATTTCCTACGTAGTTTGACCTGGTAAGTACGATAGTTAAAGAATTTTTGCTCTGTCACAATTAGTTCTGCAGTAATTGCGTGTGGGCCTTCATCTTCGAAAAAATCATTAAAATTTGGGCCAAATTTGATCGGAAAAGTCCAATATTATCTTGTCCAGAAGTGAAAACAATTTTTCTATGAAATATACGCATATAGCTTCCATTTGAAGTACGATTTTACGCAATTTGAAAAATTTAAATTTTCTCTCAAAAATCAAAGGGGGCCCTTCAAAATTTGTTAAATTTTGCAATTTTTTAAAATAGTTTAAAACATATCATTTCCTACGTAGTTTGACCTGGTAATTACGATAGTTAAAGAATTTTTGCTCTGTCACAATTAGTTCTGCAGTCATTTCTTTTTGTATACATATTTAAACGAAGTTCGTCTAATATATTGACATACCAACATAAGTGGAATTGGCTATCGTCTTTCACGCCCGCCTGAAGATAAGAAAGCAAAGCATAAAAAGGATACAACGAACACATTCTACTTTGGAACCGAAGGTCTACATTCTTCATTTATGTTAGTAAAAACGAAGAAAAAAGCTATACGTTTGTATAAAAAAACAAGGCATCTGATTCAAAACGTTTAAAGGAAAACCTATTGCGCGTTTTTTGCAATTAATTTTTTCGATTGTATTAGTTGCAACAACTATACTATTTCTTTACAATACCTAGAAGTAATTTTTTGTAACAATATTTTCTTTTTCGTAAGAAATCGATAACAATGCAACTAATAAACATTAAAATACAATTAATTTTGAGATAATGCACATCTACTCTTCTTACTTTTACTTGTTTAATTAGACATTGAAAGACCAAACCGATTCAGCGTTATTTGCAGTTTATTTTTCCTATTTTTAATGAATATTTACATATGCTGCGGCGGCCTAAGCAAAATAATATAGCCCGTGAAAATGAAGAGAAGCTATGCGATTTTTTATTCAAATACACACTATTCACTTTTAACATCACCTCTCGATATATCTATAATTCCTTAATACTGTTCGCTATTCTATGGTGCCGAACTTGCTATTGTGACTTGTATAAATCCATGCGATATTTATGTTTGAAGGTATAGCAGTCGCCACAAGTGATGGCGAGCGGTGGGAGTAGGTTCGCGCAGCAGTAGACGGGCACAACGGATTTACCATCGCCTCTGCATATAATTTCTCTATACCATTGGCGTGCAGGTTAATATTGAATAATGCAACGTTAATGTAATTAAAAATTTAATAAAATGGTTTTATTAGTAGGGGATATCTCCGGACAATATAAATATTTTGTTTACTAATTACTACTATTTACAAGTGCCTACCTACTAATTTATTCCTGGAATATATGAACATATGTATATTCACAACAAAAAAAAAATATATTATGTTAATATAATCTTAATGAACTAATAAACATTTAAATCCGATTAACCGTTAAGGGGCACATAATCCCCTGAATTGTTTACCAGGAAACATCAGCGATGATAATAACAAAAAAGGATTATTGTTTAAACGGTTTATTGAATTTAAACATTATAACCTATTAAACAAATTGAAAATTTAATGGATAAAGTTAAACCTCTTCCGCACTAAAATCGTTGTCGTCACTACTACTATCATTATTTACATTTATAATTAAATTTTCGGTCCTGTCGTCAACTAGAGTTTCTGATTGTAAATATTTATTTTCTATATTGGCAACATGGTTGCAGCGTTGTAGCCAATCTTCTGGTAATATTTTTTGAAATTCTTCTTCTGCTAATTTACGCACATCTTCCATTTTAAAAGTTACGTTTCTTGCTGCGACATTATTCTTCATATCCCGCACTATTCTTAATTGGTATTCTGGTAAACTACTGACACTTTTTTGCCTCGGTCTTTTCTTACCAGGACTTCTAAATTTTATTTCAGCGGGATTTGTCGCCCTATGTCCTTCCTGAACAATTCTTTCTATTGTTCGCACTGACACACCGGTTGCTTCAGACACTAACTGTTTTATTTCACTTACATTTGCCGATGTGCTTTTTCTTTTAAAAAAATAATTATATACATTAAAAACCACTTCGCGCGTTTGAGAGTGAATCACTTTATGCTCCCCTAACAGAGACATTTTGAGCCGCCACTGACAAATACTCAGAACGTATTATTGCAGCTAAGTGGGCGTGCACGCTTTTAAAAGCGTCTACAGCGCATCCCTACTCCACGCCATCACTCGTGGCGACTGCTATAATAAGATAATATATACAATATCTATACATACTTAATTACAGTATTATTCTCACATACCGCTTCGCTGCTCGCTATCCTCCAATTCCGGACTCCGTGGCTTCGCGCTTTTAAAATTCACGAACTCGTGTTATCCCCAACATTCGAGTAGATATAATACCTAATGCGAAGGAGCGAACACAACGTTTGCACTACTTACCTCTTAAAGTACGAGATAATATTTACTAATAATTATTATTTAAAATTTGTGTATTATTTATTTACAATAAAGACACCTAGTAAAGTAATAAACAACTAACAATTTCACTAAACTAGGTATCGCTCGGTATACAGAGCAGCGGCTACTTCAACTACAGACACGCTAAGAAGGTTGCGCACCTAAATTCTTTGCAATTCTCATTTAAATTGCATCAGACTGTACATACCTATATTAATTAATTTAAAATCAAATTATAGCAATTAGTTTTCATATTTATGCATTTCTGACTATATCATCATATAATATCATTAACTAGCTTACATACACACGAATACCGTGTATATTTCATACTTTTTAATTACGTTTTCTTATGTGAAAATGAATCAAAATTATTGACAACGTCGCACATAATTCCTGTATTTTAGCGGTGCCATCGCGTGCCGATTAGTTCAAGTTAGGGTCTATATATATAGCACAGGGAAGCAGCGGCAAACATCCTGCTTCCTTTTATGCTTCCAAAAAATTACATTTAGCTGACAGTCTGTATATTCTCTTGTCTGTGCTTTTATGCTTCCAAAAAATTACATTTACCTGACAGTCTGTATATTCTCTTGTCTGTGGTAGAATATAGCTTCTTCAAAACCGCACGTTCTTTATGCACAACCCTGTATTAAGATTTATATTTATTTAGCTGTTGTGTTAGCTAAGCAGGTGACGATAATAAAACACGAACCAATTTTATCTTTGTTAGTTTTTATTTCACTTATTTCGAAAATTAAATCCTTTTTCTGTTTTTAACATATTATGTTTGTATATAATAATAATAATTAATTATTAATAATAATAATATTGTTCATATGTACAAGTCAAGATGCTACAAAACTAATTTATTGGTATACTTAAATAAACACTTCAGATAGAAATTAAATTATTATTAAAATTTGTTTGTTATCATTACAAAGCCCGAAAAGACAGCAAGAAACAAAAAAAAAATACAAAACAAAATAATAATAACATTTAAACTATAAGATCAGAAAGAAAATATTACTAACTATACAGATTACATGACTTATTCTGTCGTCTTCACTTGTTTTTTTTTCACTTTTTTTCTTATAACTCGCGCGGCGTTGATCCTTTTTTCAAAATTTTGTTGGCGAGTTATTTTTTTTATTATTATTATTTCGATGAATTTATCAAACCGATTGTTTTTTCCTTTTTTACATATTTCTTAGTACAAAACGAAAACGCTAGCCTAGAATATAGTTTTTTTTTTTTTATACATATCGTAGACGCTTACAACGTAGTTATTTTTAATTTTATTTATTAGTAATGTTCATACAAGGTATGCTGTGATTGTTTCACTCTTTTTCTTAGATCATGATTTTGTCTCTTCTACTAACGCGAAACTTTTCTTATTTCATGAGGAAAAGAAAAAATGAAAGAGCAAAATAACTTAACTTTGTGTGTGACCCTCGTATTCGATTTTTAGATATACTCACAATCACTTGTAAATATTTTTGAATTTATTCGGTATAGCAAAACAGAAAATTCGGGGATTCGGATAATAAATAACACGATTAAAGATGTCATCGTTTAATTCATCATTTTCAAGTTTGCTTTATGTTAGTTAATAAAAATAAATATTTATTATTTTAATGTGAGTACAAAAATAAAAAAGAAAATATTACTCAAACGATTCACTTAATTTATTTAAAACGAAGAAAAAGATCCATTTTCTTTTGCGAATATACAGTGCGTGCCAAAATTATGTTCCGCATAGACACTTTATATAAAAATAATAATTTTTAGTTTTTTTTAATTTATTTTATGCTTACCATAATATAAATCGCATCACTTTGCATTTGTCAAAACCAAAAAATATGAATACCAAAAAAGAGAAACATGATTGACAAATGGCAGCTATTTGATGATGATGATTGGTGTTTGAGAAAAATTGTACCAATATTCTTTTGGTCCTTTGTGCTAAATATTTTAGACAATTAAAATCATATCATTAGAAATTCTTTAGGTTTTCTTGAATAATTTTTTCCAATCCAGCAAAAATACATTGTTTTTCATTTTTTTTAACACAAAATAAATAAATATATTTTCTCTTTGCCGTAGAAGTCATTAAAAATCAATTGACCTTAAAATTGTGATTTTAACCTGGCAATCCATTTGGATTATACTAGCTTGTTGTAGATTGGAAGTTCTGGTTTCATTTTGCTCCTAAGATAATCTATTCCAATTTGAATGTCCTACCAGGTTGCCACAAAGGAAAATATTAAGAAGCTGTTTATCTACAACTACGATTTTAAAACTTATCTAGCTGCTAAACTCTGTGAATTACCAGAAATTACCCTTAGTGGTCCGCATCAATAACTTCTAAATGGAACCGTCCTTCATACTTGATAAAGATCTCCAGAAGTCCAACATATTCGTTTAATCTATTTTGAAATCATGAATTCGTAAAGACAAATACTAAAATCTAAAACACATATTGCGAAAAAAATCCAGTGGAGATACAGTTGTGGGTGCTATTGCTTACGACAAAAATATCAAAAAAAAAAAAAATTGTGAAGTGCTCATTTTTCTCGTTTGTAAATTACAAAGTATTTTGAAAAACAGTATGTTCTCTTTAATCCGAGCCTCCAATAATACGAACAACAGATATTTGAAATTATAATCCAAACAACAATCCGAACATGTGTGCACAAGTAATTCCTGTTGCGGAAATAGCGTAATCACTGGTGTTAATGTTTTCTAAGATTTTCTTGTTTTAGGTTTTTTTTTATTCAGTAGATCGTCGACTGTCAATTGCATGTTCAGTTCGCAAAATGACTAAATTATTCTAGGTGTCCCAATATCGGGAGAAATTTTACGTGAAAAGGCCAAATTCTTTTATGACCAAACTGACAACAATAATAATTTTAATGTTAGCTCCCGATGGCTTGATAAATCTAAACAATTGTAAATTACAGAAGAAAAATTGTCTAGTGATGACGAAATGCAGTTGTGTCATGACCAAATTTACAATGCAGACGAAAGCGGACTTTTCTATAAATTTCACCAAACGAAAGCATTAGCTCCAGGCAGAAAAATGCGTAAGCAACGAATAACATTTATGCCTTGCTCTAATGCTTCTGGAACGCATAAAATGTGATTGTTAGTTCTGGGCAAATCTCAAAAATCAAGGGCTTTTGAAAATGAATCGGTTCCACCAGTGATGTACCAAGGACAGAAAAAGCCCTGGGTCACTAAAGAAATTTTTAAGAATTGGTTTTATGAAGATTTTGTTCCGGCAGTTCGAAAAAGAATGCAACAGCTGAATTTAGACGCAAAACCACTGTTAATTTTAGACAACGGACCAGAACATGCAGAAGATTTATGTTGAGAAAATTCGTGTAATATTTTTGTCGCTGAATGTAACGCTGCTAGTACAATCAATGGACCAAAATGTGATTCAAGTAATCAAGTTGCATTATAGAAAAGATTTTTTAAAACGAATTGTTTCTTCTGAAGAAGTAGATCTTTCTGCAAACTTAACCTAAAAGATGTTGTAATAGGATTAGCAAGAGACTGGGAAAATGTACGACCAGAACTCATTAAAAAATCTTGGAGTAAACTTCGAATACATGATAATGATGTTGGCGATGATGGTTGGAGTGAAGATTTCTACTGCCTCAATGAAAGAATAAAATGGAGTTACACGGTAGAGAGAAACAAATAGAGGAAGTTACCGCGCTGATGAACCACATTTCTTCAACATCTATGAACGATATGGATATTTTGAAGCATGTTCAAGATGAATCGAGCTCTGATGAAGAAGAAACGATATCAAGATATGTAAAGCAGACAGAAGCCGTCAAAACTTTCAAAACGTGTTTGAAGTGGGCGCAGGAAAACACTGAATCAGAGCATCACATTCTAATTCTATCTGAAATAAAAAAACGAGCTCCATTTAGACGAGCATTAAACAGACCAAATTACTTTTCTAAAATCCGGATCAATCAGTGCAAATTATTAGTTCGGATTAAAGAGGTCATACTGTGGACTGCGATAAAAGTGATATGTAGTATACACCTCCAATGATACTAGCTTCAAAAAAGCTTATTCAAACGGTGCATTTCATTATGATCAATGGACAGCATTATCTATCTTAGACATAAATTACAAATTCTGGATTTCTTCGAAAGAGTGGAAAACGCAACAGATTTAAATGATATTCTAAAATCAGAGGTGCTATTACTACAGGTGGCTAGTTTTTAGTAAATATCAAATTTTCGTAAAAATCTTAATCTCTGGATTATTAAACAAAAAGTTTTAATTTAAGTACTGAAAGGGAAAAAAATTAGACTGTGCAATGTACCATAATTTTTTTGCTAGAAGAAAATGATTTGACCCCTTCAGAAAACGTTTTAATCAAACTAGATTGATTATTAGTGACAAACAAAATATTTGTTTAAAAAAAAATTAAAAATTCGCACCAGAATTAAAGCTATTAAAAGAAGCTGTAACATTACAGGCGAAAATGTATCTAAGTTCATTTTTATAAATCTTTAAATTCTCGTAAAATGCAAAAAAAAGAATGAAATAAAAAGTTATTTATCGATCAATTAGACAGCAAATAAACAATTTTAAGTAACCTTGCTGAAAATCTCCCTTTAAAAATATTTTAGACCGAGTGTGAGAAAAAGGTTTAAACCACATAAATGTCAAAAATTACTTTACTTCAACCAGTAGAACAAGAAGCTATAACCATATTTAAGAATAATTATCAACAACATTATTACAATGAGTTGATGAGCATAATAATGTCGAAAATGAATCTATAAACGAATCATAAGTTTTTGCAATCTTGCAAAATCATTAAAGGAGTAACACCTACCTCACTCATATTGCTTGTTCGAAAAATTTTTGACGAAACTTAATTCAAAATCTAATTGAGCAGGCCTGAAATAAATTGAACACAATAGCACATAACATTTTAAGTCTTTAAAAAAGGAAGCTGCTGACCTACATTGGAAGTAGTAAATTTCCTAAATGTAAATTTTCCAAATCAAAAAAAAAAAAACAATTTAAGAGCTTACTCAACCAAATAAAGAAATTTATGAAGATTCATCAACATTACTAAAGTCAAAATACTGAAATTTTGATATAAAAATGTAATTCTCGACAACTTTGATAATAAATATAAATTTTTCTGTAATGACGTTTTTTTTTTAAATTTTTGGAACCCAATGCCGTCCTGAATTAACTCTTGGTTTCATATAAATAAGACACCATATTCGTTTTAGGAACGTTTAATCTGTGTTAGAAAATTTAATATTGAAACATAATTTGGCAACAACACTGTTAAATATCTTTTCTTATCTTCGTTTTTTTTTTTATTTTAGAACAAAATATATTAAAACACGAACTAATTTGAATTAATAACACAAAACAGCTTTTAAGAATAATCGTTTCTCCATGATTAGGTAGAGAATCGTCATATCAAACTCGGCAAAAAAAAAAAACTTCGTAGACAAAAATGTAATAAATTTATTTTCTCAGGGAAAACTAATGCTGCGTTGAAAGTGTTTCATTTGAACCCTTTTCCAATAAGGTTGCAGAACAAACTTAAAAAGTTTATTGGCAATTTCATGCGGAAATCATTAAATACAGGGTCCTAAAAAGTTGTCTACGAATAGGCATTTTTTTTTTATTATTCATTTCTCAAAAAAAATTATTCTTGATAAATAGTTGTACTTCACCTCAAACTATATTAAAAAAATTTCAGGGTATAGCAAGCTATACAGGAAAAGATGGATTTTGAGAATTTAGGGTACTTAAGGAGAAACTATACTTCTAAACTTTAAGTTGTATTTAAAAAAAATTATTAAGAAATGTTGTTTGTGATCGAAATACCACTTATTTATTAGTCGAATTAACAATCAACATAATATTGCTGGAAGTTACGAGAAAATTAATAAATATTTGGAAAATGAAACACAACAATATTATTTCCAAATATTGATTAATTGAAAATTATATTAATTGTTTCAATTATTAATATGTTTCTCAGGAAATTCATGTTATAGACATTGAAAAAGATGATTGGTGTCAGTTTCTGAGGCTCCGAAGTTTTACAATAACTTATCTGCTGGTATTGAAATTCGAATAATCCAAAGTTTAAAATTTGTTTCAGAAATTTCTTAAGTGTCAAAATTGTATTAATAGTAGTAGTATAGTAATTTTTTTGCAATTTTTAATCTTTCTTTACGTTCATGAATATGTTTTTTTTTTTGAGTTGTGTAATCATTTCAGAGATACTCCTATAAATAATAATCAATTAAAAACATTTTCCTGCTCGAATATTATTGCAGCCTATTATCAATAAGCAAATTTGTTTAAAAAAAAATTAGAAAAAGTTGAAAATAACTTTAGGGAGAAAAATAAAAAACAAAACGGTAGTGTTCCCAATATTCGGTAATGAAAAGTACAACTTCTTATAGCGTGAGTAAAAAGGCAACTACAAGGATATTAATATCAGATAAATTGGAACTTTATAAGCTGCGATTTGTTCATTGTCTAGTCTGGAGATTTTGATATAAAAGGTTTCAAAGAGACTAAACTCTCTTTGAAGTGGGACGTTAAACCACATGTTATTCTGCAAACCAATATTATTTTAAAATAAATGTTTCTTCTTTCAAAACATGATGAATGAGGCATGACAAAAAATCAGAAAAAGTAGCAGCAGGGGTTATTTTCGCTACAAGAGATGATCCCAATGGACTTGAAGTTAATGAAAAATTAGTTATTTTATGTAAGTAGAGAAGGAGGGAGTAGAAACGGTTCTCGCAATAAATACACATGGCGGGCAGTTGAAGAATTCTGGGAACATTATAATAGTAAACAAGTCTAATAAACAACAGATTAAAGAAAGTAAAAAATATACAAGTTGAATCTATAAACTCTTTAATTCCTTCGAAGAACTTATCCAAGAAGAACACAAAATAAGGACCTAAAAAATAATTCACTTAATTCTCAAGAAACCATATCAAGATGGGAAAGATATACATTCGGAAAAAAAAAATATTTAACTGAATATACAATGTGTCCCCGATGGACTTAATTATACTTATAAATTGTTTAGTTTTATTTTTTACAGAAAAAAATCCGTTTTTTTTATAAAAAGTTTGAGTTACTGAAGTCCTTTCCCATAATCGAAATGTTGATTATATATACATTTGAAAAAAAATATTTAACTGAATATACAATGTGTCCCCGGATACCTATATATTATTTAGTTTTAATTTTTACAGAGAAAAAAGTTTTAGTTACTTTGAGAAGTCCTTCCCATAATCGAAATGTTGATTGATTAAACTTATAGGATGGTTATAAAATAAGAAAATATGAAATTTAAGAGTAAACTAGCGATTATAGAAAAGGAAATTAATAATAGCATGAGCAAAAAGTGTTTTTTAATATCACCTTGTTCTTTATTGTTGGTATTTTTGCGTTATTGTTCGATTTGATTTAAATTTTCTTAGTAACACCTTTAAGATAGGCAAGCCTGTATTGCAAGGAAGATATTTGACAGTATGTATTTAGTATTAATTGTCAGTACTTACAGATTATATCTTAATTTCTTACAGCCTTTTTTTATACTTTCAAAATGTTATTAATGCAACAATATTTTTTTTTTCTCTCTTAGAAATGAAATATAAAAGTATTTATCCATTCGTAGACAACTGTTTGGGACATCCTGTGTATTATTAAGGATGATATTTTTATTTGCAAGTTTTTCAAACTTTAAATCTACGAAATTACAAAATAATTTATGGTTATTAATGAAATATATATATATATATATGTATCTTTGGTTTTTACCCCGACAGATATATATTTATATGATTAGGTATATACCTTTTCTTTTGTGTTTTTCTGTTAGTAACTCTTTACGTTTCAAAATTCACTCAACCTAGCTGTCTACGTACGATATTTACCCCCCACATAGTCGAACATAAGTCTTAAAGTACAAACGACTCAACAAACCTGGACCTAACTACTCTTTTTTACTCCAATGTGTTTTTATATTATGCTGCATTGCGCACGGCGGTGTACATCATCGCTCTATCCCGGCGGACGATTTAGGACGAACTATAGTTGGGTAATATGGTGCCTGTTCGCCTCGTCCCCCCTCTGCTGTTGCGTTATCGGCCGCCCTGTATACCTAACTAGTGTAGCAAACGATATATTTTTGTTAGATTTTCGATTTTCACTTGTTTTAAAACGTTAGGATGGCAGTCAGTGCGTCAGTACTGGTAATAGTAAATCGAGAGAGGTCAATGTTCCACGAGATCAGAGACGGACGCGAAGGCACAGGCTCCCAGTCCGGAGGTGGACATCAAGCGCAGCAACTCCTGGGCGTGCGCCATCGCCACCTCGAGCGGCGGTTTCCTGGGCTTATTATTTGATTCTGTAATATCATGGGGAGCGATTATTTACATTAAAATCGAGTGTATTCGGGCAGAGGTACACCAGAAGAACGAACAATCCGCCCAGTTTGAGTTAGAGAGAAAATGTATATCCCCTCGTAACAACTCGTAAAACCCCAGAAATCCCAAATGAATTATTTGTGAAGAAGCAAGCGAAAACACCACGTCACGGCCGTCTAAAGTATCGTAATACAGATACATAATAATATTTTTTTAATGAGATAGTTGTGTAAATGTGTACAGCACTGGGCGGTTTGTTGTTTCTTCTGGTGTACCTACAATCGACGTACCTAAAATAGCGGAATTTAGGGAAGCACAAATGGACTCCCGTTCGGAGGGGTCCAGCTGCCAGCCCACAGGACTGGCCCACGGGTTCGAGTAAGCTAATAAACTAAATGCGTCCTGTCGAAAGAGACGAATGTTGATGAATGATTCGGTTACGTTCGCAACTTACTTCCGTAGAGAGCGCGCGCGTTTAGCGGGGCGATCTTACCTCCAACATCTTCTGGTGCTTTTCGTAGGTTTGCCGGTCGAGACGCTGGCTCATGCTGTATAATTCCTTGCCGAACTCTAGGATCCTCTCCACGGCGGGTTTGCAGCATTTCCTGGCGATTGGAACGTCTGTGTCTGCGTGAATGAAGATTCATGTATACAGTGAACCCATTCATAATGTAATAATACAATACAGGGGGTGTTTCCTAACCTTTTTGACAAAATAAATGAGGATACCCCCCACCAAATTTTAAGACGAAAATGTAGTATAAAATTTTTTCGAATGTCGCTTCGTTTTCGAGATACAGGGTGTAAAATTTTTGTTTTCATCTTTTTTTCATTTTATTAATGCCAAACTATATTCTAACGATATTTGTAGTAGTATAATAAGGGGTAATCTCTCGTTCCTCTTCGTTGGTATACAACATTTCTCCATTACTAATGCAACGATAAGTGATTGACAGTTGGAAGAATTCTTCGTCAGTTAAAGCATAATATCAAAAACTTTTGTCAACATGTTGCACAAGGTTGAAATCAGAAAAAAAGACTCTTTCTAACGGTGTCAAAATTCAATATGACGCCCATAAGAAATAAGGAAGTTGATGATGACCAGAAGAAAACGAAACGTCGTATAAAAATTTGAAGTACATCATTACATAGAATATTAAAAGTGGCCTTGAGAACATGGCTTTAGTTTTTTTCTGCAAGGCCAAATAAAAGTGCTAGAGGCAAAATAAGTAAATAAGAGTTTTCCGTTTGTCATTTGTTCTAGCTTTCTTTGCGGGATGATAATAACCACAAAATTTAGCAACTTTGCCAAATTTAAACCTATCGTCTATCATCAATAATAAGCGGGATCTCAATGGTGAGGATCTGTATATGTATTTATTTACATTTTAATTATAAAGAGTGCCAATTAATTTATTATATTACAGTAAAATCAGAAATATCGGTTTTTCACTTCAACGAACAGAACAGAAACAAAACTGAAACTCGCGTCGACAAAAACAAAACCGCAAAACTTTAGTTTTTGGCGACTGTTGCCGCTTTTTAATTGTTGGTGTGCCAAATGAAAGCCATAACATCAAAACATACCCAGAAGTTTATCAACTCATATCTGTCTAGTAGAAACAGCTGTGTTTTCATCAATCCATTTTCGTTTTATTGAGGTAAGTAGATTTCAAAAAATCGCTGATATATGGTTCAATTACACAAAGAAAATGAAACAGTCTTGTCCTAAAAAGTAGTAAGTGACTCGGTCAGTTTTAGTTCACTTGGCAGAGGATTATAAGAGAAGAGATGTTGAAGAACTTATTTTGCTGAAAACACCCCGACATGACTGGGTAGCATTCAATTTATAAATTGTACGCAATATCTTATTTTGAATTAAAAATTGTCTGGGCATGTCACTGCTACCTCCGCCCCCTGCCCCCACAGCACAATTCCATAATTCAGATGAGGATAACAACAACCATAGTACATTGTGTGTCCATCTACGGCAAGGCTCAGTAGGCGCACTGCACTTTTAATAGAATAATATACGTTATCTATTACAATATCAGGAGGGTAGTTCTTGAACAAAATTACTTGTTTCACTCTGATTAAGTTTTAAATTGTTTTCATTCATACTTATCGAACAATCTTTAGACTTGCGTTCTCGCACGCCAGATGGAGCGGTCGCACACCAGATGAAGCGGTAATACAAATTTAATATAATTGAATTAATAAACTGTTTATTCTAATAGTCTCATCATAATACAACTCCATTGAAGTTTTCACCGGTGATAGCTTTTTTATAACAATGAAAAGATAACAACTTACCCATATCTTCCTCCTCCTCGTCGAAATTAGTCTCAAGGCATCCAGTATTATTACTAGCGTCATGCGCCGCATCTCCGTTCTGATACCCATTAGTGGACGCCACGTCATTCGGCGCCATCTTCCCGTTGCACGCGTCGCCCGCGTGCCCGTTCTGCTGCTCCTGCTGCTGCGCGTCGTCCATCTCGACATCTCCGTCCTCTAATCGAATCAATGGGGGCGGGGCCGCGTCTCCGTTGCCGTTCATCGCCGCCAGCGGAGCGGTGGCGCTGTTATGCGTATTATTCAACTCCTCGACGTTCGTCTTCGACTTAATATTATTATTATTGTTACTGTTGTTATTATTATTGCTATAATTCTTCGTCGATTGGATCACAGACGTTTGTACGGGACTGCCGGGTCGATTGACCGTCGTCGCGGTGGGATTGTACGGGGCGGGCGAGTAGACGAGGTTCTTTCGCGGGCAGACCTCCACGTCCGACCCGTTCACCATTTCGATGAACTGGCGGCACTTGAGCATGAAGAGGAGGTTCTGGTTTCGTTCCAGCAGGCCGGGATAAAGTCTGCTCGTCCTGTCGATGGCTTCGCCCATCCGGCCGGCCAAGACCAATTTTAAAATCCCTACAATCGTCAGGAATTTCATTGTTAAATGATTGATTAGCGATGCGCCCCGATACAAATGGGGTTAGAGATTCTGTATTTACTTTGCCTATTCTTTAATGACGATATATCCTCGTCGAACGGTTGATCCGTGATGTGGGCGAACGCCTCTGCCGTACTGAAGTAACCGTGGTGAATTAAGTAAGAGGAAACCATCCTAAAATAATACAGAAAAAAGGTTTTTTTTTAGGACGTGGTATATCACATCTTGTCCTTATAATGATATAATGGGAAACACAAATAACAATCTATTTGTTGAGAATCACTAAATCAGGGTGCAAGCAGTTTATCAGAGGCAAGCCCATACGCTATGGTTTCAAATTCTGGATGGGCGCTATATCTGCCGCAAATTGCAATGGCTATTGCGTTTGGCTAGAACCCTATCAGGGATCACTAAAATTCCAAATATTTACAGACCGTTTGGATTAGGACCTTCCGTTGTGTTGCGATATGCCAATATTTTTCGATAATTTTTTTACAACAGTTACAACTTATAAAGCGAAAAATCAGAGCCTCTGGCACCATGCGGGAAAACAGATTATCAAAATGTACCCTCCCGTCCAAAAATAATATGAAACAGATGCCACGAGGTACATATAACTATAGATCGACTGAAAATAAAGTTTTGATTGTCAAATGGAATGACAACTATCACACTGACAAAAGTCAATGCTAGGTTTTCCACTATCACCAAACAACAATGCACAATCTCTCGACGCGCGTTTCGCTAACCAAGTTAGCATCATCAGGAGATGATTAACAGTGGTAACACTGTGTGTGATAGTTATTGTTACACCAAAGGTTCCAAAACCCAATTACTGAAATGGAATGACAACAATATAGTAAATGTTGGAACAAGCAATTTACAGGTACACCCTATTCATCAGGTTTCAAGAGTGTCCAAAATGGATCAACCTCACTGTGTACATGTTTATAATTCGTTTATGGGTGGCGTAGATAGGTGCGACGAAAACGTGAGTTACTATCGAACCAGCATTAGAGGGAAAAAAATGGTATTTCTGTCTGATTGCCTATATGTTGGATTTAGCATTACAAAACGCTTGGCACTTCCATAGAATCCAAGGCGGAACATATGATCAATTAACGTTTCGCAGACAAGTTGCTCTTACTTTGCTTGAAAATAGCAGCCAAACAACCTACAGCTTGAATGCAAGCAACCGCTATCATCAAATATATTTTGGGACCTTATTCTCTGGCTCAGCGCGTATTAAATTTGGAATCTCTCTCGTTTATGGTATCGATACAGATGCGAGCAACCACAAAACAGAGAAATTATTTATGACTATTCAATTCTTCGATGTGGAAAAAGGTATACAAACAAAATTGTTAAGACTACAAGCTTTACCAGATGAAAGTTCCGATACTATCTTAAATTATTGTTTGGTTAAAAGACTTAAATATTTCCTTGGGGAAGTTAGTAGCGTTCTGTGGTGCCAACACAAACACAAATTTTGGTTGACCTGAAAGAACGGCCCTCTTCTTTCAGCATAAAAGAAGAATAATTGTTATGTATACGCTATAAATATTAAATTTTTATGTACTTCTGCTATTTTTCTATTATACCAATTGTATAAAGAAATATAATTTTCCATATATGCGAGCATCTGTTCGGCTTTATCTATAGAAAAACAACCGTTATTAAAATGCCCCGACGGAGTCTCGAGAAAATATGGTACCCCTAGTTTAAGGGCAGGTTGCTGATAGTTAGCATTAATACGTTGACGAACACAAAAAGGCAATTCTATGAAGGTGCAATCGAAAATACCACAATATCACTGTTGTATAAACTGTTGTAGAAATCTTAAGGAAAAAATTGAAAAACCCAAAAAACAAACATGCTCCAACAAACACATACTACGACCTTGAAATATTGTGAAAAGAAATTGGGGTTATAAAGCTGATACAAGGTAAGCCGAAACAAGTTGGATTCAATTTACAACTCTTTGGAATCTATGAGACTGATAACAGGGATGTATTGTGTAGGATCTATGATTACTTTATTAATGTAGCTGAGAATGAAACCCAAAACATTGAACGGACAATGCGGAAAGAGCACTTTACAGCACGAGTTTTTGTTCTGTAGTCACCCGATGTTATACGAACTCTGCATTTAAACATGGTATCTGTTAAAGTAACAGGTGCAGTAGACAAGGACTTTGTACATACTCATATTGGTTCTCATAGTGAAGTATACTGAATATTTTTTCGCAGTTTTACAGAAAGGACATAATTAATTTTTTCTTTGGGTTTAGCAAGAAAGATGGCGTCTTGCTAATTTTAAATTTTAACTTTGTCATTGCATGTTAGTCTTTTTACTTTTTAATATGTATTTTGGAAGATTTATTGAACCTTACTAATGTTTTGGATTGTTAACTACTTACGTGAGTTATATTCTTTGAATTTTGATTGTCTCATTAATTTGTAAAGCTTACAGTGTCATTCTGATGAAATATTAATAAAAACTACAGTGATTTGAATTTTCCGTTGGCATTTTTGACCGGTTTACCCAATATTAGTGCTTAACCACACAAAATAAAAATTTAACAATAAATTATGACCAAAAATCTTTCCACTAATTTTTAGGTTTCAAATAAAAAACTTCTTGTCGGCCTATGCCTATCTACTTCATGCACATACCTATTCAGTAAAGCCTGCCATTCTCCTTGACTCTCCGGCACTGGAAAATCAAAGATGGACAGCCTAGTCCTGGCGCGCAGTTCCTTCATCATATCTTCGATGTCGAAAACGAACGGTTCCTGTCCGAAATTCGTATCGATCACTTCACCCGGCGTTTGGAGCCCCAACGTCGGAACTAGATTGGGCTGAGGAGAGACGCGTCAAGCAAAAATACACAAACGATCCCACATTATCCTAGCAACTTACGGGCAAGTCTGTGAAGGCCGTGCCTAGGTGGTGGCCGTTTTTGGTATAAAAGCAGGTATTGTCCACTAGATTGATACCGCAACCTATGACGTCACCAGTGGTGAAGGTTGGTCCGTACGGTTGACCAGTCCCGGACGATGAGAAGATGTGACCGTCGTCTCCGTGGTAACCGTAAGAATATTTATCCCAACCTATTAATTAAGAGAAGATATCATGACCGATAACATCAAAGTTTGCGTTTTTAATAGTAACAGTGCAAGATTAGTGTATATTAGAATTAGCTATCTACACTCCGCCAAAAAAGTATCGCATAAACTAAAAAAGGACATTTATGAACCAAGATATTTTTATACGTTCACAAAAAGTTTGCCTCGTGTATGTGAACTATAAAAACACTAACAAAATAATGGAACTTAGCGTTTTTACTTTTTTTTTTTCCTAAAAGAACACATTTAGAAAAATGCATATGTGTAAGGTTTGCTCAGTTGTTTATTGAAAGTCTTCCTATACGGACAAATTTTAAAGTGCGAAGTCAGAGTTCTGTACCAACGCTTTTAAAACTAAAATGAGCAATTTAACTTCAGAACAAGTGGCTGCTATAGTTGCTTTAATCGAAGATGGACGATCTCAAGCATACGTTGCTAATTTGATGAACATCAATCAGTCAAGTGTTTCTAGAGCCGTGCCAGATATAGGGAAACAGGCATTTACAGTAGAAGACATGTACCAGGTCGTCCAAGATGTTCTACTCGCCAAGATGACCGCTATTTACTACTACAAGCATTACGTCGAAGACATGTAACTGCGAGACAATTGCAGAACGACTTGGCTAGAGTCAGAAATACTCGTGTGAGTACTCAAACTATTCGGAATAGGTTACGACAGAGTGGATTAAGAGCTAGAGTAGCTGTAACAGCCCCTCGTCTCACTAGGAACCACCGAGTGGCTCGCTTAAGGTTTGCCAGAGAACATGTAAATTGGAACATTAATGACTGGGCCAATATACTCTTCACAGATGAGTCAAGATTTGGTCTTTACACCTCAGATAGGCGTATCTCAGTGTACAGACGAGACGGTGAGCGCTATTCGCAGTGTAATATCAGACCTAGATCTAATTTCGCTGGTGGCTCTATTATGGTTTGGGGAGGCATCTGTTTAACAGGTCGTACAGAGTTAGTACCAGTAGACAGAGGTACACTGACTGCCCACAGGTATATAACGGACATTTTAGAAAAACATGTAGTACAATATGCGCCAATTATAGGAAACGAATTCATGTTAATGCACGATAATGCACGACCGCATGTTGCAATAATCGTCCAGGAATACCTTAACGATGTTGGTATTCCAGTTTTAGATTGGCCTGCGGTAAGTCCGGACATGAACCCTATCGAGCACGTGTGGGACCTCCTTCACAGACGGATACGAACCCAAAATGTTGCCCCAGCGGACCTGCATGGACTAGCAAATGCTCTCCGTGACGAGTGGGAGAATTTGGATCAGGCTTATATACGGAGGTTAATCGAATCTCTGCCAAACCGTATGCGAGTGGTCATAAGAGCCAGAGGTGGCAATACTCAGTATTAAAAGCTACTGTTATAACATTTTTCTTTCCAAAATTATAATTTCTTGTTTTAATAAAAATCTCAAGTATGAGTTCTTGTTTTTATTTGGCCTGTATTTTATTTAAACAATCATAGAAATTATATCTTAGAGTGCATTAAAATATATTTACAACTTTATGCTACAAACAAAGATTATGCGATACTTTTATGATTCAAAACTAAATTATGCGATACTTTTTTGGCGGAGTGTACTTTCATCCCTGGTAAAACTGCATTTAAACCATCACGATTTAAATTACAATTTTAACATCATCTCAAAAAATACTCAAGGGTCGGTGTCCAATAGTGGGAAATCATAACCCCCTAATCTCCCACTCATGACGTAACGTTCTGCTGTCCATAGGGTAAAAAACAAACTATTTGGACATACATTTTGACACGACTGAACCGATCACTCACAGAGGGCGCTCGGTTTCTCTATTTTTATTTCTACGTTTCTTGGCTGTGGCAATTTATACTTGTGTAATATGTAAGTTGTTTATCGCGAATCAGTGACTACGTTAAAACACGTAGCTGTTCTCACATGGTTTGAGAACTGCCCTCAAAAGAATACCTACGACTATGCAGCAATGTCTGAACTGCACATTTCCTATAGTGCTCTATTTTGCAACAAAACATTTACTACAGTTTTTATCTGTGCTATATTTTTAGATAATTTTTGCCTTCGGCAGCTTTTCGCAAAATTGACGCAGTAAACTGTCTTTTTGCTTATACAGGGTGTTTCCTAAACTCTACGAAAAAATAAATGAGCATACTCCTCGCCAAATTTTAAGACGAAAATGTGGTATAATTTTTTTACGAATTTCGCTTCCTATTCGAGATACAGGGTGTAATTGTTTTTTTTTTTTTTTCATAGTCAAAATAGAGTGTCTTATGGGTCGCTAGATCATTTACGTAGCAGGAAGTCCGCATTACAAAGCCAAATTTCCTCGAGGATAAAGCAGCAAGCTGGAGGATATGTTGCAAGAAGTTGTTTAACGTCAAAAGTGATACTCAAGTCTGTGAATCATTAAATAAATGCTTTTCTGCTATGACTGTAATTTTAATATGAGGAAATTTTCTGTTAAAATTTTTTTACATAATATAATAAACAACATTCACACTGTAAGAAAATTGCATATAAGAAAAGCATTTATTTAATGACTTCATACTGTAAGAAAATTGCACTATTGCAAGTCTGTGAATGTTTCAGCCGAGGATAACTGCTGGTTCTCGATGAAGTCAGCGACTCAAGTGAGTCGTTTATGTATAAAATGCAAAAAAGAAGACCCAAACAGGATCCTTGGGGTACACCACATCGAGACACAAAATTGTAAGAGCAAAAGCCATTGTAGCTGACACAATTAGTTCGGTTGGATAGATGTGATCGAAGAAGTTAAAGAAAGGGTGAGCAAATGCGAAACCGGTTCAATTTATCCAATAATATGGTCAATATGGTTTATCGTGTCGAAAGCACTAGAAAAATCAGTGTAAATTACATTTTCAACAATTCTGAACAATTGTCCAAATGACTGGAGATAAGTTGAGTGATCTTGGCAAGGTTAGTTATGGTGGACCTTCCCGGTAGAAAGCTATGTTGAGGCCCCAGATAGACGTTGTTGAATAGAGCAGATGATAGATCAGTAGATGATGGATTCAAGAATCTCGCTGAAGTTTGATATAATTGAAATAGGACGATAGTTTTTAAGGACAGCAGTGTCACCCTTCTTATGAACCGGATTAATCGTAGTTTCCTCCCAAATTGCTGGAAATACGCAGGTTTCTGTAGATTTGTTTATGACGGCTGTCAACGGTCTTCCAAACACAAAGAATAAACTTCTATGCGGTTTGACTGGTATAGGCATATCCTGCCAAAAATATGCTGATGATATAGTAATATATGCAGGAGGAAAGTTCGCGAATACCCTCTGTGACATAGTACAAGGCGATTCCATATTACGAAACTTAATATCAACTCAAACTCAAGACCATAAAAATAGACAGGCAAAATATAGATCGGAAGATGGAGGTAAAATACCTAGGCATTATCCTATACATTAAACTTTTGTGGAATAAGCATGAACTTAGAACTAGTAACAAACAACGCAACAAGGCCCTACTGGTTTGTAGGAACTTTGGGGATGCAACCCAAAAATACTGCTCTGGATGTATATAGCAAAAGTGAAAGTTCTAATCTCTCAAAACTGCAAAGATTAGTATGTATATGCATAACTGGGACAATGAGAACCCAGAGAACCCCCAGAAGAGGTGATACTAAACCCGACTCTTTTCCACATTTTGGTGGAGACCATAACCAAAAGAACCACACGCTGAATGAATGGAAAAAGTATGGTTAGGCGTAGGACTCAACTTTCTGCAGGTGGCCAATCCTGTGACATGCCCCAGGACAATATGCCAACAAGTTAAGCTTTGTGAAAGAATTTACCACAAAGTTTAGCAGTGAACGCGAATAGAAATGCCATCAAATCGTACACGGATGGCTCCAAAACGACAGAGAGCACTGGAATGGGGGTATATGGGCCTATAACAAAATATTTCGAAAGCTTGGACATGTACCAGAATATTTTCCACACATGTTATTCAAAAATGCGTCCAGTTCAACATTGACAAAAACTATCAAAAGTAAGAGATTACCATAACGTCTGATAATCAAGCAACAATGGGCCCAAATATAATCAGCTCCAATATGATTCGCAAGTGTCTAGAAAAACTAAATCAGATAGGCAGAAAGAACAAGATAATCCTTCTGTGGGTTCCGAGACACACAGAAGTCGGAGGAAATGAAATAACAGATAATCTCGCTAAGAAAAGCACTGGAATACCAGTTGTAAGGCCTGAACCTTTTGTGGGATAAGTTAAACAGTAGTAGAATACTGGAAAAACTCAAAAGTGAAAATCCAAATACTGGGAGAAGTGTATAGAATGCACCAACCTAAGTAAAAATAGTATTCGCATACTGATTTGGGACCTTATTAGTTCCCCAAAGAAATTCTAACAATATCTTTCAAAAATGCTGAAATTCCAACAGACATGAAGGTTTATTGAAGTATAATGTGATGGAATCTCGAAATCAAACAAAATTTTGCAAGGATTTGCTTTTTAATTTATTTAATCATTAGGAATCCATAACTTAAAGATTTTAAAGGATTTACTTGCCCGACAATGCTGATAATATTACTTTCCAATTTATGCTTACCTGGTAACCTATTCAAGTTGATACCTAGAGCTGATAACCCTATTCCCATATAGCCATCCCGGCCCTTACTAACTATCTTCACTTCAAAGTAGTAGAGGCCACAACATGACGGTATGGGATGGGTAGCTTGGACACTCGAAGCGTCTCGGTGTGTTTTACCGTGACCTGAAACAAAACGACGAAATAAATATCCAAATCCTACGGTCATTCAATGCGAAAAATTTAGTTTCATTAATGATTTTTTTATTTAATTATTTTTATGTTACATGTAATTAGTACAGAGACGAAGCACCTACATAATTAATTCACAGAAATCTCATTTCGACAATAAAAATCGTTATAAGAATAATTTTATTCTACACCTACTATAAATCAATTCTTCTAAAGTGGCATCTCCACGTTTAAAATTAAAAAAATATATATCAATGCACTTTATCAAAACCAGTAAATTGCGACAAAGAAAGCACTGCAACCCGACAGTAACATCAATCAACGCCAAAGGCGAGTGTGAAGGGCAGATATTGACCTTGAACATGTATTTTTCATCCAGAATAGACATAGCAGATGATTGCATTTTAAAATTAAGTGTATCTACATACATAGAAATCGATTAATTTTGCAATTGTAATAGGGCACAGGAATTGATGCCTACTTTGCCACTATTATCGATATTGTGCAACTGATGCAATAAATATTTTATATTACATTGTACGGCGGAGCTCAGTATAAAACTTAAGAAAGTCAAGTTAAGCGTTCATAAATTTAAGGATGCAGAATAATTAAATTTACGTCCTTCAGAATAGATCAGATCTGTGTTTATTTACTGATACACCGTACTGTCGAAAACGTCACTGTTGCATTTGTTCCATTCGGGAGCGTAGAGCACCGATTAAATCTATTTTATGACCAATGGACCCGACGTGTATGCCCTCACGCCAGTTATAACCATTTTACAGCGGCAATATCGGGTTAACGTTTTCATAATGAGTGTACACTGGTGAACTTCTTAAACGAGACCCTTGTAGACAAATGTCGACTCCGCACTAAATATAGGCTGTTCCATTTAAAAGAAATTATCTTTTATTCCTGACAAGCTTACGGGTCACTCGGTATGTGTAAAAATATTTTCAAATTATGAAGCTATTACAATATATATATTAAAGTTATCAACATTTTTATTCAATCAACAGTTATCCAATAAATTAACTTTGCCGTTTAGAAAACTCACCCTGTATATATAATAAAGAAAATAATGCTTTTCTGCTATCACAGTAATTAAATTAATAGGCAATTTGTATACGAAAAATTTTACCAAGTGGAAGATTTGAACCTGACACCTTTCGATTAACGGACGGGCGCTCTGCCAATTAAGCCAACGAGATCGAGAGGTTCCTACGATTTGAATCACATCAAATACAGTTCTTAGACAGCCGGCAGTATGGCAATTATACAGTTTGTGCTAAATAGAAGTAATAAGCGAGTTACCCCCCAGTTACGGAGGTTATATTTACCCTCGTGACATTATTATTTAGGAGATAGCAGATAATACTATTGTAAATTATGTTCTCATATATATAGAAATATATAACCTTCCATATAAAACACAATTAATTGTTAATATTTCAATTTTGTTTGTTTTTTCGGGCTTTTCTTAGTCGTCCCCAAATATATGAACGGTAATGTACATACAGCCAGATATGAAATACATAGTTATAATTGGAGCGCAATGCTACACGATATCGTCGTATTTCAGTATTCCTCTGTTTAATTTAGAATCTTTTGGTGGCGATGGCATATCATGCCAAAGTGAACCGTTAATAATTAAGATAAAAGACTAAAATTGACTAAAACCTTGAATTCGTGGTTAAAAATGTGTTTTTAATACACTATTAGTACAGACCGCTGTGATGAAAGCTGCTGCAATATAAATGTCTGGATTTTTTTAAAAAAAATAATATAAACGAACAACGAATGAATCTTTCAGGTTTTTGTTTAGTTTCGATATATGTAGTGGGATAATCTTTATGCGTACATAATACATATTGCTGTGGAAAAAGGGGATGAAAAACTGTGCGTGAGTGCGTTGACCCCTTCGTCCAAGTCAGCTGTTTCAAGAAGATTTTTAAAAGACACTAAATTTTTCGTAAAAGTTAAGTTAGTATTAAGTTACTTTGAAACATGTTGAAAAATTCTTATTAATATCATTTTTAGTTTTGTCTTACAGCAATGTAATTTTCATTTAGCTCAGTTTCTTGTTTTATATGTTGGTTTCCTTGGTTTAAGTCATGTCACCGTGTTAGTTCGCCGCTGTTGCGTGCGCTTCTCTTGGGCCGGCGATTGCTCGCTTGCGGGAGAGAGTGTAGTGTACAATTAGACTCTGCGAAGGTAAGATCATTTTCCTGAGCGCTGTAAATGTATGTCGTTTGAAGACATTTTGTTTCCGCGTGTCATTTTTGATTTTTACCAATCTAACCTTAGTAGAGGCATCTTACACTCAATTCAGTTAATTTTCTTTGTATAATATTTGGAATTCCAAATAGTTTGTTATAGCTGATTTAATTTTACTTTTTGAGAGTTCATTTTTTTTTTATTTTGATATTTAATTAAATTTTTGATTCATTCTTTTTCATTTCCAATTAGATTTGATTGTAGTTCACTGTTTTGAAGGTATTTTTACCTTGCTTTGTAATTGCTGACTACATTTGAGCAGTTTTAAGTATTTAAAGTTAAAGACGTTCACCTGAGAACGCCATTTTGCGATTTACACGTGGTGTATAAAAATTTTATATTTCTAAATTTTCTTAATCTTGTTATTTTTCACGTTAAATATAGGGAGTTTTCTTTTAAGCCTGGATTTTAATTAATCTAAGGTTTTAAATTTCTTCCTATCTGTTTTTTTTTATTTATTAAAGTTCTAATTAATTTCAAAATTCAAATTTTGTTGTTTTAATTTGTTTCCCCACATCGTGGTCAGTTTACACCCACTTTCAGTTTCTTAAGGTTTACCTTCAGAAGGTGACCACTGGGATTTTGAATCCCATGCTCTTCAAGCAATTTTTACTCTATTTTAGAGTTGGCGCTCAACTTAATAATTAATTTCAGACATTTGGTCACAAGCATTAATTTAATTTTAAATAATTCACATTTTCATAATTATCACAGCAATATGTATATACCATCTATACTGACTTCCAGAAAAATTGCAACACCTAGAAGTTGTCGAATGATTTTATTGAAATTTTCAGGAAACGTTTATTTTCATTAAAGAAATTGATTTATTAAAATTTGAATAAAATCTAGCCAGTGGTTTTTTTTTTGCAGGTTGTTTCCATAGCACATAGTAATTATAAATTTGAAGTATTAGACCATTTAGTAACTGTCAAGTTTGCAAATTATTGTTGTTACGTCACAATTTCATTCTGCACTTGATAACAATGCCGAGAGTACGTCAGCATCAACATTTTGTCCAATTAAGTGATTTTGAACGTGGCCGTATTATTGGTATGAGAGAGGCCGGACTTTCGCTAAGAGAAATTGCTCGTCGTGTAAACCGAAATGTTTCAACGGTATTGAGGTGTTGGTCCAAATGGTCCGAGGAAGGGGTTCAACATCGTCGCCGTGGATCTGGACGTCCTCGAAGGACTACAGATCGCGAAGAACGTCGCTTAAGACTTTTGGTCACAAGAGATAGATTTTCAACAACTCGATCAATTGCAAATGATTGGATGAGAGGTACAGGACTCAGAATGCCAATGTCAACTGTTTATCGCCGGATAAGATCTTATGGATTGCGTTCATATCGTCCATTTTTATGTCTTCCTCTTACACCACTTCACCGTCTACGCAGACTAGAGTGGAGCAACTTAAGGGTTAATTGGGCGCAGGAATGGCATCAAATTGTGTTTAGTGACGAGTCCCGATTTTGCTTGTGGGCCCACGATGGTCGTAGGAGAGTCAGACGGATGCGTGGAGAACGTAAAAATCCAACATTTTTTGTGGAACGCAACACAGCCCTCACTCAAGGAGTTATGATATGGGGTGCAATATGTTATGGTAGCAGATCACCCTTGGTCTTTATTAACGGCAACCTTAACGCAGCTGGTTACATTGCTAATGTGCTACAACCAGTTGGCCTTCCATATCTTCAGGGGCTGCAAAATCCCATTTTCCAGCAGGATAATGCGCGCCCTCATACAGCAAGGGCTACAACACGGTTTTTGGAAGAATCTAACATTGTCGTCCTCCCATGGCCTGCTCGGTCGCCTGATTTGTCGCCCATTGAACATGTATGGGATATGATTGGTAGGCGAATAGGTAATTTACCGCACCCTCCAGATAATTTACACGATCTTCAACAACGGATTCAAGAAGCTTGGGACGATATACCACAAGCAGCTATAGATCACTTGATTAATAGCATGCCAAGGCGTCTAGATGAGTGCATTACAAATCGTGGCGGAGCAACTCATTATTGAAAAAACTTTTAAAGCTTTTGTTCTTTTGTTTTTAAAACTTAATCATAACTTTGTTTCATAGAAATAGACGTTTTCTGAAAATTTCAATAAAATCGTTAAACAGCTTCTAGGTGTTGCAATTTTTCTGGAAGTCAGTATATATTGAAAGAATTATTTGTATATTTAACGGGATTTATGCATTTGACATACTAAGAAAAACGTAAAATTTCGTTTCTTTCGTGGCATTCAGGGTTGGACAGCCGGCAAGTAAGGCAATTATGCAGTTTGTGCACTTCTTACAGTGTGAAACATTAAAAGAAATAATAATGCTTTTCTGACATCACTGTAATTAAATTTAGAGGCAATTTTATATGAACAATTTTACCTCGTGTAGGATTTGAACCTGACACCTCGCTTTTACCGGACGAGCGCTATGCTAATTAAGCCAACGAAGTCGACAGGTTCGTACGATTTGAATCACATCAAAGACAGTTCTTAAATCATTAAAGGAAATAATGCTTTTCTGCTTTCACTGTAATTTAAATTAATGAATTTGTTAATAAAAAATATTAACAGTAGTAAATATTATTATTTAAAATATTCTTATTACACTTTTCACTCACTATAACTTAATTAATGTGAAATGGTTTTTATTTTAAGTCTTCCACTTTAAAAATAATAATAATAAATTGTTTATACGCTTAGACGTTACATAATTGTTTGTGAATGTTTAAGTGTCCTCCGTAGTTATTTTAAATGTTGTTTGTCATTTTAAATTTTGCGAAATCGTATTTTGATGTACGAAATTCATTGATTAAGTTTGTTTTTAATAACTACATTTTGGTAAATTCATATGAGATTACCATAATGCACATTATACAGGGTGAATCACAATATATGCGACAAAATTTAAGAGCTGATTCCTGAGGTTCTTTTGATCATTAAAGTTCATATGAGTATATGTCCAAAACGGTTTGGTTTAAAAGTGATTGAATGATTAATAATAAATTATGAACCATGACTAACACGATGTAATATCACGGTTGGTTCTTCAAAATCAATTGTGTTGAGAGGGAATTGTTTGTCATTTCAATATTTGACAGTAGTTGTCAGAGTATTCATTCAGTTTATTGTCAGCTTCTGTTTTCTAAAATGAATTACACGAATGCTGAGATGGGTGATATGCATTTTGTTTACGATCTTGCCACCAACGTCTTAGTGAAATGGGAAGTTTTAAAAAACAGACGAGTGATAACGGGCACCCATTTACAGTGAGAACTCCACAAGTTGAAGAAATAGTACTAAATGAAATTGAGGAACATCCTACTACAAGCACCAGAAAAATTGCGTTTGCTTTAAACATTAGTCAGGCCACAGTTTGGAGAATATTGAAAGATCAACTGTTGTATCCATATCACACTCAACGGGTGCAGGCACTTTTGCTAGCAGATTTTCGGCGAAGATTGGCATTTTGTCAATGGGTGCAACACAAAATCGTACAAATTCCTGACTATTTGGCTCAAATATTCTTCACCGGCGAGGCTACTTTCTCTAGAAACGCGATTATTAATTTTCATAATAACCACATATGGGCCGAAGAAAATCCGCACGAAATAGTGAATGCCCGTTATCAACATCAATTCTCTGTCAATGTGTGGGCCAGAATTGTTGAAGATCACTTGATAGGTGCACATTTTTTACCGATGCGGTTAAATTGCGAAGTATACCGCAATTTTCTTGAAGAGGACCTACCACTACTGCTGCAAGAAGTTCCCTTACAATGAAGATTACAAATGTATTTTATGCATGACGGTGCTCCAGCGCATTTTAGTTTAGTTGCTCGCGAGTTTTTGAACAATACGTGTCCAAATCGGCGGATAGGACGGGGAGGTCCACAATCGTGGCCTCCTCGGTCTCCAGACTTAAATAGTTTGGACTTTTTTCTCTGGGGTCACCTTAAATCTTTAGTTTATACGACTCCCATTGAAAATGTCGATGAACTGAGAAATCGTATTATCGCAGCTTTTCGAACAATTCGAAATATCCCTGGTATTTTCGAACGGACTTGCCAGTCAATACACCGGAGGATAGAAGCTTGTATTGCAGTTGCGGGCGGTCATTTTCAACAGTTATTATAAGTTAATTTTGTTTTACTAATTATTTTGTTAATTTATAATAAAAACATTAATTATGTTAACTTACTATTAAACATTGTATAACTTTAGAAATAACCAGTTTGGGACATATGTTCTTATGAACTTTTATGATCAAAATAACCTCAGGAATCCGCTCCTAAAGTTTGTCGCATATTGAGATTCACCCTGTATATGTATATTATAAAAAAATGTATTTGTCTCATTTCAGATGCAAGTCCAAGATTTATTCAGTAATAAATTGGAACTATAACAGCTATTAAGATGTCGGTAAACAACGACGAATGATTACCAAATGTTCAAGTAGATTTGGTTATTTTTTAGTCGACCTACTAAAACCCAAATTAAATTCAGAGAATCTCGACTAACCTTGGAGTCCAAAAATTCAGAATTCTAAGTTTTTTCTCACCACGGAAAACTTCTAACCAATAACTACCACCGTAAGAAATCCTGTATAGTTAAATACATAGCAACAAACATGGATGCTAAAATGAGGCTGCAGTAATTATTTCACAATTATAAGTCGTCCATAATATCCTTCTTCATACAATTTCCTATGACCTTCATAATCAAGAAATACTTCAAGTATTCATACTACTTTCTTAAGTGTAGAAATCTTATTCCTTATCATGTGTCAAGGTAAGTGCGTCACGTTTCCGGAAAAGACGCTACATTCGCGACCAATCCGCTCTGGACATTGACTTCGGTGTCTTCGACCGCCCGAAAATGGTCCACGCGTCTCCACACAGTTCATCCGACATCGGCAATCAGTCTGGGAGGTCACCGATCGCTACAGGCAGTCTCTGTTGGTAATGCAATACGGAGACTATCCTTTAAAGCGACCCTGTGCGATACGTCTGGTGCGAAGCAGACGGTCTTTGGGGTGAGACGAGGTTGCCAACATATGCACCTGATGTTAGAGAGATGTCGTTGACTGTCTGGCGAGATGAGGCGATATTTCGGGGTTTCACCTGAAAATCCCAGGCGGGACGGGCATCTTTTTATTCATCAGAGGCGAATCAATACTTTTAGTAGTAGTGATAATATTAGGGATTGTTGATATATACAGTGGTGGACATAAAAATAGGCACAAGACAAATCACTTTAGTGTTAGGGGTATAACTCTGTTGCTTATTATTAATATCATGCGACATGCCTTGGTAAGTGTCCACAAACACGTTGGAAGGTATATACTAAAGGTAATGTAAATATCGCTGGAAAACAATGCCGGTTATTCCCCGATAACAAACAAAGTGGCAAAAAAAAATAGGTACATTGGTAAAAACAATAGAAAAGTGCGTTTTAGTTGAAATTTACTATCAGAAATTGTAAGTAGGTCCTCCATTAGTTATCACATGTACACATAGTGCCTTTATTACTTGTTAAATATAGATAAAATGGGTCGCAACACGCTTTGTTCAGAGAGTGAGAGGAAAGTTATTAAAACTATGCACGGACAGGGGAAAACGACCAGAGAAATAGCAAGCATATTAAATCGTTCCCCAAATATGATTTCAAATGCTCTCAAACCAAAAAAAGGATCCACAGACAAGACTATGACCGAAAAAAAAACAACACCGCACACTGACTGCTGTATTGCGAGATTAGCCAAACGTGATCTGTTTGCAACGTCCACAACAATATTAAAAGAAATAAATAGTAATGTCAGCACTCGTACCTTACGACGACGATTACCCGAAAATAATTTTCACTGTAGAGCTGCAAGAAAAGTTCTCTTGTTGACCCGAAAAAATATTAAAGCAAGAATGGCAATTGTGAAAACTCACGTCGAATGGAAAACAGAAAATTAGTGTAACATATTTTGGAGTGATGAAAGCAAATTTAATTTAGTAGAATATGATGGCAGGATTTACGTTCGTCGTCCAATAAATAAAGTATTCTGTTCGAAATATACAACACGGACAGTAAAACACGATGGCGAAAACAATGCTTTGCGTATGTTTTTCATGGTATGGCTAGGTCCGATTCACTAGATTAAAGACGTGGTGACTAAAGAAATTCATGCATTTATTATTGTTTTTTATATGTGTATGATTTATTTGATGTACATTGACGATCCCCACACTCGCTTTGTTTCTAAAATCAATTATAAGTGCAACAAAAAAAAAACACATTAATGAAATATAATCAAAATTTCTACGCTACCATACATGCTGGTCTAATTATCTTCAAAGTAGTTTTATTAGTCATTTTAACTTAAGGTAACACAAACTCAACCAGAATATATCAAAATTATCAATCAACTTCCAAGTTAATCATAACAAATACCGAGGTGTTTTAAAACTCAGCATTTTTTTTTGTTTAGATCTTTCTATCGTTTGATAGTACATGTACTGATGTATAAATCCCATAAAAATCATCACCATCTATCATCGGCCAATTTAAGTTGTTGTTTACATAATGGTGACTTATTTCCAATGAGCAAATTTGCCTCTGGTTTTGTGTATAATTTTGGCTGTTTGTTTTTTCGTTACACGTGTATGTCTATATCTTTCTTTGCGTCCGTGTTGTTACTAGAGCTGTTATCCGGATCCGGATAATTTTGGATCCGGATAATTTACTATCCGGATCTGAGTGCTATCCGGATCCGCTATCCGAAACCTCGGATCCGGATCCGCTATCCGATACCTTAGATCCGGATCCGCTATCCGAAGCCTCAGATCCGGATCCGCTATCCGTAATCTCGGATCCGGATCCGCTTCTTGAATTCGGGTATACTATTCGGTGCTGGGATCTAGATCCGATAACTAACATAAAACGTACAAATTATTATCGAACAACTGAATGAATCAAGACGTATTTCATATGTTACGAATTTCTCCCGATCCTCTTCCTTCAAAACTACGACCTGACTTGAAGACAAAAAAAACTTCTTTTGAGTGAAGAAACCAAATACCAATTAAAATAAATCGAGAACCTACTTTGTACTTTTTCATATTACCATGTTGAGTGAATATACTTTAAATGTGTTTAAATTCATGTTCATTGTGCTATAAATAAAACTGATTTTACTTTACAGTTTCTCAAATTACTGTGCTGGATTAATAATTAACTGTGTTTAAGTTGATGTTCATTATGTTGCAAATAATAATTATTTCTTTTTTTTTCAATTCTAGCCATGAAGTAAAATATTTTGACGAGTTATTTTTTATTTTTGTTCAGTAGTGCAATAGAAGGTTGTTTTTTGCAATATTTACTATTTTTGTGTTTATATGTATAAAATTGTGTAACCATTTAGATTTATATATTGCATCTACATATTTATAATAGGTGATTTTTTAACCGTGTTTTGGTTTTGAAAATTGATTGATTGATCATGCGATTTGACCCCACTAGATTATTTTTTGTTGGGATACGTGAAGTCTCTCGTGTACAGGGACAGGTCAGCCACAATTCTAGCCCTGGAAGACAACATTACAGCTGCCATTGGTGAGATACCGACCGAAATGCTGGAAAAAAGTATGCCAAAATTGGAGCTCACGCATGGACCACCCACCAGTGGCGGCTCGTCAGGGGAGGCTGCAGATGCTAAGTCTCCCCTATTATTTTTAATAAAATAAGTAGCGTTAATTATGTATTAAAATAATGTTTAAGCATCGGTTATATACTAAAATAAAGCAATTTTGCAAAAAAAAACATATAATCAATGGTATATTTATTCATTACTTAATTTAAAAATGCAAACAAATTTCCAATAATGCGCGAAATTTTACTGTACGCACTATAATAGCAAGCGAGGAGGCTAGCCACAGATTTGGCTCCGCACCGATGATTAATGCCATGGCTGAAAGCAATGTGTCTCCGTAAGTACATGTGCACTTTATACGGCGAATACGTATGGTTGGAGGCTTGCCGCCGCGGTGAGATCCTACCCGATCGGCATGTTGCGTTATCGGTCGTAAAACGTTGCTACCAAACTGCCCATACGACTCCCAGCTCCCAGTACTAATAACGTCAGAAGCGTTGGGTGAGTTTTGTTAGGTTACGCACACAAAATGGATAAAATGAACGAAATTAGAATTTGCCAAGATATTGTCCACTGGTTGGTAAAAAATTCTTTTAGTTGTTTAAACATAGAGACGAAATTACACATCGTACAAAACATTGAGAAACCACGGCCTAATTTATTTGTAGTATTTAACGACGGCAACCGGCAAAATCGTGGTTTTAGTTCATTATGGTACACTGAATGTGGTTGGTTAACTGGTTCAATTGAACGGAAAAGATTATTTTGTTGGCCAGGTCTACTTTTTTGTAACCAAACCGAAACGTGGTCGAAATTAGGTTATACAGATTTTAAAAATCTACCGCGCGCTATTGAACGGCATTCTAAGTCTAAAGAACACATTTCATCGTTGTGCAAATTTAAATTATTTGGAAAACAAAATATTGCTACTGCTGTAGACAGCGTGCGCAAAGATGCAATTATTGCCTATAATAATGAAGTTAGAGAAAACCGCGAAAATTTAAGAAAATTAACAGACGTAACAATATTTTTAGCATCACAAGATTTAGCTCTTCGGGGACACAATGAGACTTCAGATTCTTTTAATCGTGGAAATTATAAAGAATTATTCGAATTCTTTAGTAAATATGAACCTAGTTTTAATGAATTTGTTAGTAGTAATATTTTTTCGGGTACATCTAAACCTATATAAAATGATTTAATAGATTGTATTTCTTTTGTATTAAAACAAGAAATTAAAGACGCTCCGTTTTTTTCTTGGCAAGTAGATGAAACCACAGATATTTACTGTAATTATCAATCATATTACGTGTCAAGAGCGGTGAAGTTATTGAAAATGTTTTGGAGTTTTTTAACGTATCATCCGGTCGAACAGCTGAAGATTTATTTAACCTTTTATCAAATAACAGCGAAAAATATGATTTTAAAAAAAAATTAGTCGCTCAAACATATGATGGTGCATCTGTTATGGCAGGGGATTTAAATGGTTTACAAAGTAAAAAAAAAAAACAATTGCACCTCAAGCTCTTTTTGTACATTGTCATGCTCATGCCATAAATTTAGTTTTGAGTAAAGCTTGTAATATAAACAAAGAACCTACAATTCCTTTTCTAATTTAATTGTTATTGTTTTTAGAGTTTATTTTTACGTTTTTATTACCTTTTCACCTATCACCTCATCCATTTTCCTATCCAGGCAAGATTTCACTCTTGCCTGGATAGGAAAACTTCTTGCTAGACAATAATTTATATTTTATTTTAATCTATTTTTTTTTTCAATTTTTATTCTACACTTACAATGCTGCAATAATAACTATAAAAATATAATTTATTGACTGAGAAGGGTTACTTAGGCTACAGTAGCCTCCCTTGAACAAAACGTCACGAGCCGCCACTGCCACTTACGGCATAGCCGCGGACAACATTTACATGAAATAATCTTTAAAAAGTAAATGGCAGGCATTCATTTATCGGCCCAAATAAATAATTCAATTTTTTTTGAATTTTCAAAACCCAAACGCATAAAAAATCACCTAGTATAATGGCACTAAAACAAAACAAGACAATGTAGAAAAAATATAATTTTGTTGATAAAGATGAGTACTTATTGTTAAATTAAAATGCAAAAATGCGTATTGTTAATAATATTTTGTTAAAGCCAAGTAAATAATGAACTTCTTCGAGTTGACTGGCAATGGAAAAAAAACTTTTTTTTTCGTGCCAGAAATAAAATTTTTTACAGTAAATATTGTAAAATGCCCCGTTGTGGAAATGATGGAGATATGTCTATTTCATGCGAGGTCATCTTCATTTTAGCAGTTTTCTTTTTGTATGAAACGTGACACATGTTAGTTTTGAGGCAATCGTTTCAAACTATAATTATAAAAACAAATTAAACAGAAAGACAAAAACAAAACAGCTGTTTGACGAGAAAAGCGATACAACGCACGTTACATCCTTTAGTGGCTTCTAAAATCCTTTTAAAAACACCACCACGAAAGCAAGAAGCGTTTCTCTCGTCTATTATTCCAATAATAGCAGTTCATTCAATCACCCAAATATAATAAACGTAAAAAACGACATTACGGTAAAAACAATTAGGTGCTTATAACAGTTTCAACTCGTTTTAAAGGTGAATTCTTTAAACGTGTATCTCCACTCCACCCGTTCTAGAGTTCTAATTTTCGGTGTGAACGCCTAATTTTTTTCGTCAACTCTATTAATACCTACGAGTGTGCTCGTCAGGCGAGAAGTGAACGGGAGCAACCAAACCGACTCCCTCGAACGACCGACGCCACTACCTACATTGCAGATTGCAGGCTCGCACAAGAGGAGCAGATGTGTATTCGTGTATCTGCTAATTTGTGGTTTCGTCGGAAATGAACCTGAATTAGGTCAAACGATGATGGACAAAGATGGAGGTAAATCGCGAAAAGAGAGTGGGCAACAAGAAAATAATTCTAATTGTTTTTGTATGTCTTCTTGTTGTCTTTTCGTTGCTTGATCGTATAGGGGTGTTTTTTCTTTCTCTAAAATCGAACAAAACAAACACTACCCCTATTTACCAAAATAAGTATATAGGGTGCTCTTTACATCGCAAGAATAACAACAAATTGTAACCGAATTAGCAATTTTAGAGTTTACAGTTTGTGCTCTTCGCATTTGGTAGTTAGTACTATACACCGGGGTTGGCATGATTCAATAATTTTTTATTAAAATTAAGAAAATACATCGGTGTATTTAGGATATTCTAAAAAATAGTCCATCAAATGTTAAGTTAGATTAATTAAAGAAGGATTTTTTGAGATACTGTCCCGTCAATATAAAAATTGAAAACACAAAAAGTCCCAAACCTTAAGTAGTATGAAGTATACACAACGCTTGATCAATAACTAAATAATTTACCAAATGACCTGGATATGTCCTATGCATATGTGTCTACTAGGTTTTATATGGATGCATGCAAGCACGAATGTGTTCCAACAGGAATATAGAAGCAGCATTGTAGTCTATGTTATTGTCAGTACCTATTATATATTTGTGTGTGTGGCGTGTGCACACTTGTGTACACGGATGTTATTGTATGTAACTCCACGTTAGCCTATGGCTTTCGGAACGGTCACGCAATGCGGGGATATCATTTGGGGATTAACCAAGAACGTAAATACTACTACCAAATGCTAACTTAGCAGAGTATCGAATAGGAATAGGAATGAGGTTCGATCCAAATGATATAGTGTTAATTGGATTAAATTTTCTTCGTGTATTGTTGTTGTAGATGATAATTTTTTTTAGATTGGAGTGTGTTTTCCATATCATCAGATAATTACGATATTATCAGCTCCAGACCAGAACTGCGAATATACGAGTGAAGAGCTGAATGGTTAGTTCCAGTCTATCGAGCAGGGTTGGGCATCATTGAAAAATTTTTTATTCAAATAATTATTAATACATCTGTTATTCTTTATTCCGTATTAAGTTATTGTTGAATAAAACTATGGGAAATCATTTGAATGAAGAATTATTTCAATCAAACGTTATTTGAATAAAGCATTATTGGAATGATTCTTTCACCAAATAAATCGTTATTCAAATAATTTATTACTGAATAACACCGAAATAAATTTAGATTAGGTATATGCCTACATGTTGTCTACATGTGCGATTTTCCTGTCACAGCATCCGTACTTTTATACGCATTGCAAAGTATACGCGTGCGTTTTCTTTTTTATCTCCAACGAGCAGAGATTTTGTATTTGTACAAATATGAAAACAGCTAAGCCAGCCTAAATTTGTTTTTCTACTATTCGGGGAGAGAATGCCCGTACGGGGTACCGCCTTGCCGAGCACTGGGATAGACCTATGTCTATCCTTTACCTGAATTTAATCAACGAACTTTTTATCCACTTTTTATATTTAAAGTGATCTTTCTTACTGTTGGTGATTTTTATAATTTAAAGTTTATAAAGTAAAACTGCGACTATACTAATCGTCATTTGGATTTGAGACGGGTTCTTTCATTGATTTTGAAGTTAAAATAAAGAAAAAATTCTCTCACAGCTCCCAATATCCTTCAAAAATGGCGGGTGATCATATAAAAATTATCGCTAATGTTAGGAAGTGCATCGGTAGGACGACATGCCAGTAATAATTATCTCCGCCGACGTCTTCGACATTCCTCTAGATTTACGTGATGTCATTTCTGAAGTCGATAGACAAACCTTCAGACTTATAAAAATTACACTTATTTTTTCCCACACAACTTTAATCTCTTTAAAACTTGGCGGGCAATATTTCAATAAAATCCGCTGATGTTAAAAAGTGTACCAGTAATACGACATGGCAGTAATAATTATATCCGTCAACATCTTCGCCATCCCTCAAGATTTATGAGTTGTGATTTCTGAAGTCGATGCACAAACCCTTAAACTTATAAAAATCGCATTTATTTTTTCTCCCACAACCCCCAATGTTCTTCAAAACTGGCGGGTAATATTTATGTATATAAAAATTTCCGCTAATGTCAGGATGTGTACCAGTAAGACGACATGGCAGTAATCATTATATCCGCCGATATCTTGAACATCCTTCAAGATTTACGTATTGTCGTTCTAGAAACCGATAACCAAACTCTCAAACTTATGACACACATTTATTTTTTTCCCGCAACTTCCAATGTCCTTCAAAAATGGCGGCTAATATTAATATAAAAGTTCTCGCTAACGTTATAAAACGCATCGTAGGAAAAAGCCTCAAAATTATAAGAATTTAGAGTTTGAGGATTTGTTTATGATTTATATAGGTTCTTCATAACTGTTTAGAGAACCGCGACCGTTATATAACACTGTATTGAACCCCTGTACCTAGGTATTTTTTTAAATCCAGTGTTTACTTCTACTGTATACTCTGTATACTACTTATACACGAAAGAATTACTCCAATCAGAAAATCATCACAAATGAAGGTAGTTATTGGAATGAGAATGATTATTTGAATAATAAGAATTATTCGAATGATAAATAATTATCCAAATAATTATTTGAATAATGAATGAAATAAATATTACCATCATTTATGAATAACGGAATAATGAATAAGAAGTTATATATTATTTCTGAATAAGAATGACGATGCTATCCATTTTTTTTTTTTTATTAATCTGAATAAATTTTGCCCAATACATTAAGCGCACTCAAGTCTGGACAGTCTATAGAAAATATTTATATTCTAAATAAGACCGTAAGCAATTCACATTCAATGGGGTATAAATTCTATTCAATTTGCTATTCTAAGTAAATAACAGCTGTGCGGCAAAAAAAGCATACAATAAAAACAACTAGCGAGTCGGTACTCCTTCCACACTCCGACGTCCGGTCTCCGACCGTACACCGTGCTCCCCGCAGCTATCTATGTTTCATAATATGGCAGCCTTTGATTTATGCAACCCTCGTGAATCGGCCAATTCTGCTACGGTGAGCTATCTGTTTACTTATCTGTGCTTGTAGTTTAGATATTTAAAAATATTTTGAACGGTAGTGTAGATATTGTTGAGTCAATTTTCCGTATTTATTGAAACCCCGTCGCACTTTGTTCTAGATGAATTTCACCGATTTCTGTTTTTTTTTTTTAGATTAAACCCTTATATAAAAAAAAACACACAAAGAGTATGAACTTGTATTAAAATGTCACACAAAAATTGCAAGTTAAATCTATTTAATAAACAAAGTTTAAATTCACAACTAAAAATAATTTGATGCTTTTCGACTATTCTGACGTCAATCTCAAAGTTCACCGTCAGTTCTAAATAAATAAAAAAAAATATACACAAAAAAATGTCTATTCAACTTATTTCAAGAGCAAACATCTTTCTCTCTAATATATTCCAAAAAAAAAGCACATTTTCACAAGTATGCAAAGTTTACATTTTACATTCAATAAAAACGAAGCCAAATACTACATCAACCAACACCACCGCGTCAAGTCAATGCGTGCAAAGGAAATACAAATGGTAAATATTTCGTGGGAGGATTGCGTGGCCGATTAGAAACGCACCGTACAAGTGACGCAAGGAACAAAAAAGAAATACAAAAACAAATGTGTGTGTGTGTACATGTGACAAATTTCTTTGTGACAGTTTTCGAGATTAAAAATATGTATTTAAAAATTTTCATAGGCGGCCACGAAATAATCCTGGGACAAACAATTGCGAAACGGTCGACTCGTGCGTTTGGTTCGTGTGTGCGCGGATGGCCCTGGATCATTATAAAAAAGAATGAAGGTTATTTACACGAAACTGACGAATTAAAAACAAATGAGACAAAACAACTATGTACTAAATATCGGACGAGTATATTACATTGTAGGTGATATCTAATACGTCATTGAAATACGTCAAATTGAAAGGTCGTTGACAAGCGTATACAGTGGTGGACATAAAAATAGGTACAATGGTTCAACAAGTCATATATGCAATAAATAAACCAAGTTATTCTACTTTCATAATAGTTTTAATTTTTCTACTATTAAACATAGAATAATCCATAAAAAAAAAACTCCGTTGAAGGTTGGTATCACAAAACTTAACCGGCAACTAAAACAATATTAAAAAACTGTGTGGACAAAATAATAGGGACGCATGCTATAAAGTTTTTTCATAGGGTAATAATAAAAAAACCGATAACCGACATTTATTCAGTGATTCGTACGAGTTTAATACTTGGTAACGTGGCCTTGATTGCTAATTATTGCCCTACATCTGTTAGGCAGTGAGTTCACCATACCTTGACATGTTTCCACTGGTATGGGGTACCAACTCTGCTGGACCGCTTCACACAATCGTTTTAATTTTGAATTCTCTATGTCGTAATGAACCTTTAACACACTTCCATAAGTTTTCAAATGGATTAACGTCTGGCGATTGTGCCGGCCAATCTAAAAGTCGCACGTTATGGTCACGCAACCAATTTTGATAACACGTGGAAGTGTGTTTAGGGTTAATATCTTGTTGATAAATCCAAATAATCGGCATGTTTAATGTTTAATCTGCGCATGGAAGCATAAAGTTGTTTAGGATGTAAATTTCTTTAGTCCTCACGTCTTTAATCCAGTGAATCGGACCTAGCCATACCATGAAAAACATGCCCAAACGTTTTCGCCACCGTGCTTTACTATCCGTGTTGTATATTTCGAACTGAATACATTTGATACATTTGCCTTTCGGGGAAATTAGCTGCAAATAAATCCCGAGTTACTTCCGCGGAATTACCACCGTAAAAGTGTTTAATCATGAAGAGTTTTTGCTCCGGCGTATAGTACTCCATTTTTAAAATAACCGTTATCTACCTACCAACAACGCGTTTTATTAAATAGTTCGAGCGAGTAGTTCTCCCGACGAAATATAAAATGCATCTGACACGCACGTGTGTGAGCGACGGCTCAAGCACCTGTGCGGCGACCGCGTAGAAATGTGGATTTCTTGGCTAATACGAGTGCATCATAGCAATATGCTAATGTCATCCAGTAGAATATTCCGTATACTTCTTTACCGTTCTAATGCACGAATACCTCTGTGTATCTCGCTTACACTACAGGATCGCTATAATGCGGACGCAGGCGGACAATTGGTATACCTTCCAATGTGTTTGTGGACACTTACCAATAGATGTCGCATGATATTAATGATAAGCAACAGAGTTATACGGCTAACACTGAAGTGATTTGCCTTGTACCTATTTTTATCTCCAGTCGATTAAAAGAAGTGACGATTACAATTTTGTATACAAACATACAATAGCCAAATACATACAGATCTGTATTGCAGAATACTTTTAAAAAGAGTTTATTTATTCTTAAGTAGCACAAAAATATTTATTTAAACTTAAAGTACAAATTCTGCGATTACTAGTGGAAAATCATATTCTAAAAGATGCCCACGTCGCACATTAAATACATAGGCCATATGTATTGTAACTTAAAAACTTGTTGTTTGTTATTGATATTACATTTTTAAAATTAGCATGTTTCTAAAGCATAAAAAATTAGCACAAATCAACGACATAATTTCTTAATATTATTCTTAATATTAAAATGTCAAAACTGTCAATTTAAGGACTTTCATTCCGCTCCTTAACAAAATCATTATTAACTTTTTTTTAGACTAACAATAAATATATGTATGTTCCCAAATTCTGTCTAAAGAATCTGATGTGAAACAATTACACGAGTTTCCTTAGCCAGATGTTCTAATTTTTAGTATTCTCCTTTCGTAAAATGTTCGTAGAAACTTTTTTTCTTGTTGTTAGCAGTAATAGATGATTAATATTTTTTAGGAAAAATGGTTACGCAAACTATTTGCGTATATTGATATTAAGCAGAGCAAAACCCTCCTCAGACAGCATTAACTTTTAAGTGTTCAAAAAAAGATGTTAGGCACTTAACTCAGTATAATAGATATATTTGGTAAAACCTTTGTTTAAGAGTGTTGATACTGTGATATTAATAATACAAATTCTAAACATCAAAAATATTTAGTTATACAGGCTGTTTACGGTCTTCTGATTTTATTTTCAAGTGGAAGAAAAGACAAGACAAGAACATCTTACAATATGGGTAATAAAAGAGATTAATGTTGAAAAAAAAATTGTAGTGTTAATTTTTTTTTTATTTTTAAATGGTAATTAATAACAAAAAAAAAGGTTTTATAACCTTAAAGCGATTAATCAACAACTTGTGCAAAGTAAATGTAAACCATACGTTATTAATAGTGATTTTCTTACTAACTTTTTCCATCTGTCAAGCTGTTTCATTACTTGTTACCGCATTGCTGGTTTGACATAAATTTTTCCGAATAAATCCTAATGAGGAAAGTAAAAATTCTGCTGCTGCAAGTCGATTGTACGCTGAGCGGTTTCCTAACAGGCCAACTGGTGTACTGCAAACACGTCAAAGTGAAGATGATGGATTTGACCGACACCAACGAATTTTGGAAGCCAAAGAAGGATGTCTTAAATCTTGTCTAAAAAGATCCTTCTATAGTAGCACTCGAAAAATATCTTGCCAAGTAAATGTGTCAAATCGAATTGTCTGACGAACACTGCGGCAGAATCAATTGCACCTTTTCATGTACAAAAAGTACAGACTTTACAACTTGAAGATCAATCTTTACGTTTACAATTTTGCCGATGGTTTTTACAAAAACATGCAGAAATTATAAATTTTTCTTCCATTGTATTGGAGACTGATGAAGCAACGCTTAAACATAATGACATAAGTGTCGTAATACTAATATTTGGGCTGTGGAAAATCCACATGCTGTTCGTCCTAATCATTTCCAGCACAGATTTTCAAAGTTTGGGCCGGACAGCTCAACGGACTATCATTGGCTCATTTGTGTCGCAAAATCTATTGAATGGATATGACTATCTCTTGTTTTTGCAAAATCATTTGATGTAACTATTGGAAGAAGTTCTTTTGAATGTACGTCGACAAATTATGTGGTTGCTTCACGATGTCAAACCGCCGTATTTTAATCAGTTAGTTCGCCAACATCTAGATAATGTGTTTGAAAATAAGGTTGTCGAAATAAGGTTGAGGTGGTCTTGCGCTACGTTTGAAAGAAGAATTATTTCAATAAAACGTTGTGTGAATAAAGCATTATTGGATTAGGTATATGCCTACATGTTTGTGCAGGTAATCATATAAAAATTATCGCTAATGTTAGGAAGTGCATCGGTAGGACGACATGGCAGTGCTAATTATATCCGCTGATATCTTTGACATCCTTCAAGATTTACGTATTGTCGTTCTAGAAACCGATAACCAAACTCTCAAACTTATGAAAATCGCATTTATTTTTTTCCCCACAACTTCCAATGTCCTTCAGAAATGGCGAGTAGTATTTATATAAAAATTTCTGCTACAATTTTTTTTAACATTAATATCTTTAATTATGCAATTTTTGGTAAGATATTTTTGCGTTAATGATCTTATTTTAAAATGTTTAATCACCCTTTGAAAATAAAATCACAAGACCGAAACATCCTGTATACAATATAATTTGAGTGTAATAAATTCTTCTCTTCAATTTTATTTTGCAATATACCAAACAAATATATAATTACGCTATTTCAACTGTTATAAAAGCGTTTTCCTTATTAATTATACAGATAATACTCCAAGCTTACTTTCTTATTTTAAATTGCCAAGTAAGTATATGATTCACCAGTAAACTCTGCATCTTATGTGTACACGCTTACACAAAACGTAGGAATTTTCGGCGGAGATATTAACAATAAGAGGATAATACAAGACGCGATAGTACGCAGAATAAATATTATTTATTATTAATGAAGTAGTAATTAAGCAATTCATGAGACCGCTTCGGATAAGGAATCCAAGGTAAACACGATAAATAAGCACACAATAACAACAATAGCCATAGATACGGGAGCAGAACAAATAATATATTTGTGTGGATGCGATAAATGTAGGAAATACCTTTTTAATACATACAAGTAAGGAATAAAAATTTGACAGACAAAGAAATTCTGCTCCAGTAATATTTAATTTAAAAATAGAATTTGCAGAGAAACTTTATCATGTTGTCCGTGACGTCCCCGCTCTGTGCATGGATATTATTAGTAGGGACTTTTGCGTTAGAATTTCGATGATAAGTAGATTTTTCTTTGATGTTTATACCTAAATAAAGACGTTTTAAATCTCTATAAATTCTGCTTGTGAATAATGTACATATACAAAATTTATTTTGACAGTTACACATGCGTCGGTATGATTAACACTTCACTGTTTACAGTGTACATATAATAAATAGGTTGAAAGTCTTGGAAAGATATTTAAAAAGAAAAAAAACGTTTTGATATTTAAAAGCGAGCAACTCTCTCTTCGATTAATGACGGACGGCAACGCTGCGATTCTGCGATAGATGTCCATTTCGAACTTGTATATGTACGATGTTATGATCAGCTGATTCCTTTGTTTGCGCGATTTCCAACACGGGTGACATTCGATTTTCGCACCGACCGAAAGCTTCAGCCTCCGGAATCACCCCTAACTACGGGGGTGATGATCGCTCGACGTAATCGGAATACGAGAATATCTAAACACGAGATGACGGCTATGGTTGCCCGTTGGCGTCCGTCGAGCACTGGCACTTACCTTTGTAATGAACGCGCAAATTGTTCTGCGACAGGCCGATGTAGGTGTACTTGTGTTTCGGACTCCAGGACCTGGGCAGTGGCGTTTTCCCCTCGTCCACCGACGGGTACAGATATTTGAAACGGTCGACGATGGTCGCGTTGCCATTCGGTATTTCCCTTTGCGGATCCATCACAGACACTCGGCCACTACTCACGGCGGCCATTTCTAAACTCCCTTTCCCTACGCGCTGGACGTGGGCCGTCTGTGCGCAGACTCGCCGGCGCGGACAAGTTGCTCGATCAGCTGATAGATGTCAGATCTTTCAAAAATAAGTGCGACGATGCGAGTTTTCGACGCGAAAACGGTGGGGGATCCGATTTTCGTTGTATTTTAGGGAATTAAGTTGCTATGGTAACGCGGAAAAGGCGGCGAACACGTGTATGTTTATTTGCGTCGTCGCAACCACCAATGCGCGCCGCACTAGAATACCTAACATGTGTATAATTTACAGTGAAGGCAAAATCGATGCCGCTCTACACCTAATTACATTAGAAGTTTCTCTCGCGTTTTTTTAAAATAAGCAAACGAATACTATTAACACCTTATAATGAAAACGAGTCCCATAACATCATCTAACATTTAAGAAGGAACAATTGACAGTGACGTATAAAATAAACAAGCATAAAAGACGGAAAACATACATACCTGTTATTGAAACGTTTATTTACTAATCATTACTATTACTATCCACGTAATTTTTACTGAATGTCGTCTTGTATCCAACAAATAACAATTTCACCAAGGATAAATTCCATATATTATAACCACAGTTGAGTAACAAAAAACGTCGTCATTTCTTCTCTAATACAGTAGTGACATTTTGTTCCTAAGGATCGTAGTTTGACAGACCTGTGTTGTAACCGCTATTCCTAATTTTGATACCCAATTATGCGTATTTATATCAACACAATTTAAATAATAATACATAAATTATTGTGAATTATTTTTAAAATTAATTTTGCAAGCAATAAAATTGATGCAAAGATATTGTTAATAATTGCAGAAATGTTGGGATTGCAATTTTAAAATGTTGGTAGTTCGTAAATCAATATGCATGGTAATAATAATTTTTATCTTCTTGTTCAAAATTTACATTATCAATTTTTAAATTTGGATTGAAATTGTTTAATTCGGAAACATTACCACCACCTAAAATTAAATTTTTGCCTACTTAAGTGCATATCGCGGAATTCCTGCAGCAAGTATGGTACTGTACTAAAACCACTTTGTTACACAGCTCAACTTTTTTTCACTTTGCTATTTATAAGCAATTTTAGCTACACAATAAAATTCAATTCAATTTTTCCGTTCTGGTTCAAAGAAAAATGTCTAATCACAATTTTGTAGCAAGGGAGATGTGACTTTGTGGCAACCTTTGAAGAACCTTGGTTAAGTTAAACCCATAATTATATTAATTTGCCTTTTGCTCACATTTTGTCACACACAAATTTTTAACTTGAGCTGTTCTGGTATTGATTCTAATAATGTAATGTATATATCTAAATATATGTAATTTATAATCATTTTACATTAATTAAATACGCATAGGTGTCGCCACAGATCACAAAAACGGTGGAGAAACTTGATTTTTTTTGTATGCAGTGTTGCCAAATATATGACGAACTGGCTTTTTTCGGGAGTTTTTTTTAGTAAGCGGGAGTAAAGGAATTAACAAATTAGTTACTTTCGATAGTAATTTTAATGCGTAATAAGTATTAATGCCGTTTTTATTAAAATTACTTTATTTTGTCAAGATCTTAAAAATTGCGATTACATAAATAATGAAATATAAAGCTGTGTGTAATGTAATATGTTTGTCTTATTTTTCTAAAGATATTTTTATATAAGTTGAAATGAGATTTACTTTTTATGTAACAAAATTTGAAAGAAGAAAACATTGTTGTTTATTAATGTGATTATTTGTGCCTGATAAGTTTTATTTCAAAGAGCATGGTGTAATAAGTAATAAGTTTAAACCTTTCTTCATCTTGTGACAAAAGAAGAACCTTACCCTAAAAAGAGTAAATTCAAGTTGTGGAGAAAGTAAGTAAAACCATATATGGTAAAACCACATTGGTGTGAAGCCATCTGCCGTATTGTGGCAACTTTGCTTATGAGCTGAACCTTACTTCATACCTATTCTCAGTGTTGCCAACCTGATGGAAATTTTCCTATTTTAGGGATATATTACCAACTATTTAGAGACAGTGAAAATTTTTTCTCATTTTATGGATTTCTTTGAAGTTTGAAACTGTTTACTTTGTTACTAAAATACGACGTATTATCATAGCGTATTATAATGAATTACTGCTTTTTTGAATATTAATCAAAAATAAATTGTTGAGTTTAGAACTCTGTTAGTCCGGCATAGTATCGAATACGCTGCCATATGTTAGTTGACTGTAGCTACATTGGCAAACGCGTATAATGTATTGAAAACTGTAAAAATTGTATGGTACGTTGAAATTTTACGGAGTTTTTTTTAAATACTGTTTCGAAATTAAGTTCTTCCCCAAAAGTTTGCGTTAGCCTAATGTTATAAAGCAGCAACGCACAATCGGATAAAAAATATCAAAGCCACGAAAAAATTGTAAAATCTATATAGGCATAAACTTTTGGTTGTTTAGGGAAATCATGCAAATCCAACTTGAGAACGCTCTCTACTGTCATAAAATGGGTGCTGTTGGGTTGGAGGTTGCCCGGTTTATGGTTAATTCTCTTCTTTAACAAATCTTTTTTTATAGATATTCATAAACAATCGAAAATTTTCTAAATTTTCTTATACATCCATAATTCTACGCAAAATGCTACTGTTATAATGTCGGATCAAATTTTTTATTCATCCGCGCTTATCCAGGTACAAATCCTCACTTTGACGCATCCTTGCCTTTTGGCGCACTACTAAATTGACACTATTGTAAATTAAGTTGCATACACACAATGGAATAAAACTTGCACGCCACTGTATTTTGTCAACTTCATTCGAGACAGTGGATATAAATATTGATATAAACTTCATGGAAAGTGGAGTAGGAACAGGACAATCTTTTTCGATTGCATTGTATTTATCAGATTTGTATGAAATTGCCGACTTTCCAATTGGAATTTTGGAATTTTATAAACCTAGCAAGTGGCAACATCTATGCGTCAAAGTCTGAAATTTAGAAATGCTATAATAAAAAAAACACGGTTTAACGATGTACTTTTATATGAATATTGTATAACATTTCAATTTTATTTAGCATATAATGCATATAATGAACCTTGGAGTTTGAATGAAAGTCATCCTATTAAGTAAAGATATCTCAAATAGACGACAGAGGGAGAGGCGGTCGCAGTTGTCAAACTCTACACCCGATACGTCACTCTACAGCTGGTGTTCTGGCAGAGAGGAGAGTCCGTCAGCTGTTGTTTGGTCGCGACGTAATAAACAATAAATTACCTATGTCAGACACGGAGGCAGCAACGTCGTCCAGCACAGACGCGATAGCGGAAATGGTAGACAACGCAGAAAAGATGAACGAGATATCCGAGCCGGAAACAAAACGCAGGAAATTGACAAAAAATTACGATGTGGACGCTAAGAAAAATCGTCTAGAGGATAGACTGGGCGGCATCTTGTGCTGCGCAGTATGTCTAGATTTGCCCAGAGCGGCCGTCTATCAGGTAAGTCACATTATTTCGTCACCTAGTACATAGGATAGATATAAGTGCGTGTATTTAGTGAATTTGGAATTTGTCGGGGACGAATCACTCGGTGATTAGCCTCGACTTCGTGCATTACCGCTTGATTTCGTAATAAATAAACTGTTTCTTTGTCAGTGTGCAGCACATCTGCAGACTTTATTGATTTTTCACAGCTGGAAGATGTTCTAAATTTATCATGCGAGGTATCTCTGCTCTTCTGTGTGTGCCACAAAGGAACGAATTTACGTTACTTTGTTCCACATCAGATCTCGCAAGGAGATATCTCCCTAAGGTATTTTTATTTTTTAAAATGCCCTAATTATTGTATTATGGTATTACGCAAAACCCGTGTAATCTCTGTTGTTTTCTTTTTGTGTTCCTTCTAAAAACTACGAGTAATCAAACTCAAGATTGCGAATCTGAAACGGACATTTCATCTTTTTGCTTAAAAAAAAGGAATTGTGTGTAAATGTCATTATTTATTTATTTATTGTTATTACTTAAATATTATACGTACATATTATCTAAATAGGATGGCAATATTTATTAATGTGTATTCGATAATTTATATTTGGTAAAGTAAATTGTGTACCTACAGAAAAGAATATTGTGTAATGCTATATATTTTTAAAACAAAATATGATATTATGATGTATGATGTGTTAAATAGTCGCTATTAATAATATGTTTTTATGGAGATTTTTTGGAATAATGTTGTTTTAAATAAAGGGTTTTTAAATTTGTATTTTTAGTCATTAATTATTTATAATTTAGTGAGTATATGAACACAAAACCTAGAACCCCTCCCTATAACAAGGACATTTTCGCAAAACATGCAAGACATGTAAACAATAATTTCCTATGAAAAAGTAAACAACAATAAAATCATGATAGTACAGAAGGTAGGTGTGAATATGAATATCGAAAATTAAAAAAAAGTAAACCCTTATATTACATTTAAGTGCAGTTTCTATTCATTAGAACTCATCAGAACATTTTTTCTATATTTGGTAATTTTTAATAACGGTAAGAGGTAAGGTTTTCAATGCATAAATGAATGTCGATTTCTGACTTGATTTTTTGTTTGTTATATTTTTTTAACCGTATTATTGATATTTACAGGGGTAAAAGAAGATTGGTGAGTATTTTCTACGATTTTATTTTAACAAGAAGCGAAAAAAATAGCTAAAACGTATTATATAAATATTTGTATACACATTATTATATTATTTTCAAAATCTTCGGATGATTTTTCCCTATTGTCTTCAATGGACTATCGATATCCCTATACTATAAGAATTTGTACCTACAATTCGGTTAGTTTGATTGCATAATAAACCATCGCTAAAATAGTCCTAAAAAATGTCAAAATGATGACCTTGAGAAAAAACAACATTGGATTTTATCGAGAAATTTCTTTAAATACTCTATAAATGTAATTGGCTTGAATTGTAACACCAGATTCTAATCATGAAAAGGATGAAGATTCGATTCCAATAAAAGAATCGCTGGGGATGAAAGCAACGTTGCCATATCTGATTTTTCATCCATTCTTTTTGATTCTCTATATATTATACATAACTTACAATTCCATTCTTAACATATTAAATCAAACCTTAGAATCTATATATAGTTAATAACATATTTTTAAGGACTCTTATTTTTAGCGCGTTGTATATTCGGTATTTTCCCCCCAAGTAAATCTACATCACCGTCACTTCACGATTCATTTTGCCAGTATAATGGCCGCCATTGAATCTTTGTGTGCGTATGTTGCAGTGCAACAACGGCCACTTGATGTGTGCCGGCTGCTTCACCCATCTGCTGGCCGATGCTCGCCTTCAGGATGAGGCCGCGACTTGCCCGAGTTGCCGGATGGATATCAGCAAAACGACGGCCACTAGGAATTTGGCCGTTGAGAATGCGGTCAGCGAATTGCCGGCCGAATGCCAGTACTGCGGCAAGGAGTTCCCCAGGAACACCTTGGAGAGGCACGAAGAACAACTTTGCGAAGAGAGGTACGGGTAATTGTCAACGATTTCGTATTTCCCATTATACACGGCATCGTAAGCAAAAAGTGCATAATGTACAAGCTGTGTTATAAAACACGATTATAATGAAATGGCTTACATCCAAAGGGTGGCCCAACCAAAACGCACGATGTGAATTGCAAATAAAATAAAAAGTTTTCATTATCTTTATATTATTTATTATCATATAAGGATCTATGACAATTATGTGTGAAACAAAAAATATCGGCCAAATGCTCGCCACGGCTTCGGTGGCATACCTCTATCCGATGGTCCATTTTTTCAATGACTCTGAGACATAATTGAGGTTCAATGTCGTTAATGTGCCGAATTATCTCATCCTTTAGCTCTTGAATTCTTCTGGGCTTATTGACGTACACTTTTTCTTTTAAATATCCCCAAAGAAAGAAGTCCAACGGTGTCAAATCACATGATCGTGACGGCCAATTAACATCGCCACGACATGAGATAACGGGCCATTGAATTTCTCGCGAAAAAGATCCATTGTTTCGTTGGCTGTGTGGCAAGTGGCACCATCCTGTTGGAACCACATATCGTCCAGGTCCATATCCTCAATTTCTGGCCGCAAGAAGTCCGTTATCATCTCGCGATAGCGAACACCATTCACGGTAACTGCTTGGCCGACCTCATTTTCGAAGAAGTACGGCCCGATGACGCCGCCAGCCCATAAACCGCATCAAACAGTCACTCTTTGTGGATGCATCGGCTTTTCAACAATCACTCGTGGATTCTCATTTGCCGAAATTCGGCAATTCTGCTCGTTAACGAATCTACTGAGGTAAAAGTGCGCCTCGTCGCTGAAGATGATTTTCTTTGTAAAGTCACCATTCGCTTCTGTCTGTTCAACCAACCATTCGGCGTATTGACGACGCTTTAAATGGTCAGTAGACTTCAGCTCTTGAGTCAATTGAACCTTGTAAGCGTGTAAATTCAAATCTTTATCAAAAATTCGCATCAGTGATGTTCGTGAGATGTTCAATTTTTGGGCACGACGACGAGTCGCGGTTGACGGCTCTTCTGCCACTATCGCGAACACCAGCAATGTTTGCCGCAGAACGAACTGGGTGAGCATTCACAGGTGTTTTCACATTTCCTACAGACCCGGTTTGTTGAAATTTTCGCACAATTCTCCCGATTGTGGACACATCTGGTCGATTACGCTGACCAAAAAAATCACGAAGTGCACGAAAAGCATTTTGATTTGAACGCCGATTTTCGTAAAAGTCTTCAACAATCTTAACGCGCTGCTCAATTGTGTGCCTCTCCATGGTTGAATTTGTCAAACACTGAAACAAAGAAATGTCAAATTAAGTTGGGCAAAAAAAACTTGACGTTAAGGTGTGACTCACAATTAACATCGTGCATTATGGTTGGACCACCCGTTAGATCACCTCTACTTCGATACTAGCAATTGAAACCGTTCGATCATGATCGATTTTCCAGGATATCCGGTTGCAAATTCAGCCGTATCGGCTGCCCATGGCGCGGTCCCATGCACGAGACGAAACAGCACGAAGAAGGATGTTCGCATCCTCACAGGTCCGGGGCGGAAGTGATCGAGGCTCTGCAGGTTATCGACCAGCAGGTCGCCGACGAACGCAAACTCTACGAGAACATCTTCGAACTGCTCGGCTACGAGAAGATCACGTTCAACGGTACGTTTTTTTCGGAAAAAGACGGGACAAAGCAGAGGGTAACGCAAGCAGTAAAGTGAGAACTTTCAGATTTGCAGCTGAAGCCGTATCGCACCGAGGAATTCGTGCACCGCCTGTTCTACGAGACATCGCGATTCTCGGCGTTCAACTGCCAATGGGTGCTCAAGGCGAAGATCAATAACAGTTCGGTGGATCCCACGCATAGTTCTGAGCGTGATATAACGTATCAGGTAAATTATATAGTATGCCAAAAAGGCACATCCGTTCAATATTGGGGGAAATCGTGCATTATAATATTATTTTATCTTATGTATTTTCCAAAACAATCTATACATACTTTTGGCAAACATACAAGGAGGCTAATTTTCCATGGTACTAAATTATTATAGGGGAAGAACCAACCTCAACTTGTCACACGATTTTGCTTGTGATAAACAATTTAAATTGATTTTATTGCAGTATGTATTTTCGTTCATTGTACTAATATTTTAGTTAAGATTGTACACTCTGTTCCTTATAATTGGCACGATCCTCGCTTACTGTGAAACGTATAAACAACTTCCGCTCAAACAAATTCGACCTTAAGGCACCGAATATATTATGAGTGTTTTATGCATGCATATTATTTACTTATCTATCAATTCAGTTGAATTACCGTCAACTTCTTTTTGCATAAAAAGAACTCTTTGATCTTTGGTTTCTATATTTATTAGATCTTAATAAATTGGTTACTGGAAATACTTTTCAGAAATAGTCTTTCAATGAACTCCGAATAAAAAATATTGAAGCGTAAGTCTTGGAATTTGTTTAACTTATCTATGAATATAGTTCCACTACTAAAGTAGTGATTTTTTAATACTGGGTCAATTAATTTGCTAAACAGAATTTTATAGTGTTTCATATTATTTAATCAAAATGGTAATAATAACATCATTTATTAGTTTAAACATATTTATTAAAAAATATAAAACAACATAAAAAATCTACATTATTCTGAACAAACCGTTTAGATTTATTACAATATACAGTGTGTTAAAAAAAGGTTGTCGGATATTTTACCCAATTGTAGTACTGGTGGAAATAAACAAAAAAGTGTTAGTCAACATGGGTCCGCAATTCAACTGTTTTTGACATATAGTCGATTGCATATTGTTTTAGTAGGATAAAAATTTTCAAAGAAATTCTGATCGCAATGTAAATTAAACAAATGTTTATTTAAAGTAAAACTAAAGAAATTGTTCTACATGTCCACCGTTCATTTCTAAGCACGCTTCACACCTTCTTATGAAAGATCGACGCAATCTTTTGAAAATTCCTGGAGTCCTCCGAATTTCCTCGCAACAATTTACGATTCGTTGCCTGAGTTCTTCCAAATTGTTTACAGATCGTGCGTACACTAATTGTTTTAGATGCCCACAAGCATAGAAGTCTAGAGGTGTCAGGTCAGGGGACCTAGGAGGCCATGCAGTTGGTCCACCCCGTCCTATCCATCTCTCGTTGTAATCTTGATTTAAGAAATTTCTAACTACGATGGAAAAATGCGCAGGAGCTCCATCGTGCATAAATCACAGATTTAATCTGTTAAAAATTGGCACGTCTTCCAACAAAACGGGTAATTCATTTCTTAAAAAATCCAAGTATACTTGTCCCGTTCAACGATTACATGCTTGACATATACAGCAAAAGTCAAAGCCCAAACACCACCCAAAATCAAACCAAGCCCAACGTGCCAGCACAAACAGCCACAAAAGAATATTTCAATGAATAAATTTAGATTGTAAATAAGCTTACTAATGCCATCTTTAAATAATAATTTTTCTTTTTATAATAATAATAATGAAGATGTGTAAATGTGGTTTCGATAGATGAGCCGCGTTATTAAAAAAAGTATAACGAAGTTTTAACTGCATATAAAACGAAAAATAATACTTACGGGTATATTTGCGGCTGTACTAATTTCTGCCCGTGACATACCACTTTTCCACAGGCCAATTATTTCACCTTTTTGTATCGTATTACAATATCGTCTTGGTTCCATAGTTTTTAATGAAAAGTAAAAATGAAATTGCAAATGTATCTATTCCCACTACCTTCGCAATTGCAAATGTCTGAATAAATGCATTTATGCACTCCCAACATTTGTGTTTATAAACAATTTTAAAGAAGAATAGCGTACAGTAAAAAAAAATTATACATCAAAGGCGACGAAACCACAAGATATATTTAAAAACATAATATGTTCTCTCTTACACATATAGTTATGGCATTTATTGCATTGTTTGTACCACCCATTTAATACGGTTTATTTTATTCAAATATCGTGCCGATTATGAGTGAACCTATACTACATACACCTTATCTTGTTTGAAAGTTCAGAGGGTAAAATTTCTTAAATTCTACAACCAACAGGTGATACTAAAGACCAAAACCGTATCTACGCTGAATATTCACTTCGTGACTCTACGAGGCCCCTTCGGAGACATGAAGGTTCAACCTCGCATCTACCGCTTCGATTTTACCGAAGAAGCTAATGAGAGTCCCTACATGGCCCTAGCTTTGGATACGGCGGAGTGCAACCGACTTCTAGCAGCGAAAACCATCAACTTTAGGTAAATAAACGAATTGCGACGAACCTCCATTTCAACATCGTCTCATTTCAGATTAATCATGTTCTTGGCTTCAAAGTAAATGTAATATATATTTCAAAGCGAATAAACGACAAATATTGTAATGTCAGAAGATAGTTGTCCTCGGAAATGTTGCACAGAACCGCGGGACATCGTCGCTTCTCTCGAGACAGTATTCGTTAATGTTTGATTCCCCCGAAAAAGAGAAAAAATTATTGTGTAAGCGCACGTGATTATTTGACCATTTCAGCGGATTTATTTTATACAGAAATATTACACTTCATTCTACTTTTCGTTCATGCATTAAAAATAAAAGTAGAATATTTGCGCGTAAGAAATCTTTTAATATAAAATCGATTTTAATTTGAATGCACGTTAAAGGCAAGAGAGAATTTATATTGATTTTAATTTTGTTCACGTTTATTGTATCTCACTATAATTTAAGTCATAAAAGAGTTGTAAAAGTACAGTTTACTTAGTGACAATCTCTTATATGTTAGTCTTTTATTTTTAATATAACTTTTATAGAAGAATGATTTTATCAATTACATATTTATTTGAAATTATTATACTTATATAAATATGTTGTATTTAAAGTTTATTTGTGGAGATACTCGAATCGAGGTGAGAGATTATTTTTTATTTCATATTACTGCAGCTGAGATATTTGGATTATTTTAAAAAAATATATAATATAGATTTTATTTTGACTCCTCTGTTGGCGTAAATTTTATCATTATGTGATTGGGTTTATACATAATAAAGCTATGTAAATAAAGAAGAAAATGTCGATTTTCAATCAGTTCGATTTAAATTTAATATTCAGTTTGAATGAAGCGAATTCAGAATCGAATTATGTAAATAAATGATACATTTTTATTTTTGTATTTTTCCTTTTTTATTTCCTATTTTAATAGAAGTTTTTTGGATTCGCTTTAATTACTAATTGTTATATTGTTTTTATTTTTTTGTTTGTTTGTTAGTAGATGATCATAATTATTTTCTTTTGTGAGATATCTTTATGTATTTTACTTTTAAGAAATATATATATATGATTAAAAAAATTGATCTTTTTATTCTTTCAACGTTCAAACCTGTCGTACTTCTATTGATTAAACCACAGACAAGAGAATATAAAGACTGTCAGCTAAATGTAATTTTTTGGAAGCATAAAAGGAAGCAGAACGTCTGCCGCTGCTTCCCTGTGCTATGTATATCTGTGGTATATATATACCCCAACTTGAACTAATCGGCACGCGATGGCGCCGCTAAAATACACGAATTATGTGCGACGTTGTCAATTTTGATTCATTTTCACATTATTTTCTAATTTGATATTACAATAAAGCAATAAACTCTATGAAGTGCGTTTATAAGTTATATAGGTTATAAAGGACTTTTACCGAAATATCTTATGTTGGTCACACCTTATTAAAATTAATTAACTTTACTTTAATTTTGTCAACCTTCTGACACTTTACGAATTTGAGGTTAGGGCGATATGAATAATAGCTGTTATTGTATTGATATATTAAATGAAGAAATGCTTTATTATTTGAAGAATAAAGACATTGTTTGACTGTAATAAATCTCTTTATCTAATTTCAGGTGGAATATACCTACACATAAGTCATTTTAAAACAATTAATGTCCTGGTGAAATGTCGATGACGATAATAATGTGAAGCATGTGGTGAAGTTTATTTCAATTCGAATTTAGTTCTAATTTTGAAATGACAGTGTGAGCAACCTACCATATAAATTACCAAAATTGTCTTTTCTTAAAAAAAAAAGGACGGTTACGGTGCACATTAGAAAAAATAATATAAAAAACGTGTTTCAGAAGACATTTCTAGACTCGTCCTTTGAGAAACTGCTTTTATGAATCTATCTTTTAATAAACTATTTCAAAATTATATAGGCTGAATACCTTAAAGATGTATTTGATTTAATTCTAAAGATATTAACAACATATAAATAAAACTACAAAGAATTGGAATAAAAAATTGTTTTAATAAAATAACTTTCTCCTACAGTTTCCTTTTATTATTCGTTCCAAAGTTTGTTTCTACACTCCAAACATCCATGGTGCCATTTTCACCCCCTGTTATCAAGATTTCACCCTACAAGAAATAAGTTAAGCACCTATAGAAGGAAAATAACGGATTACAAAATGTCAAAACTTACATCTCTATTCAACCAACTGCATCTAGTTTTCTGCTGATTCTTTTTAACATTAAATAAAGGTACGAGATCCTTATTCTCAAACCCAAATCCGCGTAAACATTCCCCATTTCCATAATTTGATCCGCCTAAAGTTAAAAGCTTATTCATTCTGTCAGTTCGCATATCGGCAATGTAAGAATAGTCTTCGCATTTTCTCTGAAAATTGTCTAAAATTATCATACATGTGATGCACATCATAAAATTAATTTAATAATAATTACTCTGAGCCTCTTCGCAATGGCTTCCCTGCGAAAATGAACGCTCGGTTGGGCATCGTCTAATTTCCAAACTTGCATATCCTTCAAGTGCGTTACGCAACCGATCATATCTGCATTATTCTCCCAAAACCAGCACAGTTTTTCGATTGAGCTTTCGGTGTTGAGGGAATCGATTAGGGCATCGTCTTCTAAAGCTTGTGATAGATCGTAATGATTGATTAAACCGTCTGTCGAACCGGAAATTAACTTGTTCGAATCGCTTGGATGAAATTTTACCTAACATTATAAATTATTAATAAAATTCCTGTAGAATTTTTAGAATATGTAAATAATGGGCCAAATTTGAAGTACAAGTTGATCTGAAATTACAGTTTAGAAAAGAAAATATTTTGTGCAAAGGTTCTATAGAATCCAATAAAGGATATATTATAGTTTTGATATTGGTTCTCGGTTTTTTTGGTCACTCAATATAATAATATAGATAAAACTTTAGAAACACGTTTCGGTTTATTATAGAACCTTTTTCAGTTGCATATATAACAGTATAAAATATTGTATGTAATGACTTTAAATTGTAAATAAACTTTTATTTGTTTGATAAATGATAAAATCATTATATTGTTTTATTTTAATATGAAAGATTGAAAACTGGATTGTAAAATTGTCCGTGTGATTTATTTTTTTTGCAATGAAAAACGTTTTTAAATTTCATAAGTAGATTTCTAAAAAATATTGTGTTAAATTATAAAATTAATTTGTATAGATATCTTGTATAGATATCTTTTTTTCATTTTATTAATTAATGCCAAACGATATTCTGATAGATTGTTTGTTATTTCTTTAAAATTAATTTTTACATCATAAGCGATTACACCCTGTATCTCGAAAACGACATTCGAAAAAAATTTATACCACATTTTCGTCTTAAAATTTGGTGAGGAGTATCCTCATTTATTTTGTCAGAAAGATTAGGTAACACCCTGTATATTTTGTGTTTGTTTGAAAATTTAAACTCATTTTAAACAATATTTTATAATTTTATAAATGTAACTCAAAGAAGGTTTTATAATAAACGGAAACGTTGTTCTAAAGTTTTATCTACTCTATTATTATTATTAAGTGACTAGAAAAACCAAGAATAAATATCAAAATACTTAAACTAGTCAACAGAAGAAGATTTTAAACATATTATAGTTTTGGTTATAACAATTTGTTTTTTTCTTATTTATTTGATTTTCTAGAAATCAACAGAGAATTCGTTAAATTTACACAGAATAATTAAATTTTCTGTTAAATTCTGTATGAAACACTGTCAATACCTAAAAATTAAGATATTTTCAGCCATTTTTGAGAAATGCCCCAAAAAAAAAAAACAAAAGCTGTCTAAATTCACTGTTTTTATCTTTTTTTTTTATTCGTATTAAAGACTATGATCTCTTCATTACAAAGAAAGAGATCTGAATATAACACAAACAAATTTTAAAATCACAAACTCAAATACAGTCGGCCAGCTACCAGAGAATAAATTGTCTGCCTTTAAATATGACTATCTACATTTTATTACATTCTTAGCTACATTTTTCAGACTAAAATTTGTAGAACCAGCAATTTGTTTAATATGAAAAATTGTATTTTTTCCATTATGTACGACAAATTCAACAATAAACATCTAACCTGCGTTACATCATCTGTGTGGGATTCCCAATAAGCTCCAAGAAGTTTAACGTTACGTATATCCCAAAATATAATATACGCATCACCTCCATGTAAATCTGTTCCTCCACATAATAGCAATTCATTGGCCGACACATCGAAGCAATTTAAAGTTTTGCAATTATTCGGATTTTCTACTGTTGTGTCTAATACATGCGATTTCATAATAAAACACTAATACAATAATGAAATAGAATTATTTACCTTTAAATATTTGTTTGCTTTTGATGTCCCTTAAATCGATTAGTTGTATTTCACAATTTGCAGTGGCGATATAAAACAGGTTTTCGTTACCTTTACAAGATTTGACTCCCACTACATTATCGCCAACATCAAACGAATGGAGCTTTGCAACTTGATTATTATTTAAGCTGTATATATTCGCATTATTATCTGACAAGCCGATTATGATATTTGGAGTGCTTGTTCTAAAATAAGTAAATTTATCATGATCGCTTCTTTAAAGACTCGTATTATTGCTATTTACAATGTACCATCGATGTGTAATACGTATTTATTCTTATCTATAACCGTAGAAATAATGGAATCGCATTTTAAATTAAATATTTGATTTATTTCTGTTTCATCACATGTATCACTATCTATTGGTTCGTCTGAAGCTGCACCTTCACTATCCGAATCTGTTACTTGCATATTTTAAACAGTTTGATATATAAAAAGCGATTTTAAAATATTTTTATCATACAAGAATGACCAAAATTTAAAACAATTCAATTATGACAACACCACGTGTTACGTGTTATTTGACAGTTCACAGAAATACGAAACTGCGTAATATAAAAAACACTAGTATTCTAATATCTTAATTTTTGATCACTTTCATTAAGATCTAGATTTCCCTTATTATATGTTTTATGACGTACTGCTTATTTCCCATTTTGATAGTTTTGCAATATTTTACTTTTATTTTTACGTTTTCATATTAGGAATATCCTTGTTTTAAGGTTGCAGTTTATCTTTGGGTTATAACCACAGACCTGATAGACTGCCAATGAACCGTATGCGCATCGCTACGGCGCACCATCAAAAATCGACAGGACATCTTGGAATACAGGCGTCATTACTTGCGTCCATAGAATAACCTTGCGTCACGATTCATGTAGCATCATGCTTACGTTAGTTTTCTATAGGAAGTTTTTGTGTTAAGCCACGTTAAGTTTTATGCAAGTTGACAAGTCTTACTGGTATTACCTAACCTTGTAGATCGATTGTTTTATTTACTCTCTTTGTGTTATTATTTCCCGGACTATTTCTTAATATTATAAATTATTCACCGAATATTTTTGATTTATTTGTAAGTATGCATATTATAGCATTAATAATTGGGCTTATGTGATAATTAATCCAGGTAGTTTTTCCTGAAAAAGTGATGCCATCGTGTCGTGTAAAATCCTGCAAAAGCAATAGTTACAAAGATGACGGAGAACTAACTGTTCATATGTAAGTTGCAGAATAATGCCATAGCTTAAATATATTCTGAAATTATGATAATACTTGGTGTTTCTATGTGAAATAATTTTTTATAGAATGCCCAAACATTGTTGTGTGGATTACTGTTACAGGGACTACCATAAATCCCAGCAAAAGTAAGCGTGCATATGTTTGTTCATTACATTTCCTCGAAAAGGATTCTTATAGAGCGGGACAGATTGTGCGAATTAAAGAGGGAGTTATTCCAACATTGAATTCAGACAAAGAAAATTTAAAAAAGTATATTTTTATTTAGAATCACTTGATATTCCTGAAAACAAAGGGTAGAGGTAAATAAATGATGTATAACATATATATTCCTTTAAATTTTCTGCACTATTTCTTAGGTAAATCTAATCTGCCCATCAAAGGAGGTACGATATATTTGCCAGTTCACCGAAAAACCAATTCGGAAAGTAATGGTCTTGACAGGAAACAAGATTCCACAAGAAGAAAATTTCCTAACGACTTTTGTTTATTTACTATCAACTCACATTCCCCAAAACATTTTTTCTAGTTTATCCCATCATTTGTTACATATGTCACCTCTGGAAGAAACTCGTGTTTCAATTTTAAGTAAAACCATAATATCGTCTTATAGCAAAATTAGATTTCATAATTTAGCCAAGAAGTTTACAGAAAAAATACAAGGTAAATCAATAAGGAAGGAATTAAGTAAACTAATATTATTTAATCATCAATAAATTATACAACAACTACCGCAGTATATTATTTACTCTTAAAGACAACATACAATGTTGGATTGTTATGACAAGTCGTGAAGATCTTATGAAACTTGTATTAGATTTTTCCTACGTATTTTTATATGGCGTTGAAAGAAATTTTTTCTTTTCTCTTATTAAACCTGACAACGAATGAAGTATATGTTACCAGTTAATCGTAAGTTTAGAAACTGTTTATAGGTCTAAGTTGTCCACAACTTTAATAAAAAAAACAATGCCATATAAAATACATAGGATAAAATCTAACATATGCTACTAATTATTACAAATTCCAAGTGCTATTAAAATTTATTGATATCCTTAACTTTATTTATTTGAATATCCGCCATGGTACCGACGTCATTGATGACGCCTGTATTCCAATATGGCGCATTTCAATTGATGGCAGTTTTGAGTTCAATATCAGCAGTCTATCATGTCTATGGTTATAACGCCATCGCCAACCTACAAATATTAAATGACAACGTTTTGACGTTTATAGGAATGTAAACAGTGCAGTAAATATTTGTATGCAAATATTCAATCAATGTAAAATGTAGTTGTGAATTAAATTTTGTGTGATTTTGTGCAAGTGGCAATTCCCGTGCGTTGAACGTGTAGAAGCGTTCCAACGCAGAACTATAACCTAACTTTTCATAAACAATGACCCAAAGTATGGCCTTAGCATCCCTAACGGCGACATATACCGATTCGGAGGGAGAAGACGAACCCAATGACGATAACGGAGAGAATACCGGCTCTGTTACTATAAATACCCCTGTTACATCCCCTGACAAATCTACACCCACTTCTCGACCTGGATCTCCCGTACCAGCAAAGGTAACAACAAGAGTAGCTAAATTAGTTTCATATCAAGATGACACTATTGTATCTGACGATGAAGGAGAGCATGATCGTACAAACGAGCCCCAAACGCTGGTCATTACTCAAAACGATATCTCCCAACCCGAAACAACAGACCACCTGGAAGAAGATGGCGTTCAAATCCCACCGGAGCCGCCTGGAAGTTGTTCGGCTGATATCCAAGAGAAAATCTCTCGTCTGTATACTAAGATGCAAACGGAAGGGCTTGATATGAATGCGTTGATCCAGCAAAAGAAGAATTTTAGAAATCCGAGTATTTACGAGAAACTCATCCAATTTTGCGGCATAAATGAATTGGGTACGAACTACCCGCCGGCGATTTATGATCCGTTGAAATGGAGCAAGGAATCGTATTACGAGGAGCTAGCCAAAGTGCAAAAAGTGGAAATGGACAAACGGGAGAAGGAGCGCAAGTCTAAGGTGGAAGTCGTCTCAGGGACAAAGAAACAGGAAGAGGAAGCTAAAAAGAGGAAAAGCAAATGGGACCAGCCGGGTGGGAATTCGATATCATCACATAATCTAAAACCGGCAGGATTAGTACAGCCATCGTTGACAAATACAGCTTCTGGAACGAAAGCTACTGTTATATCAGCATTTGGATCTCTACCGAAGAAACCGAGGCCGTAACATTGATTTTGTGTGAATATTTTAGGAGGATGTGTTTTAGATGTATATTATTTATTAGTTATGGACTTAATATAAGAATGATTGTAAATACATAGTTTTGTTTTTATTAAAAAACTAAGTTAAACAAAAATCATAAGAAAATTGATGTATAAATTGTGATATAACAGATCAATACTTGTACTACATAATGTACTTCTAATGAAATCATATTTGGTGTGATGCCACCAAATACAATTTAAATTTATCACAATTATTATTAATAACTGAAGCAATGAAGAATAATATGAATAATTATGTATAAAACCTAAAAACAGAACTAAAGACTTATACAAATACTTACACTGTTGCAAAATCCTATTTTTTAGTGTTTAACCACGTTTAATTTCGTGATGTTAACTTTGGAAATTGTAAATTGCTGAACTTATAAATTTTACGATTATATCTTAATAATTTGAAGTGAGAATAACCCGTGAAAGTTTGGGATTTACAATGAAACTTTAGTATTAACGGCTACACTTTGTGCTGAACGGGAACGATTTGGCGATTTATAGGTGTGCTATCGAATAAACCATCTCTCCCAGAGTTCAAAATGAACATTCATTAGGTCCGCAAATGAAAAGAAAATATTAAAAACGGTGTTTGAAAAGTGCTATTTGCAGGTTATCTTCGACGCGATTTTGACGTTTATTACGTGTGGTAGTGGTAGTCGAAAAGTTACTAAAAGTAACGGTCAAAATAGAGGCATGCCATGATTTTAATTTTTGAAAATGGCTTTAAATAATATCGATCAACGTAAAAAACGATCACTAGATTTTACATTAAAAACAGTTGTAAAATAATATCAGATAACACATCTCTTTCTACCGCCGTTTTTATTGGTCAGTTCCTAATAGAAGACTTGACAACACCGTGCTATAATTCCCTTAGGGAAAGCATAGGAATTAGTGGTGAATTTTATTCCCCGGGTGTGCTAATTTTCAAAAATTTCAAGAATAACCCACCAGAAAGAGAAAATAAGTAGGAAACAAATTGTAGTAGTTTAAAAAGCAATATTTATATGTTAATTATTTTCTTAATTACGTCCTTAGCGTATATAAGGCAAGATTCAGGAGATTCTCCAACAAAAATCAGCTATTTTTTCAAAACATATCATGTTTTATGATAAAGTATTCTCTGATAAACTCTCTTTAATGATCCTCGTAATGTAATACCGTCGTCGAAAAGAAACGAATAATTTTTAGTATTATTCCATTTTATTCTATTTTAATCATTAAAAAAACTCACACGAAACATAGCAGTACAAAGAGGAGTAAATACCTAAACCTACAAAAACTATAATGTGACTGAAAAAATCATTATGACGGTGATCTGGGTTTCAATTCGTCATAACAGGATCGTAAAAATATGTAATTTTTCTTGAGCGGATTGTAATACTCGTGCCCCTTGCTCCAATCGTAGCTCACCGAGTACGCAAAGATCTGCCCGTTGTGATTGAAAGCGCAGCGAGTAATGGGTTGCTCCATCACTTCCGACGCCTTCAATTTTGTCCTGGCGTCCTTATCCCAAAAACTGAATGAACCGTCCGATCCTACGGTCGCCAAAGTTCCATGCACTGGATGAAATGCGATATCGTTCACAGCATAGATGTCCTGAAAACCGTTCGGCGCGGCATTGGATCTGTGGCATTTGAAAGTGAAGTTATCTTTCGCAGTTGTCGGTGTAACGTATTGGATAGCGACACGTCCTTCGACTGAACCCAACGCGTAACCTGTAGGAGTTTTTTTCTTGTCCCTAAGAGGATATAAGATGTGTTGATTTACAGAAATCTCATAAAATTAAAATAATATACTTGAAAATCGCCACGCATCTATGCTGGTATTTCAAAGGGCTTTCCAATCGCTTAAACTCCTGTGGTTTGCTCTCAAGTTGGTAAACGATGATTTGACGACCTGCTGTACCAACAACAGCCATTGGATAATCCACATCGGCACAATAACACCTTTCCGGTAATGTGATACTCATCATTGGTTGTGCACTGCGTGTATCCCAAAATTTCAATGTTTTATCCCACGAACCCGTCATTAAACAAGAATAGTTTGGGGATTTAATCCAATGGCACGTTTTAATGGGAGCATCATGAGCTGCTACTTGTATTACTTGATTACTGGCCAAATCCCACGCTTTAGCTTGTTTGTCACAACCAGCCATAAAGACCTTATTTATTGATATAAAAAGTATTCTTCAACGTTTAAATATTGATGAATGAATACTCACTTTTGTACCGTCATCACTCCAACAAACATCCAAAACAGGCCCGCCGCAGGTTTGCATTGATTTCGGAACCGTCTTGCCCGTTTGTTCGACCTCCCAGCATCTTACGTTGTTATCCCAACTACCGGCTATCAGGAAATTCTGCGGTATTGTCGATGGGGAAAACGCTAAACAGCTAACTGAGTCGTCGGGGGGCGAAGTTACCTCAAAATCCTTCATCGGATTAGCTGTACTCGGATTAGTTGTCGATGTCCCGAAGGTTCCCAGCGTATTGCCTTGGTTAAACATTGCCTGTTTTTTTAGCGATTTGAATTTTATTAAAAAAAATGGATAAAATCGTCACTACATATATAAAAATGGATTTCAATGTTTCTACACTTTAAAAACAGTTTACGTCAAACGAAAATACAAATGACAGGTCTGACTTTGAAAAAGTTTAGACTGTGGTGAAATTATCCCCAATTTACAAAGAAACTAATTAAGAATGATATTTAAAATCTAATTTTCTACAGATTTTATCAACAATAAGAATTTATTACATATTTAAAGGTAATTCTTATGAAATGCGAAAAATGAGGATGCAGAAACAACACGTGAAAAATAAAAGTCACTGATAAGAATCGAATTTTAAAAACTAGTATACAATCAATAAACAACTTATAAAATAGAATTATCAAATTTTATATACCTCCAATTTATAAATTAATTTTTTATTTAAAAACAAATCCCATCGAATTATTACTATTTTAAAATGGTCCAAGTAAAATTAATCATTATAAAGTTGCCGGTGAAAAGCGCAAAAGTTACTAAAATTTGGCGCGGAAACAGTTCAAGAAACTGTGGGAAGTGTGTGTGAACGCCATTTTTCTGTTGCTAATCCAAAATACGTTTATAATTTAATTTAGTATTTAAATCGCTTGTAATAACATTAATCGAAATGTTCGAAGCACGCTTAGTGACGAGTACAACGTTAAAAAAGGTGCTGGAGGCAATCAAGGATCTCTTAACTGATGCCTCATTCGATTGCTCCGATGTGGGTATCCAACTGCAAGCCATGGACAATTCTCACGTTAGTTTAGTTTCGTTAATCCTAAAATCCGATGGCTTCGACAAGTACAGATGTGATAGAAACTTAACGATGGGGATGAATTTGGCAAGCTTGACGAAGATAGTAAAGTGTGCGAACAATGATGATACAGTCACTATAAAGGCGCAGGACGACGCTGATACCGTGACGTTCATGTTCGAATCGAAAAAGCACGATAAGATCTCCGATTATGAGATGAAATTAATTAATTTGGATCAGGAACATCTTGGAATCCCCGAGACAGAGTTCTCCTGCAAGATTAAGATGCCTGCGACGGAATTTGCACGCATTTGCCGGGATCTCTCCCAATTTGGGGATTCTGTGATGATTTCGTGCACTAAGGAGGGGGTGAAGTTCTCTGCAAACGGTGATATCGGCAGTGCTAATATCAAACTGACGCAGACGACTAATTTCGATAAGGAAGAAGAATCCGTCATAATTGAGATGCAAGAGCCTGTTACTTTAACTTTTGCCTGTCAATATTTGAATTCTTTTACCAAAGCTACTCCTCTTTCACTCCAAGTGCAGCTGTCGATGTCCGCAAACGTTCCATTGGTCGTAGAATATCAAATACCTGATTTGGGGCACATCCGTTACTATTTGGCACCAAAGATCGAAGATGATGAAAATTAACTTCGGAAATTTTGAGTTTACATGTGCATAATGTGCCTTAAGTTAAATGTAAAGTTTTAGATTTAATATTTTAATTTCGTAGCATATATTTTAATATCTATTTTATTATTAAGCCGTAAATATGTGAAATCTCACTTTTGTATTAAAAATAAAAAAACCATCGAATTCTTTTCTTGGTAAATGATCATTTAAAATTAAACCACTAATTACACAATCCTTAACGTTTATTAAATATCAATAAATTTACAACTACATACATTCATGCAACATTAAACTAATATTGTTTATTCCATTCTTCTCGTTCCTTCCTTTCCTTGATCACTTGCTCGAGGATCGGTTGTAAATATAATTCATCTTCCTCTAGTTTTGTCCACTGCTCTTTTGGTAGGATACTCTTCTGGATATCTAATTGGACTGCCCTGAGGATTCTATAATTACGTTCATCCATTATTTTTGTAGGCAACCTCTTTAGGGCTTCTTGAACGTCCGCATCTTCGTAGAGCAAATCGTCCCTCATCAAGCCATATTTATTGAAACCGGATAGATTATATGCAAATTTTTGAAAAGCGCTGCTCATCATTCTTTTTTGTACGAAAAATAAAGCCATTTCGGCGGATTTTGTGAAATTTTACAACGCAGAATTGTCGAAAAATTAGCAGCTGTCAAAATCAGTTAGGTAACATCAGTGCCACCAATGTGAGAATTAGAAAAAATTAAGTCCTTTAAATTCCTTTTCTTTTTGGTTAACTTTCGTAACGAAGTTTATTTATGATATAAATAGTATTTACTGGATAATTTTTAACAGCAGCCGTAACTCGCTGCACAAAAATGTTGCAATATATGGGAAATTTGTTTCACAGGAAATTTTGTTTAATTAATTAGGGTTATTGAATGTATATGGTTGCATGCCCTGTCTTTTCGGTCAAAATATTAACCTATAAACATAGAAAATTTTTCAAACATGCCTGTCGATCATAAACGCATAAATGGCCCGGAAAATACCACACCATACAAATTGTATACGAAATTAAACGTAAAAGGCTTCAAGGAACTTTTACAAGCGGCTGTCACAAACGGTACAAGAAACGACAAGCGAAAATGCGACCAGCACAGGCGAATATTCGTGAAAACCGACGTTGTAAGTCAAGCAAAGGGTTCTGCGTACATAGAAGTCGACAAGACTAAAGTGATCGTGTCGGTATTTGATCCCAGAGAAATCCCTAATAAAACCGAATACAGCTTAAACGGCGAGTTGTACTGTGAATTTAAATACGCCCCTTTCAGCTGCCCTAAAAGACGTTTGCATCAACAAGATGCGGAAGAGAAGCAAAATAGTATAGTCATGAAGCAAGCGCTCGAACCGGCAGTGTGCAGACATGAATTTCCCAATTTTCAAGTCGATGTCTACGCTTTAGTGTTGGAAAATGACGGTTCCGCTTTGAGTGCTGCTATTACCTGTGCGGGATTAGCGTTGGCACAAGCAGGAATTCCAATGTTTGATATAGTTACATCGGTTACGATGGGTGTGCAGGGCGATATTAAATTCCTAGATCCAACGTATCAGGAAGAATCTCTGTGTCATGCCAGTGTCAATAAAAATACCAAGGGGAGCAAGAATAGTCATGGAATCATTGTTTTGTCGTTGTTAAACACTCATCAGCAAGTGACGGAATTTTACCAGGTGGGAAATATGGATATTGAAGATATCGAGGAGTGTACTAAGGTATTAACAGAAGCGAATAAAAATGTGGTGCCGTTAGTTGAAAAATGTCTTGCGAAACATGTTGTTAAAGGTGTTAAAGAATCTACTCAATAATATAAAATAAATTTGTGATTATTATATATATACTTGTAATTTATTTATGTACAAAGATTTTATAAAAAAAAAACAAATATTTGATGACTAATAATAATTATTACATCATGATAAATTAAGGAAAAGACTCGTTCAAATTCAAAACAGGACGAAAAATTAAGTAGCCCGCCAGAAGGAGCTTTTTATATTATAGTTAAAGAATCTACCCACAGATGGCAGTACATACAACGACTTAAACCACGATCACAGAGTAACTGACCTAAATTTTGTGAACATGGAACATTTTCTTGATTTTATTTTGACCATAGAAATAAAGTGGGGAGAACGTATTTTGACCAGTGTGCATTGTTTTATAGAGACAGAGCTGTAGCAGGCATTTTAAAGATTGCTTGTCAAACACAACATTTGTAAAAGCCTTTCTCCATTTCAACGAGTATTGTCTTGTTCTTTCATACACTGACCTTAGTACATTAAAAAGATGTCTTGTGCAACTTTGGAGCTAAAATTAGCCTTTTTTAATAATTAATTCATGGTTAAATCATATACAAAAATGTTTTATGGCTTAATTTTCGTTTATTGAGAGTGTAAGTAACATTAATTCAGTGTAAAATTAGAAGTTATAACTTGGATAAGTATTAAATTAAATCTCCATACTTTCCAATTATATATTTCATCATATAGCAGGCACATTTCTTTCAATACTATCAATATGCTATTTCAATGACTTCGGTTGATTGGTAGACAATACAAAATTTCTGTTATTTAGTTTAGATATTCATATTTTTGTTATCCTAATAGTCATTATTTTGCGCAGTTTTCGAAACAAGTATTTGTTGTTGATAAAAAATAAATAAATTACGATGTTTCTTGTGATTTGTGTCCTCTGTTTTCTGCACATAATTGAATTCGTACCATCAAATACCTTTAAAATCGCTGGTTTGTTTCCATTCTATTTCTATGATTTTGATTAACGTCATATGACCAGTAATGTGGCGGTAAGTTTAAGAAATACATTACGAATCGGTAGAAAGATATTTTACATAATTTTATTCAAATATTTTTATGTTTTGTAGTTTTGAATTTTAAATTTGGATTTGGTGCGTTAAGTGGGTGGATTGGCATTCTGATGAACTGTGAGTTGGTAGTATGTTTTGGCGCGAAGTGCGTGGTGGTGGAAGAGCACCCTGCATTACTATCACAGATTATTATTATTATTAATCGTTGGCTCGTGTTAAAAAAAACTGTGTATAAAACTTTTATTGAATAAAACTTATCAACCCTTCATTATTATCTCTACAGTTTTATGAAAAGCTTTAGCTCAACACTGCTTATATTGGGTTCTTATTTTATATAACTGAAAAAATGCAATAAAATTTAAACCAAATAAATTTGATTAAAATCAAATCGAAAACCTACCTTTTAGTTTTAGCTCTGTTAAGTTATGCAAGGTAATGTTATGATGTGTAAATATGTACTAAATTCAAAGATTCCACGCTCTAGACGAGCACTGAACAAATTTATTAAAAAATGTTTGCAAAAATTATAATTTTGAATTTTTTGTAATCTATTCAGAAATATTTGCATAATAATCTCGAAGTTAAATTCTGAGTAAATTTTAGTGGTGTATACTGAAGTATCATTTACGAGGGACGCTATGAATCTTGAATTGGTAATTTTACTAGTATTTGCCCTTAGATTATGTATATTACTATTATTATTGCCTTTCCTTTAGAGTATATATCTTCATCTTGTTTGTGTACAATAAATATTTTAAATAATCTTGATTGGGTATTTGGAATTTGAATTTTTGGAATGACTTCGACGTGACTTGTGATATTTGACATTTTGACGTTGACATTTGACACATGACATTTGATAATGATCAATAAGAAAATTAAAATTTTGTTTATATTTCATGAGCACAAAAAGCAAATCTTTTTGACACATTGAAATAATTCGAAATCAAACATTCAGTTTACTAATAATTTTATTCATTTAAAGCATAATTTGATATTTTAATGAGCGTTTAACTCTAGATATTAATAATCGGCCATCATGACTTAATGAAGCAAAAATCCAAGGCTCAGCCGGGGACCATTCTGCACAATAAACACTATCCTCATGTTCGCACCATTGTAAAGGCCCATCAGACAACCTAAAAGTCCAATATGACATCTTAAAATACAGTTTTATACAGACAAAATTACACAGATTACATTTGTTTTGGTTCTGGAGTAGTATTTGTGTCATCGGATAAAATATTATCAGTATTATTCTCAGAACTGACACTCGCAGCACTCGATATTAAAACTCGCGCATCGGAACTGGCCGTTAGCAATAATTGATCGTGGAATGGATTGAAACGAACACACCAGACCCTATAAATGAAATAAAATATGCATCAACACAGACGAAATAAATACTTTATGCTCTTTTACCAGTGGGAATGATCACTTCGTGAATAAACCGGCTGATTTGTTTGGCGAAAGTCCCATATTTTAACAAACCCATCATCCCCGCAAGTTGCTAAATGATATTGTTTATTCAGATTGTAATCTAAATCCCGTACGAGTTGGCTGTGTACGCCTTCGATGTGCCACGCAATTTGTGCGGAGCGGACGTCGTAGGTTTTTAAATGGGTTTCGGTTGCTGCTGTAAACTATATTAATGGTATAATAAAAGAAATTCTTTTTTATTTTAATGCATATTAATTAATGGTTTACATAACACTGAGCCCAAAATCCTTATTCCTTTTTTTATAAATGAATAGGAAATAGTAAAAAGCAGTATAAAGAAATGCTATTTCTAGGTTATGTATGCAGTAATTTTGACGTTTCTGACGATTGGTAGTATTGTTGCAAAAATAAAAGTAACCAATAATTAACCGCTAAATTCAAACAAAATTACTTGGAGGTTCATAAATATACGTGAGCACCTATTCATACAATGTTTTTGGAACTTCACTTACGTTGAAAATATTTTGTTTGGGATATTTCAGCTAAATATGAGTTTTAATTTAATTTGCAAGCCAAATCAGCAGCCTATAGAGGCCTTCCATGAAATTATAGTCTAATTTGGCACATACCTGATTACAATTTTGATGTGGATTCCACTTTCCCGTAGTAAATTTCGGATTATTCTTTCCTTCTAAATTAACATTTATAATATTCTTGGCATTACTCTCCGAGATATCCCACAAAGTTATGTTATTATCACTAACGGTGACGCATTTATTCTCATCGGTCGGGTGAAATTCCGTTGTGCGAACATCACCATCCAATAACTCAGAAGGAAACTCAACAACAACATCCAAATTTCCAATCTGATCTGGGTCAGACTCTTCCGGTATCTTTAGAATTGATGTGTTGATACTGCACGTGTTGTCATTGGTGATCACATTGTAACAAGTGGTAATCAAAGAAGCGTTCAATGGACTCGAATTCAATTTCCATATCTCGCCAAGGGTGTGATAAAAAACGGTCGTTTTCAACGTGGAATTCTCTTCGTCGAATTCGACCAGGTGTATTTGGTTGTTGATTTGTTTTAAAGATTGCGTGCCTATGAAAAATCTTATTTTCTCTGTTTCGGCTAGTTGGGAAGCTAAAGCTCTAGCCTGCAATTAATTCTTTCAGTATGACTAAAAACTGGTGGATGTTTGTGAATTATTACTTGAAATTCGAGTCCGTATATTACAGAATTTTCGTTTTCCATTTTTATTTGGATTTAGGTAAATAGAATACGATGCGTCAAAATTTTGACATTTAGCGTTTTATAGGTTATGTTTACAAATGTCGTTCTCGTTAAAAATATTTGGGTTAGGGACGGTTGTGACATCTATTGACATTATCCGTAATGCGTTAAAATTCAAGAAATCCCGCGAAGACTTTAAAAACTTTCTGGAAAGTAGGTTTATTGACTTTTTTTATTACTCCGCGAGATATGACATACGAAAATATTTGTTTTAGCTGTATGTAAATATCCTTATACGTTTCAATAAGCAAACAAATCCTAAATTGAATTTCCTTAAGTAAATCAAACTTCTAATTAAATGAAGATTTAATTTAATACACAACTTATATATACAAGGAAAAACTCATTAATTACTTATTGAAAATAAGCTATAAGTTTAAATATCTATATTTCATTTATTCTAACAGTCACAATTAACACTTTTATACAGCGGCTTTGTGAACTAATGAAAACCAATGCCCGCATTCACAACGTCTAGGCTGTCCTTTGTGTAACCACATCCAATTTACACTAGTCGCATCTTCCTCACAGATGCAGCCTACGATACGTGCCTCAAAAGCTGATGGGATCTCGTTGGGTTGGGCCTTGGTTCCGGCCTTTCTCTTTATAACTTTCAAGTCGAAGGGGTTTTCGTTGCCCCCAACTTTCGCTAGTAATTCACGTTTTTCCAAGCCTGTCGCATGCTCTAACGGATCGCCCATGGTAGCTGGAATCAAAGCAAGCCATAAAATTGAAATTGAAATTTTCACACTCAATTCTAAAAGGGAGGTGCGGATTTCTTAAGAAAATGCTAATAATAGGTATGAAGGAAAACCGCAAAACAAAATGGCATAGGGCGAAGCGCACAACATTAAAATTACGTAATGGTGTGAAAAATAGGTTACGAAAAACAAACGAAGGATATAAAAAACAAATGAAAATCTATTTACTTTTCGATACCATCCGAACGGATGGATAGAGGAGATTTCGTTTAGCAGTAGAAACTGCAATTCTTCCGCACAACGAAGCCATTTTTCCTGCACCGGAGAAAACTTTAGTTGTTCCAAGAAGAGCACACTTTATCTAGAGGGCGTGTGATTTGAACGTCAGATTTACATAAGCGAGAAAATCCCTAAATTAAGGATTGTCGGTTTTAAAATAAGAGGTAAAATAAATTACTTAAATAATATATTATTCCTTCTTGTGGAACGCCGTGTAACATATTTTCATTTACTTATATATATTTTAATTCCAAAAATAATTATTTTAAAATTTAAATGTTGGCGCTAAATAGTATCAAATGCGCATGTGCGTAGCGCATGTCTTTCCTTTTCACGAGTGTTCGTCAAGGTACACGTTATATTTGTGTTTTTATATAAATTAATTGATATAAAAGCCAAAAATATTGATTTTATGAAATAAATACATATTCAGGATTAATTTTGAAAGTTTATTCACGACGTGAGCAAAATTTGGAGCACCGATGATATAATTTGTGACAGAAAAATTGCGATTAATTCATTTGTTTTCTGACATCGCTTCTAACATACAGAATCGAAGCTAAGTGTTCGTTTTATGTGCGATATAAGGCCGATTTAGTGTTTATTTAATTCATTGTTTGTGAAGGTGAATCTCTTATATTATTGTTGCTCCGAATTTGTTCCGGAAAACACGGAAATTTACTGTTATAATTTGAGTGGAAACTTAACCTATACAATGTTATGTGAACATTGCAGATGACGTCCAAAATATTGAAAGCCGGAGGGGCTGAGCCCGACCCATTCGAAACACAAGTGGCCCATGCTCTTCTCGACTTGGAGATGAACTCGGATTTGAAAGCTCAACTGAGAGAACTCCATATAACAAAGGCTAAAGAAATTGAATTAAACAACAAGAGGGTATGTTCCGAAAAGCTTCAATTTCGATTAGTTCCTTGTTTTATTTTTTTTTTTTTCTGTTTCAGTCGATAATTATTTATGTACCTATGCCTAAGTTGAAGCAATTTCAAAAGATCCAGACACGGCTGGTTCGTGAACTCGAAAAGAAGTTCAGTGGAAAACACGTGGTTTTCGTTGGAGAACGGAAGATTCTACCAAAACCAACGCGTAAAACTAGGACGAAGAATAAGCAGAAGCGTCCCCGTTCCCGTACTTTGACTTCTGTTTACGATGCGATATTAGAGGATTTGGTGTTCCCCGCCGATATCGTAGGCAAACGTATTCGTATTAAGTTGGATGGTTCGCAGCTTATTAAAGTGCACTTGGATAAAAATCAACAGACAACAATTGAGCATAAGGTAAGGGCTTTTAACTTTTGCTTTGAAATGCCTTACTAAATATGTTCGTTTTTATTATTTTACAGGTTGATACCTTCGCAGCCGTCTACAAGAAACTTACAGGACGGGAAGTTACTTTTGAATTTCCCGAACCGTATTTGTAAAATGTTTTACATTTATTTAATAATAAATTTCTGAAAAATTTAATTAAATCGTTTCTATTATTTTTGTATCTAAATGAATTGTATTAAAAATTGTTTTTCCTTAATAATGAGTTTCATATGTAAATAGATATTTTCAAATTGCCCGCAAGAAATCACAGATTAAATAACAGTGATTTCACAATCACATTCTATCATTTTAACGTATTTTTATCATTAAAATAAAATAATATTTCTAACATGTTCATACTTAAATTTACGGGCAATTTTTTTATAATTCCTATACATTCAAACGAACTGTGATTTACTTTGGTGTCAATGCCGATTCTAACCAAAGTAAGCAAACGCTTTTGATTAAATAACTAAAATATTATAATATTACTGTAAAAAAGGGCTCTATTAATACATTAACAATTAAATTTGTATATAGTTTTTATTAATCACAATGACAACATTAGATAAACTTTGATTAATTCGTCGTAATTTATAACCTAAAATCTCAAAAATGAAACTCAAATACATATTTTATAATCACACTTTAACCTATTCTTAACTAATGAATTTCGTCGTATAAAGAAACAGGGTAGCATTAGTGTAAAAAAGACTTTATTTTTATCAAAATAGCAAAACGTTTCCACAAAAATTTGGTAATCAGGTTTTGTCCTTTCTGTTTATTCTGTGTTCTAATACTAGGTTTACAAATACTGTGATGTCTAATAAACTATGATTTGTAACAGTTACTTGTCACCTTGACATTTGCTTTCTAACCTAAAACAACAAAACGAGCCTAATATTTAAAAAATGAAACCTGAACACGATATATATTTCCAAAAGGCTTTACAAGAAGGGTATTTAGCGCGCAGCGCCTATAAATTATTACAAATCGACGAGGTTTTCAACATATTCAATGGTAAATAGAACTTCTCCATTATTTGGGTAATTATGAGAGAATTATTCGTAGGTGTAACTAAAGCTATAGACCTGTGTTCGGCTCCCGGCAGCTGGACTCAAGTCGTATACAACAAATTACATAACGTTTTAAACAATTACGATCCATCCAAACTGAACCCTAATGTTAAAATCGTTTCTGTTGATATGATGCCGATGCATCGGTTTCCTGGTGTTGTGCATCTAAAAGCGGATATATCGCAGTATTCCACAATGAAAAGTATTTTAGATGAATTTGATAATGTAAAAGCGGATGTTGTAGTGTGTGATGGAGCTATTGATGGTAAACACTTTAAACCCTGAAGTATCTTAGTAATGTTTATCGAACATCACATTTTAGTTGTCGGAATGAAAGAAATTGATTATTTTATGCATCATCGGATATTTCTAGCTGCTTTATATATCACTCTAAACACTTTGAAAGTGGGAGGATCCTTCGTTATGAAGATATTTATTAATAATGGCCACGAAAAGATTGTACGTAAACTGAAATTGTTTTTTCGTAATTTAACTATTGTTAAACCACACTGTTCACGGAATAAAGGTATGGTAACTGATTTTTTGATTCAACTACAATGATTTATTAATATTTAGAAGCATTTGTTGTGTGCCAGAACTACATTCCATTGCCCGAATTCGATCCTGTAGAACTAACTACATATGTTGAATTAAAAAATACTGATTACTCGAACTTGACAGGAATATACAGGAAATTAATACCATATTTGTGTGGGGATTGCTATAAAAATGAATTTGTTTCTCGGTGAGTTTTCTTGTTGTAATAATAGTTTTGATTTTGGGACGTTTTTGTAATTTTATAGGGAATCTCTGGAAGTACCGAGTGGTAAAAATGATTTTTACGACAGCTTAAACACTATTTTAAAAGATTCACAAAGTGATGTAGCAATTTTAAAAAGTCGCTTATTAGGGGAATTCCCCGTTTATCAAATAACAAAAGAGGGTCGTTTAGAATATGACGCCGATTTTTCTACAGCTCTTTTTCAAGGATTCGAAATTGGAGAAGCTTCCCAAGAACTTACAGATAAATTCAAGTTAAAAAATTTAGCGATTGAATGTCAAAATCATGATCAATTATGTAATTTACCCGATGAATTCTTTATTGAAGATCCAACTGCATCTACGGATAAAAATCTTGATATGTTTATTAATTTAAACTCCGAAGAAAGTGAACAAGAACGTGATAAGATCGGTAATACATTAAAGCATAAAATAAAGCAATTAGAATCTGCGAATAAAGGCAAATTCTCTAGTCTTGGATTTAATGTAGATGACTGGAGATTCTTTTCTAAGGGATTTTCGTCGAAAGAACTGGATTCTTCAAGAAATGTAGAAATTGAACGAACTCGCAAGGAATTTCAAGATATTTACAGGAAACTTAATGAATCAGAAGGTGTTAACTGTCGTGATATAAAAGAACTAGTCATGGGTTGTGAAGAAATGAAACGTAAAGTTAGGGAACGATTTGTTAGATGATTCATAAGAATTTTGTTGTTATTTTTATATTTTTTTCGATATGAGGACGACGATTTCTATGCATATTAATGGAAAATCATGTGTGCCTGATACCAAAATGTCTTTTTTTTTTGCAGAAATGAATTGAAAGCACTCAAAAGTCAGTTTAAGTAGTGCGATTTCTAGGTTATGTATGAATACAAAAACATAAAATGCCAAATAAGCTTAGTTTGCAAATGCTGAATGTTATATTTAAAATTAGAACAACTTCATACACAAACACTTCCTCATAATTTTAAACCTACTTCAAATATGTTAACAAAATTTAATAGTAACATTTATATGAAAAATAAAAATTGTAATAACAATAATGAAGATGACACATTTGAAATCACAGATTATGATGTATATTTTAAATAGTTTGTTTAGATCGTTGATTGAAAGAATTGAAAAAGGTATACAACCTTGTCACTTTGCTGGTTCCGACATGTAGATGGGGCGTCAACTCATATGGCATTGCAATGGGACTTGATGCGCCATCTACATGTCGGAACCAATTCCATAATTTATTATACTCTTTCAATTAACATTTATATTTAGGTATTTTGTTTTGTTTTAAAACAAACATTAAGAAATGAAATATATAAAAACAGTAATTTGTTCATTGTTTCATCTTTTTCCTGCCCCTATTTAATTTTGGCGCATTGTGGCGCTTTCATAAACAAAGTTTGTTTAGAAATCGCTGGTTATACTGCTTCGCAATAACCTAGAAATATAAACTTTTCAACAGATTTTTAAGTTTCTAAATCCTTGATCAAGGCAAAAGGTAACAAATAGTTAAAGAAGATAGTCCTTTTTATATCAATTCAATCCACGTGGTTTCAATATTAAAACAATTAAATTAAACGTGGACAATTCAAGTAATTTACATTAATGAAAACTAAAAGCAAGCACAAAGCTTGTATTCACTCAACCCAAGGTGATTAATAAATAATTACAAATCAGCAAAATTAAAAACGAACAAAAATTAACTCAATGCTAGGTTTTCCACTATCACCAAACAACAATGCACAATCTCTCGACGCGCGTTTCGCTAACCAAGTTAGCATCATCAGGAGATGATTAACAGTCGCGCGTCGAGAGATTGTGCATTGTTGTTTGGTGATAATGGAAAACCTAGCATTGACTTTTGTCAGTGTGATAGTTATTGTTACACCAAAGGTTCCAAAACCCAATTACTGGAAAAATTAACTCTTTAAACTTAATATAACTTCCTGCACGAAATAGTAAAAGATCCTATATCTAAATTGTGTACACAAGAATATAATACCGATTATTATAAAACGAGTTCCGTGATGGACGAAATAAAATCATAAACGCGAATTTAAAACTTAAAGTCAAAAAATCACAAAATGGCAGCAATGAAATACAATTTTACATCTACTGACTCGCTCGTGTCAATCTCGGAACTTCCCTCTTACGAGGTTAAACAATCGTATACATATAAAAAACAACAGCTGCGTGCGCTACGCCTAACGCACAGATCATAGAAGAAAAAAAAAACTTCTAAGAAGGACATGAAGGAGCTACATGACCAAATGCCAACAAATTAAAAAGTGAAATTAATTTAAACAAACTGAACATTTAAATAAATAAATTAAACAATCCAAAACATTAACTAAATCTTATATAAAAATAAAACAATTTGAAATTCTCGCAACATTGACAAAGGCTTAGAGAAACACTGAATTTACGACAACCGGGGAGCCAGGCCACAGCAGTATTTTATATAATGATAATTCGTTGTCCTGTAATTGGATTTGTTGGGCAACTTAATAAATTATTCTTATTCTTCTTCCTATTTCATGCACGCTTTCATGTTTTTGTTTGCACTCTTTTTAATTTTAATTGTTTCTCTTTATAGTCAATTATTATATCCTTTTTTGTTGACTTTCTGAATGTAATGTTGTCATTACTCGAAGAAATAAAACATATTATTTTTTTGAAAAAAGAATGGCTATTTTGGATTCAGTAAAATATGATATTCCTGTAAATGTGCATATAAAACGCCGAACCAATTTTCCTTGTTCGTAACTTTAATCACTTCTTCTATTTATCTCATACAAAACGCTTCAATTAATTAAAATCAATTATAAGCAAATGTGTTTATATTTTCAAACTATCTTTATTTAAAATATTTTTTCATACACTTCAATAAAAAAAGAACAGTCCAGACAACGTTAATCACTCTTATACATTTATATAATAAATTTATACGATAAAAAATATCAGTCTTCACTTTTATAACATTCGCACCCCGAATATCCCCTCATATCGGCTTTAATTTTCCTAAATTTCTCCCGTAGTATATCCGCACTGCTTGTAGTCTCCTGTATATCCATGGCAGTTTCAAACGATTTAAATAAAGACGATCGATTGATCTCCAAGTGCAGTTCGGAATTATTCTCTTCGGGTACATCACTCAGTCGATAGGAAGTCTCTTCGATGGGTTTCGGAGAAACTCCAGCCTCGTTCCGCATTGCGCCTATTTTATACACGTAATAATCGAATTCCACGATGGAATTCCGGACGGGATCGCTCTGATCGAACAGGAAATCGAATTTTGCTATCCTCCTTTCATCCGGGACGGAAGCTTCGGGTTTTTTCGCGTTGTCCACGTTGTCTTTGGGAGAGTTAGTGCCGCTAGAGGGGTTTTCAGTTTTTTTCTCGGTTTTCGGGGATTTATTTTGGTTTTCCGATAAATCTAAGTTTTGGAACTGTGCGTATGGTGGTTCGATTGGGGGTTGTACCGGTTCGTGGTACTGGTATGGTTTTTCACCTTCAATCTGGAATAAAACAAGAATCGTCATAACTTTATTACAATACTTTTACAATCGCAGTTGTGGTTGTCTCCATTTGTATGATATCATTCTAAATACATCATCAATGACAATTACAACTGCGCCGAAATGACATAAAACATATATCATTCTGCAAAAGCTTTTGACTAAAAACAATGTCCTATTTAACTGCTAAAACGGTTTTAGAAAAGCTTACTCAACATTCACCACTCTCATATATTTTTAACAACTCTGTTGTGGCATCCTTGGAAAAAGAGTTTTCTTATTCTGTAGACATGTTCCTAGATGTAAGTGATTTATTAAATAAGATACTCAATTACCGAATCAGGGGTAATCGCATTTACCAGGTAAAAAGCAACGAGTATCAGTTGCAGAACTCAAAATACAAGCAATTTATAATTTTTGTTACGTAAGTTCTAATATTGGGGTACCGCATGGATCGATATCAGCCCCAATACTATTTTTTATTGTATATCAATGACCAATCTCATCATTTCTGTAAAGTGACTTAATTAAATTACTGATTTATTCAATTTCAAAACTTTCCACCGTATTTACTTACATGTGCTGATATACAAACAAGATATTATAGTAAACACAGACAAAAATAAAAAAAAATAAAACTATATCTTATAACCGAAAATAAATCAAAATTAAAGTTAAACTGATCAAAACTAAAAACTCTTATTAAATAACCAGAGTGTACAATGCGATTCCGTTTGATACATATATATAGTCACTGTACTAGGCACTCACGGTCTTTGAGGGCATTTAGGGATTCGTTCTCTCGCTCTTTGTTTGACGCACAAGTGGGACAATAATGCATTACTTAATTAACGATATATTATAATTACCGTTATAAGGTTTGGTGTTGTTCTATACAGTGCATTGGGATTATTAAACAAGCAATCATGGCAAAAGTGGGAAATTACTCCCAGGAAATATAATATAAATTAAAGCAGTTTTAGCGTATTGAAAGAGTTAAAAAAAATTAAGATTTGCTGGTAAGTCATTATGAGGCTATTACATATTTTTCAAAATGCACTGAAAAGAAACCTATAAAAATAATAATAAATAAATAACTACTTTTAGACAGTAGATGGCGCAATTACTTGAAAATTTCAATATTCTTTCAATAATTTTAAATCAATGATAAGCAATCAAATAAAATAAAAAGCTGAAAATATGCCATTATAAAAATAAATTGAAAATTGTTATATTATTATTATTATTGTATTAATACGGAATAAATAAATAAACAATATTAGAAACGCATTATTTCAAACACACTTAATGCGACGAGAAAAGGAGTAAACATAAAAAAATAGCAAAAGTCAAGATAAAAAAAAAAAAATAGCAAAAGTGACGTGAAGTGGACAAAGCTCCAATCCAAACTAGTGTTGGGTAACTAGCTGAAATTTCAATTACCTAGCTAGCTATGGGTTATTGCTTAATAATGGTTTTCTTACAATTCACAACTTTTCATTGTGCAGGCAAGTCGTTATAGGTCTTTATGGCAGTTACATATCTGTTTTTTGCTAATAGTTTTACTAATTTTCGGTAAATATTTGTTTTAAATTTTGAGGAGAATGTGAACAGTTTTGTAATAATTTCGTTGAAACGTTAAGTTATAACACACCCGGTTTATAACAATTTGGTTTTATTAGCAAAAAGATATTAAAATATAATTACAAAAATACGCACAACTTTTCTGTCTAATTTTTATGACACTTCTCTCAACTCTTGTTTCGATGACAACAATCGACTGCATTGCTACTTTTTTACAAGTTTGTTACAAATTATTTCAATGAATATACTTTTTACATTCAATGTTGATGTTATTTATTTAATTTTGATGATATTTCAATATAAGTTTGTTATTTTAAGAGTATGGTTTGATTTTGCAGCATTCCAATATTAATTAATAGTGACAATATTTTGTGGACCATGCACGGACTAGTTCTCCCTTTTTAAAATGTTTGCTGTGTTTGCAGTCCTTGGTTTTGCTTAATCACATATTGTAATTATAATAATTTGTTATATAATTGTATTTATGATTTTATAACGGTACTAGTTATGGAAACATGTAATTTATACAAAAAAGTTAAAATACCGCCTATAATCCACATTTAGTTATAAGTGGTTATAAGATTGGTTTATAATTTTGAAAGATTTTCTTCTTAATTAATTTAGTAATTTATTATATTAACAATTTCATTTGTATTTTAATTGAACTAGGAATCAGTTATTACAAGTTAATTAGCTTAATATAATTAAACTGTTGGATTATTTCTAGCTGGCTTGAAGATGCACTTATAAGTAGGAAACGGATCGCATTTTAATTATTAAATGAATTTGTCAAGTAAGAGATTTAGTTTTATTATTATTGTTTTGTGATAGATAATGATTTTACGCAGCGTCATCATCGAATTCTTAATAATAACCAAAACGGGTGGCGCCTTCTATTGATTATGATGCGTTTTATGTATATAAAATATACAAAAAGACACAAATCACATAATTACGGGGAATAATTAATATATAATTCATTTCTAGAGGTTTTAATGGGCAGCATAAAAAAAAAATGGTGGATTTGCAGGTATCGTTCAAACTACTTACATTTAGAGAGTATGTCGCATCAGCATCGTACGCACTAAAATCACCACACACCAAGAATGGAATGAGAATCCTATTTATCCCCGTCAAGGAGGTAAAATTTCTATTCTTTGTATCTAAATATGGAGTTAGTTGTGTTGGATCGAAGCCTTCTACGGGTTTATAATTTTTACACACTACAAATGCCTCTGGAATGATAAAAAACAAAATTTTTTATTTACATTTTCAAAGGGATTTTGTCAACATAGTCAACTGCAGTTTAGGTTGATTCATGTTCTGCATATATTTTACTAAACTAAACAAAATCAAGTAAGAAAAAAGCTTGGATTTCCACTTTCACCTTTGTATGACAAATTGTACTCTTTATTTAATACTGTGATACTAGTAGATCTATTAACTATTACAGTATTAACAAACATCAATTATTTATGACTACACATTAGAATTTCTATTTTAATTAAAAAAAAAGATGCTGCATAGATATACATAATTTTAACAATTTCAACTCACCAATACTGCTATTTCTCGAACTACTCGGTTTTACGATCCACACTCCTTCGAAGAGCATCTCCAATTGTGACACGAGTAAATCGCTGCCCTTTCCACGGAATATCTTCGCTACGAATGTTCCTCCGTCCCTTAAAACATTAAAAGCTATATGCAGAGCCCCTAATAACAACTGTCCCTGTATATAAATATCCAAACTATGCATTCCTGTAACTAAAACAAGCCGTTACGATTAATTTTTAAACAAAAAACCTATAATACCATCAGGAGCGCCATCGCACACCACCAAATCCGCCTTCGTACCGTCGAAGTGCTTTATAATAGCTTGAGCTGTCGAATATTGAGTAATATCACCTTGTATTTGTATCACGCCCGGGAGATGGGCCATCGGTTGCAGATCTACGGCGACAATCTTGACGTTCTCATTCACTTTCGCTTCTTTCTTTTTGGTTTTATCGTCGGAGTCTGTGTCGTCTTCCTCCATGTAAAGCTTGCGAGATAGGACTTGGCTCCAACTTCCGGGCGCTGCACATAAATCTACAGCCCTCGTCACATCTGCGGCGACGAAAAATGTAGTGGTACCTTATTTATTTACGCTAGAATTAATTACCTTTAAGTATTTCGAATCTTTGGTCGATTTGGAGTAATTTAAAAGCACTCCTAGCGCGCCATCCCTCTTCTTTGGCTTTCCTGTAATAAATATCGCGTTTATCCTTCGAAGTTTTACCCATTTCGTACGGGAAATATAGATTAATTATTCATAAATCTATTCAATTTAAATTGGTACAATAAAGTGTTTCTGAGATTGCTTATATAACCTCACTTTTCACTTAAATACACAATAGGGAAATTTCAGAAATTTGTGTACTACCAGTTTGACGATTGTAACAAGAAATGGCGGTAACTTTTAAAATGAAATAAAAAACCAAATCCAACTGATTTGAGTTGTATTAAATTACAGTTTTTTTTTTACAAAAATATTGTAAGGACAGTAAAAAATGTATCATAAGTATTTACTTACCGACAGCGACATTTTACGCCATACTTTTCTTTTATATCTTGTATTTGTTTTAAGATGTCTTCCACTGTGGTAGATGACCTAGTGGCGGTTTCACTAGAGGCCATTATGTATCGTACTGGGATTTGATAAAAATTTTAGGCTTAACCAAGGTGTATTATGTACAAAAACAGATTTATTTTTCCATACGTTTTTTAAAAGATGCCCACAAAAGATAAAGAATGGTTTTTGTTTAGCGTGATCGTTAAGGAGTAGCATAGAGAGAGTTAATTAAAAATTTAAATTTTAATAGGATTTGATATTTTTTCTTTATTTTTTGTAATTGTGTACTAGTTTCAAAACTTAATTGTTAAATGTATAGAAATAGTGTTTTGGGTATAATATTATATCTGTGATTATATATATTGTTCAAACACAATGGAGCGGAAGCCTGGAACTTTATTTATTTTCTTAGACACTGAAAGCAACATTCAATTATTTCAAAGTTATATATTTTTGTAATGATTATTTACAAGATAGCACAATATATTTCATAAAATGTAGGGGTAACCGGTTCTTTTATTAAAACACATACTTTATTACACGACCTTTTATGACAATTCAAAATTTAGTATTTTTTAGTTCAAAATTGGACGAGATTAGCACCGAATCAAACAATAATCTAATATTTTACAATAATACAATTATATTGTAACTAGTTATTATCACTTACATGATTTATTTTTATTTATTGTGTAAGTTGAATTCTTAAATTTCAAGTTTTGATCAATATATCATCATATGGTGCCATCTATTAAGCAAATGCTTTATTTGGTGGTTACTAATTATCCTGATAGATGTCGCTAGCAGAAGAAAATATTAGAATTGAATTTATTCTTAATGTATTGATAATTGATAGGTTATAGTGGTTATATTTAATTTCAGGATTATTTATCATTTTTTTGCTCCTGTCTTGCTTGAATTTAATTTTGGAGGATCAAATATGAAAGAGATTAAAATATTTTATTTGAATTTATCTGCCTTGTCTCGATTGGTTAAAATACACGCTTCGATCGTAGTTTTGGTTTAAAATTGAAATAGTTTCAGAACTATTTCGGTATAAATTATAAAACTCTTATTATAAATTTATTTCAGAACTGTCAACGCACCCTTACGATAATTTGGTAAGCCGATAATTGCTCTATAATCTGTATTAAGTAGAGAGTAGAGAAATTTGTGTCATTTCGGAACATTTTACGCGATTAAATCTTACATTTCTCTGGCTTATAGATCGAATATCAACTCTCACCACTTTACATCTCTGTTTCGTTCCGTTTCGAGTAATAAAATTCTCCCTCGTTTTGCACAGAGTAGAAGTACGCGTGGTACGCAATGATTCCAATTAGGGCTTCATTATTGCCGCTGTAAAAACGCGAAACCGTGCTGCTAGCGACCTAGCGGTGCTGGTAATTCGTAATTTAGGGTTATTGTTGACGCGAAATTGCCATGCCGAGGAGCCGAATTCTGTTTCGCATTCGTACACAGTGCGGAAGGGAAATTTATCTGTAACCCCCGCACATCAGCCTAAAATTGCCTACTCGCCTACGTTCGGTGTAAATTCATCCACATTGAACGTTATACCGTGAATTAGCACGAATTTGGATAAATTATATGCGGGATTTTATGCCATAAAAAACGGGTTAATTTCCAGATCCGTATATTACGTAATTTGTAATGGGTTCTGGAGAACGGCGTTTGCATACCTATAGAAATGTATAGGGGATTTGTGAGCAGTTACTAACTTATTCATTGGGAGTAATCGCAGAAATTGTATGGGTGTAATTTACGCCACTGATGGATACGTCAGAACATGCAAGTTTAATTAGTATTTACATAGGTGCGTTGATGTGAAAAACCTACGTTAGTTATAGCCTTGCAAGAGTTATCATTATCTCGAAAATTACTACAGATAGGTTGGTAGCAGACATGCACACAGAAAAACGATTTATTGATTGAAATAAAAATATTTTCTTGATTATATTCACTTAACACAAGTAAATATTTAATAATAATAATAATATTTATTGTCCAGGATCTGTAGCAGATATAGACATTGTCAATTAAAATCGAATACAATTAATACAATATACAATACAACATACAATACAATAATGTTGTCACGATAATAAAAGATCGTAAAGACAAATGTCACCGAGAATGGAGAAACTACTATACAGCAAGAAATTCATTCAAACTATACTCAGATTTATCTATCAAATATTACTTTATGGCCCCGTAATACTTTTGATCAACTCTCGCCTGTTTAAAATGTTAAAAAAAACTCGCATGTAGATTCCTATTGGTGTGCGTCTTCTTCCTAAAAACTGCGTGTTATAGAATTCCCTCTTTTGTTCTCTCCACCATTACATCCATAAAAAGCAGACTTGCATTTTCTTCTTTCTCCATGGCGAATTTAATGGCTTCGTGCTGTGAGTTATTGATGTGTTCCAAGAATGGTTGTAATTTTCTCTTCTCCGTGTTGCCACATGCAAAAGTGTTGTCGGTTGCGTTTCGCTGTAACTTATGGCTAAAAAATCGGGAAGCTAAAAAAAATAGGTGTCAAATATTCTTTGATGGTCTACATTCCTACTAAATTTTATCAAAATCGGGGAGATATACTTGGGTGCCTTTCCTCGTTAGTAGTGTTCCATTATTTTTATTTACCATTACACCCGATAAATAAAAAAAAAAATCCAAAAGGTTTTTGAATCAGAGGTCAAAATAAAACCATGATAGGTAAACAAAATAAAAGGAGTAAATGTTTCCTTTTCCTGAATTTCGTTCGTAAATAACATTATATTTATCCCTATAAATAGATGCAAGCAACAAATGGCGCGCGCTTCGGATGCCTGGGGGTGCATTACGATTGCATATTCAAAATTTCATGCGCAATCAATGTTTGTAGATAAATCAGTGAAATGGACTATCCGAACTGTTTACTATTTCATGTAGAACTAGAGAATGGAATATTGTTAAAGATTAATATTATGCTGTGCGACGATACGTGTTCTATAGATAATTGTGTTTTCGTCATTTCCACAACGATCGATTAAAAAAAAAAATCCCATGCTGGATGGCCTCTATTTTAGTACAGCAAAAAAGTCAATTTTATCTGTCATATTCTTTATTATGTACACATGCATAATATAAAGCTAACAGGCGACAAACTAATTTATTTCGCATTGCATATTTATTAATTTATTATCAAATCCTCCGCATTCTATAAAAGAAAAGCCATTATACCTTGTCAACTTCGTCAAACACACAAACGCTCGACTCAACGTCGAGTTTTCGTATTAAATCCGAGCTTTATCGCTCAACCGCTAGGTGGCGTGAGGCTGGCGTTGGGCGTCGGGTGACCTTATCATTTTCTTCATTATACGCGCTTAACGCGATATCGCGAGATTTGAGTGTTTACTCGGTTATCAAGCGCCCTTCTAGCCTTATTACTTTGCTTGCACACACATCGAAGGGAGATAACGGAGTGCGATCAATCAACTTTCTCCTTTGAGAGCCGTTCGCAGACGATTTTTTCCCATCTCGTAGTCGGAATAATCTCTTCTTCTTGACGTTAATTTCAGTGTAGGGAAAAGTAAAATTCCTGGTTGGAGTGGGGGATTTTGACTCGTCGATTAATGATCAAAATGGGTAATTTGATCATATACGTGATGGGGATACACAAGATATTCGATCATATTATAAATATTTGTATATTTTTTTCCGGTTCATCTATAAATATAATTCTTAACCTGCTCGAATTACTGTATTTCTCCAGTATTATGTTTGAATTTCTTCTTTTTCTTTCTTTAAAAGAAGTTGACAGCAGCACTTAACGTCTCAATCGAACGTTGTTTTTCCTTTTACACAAAGAAGGTAAAAAAATATTTTATCCTCGACATAATTAAATGAAACAAGTAAGTAAAACGAAACTGACAAAAGAAAAGGAAAATTTCCCGTCAATTCTCACTGTACGCTTAGCCTGTTCCGCCAATTCCTTTAAGTGCTTCGGTCGTAGCTAGAGGGCGTTCGTGTATTTGCCCCAATCGACGTAAGCTTCCGAACATTCCCGAACGACTCAACTGATAGAATCGTCTTTTGAATACAACAGAATCGAAAGCTTTTTACTGTGTGTCTATGCAGTTATTAAACGTGCATAATCAATTCGACATATAAAACGGCAATAATTGTTGTTGTAGGTGTCTTCTGAGAGAAAATTGATTGATCATCAATTGGAAAATGCGAAAAAACTATCTACACATCAAATTCACGAAAATTAGAACAAGAGCAATTTAATATGGATCTACGTAAGGCACTAATTTCGTCTAAGATACCATTAGTAAAATTAAATAATATGAAATCGTTTCTACAAAAATATTGCAATCATAATATACCTGACGAAAAAATTATGTCACGTCTTGTTACCAGCAAACAATGTTAGAAATACAACAATTGGTGAGGAATAATTTTATTTAAGGGCGATTTCTTCGGTAAAGATCGACAATGAATAGAGCAAGGGGTGGGAAGAGCGTTACAAACATTTATTTTAGAAATTGAATAAGCATCGAATATCTGATAATATCGCAGTCAATCGCAGCGACTATCTATATAATCCACGTCATTATATAGGCTTTCAGCAATAGAGTATATTAATTGTTACATCCATAAGATGTAGATGGTAACATCCAGATTTTGCCTTTTACTATAAGCATGATAAAATCTGGTTATTTTACTCTTAATACGCCACATATTGTTGTTTTGTCAATAATTATTTTAGTAATTAACATAAAGAGATTTACGATCTAATTTCTACAATCCATTTTTCTCAGTGTAGGAATCAATCAGGTTTGGTGAATGATTTGAATGATGAAAGTATTTTTAAAAGCACTTTTGCGAATCAAATTTTATAAGAAGCGACTGGTGCTCAGTTGCCTCCTGAACCGATTATTACGAGATGGGGTACATGGTTAGAGGCTGCAATTTTTTACGCCGATAATGTTGAAGGAATAAAAAAAGTAATTCTTGAAATCACTGGTTGCTGCATTTCTTTAGAAAATTGTATAAAGATAATAACATCAGTAGAATTGCCACAAAACCTTCTGTATATTAAGTCAAATTATAGCTTTGTTTCAAGTTCCATTGGTAAACTAAAAGCACAAGGGATGTCGCTCTCGGAAGCAGTCGAAATAGTAGAAGAATTTGATATGCTATGTAAGAAGGTGTAATAGGAAATTAAAAAAAGTAATAAATAAACAAAATTAACAATTTTTTTATAGGTGAAACAGTAAATGATTTCGACTTCAATTTTAGTTTAAGATGCATTGCAAAAAAATGCACCAATTACATCTGTAGATGATGAAAGAAACTTTTCAGTTTCCAAACATATGTATTGTGGTAGAAGACAAAACTTTCTTTCACACAATTTTAAAAAACATTTAATTATAAATTGTTTTACATGTAAAAAATGTTGTAAACAATTTTTTTGCACTGAAGTTCATGTTTAAATTTCTGCTTTTATTTATTTTGGGTAAAATTTTTGCATATTTTTGCAATTTTGTTGCATATATGGCCTAAATCTATGCATATTTTCTGAAAAATCCAAGCATATATACACGGAGAAAAATGACATTGCAAATCCAACAAAAAAAGTATTGTCCTTACGTTGCAATCGGTTCGAAAATAAATTGGTATTGCAGTAAAGTTTTGTAAGTATATTCCAAAACTTTTGTTTTGTTCCACCAACAACACTTTTGTTGGTGTTAAAATATTTTACGGTACAAATAATCGCTTTGGCGATAACATTATAGTTGTAGTTATTTCAGATCTAAAATACAGAACAACGTGTGCGATGAAGTGAAGTAGATGTAAACACAATTTTTCAAACCAGTACAGTCAAGAAATAATTGTAGTTGGCGCAACAAGGCGCCTACGTTGTCGATATTACAACTTGTGATTCGGGAAGTCCCGGCATGGACAGTAGTATCACGTGATTCTAACCGCGTGTTTCATTGGTCTTACATAGCCTTGAAGAAACAGACTAGTTACCAGGCGGAGTAGACGACGCCATATATTTTCGGTTGTAACGTTGTGTTAGCTTATTAGTTTTGTGTAAAAGAACGACAGTGTATTAAAATTGAAGAAAACTGGCTCACTTCTGACGTCTACTGACTCTTAGATATGGATAATTTTGTTACAGAGAAGCTAGCTGAATGGAATATTATGCGTACGAAGTACAGATTGCTAATGATGAGTACATTAAACCTTTCGATAAATTACCTAGTGTTTTCCCCTGTTTAAAAGTTGCAAAACATCTAGAATATACGTTGCCTTGAGACATTTGTAAAATAAGACTTAGATACATTTGAAATTTTAATCTTCATTTTTAGTGTTTCCCAGTTTTAGAATTTATCTTGTTTATTTTTTTTTGTTAATTATTAATAAAGAATGTGTTATCCTATAATGATATTTAATTTAAACCCTCCACAGCTTACATTTAAGACAGCACCGAATTTGTGTGTGAATCTACTAAAATATTGTTCGCTTTGAACAGAAATTGCGATTACAAAAATCAAAATCAAGTGACAATATAAACGTAGAAAATGATGACGGAAAATCAATTGTTTGTTAAATATCCACAACTTGCTGTTGAAGTTTCAAATTGCTTTGGTAATGATAAACAATTTTTAATACTGTATTTCACACAAATTTGTTGAGAACACCATATGTTTGTGATTCGTTAAACAACAAGCTACTGGTTGATTGTAACATGTTTTGGGAATATATCCTTCCAAATTTTGTGGCACTTCTAACAAAGTTTTTCGACAACAAGTTTTAAGTTGTATTGAATAATGGTTGTTGTTGTCATATATTTACCCACAAATTGTTGTTCAATGTGCGTCAATTGGTGCCACCTTAACAATAAATTTTTCTCCGTGTATGCGGGTATATTTCAGTTTTTCTTTACATATAATTTGGTCTTTATACTCTTAAATTTCCCAGGAATAATCTGGGATTACATTTAGACCACGCCAACTTCGATATACTCCCTTCCGCAATTACGATTGACAACTTGAAAAGACCTGTGTACAACGGATTGTCGAGTTCGTTGAGTTTCGTTCGTTTTTATTGGTTTTCGTTCATGGATTTCACTTCAAAACCCTACCGAGAAAAAAAACTGACACCTCCCACGTAATAACAAGATCTGCGGGAGGAAGGTTCGTACACTCGTCGATCCTAAGAAAGATAAATCGCCCGATAAGACACAGGCTTTAGTGCTTTACGCGTCAAACACAATACGTTTTCTCTGGTAAACGCGCGGCCGACATACGCGTAGGCTCTTGCTTCGATAAAGATGATTCGAGCGTTTCTGGGTGAAATATTGGTGGCTGAAATGGACGCGCATTAGGCTCTATAGGATGCTCGAGGAAGACCCTGTCAGTGTTGCCGGATCTTCGATTTGATGCTGCCGAAGATTGATAGGTTCCTATAGCAATGACGAGAAATGAATGGGAGCAAGATTTCGAAGTGTCGACGATTAGCTTGGACGTTGTAAGTTCCAATTATTGGATTATCTTTATAGAAAATATAATATGTTGGTAATGTGTCTGAAGTGGAGATATTTTATTGGAACAGCTCATTTTATATTTTGTATACGGAACAGAGGAAATAAAAGGTATTTCTATAAGAAGTCCCAATTTAATTTCAACAAAAAATATTTATTTATTCTTGCAGTTTGATTATTTTATTTACTTTCTTTGCTTTATTCCTTCATGGTCTGTTTCGAATATTATATATTATTCACTCGATATTTTTGTTTTACGTGTAAGGCTGTGGTGTAAGTATGCAAATTATAGTATTAACAATTGGGCTTATATGACAATTAATCCAGGTAGTTTTTCCTAAAGAAAAGTGATGCCATCGTGTCGTGTAAAATTCTGCAAAAGCAATAGTTGCAAGGATGACGGAGAACTAACTTTTCATATGTCAGTTGCAGAATAATGCCATGGCTTAAAAATATTCTGAAATTATGATAATACATAGTGTTTCTATGTGAAATAATTTTTTCTGGAATGCCTAAACGTTGTGTGGATTACTATTACAGGGGGTACCATAAATCCCTGCAAAAGTAAGCGTGCATATGTTTGTTCACTACATTTCCTCAAAAAGGATTTTGATAGAACGGGACAGATTGTACTAATTAAAGAGCGAGTTATTCCAACATTGAATTCGGACAAAGAAAATCTAAAAAAGTATATTTTTATTTAGAATCACTTGATATTATTGAAAACAAAGGGTAGAGGTAAATAAATGATGTATAACATATATATTTCTTTAAATTTTCTTCACTATTTCGTAGGTAAATTAATCTGCCCATTAAAGAAGGTACGATATATTTGCCAGTTCAGCGAAAAACAAATTCGGAAAGTAATGGTCTTGACAGGAAACAAGATTCCACAAGAAGAAAACTTCTTAACGACTTTTGTTTATTTACTATCAAGTCATGTTCCCCAAAACATTTTTTCTATTTTATCCCATTATTTGTTGATATGTCACCTCTGGAAGAAACTCATGTTTCAATTTTAAGTAAAACCATAATATCGTCTTACAGCAAAATTAGATTTCATAATTTAGCGAAGAAGTTTACAGAAAAAATACAAGGAAAATCAATAATGAATGAATTAAGTAAACTAATATTATTTAATCATCAATAAATTATACAACAACTACCGCAGTATATTACTTACTCCTAAAGACAACATACAATGTTGGATTGTTATGACAAGTTGTGAAGATCTCATGAAACTTGTATTAGACGTTTCCTACGTATTTTTATATGGCGTTGAAAGAAATTTTTTCTTTTCTCTCTTATTAAACCTGAGAACGAATAAAGTATGTTACCAGTTCATCGTAAGTTTAGAAACTGTATATAGTTCTAAGTTGTCCACAACTTTAATAAAAAAAAAACAATGCCATATAAAATACATAGCATAAAATCTAACATATGATACTAATTATCATTACAAATTGCAAGTGCTATTAAAATTTATTGATATCCTTAACTTTATTTATTTGAATATCCGCCATCATTGATGACGTTTGTGTTCCAATATGGCGTATTTCAATTGATGACAGTTTTGAGTTCAATATCAGCACTCTATCATCTCTATGGGTGATTCATGTAAACCAGTGTCGCAAGCTAAATTAAATTGTTGTGTCCAACCGGTTAAGATGCGGTTTTCACTGAAATTTCAACAATTTAATTTAGCTTGCGACACTGATAATTATATAGCACGGTTACATTAATTTTTTTCTTGAAATTCACCAAAATATGTAATCACTACAGAAAACCCCCTCTAGTTTACCTATTTCAAACTAAACGCTAGAACGACAATTTTTCTAGAAAAAAACCCATGAAATGCTCCATCGAACAAGCCCAAAAAATTTCAGATTGGTTGAACTGTTCAGGAGATATTAATATTTACATATTGAACAATTCATTGGCTTCTCCGCTCCTTATTATGGCAGATACGAAAAAAAATCATAAAACAAAATAATGGGGCATCAACTAAGCTTTCGAGCAATCTATTCAAAACTATAGCTTAACTTGCAAATTTCTGATATAATACTGATTTTTTTATTGAACAGAGCAGATACGCCACCAATTTCGAACGTTAAAATAAGTTTCAGATACTTCTGGTGGCCACATTGTTTATGTATTTTTTTGTACCGAAGCTCTAGGTATAGCAGTTTCCGAGATACAGCCGGTCGGCACTCTTACTGAATCACGCGGTACAGCAACAATTTTTTTTTGGTATACCAAATAGCTTTATGACATCAAAGTAAATTAAATTTTAAAAATAAAATTATTATATCTTTAAAGTTGTTTTTGAGTTGTAAAGGTTTCTATTTATTTCTACATATTTTGACAGAAAAAAAGTTCACAAAATTAATTTAAAAAGAAGTTCCTTCAAAATCTGCAGTTTATTTCTATTTAAAGGAGTACCAAAGAGTAAGCCGATAAACATTAATTACCCTCGATAATAATTACTATTTTTGTAATCGTAAAACTGTTAATGCGATTCTATCACAAAATTCATATTCTTTCATTCGTTATTTATTCTTCAATATTTATTTCTTTTGTCGATAACTATGTTTGTCAATATAAAAATTAATCAATACCGAAAATTGACGCCGAGAATTCGATTTGGCAACGCTGTGCTCAGCGTGATTTTTACGTTAATCCGAACGCTCGAAAAAACAGGATAAAAACAAGTGCTCTTTCCATGCCAGTTCCCGTGTTCATCGCCGCTACACAACTGTAAAGAGGGGATCTTTTGATTTACGTTAAGCGGGGGGTTTACACGACCCGTAATGAATAAAAATTACCCATGACCTGGGGCAGGGGAGGTGGTGGAGGCGAACGCCGTTTAATATAAATTAGGACGGGGGATGTTAAAAATGTGCCGACGGTGCAATCACGGCTTCCCCAGCTGCGATGCTTTACTGAGCGTCAGGGGTCAGGAGATCTTTTGCACCCTCCAGGTCTAAATCAGTTTCAGTTCGTTGGTTTCGCTTTGTTTCCTCTCCCACCCCGAAGAGCAGGAGTGGGGAGGTAGGACCGTCTCAGTCGGCCGTGTTCGTGCACCGACGTTCGAAAGAGCTAATAACGTCGAGGAAAGACAAAGTGTCGTTAAGGTTCGAGGACCTCGCCAAAAAGAAAAAGGAGTTAGCGCCGCATAGGATATATGGAGCAAAAATTGATTTATTATGTTCGAATTTGATCGTGATAATAATTTATGTTGATGAATTCTTTTTAATAGATTCGGCGTTTACTTGATGTAAATCCATATTAAATAAATAAAAACACAAAATTTGTTATTACCAGTTTTGTTTTTAATGATGTTTGTGTAGAGCCAAAAAACGTTGGCACATTTTTTAAATACTGATGTTTTGTAACGGTTGTTTGTAAAAATAGGAGGCTGTGCGCATGTGTAGTTTTAGTTTATAGTATTGTATATTTTCTGACGAGCCGTTGTACGGCGAAACAGCTGTCAATTTAACATCCTAATAAAGTGTAAATCTCACAAATTTTGTGTTTTTATTTATTTGAAGAATTCTGTCAATTTTTCTAGTATAGTAAATGCGTGGGAATACAGATATGGGACACACTAATAATTCCCAAAATGCGCACCTCTATGGGACAGCCTGTAGTTATTGCATAGTTATCGATTTTATATATCTTCCTCTGTAATATTCATCAAAAACTAATATAAGATGCGAGAAATCCAACTTATAAAAGCTCCTAACCTCACCGTTACGCGCTTTATAAATTCGGAACCGAGCGAAAAAAATAAAACGAAATAAAATTGAAAAAGAAAAACGGGCAAACATCAGGGACACGTGTTCTTGACGTTTCTGACCGTACAAGACGACATCTCAGTCGGTAAGGACGCGATTGCGGATTCCTCGAACGTAGCCATGTCATTTTCAGCGACCTCTGCCGGCGCATTTTAATAACTCAGTGCCGCACCGCGGGGACAGAGGACAGACGGCATGGGAGCGGCCTACGACACTACGTGACTACCGACTGCGACGAGGAGGAAATTGTTTCTGGTGAAGACGACGACGTTCGCCTAATTTCATTTTGATCGTGGAAATTGTCGCGGCCTACCTCCTTAATTACTTTCGTATTTATTCGCGGTGGGGAGCTATTCTGTTTCCTTTTTTTTATATAATCTCTGCCCTCCCGGTTTTTAATTTTAGTCTGGGTTTATATTATTTTATTTCTGCGTTTATTTTGGCATTTTCTTTTTTCAGATTTAAGGGTGTTTCTGAAATTAAGGTTAATATATATTTATATATTTTACAACAACGTTTTTCCATTTCTCAAAATTATGAATAAGACATTTATATTTTTAATAACCACAGACCGGATTAGGTATATGCATATTATTTTTTGCATATCTTTAAGTAGGTATAGTCTGTTTGTGCACGTATTACACTCATTAAAGTTAATTAGCGTTAATTAGTGATTTCATAATTGTATATTTAGGCATATTTCTACAAAAGTTGCAAATTTTACATATTTAAGCTGTTTCTTGTCCTTTCTCTCATTAAAAATTCCTAATGCAGATCGACAACCGACAATTCCTAGAACGAAATGTTGTTGTATTCCAAGAACTGCACCTGCATTTTTACTTCTAGCGTGAGAAACGAGGTAAAATACCTTTTATTAGTTCCCAAATAAAATATTTCATTCAGAAGATAAAGATTACATTACGTGGAGGTAGATGGAGCACACTCACATTGTTTATGCGCTAAAAGAAGTGTACCTAAAGGTACACCTAAGGTGTTCTGGGGCCTCTCCTGTAGCTTTTGTATGTAAATGATTTAGTAAGACCAGATACCATTTTGTTTTCCGCTGATACGTCAGTTCTTGTTTGTACAGAAAATGTTAAAAATTTGAGCGCTGTAGGTAGTGATTTTGTAACGAGTCTATCTACATATTTTAAAAATAATGATCTACACTTAAATTTAACAAACTGTATGTGTAGAATTTAAACCTACAAAAAGGGATACAATTGCTTCTCATTTAATAAAAATAGGCAAACTAGCATTGCTCAGGTTGAGAATATAAAATTTTTAGGATTCATAATTGAAAGCAATCTAAGGTTTAATTAACACATAAATGTATTATGTAAAAAATTGGCTGCAATTTGTTTTGTAATGAGTAGGTTGAGGGATGTAGTAGATGCCTCTATATTAAAAATGTACTATTTCTCCAAGTTTCATGCAATAATTTCATATGCATAAGGTGAGCCAGTAGCAATTCTTTAAGGATTTTTCGCTTACTGAAAAGAGCAATTCAAAATATGATGCAAGGTGTTACTCCTAAAACTAGTTGCAGAGATATTTTTATAGAAATGGGTATAATGATTGTACCAAGTATAGTTATTTGGAATTTACTGGTTTATGCAAAACAGAATGTAAAAAATTGGAACAGACTTGTTACACAGTTTTATGATACACGTAATGGGCATATATTTGAAATTCCAAAACACCATCTTAAGTTTAGTGAAAAATGCGCAAAATATCTAGCAATAAAAGCACATAACAAATTACCAGTTACATATAAAACACTTGAATTCACTACATTTAAGGAGCAAACAAAACGTATATTGAATCGGAAGTGCAACTATTTACTAGATGTATATTTTAATGACAAAGATATCTAGTTGGCTTATACTCATTCATTTCTGACGAGTATTTTAATACCATTTTTTTATGTGATGTACTGTCCTATTTAATCTGTTAATATATTGTGTATAATTGTAATATTTATATCATAATAATAATAATACGCGATCCACGTGTTTGCAGCATCTATACGTCAATGTGTAGCATCAAATTCACGAAAATTGGAACAAGAAGAATTTAATACAGATCTATATAAGGCATTAATTTCGTTTAACATACCATTAGCAAAATTAAATTGACGAAAGTATTTTCCGCAAAAATTATGTCACGTTTTGTTACCAGTAAACAATGTCAGAAATACACAAACAATTGATAGGGAATAATTTTATTTATTTAACCGTAGATGAAAGTACGGGGATAGGTGTGGCCATTATATTGCTCATTTATTGATGGGAATTCTTTATGAAAATATTTTAGGGAAACCATATTTAATTTTTTGTTTCACTAACAATAAGTGTAAGCACGATTCTAATAAAGGTATACTTATGCTACTGACAGGAAATAAAATGTAAATCAAAGGATCGCAAATCTATTTCCAACACTTTACGATAGTATTCCTTTCATGTCATTTCCACCGATTAAAATAGCTCGTCGACTTTGGCCCGTTCATGATGGCAAAGAAGCCGTAACATCCGGTGCATTTGTGCCAGAAAAAAAAAGAGGGAAAAAACATCAAGGGAATAAATTCCTTACCGAGCGTCAAGGCTAATATAAAGTAGGGAATTATTAGGCTCGCGTGTGTTAACTGCGACAACGCTAAACATTCCTTAGACGAAAATTGTAGTACCAAAAAAGTAATTAATTAATAGACAACAACTAGTTGTGAGATTTACACTTTATTGTTAAAGATGCTAAAATGACAGCTGTTTCGCCGTACAACGGCTTCGTCAGAAAATATATACAATAAACTAAAACTAAACATACTGCTGTGGAAAAAGGGGATGAAAAACTGTGCGTGAGTGCGTTGACCCCTTCGTCCAAGTCAGCTGTTTCAAGAAGATTTTTAAAAGACACTAAATTTTTCGTAAAAGTTAAGTTAGTATTAAGTTACTTTGAAACATGTTGAAAAATTCTTATAATATCATTTTTAGTTTTGTTTTACCGCTATGTAATTTTCATTTAGCTCAGTTTCTTGTTTTATATGTTTGTTTGCCTGGTTTAAGTCATGTCACCGTGTAAGATCGCCGCTGTTGCGTGCGCTTCTCTTGGGCCGGCGATTGCTCGCTTGCGGGAGAGAGAAGGTAGTGTACCAGGTGACTCTGCCGAGGTGAGTTCTTTTTCCTGAGCGCTGTAAATTTATGTCGTTTGAAGACATTTTGTTTCCGCGTGTCATTTTTGATTTTTACAAATCTAACCTTAGTAGAGGCATCTTACACTCAATTCACTTAATTTTCTTTGTATAATATTTGGTATTCCAAATAGTTAGTTATGGCTGATTTAATTTTACTTTTTGAGAGTTCATTTTTTTTTTATTTGATATTTAATTAATTTTTGATTCATTCTTTTCCCTTTTCATTTAGATTTGTTAGTAGTTCACTGTTTTGAAGGTATTTTTACCTTGCTTTTTAATAGCTGATTACAATTGAGCAGTTTTAAGTATTTAAGGTTAAAGACGTTCACCTGAGAACGCCTTTTTTGCGATTTACACGTGGTGTATAAAATTTTATATTTCTTAATATTCTTAATTTTGTTATTTTCACGTTAAATATAGGGAGTTTTCTTTTAAGCCTGGATTTTAATTAATCTAAGGTTTTAAATTTCTTCCTATTTGCATTTTTTTTTATTATTAAAGTTCGAATTAAGTTCATAATTCAAACTTTGTTGTTTTAATTTGTTTCCCCACATCGTGGTAAATTTTTTCACCCACGTTCAGTTTCTTAAGGTTTACCTTCAGAAGGTGACCACTGGGATTTTGAATCCCATGCTCTTCAAGCAATTTTTACTCGATTTTAGAGTTGGCGCTCAACTTAATAATTAATTTCAGACTTTTGGTCACAAGCATTAATTTAATTTTTTATAATTCACATTTTAATAATCATCTCAGCAATACGTACAGCCTCCTATTTTTACAAACAACCTTTACAAAACATCATGTATTTAAAAAAAATTGTGCCTCCAGTTTTTGGTTCTACACAAACATAATTAAAATCCAAACATGTAATAACAATTTTAATATAATAGACTTGCAAAAGAAAGAGCGGCACATCGTCCAGAAAGTCCGGCAAAACGCTGTCTAAGAAATTTAAATAAGTTTCGGCATTGAGCCGCTGAGGCAGCACATACGGCCCTAGGAGAGAGTCACCTATAATACCTGCCCAGACGTTGACCGAAAAGCGATGCTGAAACCGATGTTGTCGGGTCACTTGCGGATTAGCATCTGCCCAATGATGAGTATTATGGAGGTTCATAATACCATTTCTGGTAAAACAGCATTCATCTGTGAACAAAACGTTTGCAGAAAAGTTAACATTTTCTGCTAGACGTTCACGACACCAGGTGCAAAATCGAATTCCCGGAGGACCATCATTTTCAGTAAGTTCCTGCACACGTTGAATGTGATACGGGTGTAACAAGTTTCTTCGAAAAATGCGGTGTGCCGTACTGCGTGACACCCCCACTTGCCCTGCAGCATCACGTGTACTTACACCTGCATTTCTGTTCACAATATCCAGCAATTCTTCTTCGGCTCGTAAAATTCGACGTGGTCTTTCACGTCCGCGACCTTCGTAATTTGGTAGCAATCGACCAGTTTCTCTTAATCTAAACACGGTATCCTTTATACACGTGTAAGACGGGGTTCTACGATTGGGGTATCGCTGCCGGTAGATACGTAGAGTTCTTCGACAACTTCCTCCTGCTTCGCCGTAGACATAAATCATATCGAACAACTCGCGTGTGGTAAAAGCCATATCCGATGTGTTCATGCGTAAGGATCCAGACAGACTGAGACTCAGAGCGTAGTTATACGTCGCGTGTTGCCTGCCCTACCTTCGTTGGTTAGAAGTGTAGTGTCTCAAATACCAGTGGCGTGACGGATATTTAATAAATATCTTTGCCATTTTTTTCCTCACGTATGCGTGGGAATTTTGGAAAAATTAATTTAGATAAAAGGTGTAATAAAATTAGGGCTTCCCATTTTTAATACGTTGTACTCTTATTTCAGGGACACCCTGTATAATAAAATAATGGAAGTAACATTTGTTTCTCTTTTCTTTTGTTTCAGAGCAAAATTCAATGAATTTGATAGCATTTGGTTCGGAAATGGCCATTAAATGTCAGATAAGGGAAATTTATATTTTTTAGTCTACTGAAGATTAATAAAATATGTATTTGCTTATTCTTAGTTTTATTCCTATAACTCAACAACATTGACGTTTTGAGTTCTGAAGCTGCAACAAAATTGTCTAATAACTAAGAATTTTATTGTTTTGGTACTTATTATGTTTTATAATCCTATAGTAAGCATACTTTGCCTTTAATTACATTACTATTTATAGTAGCCTGTGATATCCATATGTGTATTTGATAACATTGCAGAATATTAATGGTGATGTCTAAGTAAAATTATACAATTTATATTCCTCAATGGTACCAAATTTATATTAGAATCATCAGCACTCTAAACAGGAATTTAATTCGAGTTACAGTATGCTGTAAAAAGTAATAAGGTTGTAATCAGAATCACACATGCAAGGGAATTTTCTGTGCAATGTATATTTACACCTGTAATATTCACCTTCTTAGTATTTTTACCTGCCTACCTTATAAAATTACATGCCAAAATTACTTGACTGTTCGGTAAATATACAACTTATATAAATATTACATATGAATTTTACAGAACAACGTTTGAACAATACATCAGCGTATGAAATTTACTGGTGGATAGAAATTTTACTGTATGAAGTAAATTTACCTGTAATATCGTAGGCAACTTTGTTACCAACGATTTTACATGTAATTTTACTAGAAATTTTTTTACAGTGCAACTCCGCAAGTACCAACAACAATTAAAGCTTTTGTCCAAAATGAACTGGCAGAAAGTTATTTATTTTTTGTGCATTCTATTCGGTCTTCCAGTCACATTTTGTAAAAACAGAAAGAGATAATAACTCCGTCACTCGAATTGCAGCGAAGGTGCCAAAGAAACTTTTATGAAAGACGTGAAAGATGCCTGCAATACTTGCCTTGACCATTTAACTAAATGGTTGCAGCTGTTGGATGGATTTAAGATATTTCACTGGATGATGATACTACGTCAACACCTTGACGTTGATTACCAGAAAGTTATTTATTTCTTGCAGTTTTTGAAAGGATGTGTTTATATTACCTGGCACTTTTTTCTTTGCAAGACAGCAAAGTACTGACCCGCTAAACAATGGGAAATGATTTTAAAATCCGTAAGCTTAGAGAGACTGTCAGAACTAAATAAAATTTGCGGTTTCGTATTTGCAATTCAAGCAGAAAATGCGAATGTAGAGCGAGTTTTCTCATTAATGGGAGCGCAGTGGTCTAAGGAGGGAAACAGACTGTCCATAGCTTCTGTTAAGGCTCTACTGTTACAACAGTACAATCTAAAGAACACGTCATGTGAAGAATTTCATAAAATTATTATGAAAGATTATGAGTTCAGCTGAAAGCAATATCCAGCAATAAAAAGTATGATGCAGATCAGATTGGATGAAACTGTTACTTTAATTGTTAAGATTTGATTCTTTTGTTATTATATTTTTGTGGAAAACCTGCTCAATAATTATTTTAATATTTATCCTTTTTTCCTGTATTTACTTAAGAAATTCTAACAATTTCAAATTTTTCCTGTTCCCCTGAAAAAGAGCTAAAATTCCGGACATGTCAGGAAAATTCCTGTCCTATAACTATTTCTAAATACTACAGACCCATTTTTGGGACAATCTGTATCGTCATCGATATTATTAGGTCGTGCAGCATTGAATTTTATAAAACGTTTGTAGTAAAGATTTTTTCCGAAATAAAACATAGAGCTGGAATCAAATATTCAGCATACCTAGAGACACCTTCGACTTAAATTTATAATTTTCTTGCTCATCTCATTTATAACTAAGTGCAGAAAAGTCAATACCCTTATTACTTATGGCTTTCCCACCGTCCGTCCCTTCAACGGGGTCGACGCTCGACGTAAAATATTAAGTCCTGCAGCGTGTTCTTGGAGTCGCATTGGTATTCTGTGCGGAAAAGCCATAAAAATTCCAATTTACTTAATAAGCTCTCTAAAATATTCATACATTTTCAGTTTCGGTAACGGATCGACAAGGGAGCTCGCCCAAAACGGGCTGCGTACACGCGTCTGATTCTACGGACCATCCCGATAACTTTCTCTCACTTCTTTTCGCCTCCACTGGTCGCGCTTCTTATTCTTGTTGTGTAGGTGCTCCTCTATCCGTCGGTCGGGAAGGCAAGAAGGAAGAAAATATTTGTCTGGATCGAGTGCTTGGGACTACGAGGAGATAAAATACTTTTCCGCGAGATGAATGCAAATTGACGAATGTTAAGTTAGTGAGGTGTCCGTTGGAGAAGAGACGAGGGAAAATATTAAGGTTGAAGTAGTCGTTTTTCACGCTTCGTTGAATGGAAATGATGCATCTAACAATAAGTTATTATTTTCGAGGAATAAATTAAGGGTTTGTATATACTTGATACAACTTGATGGTATCGATCTGTAGTAAAAAAGTTAGTAGAGGGTAAAAATATAGGAGGAAAGGAGGTTGAGTAAAAGCAAGAGCGTTTGTTTGTAAATCATATAAAGGAATTACCCGAAATAAAACTGGAGTAAAATACTTATTACTCTGTGAATATTGAGTAAAAATTTGTTAGAGTCACAAATTTCTTTATTTGAAGTAACATATGATAATGGTTAATTTAACAATATGTACTTTTTTATGAGCCAACAGTACTTTACTTGTTTCGTGTTCATTCGTGCCGGAACTTGCAAGTTGCAACAACACATTGGCGATTCATAGATAGATATAGATAGTCTTAGCATAGAAGGTGGTTAACACTACCACGCCGACCATGGGCAGCGCCTGTGCGCGAAACCAACTAAACGCCTCTTTGATTTTGTAAATATTTTCTCTAAACTACTTCGCTAATATGTCAAATTTGCTCTATACAGGGTTTTCCACGGTAGCCGTTCGTTAGAAGTTTCCGAGGTTAGAAAAAACCTGGAACCCTGAATTTTTGGAATCCGGGGCTATTCAGGATTCTCTTCCATTTTAAAATATTTTCAGGGTCTTACCACTTCCGGTTATACCGGAAGTCGCCATAAACTTTCTTATTTTAAATGGAACATCCTGTATATTATTTCATTTTTAAATTCCTGAGAAAATTTTATGATGAGTTCTAATAGGTTTCCCTATACCTATTTTCAACTGCTACTTAGATATCTTGATTTTTTTGAAAATTTTGAAAGATGTAGCGTTATTTTCAACACAGTATCTTTTGCCCATTTTCGACTGGTAATAAAAACTTCTAGGGTAGATGGAAGCACAAGAATGACACTTTCGAAATCCACATTGACAATTGATTTGTCGCATACAGGGTGTCCAAAACTGCATGACCAATTACAAAATTTTCAAAGTTGAAAAAGTTCTTTTTTTCAAATGGAACCACCTGTAGTATTGGATGATCAGATGCAGAATTTGATTCTGCATCGATTCGCTATGACTTTCCCTATACCTATTTACAACGGTTTTCATGTTATTCCATATCTTTTACTAAAATCTAATAAAACTACAAAATCGTATCCAGTAAGCATTGATTACCTATAAGAGGAATTAGAACAAGTGACCTGACAGTTGTTGATTTTATGTCAAAGTAGTACAATTCTATTTTGCTAATTCTATGAAATACAGTTAATAATGGAGAATATTGAAGAATATTCGAATAATGATCTGCTAAATTTGTTTTATACGCACGGTGAATGTGAATGAATTGTCAGACGCACATGTAGATTATTTAACGAGCGATATCCGGACTTACCAGCAATGCCTCCTGGAAAATTTGCAAGAATTGAAGCTCGGTTTTTGGAAACTGGGAGTGTAAAGGCAACTCGTAATCACCGAAAGCCAGTAATAGATAATGAAGCTAACGAGGTGAATGTTTTGGCTTATTTTCAAGCTTATCCACGGAGTTCAATTCCAGCAGCAGCGCTGGAATTGGGCATATCAAGAACTTCAATTCATAGGATATTAAAAAAACACAAAATGCATCCTTTTTGTGAAATAACTGTACAAGGCTTACGCCTTGGTGATGAGGTAAGCCTTTTGCGAGTTCATGTGCACAAAAATGACAGAAGATTTAAGATTTCTGGACTGACGAATCAAAATTCAGCAGGCAAGGAATTATAAATCGTCAAAATATTCACTACTGGGCACAAGATAATCCACACGTCTTAAGGGAGAATAATCACCAGGACCATGTTTCAGTTTCTGTCAAAAATCACATTAAAACAGAAAATATTGACATAACAAGAAAACCGTTGTAAATAGGTATAGGGAAAGTCATAGCGAATCGATGCAGAATTAAATTCTGCATCTGATCATCCAATAATCTACAGGCTGTTCCATTTGAAAAAAAGAACTTTTTCAACTTTGAAGATTTTGTAATTGGTCATGCAGTTTTGGACACCCTGTATGCGACAAATCAATTGTCAATGTGGATTTCGAAAGTGTCATTCTTGTGCTTCCATCTACCCTAGAAGTGTTTATTACCAGTCGCAAATGGGCAAAAGATACTGTGTTGCAAATAACGCTACATCTTTCAAAACTTTCAAAAAAATCAAGATATCTAAGTAGCAGTTGAAAATAGGTATAGGGAAACCTATTAGAACTCATCATAAAATTTTCTCAGGAATTTAAAAATGAAATAATATACAGGCTGTTCCATTTAAAATAAGAAAGTTTATGGCGACTTCCGGTATAACCGGAAGTGGTAAGACCCTGAACATATTTTAAAATGAAAGAGAATCTTGAATAGCCCCGGATTCCAAAAATTCAGAGTTCCAGGTTTTTTCTAACCTTGGAAACTTCTAACGAACGGCTACCGTGGAAAACCCTGTCTAGACTGTAGAATTTTACGAACAAAGTTTACTTTTGTCAATACGTCATGGTATACATTATTTGCAATACATGAATAAATGAATGAACACGTAGATATTTTGTCTGCTAAACTTTTCGTGTTTTATTTTGTTTTAGTGCTTAGTTCAGTGTTTTACTGATGATGATAGGTTTGGGTACTGAAATGTGCATCCAGTGTTGTAAAATCATCTATTATCAGTGCCACAGTTTCAGTATTTTTGTACTCCAGTGTATGTATTAAATATATCAGGGTATTCATAAGATTATCGCTCGTATATTAGAAACTTCCGAAATTATCCCACTTCGACGTGTTTATTAAGTTTCCCGTTTTTCCGATCCGTAACTTGCTCCGTCTCCCTCGATACATGCCCTTCTCTCAATTCCATCGTCGACCGCAACCGCCGTCTCCCCCTTCTCCGATAAAGAAATGATTGATTAGGCAGTCAGACTCACTGCGAGCAAGCCACGTAATGAGAATCCCAACCATCGAGTTGGCAACTCTCTTAATGAACTGGGTAACTATTCAGAGTCGTAATAATTCGCCAAACTCCGATCCTTGGCCGCACAGTTTCTCTGCCGTCTCCCCGCCGATGCGGGGAGCGCGGCAGTGGGAGCTCGTCAAAACTTTTTCCATCAGAATTGAAATAGATAGAGAGGCTTTGAATGGCGGATGTCTGGTCGGAGTCACTTCTGGCCGTGTGTACCTCATCCGGCTTAGTTTAGATTAATCTTAAAGTTCCCGGAAGGGGGTGCATTTCCTTTTATCTGGAATTCCTTAAAGTGTCGTTAAACGATTTTAATCCCGGCCCTTTCTGGAATGGCGACTGGATTTGGGTGTTTGGTTACGCGGGGAGGTCGACAAATTTCGTAATTTGGCAAACTTTACTTTACCGGTATTTAAAAAAAAAAATGTAGGATATTCACAAAAAAAAATCGATAAAGCCATTGTTATTTATTATTCTCTGACGAATCTTTGTTATAAATCTAATTCACCTTTAGATAAAACGATGGAAAGACAAGGATGGTATATCGAAACGGGATAGCAAGGAATGGTTATGTAGCACAAATATTTTGCAAATTTACGTTGCACTGTTATAAAGTTGACGTATATGAATCAAGTAGTAGGGATACCAAATCAAGCAAGCATATTCCAATCGAGATCTTACCAAGGCGAAATATAGGCATTTGAGTAACACTGGGTTCAAGAAACATTTACTATGCCGAATTATGAATCCCAACGACTGTCTTGCTTGTGTGCAGATAGTTCGTATATGTTCCTTAAATGATAACTTGCTATCAAAAATTACGCCTAGATCTTTAACGAGTTCAGTGCGAGCTAAATTGAGAGAGTCAATAGCATAATTATAATCGATGGAGTTCAGCCGACGTGTGTAAGTCATCGTTTCCTATATCCAGTGGAAGGTTATCCGCTTAGTTATGGTACGATATCATTTTAAATCGTAGGCAAATAATAGTTCTTGCGATGATATGATGCTAGTAAGATCGTTGATGAAAATTATGCATAATAAGGTGCCCAGGTTAGATCCCTGCGGCACGCCCGATGTAGCAATAAAGGAATCCGAAGTGTATCCATTGTAGTGAACATATTGAGTTCTGTCCTCCAAATAAGTCTCAAAGAAAGATGTCAAAGAAGTACTAAATCCAATAGCTTTCTTTACGAGAAGACCATGGTCGATTCTATCAAATGCTTTAGCAAAGTTTGTGTAGATAATAAAATAAGATATGTTCAATTGTCTCTTTGTCCTCCAAACACAGTTGGCATTTAGCCTCTTCAGAAAGTCCAGAAACTGTTACTTTGACATTTTTACTCAAGTAGTTCCTTCCACAACAATGTAGAAGGGTGGTGGGTCCAGAAGATTTTCCAATGCGAATGACGTGGAAGAAGACATTGCTCCAGTGATTGTCATATTTGCAATCCTCTGTACGGATGCAAGTTTTACTATGGCTCTGGCTTGAAGCACTTTCTGCTACCATACTATCGCTCCATAGGTTATGATTGACCGTACTATCATCAAATAAAGCCAATGGATTTGCTTTGGGGACATCCTGCAAGATTTCCCACATATTCCTCGACAAGTCCATAAGGATGACTTTGCCTTGTGAGTAATCTTTTCACATGTGGATTTCAGGTTAGTGTCTTATCAAATAGGACGGCTAGATATTTTACATTATCTCCAAACTCAAGTTTCACAGCTTGGATAGTGGGTGGCACCGAATGCTCCAATCTCCTCTTCCGGGTGAACGGTACTATCGTAGTTTTGTTCGGATTGATGCTGAGGTTTTCCCTACTACATCAGCCACAAATGTCGTTAATAACTTGTTGGAGAGCTCAGGAAATTTCCTTCTCCTCCAATCCTCTTAAAAGTATCGGAATCTAGCCTGCTATGATCTGTTGTACGCCTCGCGCTAAAACTGTCTTCCATAGGGATGAAGGAATTGCATTATTAAGTGCTTCTTCTATATTCACAAATGCTGCAATTGCTATTTCCTTGGACTCGAGCGAATCCGAAATCCGGGAGACAAGATTGTTTAGTGTAAGATCCGTGGCTTTGCCTGCTTGATACTCATATTGGTCTATGTGAAGGGACCTATTTGGAATATTCTCTCATCTGGCACTCTACACTTTTTCTACTGTTTTCAGAAGAAATTATATATATTATATATAAAAAAACTCATTTTCATCGGGATATGATGGTATTAATACTTATGCTTTGAAGGGGTGCATCGCTTAAATAGCTTGGCCACTGTTAGAAATGATTAATAACTCATTCTCAAACGGTTCCCTTATTGAGGAGTTGAGAATTGCGAAAATTAAGCCTTTGTTAAAAAATGGTTCAGCTGAGGATGTTAGTAAATATCGTCCAATATCAATTTTAAGCTTTTTTTCCGAGATTATAGAAAAAATAGTTGTTAATAGACTGGTGAAATATTTGGATGACGAAAAACTGATTAAGGGTACTTAATTTGGTTTTAGAAAAGGCAAATCTACAGCTTCGGCCATAGTAAAATTTGCTGGTGAATCTTCTGTTGGTTGTTTTTTGGATTTAAGTAAAGCCTTTGACTTAGTTGACCACGCAACTATTTTAATGAAATTAGAATGTTATGGAGGGGTGTTGCACTGAATTGGTTTTCATCTTACCTGCAGAATAGAGCACATTATGTCGAAGTAGATTGAGTGAAATCACATAAGTTATTGTTAAATAGGGGTATTTATTATTATTATTTATAACAAGTAAAAACAAAGATGATGTTGTAAAAGTTGCCAATGCTTCACTGAAGAATCTAAATCCGTATTTTCGAACAAATAAATTGCATTTAAACACCAATAAAACTGCTTTTGTAGACTTCGGCACTACTAACCGCGTAAAAGATTTCTCCCATTACATCAAAATTAATAATACCAGTATTAAAGAAGTCTTCGTCCACCTCCCAATTCCAAGGAAGACTAGCTCTGAAAACTCTAACCAAATGAGGAAATAGCTTGCCGTTAACATGTTTATGTTCTTAAATAATAAAAAATTAGAGTTGCGAGACTGTAAAAATGGTACCGCTACTTTTGATTCGTAATATAATTTAATTAAGGATATGTACGGCTACTATTTATACACGCTGTTATTTGATTTTTGTTGATCTGTACAACAGAGGAATCCCGTGGGAGACAATTGGAAACCCACCTTTGTTTGCCCATTGTTCGAAATACACGAACGAAACAGCCGATATAAAGTTCGAATATTCCTCTCCGAAACTTCGTTGGAACACTTCCTTTTTCCCATCGCCGCAGAACGACGGGCGAAAACAATATTTACGAAGTTAAATTGAAAGCAAATTCATTTCCCCCCGCCCCGCAGGTTTCCATACTAACGTGGAACAAAGGAACGTGGAGCCGACGCGGGCGAAAAAAGAGAAGGTGATTTATTCGAAGCATTTGTAGTACGAGAAACTGGGAGGGTGACAAACTGCCGATTTCGAAAACGCGGTGATGTATCTAGGGGAGTCGCCGCAGACCGCAAATCAGAATAAACCCCTTGTTAAACGACCTACGCCCGGCGCCCTTACGGGAATCGTTAGGGTGAACGCGGAACCTTCGGCCGAACGTGATGGACAGCAGGCCGCCAAAGCTACTTTGCGTGGAAATGGTAAATTTTTGGAGGGCGACTTCGTGCGGTGGCGAGAGATGTCGCTAGATCTCCGCTGGGGGAAACAGAATGAAGAACGAGATGGAGAAATGACGGGTAAATATTGAATGAGGGCGATTGCTTGTGAGTTAGGGGAAAAACAGGGACTGTACCTATATTGCGTAATATCGTGGTGAAGTAAATTGGAGAATTTGATTCTAATAAATAAATACATTTTTTTTCTTGAATATTGCTCACTGCTTGAATTAAGCTCACAATAAGGATCTAGCGCACAAATTCAAATATTTAAGGTCAGTATAAAGCAGGGAATGGTAGAATTCATGAAATAGACGTTAATGGATAAACGTCATCTTGAGAAAAACTATTGAATCAAGAGCAAATGGATCTGATTCTCTGAGTGGGAGCATCAATTTCTTGCAATACATGCAGAAAGTCTTCACTTGAGGAATATTATAAATGACCCTTCACAGCAAGGATACACGAGCAACTCAAGGCTAAAGCATCCATGACAGATCTTTGAAAGGGCGCACATTGATCTATTGGTGAATCCAAGGAGCTTCCAAAGAAGCCTTGGTATCAAGGCAGTAGGAACCAGTAAGAAATCTGTGATATCGAATGTGAATTGGTTTGTAGTAGAATCCCAAACTACCTAAGGAAATATTTAAAAATACTGTTGTTAACTTAACTTTGATCGCAGCCAAAATTAAGCGATGGCACAAGGATACGACATAAATTGTAACAGAAAACAAGTAACTTGTTTTTTGTTGCCGGCGTTTGATTCCCTGTGCAAATACGCATCGGATAGGCTATGCCAGAACGCTCTAGCTTTAAACAAAATTTTCAAAACTTTAAACGCTCATATCTCGGAAACGGTTAGAGATATCGACAAAAACTCGACGGCATTCGATTCCCTGTTGGAATGCTTCTCTAAAGGACCCCAAGAAAATGACCGAGCGTAGATGTTATTTTCGAAATTTTAAACGCCCATATCTCCGGAACGGTTAGTGTTAGGAGGACGGGCGCGATGCCGTTCGATTCGCCGCGAAAAGGCACTTCTTTTGGTGTATAATACGTCGGGTTTATCTCATTTGTTAGACGATTTTTTGTTGAATTTTTGCAAAATTTTCGATGAAATTTAACGAAATTCGACGATATCTCTTAAACCGTAACCGATAGCCGAACGCCGACTTCAGATTCGGAATCCTCATCGAAAAGTACGTCTGACAGTGTATGATACATCGGGGTATCAGCCATAGCTGGCCGGTCATAGCAGAGATTTGTATGAAAAAATAAGTAAAAGTGACGAAAAAACAATCTTTTTAGTTTTCTTACAATAACTCCTATAAACCAGAGCTGTCCGCTATGATATTTTTTTATAAAGTTGCAAATGAATTGAAAGTTTTTGAATGAATTGAAAGATTTTATCACAGTGTTTAACTATGATACATCGGGGTATCAACCATAGCTGGCCGCTCATAGCAGAGATTTGTATGAAACAATAAGGAAAAATGGCGAAAAAGAAACACGACCTTTTTTAGTTTTCTTACCGTAAATCCGAAACCGCTACCCACTAAGAGTGGGAAAGAAGAAATCATGTCAGGCAATGTGCAATTTATACGAAATGTGACAAGATGCATTGCAAAAATTACAGAAGAATTGTACTTTTTGCTATTATGTATAAAATCATTGTCAAGCTAATACAGAAAAGACTAGAGAAATAATTTCAGGAGGTTTCAGACGTGGTAGATCGAGAGTAGATCAAGTTTTATTTTATTTATTGTTTATTTATTTTAAATAAATATTATATAACTTATTTTTTCTTGTTTCATTGTTTTAACTTTGCTTCATATCTCATATTGTATTCGGAAATAATATAATAAATAAAGCGTTCGCTACTACCCGCGGTTTACAGTATCCGCGGAAGAGCACAGAACCAAACCCCCGCCGATATGGGGGTACTACTGTAGTTACTTCCGATTCTTGCTTAAGGGAAATTTACAAACTTTTCTTAAACCAAATAATATTCTAATGAGTCCAGTATAATATTATGTTGACGGGTCTTCCGTAATAGAAACTTTTTCCTTCGATTATTCCTATTCATGTGTGTATATCCATTTATTACACCTTCTGAAAATAGCACAAATATGAGAACAACAACACGCATCTCTCTATTGATTGCTTATTCTCTTTGGTTAAGTCCTTTATAATAACACCTATCGCACTTGATTACAATTTACAAGATCGCTGAAACTTCTATAAAACTCCATTCATTTCTCTAACAATCATTTATTATTATTATTTGTGTCTTTCAATATAAGCGACTATATATATTTTTTACTAAAATTTCTTAAAATTCTAATAAATAATTCTGCATTTACGGAATTTCAAATCACAGAAATCAAGTCTAACCCCATCCATTCCGCACACTACGCATTTAGTATTCCACTTCTAACAGCAAGCAATTCGTCTTTACCGCAGATAAATAGTTTCTATAACGTGAACTGAGAATCAATAGGATCTTCTCTACCCAAACAACCGCGATGCCTAGCCCCGTAATATCCGTCTTACTCTAGCGCACATATATACAGGTCATAGGATCCTTTTCGCTCTAATAGAGCACGGGACGACATTCTGGCAAAACTACAGTTGACACGATACGCGCCAACGCCACCTCATGCGTCGTTTCTTTTTTTTTTTGTATCTATTCCCTTATCGGAGTTTTTCCATTTGGGCACACAAGCCCGGGAATTTCCTCCAGGACAACGGACTATAAATCTTAATGATCTACGATCCGCTGGCTGTACAGCTTAAACCAGAATGTAATCGTCAATTAGTGCGGACAGACTTCGAGTTGCCACTACAAAATTCCTTGTATGTTCGCTCTGGCTGTGATGTCTAGTTTGGAGAGTGCTTGTAGTACATACTATTGCTGTGTATTACTGACGGAATGTTTTCGTTTTTCATGTCCAATTAACATGTCAGCTTGTTCTCGGTGCATCGCAGGAATTTTATTTTTGGCCGACCATGCACAGATAAATAGAATGAAGATGTAATTAGTGTTAATTAGTGACTGCACAAATAGAACCATGAAATACGAGTATTTTTGCTATGTTGTATACAGGGTGTTGCACCTTAGACGCCTCGGACTCTAGTTCTCCTATCATACAAGATATCAAAGAAAGTCTAAGAGCAAAATTATGTATAGTCACCTTCGCCATCTTTTTAAAATACTTTTGGCCAGCAGTGGCGCGTCGTATTCCAGTGGCGTATCAAACTTTTTCTTTTTTTATTACAGATTTGGCAGTTTTGGCAAGAATTAAATTGCACCGGCGCACAGTGGATCGAAGTTGGTTAAAAATCTGACATAGCGTAAAAAAGCAAATCTTCCAGACTCATAATAAAATGTGTATAAGGGTCTAGTAAAATAAGCATTAGATATGAAAAGCAAGTCTGAAAGTACATATGTTCGGAGATGTTACGCTAAAAGTGTATTTCGACGGTCCTCTTCAACTACAAAAATCTTCGGAATTAGAAGCGATACGAAACTGCAATTTGCACAGAATATACACTAACTATGTGTAATTCAATCGGCAAAGTTTTAGCAAATCATATTTGTAACGAACTATACAATCACCATTTCTTGAAGATGATGTTCTATGACTTTAAATTGTAACTCCTATTAGCTTTTTAAAAAATGCCCAAATTTGCCCAAAAAAAGGTAAACTGTTTTGTCATCTAGGATGCTTCTAGTACTTGTTCCAGTGATTTCAGGTGCTACTTCGCGCAACTTTTTGAAAAAAGACGTTTTGTTTATCGCAATACCGTTTCTAGTATTCTTATACGTACATGTTAATTAATATTTCTACAGAAAAATTGTTAAGTTATGTCATTTCAGTGACGAAACATTCGATGTATGTTTCATAATCTCTTAGTTCTCGGATTAAAAAGGGTATAAACCAATTAGCATAAATATGAATATCGGTCATATACCTACATTATGAGATCGAATATGCTACTTCTTTAATATTCGCTGCATTTGTTGTATCGTTGTCATTGTGTTATAATATTAAGTTAGAATTGCGAAATGTGCTGTGTTAGCTTATAATAATCGATTAATAGAAGATAACCAAAATGGGGTATCTTTCTTTATATACTTGGTATGTTTGACTTCTTCGGTTCGCCTACACATTCTAAGAGTTATTCACTATCTAGTTGGTTTGTGGCTAATATTAATACAATTTATGTTTTAGCATAGGTGCACATAAACAGGGAGATTATCTATATCATTATCATAAATGTATCCATGTACCTACTGGTTAAAGGTAATAAAAATATCACAGAAAATTAACACATCTACTTGCATAGTAAAAATAAGAACAATACAAAATATTCTAAGTGAATTGACATTTGTCTCAAAGTGGTGATTCGACGGTAGTTCTGGGCTAAATCCATATAAACAAACATTTAAAAATACATACTGTGGCAAACGATACAAGCATGTTTATATCCAGCTATAACAGCTTCAATAAACATCCTAGCTGCAAATGTAATCAAAAGATTCGCGATAATCTTACAAGTGATTACTACAGGGAAAGAAATTGATGGCGAGAAGGAACAGCTGAAAAATGTATAAATGTATATGGTTTGTGCTATATGCTAGCCCCATACATAAAATTCTATTGCGTGGCGCAGATATCATTCAACATGTTACTTCCTATAGGCAAACTTTCAGAAGAAGCTGCTGAAGCTCGAAATAAAGGCCTTAAAAGCTTCAGGGAAAAATTGCAGAAAATGCAGCCGTTCAGCTACTAACTAAGATATTTTGAAGTGACTACTTATCAAGTTCGATCCATATATTTCCCATTCAAGACGAAAATTAAACGAACATACAAGAAGTGAGTTATTACCAGAAGCTGTAGAATTATTAATTCTTCACCGGCAAAATTGAACATTGTGTTAAGCGAAAAGTAGGTACTGCCACTGTTTATCAACGACCTGTTATCAAGAGAGGTAAGCGAATTATTTTATTCTACACAAAAACGTTTCCAACACTGTTTAGAAGAAATTTCTCTTAAAAACAGAGATACATAATCTTACATTATATATGCTCTTTATCTCTGCTTTAATAGTGTCGACACACTTAATCTATTAAGACACCAAAGCCCATGTTTCTATCTTGAATGTATTTAGTGATCACAACATTTTCCTGTTGCATAATATTGTAGTCTACATTATAAGTTCCATCACGCAGAAACAGCTACGAAACTTATATCTATATCAACAAATACGCTATTTCTTCGATTTATGCAGTCTCAAATACTATATATTTTTAGCTTCATTATCATAAACAAGTAGTGACGGTATTATTGTACCGTCATACTTGATATAATATACAACCTTACCTATCGACAAAATTTCTTTTATTGATCAACATTAATTTTTAAAAAATAAAGTTATCATTTCAGTCAATGTCCGCTTTTTACCGCCTTTCGATGCACTGTGCGGCGCTTAGGTTTCGAATTTCATGATAGACCAAGATTTCTTGTACTTTCACTAATTTTTTTCAAGTGATTTATGAAAAAAAAAAATAATTTTCGATTGGCATTCGAAAAGTGCCATTTTCTTTCTAAAATGTTAAAGGGCACCCCTCAAAAAAAATTACATCCTCGGACAGCTGAAATACCAAATTTTTCATTGGTACAAAAACGAAAACAACTGATTTCATCACGAAATTTTTAAGAAAGAATAAATTTGTTATGTCAATTTGTCGGGAAATGACTTCTTTCGAAATTTGTTGAAAATTTTATTAGAAAAAAAAAAAAAACAAACATCATGGCTACAACTATAAAAAGATCTCGGGCTCTCGAAGATCAAAACGACGTGATGGAGTTTTTCAAGAATATCGAGCAAGTTCTTGTAAATTTCGCTTCTGTAAATATTTATAATTATGGCAAAATAAATTTAGCAAGCGACTGCTGCCAAACAAATAATCGTGTTCAGGAGTTTTAGAAGAATTGCAAAATTACTCACGCTTCTGCATCAGTTTGATGGTAGTTGGAAATGCTGCAGCGATTTGCTTCCGCAAATAGTAGTTTATAAAAGCACCGACTTATGCGAAAACTGGAGAACCACAGCTTAAAACACTCGTAATTGGTGATAACTTGGCCAGTCACTTTTCCCCTACCGTTATCAAGGAAGATAAATAGCATAATATCTGTATATTTCACTTTCCGGCTAAATACCTGATGCAGTCATTAGATGTCGCAGTCGAAAATGATGCAAAATTTTAGAAAGAAAGTCAGTACTTAGGCACGTTCCCCAAGCAGTAATTCCCTACATTACTATCAACACTTTGGGCTCACATAGAAGACAACGTAAAGAAAAACTTACAGTCTTCTTAGTTCTTAAAAAAATTGCTGGGGCTTTGCCTAACAGTGAAGACACTTTCAGAACCCTTGATTCCAGACTTATGGAATTATGTGGGGTACATCTCAAGAGCAAAGAAAACGAGGCAAAAAGTTCATGCCTGGACAGAAGTTGGAGAGGAACTACATCTAGACATTCCATTCATCTGGAAAATATCCGAAATGCATTTAATGCAACCGAAGATTTGTCACATCTAGTTAATTTAGCTGAAAGCGACGATATTAATGTCGGTGCTTCTAAATCTGGTATCATTTCCCCAAAGGCAATCAAAAAATTCTCTGCGGAACAATAAATATTAGAAAAATGGAGGAGTTTAAGGAGTGCTGATCGTAATGATCATTATGACCAGATTCATTCAGATGAAAACGTGCACTGTTCCATACTCTTGAGTGGACCCAGTGCTTAAGTTGCCAAAAGTAGGTTTGTGGTATATCTTGCAGGCCCAGTTTATGAGGTCACATAAAGCGGATGGTTTGATATGCCAATATTTGAAAAGCCCCCTAAAACTAACAAAGGTTGTGAGTGGACATAATCCTGCATCACACTTTTCCTCTCGTGTCGTCGATGTGGCAATATGATTCCCCTACCAGCAAATTCAACACATCTGATGCAGCCTTTACATGTGAGCTATTTTTGCTCCCATAAAGCGAAAATGGAGGGAAGTCCTAGATTCATGGAGGAAGGAGTGTCGTTGAAAAGGAAGCATTCCAAAAGAGCAGTCCCCAAACTTGTTGAATTCCATATAGCAGAAAACGCTGTTACAAACGTACAGTCTGGCTTTAGGGCAACCGGGCTAAACCCCTTTGATCCGTTGACTCCTTTTCAGTAAAGCGAACCAAGGCTTCAATTGTTCTCAAACGAATAGTTTCCTTTGCAGAGCCATAAATATGCCAGAAACCTTTCAGTAATCCAGTTTTATTTCGGTAATTTCTTTATATGACTTACAAACAAACGCGCTTAGTTTATTCTATATTTTCTGTCCGCATTTTTGCTTTTACTTAACCTCCTTTGCGCCTATATTTTTCCCTTTCACTAATTTATTTACTACCGATCGATACCATCCTGGAATTCTAATTCCCATCGCTCCAAAACTCGTATATACACTTCGGCGAAAAATACGTCCTTTGACTTAGGTACTGCTCTCCATTTATCCACTTTATAAAAAATTCAACCCGCGTATATGGAGAGAAAAACAGCGGATGTTGTATATGTCTCTGCAAAGAGCGCCACCTTCCTCCTTCGATCTCTCCTTGCGTATTAGGCGGATGTAAATCCCACCGCGTTCCCAGATACAGATACAACATGACGTGAGGTACAAAAAGCCCACCCTAATGGATATTAATTGCGCTTCCGTTCACAAAAGCAGGAGGAAAATGGGAAGACGGCGTCTATAGAGAGCGAAAGAAATACGCGGCACGGCACACATGTTATAGTTCGTTGGTGTTCCGATTCGCTCCGCTATCGAAGTGGGGGCGTCCGTGTCGCTTTGTAGTAAAGATTAATCGTTATCGAAGTTTGATTTTATTAGATGGGGCATATATTTCAGCTCGGCAATGAACAGAAGGTGCAGATAATCGAACGGTCGTTTATTGTGAGCGCCGGTGGTACCGCAAAAAATTAGGGTGCGTAGGAAATATTGTGTGCTATGAGACTGGGGATATTGAGGGACGAGGGGAAAGTGGATTATTTTCTTGGTGAACGGGGATAGACTGGTACGGATTTATTAATATTAGGATAAATTGTCCGATGTGCTGGGCGGTTTGTATTAGGATTAGTAAGCTTGCATACTGAGGAATAGGATGAAGTCTTTATGTTAGTCGTTATAATAATTATTGCCATGTTTTCTATCCCGTGTAAGGCTCGGTATTTCAGTGACCTAACAGTGGCGGTTCGTCAGGGGAGGCTACGGAGGCTAAGCCTCCTCTATTATTTTTAATAAAATAAGTAGCGTTTATTATGGATTAAAATAATGATTAAGCATCGGTTATATACTAAAATAAAGCAATTTTGCAAAAAATATATAATCAATAGTATATTTATTGATTACTTAATTTAAAAATGCAAACAAATTTCCAATAATGCACGAAATTTTACTGTACGCACTATAATAGCAAGCGAGGAGGCTAGCCACAGATTTGGCTCCGCACCGATGATTAATGCCATGGCTGAAAGCAATGTGTCTCCGTAAGTGCACGTGCACTTTATAGAGCGAATACGTATGGTTGGAGGCTTGCCGCTGCGGTGAGATCATACCCGATCGGCATGTTGCGTTATCGGTCGTAAAACGTTGCTACGCAACTGCCCATGCGACTCCCAGCTCCCAGTACTAATAACTTAAGAAGCGTTATGTGAGTTTTGTTAGGTTACGCACATAAAATGGATAAAATGAACGAAATTAGAATTTGCCAAGATATTGTCCAGTGGTTGGTAAGAAATTCTTTTAGTTGTTTAAACATAGAGACGAAATTACCCATTGTACAAAACATTGAGAAACCACGGCCTAATTTATCTGTAGTATCTAACGACGGCAACCGGCAAAATCGTGGTTTTAGTTCATTATGGTACACTAAATGTGGTTGGTTAACTGGTTCAATTGAACGGGAAAGATTATTTTGTTGTACATGTCTACTTTTTTGTAACCAAACCGAAACGTGGTCGAAAATAGGTTATACAGATTTAAAAAATCTACCGCGCGCTATTCAACGGCATTCTAAGTCTAAAGAACATATTTCATCGTTGTGGAAATTTAAGTTATTTGCAAAACAAAATATTGCTACTGCTGTAGACAGCGCGCGCAAAGATACAATTATTGCCTATAATAATTAAGTTAGAGAAAACTGCAAAAATTTAAGAAAATTAATAGACGTAACAATATTTTTAGCATCACAAGATTTAGCTTTTCGGGGACATAATAAGACTTCAGATTCTTTTAATCGTGGAAATTATAAAGAATTACTCGAACTCTTTAGTAAATATGAACCTAATTTTAATAAATTTGTTAGTAGTAATATTTTTTCGGGTACATCTAAATCTATACAAAATGATTTAATAGATTGTAACGATTGCAAAATCTGTAAATCCCTTGTTGCTGCTCTAAATTTCTTTGATTTAGATTTTCTTATTTGAAGAACAAACGAAACGAATTGTACCCAGGCTAATCGTGTTTGTTAAACTACAAATAATTATTTTTCCCTCTTGTTCGTCCACCCGGGGATGCACTGTATGACTTCTATAGTATCATCTAAAAACACGAAACGTAACTCCTAAAATAACAAAGATGTAGAGCAATTACTTGCTAATTTTTAGTACCTCTGACGTTTTATTATTCAGACTACCCTTATACAATATTGTATATATGTATTTACACACATTCACATATGTACGACCTAGTTCGGTCCAATTAATTTTACACGCTAATATCTTAGTCTAACACTGATCCTAAGTACACAGTTCCACAAGGTAGGTCTGTACCTCTACAATCTTACTATTCAGAACGAATACTAGGAATTTGTCCTGAATATTGAATCCGGTAGCTCTGTTTCTGTAGCTAATTCTAGGTTATGTATGCATATTTTATGTGTTCTAAACAGAATTCTGTCTGTAAAGCGGTTGACTACCTTATTTATTATAGGTACTTACGCTGAAATATAGGGTGAATTAGATTGGATCTAAATACACGATGATGAAATAGATACGAAGGTTCTACACAAATAATAGTGACTAGGATTTTAATAGTGGATCAACAGGGATCTTATACAGGGTGTCCCTGAAATAAGAGTACAACGTATTAAAAATGGGAAGCCCTAATTTTATTACACCTTTTATCTAAATTAATTTTTCCAAAATTCCCACGCATACGTGAGGAAAAAAATGGCAAAGATATTTATTAAATATCCGTCACGCCACTGGTATTTGAGACACTACACTTCTAACCAACGAAGGTAGGGCAGGCAACACGCGACGTATAACTACGCTCTGAGTCTCAGTCTGTCTGGATCCTTACGCATGAACACATCGGATATGGCTTTTACCACACGCGAGTTGTTCGATATGATTTATGTCTACGGCGAAGCAGGAGGAAGTTGTCGAAGAACTCTACGTATCTACCGGCAGCGATACCCCAATCGTAGAACCCCGTCTTACACGTGTATAAAGGATACCGTGTTTAGATTAAGAGAAACTGGTCGATTGCTACCAAATTACGAAGGTCGCGGACGTGAAAGACCACGTCGAATTTTACGAGCCGAAGAAGAATTGCTGGATATTGTGAACAGAAATGCAGGTGTAAGTACACGTGATGCTGCAGGGCAAGTGGGGGTGTCACGCAGTACGGTACACCGCAATGATGTTTATTTCAGACAGCTGTCATTGATCAGATTACGCACAAGTGAATAGAGTTATTCATTAATAGATTCCACATTTTACTTTCAATATCTTCTTTGAAATTTGCTTTAAATTTCGCGTACGTAATAATATTGGAGTCGTTGACTAGTATCAGCTGCATACAATGATTATCTGTATATCACAGCTGTATTTACAAATGACCTTAAGATATAGTATAAACACAGATAGTGGATCCATGGGCGGCACATTCGTGACGTTTCAATGAGTTTTTAATTGTATATTCGATATTGTAATTGGCGTACGAATTTTTGGATACTTATTCAGTATAATTTGGGTTTCCCATTTTTAATATTTTGTACTCTTATTTCAGAGACACCTGTATAGAGATACATACTAAAGAGAGCTTTCTTTTAAGTATGTAACATGTATGCAGTAATTTACAGTATTGCTTTCATTCTCCAGCGGATTTTGTTCAGGATTCATATGCAAAACATAGAGTTATTTTGAAACTTGGAAATAAACAAAGTAATGTATGTATGATATATCTGTATGTACAGAGATTTATGTACAACATACGTATGTACCCACGCTTGTAGAGTGAATTTACAAGTAAACAGGAGCAAAGATATTACTCCAGAGATGGAAATACTAAACAGAATTTACGCTGTAAAGGTTGCAACTACCGCATGTGCATATTATATTATTATACAGCCTCAATCTCTGCAAAGTAAACGGCGGGGAGGTCCATATACTCGCACCGTCTCCCACTCTACCTAACAGCGAGGTGTGGCGCTGTAGTACGATAATAGCACGTGTAGTCTGATCAGTGATCAGTATTATTAGTCAGTTCAAGTAAGTTGGTTGTCTAAGTTTTAAATACATATTTTTGCGCAAAATGCCGCGTTATACTGTGGAGGAGGGAGCTGAGATGATGCGGCGGTATCACGCTGGCAATTCTTTTCAAAGCCACAATTTTTAAATTAAAAAATAAAACCGACAATATCGGTTCGGTCGAAAATTTAAAAACATCACTTCCAACTCGCAGAATTTCTAATAATACGTCCGTTTTAGTATGTGCTGCAGTTGAAATAAATTCGAATATGTCATCTTCCACTATTTCCAATGATTTAGACATATCCCGTTCTTCCGTTCAGCGAATACTCAAAGCAAATGGGTATCACAATTATTTCACGGCGATACATTTAAGCGTATGGTATTTTGTGAAAAGTTAAGTGATTTAATTAACCGAGATGCTAATTTGGTAAACAATATTATCTTTACCCATGAATCTTCTTTTCCTTTGGTTAGAAGTCACAATTTATCTGTGACAACATACTGGGCCAAGCAAAACGAGCACAGATACTTAAGTTCATCTAGTCAGCAACAGCAAAAAGTAAATGTTTGGGCAGGTTTGTTAAACAACCATATTATTGATCTTTTTTTATCAATGGCAATTTGAACGCAAATGCATATTTAGAATTACTGAACACCCACATTCTACCAACTGTACAGCAACTTCCCGACATAAATACGCAAAACATCTACTTTCAGCAAGATATTTGCCCTGCACATAGTACACTGGCTGTCCGAAACTATTTAAGTGAACAGTTTCCTAACCGATGGATCGGAACTCATTCTGAAAACTTCAAATGGCCGCCACGTTCACTAGATTTATCTCCTCTTAAGGCCTCTCCTCTTAAGCCCTTTCTGGGCTAATGTTGTTTGACGTTTGAACAATTTTATTAGGCAACTACTCTACATTAACTGGTCTAACGTCTTCATTGCCATAAATTATTTCTTTTAAATACCCTCAGTAAAAGTAATCGAGAGGAGATAAATCTAGTGAACGTGGCACTAGATTTATCTCCTCTCGATTACTTTTACTGAGGGTATTTAAAAGAAATAATTTATGGCAATGAAGACGTTAGACCAGTTAATGTAGAGTAGTTGCCTAATAAAATTGTTCAAACGTCAAACAACATTAGCCCAGAAATGTTGGAGAGTGTTAAAATGACAACAGATTAGGATATTGTTTAGCCAAGGCTGGGGACATATTTGAACCTTTTGTTTGAAGGTTCAATGATTTTAAAAAAAATTAACGTTTATTTCATCTTATTATTAAGGCATATTTTAGTTTTCTATTTTTTAAATTTATGTACCCAGAATTATTTTTTATTTGCCCTTCATTAAATTCACTATTTCTTTTTGAGGGTTTTGCCCTAAATTTATTAGAATGACTTTGATTTCCTTACAAACCCTAATTTTATATTTCTTTATTTATTACTATTACGAATAGAATAGTAACCGAGCTGGTGTTAAAGTTTATTTAATTTATTATTAAGAGTTACTTTTAAGTTTTCATTTTTTGAAATTATTTACTCAGAATTAAGTTTTATTTTTCCGCGCTGCAGATGTAAGTAATAATATAAATAATTAATTTAAAAATTATTTATTTGTAAAACCAGCCGGTGTAATCTCTTTATTACGTTCTAGTAAGTAAATATAAATATTGATTTAAGAATTACTTCCAAATCTCAAATATTGGATGTACCTATAATAAGACTTTATTATGGCCGCAACTGATTTCGCCTCTGACTGAATAGTATATGGAGATAAACTACAGAAGAAATTGTGGATGTATGACCTCGAAATTTAGCTGAAAAAAATGCTTAGAGCATGTATATATTACCTGGAGATTGCATGCTATGTTCTCCAGTCCTGCTCAGAAATTCACCATATTTCTTAGGCTTTTAGCGGGAAATTTAAATAGTTTGCGCATAATTACTATGCAACTTATTACACGCGCAAAAAGAAATGATGGAGTGTAGATTGTGTTTGTCACTTAAACCCCTGTGAAGGAAGTTACCACCCCGACGTTTTACCAGACATTTCTCTACAGGCCCAGAAGGCCCTCGTTGCTCTGTTCGTCCCATGTTCCAGGTGAGATTTGTACGCCAGTTTTGTGTCTAAAGTAACACCTAGGTATTTAATCTCACTAGATACAAGTATCTTAAAGCCGAAGAATGTTCGGACACTGGGTTCACTTGGAAGAGACGATCCCTCCAAGTGAACGGAACCATACTTGTATTCCTAGAGTTGACATTTAACCCTTCTCGTTGACACCATCTTTCCACCAGTTTGAGTGCGGCTTCATCCTCTCGGATACCACGTCCTCAAACTTTCCGCAGACCGTGATGGTGATATCATCTGCGTCGCCCTGCGCATGAAATCCCGTAGTTCGTAGATCAGAAAGCAAGCCATCCACCACAAGGCACCATAGCAATGGTGACTGTACTCCACCCTACTGTCTTTACATTGCAGAAGTTCTGCGACACATGAACCGTTCTCTTTTTTACCATGGAGCCGATCCACCTCCCTACAGTTTACTCGATTTTTCATTTTTACAGCGCCCTTTCCATAGACCGAAAGGAAGCCCTGTTGAAGGCACTAGTTTCTTTGTTGCCACAGACAATTTTTGCTCGTCGAGTTCGTCCATGACACGCCTGCTCACACGATTTTCTTGTCTGATAGGCATATTGGTTTTCGTGTAGAGGCAATCTTGCCAGTGCAGAATCCCTTAGGTGTCTATCAATTTTCTCCAAAGCCCCAATGTTGGCGTTGTCGCGATCCTGTCTTCGCCTGACTGCATTTGTACCAATTATAATTTTAAGTATTCTGGATGATATGCCCGAGATAATTCATTTAATACTCATACAAGTATTATGACACCTTTCTCCGTTTCCCGAGATGATATCTCGGACAGGTCTGGAGATAGCGGGCTTTAAAATTTTGAACGCATCGGCATTGGGCGTATGTATATATGTACGAGGTGTCATAACTGCTTTTAGTGTCTTTTTACGGGGCTGCGGTACAACAGATAAAGAAACGGTAGCGAGGGCGTCATACCGAAGCACATTTACGAGCGCTTTCAAGCTCGCGGAAAGGGTAATTTACGGGTCAGGTGGATTTTTACGGGCGAAATATGTGTTTTATATTCCGCGCGGTAATGCAGATAGATATGTACCCTAGCTGTGCGGCGCCATATTTTTACTAGTTCTGGCCGACACGGGCAAGCAAGAACACATACAGAAATAGAAATGCTCGCAGATATTGCATCCGGGCTAACACCCTCTTGGTCCCTATCTTTTCTCTCATTTTCGCTTTTCTTTTTAATGTTCGTGCGGTGCAATTCGGTGGAATATTCCGGAATTTATTTTCATAGAAGGAAGCCACTCCCCCCACCAGGGCGAATGGGTGAACTAGAGAAATATGAGTCAAACGGTAGAGTTGGTATTGAAATAAGTTTGGTGTGTAAAACTAGAATAAACCGATTGACAGCGATGGAAATGTGCTTTTAAAACGAATTGTGCTTTGCTTGAGGGTAAAATGCTGAAACAAATAAGTTAGTTTTGTCAGAGAGAGTGTATCTATATACACTGATAAAATTTTATAATATGAGTAAAAGAAGAATGAAATGCTTTCTATGAGTTAAAGAAGTCGCGAAATACGACTATTGTAGACAACATTTATAAATTTAATTATATTTTTTTTTACAAATTAAATAACTGTCTCAATCAATTAAGTACCACTCAGAGTCATCTGTGATACTCTTGAACAAAGTCAGAAGTAAATCAGACCTCAATTTGCAGGTGGCCCTGGCAGTAAATTTCCCCCCTCTCGATTGATTTTGCTCCCCGACACACGAAAAGACAGTTAATCAGTTACGCAAAATGTTCTGCTGGGCGCGTGTATCAGATATACGATTCGAAATACCATCTCCACTCCGTAATATGTCGGTGCCGTTTAATGGCAAGCAGAGAACCGGTATTTTTTACTCTCGTCTAACAACTATAGAATGTTACCAACAACTCAAACTTTTCAATTTGAAACAAATCAACGAAACCTTCATTCAGTACTACTGCGGGGTGAGGGAAACGAATCGCTAGACATGCGTAATAGCATAGGCGATCATCCAACCCCCTGACCAGAGTAATTTAATTACTAATCTTTTTCACACACACCCCGCGGCTTGATCGTGCCGCTCTATCAGAGATAAAAGGGTATAGGACCCCAGGTTCCCCACCCTAGATGAAAAGTTCCGACCTTCGACCTTCGACATGCGTAATTCAATTCAAGCGAAGCCAATCTCTGATTCCCTTCGCTCATTTCTTAATAAAGCGTCGTGGGATGTTGAGGGTGCGGTCCTAGTTTTATAACGGCTAGTAAGTTTTTATCGCCGTCAGGGATTTTATAAAAGGATGGAATATTATAGGCTTGCGGAAAAACTATTTATAGTAAAACAATTTTACGGTGGCAATTCAGCGGAAGTTACACGTGATTTATTTCCAGTAAATTATCCCGAAAGATCAATTCCTAACGCGACTACTATTCGTAAAACGGTTTGACATTTTGAAACAACGTTTACATTAACAAATGACAAAAATAAAAACATTCCAGCGAAAAATGTCGGTGATATCGAAATTCAAGTTTGTGCATTAGCGGAATTAAATTCTACTATGAGCTCTAGACAAATTGCTGGCGAATGTAATATTAGTGCAATAACTGTTTTAAACCTTTTACATAAGAATAAATATCGGTCGTATAAAATTAGCACATCTCAAGAACTTTTACCAGATAATTGTTACCGTTGAATGGAATTTTGCGAAATAATGATGAATAAACATCACGTAACGAATTATTTTTGAATAATATTTTATTTACTGATGAAAAAGCAGTTTACGTTCATGGGCAACATAATCGCGCAAATGTTTGATTGGTCACGTTAAAACCTGCATTATGAACGCGAACGCAGTTTTCACAAAAATTGGACTTGTGGACTGCTATTGTCGGTGAGAAAATAATTCGACCTTTTTTATTGAAGGAAATTTAAATGGCAAAAAGTATTTGGAATCATTGCAAACTAATATTATTCCTGTTGTACATAGGGACTTGATATTAACGAAATTTGGTTCCAACAGGACGGTTGCTCGGGGTACAATACCCGTAATGTAATTTTTAACCCCTTTCCATTATTTTTCTTTTGATGTTGTTTATGAGCTGTGTCACTGAAATTTACAGTTTACATTATCTGATGCTTCGATATAAAAATAAGTATGAATGAAAACAAATCAATGCTACGCGTGGCAGTTTATTGCGCTTTTTAGTTATCTAATGAGTATTGTCTCATTACTTCCCTTTTGAGTTATCAAATGAGTTATGATGTAATTTTCTACTATAATTAATATTCCGTATTTTTACCGAATTTTTTTAAAAAAAATATTGGTATATGGTTTTTATACATGTAAATTTCACCCAACTTTTTACAGTATAGTTACCCTTTATTGCTTGCAACATTTGCACAAAAAAGACAGATTTCCTACATTTATTGCCATTAGTAATTTCCCTAATGCAGTTTCAAAGCTATCGAATCACCTGTCATGAATAGATCCAGACGTCTAAGTTCATGAAAGCTTCCTATATACCCAAGAAGATAAAATAAAATGGTTGAAAAGCAGCATCAGCGGACAACTCGATGGGATGCACGTATTCGAGTACAGAGTCGGCTTTATATTTGTGTGTAAGCACGCCGGTATCGTCACCGAATGCTTTTGTCGCTCTCCACTATTCATATATCAAAGAAGCTGCAGTATGGAATAGACACACGTTGGCAGAATTTCTTTTAATTAGCGTCCACGGACTAACATGATATATAAAAAAAATACTACAGACGTAAGCGGTAAGCAGATGGCGTTCTTGCTTTGTGTCTTTCTCCGGTGAGTCGCACGTCAATGTCAGCAACGATAATTGAGTTGCAGCGGTGTAGTTTATGACACAAAGTGGATGAAGGCTATATAGTAAGGGAAGACGTCTCCAGCTAGGTTGATTGGACGCAAACAAACCATAAAGAAGTAGAGTGAGTCTCTAAGTGTTATTTTACAACTTAAATTTAAATTGCATGCAACTCGAAGTGTAATTTGTATTTATAGTGCCATGAAACTATATTGCCCCATAAAACTAAAGTTTTGGCAAAAAATATGTGTACGGACATTCGCGCAAGAACTGCACGCGGCGAGATTCTTTATTAGATTCTTGGTCGTTTATTTTAATTGAAAATTCTTCTTCTTATATTCTGGGTCGGTAATTTAACTATTATCTTCATACGAAGGGCGATAGAAAAAAAGTAATTTTTATCTGTATCCGAAGGCGATAGATAAAAGTATCTTCTTAATGTTAAATCATTTAATTCAAACTATTCATCTGTTATTCGGAGATTGTGGTCTAACTTCTTATTGAGCCCTTTGTATGTTTTTTCCTCCACTCCATGTATCGTCCGCGTACAGTACAGTAAGATGATCGGACCACTTCCGGGAGGTCGTTAACATCTAATAGCAAAAGTAATGGTCCCAAAACAGAACCGTGTGGTACTCCATTTACAGTGGTACGTTAGGATGATGTAATTTAGATTCCTTTTGAATCATACGCTACCACACATTGCTTCACTCGTTGCATTCGTTAAATATGCGTCTATTAAGTCCAGAACCACATCCTTGAGACCCAATTATTCCGAGTATCTGGAGAAGTACAATGTGGTGGGCATTGTCTAAGATCTTTGAGAGTACCGTTAAAGCACAAGCACTCATTTCGTTTTTGCTAAAACTAGACTTTGTCTAATAGTTGAAAGGTACATAGCTGGCATTGTAGACCTCTTCTTCAAAAAAACATTTTGGTTATTATAGAAGATGTTTTGTTTTGATAAAAATTTGATCATTGTGTTATTGATCAGTACTTCAATGATTTTAGAGATACCATAAACTAGAGCTATTGGTCTATTATTTTCAAAATTAATTCCACCTCCTTTCTTGTGAAGAAAACTGACGTCTCAGAAACGTGAACATGCATAAAAATTTAATAGATCTGGGAAAAGTATATATAAAAACTATTGTAAAATCATAAAAACGAATATCTAAACACTTAAATTAACTGCCACAGATGTATGCCAAAACACGAAATTAATGGTAAATCATAAGGATGCCTATTTGTCTATTACTTTAGAGCATAGCTGTATTTTTGTTTTTACTTTTCTGCTTGAATTAAATGTGTTACTGAGTTTATACATACAGCTATGCTCAAATGTCATCTTTATGTCAACATCTCTATGATTTACCATTAATTTCCTGTTTTTTGCATTACGTCTGTGGCAGTTAATTTAAGCGTTTAGGTGGTATTCGTTTTTATGATTTTACAACAGTTATAGATACTTTTCCTAGATCTGTTAAATTTTTATCCATGTTCACGTTTCTGAGACGTCAATTTTTTACGCACTGAAAAAAGTATTGCAACTGTATTAAAAGCTTACAGAAATGCGACGAATTATTAAGATTCTTTATTAAAATACTATTTATAATGCATTTAAATTAAGAGTTTTATTTTGTAATCACTTTACTTTGATTATTCGCAAAAAATATAAGTGTCTAATACATCTGAGCATATCTGTACAGTAAGAAGAAAAATTAAAGCAATCAAAGTATAGAATTGCAGCAAGGATAAAACATTAAATAAAACTATTCTATAGATATGAGCACAATTGGAGCGGTTTTGAACAATTTATGGCAATATCTTAAGCGTCCGACGTTACACGCAAAATTTATGTCAACCGTATCTACTTCCATTCACCCTTCAGTTACTGCCGCATTGCATCGCTCGTTGCATGTTGTATACTTCCAAAGGATATACCATAGTGTCGTGACGCCTAGCGACAGAAAAGATACCCCAGCACGAATAAATCACGTGTCGAGGGGATCTCCGGACTTAAAAGAGAAACAAAAATTACTAGACAGCCTTCCACAAAGAGGGCGAAGCCTTTATAACCTCCTCGGGTTCAGTTTACAAAGTAAACAGCCCCTTTCCAGGAGTTGAAAGCTCCGATCCACGACACTCGTTCTCCGAGGGCGCCTCTACCGGCGGGAGATAAAGCAGTTTAACCTTTTGTTGATGGTATCCGGGCTTTTAAGGCGAAATTTCGCACAACTAAGAAAATGAGATTTCCCTTTATGAGGTAATTGGTGCTAGGCGGAAGATATCGTATAAGGTTAGATCTAAATCGGGTTAAAGTGCTAATGGGGATCTGTAATTTTTAATACTCTACTTGGGGCTTTATCTAACCTCATCAGCGAATGAATAAGCCAAGCAACGCTGGTGGTATACTGTATTGTTATGGTTGGTCTGAATGCAAATCGATTTTAAAATGTTAGTTAGAAATTATGTAGAAAATGGAAAATATTATAATGACTACGCTATCAAATATCATATGATCAAAACCCAAACAATTTGACAAGCTATCGACGTATTATTTATTTCAATGTTTTAATTTGAACAATTATTTATTTATAACAAAAATCCCAAAAGAAAGGTGAAAAAATCCCTTACCACAAAATTAGATAACAAATCTAAATACGTATTTCGGCAACTAAGTTGCCATCTTCAGTAGAAACAAGTGAAGAGCAGTGTTAAACATAGTGTTTTCGGCTAAGGTAAACCTTGGAAGATCTGCTCTTCACCAAATCACTAGTGGAATAACACTGATTTCTACTGAAGATGGCAACTTAGTTGCCGAAATACGTATTTAGATTTGTTATCTAATTTTGTGGTAAGGGATTTTTTCACCTTTCTTTTGGGATTTTTGTTATAGTTTTCAAGCCACAGTCTCCACCCATCACAGAAATTATTTATTTAAACAAACATAAACTATACTTACAGTTTACAAAACGTATTGCTGTGGTCTGGCACCCCGGTTTTTGTAAATTCAGTTTTTTTTTCGTGTTCATTCCGATAAGCATTTGTCAATGTTGCCAGAAATTTCAAATTGTTTTATTTTTAAGTGAGAGTTAGTTAATGTTTTGGATTGTTTAAATGTATATAGTTTGGTAAAAAATTGTGTAAGTATCTCTTTTGATGATCCAAAGACTTTTTGATCTTACTATACTATCCCCCATTTGACCAAATAATTACATCTCAATCGTGGTCTCTAACGAATAAATCTTCATTACTCTTAGATCATCGTATTCCGCGAAGCGTTAAAGCTGGAATGAGCAGTAATTACTAGCTGGCTACAGCTCCAACTGCCGTCAAGATTCGAACAGATAACAAGGCGACTGAACTTTGGAAGTCCTCGTCGAACTATTTAATAGCAATGCGCGCGTGATTTTGTGTTCCTTTTGGGCCACTTGCAATAGCGCATTAATTGAAATGTTGCACTGTCGATATCTGGGGAGGAAATAGTTAAGTTGTTCGATATGTCTTCGGGCGAAATGTTGTGCAAGTTGTGTTCGGCGTAAATTATGCAAATGATTGGAAGGGAATGGTTTCTATAAAAGCCCCAAGAAATAATACATGTTGCCACAAAACCACACTCTTGATACACGATTCAATAGCTAGGCTATATCTTCATCATCAACAAAACTGAATGTTTGTAATTCAAAGAGTCAACATAATCTTGATTGAAGTAGCTAAGTTAATTAATAAATATTTCGAAGCAATATTGTGAAAAATGTGATAGAGCAATAGTTTTCACATCAGAAAATGAGAACTGAATGAAGTTAAAAAGTAGGACATTTGCCGGATAAACATTTCTTTCAAAATGCAAACAAATAACTAAGTTCTAAAATGTAGCGTTGGAGGAACTCCAACAAACAACTTTTCTTCTTTCATTATTGATATACTTACAAGATCGTAAGCATTGATGAAAAATGAATGCCTAGATATCAATTAGTATCTTAGTGTGCAATGTGTAATGTGTGTAAAATATAGGTTTTAAAATTATCTATTTGAAGAGAATATAAAAAATAAAGTATGAAGAAGGCTAACTGTATTATATATATATTGTGCATTCGAAATTTGGTAGAAGAAATTATTAATGTTATACTAAACGTATGATAGTTATGTGCTTGTTTAGTTGTTATACCTAAACGCTTTCTTAACCATAAGAACAAATGCATAGATAGGTATAAGATAATATTCTAAATATAAATAGACAAGTTGAATAATACTTCCTAACCTCTAGTTCAGCGTAGTAATATGACTGCAATAAACAATATCTATAACCATTTACTTTAACATTACGGTAATACACAAACTACAAATATATGTTATATACCCTGTCGAGGCATATTAACGTGGTTTTTGGAACACAATTAGGTATATTGTGTGTTTGTGTGTGCACAAACCTATGTTCCAACGTTTGTAAATTATGAAAATGCAGCTGTAGGTTACCCTCAGTAGTAAGAATGTATTATTTAACTACTAGACTTATTTTAAATTAGTCACTTACCTAAATATACCTACAGATAAAAAAAAACAACCCCTGCCACTTCCGTGCGTGCTATGTGCTATCTATCTACCCCCATTGAACCCATAAAATTGAACATGCGCGCATTGTAAGTATTTGGTTCCCTAAGTAAATATCCTAACTGGATAAAATCACGAAGTAATTTAATAAGAATCCCTTCTTGGGCTTCCTCCGCTTCAGTTGGTGTTGCGGTCAGAAGCTACCCTGGCAGCTTACAGAGTAAAATGTAGCGGGCGTAAAGGTTTCTCTGGTAAAACTGGAGACCATACCAGCATTTTCAACTACATCGAACAGACAGTACCTCTGTCCACTAGGGCGGACAAGATTCCGCCTGTCTTCAGCTTCACTAGGAAATACTCCGTAGACATTTCCAACAGTGAGGTCTCCAAAGCATACATTCACAGACCGAGGCGATGTTCTCGTTGCTGGTTTGTGGATGCCTCGAAGACGCCGAACGGCACAGGCATTGGGATCTGGAGAGATGGAGAACCGAATGGCGAAGCCATCAGCTTAGGGGGCTCCACTTCCATCTTCCATGCTGAAGTTATAGCCATCCAGACCTGTGCAGAGAGCATCTTAAACTGCCCGCATGGGAATGGATCGGTCGAAATTTTTTCCGACAGCCAAGCTGCCCTCAGGGCACTACAGGCTGTCAAATTTGCTTCCGAAGTGGTACTGAGGTGCCATAGGAAGCTTGAAGAATTGGCGGAGCATCACAGCATTACGCTGAGATGGGTGCCTAGTCACTCTGGTATTAGAGGCAACGAAATTGCTGACAAACTAGCTAGAGGCGCCAGTGGTCTACCGTTCACTGGTCCAGAACCGTTGTGCGGGGGTTCCTATGGCGGTATCAAAGCCTTTGTCAGATCTCAACTCGCTGCTAGTCACCGCTCCTATTGGAATGGACTAGTCGGCGTGAGACACTGTAAAATCCTCGGTTTTTATCCGGGCGACGAAAGACTCCACAAGGCAGTCTCTACGAGCAGGGCCAGACTGAGACTTCTCACGGGAGTCCTAACCGGCCACTGTTCATTAAATAAGCATTTGCACCGAATGGGGCGAGTGGACTCTCCCCTGTGTAGAAACTGTGGGAGAGCAGAAGAAACTCCTGTGCACCTCCTTGCCGACTGCCCGGCAGTGGACAGGGAGAGACGGAGCTGTCTAGGGGTCGCTCGATTGGACGAACCCAGTATAAGAAAATTAACTCTCGACCAACTTGCGGACCTGTTTGTTCGAGTACAACCAGGTTGAGAGGGTTAAGACATCATGGGGGTCTTAAGGCCGAGCTGCCTCACGGGGTTAAACCTGCCCATGAAAGCAAAAAAAAAAAAAAAAAAAACCGAGTCGTTCAACATGTTTTATACTCCACCCCCATTCTAGCATTTTAGAGTCTTAAACCCAAGCAATTTGGAAATACAGATGCTACCCGGTATTTCTTGACGGACGGGAGGTTCCAAACTGGATTCCTGTGGAACATCTGCAACCACTGTATAACATTTTTTTGGATTAAGAGACTTTTAGAGGAAGATGTCGAAACCTATAAATTACTACATATTGACGTTTTCACATCTCGTTTAACTTATGTTTAGTCACGATTAAATCGCCGTATCTAATCCATTCAGACGAATTCTACCAAAGATCTGACCTATTTAAGCATTTATAGACGTCATATTTCCTACTAGCGTGGAGCTATCGTCGTTCTTTTCCCCAAACCAGCTGTCTACCGAGTTATATACGTCGAAATAAATCGGTATCTGTACGGCGACGAGAGACGAACTTTTCCAATTTCTGCCACCGAACCCAGCAGTGCACAACCCCACTCCTATCCCTCACTTTATATATATGTACCACCTCTTATTCGCTATCCGGTTGCTGACTCCCAACGTACGGATCGCGGGGCTTCCACCTGCCCGGACTGCGATCTCTTCGCACACAGAAACTTGAGTGAATGCAAATGCAGTCTTGAGTGCACGACACGTTCTGCGAGCTCTGCGTCGGCTGGCCTGCACGTAGATCGTAATTTCCATTTAGATAGAAGTAAGGGAGCAACGTTGTCGGAAGCAGAAGTGTAGGGGATAGTACGGAAACACGACCCGATTTTGCGGTTTGTCTTAATAGGATCCACGACTGTTTCAATTCGCTGGTCGGTGAAAGATGCACGGACATTCTGGTGGAAGCAGTATGTATAAGGAGCTTCGGGGTGTGGAATATTCATGCTTCTCATGGAGTGCCCATAGCGACTTATTTTCACTGCTACCTTTCCTGATGTATTCTGATTCCCTTGTCTTTAGAAAACTAATTTTGTCTCCTTAATTGAAACTATAGTTCCAGTACGTGTGCAGCAATAAATAGTAGTATGGGCTTGAACTTTTCTCTGCATCTTCGTAGAATTGACATTTAGAGTCCACTGGTATACTCGTCATCACCTTCACTGCTTTCCTGTCTTTTGTCAATAAGTTCTGCAAGACTTCAAATATTTCCTTAATAAAAATATTACCTACCAATACTTTAATGAGTTGCTTCCTTTCTGATTTGGCTATTCTATATAGGATAAACCATTTTTGAAGTCTTTTTTCACCAATTTATTCACGTTCTAGGGCAAGCATTAAGAAAAATTTCCGATTTTACTTAGCGTAGTGACTACATATCCATTTAAGCCTAGGGGATATTTTTTTGATCTGATTGCCCCATCACTAATATATTTATTGTGTGATATCTGCTTAGAATTCAGAACAATGTCAGGAATCGTAATTCCTTTCATAAAATATTAATAGACGACGTTTCAAGTTAATATAACGATACGTCATTTGTCATTTATCAATAACACTCGGCTCTTTTTCGTTATTGTTCCAAGGAGGAAAACAATTTAGTCGAAAACCATTTTCCGATACGCTACACCTAAATGTATAGATGATATTAATAAAGGTAAAACGATGGGAAAAACGGAATAACTCAGCTTGTTTGTCTGGCCGGGGTGACAGGACAAGGCCCTCCTCCTATAAATGATTTAGCGCACGTCCGAAAATAACGGAACGCGTATAGATCTAAATTTGGATCTCATCTAATAATAAATCCGTCGATTGTAAGATACCCATTGACCGTGTTTTTCTTCCCTATCGAGCAGTCGCGTTTTAGGTAAATTAAATGCGACTATCGGACGGTCTCGTACTGGTTCGGGAATAGATTGTTCCGCCTTTGATTTATTAAGGGTCGTGCCCGTTGAGGGACGTCCTCTATTATACAATTTTATAGTCGATTTCATCGTTCTGAGGGAAGTGTATGAGATATGACAGCGCAGATTGATGATAAGTAGGCAAAATTGGATATATTTCATTTCCTTTGATATGGTATTAGGTCGGCTCCGACGGATATCGAAACTGATTTATTTTCGACCGCTATATTGAGAAAATGGGTAATTTTTTTAGTCAATTAATCTTTTTCCACGTCTTTTTAAACTCCTAAGTGTAGTTAATACTAATAATAAAAGGAACACACCGTTATTTGAAAAAAAAAAAAAATAAAATATCATTAGTCAAGTTCTATTATGTGAAAAGTTTCACGACCTTAACTTCAATAGAAATCTTCGATAAAAAGTTTGTTAAACTACCCTTGCAAAGTTTATATTAAACATGCAATCGAAACCAGATTCAACGAGCACATTATTGCTATGACAGGGTATGAATCATCCAGTGTTGCACAACGCATAAACCGTACCGGACATAAAATTAACAACGAAAACGTTGAACTATTTAAAAATGTTTTAAGGAATTGACAGTTACAAAACCATGTATATTGAAAGTATCATGTTGGTAGACTTGATAGTGACAAATAAAATAGATCTGTCATGTGTACTGTATTGGTTTATTAACACTCAAAAATGTTTACAATAAATCATATGAAGTTTTTATTATCGAATAAGAAAAAATAAATTGTTAGAGTGTTTCCTAATAATTTATTTTTTCTTATTCGACAATAAAAACTTGATATGATTTATTGTAAACATTTTTGAGTGTTAATAAACCAATACAGTACACATGACAGATCTATTTTATTTGTCACTATCAAGTCTACCAACATGATACTTTCAATAAATAATTTCATAGCTTCCTAGAGGGTAAATTTAATTGATCATATTGTATCTGTAAATGTAAATATAATAGGTGATAATCTATTATATATAAAAGTTTCAATTTTCTTACGTCAAATCCTTAGAATTTCCACAATTTAGTTCAATATACCACTGAACGTTTGTAACTGTAGATTTAATTTACACTATATCGAAAAGTTTTACTGTATTTGTTCTAATATCTTACATAAACGATGGATGCGATGCGATTTTGACAATCGAAATTTCTATTATATTTTATTAGTAGAATCGGTCAAGTAAGGACTAATGGTGGAGAATAATAAATATTTCAAATTCGTATTCCGGAATGATTTATATTTTAGGTGAAAATGAAATACAAAATTTCTTATTGCTAAAAGTAAGGTTTCTCTTATAAAAATCGTTCAGAAATAAACATGTGTAGGTACACTCTAACGAAGATTTTGTAAAATTCCTGTATGGTTTCCGGGGAAATTATATTATCCCGAAACCGTACAGGTATTTTACTTCTCCGAGTAAAACTACTTTGATGTAACAATACACCAAGGAAATTTACTATTAGTGTATGAAAAATAATAAATAAAATGAAATTTACCGGGTAAATTTCTTACGATAGAAAAAGGTCCCTAGTAAAAATCGTTTAGCATGGAAATTTCATATGGAGCTTTACTATGTATTTAGGAAAATTCCTAAAGATACATAAATACTTTCTTATATTTGGATTGAATTCTAAGTGTAACATCTTCATTAAAACTATCCCAATTTCCTTCCGAGAACCGATAGCGCCATTATGCGTAACGACAAAGGCGACCCCGTCACGGAATTCCGGAAAGATTTCTCAGCGATGTCTGTGATGAAATTTAATTGTCACGCACATTACCAGAGCCTCGCCCCGTCAGCCGACCGCCCGTAGTCTAATGCACGGTCCGCCAATATACCCTAATATCGCTCCTACTACGGGAGCAGATTACCCCTCAGCACATCAAGGATCCGAATCCATTGCAACCCATCCCTCGGCCCGCCGGCATCCGATTCCCGATGACGGTATACAGAGTCGAGATAGCGACGAACATACGACACACAGCTTGATGACCGAAGTCGAAATGTGTTCCCTGGCCCAATTACATCGAACGATCAGACCTCTATATACCCTTCTTCAATCTTTCAACCCTCCCCCGTAGCTGTTCCATTATCGTCTTCTGGTAACTCGTCCGGGTTCGATAATCGCAAAGGCAGAGATTCCACTTAGGTACGGACGCAAATGAAACGAGCGCAAAAGAGAAAGTCAGACGACAATGACGTGACGGATCGATCGTTAAATATGTCCCGCGCCAGGTGGCGCTGAGATTAGAGTATTTTTAGCGCAAGTTTAATTAAAATAGTATGTATTATAGCGACGCCAATGTCTCGTCAGAGTTTACACGGTTTTGCAATCTTGTTTTTATTATTTTACTGATAGGATCGATTATATAGAAGCGCGTTAAAATGATTATAATGTATTATTACCTCCAGCCAATGGTGTTTAAAAGCACAATATACCGGCTGTTTTTACATTCACCCGTAGGCTTTGGAGAAAAGATGTGCGAGTGTTCCCTTACTTAAAAAAAATAATATTATTATGATAAAAGTTGCCTAGCAAACCCTAAAAAAGATGTGCAGTAAATATAGTTTTATAGTAGGGAGAAATTTTATTTAGCCAGGAGTGGTATAATGTAGGCGAAAATTTATTTTTTTGGAATGTGGCTAGTAATCGAATAAAAAGATTTACATTTTACGTTTCGGCTTCTTTATTTACTTTTTAAGCCTTCATCAGAAACTGATTGTATACGTTATCGCCAAAGGTCAAACACATAATATTGACAATAACAATTTTTTTACACGTTAAAAGAAGTGTAAAAGAAGATAAATTACAAACATTATAGAAACAAACAAACGTATAACTTTACAATCATATGATTGTACTTCTTACGGTGTCAAAATTAGAGGAAAGGAAAGCATTTATTTAAGAATATAAATGATTTAGAAATTCAAATATGTGCTTTGGTATAATTAAATTCTACGATGTGTTTTCGACAAATTGCCCGCAAATTTCATGTTCATGCAGCAACAGTTCGAAAATTTCGTAAAATAATGAATAATAAATAATGAAGAATGACTTATTACATACTTAGGTATGACAATCCATGAATTGTCCGAGCTAGATCTGTGACTGCATTACCGGCTTACGCTGCGGCCCTCTCCTAGATTGAGAGTGTGTCCCGTAGAGGGAGACAATCTAAACCCTTATTTCCACAGTAGAGAATCGTATATAGATATAGCTTGAGATGTGATAGCGATGAAAATGGGTTTGTACTTGGAGTAACGCTGATGACGTCTCTAGTGCTATTCCCCTTTCATTGTTTTTGCTGGGATGGTGACTTCAACAATAGACCATGAGCCCGCCTGGTGGCATTTTTCGGTTCTAATTGTGTTTGGCATTTTTTCTGTGACATTATATTATCCCTTTGTGAAACAAATACTTAATGATTACGTCGGGCAATCACTAAATGGTATGACAAACAAACTCGTTACGTTTGTTTATGTAACTGTTTATCACAGATGTTAAGAAGCTTAGCATCATCTAAAAGTAATTACCATTTTCTATTTACACATTGACCTCGTGCGAATATTCAGTCATGCATTAGTAATCACAATTTCTTATTTAATAATAAGAAACTAAACTTGCCTAAATTATATCTACATAACTTGGAATCATAATAAACATACCTCTCTTTACTGAGAATGGCAGCAAAGCATCGGAACGCCAGCGGCTTCTAGGTGCTCACGCATGTCTCAGTCCTTTCTGTCGCTTGAATTCATCGCTCTCATTGCTGTTCATAATGTCTTTAACTAGCTGAGGGATTATGTTCCAGTTCTCCTCGCTTTCCAGCATCTTCGGGACCAAACTGTCAGCTGTTATCCTGCAACCCAGTTTATTCATAGCTGTATCTCTTACAGTGGCCCATTTTTTTGCAGGCGAATATTGTATGCTCGGCAGTGTCAGCGCTGGAGCAGTACATACATTCATCACTGCTGTCTTTGCCGATTCGTTTCGCAAACGTCCTGTAGGAGCCATGCGCTGTCAGGACTTGTGTAAGGTAATAGTCCAGCTTGCGGTATTTACACTGTAGCCATGGTCTTATCTCTGGTATAAGCTTTTTAGTCCACTGGGCTTTTTTTGTTTCGCTATCCCAGCCGGTCCACCAATGTTAGGCAGTATTCTGCTGATATTTGAAACCTTTTTTCCAGCATTGGCAACTACGGTTTCTATGTGCCTTCTGAACGTTCCTCTGTCGTCCACCGTGATCTCCAGTTACTTCAGGCTGCTTTTAGGCTTTACCTCCTGGTTGTCCAGGTTAAACGTGATCATGCCCCTGTTACGTCTTCCTCTCATAATCACGGCTTCCGTTTTATCCGGCGCCAGCATTAACTTGTGGTCCTTCATCCAAGTGCTTATCCTTGCTATGCACTCGTTGGTGTTTGCCATGAGTATATTGCTGTCCTCAGCCCCAACCAACAACGCCAGGTCATCCGCAAATCCAATAGTCATTGCATCTCTCGTGAGGTCCAAGTCCAGACCCCATCATAGAGGACGTTCCACAGGAGCGGACCAAGCACCGACCCCTGCGGGACTCCCGCCCCGACCGTCATGGCCTCACCCTTGCCAATAAGAATTATTCTGTTCCTCAGGTAGCTCGAAATGATGTTAATCAAATAATTGGAAATTTTCCGGTAGCGCAGCTGCTGAATAATTAGTCTATGGTTGGCCGTATTAAAAGCATTTTTGACATCTATAGCTATTAGAACACACCATGTTTTACGGTATTCTTTTGCTCTTTCCACAACGGTTTCCAGCGCCAAAGTCGTTGACTTGCCCCTCTGGAAGCCATACTGGTGTATATGCAACCCCCCTTTTTCTTCTAGCTCGTTCTCTAGGCGGTTTTTTATGAGCATCTCCAACAACTTGCTCAGGGAGTTCAGCATACATAGTGGCCAGTTCCGGTGGTTTACCTCCTTTCGGTATTAGAACTACCCCGGCCAGCTTCCACTCATCCGGGAAGACTTGCGTCTCCAACACATTATTGAAAACCCTCAGCATCCAGATTGGCACGACATCTGCAGTCTGCTTGATGGCTTCCTCTATTACTTTTTCGGTTGCTTTCAATACAAATCATGTTAAGTTAATGGGTTTTTAGAATTTGGGGTTAGTCCCATCCTCCTTCCCTATCTTTGGTATGAAGGTGACTTTTGCCCTACTCCAGCTTTTCGGTATGTATCCCAGTGCCAGACTACTCCTTGTTATATTTACAAGATGTTGTATTACGTACATAAGAGACAGTCACCATCTTGGTAGAAAATTGGAATTAACATCACTATATCCCAATGAATTAGTAGAGTAACTTTCTTAACACTCCAAGCTCACGGGCCCCTGAATAATGTAGCCGACGTTTCCAACAAGTACACGAAAACAATTTCAACGAATCACTCCCTTTCAGGTGGCTGTTTCGATCCGAAATCGGACCACTTACGCGTTTAATATGCTACTGGCGCAACAGTAACTGAAAGAAGCTGGAGAACAACTCGAGACGCAACCGGAATTATTCATTGTATTCGCGGTAGGTCTTAAGGGGAATGAATTAGCGAAGAAAAGAATTGCCAGCCGACCGTGCGGTACGTGCGGCCTCTCCGCGGACCCGTATTTGCATTCCCGGTGACGGCCTTTTAAGGAGAAACCGAGAATTGGAAGCGGAGATGCAAATTGTAAACGTGAACATGCCGGTACGAATTTTTCTGTGCGAGAGGGAGTTTCGTTAATGAATATTGCCCCTTTTTCTCTTAAACGAGTTTAGGCGTTATAGGGGGAGATTATAATGGGCGGACGGCAGCGTTAGGTAAGTAAGTTGCGCGATAAAAAGAATTGACAATGGTAGGTATTCTTTTAATGTTTAAGCGAAAGTGTGTTTCTCATTTTACGTAATTTTAATTCTTTTTACGCTGTTTTTCGCTTTTTAAAGGAACTCATAAATGTTACGGGAATTTACTCTTAAAAGTTTAAATGGCTGAAAACATTTACGAAAAAAAATTAAGACAAAAAATATTATGAAATTAAAATACCAGATCATTGCAATGTATCGGGTGCGCAATTAGTGTGTCGACGGAATTTAGCACAAAAACCACTAAAGATAGGAAAGTGAGATTTTCTGTATATATATAGTTGATCAATGCGCATATGGTAAAAATATTGTAAAATATAGAAATGATGGTAATCCATTAATTTCGAAGAATTGGGGGACGTATTTTCTATTCCTGGAGCCACAATCGACGGACTTCGATACAACCTTAGTAGCTGAGACATCGATAACGCAGATTTGGAGCTGAAAAGATTGTTACAGAACTGGAATCAGTATTCGGAATATAAGAAAGCTATTTGTCGTACTCCAAGTAAGCGTTTATTCATCTTTCGAACTTATAACCGGCGTTCAGAGCGTAAAAGAATTCTGAGGTTAGAGTGTTTTGATGATAACAATGATTTTTAGGGAGTTTTGATGTAAACAAACGTTTGCTGTTGTAGAAAGGTTTTTGACAATACGCGATTGTATGACGGGAGTTTAGCGGGAGATTTGAATTCAATTTTGATATTTAAACAAGATATATTGAGTTTAGTTTGGATTAAGATTCAAGGAATCTTATTTTTGTATAATTTAAATAGTATTTGAACTTACTTACTTACTCTGAGAGAGAGAATATTCATCTTAATTGTTCATCACTTTTTATTAACTCGAAATAAACAAAGTTATGTATTAAAAATTGTTTTTATTCACTATAATATAATAACATCACAACTAAATAACTAGTATAGCACTTATTAAAGAAACAAAGAGTATAACACGTCAATTAAGCTATAATATACTTCTTGTCTAGAGTAGTATATGCCTCCACATCCCAAGTGTTACTGAAGATAATTTACCCGATTGGTATGCTGTATACTCAAAACAGGTAGAGGGGGTTTTCATTCACTTGTGTGCTATAGTGGCATCTATGTATTGAGGCATAGCTTATCTGTGGGGTCTATTTATCTTAAATAGAGGACGCTGCATGTCTGAATGTTAATAAAACAGTGTTGAATTAAATTAAAATCAATTTAATAAAATTATAAAAATATCTACAAGTTTCGTAGCAATATATATAGTTGATCAATGCGCATATGGTAAAATTATTGTTAAACAAACAGGGTGTTACAAATTCCCAGTGCCACTTTCAACTTTTTTATTTTAAATTGATTGCTATATTTTTTTAGTAATTGTGTCGATAGCTACCTAAAACACCTTTACGGTGATGTATAGTTTGTGCACTTCTGACAATTGGTTTAGGCTATATTGCAAATTTTGTCATAATTTTGACAGTTGCGACTTCTGAGATTTTATCTTTAAAACGGTTATAGTGTCGCGCGTTATTCTTTGGTTATGAATTTGGCGGCTAACGATTTATATGTTTCAAGTTGGCGCAACGTGAAAATATATACAGGGTGTTAAATATGTCATAGCACATTTATCGAAATTCAAACGCGATCCTTTTGATTTTTTTTAAATGGAACTTATATTTTTCAATTCCAGCAGCAAATACCTCGTAAAATTACCTTTAAAATGGTACCAATAACGTAATACTTATTTTCAGTATTTTCGAAGATATTACAAATTTATGGAAAATATGTTGACAATATTTAATATATGGGATACTAAATATGGTTAGATAGCCATGATTTTCAAACAAAAGCTAAGAATATAAACATCAAATTTCTGCTTAAATGTCCACATAATGTTGTTTTTTGTAGTTTATTTTTGGTGTCATTAGCGTTTTACAATGCTTTGTGATTTTATTATAATATCTGAATTATTTATTTGTGGATTATTAGTTATTACGTATTACTTTAAACTGGTTGTTAATTATATCGTCTTGTTCCTGTTTTTTACCTAAATTCATTTATTAACAATAAATTTCTCCAAGGATGAAACAAATATCATGTCTATCAGTTATGATAGACATGATATTTGTTCTTGGTGCTTGCAACAGAAATCCACTATCAGCATCAAGATTGTATGCAGCGAATTATCCTACTGGTAGAGCGTCAGATAGTAAGCTTTGAGAATATGTTGGTAAGGTTTCTTTGGTCAGATTATGTAAATTATGATAAACATGGAAGCACAAAAACTATGATTATAGAAAATTCGTTGTGGAATATTCGCCAATCTCTATAAGGACAACTTCGAAACATCATGGAATTGCATCCACTATCACGAGGAGAATTGTAAAGAAACATAAGTTTCACCCTTATAAAATTAACATTCGCAATGGCTTACTACATACGGATTTTGAAAAGTGAAACTTGTGTATCGGTGAAAATATTCTAGATTATTGTGTTTTTCACAGATGAAGCAACATTTGTCAATTCTGGAATAATGACCAGAAAAACTTCACACTACTATGATACACAAAACCCATTTACTATCAACACAAACGGAGGGGAGGGGCATCAGGGAACACCGTTGTGGATCCATTCTTCTTTGACAATACTGCTAGAAGGCCTCCATAGGAACTTTATGGAGAGATTGTGGTACCAACACGATTGTGCATTCACACATTACGGTGCTGCTGTAAAAGCGCACCCTATAAGGTATTTATTAATAGACGGATTGGGATTCATTAAGTTGGTCACCGCATCACCAGATTGACCACTTGTAATTTTTTTCTTCGACCTACTATAAAAAACCATCATATGCATGACACCCGATGCAACGGCAGACAACATGCACAAACACATAACAAATGCTTCTCTTCAGTTAAATGTGGATAATATGATAATATGTATATTTGAAAATGTAAGGCAGTCCATACACACGGAGCTGAACATATTTCAGCATCTTTTGATTCAAAATTATTATATATATCTAAAAGTGTAAAAAATAAAATAATTTTGTGTCACGTACGGTTTGTTTTTGTTACGTTATAAATAATCTAAACAACTTACATGAAAAAGAACAAGTGAATAGGGGTAAATTGCTATTATTAAACATATTTTCCATAATATCTTCGAAAATACTGAAAATAAGTATTACGTTATTGGTACCATTTTGAAGGCAATTTTACAAGGAATTTGCCGGCATTTTCTATGTTAGGGCGAGGATCATGTACTAAACTTTTCATGTATCCCCACAGAAAGAAGGCTAGTGAATTTAGATCGGGGCTACGGGCTGGCCACGAAATGTAACTTCCACGTCCAATCCAATGTGGGAATGTCCGGGTTAAAAATTGTTGAACAACCCTACTACTATGCGCCGGTGCTCCATCGTGCATGAATCATAATTGTAGGCGTATCGCTAATGGTATGTCGCCCAAATATTCAGGCAAATCGTTTTGAAGGAACAGTAAATAAGATTCCGCATTTAATCGTGTTGGGAGTACATGTGGTCCAAGTAGTTGATAGCCTACTAGCCCTGCCCAAACATTGACCGTTATCCTAACTTGAGAGGAGCCTTGGTTAATATCATGGGGGTTTTCATACGCCCAGTGGTGAATGTTGTGATAATTTAAGATACCATCATTGGTAAATGTACATTCGTCCGTAAATAGGATTACTGACGCAAGATCCGGCTGACGAACGTCTCGGCGTTGGAACCACTCACTCAAGTCCGTTAATCGTTGCACGCGTCGAATATGATACGGATGAAGTAAATTCCTTTTTAAAATTTGTAAAATATTACAATTTGCAACACTTGTATACATTTTACATTTATACTATTGTAGTAAATTTTAGTTATTCAAAAATATAATCTTCTGTGTCATAGACACTATGCTTTTCGTAAAAATAAATGAACAATAACACTTTTCCAAACTATATTCAAAATTAAATCACCATAAACATGTAGTTTGCCTCTTTGTGGCTTTGTCCTAAGGCGTTTGACACATACGATCATGGCCTTTTACTTGAAGCACTTGAAACCGTTGGTATGCGTGGAAACTAACACATTTTGTTTAGAAATTACTGCATTCAATGTAGTTATTTCCTCAAAAAATTCAGACCTGGTGCCTGTAATGCAAAGAGTTCCTCAAGGATATATTCTGAGTCCGTTTCTCTTTTCTTTTTTTATTAGAGGCATTGGGTCTCACTTACTGGAATGTCAGTGTTTTTTATATGCTGATGATATAGCAATTATGGCTGCTTCTGATAATGTTTCTTGAATTTTCGGGACCCCAGATGCGACTGTTCTGTCTATTGACGAGCTCACAGAGGTAAAAATGTGCTAAGAATGATTTTTATAAAAAAGAGTCGAGCAGCAGTTGATGAAAATGAAGGTGATGAAAATGACGGCGCAAATTGGGACGAAGAAGATTGCAGTAGTCTGCAAGGGCTGACTATGCGAATAAGAGGTCTTGAAAATATTCCAGCAAAAGAAATTGAGGAATGATCTACGACGAAGAAGAAAATGAAAGCATCTAACAGCACGTACAAATTTCACCTTATAAGGGTCTTGCAGCTTTAGAAACTGCATTATTGTATGCAGAGCAGCAACTGGAAAAGTATCCGTCAGATATTTCATGCCACAATAAAATTAGAAGGAAAAAAACTAACATAAACTTTAATTTTGACAGTTTTAAATTTTATCCGGCTTTTGCTCTAAAAACTCCGAGTACTTACACTTCGTTTATAACGAAGTACATAATAAAATTCAACAAAAAACGAAACTGAGTACAATTACCGTCACGTCACTTGCATATACGCCGGTAGAAAGAGACGGCAACAGTTTTCCTGGCGCGTTCCGGTGTTCTCTTCGTTTCACGTAATTAATGGCGCATTAAAGCACCAGTTTCGTTCGTAGCTGTTAGAAAAATCGCGCCTTTTTTCCGGGCCGAGCGCGCATAAAGGAGTTAAACCGAGGAGGACATTGCAGGAACGGACGCAAACAGAAGAGATATTAATCGTCGCAGTCGGCCGAATAATGAGTTTGTTTATCGCTGCGGAGGTGTCAAGAGTGGACGATAGGCGTCGCTAGGGGGCGCTGATGGAGGGAGGTGTGTGCGGATGGGGATCGGAGGAAAGAGACGCGAAGAAGTAACGGAGAGGGAACCTTTATTGCGGTAGTATAACCATGGGAGTCACGAATGGATTGCGCTGCAGTAAAATCTTCACTTATCGCTCCTAAGAATAAATGCTGTTTATTTTCAAGGGAGTTTTTTTTTTTGATGTATTAAAAATTCTTTATAAGTTTGAGGCGAATGTAGACGACCAAGTGCACGAGGGAGATAAATATATGTATCGGAAAAGTAATCTACGTTTATTTGTGATATTTTCATTTCTTGAAGATTAGTGTTTTTCCAATTTCGAATTCGTGCGCAAGGTAAATTTGTTTTCTCGGCCTTTTTATAATAATAATGATAATTTATTGGAGAAGCAGAAGTAGCAAGTTCGGCGAAGTCTAGCAATGATGCTACTCTCACTCAACCGGTGCTCGCAGCTGAGCAGCGTATTTGTTGGTTTCTTGTACCATTAGATTTAGGAGACCTTCATCTACAAATAATATAAAAAAATCGATAGGTTGTATGTATGTGTGATATTAGGGTGATAGTACACTGCGACCTAAAAGATCTATTGTGTCCCCTCGTCTCGCTGTATTTACAGCTGGCCGTCCAGCCTGATTCCTTTTAAGAAGTGCAGAATGTCCGAAGGCCCCAGATTAGGTAACTCTCCCTCTTCGATTTCACATGCTCCCAGGTGCAGCGCCCTTGAGTTGCACAGTGCAACACAGTTTGTGAGTAGATGAATGGACGTTTCGTCCTGTTCCCCACAAAATCTACATTCGGCTTCCTTCGCTATTCCAAGCCTGCTTAGATGTCCGTTCAGTTTACAATGGCCTGTAAGGATCCCTGTCAATATCCGAATATTATTTTTACTCAGGTTGATGCATTCTGCAGATCTCTTCTGGTTATAGGTACCCAGAAGAGTTTTAGCTTGCCCCATTCCCTGGAGATTCTCCCAGTATTTGGATTTTCTCTGCTCTACTTCATTTTCCAGTTTCTCCAGTGTTATGCTGCTACTTATCCCACAAAAAGGTTCTGGCTCTACAAAAGGTGTTCTAGCCCCTCTCTTAGCGAGATTATCTGTTATTTCGTTTCCTTCCACTCCCGTGTGTCCCGGAACCCACAAAAGGGTTACCTTGTTCTTTTTGCCTAGCTCGTTTAGTTTTTGTAGACACTCCCAAACCATTTTGGAGCTGATTATGTTTGACCTCAGCGCCCTAATGGCCGCTTGACTATCAGATATTATGATAATCTCTTGTTTTTCATAGTTTCTGTCAATGTTGACCTGGACACATCTTTCAATAGCGTGTATTTCCACCTGAAAGATACTTGGGTACATCCCCAAGCTTTCGAAATATTTGGTTCTAGGCCCATATATCCCTATTCCAGTTCCCTCTGCCGTTTTGGAGCCATCTGTGTACCATTTAATGGCGTTTCTATTGAGTTTCGAAATGGTATCTCTATCCAATTCACTCTTAGTGCTAAGCTTTGTGGTAAAATCTTTCACAAAGTTGAACTTCCTTGGCATGTCATCTCGGGGCATGTCCCAGATTTGGTCATCTGTAGGAGGCTGAGGCCTATGCCTAGCCGTTCCTTCCCTGATCATCCTACGTGTGGTCCTTTTAGCTATGCTCTCCACAAAAATGTGAAGAGGAGTGAGGTTTAGTACCACTTCAATAGCTGCTGTTGGGCAGGTTCTCATTGCGCCAATTATGCATACACATGCTAATCTTTGCACTTTAGAGAGATTAGCTCTCGCAATGGCCAGATTAGTTCTTTTGCTCCAAGCCACTGCCCCATAAGTGATCATTGGTCTCACGATTGCGTTGTTCGATAGGTTGTTTAGTTTTCATATCTTGAATGTGTCGACTCATTTTCAAACCATTCTTACAAATACGAAAATTTCTCCAATGATCGCCTGCTACATCATTCCACTGCAGATTTTGGGGGTGTGGCAACTATTTCATCTAAAGAGATTCTTTTGATCACTTCTTCAATTGTTCGTTCAATATGAGTGGTAGCACCAGCGCCAGAATTCGACTGTTCGTCTCGTATTTCACTTCCTGGAACAATACTATCAGTAAGTGTTTGACGTGATTTACTAGCTTCAATGAGAGTAACAGGTGTTCCTTTACCGCCTCTTTTTTTTTGCACAGGAGAGTTAGTAAACTCAAAAGATTCAGAAGAAACACTTGCTTTGTAATTTTCTGAAGAACTTTATTTTCTTCCTCTGACACAATTTCGTTTCAAAGTACTAACAAACGGGCTTGTGCTTTTTCATAATCCTCCATTTTAATTTTTTTTTCATACAAGTGTCTTTACAACACAAAGTATAAGCTGACCTTATATATTAGCGTATACTGTGTGCTTGATTAACAATTTTACAAGTCTGTGCCTGCAGAGTGTGAGGCAAGTGTGCATCAGGGTTAGGCGTCATACAATAATTTTTTATTCAAATAATTATTTGAATGAAATTTTCATCTGTTATTCTTTATTCCGTATTACGTTATTGTTGAACAAAACTATGGGAATCATTTGAATGAAGAATTATTTCAATAAAACGTTATTTGAATAAAGCATTATTGGAATGATTCTTTCACCAAATAAATCGTTATTCAAATAATTTATTACTGAATAACACCGAAATAAATTTAGATTAGGTATAGGCCTACATGTTTGTGCAGGTAATCATATAAAAATTATCGCTAATGTTAGGAAGTCCATCGGTAGGACGACATGCCAGTAATAATTATATCTGCCGACATCTTCGACATTCTTCTATATTTACGTGATGTAATCTCTGAAGTCGATAAACAAACCTTCGAGCTTATAAAAATTCCACTTATTTTTCCCCACACAACTTTAATCTCTTTAAAAATTGGCGGGCAATATTTAAATAAAATCCGCTGATGTTAGAATGTGTACCAGTAACACGACATGGCAGTGATAATTATATCCGCCGATATCTTCGACAACCCTCAAGATTTACGTATTATCGTTTTTGAAACCGATAACCAAACTCTGAAACTTATAAAAATCACATCTATTTTTTTTACCACAACTTCCAATGTCCGTCAAAAATCGCGAGTAGTATTTATATAAAAATTTCTGCTAATGTTAGGAAGTGTACCAGTAAGACGACATGGCAGTAATAATTATATCTGTCAACATCTTCGACATCCCTCAAGATTTATGAGTTGTCGTTTCTGAAGTCGATGCACAAACCTTTAAACTTTAAAAATCTGATTTATTTTTTCTCCCAAAACCCCCAATGTTCTTAAAAACTGGCGGGTTATATTTATGTATATAAAAATTTCCGCTAATGTCAGAATGTGTACCAGTAATAATTATATCCGCCGATATCTTGGACATCCTTCAAGATTTACGTATTGTCGTTCTAGAAACCGATAACCAAACTCTCAAACTTATGAAAATCACATTTATTTTTTTTCCACAACTACTCCTTCAAAAATGGCGGCTAATATTAATATAAAAGTTCCCGCTAACGTTAGAAAATGTATCGGTAGGAAAAAACCTCAAACTTATAAGAATTTCCTATAAGTTTGAGGGCTTGTTTATGATTTATATAAGTTCTTCCTAACTGTTTAGAGAACCGAAACCGTTATCATAACTGTTTTGAACCTCTGTACTTAGGTATTTTTTTAAATCCAGTATTTACTTCGTACAAACAATCAAACATACACACGTACATAATCAACCTCACACCATCACAAATGAAGGTAGTTATTTGAATAACAGTAATTATTTGAATAAAAATGAAAATTATTATGAATAAGAATATTTATATGAATAACAGTAGTTATTTGAATGAGAAAGATTATTTGAATAATAAGAATTATTCGAATGATGAATAATACTTTGAATGAAGAATAATTATTTGAATGATGAATAATTATTCGAATGATGAATAATTATTTGAAGGAAGAATAATTATCCAAATAATTATTTGAATAATGAATGAAATGAATGTTACCGTTCGTTATTGAATAATTGAATAATGAATAAGAAGTTATCTTTTATTTCTGAATAACAATAACGACGTTATTCATTTATTTTTATTATGAATCTGACTAAATTTTGCCCAACCCTGGTGTGCATCCCGTGGCCTCTGTATTATTAAACCTTTGGTCACCAGGCCGGGCGATGCCCGTTTGCCTCGCGCTTCAAAATATCATTTAGACAAAAAAAAAACTGCGGCATGTGATAAGACCATAGAAAAAAATGTGTGCCCCAAAGTTCGCAAAAATTCTTATCATTATGGCGATACAGCGAGTTCATCATCCAATATTGCTAAACACACATTAACTTCTAAGCAACCAAGTCAACTTGTTATTGTAGACTCGTGAATCTGGTCCATCATCCAATATGGTAAACATACATTAACTTCTATGATCAGAACAATGATGTTATCCAGATATCTAATAATATAGCCATAACGTGGGAATCTTCGATAATTAATAAAGTGACTTACTGTGGGTTCTTTTGCATTGATAATCTCTCTCAAAAGCTCTTAGATTTATTCAAGAATTTTCCAATTAGAATTGCACCCTACAAACATATAACTAGTAACTAAACTAAATATTAATTATTAAACGGTAAATTTAATTAAAAAAAGTAAACTTCGTTCGAAAATAAGTAGGAATTGTATGTGTTGAAACACACCTTTTATAATTGCTACTCGTATCTCGGATATTGCCTTGCGCCTAAAAAACGCTTCAGTTTATTCATCAGTAACTTTTAGTGTGTTTCTGTTGTCACGCTTTTTTAATATGTTTAACTTTGCTTTCATGTCACATTGAATAGCGCTGTCATAACTTCTTCGTACACATCTATTACCATGCGGGCATATAATAGGATACCTTATAGATCGTCTTTTGACTGATTTACAATTTTTCATTGTGAGCTACTTTTGTAATTATTTTAATTTAACATTTATTTACAACACTTTATGTTTTCAACAGATAAACTCTGATGAAGAAAAGAATAAAGTTGTGAAAACTCAGATCACAAAAAGATTGATTTTTTATTTAATTGGTTGCCTTTCCAATATACACTTATTTCGGAACCTTTGTGACACTGTTTTCCAGCAAAACGGTAGCACAAAGTGCCCATTGTATATGCGAAATAGAAACATATATTTTCCCTTTGAAAAGGAGTGAGAAAAGGGAAACAAAAGCAGACAGACGATACTTCTCCTCCTCCTCAACTTCTGTAAACAAGAGACTACTTAAGAGGCGAAGTGAGCTTCTCATGTGCAATAGCATTTGCATAATTACAGTTAGGAAAGTGGCAGCTGCTCGCCGGCCGGATTTTTTCTTCGCATAATTCCCGTAATAATCGTTAATAGAAATTTTGCTCGAGGTTTTATTACCTCTGCAGAGACTAGGATGCCTGTCGTCCCGGGCAGCCTCCAACGCTTCCCGAAGGAACGAGCTCAGCGCCTCGCCAGTTTAATCTACTTAAATATATATCTATTATTTTAAACTGTGCCTTTTGTAGATGTTGCCCTTCAGCATTCCGCAGGAGCTTTATTCGTGAGGAGATTGTATTGCGTCCTGACGAGGATAAAGTGTATTTCGAACATTAAATCTGTGGTTGGTTCTTTAAATATTTTATAGAGATATCTCACCAAATAATTGTCGTATATAGACGTTGGGCAAACTTCTTGTTCGTTAGTTGAAATTATAATGTCTATTTTCTTGGTTGTATTGGAGAATTATCAGAAAAGAAAAACCATAATATTCGAGTTCTAAATGTTTTTATGTAACGTCATTTTGTCCTAATTAGAAAATACAAGATGCAATAAATATTTATGAAGTTCGAAACTTTATTTTTTTTTATGGAAGATGTCTGACATAAAGGATTCGGAAACACTGCAATCTGCATTGTGTATCTGCGATGTTGGTCCCCATTTTCTGTAGGTGTCCTTTCAGTGCTCTATGTCCTGTTAGGAAACTTGCTACTATGCGAAGATGATTCCTACTTCACTCTTTTTCTTTGACGGTCCCTTGATAAATGTCTATCAACGAGTTCTGTACCGTGTTCGTCTTGTGTTTCTGGACATTCCTAGAACATATGCTGGGTCTATAAATGAAGTCGATAACCCCTTTCTTGCCAACTCTTTTTTCTTTTCCTTAGATTGCCATATGTCTGGGTACCCATAGTAAAGTAACTTTATTGCAATCTGCGAGGATATTCAGTTCTTCAATGCATTTTCCAAACAGTCTTGAAGGTATCCTAAGGTTCACTAATGCCCCCAGTATGTTGCAAAACAGATGCCTTTGTTTTTAATCGATCACTGTCCCACAATTCCATATTTCGTATATTTGCCTAGTGAAAATTTGATTTTGTTTCTCTCACCTCACTATAAATTCCATCACCAATCCACCGAGATTGATCATAAAGCAGCTTATGGTTTTTCTAAAAAAATTTAAAATTATCACCCCCAGACAGTTTGGGTTCTTGTCCAATTCAAGTACTGTCGACGCCTCCTTCTCGCTATTCAATGAAGTATTCAACAATATTAATAATAAACTCCTCACTGCAACAGTGTTCTGCGACTTATCTAAAGCCTTTGACTGTGTCAGTCATGCTATGCTAATAAAACAATTATTTTTCTATGGGATTCGTGGTACTCCTCTGCAATGGTTCAAATCCTATCTTTTCAATAGGAAGCAGATAGTTCCTCTTCATCGTGTATCGGAATTGACTATGGCGTTCCACAGGGCTCAGTGCTTGGTCCAATACTTTTCCTTCTTTTTATTAATGACATTACCAATTTAAAGATCAATTTTACCTCTTCGCAGATGACACTAACATCACTTGGAGCAACCCAAATAGGTAGGACATATAATGTATTATATCTATGGACCTAACCATCATCAAACAGTGGCGTAACTCCAACTGCCTTTGTTATAACAAAGACAAAACTGTGGTTGTACCTTACAAAGGTCACCGTCAATACACCGTCAATATGGTTCCATCTGTTAAATTCCTGGGACTTATAGTTGTCGATACTCTTAAATGGTCTCTCCATCAATCCTTCCTTATTTTGCCTTTTCTGAATTCCATCTTCGCTACTACGGTTACAGAAAACAATGAAGTGACAGTCATTTAATCCGTTGCCAAAAATTCGCACGCGTCTACAAGGACAATTTCGAAACAACATGGAACTGCAACCATTACCAGGAGAATAATTATATTTATTTTATTATAAAATTAATATTCACCATGGCTTACTACACACGGATCTTAAAAAGAGGCTTGTGTATTGTGAATGGCTGCCTTTACCATTACATCAAGATGAAAATTTGCTAGATTATGTGCTCTTCACTGACGAAGCGACATTTGTCAATTTTGGAATAAATCTTCATTTTGTGCAGCCCATTTTGTATCAACACAAATGGAGTATATATAACACTTGCGGAGGCATCTTAGCAAACACCGTTGTGGGTCCATTCTTCTCTGACAACACTTTAGATTGTGAAACTTATACAAACTTCCTACAAAATAATTTACCAACACTACTAAAAGGCTTGCCAGGTAACTTTATGGACAGACGTGTTGTGGTACCAACATGATAGTGTATCCGTACATTACTGAGTTGCTGCAAGAGCGCAGCTAAATAAAACTATTAGCAATAGTTGATTTAACAATACCATACAATTAAGAAAATGTATATTATAATTTTCCTGTCTGCTTCGTTAAAATGAAATTGCCTCTGTATCTTTAATTGACTTGCGGTACTTTCCGACGCAACATCACAGTTTATAAAAAAATTAATACAGCAGTGGATTCTATCTTCGAAAGGTACTTTCTTCTACTTACTGTGCAGTTGTAATTATTTATATTAGATGCAATGGAATACGCCGAAGTTTCCGTCGTCGACGCTAGAGCGAATTTTCCTTGTATTCGCCTTACGCCCGCAGTTTCATTAACTTAATTAGACGAAAAGTTCACTCACTTAGCGAGCGTAATATTCCATCAAATCAATTTGCAAACTTCGCTCAGTGCCGATGCCGAGGCGAATATGTGCTCTTCAATATAAAGTATTACTAAATGTTGTAGACAGCGGCAGAATGGAAAAGTTTCCTTTCTAACGTCCTCCAGCGCTTCTTGAGCTTTTTCCACAAATGGAACACTACGATGGAGACGCAGAGGAGCCTAGAAGTTACGGTTACACAGTCGTTAAATAATTTAGTTAGGGCCAGGTGGAGCAAGACGCCTTGAAAGTTAGTATTAGTATCAGCAGAGCGTGTATGGGAGCGTGTACAATGTACACGGTAGCGCCATCTACAGCGCGTGTATCCGTTTCATAATTAAATTCGTGAGAGAGAGCCTAATATACTCGCTAAATCTCAGCCGGCGCGGATTTGGCTTTTGTGTCACAGTCACGGCGTGTGTTCTGTATGGAGGTCTCGGGTGCAGATTGTGAGATTAAATCAGGTTTCTTTCCCATGTGAAATCCGCGTAAGCACTCCACACCACAACCGAGATAATAAGATTTGCCTAATCTTCGAGTAACATGTTTAAAAGGCAAACAATTTCTATACACTGATAAAAGGAGATGAAGTCTTGAGGTTGAACTATGGTGCATGACTATTAGCCTGCTTTAATAACTAATAATTTATGTATGTTTTTCCTATCAGCATCATCAGGGGACATCAGGGAACACCGTTGTGGATCCATTCTTCTTTGACAATACCTTAAATTGTGAAATTTATAGAAACTTTTTTAAAATAATTTACCAATACTGCAAGAAGGCCTCGATAGAAGGAGAGATTGTGATACCAACACGATTGTGCATTCACACATTACGGTGCTGCTGTAAAAGCGCACCCTATAAGGTATTTATTAATATAATCATATGCATTACACACGATGCAACAGCAGACAACATGCACAAACGCATAAGAAATGCTTCTCTTCAGTTAAATGTGGATAATATGATAATATGTATATTTGAAAATGTAAGGCACACTATACACACGGAGCTGAATAGAGACATATTTCAGCATCTTTTGATTTAAAATTATTATATATATCTAAAAGTGTAAAAAATAAAATAATTTTGTGTTACGTACGGTTTGTTTTTGTTACGTTATAAATAATCTAAACAACTTACATAAAAAAGAACAAGTGAATAGGGGTAAATTGCTATTATTAAACATATTTTCCATAATATCTTCGAAAATACTGAAAATAAGTATTACGTTATTGGTACCATTTTGAAGGCAATTTTACAAGGAATTAGCTGATTATATCGGGAAATATTTTAAAAAAATCGAAAGAAAAGTGTTTGAATTTCGAAAAATGTTCCATGACATATTTAACACCATGTATATATTTCTAAGTTATACCAGCTTGAAACATGCTAACTGTTAGCCCGCAAATCCGTAACAAAAGATCCACGTGCGACACTAAAACAGTTTTTAAGATAAAAGTTAAAATCTCAAAAGTAGCAACTGCCAAAATTTTTACAAAATTATCTTCAGTAACACTTGGGACGTGGAGGCATATACTACTCTAGACAAGAAATATATTATAGGTTAATTGACGTGTTATACTCTTTGTTTCTTTAATAAGTGCTATACTAGTTATTTAGTTGTGATGTTATTATATTATAGTGAATAAAAACAATTTTTAATACATAACTTTGTTTATTTCGAGTTAATAAAAAGTGATGAACAAATTAAGATGAATATTCTCTCTCTCAGGGTAAGTAAGTAAGTTCAAATACTATTTAAATTATACAAAAATAAGATTCCTTGAATCTTAATCCAAACTAAACTCAATATATCTTGTTTAAATATCAAAATTGAATTCAAATCTTCCGCTAAACTCCCGTCATACAATCGCGTATTGTCAAAAACCTTTCTACAACAGCAAACGTTTGTTTACATCAAAACTCCCGAAAAATAACTGTTATCATCAAAACACTCTAACCTCAGAATTCTTTTACGCTCTGAACGCCGGTTATAAGTTCGAAAGATGAATAAACGCTTACTTGGAGTACGACAAATAGCTTTCTTATATTCCGAATACTGATTCCAGTTCTGTAACAATCTTTTCAGCTCCAAATCTGCGTTATCGATGTCTCAGCTACTAAGGTTGTATCGCAGTCCCTCGATTGTGGCTCCAGGAATAGAAAATACGTCCCCCAATTCTTCGAAATTAATGGATTACCATCATTTTTGCACAAAACACACAACACTTCATCCTTGGCAAGTAAATCTTTAGTTAAATGACTCTTATAATTATTTAAATTTTGAAATTTCTAGATGTTTTCGAAAATACCACCCACTCAGGAAAATATCGAAAAAGAAGTCCCCCACAATTGTTTTAAACAACATTCATGTCTCCTAGGCATTAAGATCCCAGCAACGATGAAAGAAAATCGTTTCCAACGATACGACAACCTTTAATCGACCCACGTTCGTACGATCAGCGAAGGAACTTTATACCTAAAATTCCATGGAAACGTGCCCTTTTAAAATTATATACGATATAGTGAGTGTTTAGTTTGAATTTTCACAATAAATTTACAAAGTAGTTAAATACATAAATTAAAAATACAATTATAGATACATAATTTTATAACAAACATTTGTTGATTTATCCAGCCTTATTGCAAAACAAGGACTAATTACCTAAATCCTTAATAATGCATTTTGATTAATTTAATTCACGAAAGATTATGGTAAATTTATTCCGTTAATGTAAATAATATGTAATCATACAAATATTTCCTTGAAAAGTGTCTAGGTTGACAAAGGAGGGATGTATTTTGTTATGATGAGATGTTTATCAAGGGACTGTACCATAGCACAAAATAGGACTGCAAACAAGAAATAACCTAGTCTGTACCAAAGCGATGTTAGTAATATAGAATACCTATGCATACATTACGCATACTTTATTCGATCTCCCTCTTTGAACAAACAAAAACTTCTATTCTCCAGATATACCTCTTCGCTTCCCCAACTTTTGAGTGGCGTGCTCAAAGAACCGTTCCTCTCCATACACGTGGCACGTGCACCGCGGTGTACGGCGCGGCGCCCTCTATATGTTGGCTATGAATAATTCAAGTGGCGAATTGAGACGTTTGCGGCGGTTTTGATTTCCAACCAAAGACGAATAAAGTCGGAATTGTCGGAGGCCAGTTTTATGGAAATTCTATTATTTAACTTTTGATATGCGGGAGTGAATCCTTGTATTGTTTAACCAAAAGAGCAAGGAAAAGAAATTGAAATTATAAAACTTATAACGTCGTCTGCTTTTCCCCCTTTATTTTTTAAGATATTATTTCTGACAACCAAAATAAAAAAATAAATTTGTGGTGTTGGAGCAATATATATACTCTTGCTAAAGTCATGCAGACCAATAAATCTGTCCTCCTTTTTATTCAAGACACTTGAAAGGTTGGTGGATAGGTACATACATAAGAGATACAGATTTGAGAAAACAGCCACTCAATAATAGGCAGTATGCCTATCAACCGACTCTGCGAAGGTCGCTTTGGACGATCTCAACAAGCTAATATCAAAGTCAATAGAAGAAAAAGAGACACCTGTATTGACTGGACTCGAACGGAGCCTACATCAAAAGGAAGTTGCCCTTGCAGTGTTTTTAGACATAAAGGGCGCATTTGATAACACATAAACGCCCTCAATCAACCGATCCTTAATGGACCGGAACTTTAGCCAAATGACCAGCAGATGGGTTGACTGCATGCTAAGAAGCAGAGTGGTCCATGCCATCCATCCAATACTAGATAAAAACATCGTCATGTGGATAACTAGAGGGTGCCGCACTGCTATCACTGCTGTGGAGCTTGGTCGTGGATGATCTCAACAGGTCACTAAACGACAAAGGAATATGACATTGTGATAATGGCTTGGGGGAAGTTCCCGGGCGTATTGGCGGGCATCATGCGTAATGCACTGCGAATGGTGCATATCACAAGGGCTCTCGGTGGATAAAAGCCAGCCTGGAAAGATCCATTCACAATCGGCGACAAAAATACTCGAAACTGGGGCACTAATAACACTATCAGCAATAAAACTAAACCATCGGCCGGGTGCTAGCTGTGCTATGGAGACGTGCATCCAGTATAGTGTAGTTTTTGATAAGGTATTTGAAAGTGGATAAAGGTATATTGTCTGAACACATCTCTATCTGCTTAGTTCCATCGATAAGACTTGACAGATGAAGATAATCCGGCGTAAACCCGGGTCATAAAATATTTATTCTTTTTATTTAATTAGCAGCTTTGTTTTAGACGAATACATATTAAGTATATCATCGTTGAATCAATAAAATTTAGATTCAGGTATTTGTAAAACTTTCTCTACTACTAGACGGTAGTGTAAATGCAAAGCGGTGGGATTGTAAACCCGAAACGAAAAGCCATATAAGTCGTAGCAAATAAGCAAGTGCCATCGCGTAAAACTCCAATTGCGCAGAAGGCATTCCAAAGCGATTTTACTGTACGGAATCCGTGAAATCGATGACGACACAAAACTGGTGACTCCGTGTTCACGACAAGCAAACGTTGGCTATTGTATTGTGTTGTCTTTACTGTGGTTGAATGTGATGTCAATTTTTGCAATCTTATTGCTTAGGTTATAAATATTGCAGTATTTACTTAGAATAGTGATATTATTGTAAAATAAGAATAAATTTCTTAGAGAGGGTGTTGGGCATTAATTAACTACAAGTTAATTGAAGTATGATATCTTGTTCGCAAAGAATGTTATTCGTTATTAATTACCTCTTCTGCTCTTCCTCGACTGGTTATCTCTTTGTCTCCAATGGTTACTTTGGTGCCCTTTATCTTACGTCCTCTAACTAGAAGTACTGGCTCTGTTTTCTCTGGGGCGACCACCGATCTCCTCAGCTGTTGTCACTTCGTTATATCCTTAATGGTGGCGTTTGCCACGGTCTCGATCTTCTGGACTAATTCTTCGCACACCAGCACTGCCAGATCCTCCACGTACCCTATCAGGCGTACCGCCTCCCTCGTTGGGATCCTAAGTACCCCATCATAATACACGTTCTACAGAGTAGGGCCTAGTACAGATCCCTGGGGGACACCGCACGTCATGTCCATCATGCTAAACTGTCCGCACTTTACAATAACCAGGACCGAAAAGAACGAATCTCTAAGCGGATACGTCCGCCTTGAATCTTCGCGCAAAAAATTATTATTTACAATAATCCAAAGAAATATTAAACAAAACCGCAAACAACTAAACTAACTTAAATTATTTTAAACTTATAAACGTTAAGTGGAATTACTTGACTTAAAATATGAAATCAGATATTTAAAAGTTAAATTGCAAGCACATGATAATACTGTATACACCGCTGCTCAAATAAAAATGGCCGTTACACCTGATAGCAATGCACGATGATGGATTGACTCCGGTTAAGGCGATTTGCAATTTCTCTGTATGAAAAGCCATCTTTGCGCAAACCAACAATACTACCCCTATCGAGTTCGCTTAATTGGCGGTATTTTCCATATTGGCGCACTCTAGGCGTGATCACACCCTCAAAACAATCACAAGCGAAAACAATAAAGTACGGAACAATATCTCACAAAATATACACCTGACAAGATTGTCAAAAAATACTAAAGAAACTGACAGATAAGCCATGAACGTTTTTACCAAGTTCGGTAAAAAAATTCGTACCCTTTCTTGGTGTCACAGAGTATACATTATGATGTAATTAAATTACTTTGTAACTGAAGCTGTTCCATTAAATTATAATTGTAACTATGGAGGTAATAAATTATTTTTGCCCAACACTGATTAGTGCTAACTTGGTAAGTCGTTCTTATAGGCGCTTTTGAAAGCTTGTAGACAAAATATTCAGATTCCCTTCATCACGAATTTGCGAATAGAAACATTTTTTGCAGTTCTAAAGATAGCAACGCGCACGGTAAGCGTGTAATTCGAAACATCAATTCCCCAATCCCACATATACTATACATTAAGTTATAAATTACGTTCGAATATTAATACACATATCCGTTATCGAAGGCAATAAAATCAGATCTAACCAATAAACATTTCGTGACCACATTATCGAGAAACAATAAGCCGAAAACGAAAGCCGCTCCCCCTTCCTGCCCTATAAATATAAACGGGTTGGACGAGATATACGGCGTGCTTATCGATCTCTTCTTTCCCCGGACAAGTTAGTCCGAAATTTATTCGTCTAATTACAGAATTGGAAAATCGAGAACGGTTGGGGAATACGGCCGGCATCCGCAGGGCGTTGTTGGTAATTCTATTTCGGCTTTTTGAGGTAGCAACGCAGGAATGCTCCCATTTGCTCTGTGTACTTACTAAACTTGTTATTTTAATGTATAAAGTATACGTATAAAAGCTAAAATTTCGAACTCAATTTTGTTATTATTAATGTTATTAACTTGTACTTTATCTCCTCAAGACTGCAAAGTTGTTTTAACCGAAACATCGAAGACCGATGTAGTGTTCGCGAGTTCAGTATATATACCAACTTACCAACCGATTGTTTATTATTGTTTTGTTATGACGAAGTTATAGTTCTCGAGTTGATGGATTCTCGCTAACAATTTCATTGTTACGTATTGGTTAATAACTTTATTGTACGTATAAGATAATTTCATTGTGTTGACCTTCCGGAGAAGTGTATCATGATTATAATACTAATTAATTGTATGCACATACACCTATTGTCCATGCATGTTTGGTTAAGGCCAAACACACCTGCCACTTAAATAAACAAAACTGCATTTCCATCGGATTACCTAAATTGAAAAACAATGAAAAACATCATTGTTGATACAGTATTTATAGTGCTTCGAAGATAAATCTTTTAAATTTTAATTAAATCTTTAATTAAGTAAATACTGTTTTTATTCTACTAAATACCACTCAGCGTCATCTATTATACATTCACTGATTCCAAAGATATGCTAGATCTCAAATGATAGACGGCATGAAAAGTAAAGAGTCTAGCCCAATAAGCATAGTGAACTGGCCCCCAGAACGGATTTTTGAAAAAAGTTATGCATGGGCACTAACAAGTCATAACAAGGTAATATAGGGGTATTTTACGCCCTGACTCCCCACTGACCTTGAAATAATCAGAAAAATGTGCCCCAAATAGGCCTATCTTTAACTTTTTTTCCTAGAAAACTATTCTCCTTAAACAAACGGCGCTACCGCCATCTGTTAGATATTGAACAGTAGTACATTATATATTTTTTTGAAAAAATTTCATTCATAAAATCAAAAAAAAAATTATTTTGAAATATTTAAAATTATGCATTTTATGGTTCCTTCAGAGTGACAATCACCAAAAAAATACAAAATATCACTAATTATATATACTATAACTCCTATAAGTTTGATTAAAAAATAATGGGTGCAACATACTAAAAAAAAAACAAATCGAGTTATGACCATCTCTATGCTTATTATACCTATCTGCTGTTGTTAATCTTTTGTGCCTATAATATCACGAGTCAAGTGATAATCATAAAAAATATATTAATAGTTATTTGCGTTCCGAGTATAGATAAATATATTTTTTTGTTCGAGGTGGCAGTTCGTGGCCCGAAGCGGAGCTAGGCAAAAAGAACAAGGTAACCCTATTGTGGGTTCCGGGACACACGGGAGTGGAAGGAAACGAAATAACAGATAATCTCGCTAAGAGAGGGGCTAGAACACCTTTTGTAGGGCCCGAACCTTTTTGCGGGATAAGTGGCAGCATAACACTGGAGAAACTGAAAAATGAAATAGAGCAGAGAAAATCCAAATACTGGGAGAATCTCCAGGGAATGAGGCACGATAAAACTCTTCTGGGAATCTATAACCAGAAGAGATCTGCAGAAGGCATCCACCTGAGTAAAACTAATATTCGCATATTGACAGGGATCCTTACAGACCATTGTAAACTGAAAGGACATCTAAGCAGGGTTGGAATAGCGAAGGAAGCCGAATGTAGATTTTGTGGGGAACAAGACGGAACGTCCATCCATCTACTCACAAACTGCGCTGCACTGTGCAACTCACGGGCGCTCCACCTTGGAGCACGTGAAATCGAAGAGGGAGAGTTGGCTAATCTGGGGCCTTCGGACATTCTGCACTTTTTAAAAGGAATCAGACTGGACGGCCAGCTGTAAATACAGCGAGAAGAGGGGACACAATAGATCTTTCAGGTCGCAGTGTACTATCACCTTAATATCACACATACATTCCATGACGTAATAAAAAAAATCAAACAAAAAAATGCCTAAATACAATTAGAACCGAAAAATGCCACCAAATAATTATCGCTAACAATAGCGCACTTCGAAATGCCGGGTAACAGAGGCAAGATGGTTGAACACATTTTTTTTTCAAATATATCAGTGTGCAGAGCAAGTACTTTCGTTATTAAAATAATTAACGGTTTTATAAAACTTATGAATAAAAATCATTAAGGTATGTTATCTGTTCGTTCTTGCAATAAATTGCAAACCCCATTAAAAACAGTGGACAGTATATCATTTAATACTTTATTGTGGTTATATGGTGAATAATTTGTATGTAAAAATTTTGTTCATATCATCAACAAAATTATTTATTGAAGGAATGAAAGAATAGTTACTATAATAAATATTATCGTTGGGCTAATGTAATATGATTTGTTGTAGTAATAATTTGTATTTAATAATATTTTATCATAAAAATAAAATATTTAGTTCTGTGAATGAAAATTCACTGAATAAATACCCTATTGTTAATTTAACGGTTTTATATAAAGACGTAAAGAAAAGATTTTATTTCCCGCAGTAGTTTTTGTATAAACTGTCAGTTTTATTCGTCCATAAAAAGCGTAGGAGCTCGTAAATGGGTTACTACCAATTTTGCCGAAGTAAATCACAGTTACGGTTAGATTTACCACTTTTAAGAATATGAGTTATTAATATTTTTTTGAGTATACAACCAAAAGAGTTTTATTTAAGATGGGAAATTAAATACCGAAAAAGTACTGTTGTTTTTTAAATAAAAGTGTATGTGATATTTAAGCCTTTCTTTGTAAGATTGTATTACATTTACATTAAACTGTTTTTAGCACACCATCAGATAACTTTCCTTACCTCTCTTTGACATCAATGTTATGTAAAACCATTTTGTTTTTATAACTGAAATAAAATGCAAAAATACTCAACTGAATATCATCCTATACGCTGAGGGAAACACAGAGAAGCCATCTCATATTCTGCACCGCATATTTTAATGCCCCAGGCTCCATATAGAGAATCTGGAAGCTAAGTGCGTGTATAAACATGGTATGTAGATACAGTCTGCGAGATACGAATATAGTCAGTCGATGGTACACGAACCCTACGCAATAGAGCAATAATATCAGGATATTATTGCCAGGGCAACGGACAAAATGACATAGCAGTCGTTTAGAAATCATTGATTTATTTAGAAATTAAAAAAAAAAAAACAAGAATATCTTAAATTAATTTGGAAAATAACTAAATTATTTTGAAAAACCCTTGAGTACTAGGTGGGTTGAAAAGTAACCTCCTTGGGAATGAAAAAATTTTTTTTTTTAAATGTTTTTTTATTTTATTCAATATAGTCCCCTTTTAGCTCGATACACTTATTCCAGCGATTTTCCAACTTCTTGATCCCGTCCGAAAAGTAATTTTCCGGAAGGTCTGCAAAATACTCCTCCGTGGCGTCGATGATTTCCTCGCGTGAGCTGAATTTTTTATTGATGAGCCATCTTTTGAGGTTTGGGAAGAGATAATAGTCCGAGGGAGCCCAATCGGGCGAATACGGTGGATGCGACAGCAATTGGAGCCGTAAGTCATTGATTTTAGCCGTGGTTGCGATGCTCTTGTGCGCCGGTGCATTGTCTTGTTAAAATTTTTTTTCGCTTCATGTGAGACCGTTTCGCAGCGATTTCGGCCTTCAATCGATCCAATAATGCACAGTAATACTCGCTGTTGATGGTTTTTCCTTTTTCGAGGTAGTCCACGAAGAGTATGCCATGGCAATCCCAGAAAACCGACGCCATAACCTTTCCGACCCATTGGGCCTCCCTCGGCCGCTTCGGAGCACTCGTGCCGGCTTCAGTCCATTGCCGGGCACTCATTCTGTTCTCTGGTGTGTAATAGTGGATCCAGGTTTCATCAACAGTTAACTATCGACGCCAAAAGTCCGTCCGATTCCACATCAGCAAGCCCAACCACTCTTTCGAAGTGCTCTCGCGTTTGTGTTTTTGGTCAGGAGTGAGCATGCGCGGCACCCAACGCCAGGATAACTTTTTCATATGCAGAATATTGCCCAAAATATGGCGTGTGCGCTCAGTACTAATCTTTGTGGTATCTGCTAGCTCGCGCACCTTCATTTTCCGGTCAGCCAACACCATTTCATGTATTTTTTTTGACATTCTCCTCTGTAACCGCATCGGAGGGCCTGCCGCTGCGGACTTGATCGGTAGTGGAGTTGCGGCCACCACGAAACTCTCGAAACCAATATTTGACGGTGTAATCTGACGGAGCATTAGTCCCATAATATTTATCCAACATTTCTTTTGTTTTCTTCGCCGTTTTGCCTCTCAAAAAATAATGTTTTATGAGAGAACGAAAATCGTTTTTGTCCATGCTCAACATGATGCCAAACACGTCAACAACAATCAGCTGTCAAAACAAAACTAAATACAGCATCGCACTGAAATTTGGCATGTCTGCCTAAATATGAACGGACTTTAAGGCACCATAACCTCTTTTGCAGTAGCAGCGCATTCTGGCGGTCAAGGAGGTTACTCTTCACCCCACCTAGTAATACGGAAAGTAAATACCAATACTAAAAACGTCAATATTTAATTATAATGTGCATAAAATTATAAAAATATGTCAAAATTTTTAGAATTGCTAATAAAATCAGTATCTTTCTTGTGGTAGTTTCCGTTAGATATTGTATGGTTTAAATTTTAAAATTTGAATGTTTTTTTTTTAGTTTGGAATTTAAATGCAGGTTGTAGAATTTTGAAAAGCTAACGTGAAAGATTATGATGTTCCAGCACGAAAATGGTAATTTAAACAGTGGAAATTGAAGTGAAGACATCCAAGAAAATTCTTCTCTCTAAAGATAGTTCATAGTACAACATATCTCTTGCATTATGCATGTGTCATCGGCTGACTATATTTATATCTGGCGCACGGTATATATTTAGTTGCTGTTCTCTGTAACTCTATGGGAATATCGGGATCGTGAATTGATGGGCAAGAAGTATGTTTCGCTTCTTCGCGATCGATGAGGAAAAATATATAAGTAGTAGTGTCTAGAGCGCAAGAGTCAAGACTGATATAGTGAGGTGGCTTGAATATTTCAGATATCTCGACACTCGATATCCGAACAGCCCGGAAAATATGTTGTACTTCGTCGTGGTACTTGCGATCTCCGTGAATAATTAACGAACACTTTAATAGTTAATTCCGAGATGGAATTCCTGGAAGTATGTTGAATACATTCGGACGACTACTAGAATCCCTTTTTTTCCGTTTAGGATCGGGGGAAAGTGTTCAATATTTCACTATTTCTGTTTTGAAAAGTTAATGGTATGTGCGTGAATTTATTTTAGGAGGAGTTTCCAAATAGTGCGAAAAGAGAAACTAGAACGGTATCAACAATCAGAAGCTCTGATTTATTCATGCATTTTTCCTATGGAAAATATTGGGAAATAGGACAAAAAATGTCAACTTTTTATTTAGTGTATTGACAACACTGATCGTACACAGAGAGTTGTAAAATTTACACTTCCCTGTTTGTCGGAAATTGAAGTAACAACTTCTAGTATTGTACGAAATTTTACAATAACTCACTGCAGTTTTTTATACCACAGTTACGAAAAGAGCAATAAAATTGTCAGAGGGAATTGTAGTACAATCTTCTACAAAATACTGTGAAATGCTTTACAATATCTTACAACTAGTAAATATAATAAATTGCGCACGATGAAGTAGAAATCCTGTGAAAGATTTGCAATTATTACTACTGTACAGAGAAAACTGTCTAGTTTTTTCATGTGCGGACAAAGTTTTGCTGTAGAAAGCTGTGAAGATCCTAGACAAGGAAAGTCAAGTCTTCTCCTATTTGAAAATTGATTTTGAATTGAAATTCACAAAATTTTTAATAAGGCCAAGCTTAATGTGCAACGCGCTAGAATAAAAGTTCAAGAAAGTATTTTTCCACAATCAAAATTGTGTTGCCTTATTCTAGCAAGCTTACTTACATATTGCAAGCGATTAAGTCCAATGAGTTATCGAAAAAATTACTATGCACTCAATCGTCAATATCTTTTTTACTTTTCGGTCGATTTTCTTCTGGTTGGCGTTATTTTTTGCGTAAATGTATCGGCCCTACGTATTGCTGTGTACTGAATGTACCAGCAAAAATGCCAAATGAAATTTAAAAATGAAAAATTAAATTAGCCAGCTCAAATGATAACAATTTTTTTCAGTCGCAAAAGAACAATTAAACTCAGGGTTACTAACATGAAAAGTAAAATGTGGGTGAAAGAAATCTGACTTCCTTTTATACTCAAAAAATTTAAAAGGTTAAATCAAAAATAAAAGAACAGTATTTTGAATGACATAAAAATTCAATAATTTTATTACTTTAAAAAAAAAAAGAAAAAAAATTAATTACAAACTTTGCAGAAAAAAAAAAACCTTGGACAAAAAGGTCCTGGTCTAAATCAAACCTGCATTTGACTTTATATTACAAAAGGACAATTCAAAATCCTTTTACAAAGCAACAGAAAACAAAAAGTTCAGGAAGATAATAATTTTTTCTTCAATTCAATCCACGTGGGCTTAATATTAAAACAACTAAATTAAACGTGGAAAATTCAAGTAATTTAAATAAATGAAAAAAAAAGCAAGCACAATGCTTTTATTCACCCAACCCGAGGTGATTAATAAATAATTACAAATCAGAAAAATCAACAACGAACAAAAAAATTAACTCTTTAAACTTAAAATATCTTCCTGCACGTAAAAATAATAACAGATCTTATATCTAAATTGTGTACACAAAAATTCAATATCAATTATTATTAAATGAGTTCCGTGATGAACGAAATAAAATCAGAAACGTGAATTCAAAACTTGAAATCAATAACCACAAAATGTCAGCAATGAAATACAACTTTATATATCTACTTACTTTCGTATCGATCAAGGAACTGAACTCACAAGGTTAAACAATCGTATAAGTATAAAAATCTTAGATGCGTGCGATGCAACGCACACAGATCTGTCCGCAAACGGACGAACTCGCAAAACAAAACAATATATATACAATACCAGTGAACGCAAAATGTACACCTGACTGAAATGAAAATAAACAACTGAACAATAAAATAAATAAATTAAACAATCCAAAACATTAACTAAATCTTATTTGAAAATAAAACAATTTGAAATTTCTCGCAACATTGACAAACGCTTAACGGAATGAACAAAAAGAACTTAATTTACAAAAACCCGGGGTGCCAGACCACAGCAGTACGTGTAGAGAAACCGGACGTTTTTCATCGATTTCTATTTTTCCGTGGCAACAGAATCAGTTTAAAGATTTAATTTTGGTTGAAATCTGGAATATTTTATTATTATCTTTTATATCTTTTATTTGATACCAAGAATAACCAAATCGGACACATCTAGCTCCAGATATAGTTTATGAAGTGCAAGAAGGTCAAAGAAATGAAAAAATTACAATATCTCAAAAACTATTCCACAAAAAGTTTTTAAACTCATCAATTGGACATTTTTAGTGTAAACCAGTTTAATTGGAAAGGTTTCCCTCACAAAGTTGTAAGTAAAATTCACTTTCTTTTATGTCCATACTTTGAAAAAGTAACAAAGGAATCTACTTAATTGACAAAGATTTTTTTAGAGGATTTCAAAAGGGTTTTAGTAATAAATTCAACATGAATGCTTTCACAAATCGCAAATGGAATTTACTTACTAATAACTCTTTTGAAACAATTAATAAATCTACGCATATCTTAAATAAAAAATGATCAGAATTTCTATTAGAATATTTCAAAACTATTAAATAAAAAAGAATTTCTTTGACATTGTTTGACTATTTTAACAGAAATTTGATTACATATCTGTAAAAATGTATCTAAAACATTTTACGATATAATCTGCCCTCAGGATTAATTATAAAATCTTGTTTAGATTACGACAGTTAATATTAATTCTGAAAGCGTAGTGAAGTTCAACTTTTCCCTTTGAAAAGTTGTTTCATCTTGTTATGATTTAGTTAGCTACAAAGGCGATGCGGAATAAACAAGTCCAAGAAGAATAATTACCCAAACCAACCAAAACTCTATGAAATATCGATAAAGCAATTAAGTGTACCTGATACGTGCCTCCTTAGGTATACAGAAAATAAAAAAAAAAGCCTCTATTATTATACGAATGACCTATAGATAAATCGTCACTTACAATTAGATTTAAGCGACGCTAAAGGTAATCAGTTTCATAATTTTTCTTCCAATTTTCCTGCTTTATCGTGGTTTATCATTAGGCGTTGGATAATAACCCTATACACTTTCATGTACATGAGAAAATAATAATATGACAGTAATAAAAGGAAGAATACAATGAATAATGTATAAACGTAGGACTCAAATTAGAGATATTACTCAGTATATGAAAGCAGATAGTAGTTAGTGGCTATTTATAGAATACAAGGTAATAGTTTTAGGGATTAATTCATCATTTTTGATAAACCAGCTATTATGTAGGCATTATAGTTTGTAGGTTAAGTTCACTAACAATAATTGTCTATAAATATCGCAGCACTTTTTGCTTTAAGAATGTAAACCATGAATTTTTATAATAATAATAGATATAAATGAAAATTACTAATTGTACGCAGTTTAGTGCAATTTTTACAGTGTGCAATTACTACTAAAGGCTAGCGTCCGCTAGGGTGGAGCGGGCCGCATCGCAACGCAACGTAAAAGTGATGTATTGCGACACACAATTATATATTGTAATTTAAAAAAAGAAATTATATTACGTCGTTAGTAATGACTCTTTTAAAATATATATAAAAATGTATTTCATACGGGTCGTTAATGGATTCGTATTGAAGAATACTAGATTCTTGCTACTTATCGTGTTTTAATTATCTTTCAAATTTGCCACTTTAATTCGGTAGCTTTTACTTGCGTTGGTCACTTGAGAATCAGCTTTAAATTGTACTAAATGCGGGTTGGTACCGACCAAATAGTTTACCGCCAGATTTTTGATGAAGGGTGCAAGTTTGTTTGATTCTTAATAAGCGGTGTATCGGATTACAAAGAAAAGGAAAAGACAAAATAAATAGGTGAATTAAATAATCTATTAAAAATAAGTAAAATTTTGTCGTTGAAACGGTGAGAATGGCAAATCAACAGGTAAACAGATAAATTAATCTTGTCTCAACGTTCTTAAAATTAGCTAACCTATACTTAAGCAAAATAGATGTCCATTTCTTATCGTCTAAAAAATCGGTTTACCGTTCTAGGATTGAACTGAAGCTTGAATAGTTTTGAAAATATCAGTCCTTAAATGGATTATGACTACTTAAAACTTCCCACAATCTTATAACTGGCTTAAATCACACTACAATTACAACGATCTCTCTACAATTAAATCTATTTGGGCAAGTCATGTTTTTATAGTCTTTTCGGTCACTCTCTTATATTTACGATTTTTAATTTTTTTTTGGTTTTAGTTCTCTTAAGAAAGCGTCGCAAATTTTTCAGAATATTTTTTCGATATCGTATTTGTTGATATCTTATCCGATGTTCGATTCCGGTTGCTTCTTTCTTGATATGAGGTTCAATATTCGGTCTCTCAGGAAAATCTCGAGTCCTGTCCTATTTACGCCGCTCCTGGTACGTCTGGTATTGAAAATTTCGGATATTTCTCCCAAGTACGTTAATCCTTTTGTTTTTTTTTGGGTTTGCCACTAATTTTATTTTGTAGTTTTATTTGGCGCTCTTTATTAACTGTGTGTTGGCTACTAAGCTTTGGGTTAAATTTCAGAATTAATTTTTTTATTTTGCCCTTAAATTTTACAATTTTGTGCAATTACACTTTTGATTATTAAAATTTGCGTGCGTTCTGTATCCACACTATCTTTTTGTTCGATTTTTCTAAACAACTTCTTTCATCAGCTTCCAAGAAAACGTCAATCGTCGCTGAATTCATATGAGAAGATTGGTCACTTTCGAATTGTAACCTAACACAGTTTAATTGTTTCTTTTTCGCTTAATTAAGGTTTTCAGAGACTAAAATATGATAACTATCTTTGACAAACACATTAAATCATAATAAAACTCTTATTTTATAACAAATAAACATAAAACTGACATTTGAAATTACAGATCTCATTAATTTTCTGTTTTTCGTTGTTCCCCCGCTAGATGACTCTGGCTTGATATGTCAAAATTGTAAATGTCAAATCAGTAATTAAAATATGGTTTCTAACACGAATAAACTTAAATCTTCTCTTAAAATAAAATTAATATCTAAATATTTTGTATCTTTCTTGTTTGTTGTGTGTTCTGAGCTGGTAATGTTAAATTTCATGGGTGTAATATGTTTTTATATCACAATACGTTTAACATAGGGCTGCAGTGACGGCTCGTCAGGGGACGCTACGGAGGCTAAGCCTCCCCTATTACTTTTAATAAAATAAGTAGCGTTTATTATGTATTAAAATAATGTTTAAGCATCGGTTATATACTAAAATAAAGCAATTTTGCAAAAAATATATAATCAATAGCATATTTATTCATTACTTAATTTAAAAACGCAAACTAATTTCCAATAATGCACGAAATTTTACTGTACGCACTATAATAGCAAGCGAGGAGGCTAGCCACAGATTTGGCACCGCACCGATGATTAATGCCATGGCTGAAAGCAATGTGTCTCCGTAAGTGCACGTGTACTTTATACGGCGAATACGTATGGTTGGAGGTTTGCCGCCCCGGTGAGATCCTACCCGATCGGCATGTTATCGTGCGTTATCGGTCGTAAAACGCTGCTACGCAACTTCCCATGCGACTCCCAGCTCCCAGTACTATGCGTTGGGTGAGTTTTGCACAAAATGGATAAAATGAATTTATATTTTAATTTAATCTATTTTTTTTTTCAATTTTCATTCTACACTAACAATGCTACAATAATAACTATAAAAATATAATTTATTGACTGAGAAGGGTTACTTAGGCTACAGTAGCCTCCTTTGAACAAAACGTCACGAGCCGCCACTGGGCAGATGACACTTTCTCCAGTTCTTGTATTGTGCCACTGTGATGACCTGGCGAGGACAAGGTTTCTAGTACTGGGCGTAGAGAGCGCCACAGCTAACAGCTACATAAAGGAGCCACTCTCAAATATACTAAATTAAGAGGGCAAAGTTGGAAAGCGCCTTCTAGGACAAAGAGGATCACAATAGATCTGCAGAGGTCACGATGAAATAGGTTAGTATAGCTCTAATTTAATCTAATCTAAACTAATGGTAGTAGCGCTCACAGATACGAACGAGCCACCCGCCTTATATTATAGGAAGAATAATAAATTGTTGCTTGCATTGTAGATGGCGTGCCTGAATGCAACTATGCATGAAATATCGTTATTGATGTAAATTTAACGGTAGCACGATTAAGAGATAGTAGTCCATATATTATACACGCTTTCATGAAACAAAATACTTATTAAGTTTAAAACATGCACTGCTGTTTCCATATAGTAGCAAGGACACGCAATTTTACTGCACTTATCAAACCCCATTCGACGGTTATGGAGCAAAAATTAAATTCTCTTTCACCACTATTAACTAGATTCAAAACTAACTTCCAACAAACTCATTGCTATGCATATTACCCATTCAGACGCGTTTGCATCCACGCTGCACTACTGTACACCCTTAGCCCTATTACCGCCTGTTTTGCAAGCACTTCGAGTCGAGCAGATTCTCGCTAGGCGACAATAAGCAGTTGCTGAACAGTTCTAAGGGATTTTCTATCTCGCGCCGTCTCTTTGTTTCCTTTGGAAAACTACGCCAGCTGTGCCAACTTTTAAATTAGTTAACGAACTACAGCGCATCGATTGTCTAGCGCTATGAAGGTTGCCATCGCAGTGTCGAGGCTGTGCCATATTGAATATTCATGAGATTCGCACGGAACGCGAGATTGAGGAAACTATACTGAAATATACGTTCGGGAGGAAATTCGTTTGGTATTTGCAGGTGCTAATGAAAGTAAAGTTATCGCTGGAGATCGATCCAATTTGAAAAGCTATTGGAAAAGATTGAAGCGTATTATTGTGGTATATGGATTGTTCAAGAAAAACCAAGGTTAGCTACGAGTTTTTCTTTTGCAAAATATGTATAGCTCTTATTAAGAAAAAGTTAACGACTTCCGCAGAAATGACTTAACTTGAAATACGTTCTCTTTTCGGTTTTAATTACTAAATTATATAGGGGTCTAAATGATTTATAATATGTCCATTTGACGGGATTTCTAGTAGTCTTAAAAGTTTTATAGGCGTCATCCCGAAGAGACATTAAATACCGAGTGTTGTCACTAAGCCAAGATGCATAACCCCTCACCCTACCCAGTGGTAAATTTCATCGACTATAGTTATCCTATACCAGCTTACCGGGACATAAACAGAATTAATTAATATCAATGTATTTATTTATTCGACAATAGATTTCTGTTTTTATAATATATTTTGTGTTAGGAAGACACACGTGCGCACTTATTGTAAAGTAGATTTTCTGATATTCTTATTCATTTATTAGAATACCATTTCGTATATGATACCAATTCTTGTTGTTATGCATAACTAAAAGAAAAAGAGCATTGGCTTGACATATAGACCCAGAACCTGTTTTCAGGGCATACGTTTAAGAGCAAGTTGTACGACGTTCGAGTGTGGAGTGTTGCACTACTGTGTTAACTTACTTTTTACTACTTTACTTATGTGCTCTCATTTACTTACTTATTGCTACCTTACTTATTACTTTTACGTTGACCCCTGTATGTCTAAAACTCCGCGTGCTGGGATTTGTCTCGCGGACGTACGATGGCGCTGCGCGGGCCGGCTTTTAAGTGAATGCCGTGATCGGTGTTGCGCCTTCTACGTCGTTACAATAATGTTTAAACCACAGAGTGGTAGCTGTTAAAAGTGTGAAAAGGGCCGGGCTGGCTCGCTTTAGCCCAGGCCGGGCCGAGCCGAGAAATTCCAGATTCGGGCCGGGCCGGACTTTTTATATAACGAAAGCCCTTTGATGGATGCAGACTGTGGCTTGAAAACTATAACAAAAATCCAAAAAAAAAAATGAAAAAATCCCTTACCACAAAAATTAAATTAGATTTGTATCTTTTAATTTTTGTGGTAAGGGAGTTTTTCATTTTTCTTTTGGATTTTTGTTATAATGAAAGCCCGTTCGGTCAAGTTTCTTCAGGCAGCCAAATTTGCTTGGCAACTGCTTTCTAATATGAATAAACCATTGTATTCTATTCTATGTATCACCATTTACATTGATTAACGTAAAATACATATATATATATATAGGTACTTTTCGAATAGAATGATATTTGATAATTGGATTTGTAAGTCTATAAACTTTGAGTTTTTATTTTGGTATGTACGCCTCGGTAGACAGTTGCTACCTTTATCAAGCTGTTGATACTGCTACCATTAATTTCTTAATTACATATAGTAATTCAGATATTTTTCTGTCTTTGTCGGATAGTCTTAATTTTTATTTTTTTTTCAATTGCGTTTCATTAACATACATCTATAATACTGGTATGCACTATTTTTTGTTTTATTATTTAATAAATGGATAAACCTTAAAATTTTACAAATACGCATTTTGAAATCAGACACACAACCATTTTATATTTAGAAAATTGCATTTTTTGTATATTACATTTGCATTTTGTAAATGGAGAAAATAAAATCCATATATAAAGAAGTTTATCTATGAACATCATTGTACTTCTTACACAATTTATTTTTTCGCAAGCATAATGAATTTGAATACCTATTATATGTATACCTTCTAGTATATATGTTAAGTACATCTTTAACTTCATAGCGAAAAAGTGATATTCTTTTTATAATAATGCTTATTGGAAATGACAAATATTATATAAATTGTCTATTCTGTTCTACTATTAAGCCATCACTAGCTGCTAAAGTTTATTATAGATATTTTCAGTTGCACATAAAAAAAGTAATTCTTTAAATTGAAACAGTTTTCCTAAAGAAAGATAAAGTTTTGGAAGGACAATCGGTGATTCACACGGGCTGACGGGCCGACGGGCCGAAGGACGAGCCTGTTTTAGAAAAGAGCGTGCCCGAGGCCCCGGGCCCCCGAGGCCGAGATAATTCCCAAAATGCGCACCTCTAGTAGCTGTTGGTGTGAGAGCGCGGTATCCAGGGTTACTATCGCGGTGTGCAACAATTTAAACAGTGAACGCGTTTTATAAATCAAGAATTTATTACCATAAAACAGATGTGAAGAACATCAAATATGTACAATGACAAAAAAACAGATGAGTAACAAAAACACACAAACATGTACAATCGTAAAAGTAAACAAATCTTCGCGGAGCTTCGCAACGCTTTTAAATGTAGACACGGAATTTTACCGGTTTTAATTCTGATGATAACGTATATATACCGGTTGTAACGTGTTATGTCGGGCCCGGAAACTGTGGTGGCGCCAATTTTACGAAACGAGAATGACTGGGGATAAAGCCCTATGCGCACCAGTGAGTTTTGCCGACATAACTGCCAGGCTGGTAGAATGCTTGCGTTGCATCAGTAAGCTGTGCCGACACCTACTGCCAGACCGGGAATATCTGGGAATCTCTGCGTGTATCAGAAACGCTGTGTCGATACGACTGCCAGATCGAGGATCGGTTGCGATGGTGAGAGTCGGGCGTGCGTGAACGGACGTACCGTTTGCGAAGACTATACTCGCATCGCAAACAAGAATAAATAAATAAAAACTTGCGGTAGTAACGCCACCGACTATGGGAAAATCAATCAAAAGAAAAGAAATTAATGATTAATTCACGACAAACTCAAAATTTACATTAAAATGGATTTTCCCACAGAATGGCACTTTACAAAGTAAGTGATACTATCCAACAAAAATACAAAGAATACTGCAACAATAAAATGAGAAAAATTCGTAGAAAAGCCTTAATGGGTCTCCCATCAGAATACTGTGTACCTAAAGAATACCTACAAAAAGTTAGGAGCAGGAATGACAGAAACAATATTTAACAAGCCAAAAATGGATTTGTATTAACCGGCTAGAGAGTTGTACAGATTGAATACTTATAAATAGTATTTCTAAACTAAATTATTTAAAACAATCATTTTTATTTTATTATTATTAATATTAAAACACTACATTTCCTTTTTAAGAAAATTTGCATTCACTAGAAGCCCCCGCATTTCCCATAGATTAGCGAGGGTGACACCCGCCACTTTTATCTCCCAAATCCGCCAAACAAATCTGAAAGTCTAATATCATACCGGGATAACAGATGGAGCGAATGATGTGGCAGATTTAGGCTGCACGTTCCCTGCCTACGGACAATTTTTTTCCACGGCTGCGGGAAAGTACGGCACATAATCCGCCATTTCGAGGTGATATATCCGGTGGCTATTCCCAACGTCCGGTGGCTGTCCCCTTTAGGCATGCGGGATTTCCGAAGCCCGATAAGCGTCGCTGGACGCCTCTGTGATAGACGCTGATGGACTTTTGATGCTGACTGCGAAAATGATACCGAGTACACTCGATTTAATCAGATGGAAGATCGATAACGAAAAAAAGAATCAGATGTATAGGCATAGTAGCGAATCGTGTGGACGGTAATTTGGGTGGAGCCATTTCGGAAATTGGAAAATATATTTACAGTGTTATGCACAGATAATATATCAAATATAAATTCTTTTTGTTTTCAAAAGCTATTTTATTAACAACTATTAGATTTTTATATCACAAATCGCACAAAATTTCCTACACAGTAAGAAAGATTTCATTGTTAAGTAAAAATTTGTTAGAGTTAGGTACACATTTTGATCTTGAAGTAACGAAAATTAGTAGTTAATGCAACAAATACCTTTGTTAGTTTACATTTTATAATTTGTATACCCACTCTGTTTTGAACATGCATTTCTTATGTCTTCCCCTTGGGGCGATAAAATATCGATACATTTTCTGTATACCAAGGCCAAGTACTTCGATTCAGCTCAGATTCACAGGTAGAAAAAGAGCAGTTAGTAAAACAACAAAGAAAAACATTATCACTTACTTAACATTTAAAGAACAAAGGAATTTTACCGATGAAACATTTGCATACAATAATCTCTTGGCTATTATTGGAAATTTAGTCTAATAGGTGTTTTTTTAAAATTCTACTTGTGCCCAATCTTGTTATTGACACTATCTATTTTTATGGTATACATTTATTTCTCGCTTATATTTGAAATCTGTGTGTCTAATACTATTATATGGACACGGACAAGGGATAATCTTTTTCTTAGAAACAAAGGTGCTACCAGGCCTACTAAAATAGTTCATGATTTCTAGATAGGTTATTTCAATTTGTAATTAGATATATCTGAATTCGATATTTAGTATTACTTGTAATAGTAGTTTGTAGGTGTAGTTTGAGGTGAGTGAATATATCGCGAAAATGCCCAGGCGATAAAATCAGAGTGAATTGTTATTAGAAACGAGGGGGAAAATCCTATCTCTATGGGAAAATGGGAAAACAAAAAGGGAAATAACCCAAAAAGTAAACTTATGATATTTAAAAATACATAACATTATACCGGGTGCCCAGCATAAGATGCAACTGTCACTAGCCGATTTATTATTGTCTTTTTGAAAAAATGTTTCAAATAAATGTTGCCTCGAATCATATTCTACACATGCTAAAATTAGTTTCAGTAATGGCGGACTTCCGGTTGTACCTATATACATACTAACTTTATTATTTTAAATGGAACACCCTGTATTTTATTGCACTTTTGCATTCCTCGTTAAATTTAAATAACAATACGTTAGGGATACATTGGGGCTACGTTGTACCGTTTCCGAATTACATGACGTTTCTCGAAAAAACAAAAAAAATAATATTTGCAGTGTCTTCGCTGTTTGGAAATACCTCTGGAAGTATGAAAGTTGGAAAGATGCGGTCTTCAGTTTTCGCTTAACCATGAAACAGCACAGGTCTTTTATTTTAAAATTGTTGCGTTTAAATTACAGCATTATTAAATAGGGATCTGTAATTTTCGAACTCTAAAATCATGGCTAACTTGATTTTTTTTTAAATTGAACGGTATATATATATAATTTTAAATTGATGTAAAATTTAATTTTCTTTGGATTTTATATGGCTATCATTGTGTCTATCAACGGTTAAATAATAAAAAAACTCTTATTTTATAACAATTTAAAACTGATATTTGAAATTACAGATCTCATTAATTTTCTGCTTTTTGTTGTTCCGCCGCTAGATGACTCTGGCTTGACATGTCAAAATTTTAAATGTTAAACTAAGTAATTGAAATATGGTTTCTAACGCAAATAAACTCAAGTTCTCCGTTGAAATAAAATGAATATCTAAATATTTGTATTTTCCTTGTTTTTTTTTTGTGTTCTGAGTTTGTTTCATGGGTGTGATATGTTTTTATATCACACTGTGTATTCAAGGAGAGGGAAGACATTTTTTACATTTTTTATAATTTTTTATACTTACCTAAATGATGATTTCTTTTTTTTTTTGCTGTAACGAACCTCATTATTTTGAACAGTTATTAGTATTTTTTTGGAAATTTGTATACTGTATTGTTTTTTGTAAGTATTAACAAATTAGTACAAAAAAGGACTAGTTATGATAACCTAAAACAGATTTTATTATTTGTTGTGTGCTTGTGTTATTAGCGACGAGCAATAGAAGAAAATAATTCTATAGATGGTTTTATTTTGCATGGCTATCACGAGCCATGTTGATCTTAGTATATTATATAGTTGTAATTGGCATCTACCCGGATTTTAAATGAAATTGAATTTGTTCGTCAACATCTATTTTCGCCGATTAAATTTTAAAAAGAGCACTTCGCAAGATCATTAATTGGATCAGAAACTTATTTTTATAAGTAAAATTAAATCATCAAAGATATATACAAGCCGCTTATATACCATACTTACCTTTTTACCAGCTTTACCAAAGTCCCGCCTTTGAACGGAGTACCAACTCGTTAAATTTACATCCGTCGCTTTCGTTCTGCATTAAGCGCGCTCGAAACTTTTTAATTTGTATCGCAAAACACCTATCCACTCGCTCCCTACCAAAACTTTGTTATCCGCGCAGGGAACAAACAGGAAACACTAAAATTTCCTTCGCCTAATATTCAAATTCCGCCAATTCATTAACGGCACACCGCCGGCACTGTCTGCCTTACTCTGCCAACTTCGGACGCATTTATATTTGTGCCCAAACTTGGTTACATTACTTACCTCCCGAGGCGTGCAGTTGCCCATAAATAAAAGTTTTATTTCAGAACTGATAAGCGAGCCGGTGAGTTATAGAAGAAATAAAGTGTTCGTTTCATAAGGTTTATTTTTAAATAAAAAAGTTACTACACCGTTCGAATTACATTAATAATATCTCTTTAATTATATTTATAATATTCACGATAATTTATAAGGTTATCTTATTATAATCTTTGGCAATCGAAAAAAAAAATAATGATATCAGTTTTATTTATATTTTAATTATAATAGATTTCGTTTATTTATATAATATATATTTCACATCATATTTTTATAATATAATATATAATATGTACAGTTATTTACATGAAAATTAAAATATTTTCAATCGGATTAGTATAGTGAAATGTTGTGGTTTATTTTTCTTACAAGTCCATCTCAGAATATCAGAGTTATTTGACGTATTAGCTTCTAGTTTCGTTTTTATAATCACGTATTCTTATGTATGGTGAGCATCACTAGCAAGACGGTGCCGCAATTGATGAACAACTGTTGACTGGTGGATTTGGAACTCGTGTTGGCGTGTTGCATGGCTGCAGGTTTCTCTTCTGTAACATAGTAAATGGAGAAACCAATTACCGTACTGTGACGAGTGAATAGATTGTAAAAAGAAACAATAGTTTCGGTAAAGACAACGAGGCATTACTACCCCTATCTCAGAAATAAAGTGTAAGAGGTACGAATTAGTTAGTTTTTATGAAGATCATAAAAAGGAAAGAAAGGCCACACAGAGGGAAGCTGAAACGCCTATTAAACTCACGTAGCCACTTCATAAGTCCAACAGAAAACTAGCTGCATATTTTGTTGCTAATTTGTTACGCAAGAATTAATTTTGTTGCTCCATCCGTTTCCGAGAAACAATAGCAAACGCCAGTTTAATATTAGCATAGCGTAGTAGCCACTCGCTGCAAGTATCGACTTGAATTAAACGCGGTATTTTGTTGCTATTTGTTATGTAAGAATTGATTTCACTACCAAGGAACAAAAGGACTTTGACAGGTTTAATAATATTAGATTCAAATTACTTTAAAGCTTTATTGATAATCTGCCCAGCAATTAATAAATTAACAACAAGGAGCGAATGTCAGAAATCAGAGTATACAATCAATTCCGCTTAATTGGGCTACCGGTTATTTGGGGCAGTTGCTTATTTGGGCAAAATCTTAAGGAACAGAATTCAAACTATGACGAAAACGGTATTTTACATCGGATATTTGGGACAATATTCCACTTAATCGAGACAAAAGATTTAAGAACGAAATTTCTAATATGTACAGCTCGACGTTGCTTATAGCACTTGAGCGGTGACCGGTGCAGATCAGGGATATTAGGGCAAAAATATACCTTCTGCAAACACTACAGCTTCTTACTGATAGTTGGCAAGCTATAAAATTTACATACAAAGCTGCTTTGCTGTCTCTCCCTCAAAAAATTTTAACGAAACAGAAAGCGACATTATTTCACGAGTGTCCATTAGTAATTATCAGGAATTAGATAACACTTCACCATGTTATGATGACACTGAAAACTATGAGTATGCAATTATTGATGGTATTCAATCAGAACGTCAAATATTAGATTAGGACACTGACTTTGATGGCGAAATTCTACCAGTGCCAGTAAGAGTCTAAGAAGCAGGAAAATACATCGCCATATTCCAACGCTTTTTTATGTAGGAAGGCAATGATGAAAGTCCTATGGGCTCACTGGTAAAGAGTCTTACAAACACAAAAAGCAGGCCGGCACTTCATGAGTTGTTGCATAATTAAAATTTAGTTTTTTTTTCTGATATAAAGAATGTACTTATTTTTTTATTGCTTATTTTTATTCTTATTATATAGATCCGACCAGAAATGTGTTTTTATTTAATTTAAAATTAAACTACAGGAGAAGACACTTTTCTGTAGAACTTCGTTCAATTGGGGTAGCCGCTTAATTGGGCCAAAACGTTCTGGTCCCAATGTGTCTCGATTAAGCGGGATAGACAGAAAACAATTGCTGACAATTTTCATAATTGACAATCAGAAATTTCTTGGCTAGGTTATTTGTTTATTAAAGGTTTCTCTTATGAGCAACTTACCTACTGTCGAGTTCAAAACATGCACATTAATCGAGGATGGCACCACGTTGGATGGACTGCACGTATAATTACCATTGTGACTCTTATCCGTTTCAGGTATCAGTAGAACGCTGGACGACCTATCTGTTGTCACCTTGACACCTTCATCGTAGTTGATCATCTTCTGCTCGTGATACCAGAAGACGTACGCCGGCGGTTCGGTGGCCTGTCGGAAGGTGCACACCAGCCTCAGTAAAGAGCCCGCGCGCAGATGCAAATCCGGAGCGCCCAAAATTTCGGCCGTCGCTTCGGTCACCCTCAACTCCAAGAGGATACTGCTGGAAGGATGCGTCGACACTTGGCACTCGTAGAATCCGGCGTCCGACGGCTGGACGTGCTTGATGAGCAGGCCCCAGTTCTGCAGGTGCCTTACGTGCTCCACCATGAATCGATCGTCCGAGTTGTAGGTGGACAGGCCGACGGTGAGCAAGTGGAGGTCGTTCTTGCGTATCCACGATACCTGTGGGAATTACGGGGAGTTATTTACTGCCACGCGGGGAAACACCGGGGAGTCGCTGGTGTTAGCGTTGTTTGCGAGAAAAAGTGTGTCGGCGTGTAAGCGAGGGTTAATTAATCTTCATAATCATTAAGGTTCCGGAAAGTTTTCTTTGTTACTAATGTTGGAACGACGGAATTTATCAGAAAATTCTATTTGGTTAAGAAAGTTATTAATTTACTGCGTTGTTTAGCCAGCGAAAATTTCAGAGTATTAATATTAACATTAATAGAGTATAATCGAATATGATTTGCCCTGCGCTCACACATATGCATCTAGTATACACCACGTTTAGTAGATTTTGACAGTATTAATTATAAAACAGAGTTGGACATTATTCAGATGAAACTATTCAAGTTGATTATTTAAATACAAACTTATCTAGATCTTTTTTATTCATAAATAAAACTATCTAGATAAATACTCGAACATTATTCATAGATAATTTTAACTATAAATAATTTCCATTTAGATAATTTTATGTAAAGATAATTTCAAACTGGATGATTTTAGCTAAAGATAATTTCAAATTAGATAATTTGAACTAAAGATACGTTCAAACTAGATCATTTTAATTGTAACTGCGCTGCCCATAGTTAAAGAAAATTTTATTGTAAATAAAACACTAAACAATGTTGTCTCCAGGATTTCGGACACACCCGAATCCAAGGAAATATCAATTTGTGGAGCATTTAATAATGCAACTCCTTCATCTTTATACAAGGGGTTATAACGTGAGGTGTACAACCGATCATAGCAAGTTGGAATGCCGCTATGCTTACAAATAGGCTTCCAATAACGACACTAAGCGGGCAGATAGTTAGGTTCAGGCCGGACATTTTCTGGTGTGTGCAGGGTAGGACTTTATTCCCACTGTTGCGGTCGTTACTTGTAGACGACCTGCTGGCTATCATTGAAGCTAAGCGATTTTTCTGGCTAAAATCTATGCAATTGAGTTGTGTGCTAGAGGGACTTTGGATAAAAACATCAGACACAAATCATTAAAAATGTTCAGTGACAGTCTGATCTGGAGCTGCAAAAACACCATAAATACAGCGGGGACGGCTAATAACCTATCCCTAATCTGGGTACCTGGGCACTCACCCATTCGTGGCAATGAGGAAGCAGACACTCTTGCAAAAAAAGGGTACCGTTGAGCTTTTCCAGGGATCAGAACTTGCGAATAGTATAGCATCTACGGTAGCTAAACAGCAAATCAATGTGTGGACACGTCAGAGAGTGCTCCAACATTCGAATAATTGCCCTGGTATCGTACATGCGAAAAAGTGTATTTCGTTGAATCGTGTCAGAACCAAGGAACTACTAGAACTTGTCAAAGTAATTGTTTCTGTCCTCGCAGATCACTAGAAGCTCAGAAAACACCTACACAGCATCAGACTCTCTGAAGAGACTGAATTCCGGCTGTGTTTGGAGGACCAAGAGACAGTTGAGCATATCTTCTGCCACTACGACGTGTCGCAACGATAATCAAATATGACATCTATGGGAAGGTTGACGTTTCTTTAGAAGAATTGAAAAGCACCTCATTCAAAAGAGATTCTGAGCTACCTTAAGTGCCTGAACTTGAACGAACTAGCGGCCGCCGTGGACGGAACGGATAATCTTTCTCTCAAAACTCAATACTCCTTGTATTGAAGTATTTGTTCATTCTAGGCCGCAAGTTCGTACATAAAATTTATAATTCGCGGCTATTCAGTGAACCAAATAAAGTTGTTAAATCAAAACTGGTGTTCATTACAACCATAATATACATATTTTATTAAGCCGATCAAGTCATCATTCACTTTTATATTATTATTATAGACCGATAATGTCCAGCCATCCTATAACACAGGGGTGACCAGACTTTATCCTGCCAAGACCCAAAAATGTTTAACTCAGAATTTTGAGGGCCGTAAAGAGATAAACGTCTTAATTATGTAGTATTTAAATTTCACGGTCTTTACTTTCATATATAAAATATTTTAAGAAACACATTGAGGTATACAAATACAATAAATATAAGTACTTTTTTATTCTTCACTGGTAGATGCAATTGGTGTATGCGTTTGTATTTTGGCTGCGAATGGTTGAAAATCTGGTTCATAAGTTGTTAGTGCCGTACGAATAAGATCAGACAAATGTTCATTTGTCAGCTGGGAACGCTGCTTTGATTTAATAAATTTCATTGTCGAGTAAAGAGATTCGCACCAATACGTTGTACCAAATATCGAAATCAATTTACATGCTGCATTCTGAAAAAACCAAGTTCCAAAATTCTATTGGGCATTGTAATGATTTATGGTACATCTCCAATGCCAGGTCCTCCAGGATTTCTATTAATTCCATCTCGCCAGCTGGTTTATCAGGAAGTAAATACTTGGGCAGTGTGAAGTCGTCACTAATTATGTAAATTTCAAATGGATTTACAAGAAAATTGATACAATATTTAAAATTGCAAAATCTGCAAATCTTAGTTTTAAATTTTCCATCGATTCCTGTAATTTGGCTTGATATCTTTGAGTTGTGAATTTTTACTTCTTGGCCGAGGAAAGATAAAACGTTTATGTCATCAAAGCGTGTTCAAGTAGTAGCATTTTTTTTTGAAAACTGAAAATTGTTTGTGTAAGATCAATAACAGTTTTTTGTTTACCCTGTAATTCTAAGTTAAGTGATTGTAAGTGTTTTATTATATCAGTCAAAAACATTAAATCTCGATTCCGGTGGTTATCTTTTAACTGTGGATAGTGCTTTCCTTTTCTTTAAGAAAATTAGTAATAGGGCCGATTAAGTTGACGAAGCGGCTTAATACATTAGAGGTGGATAACCATCTCACTAAAGAATAAAATGGTAAGTCATCGAACCATGTAAATATTCGAAAGAAGCAAACATTTTTCTATAAGTATAGATTTTCTATTTCTGTTTCCTAATGATGAAATCCGCTTTTGCCGAATTTACACTTATTTAACAATAGTTTTCATTCTGTTCTATTTTTTGCACCCTATATTGATCGTGTACTTACAATTCAATAGAGCTAATACAGATTTATTACTCCCAAACCACAAATCTCCACCCCGTTCACCCCCGAAGATTCGCAACCATTCACTCGCGTATCCGGAATATCTAGTCCGTGCTCTATTGTCCGTCACATTACCTATTTGGGTCACGTTGCTCGTGTATAACCGCTCGCATACACGTACGTTCATGTGTTATCCGCGTTCGCTGCATCACAATTCAGGTGATGCAATGTTTATCATGCTTCCGTGGCATGATTGGTCTAATGTGTACGACAGCAGCGCCGTGTTATTTTCACCGTGACAGGTAATTTTCTCCGTTATTTTTCACTTATGAGTTTCTATTGACACAACGAATATGCGCGGACGCAGTTCTACGTATCCCAAAAATACGTGCAATATCTGTTCGGTTGGGAATATTAGATCAACGCGCGATGTGCATCTGATGGTGTAGCGTTGGGGAAAATGTTTTTGTTGCGTCGGATGGAAGCCTGTCACACGTGCAATTGGGGGTGCTATTGTTTCTTTCGTATTGGAAAATCGACCAGTGCAAATTTGCCCTACCTAGTATTTTATCAGTAAAACAGGCATTTCACGGTAAAATGAACAGGGAAACAGATTATAATTATTGAAGACCGGCCATATGAGCAAGTAGGCGATATAAGTATACAGCAGGGTTGGGCAAAATTTATTCCAATTAATAATAAAAATAAATGAATAACGTCACTATTATTCAATTATTGAATAACGAACGGTAACATTTATTTCATTCTTATTCAAATAATTATTTGGATAATTATTCTTCATTCAAATAATTCTTATTATTCAAATGATCATTCTCATTCAAATAACTACTGTTATTCAAATGAATATTGTAACAATTTTCATTTTCATTCAAATAATTACTGTTATTCAAATTACTATACTAACTAATCTATACTAACAACAAAGAGATGGTGTGAGTTTGTTTATGTACGTGTGTAGATTTGATTGTTTGTTCGAAGTAAACACTGGAAATACCTAAGTACAGGGGTTCAAAACAGTTATGATAACGGTTTCGGTTCTCTAAACTGTTATGAACAACCTATGTAAATCATAAACAAATTCTCAAACCTGTAGGAAATTCTTATAAGTTTGAGGTTTCTTCCTACCGATGCATTTTCTAACGTTAGTGGAACTTTTATATTAATATTAGCCGCCATTTTTGAAGGACATTGGAAGTTATGGTAAAAAAAATAAATGTGATTTTCATAAGTTTGAGAGTTTGGTTATCGGTTTCTAGAACGACAATACGTAAATCTTGAAGGATGTCTAAGATATCGGCGGATATAATTATTACTGGTACACATCCTGACATTAGCGAAAATTTTTATATACATAAATATAACCCGCCAGTTTTGAAGAACATTTTGGGTTGCGGGAGAAAAAATAAATGCGATTTTTATAAGTTTAAGGGTTTGTGCATCAACTTTAGAAATGACAAATCATAAATCTTGAGGGATGTCGAAGATGTTGACGGATATAATTATTACTGCCATGTCGTCTTACTGGTACACTTCCTAACATTAGCAGAAATTTTTATATAAATACTACTCGCCATTTTTGAAGGACATTGGAAGTTGTGGCAAAAAAAATAAATGTGATTTTTATAAGTTTCAGAGTTTGGTTATCGGTTTCAAAAACGATAATACGTAAATCTTGAGGGATGTCGAAGATATCGGTGGATAAAATTATTACTGTCATGTCGTGTTACTGGTACACCTTCTAACATCAGCGGATTTTATTTAAATATTGCCCGCCAATTTTTAAAGAGATTAAAGTTGTGTGGGAAAAAATAAGTGGAATTTTTATAAGTGTGAAGGTTTGTTTAACGACTTCAGAAATGACATCACGTAAATCTAGAGGAATGTCGAAGATGTCGGCGAATATAATTAGTACTGGCATGTTGTTCTACCGATACACTTCCTAACATTAGCGATCATTTTTATATGATTACCTGCACGAACATGTAGGCATATACCTAATCTAAATTTATTTCGGTGTTATTCAGTAACAAATTATTTGAATAACGATTTATTTGGTGAAAGAGTCATTCCAATAATGCTTTATTCAAATAACGTTTCATTGAAATAATTCTTCATTCAAATGATTTCCTATAGTTTTATTCAACAATAACTCAATACGGAATAAAGAATAACAGATGAAAATTTCATTCAAATAATTATTTGAATAAAAAATTATTGAATGATGCCCAACCCTGGTATACAGGCTGTCCCACAAAGTAGTTCACTAGAATTTTGTGATGTTTCACTTGGAATTTCAATTTGAAACTTGCAAAGTAGTCATGGCCGTTAATGATCTATTTAAGGAAAATAGATTTTCTGCTTTATAGACACCAGGCTCTGTGGCCCGTACGGCTGACTCATAAGCAGCCGGGGAATATGAATGAAAAACCTTCTTCAGCCTTCAGCATTAAATATCAAGAAAGAGTGTTAGTTTACCCAAACACATTAGCCAATCAACTGTTTGTGCAGAGTAACGAAGTGCGACGATTAAAAAAGTTTACACCTAAAGACCTACTTAATAGATTTCTTCAGCCAATGTATTTATTATTGATATTAAGGATGTAAAAAAAAAACTTTAGGTTATAATTAATCAGAGTGGCTCACTGGAGCCATTCTATTCACATGTCATTTATATCAAAGCAAGAGCTCATCGCCACCGGGCAGATTGCTGAACAAAGGGAGTTAAAAAAAAACTTTTAACATCATTCATAATTTGTTGAATACTCACTGCAAAAAGTTTAGTTACAATTCTAAATCGCACTGCATGAACAAACGTAGGGTTACAAAATGGTGGGTAAAAAATTGAGCACGATATTTCCAACAAAAAACATTTCCATTTTTTAAAGTGATATTGCGTTTACTCCTCTTTATATTTACCTTAATTGACCGTATGATAAGTATTACAAATATTCCAGTAAACTTTTTAAACAATCAAATGAAAATATTTGTTATACTGTTGTAATAAATTTTGTTGGAAGTAGATATTTCAGAGATGATGAATACAATTTTCTATGTCTGTTCACTATAAAATATATCTGGTGCATTTAATATGTAATGTAATAAAAATATTGTAACAATGTATACTACAATAAAATTGTAATAAAATTTCGTTTTTGTGAATAAGTGTCGAGGTATATGCAATGACCCGAAGCTTTTCCCAGCAACAAACAACACAAATACTCGACTCACATGTCCATGTGAGAGCGTATTTTAAAAGTACGTCAACGCGCAGCCTAAATACTCCTGTATAGTCGCGCCCTAAAGCTGTTTCATTTCCTTCACAGATATAATTAGGTCATACTGTCACACAATGAATACGCAATTTGTTTCTGAGTTTCTGTCGCCATGTGGAGAGTGCCATGAACAAGCCGCGTTACATAACGTAGTAAGCGAACGAGAACCGTTTTTCCCGCGCCCCCTTCTTCTTAATAATTCAACACTCCCTGGAGCCATTGTTTCCTGTCAAGAGTACGTGTACACATGTGTAAAACAAAAAACCGGCCGAATATTATTCATAACTCGCGGGAGTCGAACCGCTCCGACGCGAATGTTTGACGGTGGGCTCTCCCAGTTTTCCGTACGGGTTTTTTTACGGCTCCTGGCGCGGTTATGTCCTTTTCTTTTGCCCGTTATTCGCGCTACGACTGTTTGTCGAGGGCCGTACAGCTGTTGCGCGGTATCGATTCCGCCTCGCGCCATAGAATGTCTATTTTTTTTTTCCAGGCGATATTGCATCCGCTTATGTGTATAATATTTTTATCTCGTTTTTTTAGTGTTTTTCTTTTAGTCGTAAAAGCGACCTACTGTCGGCCACGGGGAAAGAGTTAAGGTAGGTTTTACGACCGGCAGCACAGGGCAGTCGTATTCGTGATGGCGTAATTTGAGGGAAATTTCGAAAATATGCGGTTCCGATAATAAAAAGTTTGGCATAATATCCCTGGGGGCTGTAAATGAATGATAAAATTAATGTTTGAAGATACAGGTCGGGGAAAAGATTTCTAACTTTTTCTAACTGCAGAGGACCAATAAGTATAGATAAGATATAAGATATTATGTGCTACTGCAAATGTAGCGCATATAGGGGGAAGCAATTAAAAAATAAGAATTTTACAAAGGAAAAGTAATAAATCGATACCAATTTTTAAAAAATGTCACTATGTTAATATTTATTTATTTATTTATTTATTGGCTGGCCACGGAATGTGACTTCCACGTCCAATTCAATGTGGGAATGTCTGGTTTAAAAATTGTTGAACAACCCTACCACTATGCGTGGGTGCTCCATCGTGCATGAATCATAACTGTAGGCGTGTCGCTAATGGTATGTCGTCCAAATATTCAGGCAATTCATTTTGAACAAACAGTAAATAAGATTCCGCATTTAATGCCGGGAGTATATGTGGTCCAAATAGTTGATCGCCTACTAACCCTGCCTAAACATTGACGAATATCTTAACTTGAGAGGAGCCTTAGTTAATATCATGGGGGTTTTCATACGCCCAGTGGTGAATGTCGTGATAATTTCCCATAATTGGTAAATGTACATTTGTCCGTAAATAGGATTACTGACGCAACATCCGGCTGACGAACTTCTCGGCGTTGGAATCACTCACATAAGGCAATTCGGGGAGGATAATATAAGTCCGTTAATCGTTGCACGCATTTAATATGATACGGATGAAGTAAATTCCTTTTTAAAATTTGATGTATTGTAGCTTGGCACACATTTACTTCCAGCGCGAGGGTTGTTGTACTTACGCCGAGATTCTACGATATTTAAGATTTCTTCTTCGACTTATAGCATTCTGCGAGGCCTTGGAGGCGCACAACCTTCAAAACGTGGAATTACTGATCCTGTCTCTCGAAGTCGATACACGGCTCTTACAAATGTTTCAGGCGAAGGATGACGTCGATGCGGGAAACGTTCTGCGTACAAATTCCTTGCTGCAATACTATTCTGTCCTGTTTCACCATAAATTAAAATCATGTCTGTGTATTCGATATTCGTATACACTACCATTGCAAAAGCACGCATCCACTGCGAATAGCAAGTGCACACTAAATGTAAATCCCAACGTTCAAAGTATAACGACGACCGGTGATTCACCAGTATGTGAAATGAGTCAGAGCCCGACTTGAATAAAGGAAAATTATTTTCTCGGTGCTACGTGCACTTAGAACCGCAATTTTTTGTATTTAGGCATTGTTCATGTACAAGGTGGGGCAGAAAAACCAATCCGATTTCAAATCCCTTTTTCTCAGAAGAGGGAACAGGTAGAGTAGTGGGGTAAAAACCGTTAGTAGGCCGGTTTTATGCCATTTGTCAGTAGTCAACATGCCTTGGTCTGGTAAACATCGCGCTTTTGTTATTGAGCGGTTTATCGAAAACGGCGGTTCGATAATTGCTACACAACGTGCGTTTCGAATTCATTTCGGACTCGGGCGTCATGATCCTGTTCCACATCACGCTACGATTAAAGTGTGGGTGTCAAATTTTCGACAGACGGGATCAGCATTGAAAAAGAAGTCGCCTGGACGTCCCAGGACAGCAACAGGACTTGAAAACGTGGCCAATGTGCGAGCCGCGATTGAAGATTCCCCGCGTCGTTCGGCGCGAAAACATTCGCTCGCTTTGGCGATTTCCAACCGCAGTATTCGGCGAATTTTGCACCGGGACCTCAAAATGCATCCCTACAAAATGGTTGTTGCACAGGAATTAGGTGAAAGGGATTTTGAAACCCGTACGAACCTTTGTCGCGATCTCCGAGAACTCCCAAACGACGATGTTGTGCTCTTCACGGACGAAGCCCATTTTCACCTTTGTGGCGCCGTAAACAGGCAAAATTTTCGATATTGGAGTGACGAAAATCCTCGGGAAATCCATCAGGAACCCCTCCATAGCCCAAAAGTGACTGTGTGGTGTGCTCTTTCCCGTCTAGGCGTCTGGGGGCCTTACTTTTTTGAAGAAAATGGGCAAACCGTAACGGTCAACAGCGAGCGCTATTGTTTCATGCTGGAAAATTTTCTTCGACCCAAAATGGTGGAAATTGGCGTGGAAAATGTGTGGTTTCAACAGGATGGTGCAACCGCCCACACATCGCGACGATCAATGGACGTTCTCAGGGAAATGTTTCCCGGACGCCTCATTTCTCTGAGAGGTGATCTTGGCTGGCCGCCGCGCTCACCGGATCTCAATCCATGTGACTTCTTCCTTTGGGGTTACCTCAAATCGAGGGTATTCCAGCATCGACCAAGGACCCTTCTTGCTTTACGAAGGGAAATTGCTCGGGCAATTGAAGAAATTCCTGTGGAAATGACGGTGAAAGTCATGGAAAGCTACCGCGAGCGCCTAAATCAGTGTATCCGCTCCCAAGGACGACATTTAAGTGATGTGCTTTTCAAAACTTAAATTTGAAAATGGCATAAAATTTGCGATATGTTAATAAAAAAAAAATTTTGTCAAGTTGAGTGGTTTTAATTTTATAACGTTTTGAAATCGGATAGGTTTTTCTGCCCCACCCTGTATTTCTTTCACCCTTTTTTTTTATTTCGTACTATACAAGAATAACCCTGTATATTTTTACGTTACACCACCTTGAAACATATAAATTGTTAGCCCCCAAATTGATACAAAAGAATAACACGCGACACTACAACCGTTTTTAGGGTAAAACCTAAAATCTCAGGAGTCGCAAATGTAAAAATTTTAACAAAAATTGCAATATCGCCTAAATTAATTGTCGCACGTGCATACAACCATATATCACTGCAAAAGCGTTTCAGGTCGCTACAGAAATAATTATTAAAAAATATAGCGATCCATTTAAAATAAAAAAGTTGAAAGGAGTTCTGGGAGTTTGTAACACCCTGTGTATTCGTAAAGAATTTCACAAAATGCACATTAAGATACTATATACATACAGAAAACCTCACTTTCCAATCTTGAGTAGTTTTCATGTTAAATTCCACCGACACATCCGGTATATTAAAATTTGTAATTCAAGATTATTAATTTTCGGATTTATAAAAATAAAGGTAGATAAATTACATTTTACACTTGACGCATTTCTGGTGTGTGGTCTCCAATTGCAGGTAAGTGTCAAAAAAATAATATGTCACTGTGATGTGTGAACTAGTGATTTTAACTGTGATCTGTATCCTTGTTTATGTATTTTGGGAAACGCACAGAACAAATGATCTTACCACAGCCGTATTGAATTTCTTGACTACGCAGGGTAAAGTGGCGGTGCCTCCGATTTGGGCTACCACAACAGTGCAGTTCTCCGTGGCGAAAACGCTCGATTTGGCCCCGCCTCCGGTTGGAGTTTTTGCCGTGTTTCGCTCGATGTTGTCTCCTCTGCCCTTGTGGCGGGACTCGTAACTTCGTTTGTGTCTGTTACTGCCGTCTTTGGAAACGCCAGCGTTGCTCGGGGCGAATTCAAAGTTTCCTGTAAATAATAGATACGACTTATGGTGCTATATATTAAACTTATCTTATAGATACATAAATATACGAAAGTATACACTCTGAGAGAAAAAAATTAATTCCGTCTGCAAAAATCATTTTGTTGTAATAATATTATTGCATTAACAAAATTTCTTAATCAAATTGAACAGCACATAAAGTTACAACACTATACCGTTCGTTATTCATAAAAAAAAGATCGCTCATTTCAAATCATTTCAAAACTTGGCTAACGGATGTTTTTCTCTCGAATACCGGGCCAAAGAGGGTCCTTTTGATTGATTCTTGGAGTGGGCATCGTGTTGCCGAACTTCAGCAATTAGTGCCAAAAGACAAAACTTTGAACATTTTAAATATATCAAAAAAAAAACGACAGCGATGGTACAACCTCTAGATGTATATGGTTTTAGACTGTGGAAAAATTTTGTTAGAACTTTTTCGGATATACTCATTCTTATGAACTACGAGATAGATTTACATCAGAGAAATAATATTATTAAGTTGCAATCCCTAACCCATAATCAGTTTTCTTCCCCAAGATTTTTCGAAGTATTCAAGTACTCGTGGTATAAGAGTGGATACGTTGAGGAAAGACCTGGGCCCTTTAAAAATCCTGTAGAGTTTTGTTTTAACAAAGATGCGCAGTCTACACCCTTGTGTAGTATTTGCAATAAACCAGCTATTGTGCGGTGTTCATGGTGCAAACAAAATCTGTGTTTTAAACACTTTTACACAAACTATCACTACTGTAATACTTAAATAGCTTAATTACTGTATGTATATTAATCTTGTTCGCTATTGCAATACATATATACCAATAATCGCATTACTGTATGTCATGTATTTAAACATTTATAAGCATTATAATGTTTTTCTAATTCTGTTCTATTGTTTCCGAAATGTTATAATCGTTACAAACACATTAGTTATATTTATGCTCCATTGAATACTTACATTGTACACCTACATTGCACGAAAAACTTGAAATAAATTAAAAAATATATATGTATGTATTATTTAATCCTTCGTCCTGTGTAGCAAATTTGTTCATATATACGCACTAAAGGATTATGGCATTCTAACAATGAATAACATTTTATTAAGGAAATATATAAGACGCAGTCACTAACTGCAGTTGATAAAACGATTTATATTGCTACCACCGATAAAAGTTTCGTATAGTATATAGTACAAGTTAGTAGGCATAGAAAGGTTTGACCATAGCTTGTCGAGTAGATACAATTCTAAATTAAGAAATATTTAAGTAAGGAGAACAGCGGAGTAACGATAACAAATAATTGTTGTTAATGTATATATTATTATTATTACAATTATTTTTATTATTAATTCTCCTAATTTATTACCATTGTTTTCTATATAAAAGCGATCTTTTTTTGATGAATAATGAATAACCTTATTATTCAAAAATGCGGGGGTATGGGGTACCCCGTCCCCCGTTATTAGCTTTTTATGAAGATATCTACCTTGAGACCATGTATTATGCTGGTTAAGGATAAAAACTTATTTCTGTTATAGGTAGTTCATTTGATTTATATCAATGACAAGTTTATTAATTTTGAAGCTCTATTATTATTTTTCTATTTTTACAATTATTAATTTTCTAAACTTGTTATACATCATCGTATTCTATGTAAAATCGGCCTTCTTTTGATGAATAAGAAAAAGAAAAAATGTAAAAAAAATGGGGAGTACGGGGTACCCCGTCCCCCGTTATTAACTTTTTGCGAATACGGACGACGCCACCCTTAGGGCCATGCAATATGCTGCAAATTATGTTAAGAAGAAAATTTAATATCTGTTATAATTTTGGAAATATTTGCAAAAATTGAAATATCGTCCAAACTTTGGAGGGGGCTGTACCCCAAAATCGTGCGGTTCCGCCGATAAAAAAAAATACGTGTCTCTTATTTTAAGGTACTCTTTCGATCTGTTAAGTTTCATCGAAATCGGAGGGGGACACCCGCCGGTGTTCCCTTGTAAGTCGGAGACCGTATCGCTACATGGTGTCAGCAGCATCGCTTTACGATTTTCTTAATAGCGACCCATCTACATCAAGCTACTTTATCTATGGATAGTAACTACCAGAGCGCTGAGAGCTAGCAGTTAAAGTTAGAGATTCCAAGGAACTGTCGCTCAATATGTTTAATATGGTCGGGCGGTCGGTTTCCGCGCGCGGACCTTCCTTAGAAATCCTAGCTTAACCGAGTCTGTCTCTGCGCCTGCGTGACTCATTAGGAGATACCGTCGTTTCCGCACTCTGGTTATGCGGGTTCATATTTCAAGACGACAATGACCATCGGAATAAAAGTATTTCTTTTTATTTTTAAAACGTATAATAAGGTACCGTTTATACTACATTTCCCACCAAAGATCACAAAGAAGTAAATCCGTTGAAATATTTTGTGCGAAGATCAGTATCTCGCCATCATCTCTTAAGGCGTTGAGAATGAAAAAAATCCTTAACGAAGATAAACAACACACCTTCCCACTTCTTTAGGAGCATTCGCCGTATCTTAAATTAGCCGCTTATCCGATAATTCACGGCCTCGGATTTTTCTTTCGCCGAGTCGTCCGAGCGAGCGATACATCAGCAACACCTCCGGAAAAAATCTCATTATTTACACGAACCCGTGGGTAGCGCGCAACTTGAATGGAATATTAAAAATGTAAAGAGCCCTCGCGAAATGACAGTAACCCACTAGAGTTTACATTAAACCTGAATATATATTAAAGAGGAAAGAGCAAATGACGCAGTGGTAGGCGTTGATAGGATAATGTTAATTTTGACGAGGAAAAATATTAAATAAGTATAATAACTTTGGATTTCATTTTTGGGAAGGGAGATTTCTTATTTTTTCCACACCTCATTTTACAGACTAAAGTAGCTGTCAAATTTATTATTTAAGGTGAAGTACAGAGATCAAAAAATAATAAAGAAAAAGAAAATAATAAAATTTTTTTGAATATTCGATACTGATGGAATCCACAAAAATTTCTCTTTTGAAATTAAAACACAGGATTCATGAGTTCCATTTAATAAAACAGATTTTTTTTTAAAAAGCAGGAACTGCCAAAGTGTACTTCATTGTACCCCAACAGGCATCTAAAACACACACGGAGAAAAATGACATTGCAAATCCAACAAAAAAAGTATTGTCCTTACGTTGCAATCGGTTCAAAAATAAATTGGTATTGCAGTAAAGTTTTGTAAGTATATTCCAAAACTTTTGTTTTGTTCCACCAACAACACTTTTGTTAGTGTTAAAATATTTTACGGTACAAATAATCGCTTTGGCCATAACATTATAGTAATTATTTCAGATCTAAAATACAGAACAACGTGTGCGATGAAGTGAAGTAGATGTAAACACAATTTTTCAAACCAACAAATGTTGATTTTAGTTTTTCGCTTTATTGCGAAAACATCAAAATGTTCAACATACTTTTATTATTATGTTAATAACATTCACATTGCACACGTATATGTTTACTTTGTGATTGTATTTTTGTTTTGCAATTTATGGATATGTAGTTGATCAATTTACACAAACTAGTTAGTATTCTGTATTTGCAATTTATTGTATTATGTTTTACTCTTTACGTATCGTAGTATTCCTGCAAATAGTAGATAGTTAATTACAATTACTAAGTGTGATTAAGTTTTGTCTTGCCGGAACGTAATATAGGCGATTAATGTGCAAATTAGAAAAAAATACTGTAAAAAACGTGTGCCACAATGACTTGTAATGCTCGTACTTTGAATCTCTGGCCGCTACACGGCTCGTGATTCAAGCTTGTACTCGCATTACATAAACGTCATTGTAACACTTGTGTTTTAAAATACTATTACGATTTAACTAGAATAATGAACATATAGCTATTTGATAAACGTCAAATTTCAATTAGATTCAATTCACTTCATGTTTCTTCAAAATATCTGTCCATCACATAAATTAAATTTGAAATCTCTGTGTAGATATAATTAATTTAAAATTTTTAAGGAATCTCCCCACTTTCTAAGTTTTACCGAACCTCTCAGCATCATTTTATCCTCCCAATCTATTTACAATTCTTCTGCAATTAATATTCTGTCTCCCACGCGCGCATCGCAGCTCCTAATACGTTCAATTTTCAGCCTCTGAATTACCTCCATTCACTCTGCCGGCGGAGTTAGCGATTCATTTCCCCGTTTTTACCCGCTCGGCGTGGTGGATGGGGTAATATGCGCCCTTCTCCTCCTTCCATCTTCTTGTATCCGCGCCCGACGCCCGGCTGGGACTCTCTTTAGCAACAACATTCGTTTTAGCAGGGCGAACCAAGAAGGGAAGTTGTGAGTATTCAAATTTAAACGAGGCTTTTGTGAACGAGCGGCGAGGTATTCACGGGCCATTGTCTCCGAGAACCCGAAATACGGCCGCCATTTACAGATTAGGCGACGACATGTATCGCAAGTCGTTCCGGAGTTTCCCCCCGTTACTTTGGATTCGCGAGTTTTAAATCCGGTTCTTTAAGACGACTTGGGCAATGGTAATGTTTAAATTATTTCTCTTTTTTCCTCTTTTTTTTTTGAACCCATTCAATTAGAATCGCTCTGAAATTTCTGCGAGACGTATTACCAAAATCCCTACGCGTCTTGAACAAGAGAATAAAATAAAATAACTTTGACGAAGGAAAATTTCTTACGTACCGAAACTCCATCCATAATTACGTATGACTGCGCAGGTATTACAATGATGCAACTGCATCTAGCACACCCTGATAGCTGATAGCGTTGGAAAATGAGAAATGACAAGCAAATCGACCAGCCAACAACAGACTCGCTCCCTCTAGCGGTCGCTTTGGGAATTAATAACCTGGAACGTTCGGATAACGTCCTATTTATGTAAAAACGACTACCGAAAAGCAATATATTGGCATCGCTGGAGATACTATCCAGCTGGGGAGATAGCAAATACGATTTAGTCTTATCTAGGCGTGCATAAAACCGGTGCCATGATGATAATTTGAAGATATATTGCGCAAGAACGGTTTGGTGTTGTGAAGTGGTTAAGATTAAAATTATTTTATGCAATATGAAAGAATAAAAATTAATTACTTATTGTAGAGGGTGGCCAGATAAAAATGCAAAGTGCTGTATCACAAGTGATTTTTCACTGGAATCAACCTAGTAAATGTATCAAAAAGCTATATGCCTTTTAAATCTAAGCTTTATTCGAGTAATTTTTGTTTAACATTTTTTGACGTATCTATTAAAATAAAGTGGTGGGTGATTCAATGTTGTTTTCTTTTTTTTAAAACGGCTGAAAAGTTCGTAGGCTGACACATATGTGGCGCTACCAGTATTAAATTAATATGACTTTTAGTTAGCTCTAATCTTCAAAAGACACGTGTACAAATTTGATAACTGTCGTACAATTAGTTCGTGAGATATAGTATTTTGAGTGAAGGAACTTTTGTTCGTTTAAAGAAATGGATAAAAAGGAATTTCGTGTGTTAATAAAGCATTGCTTTTTGGCGAAAAAAATACTATTGAAGCCAAGGCTTGGCTTGATAAACATTATTCGGACTCTGCACCAGGAAAAGTAACCGTTGAAAAGTGGTTTGCTAAGTTTAAACGAGGCGAAATGAGCACCGAGGACGATGCACGCAGTGGACGCCCCAAAGAGGCTGTTACCGACGAAAACATAAAAAAAAGTCCACAAAATAATTTTGGATAACCGAAAAGTCAAGTTAATTTAGATAGCCGAGACCCTAAAGATATCGAAGGAACGTGTTGGACATATCGTAAATGAATATTTGGATATGCGAAAGCTCTGTTCAAAATGGGTGCCGCGCGAGCTCACAATCGACCAAAAACAACAACGAATTGATGATTCTGACCAGTGTTTGAGGTTGTTCAATCGTAATAAATCCGAATTTTTGCGTCGATATGTGACAATGGATGAAACATGGCTCCATCATTTCACACCGGAGTCCAATCGACAGTGAACTGCACGTGATGAACCGACTCCAAAGCGTGGAAAGACGCAAAAGTCGGCTGGCAAAGTTATGGCATCAATATTTTGGGATGCACGTGGTATAATATTCATGGATTATCTTAAAAAGGGAAAAACCATCAACAGCGACTATTACGTCGCGTTATTGGAGCGTTTGAAGGACAAAATCGCGGAAAAATGTCCCCATTTGAAGAAGAAGAAAGTGCTGTTTCATCAAGACAATGCACCGTGCCACAAATCAATGAAAACAATGGCAAAATTCCATGAATTGGGATTCGAATTGCTTCCGCACCCACCATATTCTCCAGATTTGACTCCCAGCGACTTTTTCCTGTTCTCAGACCTCGCTGGACAGAAATTTTGCGCTGATGAAGAGCTGATCGCCGAAACTGAAGCCTATTTTGAGGCTAAAGACAAATCGTACTATAAAAATGGTATCGAAAAATTGTATGACCGCTATAATTGGTGTATCGTTCTCGAAGGCCACTATATTGAATAATCAAATCAAATTCTATAAAAAAAAAGATTTTTTCTGTGTTAGCCTACGAACTTTTCAACCCAACAGTAACTCCTAAACGACTGAACGGGTTTTAACAAACTTGGTCTCGTTGGAAAAAGCATGTATTGCTCCATCAAACCATCTTACCTGTGATATGTTTAATTTTTAGTGATGCCGCTAGAGAGCGTTTTCTGACATAATAACAGAAAATTTAAAAATTCCCTAAAAAATTTTTTTAAAAAAAATGAAGTAAAATAATACCTAAATAGGTTAGTGAAAACCGTTTCTCGATATCTTGTTCCTAGCGTAAAATATCGAAGAAAGAAGATGTAGTTATAAAATTTTAAAAACAAGCTATTACACCGGTTTATTTATTTGTTTGTTTTCAAGACTCAATGATAAAATTTCCTAATTTTATAATTTTTAAATAATTAAAGTATTCTCAAATAATTAAAAAAAAAAAACGCGTAGGGCATAATAATCAATGCATAAAATATGGAAGTGCAAGGTAGGCAAAATATGAAGGGTAGGCCATGGAGGAAAAACAAATGCCTAAAATCAACTTGTCAACAAATATTAGAATTATACTTATAGAGGCAGTGTAATTTGTTTTTGTTGCACACACAAGTAAGGCCACCTTAAAACTATTAAAATGCCTTTTACAAGTGATGAAGCTGTTGATATGATCGCGGTATATTTTGAGTGTCTTCAAAATGCGGCATTGGCTTAAAGAGTATACACAGAGCTCGATATCTAAATCAGCGTTTACGCGATGCGAAAATTTTTGCGCGTTTAGTACGAAATTTGCGTAATACTGGCAGCTTTCGACCTAAGTTGCGAAGACAGAGGGCTAGAAAAACGGGAGACAATATTGTTAATGTCTTAGCAAATGTGGATTTGAACTTGGGGAGTTAGTACGAGAGCAATGTCTCTCGCGTTGGGTATATCACGTATTACTATCCTAAACATTTTAAAAGATCATAGGTAAGCTTTTATGTCACTGAAAATACTACTTTACCTATTTCACAATGTGTTTCTTATTTAAAATGTTTAGAATGCACCCATATCATATAGTTTTGCATCAAGCCTTACATGACGAAGACTTCGACCGACGGATGGATTATTGTCATTGGATGTTGGGCATGATTAGTGAAAGTAGAGAATTTTTATCCGAAATTCTGATGGAAACGTTAATTTGCATAATACGCATTTTTCGTCTGACAACAATCCTCACTGGTCGCGCGAGGTCCAACATCAAGGCCATTGGAGTCTCAATGTGTGGTGTGCCATCCTGGGCGGAACTATTATAGGTCCCTATTTCTTTGATCAATCAATAAACGGTGCCGTGTTTTTGCATTTTCTGGTAACCCAATTTTATTAGAAGATGTGCCCTTGCATTTACGGCAAAATATGTTTTTACAACTAGATGTTTCAAGAAATCTGCGAGAACACTTGGACGAGGATTGGACGAGGAAGTCTATTTTCTTGGCCGCCCCGATCCCCAGACTTAACCTATTTGGACTTCTATCTATGGGGTCGGTTAAAAGATATTGTTTACCAAATTTAATAGCGACTCGGTACTCCTTCCACACTCAGCCGTCCGTCTCGAGCCGTACACCTCGCGTCCCACAAGTAGCTATGTTTCATAAAATCGAAATGTTGCGCCTTTGATTTATGCAGCCCGCGTGATTTGGCCAATTCTGCTACAGTACAGATCGTACTGTGTCTGGACGTGATGATGTTGGCGCTCTTTTAGCGATGTATAAAATTATGTACAGATATTACTTATAGTACATCTGGTATGAATCCTATGAACAATTCTGGTTACCCTATCTAGCTGACGGTCTGTTATGTTCTCTGGTTTATGATATTAACAGAATTCTTCACAACAAACCTCGTTTATGGAATAATTTAAATGAACGATTATTGTATGTTAGTTCAACATAAACATTTGTAGATAACTCTATCAAATTTTCACTTAACGACGAAATTATTCTTACAGAGTATACACACATTAATTTGTTTGACAACACTTGTCGCAGTTCCCAATGTATTATGTAATATATGGTAGCATTTCTCTTTCGTTGCTTCAATTCGGAGGCAATATATAAGTTCCTGATTGTCGCATATTCATTCTTGACTCGTCGAATGAATATTCAAGGCGCGTTGGGGTGCCCCACGGGCCGTACCGAAGCCCATCTTTGGCTTCCTTTGATGTAAACCGAATAAATTTTAAATTCGTTTTCCATCCCGTCGAAAAGAGATTCGCGGTAGGTGCGCACCGTTGCGGAAACATCGTTAAAAAGTAAAATCGGCAACAGCGGGCCACGATCTAAAATTTACCTCTCCACGAGGGGAATTCGATGAATACAATATCCAGGGACGAGGAATTCCGCCTCGTCCGTTCTCTTGGAGGCGCGGGTGTTACGTTCCACGGCATTCTTGGGACGCTGTGCTTGCGTCACCGCCGCTTCGCTGTGCCGATGTCGTTTAAATAAACATTTTTGGAGATTGCGAGTCGATTCGAGGAAATATCGCCGAAGAGTCAGTGAGGGTCGAATTCTTCGAGATATCCGGAGTTATTGCCTTTCCGCGCGTTCCAAAGGCGTTGGATGGACCTTCCCTGGAGGATTTTTGGGAGCAGAATGGGTTTCAATTTCGAGGGATGAAGCAATTTATAGTCGGTGCCTCCCCGAAGACTCGATATCTAATTACAGATGTAGTTTTCTTTTTAAACGAAATATGGCGACGCCTATTTAATTTTATTGTAGAAGGAGAATTTTATTTCCGTAAACATACATAGTAGATATAGAAATAAGTGAAATAAAGGTACAAAAGGAACATTCTAAGTGACATTTAAATATCAAAAATTAATTGGTTAATTTAAATTATAGTTTAAATAGCTGTGTAGTGTGATCACTGAATATTACAAAAAATATTTCCAAATCCGATTAATCTAGCCAACAAATTTACCTATAGAAAGAAACTCGCTGAGTCTTCGAATATTGTGAAAACATCCTCGGCAATTATTACATCTAAAGAATTTCAAACATAATATCATACGTAATGATTGGTCTCACGATTGTTGTATACATCCATAGCAGTATTTTTGGGTTGCATCCCCAGTTATTACCTGCAAATTTTCTACAAACCATTAGGACGTCTTTTGCCTTGTTAGTTACTTCAAGCTCATGCTTATTCCGCAAAAGTTTATTATTATTATCCAGGATAAGGCCTGGATATTCCACCTCCTTTTTCCAGTCTATGTCTTGCCCATATACTTTTATGGTCTTGAGGGTGGGTTCTCTTGTCCTTGTGATAGCATTCACAAGGAAAAGAGAACCCACCCTCAAGACCATAAAAGTATATATAAGGTAGTCTTAGTGGCGTGGATGGTAAGGTCCACTGATTGGGACCACCTTTTCGTAATATTGAGTCGCCTTTGAACTATGTCACGGAAGGTATTCTCAAGCTGTTGTCGCAAATAGTCAGACACATATACGGTCCCGACTAGCGCGTCTGCGGTAGAACGATTCAAAAGTGTTTAAAAGTTTGTGTATTTTTTAATAAAGGATTTTAAATAAAGTTTGTTCATTTTAAATAATTTTATTTTTAATCTTATTTCTAACAATATATATTTTTATTATACATTTTTCTGTAAATTTAAATATTGTTTAATCATTATCTAAATTTCCTTAACACACAACACAACCAAATACAATTTACCATGGACCTTGAAGAGGATGGCTCCTTACTTTTTCTGGACGTGCTACTCAAGAGGAAAGAGGACCAAACACTGGGACACCAAGTTTACCGAAAACCAACCAACCCGGATCGCTATCTTAATGCAAATTCTCACCATCACCCAGAACAAAAAACGAGGACTCTTAAACACATTGGTGCATAGAGCTAAGACGATATCAGATGAACAACACCTTGAAGCCGAACTCCAACATCTCAAGAACACACTACGACAAAACGACTACAGACTCAAAGACATTACAGCTACCATCAACAAACAACCAAAACAACCAGAACAACAGGAAGAAACAACAACCACTACTGGAACGACTTGCCTGTCATACATCAAAGGATGCACTGACAAAATCGGAAGAAAGCTGCGCAAACACAACATCAAAGTAATCTTCAATGCTCCAGAAAAACTATCCATAAATTTACCTTCACCGAAAGATCGTACCTCGCCGCTCCAAAATCCAGGAGTCTCCGAGATACCCTGCACTTGTAGAAAGGTATACATTGGACAAAGAGGCAGAAACATTAATATCAGGTTAAAAGAACATATGCGAGATAGAAAGTATGAATACGCAGACAAATCAGCAGTAGCAGAACAATCAACAAACACGAAACACGGAATCAACTTTGACAAATGCAGAAAACTAGCAACGGAACCACATTACTGGAGAAGATTGTACAGAGCAGCTATTGAAATACAGAAGAATCCAAACAATATCAACATAGGAGACAGACTACAATTACCAAGTATCTGGAAATCACTCTTCACACCCCAACGGAGAGCAACGGACACGCCTCAACAGAGCGGAACGGTTACGCACCAACGGACACAGGACGATATATTAACCCCGGATCGCCCCACTTCACTTCTGAAGAAGATCACGACAATATGATCGAAACGTCAAGTAATTTAAACTTTCTACACGGCAGAGAACCCGAGAACCGAAGAGGAGCTAGCAACGACGGCCGTGAAAGCCTAAAGACTACTTTATTGTTTAATCAATTCATTTTTCTCCTTCTGAATTTGATTACTCGGCTTCAATTCTACTGCAATTTTTTCTAGTGCTACAACGCTTCTGTTTTCTATTTCAGCCATGTTTTTCCGGTGTTTGTACAGCTTTCTACCCTCTGAATTTTTAAGTAATTTATATGAAGGTGTTTCACTGTTGGAGTTACCGACGGATGTCACTTCACTGTTAGGCATGTTGTCGATCCGAAGGATTCTACTGGAACCTCTTCTTCTTTTAGTGGGGTTATTTAAAAGAAATAATTTATGGCAATGAAGACGTTAGACCAGTTAATGTGGAGTAGTTGCGCAATAAAAATTTTCCAACTTGAAACAACATTAGCCCAGAAATGTTGGAGAATGTTAGAATGAATTTCTACAACACATTAGGATATTGTTTAGCCAAGGATGGGGGCATATTTGAACCTTTTGTTTAAAGATTCAATGATGTTTTAAAAATTAACTTATATTTCTTCTTATTATTAAGGCTTATTTTAGTTTTCTATATTTTAAATTTATTTACCCAGAATTAATTTTTATTTGTCCTTCATTAAATTTACTATTTCTTTTTGAGGGTTTTGCCCTAAATTCATTAGAATGTCTTTGATTTCCCTGTCATGAACAGACCCTAATTTTATATTTCTTTATTTATTACTATTGGCTATCAGTCACAGGGTCCGGGGTTCGAATCCCAGGGCCTGCTCTCAGAGTGAGGTTTTCGTGGTTTTCCTCACTCCTTGGCAAATGCTGAGAGACAAACACCTTAAGTCGCTCCACGGGCGCAGGCGTAATAATAACTCATGGCCGGTCAAACACCTTGTCAAACGCAGCGACGAAAATTTACGCTTAATAAAATGGCGACCGCTTTGTGAACAAGCTGAAAGTCAGCAGTGACGTTTATTAGAAAAAGCTAAGCAGCTTAGCACCGTTTACAAGGCGATGCGTTCTGGCCATGTTCTGGCGAACGCAGCCAATGTTTTTTAACATTTACTTGACCATTTTCAAGTCGGCTGATTAATCACTCGAAATCTAAATTTCACCATAATGGAACGAGATTTATTTCGGCAAATTCAACGAACTGTAGTCAATTTTGAACAAACTGATAACATAAGTGTCAGAATTCGATCTGGAAGAAGATGGGTTAGAAATGACGATAACATTGAACAGATTCGGCAACGTATATTGGAGGAACCTACCTTATACACACATAGATTAACATAGGAAACTATAAGTCTCAAACGTCTCAAAACATTCTTAAACATTAAAAACCAAATGAAGATATGTGGTCCTACATATGTTTTTCCTGTAAGTATGTCATTTTTTCCGAGTTACAGAGGAGTGCTAACGAAGCACGCGGTATATACTACGTGTCATTGATATTTCTACTAATGTGTAACTATAGTAAATCACTGTAACCTTCGTTGAACTGAACAAGGGTTTCTAATTACCGTAATTAAATCCGGCAAGTTGGGGGTTAATTTTTCCAAGATATCCGCATTAATTAAAGCTTGCTGGCAGGCAACAGGTAACGAGACTCAGACAATAACGGTTCCTCTTCGGTAATTATAAACATCCAGGCCCTAACAAACACATTTCCAATTATTCCCTGCCACGTTCTAAAGCTAATCGCTTCTAATTGAAGGCTACGACTGATTGTAGACGCCAAAGCGAGGTGCGCGCTTGCGCTGCGTCGCCGATTTTCGAGGAGGATATTCGGATAATGAGCGTTGGTCGCTAACGAAGTGGAATTTGCGAATTAACAGAGTTTTGACATTGGAAATGGGTCGTTGCGAATCGCAGCGATTGCGATTCCGTTTTAAAAGGTGTATGGAATGGCTTTTCTGTAGAGTTAATGGCGCCTAACAATCAATAAGACAAGGGTCAGCATTTTTAATTTCTCAATGTAATCGTATCTTATCAAATTACATATTTTAAAAACGTTACGGTTTAAGTATTATAAACCTTATCAAAACAGACACTGATTTTATTTTAATACAATAATATACAGGGGTTTCCTTTAAAGAAAAAAAAAACAACTTTGATACTTTCAGGGTCTTTGGAACATCCAGTAAAATATGAAAATAATTTTTAAAAGTAACCATAACAAACCCATATACATTCCAAAAGTGAAACTTTTTGAACGTATTTCGGCCATAATATTCCGTGCCGGGTGAGTTTTTTATCTGAAGACAAAGGAATATCTCTAAAACATTGTGTTGGATATGGTCCTGTCCCATAAAATTTATGTGTGAATTTAAATGTGTTTACAAACATATATGTAGTATTTCTTTCATATGTTTTTTACACGGCTAGAATTTTACGAAGCGAAGGAACCAGGAACACCTTAAGACCTCAATCCATATAAACGTATATTATAGACACATGTACAATATTAAACATACTTATGTAAAAATTAAATAAAGTATTTAAAGAAAGATTAAAATACACAACAACTGGCGACGAGGATTAAAGAAAACGTAAAGGAAGAGAAAAATACATAAAAGAAGTATAAAGAAACATTTCCAATAAGAAAAAGAAACAGGAAGTAAGAAGAATATAGTAGCAACATATTAGAAATAAAAGAAGAATTACAAATTGAAGGAAGTATTTATGAAAATGGCTAAAAGTCAAATTCCACTGTTTGCCGAATACAGTCCCAAAAATGAAGAGTTTAGCTGTTACCTGGAGCGATTCGAATGTTTTATTGATGCATATGGTTTGACGGGTGACAAAAAGGTAAAATATTTTCTTACTATCACACTGACAAAAGTCAATGCTAGGTTTTTCCACTATCACCAAACAGCAACCCAACAGCTTTGCTGTTTGGTGATAGTGGAAAAACCTAGCATTGACTTTTGTCAGTGTGATAGTTAGTGTTACACCAAAGGTTCCAAAACCCAATTACTGAAATATTTTCTTAATTGTATAGGAGCTAGTACGTATTCTAAATTAAAAACTTTAACGGTGCCGAATAAACCGATAGATTTAACGTTTGATAAAATTATTAAGTAGTTATTTAAATCCAAAGCCTATAGTTTGTACCGAGAGACAACGTTTTCGTTCACGCACACAGGGGGAAAGAGAGACAGTTGCTGAGTTTCTATCTAACTTAAAAGAAATCGCTGTAAATTGTAATTTTCAAGGTGAAGATAGATTGAATGAAGAATTGCGCGATCAGATCATATACTGCATTCGGAACGAACATACCCAAAATTATTTTTTGCGAACTGATGGGTTAACTAACATTAGACTTGGTAATTAAAAAAGCCTTAGCTGACGAACAAGCTTTTCTTGGGGTCTATAATTTGAAACAAAGTAATGTTCATGTTCATAAGGTTAATGAATCTATTCCTAAACGGAATTTTGTTTTAAGGCCGCGGGTAAACCCTAATGTTGTTGACCGCAGTGGTTCTCATAAAAGTGCTGGTAATTACGGAAATACTAGTGGTAATTTTAATAGCAAATCTGAATTCGTATGCTATCGGTGCGGTAGGAAAAATCATATAGGTCCTAAATGTTGGTTCATTAACACCAAATGCAATAAATGTTCAAAAATTGGTCACTTGGCGAAAGTTTGCGGTATAAAACGAAATACGCCCGTTGTATCTAATAAATTGGTCACGGCTCAAGGTAACTCAGATATGGAAATCGCTGAAGTATTAATGATTGATAGTTCTAGAAATAATCCAATATAAAAAATTATAGCTAATGTTAGAATTCAAAATAAACTTGTTAGCATGGAAGTTGACACTGGATCAACTTATTCTTTAATCTCGGAAAAGCTTTTTAAGTCGCTTAATCTCAATTTGCCAATACAAAAGTGTAATGTTATTATGCAAACATATGATGAAACACAACACATTGGATCAAATCAAAAAAAGATCTTCATAAGATTTGTTATGATGTAGGGGGCTCACTGAATGGTGCCGAAATCGATCCCCCATCTCTCACTCTCCCAGAGTGGGAGAGGGGACAACTTTGAAATCTTAAATGGGAACTCCAATTTTGTATTGCAGATTCGAATTCTGCGCCATCAAATATGTAGTTTTTGTTTGAAACTTTTTTTTCGATTCGTAACAGATTGCGCTGTAATCGCAAAAAACCTGATTGCGAACGTCTAGAAAAATTACACAAAAAAGAGAAGCAGGCTAACATGATTTTGTGTTTTCTTTATTTTAACATAAACTAACATTTCAAAAAGCCAAGTCTTCGAAACTGTGCCCCTTCGCTTCAATATTTTATTTATTCGCAATTGGAACGTTATTCAACGATACAAAACCGTACTTTATTCAGTACTTGACAAGCTGTGAATACTTACACATTGTCCGATCACCATTTAGATTATTAATTATTAATCCAATAAGACCTTTTTTTGATTTGATGCAGTGTTTTAGAGATATTCCGTTGTCTCAAGATAAAAAAAACTCACCAAGTATATACGCATTTATTGCCAGCATTCACAATAATGAAATGCATTCAGGTAGGCCCATTATATAACTATGAAATACGTGCACCTAAAGCAGCTTTTTACCATTTGGTTATCGATGACTAATATCTAACGCAAAGAAACAGTTTTTGTAGCAAGATATCTGCAAACGTTACGTCATAGCATATACTGATATAAATCTAACTTTATGTTTCACATTGCACAATGTAATAAAAGGCAATATTGTTTTTGGTGCTCGACGACTATTTGGTTGTCTAGTATGTACATCAGAACTACAGGAAGTAGCAGTTTCTTTTAATATTGATTAAGTTCTACGGACTACTAACTAACAGTAGTTTACAGCTACAAAATGGCAGGTTGCTTCATAGCAACCCATTAGTAGATTTAGTTTTGCTTTCTTTTCTGACGTTTCCTATACCTTTGTAGTTTTATGGTCTTTTGGAAATAAAGTTTACTTTACTTTACTTTAATTTATTATACTTCATAATTTCTTTGGTTACTGTTATTTTCGCAGAAAAAAAAGTACGAAGAATTAGTATAGTTATGCTGATCGGAATATTCATGAAACTTTGACGATGGCATCGCTCTTCATATTTTTTATTAGCGACTTCCCAATCCGATTAATACAATTCAACCCGAAGAAGACCGATGATATTAAAAATTAATAATCCTCCGATACCATCTTTTCAATCTCCAGGAAAAAAGTTTCCAAAAAGAGATAAGGAAAAGATCGGAAGGGAGCGATATTATTAAGAGCTTTGGGAATCCTTCGATGGAGATCTGATTAAATTTTTAGGGGAGCAAAAAACTCTCGAAGGCGGAACACAAACCTTTTTTTCTCCGCTTAAAATAACAACGATTTCATCGCCTTTCCGTTTCTGTCGGATGCCTTCCAAGATTTAACCGTGGAAATTAATAATGACAGTATTGGAAATTTTGGAATAGTATCGGCAATTACTGTAGATAAATTCCAAAGGTTTTTGTCTAAAAAAAAAATTATTGAAGGAATTAAATATTAAACAGAATTGTGGAAGAATAATGCGATTTATGATTATGCAATCTGTAGGTACTTTGATTTTGTCGATGTTTGTCCTGAATGACAAAAAAGCAAGAACAGGTTTCATCTAACTTACAAGAGGAGATCGCTAGATGTTAACTCCAGTTTTGATCCCGGATTTGTTAGTTGGCCGTCGGGACTCGTTGGAGTACTTTTGTAAAGCAGATTGTAAAGTAAGCAGATTTCAAATATGCAAAAAAATATAGCATTCCATTTAAATAAAATATAAGTTAGCTCTGGCACGGCGTTATGAAATACCCTGTATATGTGTAACTAATTTTAGGAAATTAAGCTTAAGAATACCTACACCTTTTCTTAATAATTTTTTTTTATAACTTTTATAATATCGGAAATATTGAGCTTTCCCACACTAATGCGCCACCCTGTACATGGTATTCCATTTAAAACTACGGCATAAGTATGCGTTTGCTTACTTCGCAACACACAAAAGTTTATACATGTGGAAACACAAAAAAACATTCAACATTTGGTTCAATGTCGACGCGTGTTTTAAATTGTTATTTAAATTAAAAGTTTTTTTTTTTTTTTTTAAATGTGCCCATATGACACACTAGTTTTTCACTAGTTCGAATAATTTACATGTTTTAATTGGAATTACCCAAGACTATGAGATATGTTATTGGCCAAGAGGGAGGAATTTAAACAAGAAATAGTTTGAATATGGATTAATGTAAGAGAATCCGAAACGTAACTTTATTAAAAAAACAAACAAAAATATATACCGTATGCCCAAACAAATGAAGTTTTTATTTAACATTTGGTTTTAATTTGAAACGTTTTTAACAATGATATCCCTATTTTTTTGCATGCTATTTGCTGTCGATATTGCGATTACCATCGATGGGTTATCTCATGAAATTAACTTGCTCACATATTTACACTCACACACTTTTATATCGATTTAATTTGTCGTAATATTAAATACTATTCACCTTTAATCAATTTTTATTGATTTGTTAATCAGTTTCTTTGGATGGATTGAGCTGATTAGCTCAATAGCTCAAGGAATATGGAATAGAATCAACAGAAAGAAGAACACGCAAGAGTAAGAGACTGTAAGCTGAAAAACTGTGGTAGCAGATGTGATGAATGGCCATGATCTACCGCCGTCCTCATTTGGTCATGTTTGTATTGCCATTGATTTACCTGACGCCTTACATTGTACAGGTATAACAATAGTTATTTGTATCACTAGGCCAGAAACTATAGTTTTGCGAGTGTGAGTACGGTTTGTGGGGCCGAGGCGAAGCCGAGGTCTCACAAGTGCGAATACTCGCAAAAGAGTTTCTGGCCGTGTGTTACACACTATTTTTTGAGCCGACAAATCTTACTTTTGTTGTAAATAATAAGAGAAACGAACGCTAGGGAGTTAACAGTACAGGTTGGCAATACATATTACGTATGAATTTTGAATTGGAAATCAGGGTTAAAATACCTTAGTGTTTTGACGTTTTAATTTTCTTGGTAGTTTTGATACATATTCATCAATAATAAGGACAATGGAGACCCCAGTTCATATTACAGATGTTGTTTGTGAAGTTATTAACTATTTATTGCCTATAAAATCTTCCGAAAATAGAATTGGAATGAATATGAATTAATTAAGAGATTGTGTATCGAGAATTCTGTCATCTGTCATCGAATCTATAATTAATGGCAGAAATGTCAGTAATTCCAATATAGTGTTGCCAACTAATAGTAGTCTCTTATTTATAGTAATGCAAAATCAGTGTTTCTGGACCGAAGCGCAAAAACAACTTTTGCGACTGTGGTGAAGTTGAAGATCCCGATCACATCTTTTTCGGATGCAATAGAAGAATTCTTCAGTCTAACATTTTAATTCAAAAGCTTATACGATGTGGTGTGACTCCGCCTTTTAGCGTCAACAGTCTATTAGCTACCGAAAGATTACAAATCTATTCTCTACTATATAAATTTCTTAAATCTAATAGTATTTCAATATGATTTTGTTTTTATTAATTGTCATGATTATTTCCCTGTCCCTGACCGATGTCGTCCTTTTATATTCCTGTGTGTTTGATGCTCCGCCGACCCCGAAGCGAGAAGAGTGTCTTTTTCCTCTACTCTGTTTACACGCTTCTGCTTTGCATAGCTTTTGTAGTGCATAGAGTTTTAGTTGTATTTAGTTTTCAAATATTGGAGATATGGATTTGTTCCAGACGAGCTATTTGGCTCAATCTCCAGTATGTAATGGTGGATGGCTGAGTGGATCTTCGATATAGTTCACGGTGTCATTAAAGAAGAAGAAGAAGAAGAACAACTTTTGTTACTTTGTTTTGTATACAATATTACAGTATTGTACCTGACACGAAATAAATGTTTTTGCACATACCTAATTCCTTTTATTTTGTAATTTCTATCAGAACATAACTGACCCACATATGTGACAGTAACATTGTCACCGATTTGACAATTTTGTTGATTTTCTTTTGACATTGTTGACAGTAATTTTGTTTGCTATAATTTTTTTTTGTAATATACATATTATTATCTCTTACAAGATCCAAAACATTCTACTATTGGAATTTTAAATCTTGTCCGTTACGTCGTTCATAAAATCCATGAAGATGTGCCGTCATCTATCTTCAATCATTAAAACTAACACCTACAAATAAATTCAGAATAGGTTTAAAGCGTGTGTTTGGTATTAACGTGGATCCATACTTCTACGAAATTTGCTTTACTTGTCCTAAAAAACGTGGCAGCTGCGGATTTCGGATAATTTGAGGTTGTATAAAACAACCACGCCTAAATCATACCGACAAACAAGTGTTTAATGAATTTTATTTTTTACACACTCAGTACAAACTGTAACATTTTTTGTAACAAGAAATAAAACAGCAATAAAGCATCAGTCACTGTCGCTGTCGGTAACCCCATCCTGATTCACCGATATTATTAGAGGTTGAGCATCTTCCAGCTATCGTTCCCGTTGGTACGGATAGCTTCTCCTTGCCACATTGTTCCAGTGCTTCGTGCCATACACTTAATACTGCCGCATCTCCATAACCACTGCATCCAACATGTTTATTATAATAGGATTTTACATCAGTAAATATTCCAAAAAATATTCCAATAAATTCATCACGAACTGGGAATCCAAGCGTTTACTCGGCAGCAACACAAAACGTTATTATTAAGTGCAATAATCATTAATTACACAAGACTAATTACTCGCCTCCAATAATGCTCCAAATCTACCAGTAAATCTTAAAAGAACGTGAATGATATAAACCAATAAATAGTTGATATTTCTTTACTGACATTCGACTGACCGATATCGAGACATCAGTGTGAATTATATACTACTCTTACTGATTGTTATTCTATCCTTGTCGCATTTCAGTATAACAGAAATGAACATACCTATGCGTTTGTCTGCTTGAAGTCAGACTTAAGCGTCTATTGGCGTCTTTGTCTAATGCAATTTAAATTTCAGTTGCGGATATTTTGCGTATATCTTTTGCTTGACTAGGTACTTAATGATGCAACAGACAAGATCCATAAATCCAATAGTATAAAAAGTGTGGGAAATGTCAAAACACGCGGCAGCCGAATCGTAATGCCTCGAAAATGTTCGGGCTTCAAGGGAGACTAATACGCGGGAAAGGACACAAAAGAGATGAAAACCTACCGTAAAGAAGAAGCAACTACGCGACTAAGTTAATATATATTTATTAAATACGCGTTTTGTTTAAAAATGATCCCATATAATTTTTTTTTTTAGTAATTGCACTAGCACAGATATACGCTACTGAGAAATTCGTTTTACACTGCCTTTCCAAAATATGTTATGGCAATTTGATTGTACTTTATTAACGAATTAAATTATGGAATGAATAATTTTACCACAACAATTAGATTTTTAACGAAAATTAAGTGGCGCCATCTTCGAAGAAACTGCTACACTTTTCTGAGGACAATGAATTTTTGAAAATTGCCACCCATTTTCTGTAATCGTAGTTCATGCACCACTCATTAATAAGTGAATATTCTCGAAATTTTCTTACATATACATGATAGACACAATGTTACCATTCCGATGGGCTTATTGGATCATTTTTTTTGTTCCCACGCAGGTATCCTGTTACAAATCGTCAAGATATTTTATCATCATAAACACCATTCACTTGGGGTTATAATACATAATTAACTAATTATATTTTTTGAGTATTGCATGAAATGCAAAATGCGATCTGCAATACCGACTTTGGCCGCCTTTTAGCTTCAGTGAAAATTTGCTAGTTTTTCTTACTGTGTATAGAACCGTCATTTAACTTACTCTTGAAATGCATACAGTAACCTACTTTTACTATCTGCCAGATCTTATATAAATCTGAAAATTTAGCAGCGTTTCAAGCTTTTATCTCTAAATCAAGATCTGAAACTCTTGGATAGCACTATATCCGTTTCAGTTAGCATTGCGTGTGCTTTATTACAACCATGTGGATGGTATTTCGGCCGTAATCGAATATACAAACTAGGCCTTTCGTGATGCCGACATCAAATTTATTTATAATTCAACCCTGATGAAAATTATGTAAATGAAAATTGCTATCGACAGTACCGAAATTAATATTTATTACTACGCCGGAGCACGGTTATACACGAAGTGTATATTACGGCATAACATGTTCGCGAGTATATGCATGCATGCGAATAAGAGGGGATATGCTGGCAGAATTTTTGCGCTGTACTGCTCTTTAACTGCCACGTAACGTAAACTGCCCATCAGGAAATTAAACCGTGTTCCAATCCGGTAATTAAAGGCGAAAGCTTTCACTGAGTTATGTTGTTAACTGACCGTGGCGAGTTGACACGATGTTTACTTACAAATACGTTGGTTAATTCTGAAAAATCCCTCTTCAATTTTTGATATTCTCGTTACGAAACATAACAATATAAATACTGTAAAAGTAAAATACGGCCAATATGTTTTTCTGTAAGTAGGTATTTATAAGTCGCTCAGCTGGAGAAGCTTTAAGCCCTAATTAAAATATTACAAAAAAGCCTACTTTATAGTTGAGAAGCAAAATCACCCAACTGGTCACCTCCGATTTTGATAAAATATTGCGGGCATGTAGAGTTTACTACAAAATAAACCAAGTGAAGTTTGAATGAACATTTTCTTTTTTTCTTCATAAATATGCATATAACAAGCTGATTGCTTCTTAACACCTTGACACATTGTAGCACTTCTTTCTTCATTGGGATCGTTTTGCTCCAGTGCTTTTAAAGCATTTTCAATTTGGTTCAAACAACTACCAATCATTTGAACCGTTAGGATCTTTGTTCTGTTTCTTTACCAGCTCCGTCATGAATTTGTATTAATTCATAATTAGATAATTTCCTATCATGGGACTCTATTAACTCATCAATATCTGCAGCTTCCATTTATAAATTCAATTGATGTGAGATTTCTATTATTGCCTGATTGATATCTTCCTATAAATTCCTATATGCGTGAACAATTAGTTATCTTGAAACAAAAATAAATTTAATCTTGACCTAAAACGATCTTAGTTTCCAGAGAAACAATTCGTATGTTTAAAGTTAAACATTTACTGTTTGAAAAATGCAACAATCGTTGTTTCAATTTACTATGTGAAATATTTAAATTAAAAAAAAACGGAATCTTTGGATTAAGAAATTCATAATTTTAATTATAGGATGTGATATGATCTGCATCATTCAACGTTATATTTAAAAGTGGCTTAATATTTGTGTGGATAAACTTATATCTTCTAAATAAATTTGCTATTTATTTAAATGAAGTATTCATTCCAGAATCCAGAATCCAGCAGTAGCAATATTTAATTTGGAAAATAATTATATTATCTTGCAACCTCCTGAAATCGTTTAAATCATCATTTCCAACGTAGTTTGACCTGGTAATTACGATAGTTACAGAATGTTTGCCCTATCGCAATTAGTTCTGCAGATATATGCATGTGGGTCTTTAAAGAATAAAAGAATCATTAAACTTTGGGTCAAATTTGATCGTAGAAGTCCAATATTATCTTTTCCAGAAGCGAAAACAATTTTTCTATGAAATATACGCATACAGCTTCCATTTGAACTACGATTTTACGCATTTTGAAACATTGAAATTTTCTCTCAAAAATCCAAGGGTTGCCCCTTCAAAATTTGTCAAATTTTACAATCTCTTGATATCGTTTAAATCATATCATTTCCAACGTAGTTTGACCTGATAATTACGATAGTTAAAGAATTTTTGCCCTATCCCAATTAGTTTTGCAGATATATGCATGGGAGTCCTCAATGTTTAAAAGAATTTCTTTGTTTAAATTACCTATTGTAAAGTTTGTTTTAACAAAAACATATTCATATTTAAAATATTATTTAAACATATCTTAAATTCTATATAAATGAACAAATATGCTACTTAGAAATAATGTATTTTCTACTCAAACTTTTAATTTTTGAATGGAATATATGATAACAAATAAATACATATGTATGCTTAATTTAAGAATTGATTTTTATGTGTGTAGCAGCATCAACTTCATCGTGTATCCTTTTTCTTTTCTTGATGTCATGTACGCTACCTGTTCTTTCAAATTGTTCTACCAAATTTCGTAAAGCATTAACGCACACGTGAACATTAGGAAACTTCTGTTGAAATTTTTGAATTGTTGAAGTTAAAAGAAGCCTCACCAATTCCATAACATTGAATGAGGCAAACTCTTTCCTCTAAATCTAGCATTACTATTAACTCTCAGTAAAGATTAACAAATACGTAAACAGCTAACTTGATTTACTGATGAGGTTATCATGGAAGATAATCTGATTTAATCAAAAACTTGAAATTTACAAACGATTTTGCTTAAATTTTTGTGTTTTTGTGTTGTTGCCAACTGCTAAAAAATATTTTTGTTTCAGACGTGGTGGTTTTGGGACCAGCAATTTTTTTTATAAAGGATGACATTTTTTCGTTAAGCTACAAATAAATTTTTTATCCCTCTTGTTCAGTCCATCCGGGGACACACTGTATGTGTGTTTCCATATTATTCTTATTGCAATATCATTAAAGGATCTGATGTGAAACACTTACACAAGTTTCCTGACATTGATTGAACTTCTTCGTATAACTTCATAACATATAAACATATTGAGACGCATTTGACGAGTGCATACGAAAAACTACGATCATTGTCATAGGTTCCGACTGACGTAAGCACAAACTGGGCCTGGTTTCCTTACCTAATTTTTAATATGCTGCTTTTGTAAAATGTTTGTTGAAACATTTTTTTTATATTGTTAGCATTACTAGAGGATTAATTTTTGTTAAGAAAAATTTTTGCTACGTCGAAAGGTATTATATGCGTATATTGACATTAACATCTTCCCTTGTTAGTCAATTTTTACATCAAATGTTGTCTCCCTCGATTATACTTCTTAAGCAGTTCACGAAATTCAGATCGCAAGAAATTTAGGATCGGGGGTTTTCAAATGAACACCTGGTATAAACTAAAAAAAAAATAAATATAAGTAGGTATACAATAAAATATACGTTACTGTCTTATATAATTAAATAATATTTGTTATAAATATGGGTGGATACAGTTTTCTAATTAAATACAGACACAATAGTCTGTTAAGTGAGTGGTTCAACTTAAAAAACGAAACCTAATTATTAAATGCAGAATGATTGACGCTGCAAGAAGCCATAGCCTATTTCGTAAATCTAGAACCGCATTACAGTAGTCGGTATCATTACAATACAAACACATGATATAGGTGGCCCGGGATGAGTCTCTTCTACGGATAATCGTTTTATTGCATACAGCTCCGCGCATTTCACATCCTCTGGAAATGTTTCGTTGGCCTGTCGCGTGACTTTCTTCTATTATTTTAACGCAAGCGCGAGCATCTTTCATGCAGGGACCGTAGTTCGAGCAAGAACGGGGATTTGCCGACGGTGGACACAGGTAACATCGTATGGCAGTGATCCTACTAACAAGAGACGAAGTTGTCAGTATAAATAGTATTGTGAGCCATTTGTAGATCATTTCGGAACTGACAGGTGAATTGACTTTTATCAAAAATACTGTCAAATATTTCACACGTGTTTGTGCTACTGTAGGTACTCCAATGACGTTAAGAATGCAGTAGATGGCGCTGGCATCGGTGCCCATATCTATATACAGGGTTAGTAAAAAGTCCCGGAACGGCCGAATAACTTTGTTATTTGAAAATTATGATTTCTGAAATTTGGTATGGGGGTATAGTTAATATAAATGCATTTTATGCAATACAGTTAATATTTTTTTCACTTCCGGTTTAATCGGCAATACGTCCAACTTTTTTTTTTTTAAATAGAACGCCCAGATTTTTTTAACACTTTTGAATGCAAAATAAAAAACTACGTTCAGGAAGTATTAAGATGTTTATTTTTATTCACAAGAAAACAGTTAAAAAATTAAAAAAGTGTCCTAATACAGAAAAATCAAGGTACCTTTGAAAAAAGTTGTTGTTTAGTGTTTGCATTCTTTTTGCCGTCACATTTGACAATTTTAAAAGCGTTTTAACTTTTGCATCGCTATAAATTTACTTATTTTAAACATTGACACATTTGAAAATGGCAGAAAAACTTACTGAATCAGAACGAATTCAGATATTAATGATGCGTGGGTACGGTGATCGTCAACGTTCTTTTGAAGAGGTTCGTATTTTGTTTAATACTGTTTATCCGGATCGTCACATTAGTAAAAGTACGGTATGCCGAACAATTCAAAAGTTTCAAGTCTTTCGTCAGGTGAAGGATTTACCTAGAAGGGGACGTCCATTAACAGCAACAGATGAAGAAACTAGTTTGAATGTGTTACTTACTGTGGAAGAAAATCATCACGTGTCCACAACAGAATTAGGTCAAATTCATGAGATCTCTCAAAAATCTGCTCATACGATTCTTAAATCAGCAAGAATGAAAGCCTATAAAATGTATCCCGTCCATGAGTTAACTGAAGATGATCCAGATCGTAGACTACAATTTTGCGAAACAATGACGGAATTGATCGAGCAGCAGCCTAATGTTTTAGATCACATCATTTTTTCAGATGAGGCAACGTTTTGTCTCAACGGCACTGTGAACAGACATAATTGTCGCTACTGGTCAATTGAAAATCCGCATTGGATTGAAAAAGTCCATACACAGCGTCCTCAAAAGGTGAATGTCTGGGCTGGTCTTGTTGGAAACAACATCATAGGACCATTTTTTATAAGAGGAAATTTAACTGGCAACGTCTACTTAAATTTATTGCGAAATGAGGTTGTTCCAGCACTTGCGGCCCTCTTTCCAAATGCAAACATAGGCGATCACCCTAATGCACATTTTTGGTTTCAACAAGATGGAGCTCCCCCCCATTTTGCCCATAATGTCCGCGATTATTTGAATGAAATTTTTCCGGGACGTTGGATCGGACGTAGAGGAGCTATCGAATGGCCAGCACGTTCGCCAGATCTCTCGCCATTAGATTTTTTTCTTTTGGGGTCACATGAAATGTCAAGTGTACAAAAATCGTCCCCATAATCTTGAACAATTGGAAGAGAGAATAGTTCAAGAAGCCAATCGCATCACTCCAGAACAAATACAAAATGCAATAAGAAATTTTACTGACCGTTTACATTTTTGTCAAATTGTAAATGGAGAGCATTTTGAACAATTATTGTAATCGCAACCTGAATAGACAGGTATCTTGATTTTTCTCTATTAGGACACTTAATTTTTTAACTGTTTTCTTGTGAATAAAAATAAACATCTTAATACTTCCTGAACGTAGTTTTTTATTTTGCATTCACAAGTGTCAAAAAAATCTGGGCGTTCCATTTAAAAAAAAAAAGTTGGACGTATTGCCGATTAAATCGGAAGTGAAAAAAATATTAACTGTATTGCATAAAATGCATTTATATTAGCTATACCCCCATACCAAATTTCAGAAATCATAATTTTCAAATAACAAAGTTATTCGACCGTTCCGGGACTTTTTACTAACCCTGTATAATGTAAGATTAGTGGATCTCTAGCCGCTCACGACACTGGCTTGTCCTGTTTATTTTAATTCTGTAATTTACTGTTATAATAACAGAATAAGAGTTTTAATAATATTTGTATTTCTGGTAACGTTTCGGAATTTTTTATTATTCCTTCATCAGACCTAAAAGGATATTTATCACAACCAAGGTAATTACAAGCACAATTAACATTTTACTTACACTTAACTATTAAACTTTACAATTTTGTCATGTATGTCAATTTGATTGATTAATTTAATTTTATAACATAGGGTTGCTAATCTTTCTCATTATATAAACATTTTTTGTAAACAAGAGAAATTACCAAGACATTATACAATGTATTTTGTAGTTAATCAATTCGAGATCCAAAATAGGTATGTTTTGTAATCTGAATATTAATCATAAAGATAATTTAATGTAAAAAAATTTAATGTCAATTGTATTGTATGTGATTTAGAAGGTTGTTATATACAGGAGGAAGTGTTAATGAATTTTCTTTTGTATTGAGGTTGTTTTTATGTTTAAAAATGGCTATATTTTCAAGGAATTTCTTTTATTTTGATTATTTTCTTTATATAGAATTTTAACGTTTTCGAAATTAATTTGGTGACCTTTTTCTCTGATATGAGCGGCTAGAGCGCATTTTCTAGGGTTTACTCGGGCGTCACTTCGATGTTGTGTGACCCTGTCTCTCCACCTCTGTGAAGTCTGGCCAATATAGTATTGTAAACAATCTTGACATTTTACTGCGTATACTATATTGTTCATTTGTTCATTGGGTATGGATGCTTTCAATTTTGTGAAGAATTTCTTACAAGGTATAGCAGAGGTAAATGCAATTTTGATGTTAGTATTGATGAAAAGTTTTTTAATCTTATCTGTTAAATTTGGCACGTATATTAGTGATTTATAAATAGTGTTAGTAGGATCTTCATTAAGGATAGTTTTTTTTTAGAATATAGAAGGCGTTTTATGAAATGGGGTGGGTAACTGTTTTTTAACAAAATGTTATATAATATATTTAGGTCTTCATTTATATAATTTTTATGGCTAATCTTTTGAATTCTAGTTTTTAGTGCTAAAACAAGATTAATTTTTTATTTTTTTGGACATGTTGAATTAAAATTTAGTAGACGATTTGAGTTTGAAGGTTTTCTATACCATCTCAGCTCAATATGATTATTATTTCTAATAATGAAAGTATCTAAAAACGGTAGCTTGTATGATTCTTCTTGTTCAATAGTAAATTTTAAGTTTTGATTGAAATTATTTAAAATTGCTAATGTGCTATCAATTTCATCTTTGGGTAAGGCGCAAGCTATATCATCTAGATATTGGCAAAGAAATCCGAATTGAAAATTGACTATTTGTATTAGCCGTTTTAATAGAGTATTCATGACAATATCTGCTACTATTGGAGAGAGAGGGCTACCCATCGGAGTACCTTGAATTTGTAGATAGTAATTATTATTGTATAAGAAATATACTGAGTTGAAAATCCATTTAAGTAAATTTAGAAATTCAGTTTTAGGAATGGTAGTATTTGGTTTAATAAGCTCCTAGTTCTCTTGTACAACCTCAATCACAAAATCAAGTGGTATGTTGGTAAATAGACTAACTACATCAAATGAAAAAAAAAAAGTAAAAGTGCAACACCTTTAATTCCAATTTTTATCCATGTTGTATCCACCTCTGTGCGATCAAGGGACGAATAACCAAACCGCGATTCATTTACTTATTATCGAAGCGAGGAGTACTTACAGAAATCGAAATAGTGAATATAGAAGATTCGATTTAGGAGTTGATCAAGATATTATTCGTTGGATCATCTACATTTAATGAATTTTTAATGGTCACTGGCTGAAATACTAACCATTAAACACATAACTTTAGGAGTCTTGCCCTATAAAGGGACGTATGTTACAACTGTGGGAGGACTAGAGGGATTTTTTGCTGGAGATAGTAAGTTATGAAATTCTTTCAGTACGAATTGTATTTTTATTGCTTTCTCTTATTATTTGGATATGGAACCATTTGAAGAAGCAGAGGGATCACCAGAATAAATACAATTGTTAGATGCCGTGGAGAATTTTATCTGTCTCATTCGCAGCCATGGTATAATACAAATCCAACATGTAGTTTATTTTTAACATCCTTTAAAGCATTTGGATTGTCCAATTTCATGTCCAGAGCACGGACAAAGTTAGTGGCTCAAGTGCGCAGTTGAATTGTGTAATAGTTTCAAGCCAAGCACTGGACACGTATCGAGGTGAACAACTGTAGTAGAGATTTTGCAGTAGCATGCCATGTATATCAATTCTTGGAAAACAAACCACAAATGCAGCAGCAGTTTACTGCCTACTGAACGATTTATTACCTAAGTTAAAAAAGTTATTAGAAAATGTTGATTTTACTTTGCTTTGCTGCGAAAAACATCAAAACATTTGACATACATTCACATTGCACACCTATATGTTTACTTTGTGATTGTGTTTTTGTTTTGCTATTTACGGATATGTAATTGATTAGTTTACTATTCTGTATTTGTAATTTATTGTATTTTCTTTTATCCTACCTATCGTCATATTCCTGCAAATAGTAACTATTACAATTATTTAATTCTTTGAAAATTATTGAATTTCAATCTTTTTTATATTAAGCTAGACTAATTTAACAATGTGAATGTTACTGTAAGAATATATAGTCATTTCAGGCGTTGTTTTTTTTTTTTTACCAAGTGTGATTAAGGTTTGTCCAAAATATGAGTGACTGTTGGACTGAGAAAGAGTAAATTGAAGTTTATCTAACATTTTAACAAAAGTACAACGAAATAGATTATTTTTGTTATCGTAATTTCTTTTATTGTAGTCCCAGTATTACATACTTTCAAAAACAGATTAGTTACGATAAAGCAAAAACATAAAAATTGTTAAAAATGGATTTCAGAGACTATCATTCCTAGGTTTCGGTGTTGGAATGCTGAAGCCTGCCTTCAGAGTGAGGTTTTCGTAGTTTTCCTTACTCTTTGGCAAATGACGAGGGACGAACACTCTATACAATTCATTTATATTATTTTTCTTTTACTATTTACGTAATTTATTGCTTCATTTCTTATATTTGCCTCCTAGAATGTTAAATTTAAAATGATATTGTTTTCTTTAAAGTTTATATTTTACAACAAGTATATTATGTTTATATATTTAAATATGTTATTGACCAATCCATAGGAACTAGTATTCTGTATATTTTATTTATTGTATTTTTATAATATTAATAAAGATATTTAAAAAAATGTCAGTTTTTTATTTATAAAATTCTAAATACAAATTTAAAGTACCAATTCAAATTACATCGGTATTTAAACTTCGCGCCGTAATTTCCATAATTTTAGTACCACAAGACAGCCAGAAGGCGGCGTAAAACGCGGTCCCAAGGTTAGCCGGGAGAGTCACCATTCTAGTCAGGTTATTCTATGGTCAGATCCCAGGATGACAATGTATTTTGACAAGTCTCATTAGATTTAAATTTCTGGTTTTATCCCACTTAAATTTCTATTTGCTAAATAAAATATTTTTCCGACTACTCCATCTGAAAGTACAACCTTACTACACTGACGTTCTAATTTAGTTTAGTTATTCAAATTTAGTCATCACTAAATATTGTACGAGGTATTGGATCGTTTACCAATTAAGTGCAAATAAATACATAATCTTTATTTTATAATCAGCTTGCAAATTCGACATAAAAATAACACCATTCAACACACGCGAATGCGGAAAAAATTTACACAACGTCAGATCATATCTTGCGCTCTCCCTTTATCGGGAACACCTCAATCCTTGTCGAACATCTTATCTATATACATGAAACTCATCTCGCTCGCCTTCAGCTACATAAATATTTATATGGGGGTAGCGAAACAGGGTGCCCTTACTCCAATTTCGCTGGAGCTGTCTTGCCGCCTAGTTCCCTGTCCCTTATACCAGAATACCTGCAACTGGCAGCACATTTTTGCGTGGTTACAGGATGAGTTGGATTGGAGAGCGCTGTTTCTCCTTCTCTTTGTGTTTCCAGTTTTTTTTTTTTTTTGTTCTTTCTATCGTTCGTTTAATTTCGTACTTAGACTCTGCTCGAGTTGGCTCTTTCTTTCGTAAAGGATATCCTGAAGCAATTTAGTTAACTTGTACTTGTCGACTTATCTCGTTAAAGGACGCAGTTTTAACGAATTGACAGCGGGAGACAGAACTTTAAATTACATTTTAAAGAGTCATTGAGAAAAGCGAATGATCTTTTCCCGGTAAGTACTGTGGAACGGTAGCACCATCTATCGATTTTGCTGGTAAGTTAATAACGGAATCTAGAAAGCTATCTCTATAAGGTAAAACAGGGACGGACGACGCAGCATTTAAATACCATACGTGATAATACAGTAATGCATTCGAATATATATTTCATACAAAGAATTTAGTCGAGGATACATGCATTTACTGGTATGCAAAACATACTAAAAAAGTGGACATTGAGAAATATTTAATTAGTAGGTAAGTACCTTGAAGTTTTCTCACAGGTTTCGTAAAGTGCTTCTATTCTGTTTTAAATTCATAGGGATTTCGTTAAAAAAAAACACACAGTGTAGGTTTAAAGTTGTCATGGTTGCTAAATCTAACAAATAGTGTAAAAAAAATAGAAGTGGATCATTCCGAAAGCTTACATATGCATATCCGTATCTCAGAGCAGAAGTGTATTAAGTCACATAAAATAGTATATTAAAAAACTAGTTTCCTAAGACACGTTTTAAAAAATGAGTGCTTTAATATCTTACGAAGCGTCTGTTTTTGCAACTAGTGTTTCTAATCTCTTTTTTTTTTAGTAAAAGAAAAAGGATTTGATAATGTAGGGAATGACACCGTGGTTGGCATTACAAACGAAAAAATACCAACCTAATGCCGATAAATATCCGGCAATCAATAAATACAGAAACAAATAAAGACATTCGAGCCTTATTAAAAGTTATAGGAGCCTTTGTCGATATATCGTCGTATATATGAGTCATCCCCTGAATTCGGCGCTCTCTTATGATAAGTTAAACAAGTTGGAACGTGCTTAAGGTGCCACTCGCTTTTACTTGTACATATAAACGCTCCTGTTAACTACGAGTTTAGTACTATTCGAATTGTCGGACAAGATAAGACAGTGCTAGCAATAGTTTTTAAATAAAACAAGTAAATTTGAAAATCATTTTAAAATGGCTTCTAAACCAAAGAGAAAACGTGAAATACTCACTATTAGTGAAAAAATAAAAATCATTAATATGATTGAAATAGAAAAAAAATCTATTTCAACTGTTGCTAAAATATACAATACAAACGAATCTTTGATACGGGAAGTGTTAAAAAACAAAGATGAGATTCGAGCTAGTTTTTCTACTGCACCCCAAACTGCAAAAATTGCAACCACAAAACGTACAATAAAGTGTTACTTAAGGTAGAAAATACCTTAAATTTATGGGTGGAAGATATGACAAGAAAACGTATTCCTATCGATGGCAAAGTGCTACAACAAAAGGCGTTGGTTTTATATGAAGATATGCAGACCCAAGATTATACTGAAGAGGAAGGAAAATCATTCACAGCAAGTAGGGGGTGGGCTGGATAGATTTAAAACTCGGTTTAATCTAAAAAATATAAAAATGACAGGGGAATCTTCGCGGCTGATCATGTAGCTGCTGCCCTGTTTCCAGAAAAATTTAAACAAATTATTGCAAAAAAGAATTATCATCTTAAGCAAGTTTTTAACTTGGATGAGACTGGTCTTATGTGGAAAAAAAGGCCTCAACAGGCTTTAAAGTAATTAAGGAGAGACTTACCTTGATATTTTGTACAAATGCAGCTGGTCGTATGATTAAACCTGGACTTGTTTACCGATCACAGAATCCACGTGCTCTTAAATACAAAGATAAAGCTTGCCTGCCTGTGTTTTGGCAATCAAATCGAAAGGCGTGGGTTACGGCTGTTGTATTTACACAATGGTTTCATCAATGCTTTAATGCGGAAGTGGAAAGATATTTGGAAAAGGAAGAATTACCATTTAAGGTGCTTCTGATGCTAGACAATGCTCCTGGGCATCCTGTGTCACTAGGCACAGAAAATAAAAATGTTGAAGTGGTTTTTTTACCACCTAACATGACCTCATTGCTTCAGCCCCTTGATCAAGGTGTCATTAGATGCTTTAAAGCCATATATATTCGACAGGTTTTCGAAATGCTTTATACAATGGCTAACGAATGCTCTGATGTCGGGCTCATGGAATGCTGGAAGTCATTTACAATTGCTGACGCAATTCTATTTATCAAAGGAGCGATGGAGGAATTAAAGTCAGAAACGATAATAGCATGTTGGAAAAATCTGTGGAATGACATCGTTCTTAGTTCTGAAGACACACATGATATTAATTCACATCTAATAACGATATTTAACATAGCGCAGAAAATAGATGGAGAAGGATTTAACAATATAACCAAAGAGGAACTCAGTGATTACATAAACGAAGAGGACCAAGTATTCACCAACGAGGAATCGGTAGACCTTGTGAAATCTCCAGAAGCGAGTGACGATGAGGATGAGGGTCAACAAGAACCGCCAGCATGGATGCTTGAAAAATTTTCAGCGATATTTCGAACTGCTCAAAAATTAAAAGAACAGATAGTAGAATATGATCCAATAATGGAACGCAGTATAAAAATTACTCGCACTATAAGAGACGCCTTGAAACCTTTGGAGGATTTGTTTATTGAAATGAAAAGACAAAAAAGACAACTACCAATAACAATGTTCTTTGAAAAAGTCGACAAAACTATCGATAATGCACCGCCATCAACATCGTTTGCTTCGGATCTAATAGCGTTTTCAGCTTACTGCACTTTACTGCACTTTTATGGACTGAGTGTATTTCCATCTTATTTTAATACATAATATTAGTAAGGGAGCTAGATATACTCCACGGGTGTAGTGCAGTAAGCTGAAAACGCTATAAGTAAACAATCGACTGCTAACTTGGACTTGGAGGAAGATGAATGAATACGTAGCTCACGATGATAAAGGTTTTCTTGTTGTGTATGTAAATATGTACTATATGTACATATGTATGAACTTATATATTTATTAAACTTAAATTCTATTTGTGCCACATTACAAGAATATTTATTTATTTATTGTTTATTTATTTTAAATAAATATTATATAACTTATTTTTTCTTGTTTCATTGTTTTAATTTTGCTTCATATTTCATATTGTATTCGGAAATAAAGCGTTCGCTACTATCCGCGGTTTTCAGTATCTGCGGAAGAGCACAGAACTAAACCCCCGCAGATATGGGGGTACTACTGTATTAATATGAATTGGTTAGGCGATCATATTGTTACTATCAAGTTGAATATTTGATCAAACTACATTCTTACTACAGAAAAAACAAAAATAATTAAATTGACGAGAGAAAATAACATAGTAAAACATCCACTTACTTGTATCTGCAGACGGAATCGGTAACAGCGCTAAGCAGGTGAAAATCAAAACATAAAACGAAATCTTCAAGGTGTTGCACTCAAGCAGATGCGTCATCTTGCGACTACCAACCGAATTTCGTCCCACTCGAACTACATGCTTATTAATTTATTAAACACAAGCACTGCCGACGATGATCCACTGTTTATATTGTTAAACACTGTCTTAAAGCCGGATAAATCCGTTTTAAATTTTATCTATAATAGTTAGTTGCAAAATAATCCGCTTCATGCCAAAAGTTCCGAAACCACATCTACACAGACGTACTACGGACTTTAATGATAAACTTTAAGCGTTTTCGAGTTCCAATTCGTAGATCGCGCTTCACCTCTGGTTTGTTTGCTTGTACCTACTTCTTAAAATGAGAAGCACATGCGTGTACGACGATGCTATACATCGTGTAAGGAGCAGCGCGTTTGCAGGGTTTACATGCGAGATGAATAGCCGCACATTAATTAGTGTGTGTGGATGAGATCAAAGGAGACGTGCGCCTAGGGATTAATTAGAAACTAAATTTGTGCGTTGCTTAACGTTTAAGATACATATGTATATAAATTTGCATATGGTTTCAGTTGAGATTGGAATCGGAATTATCTGGCGCACGAAGAATTCAGATTAAAAATGTTTGAAGTTGTTTGAGACGCTAAAGGTTATTTTCAATTTTTAATTAAGTCGTTCTACATTTCTTTCAACGGCTTTGTTGTTGCTTTAAGTGTAAGTTGCAACCAACATTCTCATTGACAGAAGAGTTGCTTACATTCAAGTTTATCTCGAAGCAGTGGCAGTGGATTTCATGGAAGTAAAATAAATAATTCTTCGGGATAAAGAACAAGAACAATATTTTGTTAAAATCTAGAAATTTGAATTTGCGTATAACGTCTTATAAGCGAAGTGGTTACCTCCGATTTTGATAAAATATTGCAGGCATGTATAGAGCAGGGAAAAATAGTCGGATATTCACTTGTAGGGGGTGTCACAGACCCCTAAAGTTTTGTTGGTTATGATGATTTAAAATTTAAATAACGTCTAGACCAAGCGTGTCAAACTCAAAGCCTGACATGGGCCAAAAAAAAGGATTTGAATAAATGTGGGCCGCAAAAAAAACTTCAGAATCAATTTTTATATAAACATAACTTTATTTTGAAAAATTTAGTATAGAAAAAAAAACAATATAATATTAATGTTTTCTTCCGGACATCTTTTTCCTGCTACTATCTTTCCTACTTCGGGGACAATCTTGTCCGCAGTGATTACTTTCAAAACTGACCCAAGGTGAATGTCAGTTATTCTGGATCTGATAGGAGATTTATTTCCTTTCATAATTGTAAATAACTGCTCACACCGGTAAGTACTTCCAAACATGGAAATAATTTCGTATGCAAATTTTCGAGTATTTTCAAACCTGGCAGGTAAATACTTGTAAAATTCAGGTACGCCAACTTCACTGAATTTTGCCTTTAAATCTGAATCACACTGTATCTCAATTACCTCCATTTGCATTTGGTTAGGTACTGATTCTATATTTATAGAATAAATCGAAGAGAACAAAGACAACTTGTTTTCCAATAATTTAAAATCGGCAAATCTTCTTTCAAATTCATTTGTAAGGGTTAAAATTTTTTCAGCGTATTTTTTATATGACGCAGTTTCACCTAAACTTGATTTGTGCATGTTGGATGTCGGAAAGTGTGTTAAATCTTCATTTTTTAACTGCTTCTCCCATAAAAGTAGCTTACATTTGAATGCTTTAACTTGATCACACATGTTCGTAATGATCTGATCTTTTCCTTGCAGTTTTAAGTTTAAATCAGATAAGTGTTTTGTTATATCAACCATAAAGGACAAATCTTGTAACCATATTTTGTCAAAAAACAGGCTTGCATCTTGATTTTTACTTATTAAGAACTGGCATATTTCTTCTTTCAAGCTCCAGAATTGTTTAAGAACCTTGGAGCAGGATAGCCAACGCACTTCGGTATAATACGACAAACCGGAAACATCGGTGTCTAATTCACTTAAGAATGCAGAGAACTGTCGCTGATTTAAGCCTCGAGATTTTATGAAATTAATAATTTTTTTGATAGGTGTTAACACATGTTCCATGTTCATTACCTTCGCGCATAATACTTCTTGATGTATAATGCAATGCGTATGATGAATCTTAGATTTATCAAAAGTTTCACTTTGTTTCTTTTGCAGCAATGTCACGAAACCATTGTTTTTTCCGGTCATCGAAGGAGCTCCATCTGTAGCTACAGAAGTTAATTTTGACAGAGGTAGATTGTATTTTTGCAGAGTTTCAAATACACAATTAAATATATCTTGTCCTGTACAAGTGTTATGCATCGGAACTAGTTCTAATAATTCTTCAAAAATGTTGAACTCCGTGTCGCAAGCACGAAAAAACACAGCTAATTGAGCTACCCCCCCAATGTCTGTACTCTCGTCACAGGCAATGGAAAAAGCTTCGAAACTAGGTGATTTTGCTTTGATTTGAATACTTAAATTGTCAGCCAAATCAGTAACTCTTTCTGCAACTGTATTTCGAGACAAAGGGATTGCTTGAAAGGCCGTCACACTACCTGGACAAACAATTTCTGCAGCTTTAATTAGACACTCCTTTATGAAGTCACCTTCAGTAAAAGGTTTCGAGTGTTTAGCTATCAACTCCGACAAGACGTAACTAGCATGCACTGCCGCTTCACTTTGTTGTGGTATTTTAGTAAACATTAACTGTTGTTTCTTCAGTCCCATCTTGAGCTCTTCCAACTTATCTTTTCTCATTAATCCCTCGTAATTTTTATACATTGATTTATGTTGTTCATAATGCCGACTAATGTTGTATAATTTTGGTACACTAATAGCATTGTTACATATCAAGCAGATTATTTTATTATTTACTTCGCAGCAAAAAAAACTCCAGTTCCCACTTTTCTTGGAAATTTCGATGTTCGTCTGAAATTTTTCGTTTATTTTTACTACCACCTGGTTTCGGTAGAGACATGCTAAATACAAAGAACTGAAATAAAAGAATAATTGTTTTAAAGTTCATTAAAATAATAGAACATTTTAATAAATATTATTTTTTTTCTTAAACATTACTTACCAGCCGCGGAATAATTGCACAAATTAATAAACGTTCTCCGAAAGCGAAATATAATTAACTAACGGTACTAACCAAACAGATCACTTCGTAGAAGACTACTGATGTACTAACCATACAGTTGTATGGCAGAACAAAGCTATTTATTGCTAGTGACGGGAAGGGGGGTGCGCCTGCGTGTAAGGTAAGGTGACACTATTTTTACATACCGTTATTTGGCCTGGGCCGCACAAATAAACGTTAAGGGCCGCATGCGGCCCGCGGGCCGCGAGTTTGACACCCTTGGTCTAGACCATGTAGGTTTAGTATACCATTTTGTCAGAATTTTGTTATTATTTTCTATGAGTTTGAAGTCTAAAAAGGTAATGCTGTTGTTTGCTTCTATTTCAATAGAAAATTTTAATCTAGGATGATAAGAATTGAAATCTTCAAATAAAGTTGGTACGCTTCTTCCTCTAATGCTGTTATACAATCATCAACATATCTTTTGAAAGAAAGTCCTTCAAAATCTATTTTACTTAAAATTTCTTCTTCGATGTATTCTAAAACAATTTGTGCAGTGATGCAAGACATTGCACATCCAAATAATTGTATATATAAAATTTGTTTAAACATAAGACCCCTAAAATTAATAGAAGATTAATATCTGTTAAGAAAAATTGTTGCTACATCGAACGGTTACAAAGATATATGCGCATATTGATGTTAAGCATAAGAGTAGAACCCTCCTCAGACAACTTCGAGTGGCATAGGCAAACCAGAAGCTTGTACCAAATGTAGTAAAAATGTGAATTTTAAAGAAAATCGTTAAACCCTTATGCTCCTTTTAACTAAAACTTTGCTGTCGCGTCTTCCAAGGATACCTAACGCAAATATCAAATATGAATGCTCACAAATATTTCATTCTTAAGATAGAAAAGAACAAAGAGCGTTGTGTTAAATTTTATTTTTCAATGTAGTTTATGGATTTTCAAAGGCACCTCAAATCGTATCCAAAATGAAATTTTACAAACAATGTTTAGTGTGTGACAGGAATATATTAATAAAATAAGTAGCGTTTATTATGTATTAAAATAATGTTTAAGCATCTTATTATATACTAAAATAAAGCAATTTTGCAAACAAAAATATAATAAATAGTATATTTATTCATTACTTAATTTAAAAATGCAAACAAATTTCCAATAATGCGCGAAATTTTACTGTACGCACTATAATAGCAAGCGAGGATGCTAGCCACGGATTTGGCTCCGCGCCGATGATTAATGCAATGGCTGAAAGCAATGCGTCTCCGTAAGTGCACGTGCACTTTATACGGTGAATACGTATGATTGGAGGCTTGCCGCCGCGATGAGATCCTACCCAATCGGCATGTTGCGTTATCGGTCGTAAAACGTTGCTACGCAACTGCCCATGCGACTCCCAGCTCCCAGTACTAATAACTTAAGAAGCGTTGGGTGAGTTTTGTTAGGTTACGCACATAAAATGAACGAAATTAGAATTTGCCAAGATATTGTCCACTGGCTGGTAAGAAATTCTTTTAGTTGTCTAAACATAGAGACGAAATTACACATCCCACAAAACATTGAGAAACCACGGCCTAATTTATCTGTAGTATCTAACGACGGCAACCGGCAAAATCGTGGTTTTAGTTCATTATGGTACAGTAAATGTGGTTGGTTAACTGGTTCAATTGAATGGGAAAGATTATTTTGTTGGCCATGTCTACTTTTTTGTAACCAAACCGAAACGTGGTCTAAATTAGGTTATACAGATTTAAAAAATCTACCCCGCGCTATTGAACGGCATTCTAAGTCTAAAGAACACATTTCATCGTTGTGCAAATTTAAATTATTTGGGAAACAAAATATTGCTACTGCTGTAGACAGCGCGCGCAAAGATGCAATTATTGCCTATAATAATGAAGTGAGAAAAAACCGCAAAGCTTTAAGAAAATTAATAGACGTAACAATATTTTTAGCATCACAAGATTTAGCTTTTCGGGGACACAATGAGACTTCAGATTCTTTCAATCGTGGAAATTATAAAGAATTACTCGAACTCTTTAGTAAATATGAACCTAGTTTTAATAAATTTGTTAGTAGTAATATTTTCTCGGGTACATCTAGATCTATACAAAATGATTTAATAGATTGTATTTCTTTTGTATTAAAACAAGAAATAGATACAGATATTAAAGAAGCTCCGTTTTTTTCTTGACAAGTAGATGAAGCCACATATATTTACTGTAAGTCTCAATTATCAATCATATTACGTGATGTCAAGAGCGGTGAAGAAAGATTTTTTGAGTTTTTTGACGTATCATCCGGTATGATGATTTGGCTGAAGATTTATTGAACCTTTTATCAAATAACAGCGAAAAATATGATTTTTTTAAAAAAATTGGTCGCTCAAAAATGTGATGGTGCATCTGTTATGCCAAGGCATTTAAGTGGTTTACAAAGTAAAAACAAAAACAATTGCACCTCAAGCTCTTTTTGTACATTGTCATGCTCATGCCTTAAATTTAGTTTTGAGTAAAGCTTGTAATATAAACAAAGAATCTACAATTTTCTTTTCTAATTTAATTGTTACTGTTTTTAGAGTTTATTTTTGGTTTATTATTACGTTTATCAAGAGTTTATTTTTAAGTTTTTATGCCTTTTTACCTATCACCCCATCTATTTTCCTATCCAGGCAAGATTTCACTCTCACCTCTACGTGGTTCTTGCTAGACAATAATTTATATTTTATTTTAATCTATTTTTTTTTTTCAATTTTTAATCTACACTTACAATGCTACAATAATAACTATAAAAATATAGTTTATTGACCGAGAAGGGTTACTTAGGCTACAGCAGCCTCCCTTGAACAAAACGTCACGAGCCGCCACTGGTTTTAAGAGTATTATTTCTTTATAAGTACCCTAGCAAACATAATTTTTAATAAAGCATACATAGTCACTGACTGTGAAAGGTATTAGTATTCACAAAATTTGCAACATTTTTTAAGCACGAACCGCCACTGGTATGCTGCATTAAATTAAAGAAAAACAAGAGGTGTTTATTGGATGACAAGAGTTTTGAGTGATGACGATACGATGGTCAATACAAATTTTTTTGCCGAATCCCTACAGTACATACACTCATAAAATAACAGTCACTAATAAAATGTAGAAGTCAAAACAATTGCGTGCTTCACAACTAATTTGAGCCCACGCGAATTGCACCAAGGATATTTATGAATTCCAATTATCTAGTCATATTTATATCTATGTATATTCATACACCGCTAGTTTCTACAAAGCGGACAAAAAAAACTGAATATAATAGTTTGGTCAATACACTATAAGTGACATTTGGAAAATGTCCTCTACCAAGAACTTAACGACTATGTTTTCATTCTCCTTTTTTTAGGCTGTAGAAAAGGAAAAAGTTGCGTTTTGATGTAGGTATAATACGTATGCATGTTTGAGAGAAAGGCGATTATTTATTTCCATCGCTCGTTAGGAAATAAACAAAACTAAAAAAAAATTACTGTTGACGACATTCTATAGGCAGCGCAGCTAACGACATTTTAGTGACTCTCTACTTCTTGTTTGTCTGTTTACACTTATTTCATTATAGTTTGTTTTAGTTTGTAGTCCCTAATAGCAAAGGCAAACTAATATTTCCGATAAAGCGGGACACATGTTTGCAGTTGAAATATTAATAACGCACAACTGCTGGTGGTGGCCAGAGTCGTTTATCAGTACTTTTTATGGGTCTGTTTATCGTTCCGTGCATGGCGTGTCTGTAGGTATTTCTTGCACACGATAACTTTAATTTTATTTTTAATGTCTCTCCTTTACTTTTTATTTGACTCAATAAAAACGATAGTTTAGTACGAACATTTCTTGTTTACAGGTATACAGGGCGGCCCACCACATTCGCGTCGATTTATATACGCAAAGCGGTATAATATTTTCAAAATACTTTTATAATAGATTTTGATATTGAAATAATAACAGAAATGTTCGTATTCCAATCCTTTTTATTTTTAAATATTTTTTATTGCGACATATTTCGGTCTATTAGACCATCTTCTGGCAACTATAAGACGAAAAATATATATTTTTTTATCAATTATACATTGATTTTACATTTAAAATTTTTAAATTTTAAAATATTAAATTTCACATAATCTGATTTAATAATAGAAAATTATTTTTTTAATGTTTATATAGTTTACTAATATCTTTTATTTTAAATTGAAATCAAAAAAACTTAAAAATTTCAAATTTAACAATATAACAGAATATAATCTAATGAATAAAATACTTGCTAAAAATGTCAAAGGTATGTTCTATATAAAGATTGATGTGTCAAAATTTGTAGGTGCATTAAGAGAGTAATTTTTATTTATATATAATTTTATATCTTAAATTTTAATCTGTTTTAACTACTTTAAAATGAAATTGTTGACGAAAACAAACACATTAAAACGTGAAAATATAAATTCAAACTATCTCGGAATATCACACAAACACTACGGAAGAAACACAACTGAATGGCCCGAATGCCAGCCAAGGACGCACTGAAGGATCATATTTCATACTACTATATAAACATAAAAAAATAATTTTCTATTATTAAATCAGATTATGTGAAATTTAATATTTTAAAATTTAAAATTTTAAGTGTAAAATCAATGTATAATTGATAAAAAAAATATATTTTTCGTCTTATAGTTGCCAGAAGATCGTCTAATAGACCGAAACATGTCGCAATAAAAGATATTTAAAAATAAAAAGGATTGGAATACGAACATTTCTGTTATTATTTCAATATCAAAATACATTACACCAATCCCCTGGGACACTATAGATTTTATAATAGATATGATAGAGTGCTGATATTGAACCCAAAACTGCCATCAATTGAAATGCGCCATATTGGAACACAAACGTCATCAATGACGTCGATACTATGGCGGATATTCAAATAAATAAAGTTAAGGATATCAATAAATTTTAATAGTACATACTTGCAATTTGTAATGATAATTAGTAGCATATGTTAAATTTTATTCTATGTATTTTATATGGCAGTTTTTTTTTTATTAAAGTTGTGGACAACTTAGAACTACAGACAGTTTCTAAACTTACGATGAACTGGTAACAGATACTTCATTCGTTCTCAGGTTTAATAAGAGAGAAAAGAAAAAAATTCTTTCAACGCCATATAAAAGTACATAGGAAAAATCTAATACAAGTTTCATGAGATCTTCACGACTTGTCATAACAATCCAATATTGTATGTTGTCTTTAGGAATAAATAATATACTGTAGTAGTTTATTTTCCATTATATATACCTTCTATTATACATTTATTTATTATGACCCCTAATAAAAATATTTTGAAAATATACCACTTTTTGTGCGAATACATGTATTGGTGCTCCAGCAAATACTGTATCATTGTTTTACGGTTTATGTAACCTTAAAAATGTCTATTTTGAGGTTTCATCCACAATTCCTCAAATTTTTTAAAACTTTGCTTCGAGAGCGACTAAACTTTAAGTTCCACATTTAGACATATTATAGGAAAAGGACCGTTTTGGAATATAAATGACTTTATATATCACAAAGTTTATAACCGCCACTGTATAGGGAAACCTTTTTTACGGTGTTCATGCACTTTTAAAAGATAGTGTGTCAGAACTAACTAGGTGATAGCCTTTTAATTAACTGCCATCAATTACTGTGTCGCAGACGGTAATTTGACTGTAATTCGTGCCGCGTAATTGATCCTGGGCACGTGAGGAGGAACGCGGGATTTACGGGAAATGCCAAGAGCAGCTAACGACTGCTCAAAATAGAGTCGGAATTCATTGCAATGGCACAGCCGTAAATTGATAGCGCCAGGGTCGTATTTAATTTCCGGATGACACGTCTCGGAGAGCTGTAAATAAAATTTCGTGTGTCGAGAGTGGAGGTGGAAATATATTTTGAAGTGTCAACGAAATACTTTACTTTTTTGCTTCTTTATGAAAAAATATAGCTTTACTTTCTGGTGTAGTTACATAGTGGTATTTTGGTTCATATTTTACGTTTTTAAATGCATTAATGAGTAGGTAATTTTGAATTAAGTTTTATTTTTGGGGAATGGTTTATTTCGCGCACAGTATTTCGAATGTTAATATTAAAATGGATGGTATGACATTTCATGTATGAAAGACGCTCGACATTTTATTTAGAAAAAAATATAGGTATTACTGAGAATTATGTATTATGTAATATTGCAGGTAGTCGTGCACCGAACATCAAAACCTTGAACGACGACGAAATTGATGTGAAATAAGCACAAAGGGGATCGAAGATTTCTTTCGTACCTAATTTCTCATATGTCAGTAATTATATTACTACCAAGCACCTATTTACGTTTTACATATAACTATGTGGATGTATGAAAAATCCCCGTCGTAAGATCTCTTGGGATGGCTTTATGTATGTCAGAAAGCAATTTTTTTGGTTAATGTTGAAATTAAATAAAGAATTCAATTATGTTCTCTCCTTTTGAATTTTATTGATAGTTTTATTCTTTGTTGTTATTTCACCCTGTAACGCTGAAATTAACAAAAAACAAACACATTTAGATGTTACTCCGGGCTTTGACCGAAACTACAGACCTATGTTTTACTTCTTAATATCAAGAATTTTAACAGATTTAATATTAATACAATAATAATAATATATTGGACAAAGGTTGCCGACGGTAGACGTCAGAACAAAAACTGATGTCTTTCTACATTTGTGTAAAATAAAGCCGATACAAATTACGAAACCTCTATTCAATATACAAGAAATTTCATGAGTCACAATCAGATACCTGGAGTTGGCGGTAATGCCGACAAAAACTTGTTATTACAATAAAAAGCCGATAAGCATATAACATTTTGTCTTAATATTTTAAATACAGAATATACCAAAATACCGGTATTCATATTAGTTTAATATTATTGGTTTTGGTAAAGCAGGTCGGTATTGCAACCCCTAATCATATTGCTTAAATGTAATACTACTTAAACAATTTATTGGGATTTCACAAACATTATAAGAATTATACCACCCCAGAAGTAAACAACAATTAATCAAGTTTTAAACGAATGCAATAAATAAACATTAGCTATTTCTAACTGACATATCCGTATTTGCCAAACTCACAATCACTTTGCGCGTTTCAACTTTTGAATCACTTTGGCCTAACCTTCTGTCCATGACTAGTTATTAAAACAAGGAAAAAGTATAAATTGTGCTAAAATTGTATGCGAAATAGCGCAATGAACTTCACCCGCATATCTTTCTAAACCGCTACGAAGCAAATATAATACATAAATATGGGTAATTCACAGAAGAACGGAATAGTAGCAAGGCAAGGGGAAGGCGCGGGTGCTGGTAAACTTCCGAAAGCACCCGAACAGCTCGCTGCGTTTAGACTACGCATTAGACCGGACATTTTGGGTGTCCGTGAGTGTACCTATGTTTTATGAAATCATTTAAAATAAATCATTGTTAAATATATTTGATGGTGTAATATGTTCTATTTTGCTTTTAGGGAAAATACTGATATATTCTAAAATATATTTATTGGAGTCTAAAAAAATATATCAAACAAAAATAATTGTCAATTCAAACAAATTGAAGTTGTTGCTTTAAAAAAATATTGTTTGATACAAATAAACTATTGTTCAGTCAAAAAAAATAATATCAAAGATATATATTTGTTTGATTTAAGAACTTTTTTTTCTCTGTGTAGCGTCTACTATTCGCACTTTTTCTAGCAGGTCTGTACCAGCAACTAGAGAGCAAAAAATAAATTTCTGTTATGTCTGCTGATGTCTTTCCACAGAAAGCAAAAGCACGTATTTCTTACAAATAACACACCATTTCTGATTCTTTTAGAGTGAATCTAATTTAATATCGAGCATCTGCAGTACATTTATCCGTTTCTAGACGTTTCCGCAACTGCAGGGATACTTTACTCGTGCCCAGAACTTTATTATTAACTTCCACACACGCCATCGAAGACACTTATTTATCGAACTACCCCGCATTCAAAACCGAACATTGCTTCAATCAAACTCTCACCAAGGGCTATTCATAAAACAGCCAAGTTCGTTTAGAAAATATAGTCGGGCACTAGCGCTGCAGTATATCGATGAAAGAAAGCGTCCAACTCAGGCAAGTACGTGCACCAAAAAAGTTAATAAATTCACGGCTATAAAACTTGCGCCGCTTGAATTCAGAATTCACCTGCATTTACTGAGAAAATGCAGTATTGTTAAATCAAAATGCGCCTTGCGACCTTCCAGCTTTTACTTCTCGGACAGGTCTTAAAGTTTAGCGAACGTAATAAAAGTTGAACCGGATAGTTTAGGGTTTGCTGCAGCAGACAGTGGGATTTTGTGTACCGTCAACGCGACGTGGACTTTCATCTCACATCGGGGAAAATTTTCGTTTAGGTGCCCAGGAAACATACTGCATTTCATACAATGAATCTTTACTACAATTTCCGTAGTACATATTCATATGCTTTTGTGTTTTATGCCACATCAGTAGAAAACATTGTTAGATACCATATATTATAGAAGTTAAATTAGGAAATATAGTAAAACCTGTACAAAACGGACCCTGCATTCAACGGAATTTTGTCCATCATATTCTTGTCGAAAGTGCAAAATGTATAACTGTTTAGTGCGGACACGGAAACAATATTTCTTTTTGAATATACAGGTTAACACGTCGGCCCATTTTATTAAAAACTCGAGTTAAAAGATTAGGTGGCATCGAGTGACACTGTTTAACAATACGTTGTTCCTCTAATGTGTGGAGCGAAGTTTTAAACATAGTATTCTTCATCAATGGGAATAAGAAATGGTCTAGAGGACTCAAATCACACGACTTAGGTGGATGACGACCGTCTGATTAATATTTCACCATACCTTTCATTATAAAATCGCATTAAATAATCGATGGTTGCTCGAGCAAAATGGAGTCTCGCATTATCTTGCTGAAAGTATCCATTATGAAGCTCAACATCGTGCAATGGTTGTATGTATTTTGTATGTATTATTACTGACCTATCATGTATAATAGCGGATTAAAAAAACTAGTTACTGTATAATTGTGTAAAAAAATTACCATTCGTTGACCGTTTATGCAAACAAACTACTACAAAGTGTAAACTCTAAAAGCCTCATGTATTTATGTATGTGTATCTAGGTACCAGTTTCCACAGCAAAGCTATAGTATTTCAAACGATCATTTTCATAGTATCCTATTACGCAAAGTTACCCTTCATTAAACAGCGATTCGTTTATTTTATTTCGGCTGTTTATTCTAGGGATCGACTTTTAAAAACTACAAAGAAAAAACTTCAGTGAAATTTTCATTTCCAGTTGGCCAGTTTCCAGTTCACTAGTATTTGGTTTTGCACGACTGCGTCTTTTTTTTTGTTAAACACAATAAAATGTTTCTCAGAGGAAAGAAAATTTTTCATTTTCATTCTTAAATATGGTCCAGTTTTTTTTTATTTTTAAATTTAAAGTCATTTTGAGTTCTAAAAATCTCGTAAGTTCGCGCTGAATGCTCGAAAAACATTTATCTGAGAAAGGTGTCCCTTTTAATAATTTAAAAAAAGCACAAAAATTTCAAGTCATTAAAATGTAAAAAATCAAATCATACTATCATAAAACATGTGTAGTGGGCTTTGAAAAAACAAACATTCTTGACAATTTACTTCTGTCACAATCAAAAAATCTAATTAGATACGCAGTCTTTTAATTCGTTTAAAAATGGTTGGACAATTGCTCTTTTGAGGAAGTTTGATATGTTAAAGTGTTACATTTTGTGTCATAGTAATACTAGAGAAGCTGAGGAAATGTATTTAAATAATCACCCCGAAAGATTACAGCCGAATAAAAAGATGTTTGGAGGAATGGTTGCCAATTTATTGCAGTATGGGTCATTTAATAAAAAAGTTGTTACTAGAAAGAAATCATGTAATGAGGAAATTCAGAATAATGTGGTGTTATTTGTAACGGAAGATCCTACAACATCAGTTAGAAACATTGAACAAGCAAGTGGAACGCCAAAATCTACAGCGCATTTTATTTTGCGTAAGAACAAATATCGCCCGTACAAATTTCGAATCTACCACGGACTAAGACACGGGGTAAGGCAAGGTAAGGCAAAGGGAATTTTGTGAATGGTTTACTGGACAGTGTCAAAATGATGGAAATTTTGTCAATAAAATTTTATTTTCTGATGAAAGTATGATAGCCAACAATGGAATCTTTAACAGGAGAAATACCTATTATTGGTCCATAGAAGATTCGTGATTGTACAGAACCTCTAAGCACCAACATCGTTTTGGTTTTAACATGTGGGTGCAAGAATAATTGGCTTAATAATAATCCGATCGTAATTCCAGAATTGTTTAAGAATATTTATCAAACAGATTTTCTGACAGATGGATAGGTACGGTCCTGGCCTGTAGGATCGCCAGATCTGACTCCTCTGGACTTTCAACTTTGGGGTTACATCAAAAACTATGCACACAAACGTAATTTTTTAGTAAATGAAAAATTACGCCAACTGGTTTTAGAAGCACTTCAAACTATTACACGAAATGTACTCAACAATGTGTTGGTTTCCACAGTTGGACGATCTTACCTATGCTTAGAAAATAATGGACATTTGTTTGAACACTTTTTGTAAATAAGTGTTATTCACATACTATTATTATTATTATGTAAAAACTATTCATTTATTAATTGGTAACTTGAAATAATTTTATTTGTTATAAATGCGTTTATTTTTATAATAATTATTAGTAGGTTAATAAATTTTGTTGACTTCTTTGTGCTTTCTAGAATTATTAAAAAAAAAACGTCTTCCTCAGATAAATGTTTTCCCAGCATTCAGTGCCGAACTAAAGAGATTTTTCTGGAATAATTTTAAATGATAGTTAAAAAAGCTGAAAACATGTTTAAACCATTACAAGTGATATATCACCTATTTAAGTTTAAAAATAAAAATTAGAGGGCCGTATTTAAAAACAAGTTGATGATGGTTTTTCGAAAACGAAACATCGTACTGGAAATCTTTTTATGTCTCTTAAAATAATGTCAGAAATAAATAAAAACTAATATCGCAAAATATATTTGCAACTTTTTCATAATCTAACCAACATCGTAACTCCCACCGTTTTCAAGAATCCAATGCTGTCCCATTCTTAATCTTGGACAGTAAGTATGACATTAAGTACAGAATTTTTTTACAATCTGTTGTTTCGTCCACACATAACCACACTTTTTTATTTTTCAGTTCTGATGTAATATTATTTTCTAAATGTATAGGAATAGACCATAATTAATTTCGTACCGTTGTCCGACTCGGTGGTTTATAATTCGCACGTGGTAGTCGGCTTCTCAATCTACGTATCTGCAATGTTATTACCAGGATTGAAATTTCGGTCCACTTCGAATAGCCGTACTATGAAAATTTATTGCTGCGAGTGTCCGGGAGCTACGTCACAATGCTGGGCGGGGTTAGCGTGCGTAGTTGGAGCGCGTATTCACCACTTTACTCTCAGACTTCGTAGCAGTATTATGCTACGCCCATACATTTAATGCACAGCCGTGAGCTACACTTTACCATGCAGTACCATTAGATTAGCGTAAACATGCATGTAAAATAATAATAAATATGAAATTCACAGATAAGTTATATTACAGTTTCTTTATTCTCTAGAGGGAAAACTGTATGAAGCTAAGTGTAGTGTATATCCCTAAATTATTAAATCGTATTAAAGAATATTATAATTTGAAGCAACTATTAGATACATCCTTAAATTTTCAAACAAGAATTTTCGCCGATTATCGCGCAGTAATGCTTTATATTGAGAGAAACTTCTCTCGACGTCACAAGAAACCAAAGGCGAATAGGTAAATTTGTTTATTTCGTCTCGAGTATATTCTAAAAAGCTGCTGTTATCATCATTGTTGTTTTGAAGTCTATTTGATATTTCTTTTAATTTACTTAAATCGGGATTTTTATCCAAAACAGATCTAAATTTGTTTAGAGCTATATTGCATATTTCATTATCAAACATAGATAATTTAAGTTCTAAGTCCTGCAATAGGCTGATACTTTCAAATAAGGGTAGGGATCTACTTTCTAATGTAATAATCGCGTTAGATAAGCATTCAAAATGTTTTTTAATGTTATATAACTCGGATTTTAAATTATCTTTCTGCAACAATTTCTGAGCTTCAGAAATTGCGATTGCATCATCAGCGTTTAACTCACAAATTGCAGTTTTAATTTCATTGAAATATTCAGAATAATATCCAGCGGCTTCAAGCCAGGTTCCCCATCGAGTTAATATAGGTTGTGGCGGTAGAGGAATATTGGGAAATAATTCTTTTAATCGTGATATACGGAATGGACGTTTCAAATAAACTTTTTTTACTGTAGAAATCAGATTATTTATGTCTTCTGAATGGTATCTTATAATTTCAGCAACACGATGTAAACCGTGAGCTAGGCAGGTAACATGAAGTAATTTAGGATATGTCTTTTTAAGATTTCTAGCAGCCTTTAGCATATATGGTGCACCGTCCGTAACCAACAATAAAATGTTGTTAACGTTGGGAGGTTGTACATTAGGCCACAATAAATTAACAGATGAATTAAATGGATTTGCTATAGTTTCACTATTGGTAGCCGGCAAATGCTCGCTTGTCAATAGCATTCCATTTTTTTGTTCGGAATTTAGTGCGCCTACCACAACATTTCCTATGCACCGTCCTTCAACATCGGTTGTTTCATCAATCGATATCCAGATGTAATTATCGCCAATATGTTTTCGTATAGCATCAGTGACTTTTTAGTAACATAGATTTGTATATTTTTTACATAAGGTATTACGAGTTGGTATCGACATCCCTGTATATTTTTCCAAAAACTTGGAAAAAATTGGATTGCTCAATTTATTTAGGGGAATATCTGCGGCAAGTAACGCTTCACACAAATCCAAATTAAATTTTTGTTGTTTTTTTTGTTCTAGGGGCATACTTTCTAGATGAATGTAAACCAGGGATTTTAGATTTGTGAGCTAGACTTCCTATGTGCCGTGTTAATGTCCTACGCAGACGCCGTTTAGAATTAATTTTTTCATTACAAAGTTTACACAAAATATCATCGCCCTGCATTTGAAAAACATCATTATATTCTTTTCCATATTATTTTAAACGATCCATTATGTACACGTGGGAGAAATGGCCAACTCAAATAAACCAAAAGATTTTTTTATAATAGGTAATAAAATTTAACCTAAAAATACAATTTCTACCTTCAAAATATAAAATAAAAAGGGGAACCTCAAGTAAAAAAACAAGGTAAATACAATGTTAAAGTAGAATCAGAAAATATAAACCACTACTTATTCCAGGTGGGTAAGTTTTAAAAGAAAATATTCTTATAATAAAATTTAAACTAAGAATAGAAATTCAAAATATGAAATAAAAAACGGAATCTCTAGTGACAACTTAAAATAAATAAAGGAAACTCAGAAATTATTAAATGAAAACGAAAAGCAATCTTTCTCTATGCACACGCATTTGCATTGATAGACCACAGATTACTACCACGATCTTCGCTTGCTGAATCTCTTGTCGCATTCGCATTGGCAAATTGGTGGGGACGCGAGAGACTGTGGAGGGACACTCCGAGTAATAAAATTTCGTACGGCAGATGATCGAACGGGACTGAAATTACAAGCCTGGTTATTACATACAACGTAAATACCTCTTCTGTATTTGCGCCTGCGGAGCGCACAGATAGTTGCCTGCTTCATCTATAACTTTAAGATAAATATGTGCTGATCATAGATAGTCGTCAATGGCTCTTAACGACTTTTCGCCTCACTTTTTATTACATGCCAGCGATCCTGTATACAAATTTTAAACCGTCATAAACCGGCCATAAAATTATTATTACCGATAAATTTTGACTGCCAGACCGTTAAAACCGCTCGCACTTAACACGTTCATTAGTTGTTGTGAGCATCCCATGCCCGGGGTGAAATATATTTGCCCGTAAATCGCGGACAGAGGATTCTCTCGTGGGATTGTGGTAACGTTGTCCTCTGCTGCTGTTACATCAAACGATTCCCCGAGCGTTCAGAGTATAGGTGTAGCGTTAAGGACGGTGCCCATATTTTATTGCGTCCGATATTTATTATCGTGTTTTATGATTGTTTACCGGGAAATTAAAACGATATACGGGGGAGTTTATGGTTCATATTGTTTGTGTGGATTCAAAACAAAAGAAAAAAAACGAAATAAAGAATTTGAAAGGAAAATACATTTTGTTGTTTACTTCAGAAACAAATTCTTCCTGTAGGTGTTCATATATACGCATATTGCATAATGTAAATACGTGAACAAACATGACTGATATAAAATATACATTAATTCGTTAGATAATTACTATATAATCTAGCAATTGGTGCGGCATTTTCTGTGTTCGATCTCCTTCTTTAACCTTATTTTGAATAAACGTGTAATTGAAAATCGATAAAGAAAATGTCGTGGTAATTTTGGACAAAGCAGATTATTTGTGAACTTGGTGGGCGGCTCATTATATCATTTCAGAACATTTACTTTATCGTTCAGGGAAGTTTGGACAAATAATAAATGTTTAAAAAATTAAAAAAAAAATTATAATACCTAATAAAAGCAAAAATAATACTAGGCCTGGGACAAAATATTAAAAATGCTGAGTGATGACTTACATTAAACATAAAAAAGACCCAAACGAAAAAATCCGAAAACTACATAATGACATATTTAGTCAAAGATTGGAAAAGTGGAAACCTAATAAGAGTAGAACAAAGCAATAAATTAAAAATAAACAATAGCTTAGCACCAAGAATTTATGGTCTGCCCAAAACTCATAAGAAACAAAATCCTCTCATTGTCAAACCAATAGTTTCCAGCATATAAACTCCTACAATAAGATAAAGCACTACGATATAAGCAGAAACGTGATTGGTTTACAGAGACGAGAGGAGAAGGTAGGACGAGCGCAGATAAAGGTTAAAGCGATGCTATGGTTTTAGCCAGAGACAATATTCTAAAGGAGATGGGCAAGTTTAATGGGCCAAACTGTTAACAAAAATTGGTGGTGACAAGGGACGTTTCTAGATGGCGCTGTTAGTCCAAATTGGGGAAGTTTGTTTAGGTCGTTACAAAGTTTAGGTTGGTGGTTCTGTTTTTTACAGTTGCATCACGGTTGTATCTGGCATCCTTTGTCTTCATTCATGTGATTGTCGTTTGTGGTTTAACTACGCGTCTGTCACGTATTTACTATTTCCACAGTAATTATTTTTGTTTTTTTAAGCATTAGTGGTGTTTTAATTTCTTTATGCTGCGGTGTTTTAGTTTTTATTCGACAAACATTTACAAAGTACAATTTATCGGGTAGTTTAGTGAGTATGAACTGAAAGTTATATGTTGTAATACCCCGTGCCAGAGGGCTTGGTCACCTCGAGCGGGACTCTCCCCACTTCTAAGTCTACCGAATGACGAAATGATTAGAAAATTCAGCTTCGAAAAGAATTTTCTTACGAAGCTGAGCAATAAGAGAGATTGGAAAGGAAAATCTTCCGCCTACTCCCTAAAGGCAAATGCCATTAAATGGTATGTGGATGGTTCCAAAACTGAGAAAGGAACAGGTGCAGGGGTATTCGGGCCAGGAACCAAATACTCAGAGCCAATGGGAATATACCCCAGTGTCTTCCAAGCGGAAGTAAATGCGATTGGAAGATGTGCTCAATTGAACCTTGATAGGAACTATCGGAAGCAGAGCATTGTGATTTTCTCCGATAGCCAAGCAGCCATAATGGCACTGAGCTCTAATACCATCAGTTCGAAATTAGTCTGGGAATGTCTTGGCAGACTAAATAACCTAGGCAAAGAAAACAAAGTTGTACTATGCTGGGTACCAGGACATACTAGAATCAGCGGCAACGAGGTAGCTAATCTATTAGCACGAAGGGCCGCCAGAACTTCGTTTGTGGGACCGGAACCGTTCTGCGACATAGGGATGAGCACCTACAAAAAAGAATTCAAAGCCAGGGAGGAGAAGCTCAGAGCTTCCCTCTGGGAAAATCTCCCTGGGCTGAGACATTCCAAGATATTCCTTGGAAATTACAATAAGAAAAGAGCAAAGACCCTGCTAGAATTAAGCAGAAACAGACTACGCATCCTTGCAGGTTTTCTTACAGGGCATTGCCATCTGGGGGAACACATGACAAGGATAGATCTGAATCCAAACAGAATAGTGATTGCAGGTTTAGTGGAGCGGAAGGTGAAAGTCCGGAACACCTAATATCCAACTGCACTGCCATCACAGAAACTCGTGCCAACTATTTTGGCAAAGATGTCATAGACGATGGAGAAATACCCTCCTTGAAACCATGACAAATGTTTATATAAACTTTTGTCATTAATTTTGTTGTTAGAGTACGCTAGTAAAGTATCCCGAACAAAATCTGGACCAGCCTGTATAATGCTCTAAAACTTCCACCGGGCAAATTAGAAGGATCATTGTGATATCTGAACTGCTTGGGTATGTGTGATTCTCTAATGTAATAAATGATTTGAATATAAAAATTGTTTTTAGAAAATGCGCTAGGTAAAAGTGGTTTCATTTCTCACTATTCCAAATTTTCAAAATTTAATTTAATCTCCACTTAGAACTGCCAATTCTGAAACTAACTGCTCCTGGACAATCGACCCTTTGTAAATATTAATCTCTGACCGGTACCGTTTCTGCGAACTAAATCCAAGGGTCACAGTCGGAGTCAGTACTAGAAATGGATCCTCCGTATATAGCTTTGACTAATGGTTTTGTCGTATTCTATTACCTTATAGCATCCTTTACGCGTGCGTTAGGATTTAGCAAAGAGCGATTCCTTACGGGACTGAACAAAATACCGGATTCAAATTAAACCCCGTCGGAAGCCGGAGTGAAACCCAAGCGGCGTATAATTGCGAAAACAGACAAAAAGCCACGGGCGCGTTTTGCACGCGGTGGAAAGGGGAACAGCTGTGACTGTTTTTAGATGAAAATACTGGAAAGAGAAGAAACGGAATCGTACAAAGGATTGAATGGAATAGTTGAGGTGGAATGAATCGGAACGCGAAGACGTAATGCGATTTCAAAATGTGTACACGTCTAGATTTGTGTTATGTTCTTCTTTAGAAGAATTTCTTTTTCGCAGATGGAATATCTAAAATTAATTAGTTTAAAATATCATTAAAGGAATGCTGAAGTTCTTGAAATATATCCGTATTGTGTGAACGAAATGCACTCTGCCCATAAAACAGTTTTACGATTTAAATCTAAATTTAAATTCTAGACAATGTCATTCATTCCAGCCGAAACGTAGTCTATGTTATGTAATGTTCGCTCAATTTTATGATTTGATAAACTGTTTATTGGAGTTCAGAACGAAGCCTTTACCATAATTCACGGTAGATCATTATACCGCTTCAAACCGTAAATTTCTTTCATTATCCGAACTTGGTGAATATTCGACGTGAATGATGGGCTGGCGCATGCAGTTAATCTTTCACATTGCTTTCATGAAGATAAACTGAACTGGTAGCGTTCATTCTTCCATATTAATAAGCGATTTGATGTAAAATAATCGAAAAATTGTTTGCTTGTTGTTAAAAAGGTAGGATGTGCTGGCTTTTAAATAAGTTATGTGTTTATTGCAATATGAAGATGTAAGAATACACATTTTTATGGTTCATCCATACATTAACTTTCATTCCTTTGTAATATTTAATCTTTATAAGTTTTCTTTTATCTGGGTTATTTGTAAATATGCCTAATTTCGAATGTCTGAAATAAAGTACAGATATGCTCAAATGTATTGCAACTGTATTAAAAGCTTACAGAAATGCGACAAATTATTAAAATTCTTTATTAAAATACTATTTATAAGGCATTTAAATCAAGAGTTTTATTTTGTACTCACCTTAGTTTGATTATTCGCAGAAAATATAGGTGTCTAATATATCTGAGCATATCTGTATTTTTTCAAGAATAGATAAGTATTTTTACAGTTTTTATTGCGGCTTGTTTGAACACAGTATTCATCATTCAGCGCTTCGTATAAGAATACTTTGGTGGAATTATTAATAAATTTGTACACAATACAACCTATGACCTTTACTGGTGTTATATGTGTGATGTTATTTATGTAACAAAGTGAGCTTGAACCCGCTGACTGGAGAGTAATTTCACCGTTAAAAGCAAAATTCCCTAATTAGTAAATTTAGCGATGTTAATTCAAATATATTACAACAGTAATTAGGTCATAAAATGTTCGAAAATATAGCATTTGATTCTGGAAAATGACTTGTTTCGTTGCAATTCTTTGCCAAACGTTATTATAAATAAGGGTGACTAACCTAAGCCCTGCGGGTGTCAATATGATATTACAAAATAATTTTATTTATTAGGTATTATGATTATTTAAATGGAACACTCTGTATATTATTTTCTGCTTCGATTAAACACAATGTTGCGGTTCCAAAAAAGTGCGGTGTAGTTGTTTATATTAAGCAAATTAATTTTTATTTCTTGGTTATGAATTTGATTATATTTTTAAATGTATATACATTTTTTTCTTAAAAAAAAATAATTTGATAGTTAGGATTTAACATATTTTAATCTTTTTTAAATATATGTGTTATTTTGAAAAGACTTCGTGCAAGTAATATACAACACACTAGATATCTAATAGAAATTTGAAAATACCATGTCTCCGTTCATGTTTCGTCATAGCCGAAGTATGATTTCCATTTCAAAGAAATAAAAATAAAATGTTATTAGTCAAAATTTTAATTTAAATATTAAAAAATAGGCTTCATGTCTAAATCCCAAATAGAAAAAACTGAATAAAGAATATCTAAACTACTTTTTGGAATTTTAAATATTAAAAAATCAATTTTTTAAAATATATGGAAAACTGTAAGATTTATCTGAAATCTGATCTTTACCTAAGTAAAAAGTAACTCTGGACTATCTCATTTATAAAAATACATATACAAAAAAAGAGCAAATGCTTTTTATTATTGCCTAAAGAAATCTAACCATTACCTTATTACTTTTTCATTAGACTGTCAAAAGAACTTAAGATGCCCAAAATACCAGATCAGAAAACATATTATTCAAGACAGGTCTATTATGATAGCTTTACCATCGTACAGGGAACATCCAATACCAGTTTGATTAAGACCAATGTTTTTTCTTATTATTGGACGGAAAATGAACATGGAAAGGGCTCAAATGATATCATCGGCCGTATTCCGCAGATACAATCGACTGATTGGGCATCGTATGGCATCTACACTCGTTTTACTTTTTTCCAACTTGTACTGAGGACTACTTTTGTCATTTAAGTTCAAGTTATTAAAAAACTCAACCGCTTGTGGCGTTGACAATATTCCAACAGATTTTCTTAAAAAATTTCCTGAAACTAACGTAGACCAGTTGTGTCACATTATAAATTACTCAATGCAATGTGGTTGTTTTCCACAATATTTAAAACATGCTGTTATAATGCTCCTTTATAAGAAAGGTAACCCTAATGATTTAAATAACTATCGACCAATAAGCTTATTAACCGGTTTTTCTAAATTGTTTGAGAAAGTCGTTCAGAATCGTTTATATATGTTCTTTACTAAATATAAATTAATAAATAAACATCAACATGGCTTTCTGAAGGATAAAGGTATTGAAAATTTCATGTATCTATATATATTGACGTATTCTACGCTGTAAGGCATAATGGATCAATCTTTAAAAGAAACAGGGCTATTTGAGTTTGTTTGGAAGGTTGTTTACGCCTTGAAGAATAAGCAGGTTCCATGTGGTGTCATGTTGTATCTGTCGAGGGCGTTTGACAGTATAGATCATCAGAAATTACTCAAAAAATTGGAATGTTATGGGGTTAGAGGTAGTGCCCTCTTATGATTCAAATCTTACCTTTCGAATAGAAAGCAAACAGTCTATTTACATTCTGATAGAAAACCTATACGTTCAAAGATATTGTTTTTAATAGGGGTGTTCCACAGGGTAGCGTCTTAGGGCCTCTCTTATTTGTCATATATTTCAAAGATATCTATGCTGTCAAACATGTCGGCGATCCACACTATATAACTATCAATTCCGCGGATGACACTTCCATACTGATTGTGGAAAATGACTTAAGTTTTTTTAATCGCCAGTGGGGATAACTACAAAACAAAACCATTTGAGTCTTAACCACAACAAGAGCAATGTGATGTTGTTTAAGAGTAAACCAACTGCTTATCTTGGTACTATTATGCTTAGCAACTTCGTATATGCTATTCAAAATAAAATACATGTGTACAATTTTGCGTGACTTTTCATTACAAATTGCGCCTCGTGCATATATTACTGTAATTTGTAGCGATATGGAATACAATTGTAACAAAATTTGCAAGTTTTTCTTTAGGGTGTTGTTTTAGCGCATTTGCGACACTAGTTTGAAACGTAAAAATTCCAAATTTTAGTAACCAAGCAAATAAAAACTACTAAATCATATGGTTTCAGGGCAAAAGATTACGCCGAATCCGAATATGCAAAAACATACAGGATGTTCCATTTAAAATTTTAAATTTGTTCTTATTTCCGGTAAAATCGCAAGTGATGAAAAGTTGTAGAATACATACTAAAAAATATTCGCAATTCCTACGGAAAATTCCAGTAATGTATAGGGTAAATTTACCAAAAATTAGAAAACATACCTACAGTTTTCTAGTAAATTTCCCAATTTTTGGCAATTTTATCTTATACGTTACTGAAATTTTCCGTAGAAATTGCATATATTTTTTACTGTGTAGTTTATATATAAATAAAAAAGTTATGGGTTTGGACCTATGAACTGGGACACTCGGTATATTTCTCTTAATATTTTAGGACAGCCAATATTATCATATAATCAATATATAATTGCTCTGTACTTATTGTAAATGGCAACTATTTTATAATTTTTATCCGCATAGATAATAGATGATTTAATTCGCATTTTATTTGTTAATAATTTCAGCTTTATTCCCCATTTTATTCGGGTATAATTTGTGCATCACTGCTTTTAATTTCGGGGTATTCGATTAAGCTGGTCGGCATCTTCAGCTAAACTTTTTAGATTAGGTGTTTGCTGAAAGCATTTGAGCTCAGATGATTAATTTAACATGATTCTCTTTAGTATACGCATAAAATGACTCTTTTACTACGCATTTAGTACGCTCTGTTTTAGAGGAATTAGCATTGTACAAAAAGCTGATTTAAAAAGAAATTGCTTTTCCATATCCTTAGAATTTCTACAACTTTGCAACGTTTCGAAATTTAAAATACTTATTAAGGAAATAAGAAATTTCTATCACATAAATTAATTTTACCCTTTTCATAACAAACTTTTCTTTAAGAAATACCTTTAAAAGACATTTTTTTTACATTTTTGCACGTATTCACTATATATATAAGAAATGGTCACAATCGTCATTCGCACCCTTATTAATTTGCGCGCACAATCGTGTAATCGTTCATTCGTTTCGTTCGCGGTAAATTTGAAACTTGCGACTCGCTGTTTCGTTTCCCCGTTTCGGCCCGCTTCGACACAAGCTCACCGTTCGATTTGTATAAAACCCGCGTCGGGGTCTTAACGCACACTGCGCTGCCGATGCCACGGAGAGCGCCGCGTACCCGGCCATTGCTCATGCGTGTATTGGTGCTGCAGGTCCAAGGCTGCCTTGGTATAATGAAAATTGCGTTGTAAGAAGAGCGCCATCCACCGATGTACGAGAGTAAATGACGGCAAGCCCAGCGCCGGGAAATGTGGAGAAAAACACGATAGGACCCGCAAGCATCGCTCTGCATGCCGCTTTCGTCTACATAGATCACTTAAGAGCGGAGACGAGGGATGTTGGAGAGCTGTGGAGAGCTGTGTAATAAGAAATTTTCCAGAATGACTTATTATGCCGGAGAGTTTGCACTTGTTAGTCGACATGAATGTTAAAGTTTTAACATTGCGGATATTTTACTCGTAGTGAAACATCTTATAACGGGTGTTCGTTTAAAAAGGTCATCAAGTTACCTTTTAGCACACTTTTTGCCCAACAAAGTTCGTTGTAACTTTAATGCAGTGGTTCTCAAACTTTTTTGTACGTGGAACACCTTTGTCTAAATCTAAATTGTGTGGGACTCAATGTTCGATTTAATATACGCCTGTTAAAAAAAGGTTGTCGGATATTTTACCCAATTGTAGTACTGGTGGAAATAAACAAAAAAGTCTTGGTCAACATGGGTCCGCAATTCAACTGTTTTTGACATATAGTCGATTGCATATTGTTATAGTAGGATAAAAATTTTCAAAGAAATTCTGATCGCAATGTAAATTAAACAAATGTTTATTTAAAGTAAAACTAAAGAAATTGTTCTACCTGTCCACCGTTCATTTCTAAGCACGCTTCACACCCCCAATGACAAGAAACCCTACGTGCATCATAATCGAGAGGAGTAAGAACTTGCACGCGTTGACTGTGGTAGGGATAGAGCTGCTGTTCCCGCAGAATTCTCCAAATGAGAGGATGACTGACGTTCAGTTCTACGGCAAGTCTTAGGGTGCTAATATTTGGGTTGTCTTCTACCCGTCTCAAAATATCTAATTCTACTGCGGGAGAGGAAACTGATCTAGGTCTACCAGAACCACCATTAATTTTAAATGAACCAGTTTCGGACAGCCGGACATGAAGTCTCGAGAAAATCTTATCACTCGGTAACAACCGATTTGGAAATTCTTCGGCATACATACGCCGTGCTTCAGTGGCATTACCATTCGCACGACCGTACATAAAATGCATATCGGCCATTTCTGCATTTGTGTACTTAGGGCATAATTTGAGAACAAAAAAAAAATGGACGCAAATGATAAATAATCTGATGACAGATGTCTGACAGAGCTAATTTTAAGTCACAATCAGTTGTTTGACAAAGGGAACTATTCTCAAAACCGAAAAATGTTTTTTTTTATTTTAAAATATGCAATCGACTATATGTCAAAAACAGTTGATTTGCGGACCCATGTTGACTAAGACTTTTTTGTTTATTTCCACCAGTACTATAATTGGGTAAAATATCCGACAACCTTTTTTTAACAGGCTGTATAATAGATACTATAATTTAATAATAGTATTTATTTTATCGTACTAATCTTACCTAGTCGACCTATAGAAATACCAAACAGTAAACTAATAGCCCAGATAAGTAAACAGATAGTTCACTGTAGCAGAATTGGCCAAATCATGCGGGTTGTATAAATCAAAGGTGCAATATTTCGATTTTATGAAACATAGATACTTGCGGGGAGCAAGGTGTGCGGTCGGAGACGGAACATCTGAATGTGAAAGGGGTACCGAGTCACTAGCTGTTGTTTTTTTTTAAATATGCTTTTTTACCGCACAGCTGTTATTTATCTAAAATAGTAAATTGGAAGTTTATACATCCTTGATTATAAATTGCTGACGCTCTTATTTAGAATGTAAATATTCTCTATAGATAGTTCAGATTAACTTGCAGTGCGGATAATGTACCCGGATGTGTCTCATAAGAAAATATTTTATGGTTGAATTTTTTTTTTCGTAATAGTATAAAGTAACACCAAATTTTTTTAAAACATGTGTCGTATAAATAAATACACATTGCAAAATCACGAGGCTAAAGGAAGAACATTGCAAGATGATTTAGTCTGTTTGGCCACTTTATAATATGTACTTATACAGGGTTGCTCATTAGTGCGTCAAAGTCCAATATAGTCTTTAAAAAATAAAAGTTAAGGAATTTATTTTATGAAAAGTAAGTGGTACAGTAACCAAAAACGCACATTTTAAAAATAATTTGAAGTATACAGGGTGATGCCCTAAAGCGGGGCACACTCAAAAATGTTTTTTAAACGAAACGCCCTGTATATCTTTTCTGTTTTCTTATCTGCTTTAAATTATGTTTTCAACGATCCCTGGATTTTTGGTTTTGAGTGGCGCATTGTTGAGGTATTAACGAAAATTAAAAAAAATTAGTCATGACAAGGTTTACCATACTAATTCCATGCGACAATATTACGATTAGCTAAGACAAAATTATTTAGTAAGTATGCAGCCAAGGGATGGGTTGAACGTACAAAATGATTAAACGTTAATTTTATTATACAGGGTATTTGTTAGGATGCAGTCAATTTGGCGATTGCCAAAGAGTGTTTCCTGAATTTTTTTAGATGGAACACCCCGTATATTATTAAATTTTTGGAATGGCCCGTTAATTTTTGTTAATAATGTCCTATACCCAAACCCAACAATTTCAAAGTTATTTTCAATTTTTCATTACAGACCACTAATTATTTGTCTTCGTTTCGATCTAGTGTACCTACCTATCGGGCGAACGCTTTGACAAACAAAAACAAAAAGTGGCAAATGGGTCAAATCTTAATTATTGCCATATTTTTTTCCGTGCCTTTAACAAACATATCCTGACAGAAGACAACCTTCAGTTACAAGTTTGGAAAAATTCAAAGAAAGATTCGTTAGAACAGGAAATGTGAGTTATGAAAAGTGTGAAAGGAGAAAGAGGACAAGTGACGAAGGTAAATTGAATGTCTTGATATCAGTAATTGAGAAGCCCTCTCCTAGTTCGACTAAAATAGCAACAGAAACTAATGTACCACGATCTACTGTTAGCAAGATTTTAAATTATCATAAATATCATGACTACAGTATATCTTTTCATCAAAAACTGTTGACGCTTGATTTAGATACTAGAAGGACATTTTGCGAATGGGGATTAGAAATTGAAAGGGTAACACCTAACTTCTTTCAAAAAGTATTGTTTACTGACGAATCCACCTTTACTCAGCGTGATAACCCAAACCGTCATAACCTTCATACTTATGCAACAGAAAACCCAAGAATATTAAGAGCGGTTGATAAGCAGAGGCGATGGACTGTAAATGTTTGGGGTGATAATATGGGTAATTGTATAATTGGACCACATTTCTTTAATGGACATCTGATTGGTGCACAATATTTGAAATTCTTGCAGTATGTCTTGCCTCAGCTTCTACAAAACGTTCTTCCAGTTCTAAGGGAAAATATGTGGTTCCAGCACGGACGGTGCTCCAGCACATTTTGCACTAGATGTCCGACAACATTTGAATCAAGTATTCGAAGATAGATGGATCGGCCGCGGTGGTCCTATTAGTTGGCCACCTAGATCGCCAGATTTACCGAAGCTTGATTTTTTTCTATGGGATACATAAAAGATGTTGTATACCAGACACCTCCAACTACAGCAGACGATATGAGGCAACGTATAATACATGCTTTTGAAACAGTTTCCATTGAGATGTTACAACACGTAAATAGGTCCTTTCTGTCAACTTTGAGAATTTATTGTAAATATTACCTTTTTTTCTTCAAAATGCAATTTATACTAAATTTTATTTGCAAAATGAAATAAATGTCAGTTTTATTTCATTTTCTTTGTTTCTTGTTATAAATATAATTTTTCAGCAAATTGTTTCGCAAATATTTGTTTTAGAGATCATAATTTTCCTTTTACACTAAAATGTAAGTTGTTTTTACTGAGTCGACTTTAATTGCAATTTTCTCGAAAAACAGTTTTTGTCAGAAATTTCGTTTTGGAAAAAGCTCCACTTGTCTGTCTTATAACTTACGGTAGTAGGTTTGCTTTGAAAATGATCTAGTCCTATTTTTTTTTTGTTACGTTATTTGTTAGATTTAGCAACTATGTCAAATTTAAACCTACATTGTATCTTTCTTTGTATATTATGCAGGAAATCCCTATAATCTATAATGACCCGCAAATGTAACATCCGTTTACCAAATACTTCTAATGTCTGTTGGTAACATTTATGTGCCTAAAAACTAAGTTGGTAGTCAAGTTGATGTGCTTTAACACAGGAGTTTTTGAAAATCTAGTGATTTTACCAACTGCGACACATCTAAAAACAATTTCGTACCTCACAATTAATTGATTTAAGAACAGCCAATCATTCTCATCCGCCATCATCCATCATCATCAAATTTACTCGCATACCGAAACGTCTTGTAAACATCGCTTCCTTTTCCAGAGGCGAAAATGAGAAACGCCCCTAAACAGAATAATACGTTCAGCAGTAATTAACTTTCCAATACATGCATCCCTCATACTCCTAGTCCACCCTTCGGATATGTAAATTTTAACTCGAACTTAATTCCCGAGTTAGCTAATTCCTCGGATAATGTTATTATGCGATCTCTAACCGTTCCATTGTTAACGCGACGTTTTCCCCGCTAACAAATTTTGTTCAGCTGCCCTCACCCTCTTGCAATGGTAATCTAGTTACCCGGTTTGCGCGCTACACGCGAATTAAACATTACACTCCTGGGAGGGGGCGCGGATCAGTCAGCTGGAATGTTGGTTGTTGTATGTATGCTAAATGGGAAGTTAATCTAACATATAAGCTATATGTCAAATTACAATGATGACCAATGAACGACGTTTTCAGCGATAGTAACGTATTCACATACATTTTAATAGATAGAAACATAAAGACATATATTTGTGGGTACCTGAAGGATAATACCATGAGTATGAGGAGAAACAAGACGACAAATAAACTGGTTACATATACTCCTACCGTCTCCCACTCTACCTAACAGCGAGGTGTGCCGCTGTAGTACGATAATAGTACGTGTAGACTGATCAGTAATCAGTATTATTAGTCAGTTCAAGTAAGGTGGTTGTCTAAGTTTTTAATTACATATTTTTGAGCAAAATGGCACGTTATACTGTGGAGGAGAGAGTTGAAATGATGCGGTGGTATCACATTGGCAATTCTTTTCAAAGGGTATGCGACGTGTTTGGGGCTAAATACCCCAACAGGCCTATTCCAAATAAAGCCACAATTTTTAAATTAAAAAATAAAACCGACAGTACCGGTTCGGTTGAAAATTTAAAAACATCATTTCGAACTCGCAGAATTTTTAATAATACGTCCGTTTTAGTATGTGCTGCAGTTGAAATAAATTTCGAATATGTCATCTGGCACTATTTTCTATGATTTACACATCTCCCGTTCTTCCGTTCAGCGAATACTCAAAGCAAATGGGTATCACAATTTTAAATATTCTAAACACCAACAATTTTTTCACGGCGACGCATTTAAGCGTATGGAATTTTGTGAAAAGTTAAGTGATTTAATTAACCGAGATACTAATTTGGTAAACAATATTATCTTTACCGATGAATCTTCTTTTCCTTTGGTTAGATGTCACAATTCATCTGTGGCAACATACTGGGCCAAGCAAAACGAGCACAGATATTTAAGTTCATCTAGTTAGCAACAGCAAAAAGTAAATGTTTGGGCAGGGTTGTTAAACAACCATATTATTGGGCCTTTTTTTTTTATCAATGGCAATTTGAACGCAAATGCATATTTAGAATTACTGAACACCCACATTCTACCTACTGTACAGCAACTTCCCGACATAAATATGAAAAACATCTACTTTCAGCAAGATGGTGGCCCTGTACATAATGCAGTGGCTGTTCGAAACTATTTAAGTGAACAGTTTCCTAATCGGTGGATCGGAACTCATTCTGAAAATATCAAATGGCCGCCACGTTCACCAGATTTATCCCCCCTTGATTTCTTTTACTGCGGTTATTTGAAACAAATAATTTATGGCAATGAAGACATTAGACCAGCTAATGTAGAGCAGTTGCGCAATAAAATTGTTCAAACGTCATACAACATTAACCCAGAAATGTTGGAGAATGTTAGAATGAATTTCTACAACAGAATAGGATATTGCCAAGGATGTATATTCGGGGATATAACGATTCACTCTGATTTTGGGTATTTTCACGATATATTCACTCACCTCAAACTACACAAGTAATACTAAATATCGAATTCAGATATATCTTGGAATTATATGATCTGATTTCGTTCCCAATGGATTGAGTTCCATGACAATATTATTGTGTCTTAGCCTTGCTGATCAACCACTTGATATTTCTTGCAATCTGAGATGCCCCATTATTGCATCCTCTATTATCAACGTGCAAAATTCTGCAACTTACTGGGTTTAGTCATAGCAGTTTGTTGTTTGCATCTTTGTCCCTCACACCAGAGATGTATAAGTGGTCATGGGTTCGATCATCTTGATGTATGTATGTCCAATACATTATAATTGGTCTTAACCTCCATGTTTATTCATGGCTCCTTCTGGTCAACATAAGTGTCGTGTTCGCTCTGGATTAAATTCTCTGGAGCTATCGATTCCAAGTAAATTTGTAGTGAAGAATGTCATTAAGGTATTTTATTCTTTGCGTAGTTTGGTAATTCGTTTCTGTGTGATATCATTTTTTTCTTAGAGAGCTTTAACTTTAAGCTTTAATACAACAAAATATTTGAAGTAATGCCCTCCTAAATCTTAGATGAAGCAAAATTTTTTATAAAATATGGGTTTTTTGTTGCGTTGCATAAATATTCGACCAAATTATCTAACTTTATAATCTCTATTCAGTCTTACCTTGTTTTTAATAAGAAGCAAATTGTTACTTGAATGATCTTAAAATCTTGAACATGTAGTTTATTAATAAGTTAATAATTAGCCGTTTTTAGCACCAAAGAAGCAAACATAGATTCCACCATTCAAGTCAACTAAGGACTAGACTTGTATACAGACTTATTGTTTTGTTTTCTCGTTCTAAGACTTGCGTTTTAACGGCAAAACTTCTACCACACTCGCTTGACTGTCAGTCGTAAAGTTTCCCGCCACTACTAATCGACGTATGCCATTCGAACCAAGATGTTTATTGTAATTTAAATTGCTCAACGTGCGCTGTCGCTTTATTTACCATTCGCGTGCGTTTGAAGATATACGACTTTGAAGTTTTGTACTTACTGGTGGAAACTTACACAAATTTTAATTGCCTTAGTAGCCGTTTCGTGTTGCTAGAGTTATGGATATAAGAATTTCTAATTATGGGAGTTGGGTCGTGAAGACCCGATTATTGGATCTTATTAGTTCTTTGCGTGATAGCAATTATTGGACAATGAATTTCTGTGGTTTCTGATAGGTGCTTATTTATTTAGTGCAATTAGAAAGGTGACTTACAATAGCACTTTCTGTTCGATGGAGTGGAAGGCGTGCTTAAACATATTTTTCCACTCTATTTTTTCAGCCTAGTGTAGCAATGTGGTACGCATGAGAATTTAAGAACATTTCCTTCTAATTCTTTGGGCTAATCTCTTACTTATTCCAATTTCTTGCCCTAGGGTATAGTTAAGGGCTGTATAAACTAGAACCCTGTAAGGATACGCCGACATTATACACACCACGTATGTAGGGGTAAAACAGACGTGCGTGCTAGGGAAAGTACTGAGTTTGACCGCTGTAAAGCAATCAAATTTATAATTTACGAAGTAAATATTGAAAGTTTGAAGAAAAGGACGAGGAAAGGACACACCATTAATTAATTTAAAATAGGGTTTACATCGCTTTCTTATTACTATTCCATTTATACACGTGTAATAATCGCTGTGACAAGAAGCCCTCGGAGATCAGCCGGTCGACATAGTACTGCGCTTGGAATTTTAGATAGGACTGTCCGAAGGATATTAAGCTTAAATTTACAGTATCACCCCTATAAAATTCAAGCGGTTCAGTCTATGAATGAAGACGATTTCGCTGCTCGACGGCGATTTTGTGAGACATTTTTGGAAAGGATTGAAGAGAACGAGAAAGTTGTCCACTTGCTCTGGATGAGCGATGAAGCGCATTTCCATCTTTTCGGCTATGTCAACAAACATAGTTGTAGGTACTGGAGTAATGAAAACCCTCAAGAACTCCATTAAAAACCTTTTCATTGAGCCAAGGTAACAGTTTGGTGCGCAATGTCTACAACGGGAATCAGAGGTCCATTTCTTTTTTGAAAATGAAAGGGAGCTAGCTGTTACCGTGAAAGCGGAGCGCTATTCGGAAATGTTACCAACATCCTTCATTCCTCGCATTCGTCAACATGGACTGAATGATTAACACCTTATTTCAACAAGATGGAGCCACAAACCACACGGCCATGTGTGAGCATGAATCCCCTCAAGGATAAAAACTTATTTCTGTTATAGTTCATTTGATTTATATCAATAGACAAGTTTATTAATTTTGAAGCTTTATTATTATTTTTATATTTTTACAATTATTAATTTTCTAAACTTGTTATACATCATCGTATTCTATGTAAAATCGGCCTTCTTTTGGTGAATAAGAAAAAGAAAAAATGTAAAAAAAATGGGGGCTACGGGGTACCCCGTCCCTCGTTAAGTTTTTGCGAATACGGACGACACCACCCTTAGGGCCATGAAATATGCTGCAAATTATGTTAAGAAGAAGATTTAATATCTGTTATAATTTTGGAAATATTTGTAAAAATTGAAAAATCGTCCAAACTTTGGAGGGGGCTGTACCCCAAAATCGTGCGGTTCCGCCGATAAAAAAAAATACGTGTCTCTTATTTTAAGGTACTCTTTTGATCTGTTAAGTTCCATCGAAATCGGAGGGGGACACCCGCCGGTGTTCCCTTGTAAGTGAATATCTATCATGTAATAACATCATACATAAAAATCAATAATTTTCAAAAAAACTCGGGAACCATATCTGCTACAATTGACTTAATAAATAAAATAAAGAATGAAACAGAGAAAAACAAGACGGTAGTAGTACTTTTTCTAGATATGAAAAAAGCGTTTGACACTATCTCCAAAACGAAATTAGTCGAAAAAATTTATGATCTGGGGATAAAGAACGCAAATAGAAACTTAATAAAAACATATTTATCAAATAGAGAACAAACAACAATAGTCAACAAAATAGAAAGTCTACATCTACAAGCAGAATATGGAATCCCCCAAGGAGGAAATATACCACCGATATTGTACATAGCATATACAAATGACATCTTTAATTTGAAGATCCACGGAGAAATATATGCATGCGCAGATGATGTAAGCATCGTTTGCTCAAACAAAAGCGACGAACAGTTGCAGTAACACATTATAGAAGATGTGGAAAAAATAGAAGATTGGTGCTATAATAATCTAATAACGATCAATGAGAACAAAACATGGTATTTACAAAAAAAAAAAAGATTAAAACACAAACCATAACTCAAACCTGCCAAATAAAATATTTAGGATTAACTATACAAAATAACCTAAAATGGGATACCCACGTAAAAAAATTGATAAAAAGAAACACCATGATTATAGTAGGAATGCAGAAAATTAAAGACATAGTACCAGAATATCTGAAGAAGTCTGTATATCACAGTACATTTACGTCCCATATTAGTTATCTAATAAACATATTATGGAGAAATTCCCATTCAAATTTTACCTGTGGGGCTTATTCCTACAATAACAATTCTTGAAAGAAAACGCACTGAAACAACCTGACGTACAACAGACTTATTCAATAGGTTAAATGTAAATCTTAACTCTAGAAAACTAATATAAAAATTAAAATAAATTCCTATGTAAAAAAACAAAATTAACAAAATTTTCTTGGTACATACATTGAAATACCCAGTTCTGACATAAACACAAAATGCAACCCAGCCGGCATGCTTGTAAAATGGGTGGTGTAGGTCCAAGACCACAGCAATACGTAAAAACTATTTAATAGAATCGATCAATAATTATATTTTAGCCACTTAGTGATTATTACTGTTGCTAGATAACTTTGAAAGTATTTTACTTAATAAATTCGGTATGTTTTCACAAATCAAATTTATAAAGGTCCTTTATAATCCCTAATAAAGATATTTTGAAAATATTATACCGCTTTCCGTATATAAACCTACGGGAATATGGTCAACCACCCTATACTATATTAGTTACAATTTTTACTAAATACTTTTATTAATAAATGAATAAGTGAAATACATGCTCTTAATATAATTCTATTTAAAATTACAAAGTTGGTACCTACTTTCGATACAATCGAAAGTTCGCCGATACCAGAAATATTTTGCTGAGATACACCATATACTACACAGTACAAGTAAGCATGTGAATGAAATTCCTAACTTAATTCATAAAGGAGCTATTTAAAGCACTATTGCAGGACCTTTTATTTTCATATTCTCTTGTTACGTTGTTCTCGTCTGCTATGTTTATAGTGAAATCTTCCGTCCATATATATATATATATATTTATGAAGGAAGCTTTGTTAATTAATGAATACAGCTGTGTGTTAATTAGATTGTTTAAGCACGCGTTCAATATAGAGCAAATAAGCTGCATGTTTATTTGTATAAAACACAAACACTCACTCTGAATACTTCCCTTTTCCCAATGCAGCTATGCATAGGCCGTGTCTATATTTATGTATCTAGCAGAATTAAATGCCAGGATAATATTATACCGTGTTTATTTGCGCATTGCTGTAACCATGTGTAACTAAAAGCAAACTCACATCATATACCCTACATACATACGTGCATTATGTTTATGGCTTATCGTACTGGAAAATGGAAAAGAGCAATTCGAAATTTGCAATCGGCTCAGAATTTACGACATATACACGGAACAAAGGAGATCAAACACAAATTGTATGCAGGTATGAACCTACATGCGTTATTATTGGATGTATGTAGGTGTTAGTCCATAGTATTCCTTCCTACGCTATTATAGATTCAGAATCGATTGGAATTGAACCAAAGTACTATTTGCAGTTAAAATTACAAGGATATTAATATAAAAATTGCCTTGTAATGTAATCACAGTGATTAGCAGGAAAAAAGTAATTCGTTAAAGATGATTTCACACTGTCCAGAAAATATGCAAGGTCATCTTATATACTAGTATGCAATAAATGTAATTGTTATGTATAATTGAAATACACATTTATTGTAGGGTATGCAACACAATATACATGTATGCAATAGTAGTAAGCAGTAGTTGTGAGAAGGCTAAGAAGGTTGTGTTATAATGTGTAATTATATGGTTATTATAAAATAAAATAATAAAAGGAAGCAACAAGAAGTTACTCAACCTAAACAAATAAAATCCTATAACAGAACAGGTTATGGGCCCAGATCATCCCAGATTTATGTAAAAAACAAGTAAAACCTACTAACAAGAAGAATATAACCTAAAACTAAACACGTGGGAAATTAAAATTTAAAAAAAGTAAGTAATAAGTGGAACAAAATGGCTTCGAAATATGTAGACGATATTGAACAAATCGACAAACTAAAAACAGTGGAGGATTTTTCTTTATGGAAATTTCAAGTAGACATCGTATTCAAATCGCATGGTTTATACAATATAGTAATAGGCAAGGAGGTTTTAGCGGTTGATGCTATTGCCACCGTAAAAACGGAATTTGAAAGGAGGGATGCAAAGGCGCAAAAAGTAATAATTAGTACAGTAGACAAGAAATCTCTCGCACACATAATGAGTTGCAACAGTTCTATGGAAATGTATGCGAAGATCTGTTCAATATATGAAAGAGATTGTGAAGAAAGAAAATGCACATTCTTACAAGAGTTTTTCAACTACAAGTTTGACAAAGGAAACGATTTAGCAACACACATAAGTAATCTACAAAATGTGGTACACAAATTAAAAGCTCTGAAGCAGGATATTAGTGATGAGATGGTGATTTCGAAGATCTTGTCAACATTACCCGAAGAATACAAATTCTTTGCAAGTGCTTGGGAGTCAACACAAAAGGGTGATAGGACGCTGGACAAACTAATATCAAGATTGTTGGTAGAAGAAATGAGACATACAACAAAAGAACATGAAGAAGCGGTTGCGTTTAGAACGGTGAAAGGTAAATCTGACGAAACACGATGTAGAAAATGCAACAAGGTAGGTCATCTTTCACATTTTTGTAAATCCAGTGCTTCTACAAGGAACAGTCAAATAAAATGTTTTAAATGTGATCAACCAGGTCACATAGCTAAACATTGTAATAAGTCATTTTGCAAAATTTGTAAAAAGAACAATCATTCTGAAAAGGATTGTTACTTCAGGAAGCGACAAACTGATGACAATAATAAAAATACAGCTGTTTCTTTCTTAAGTTGTTCAGAGCTGGTTCACAACAGCGAAATAAAAACAAATTCATGCTGGGTTGTAGATAGTGGTGCAACTACACACCTGACTAATAATAAAACATTGCTAGAAGATTGTAAAGAAACAGATGTAAATATATTAGTAGCAAAAAATAAAGCCTCAATGCATGCAACAATGAGTGGTAAAATACAAACAAATGATGTCATTTTAAACAATGTACTATACGTCCCAGAATTAACAAAAAATTTACTATCTGTAAGGGCAATAACTGAACAAGGTGGACAAGTAAAATTTAACGATAATAAAGTAGAGGTATATAAAGATAAAATCAAAGTTATGGAAGGTAAACAAGATAAAAATGGATTATATGAAATAAATTTAGGGAATTACGAAAGAACATACATAGCAGAAGGTACAGATCGAATAAAAGAATTACATGTAAAGTTAGGACATTTGTCAATTAATAATATGAGAAAGTTATCAATGATGGCCGATGGTGTCAAAATAAGTAGTTCTGATAGAGATATTGATAAATTTTGTGAAGTTTGTTTAAAAGCAAAACATGTAAGACAACCATTTTCGACAGAAAGAGAACGAGCTACAAGACCTTTACAAATTATACACACCGATGTTTGTGGGCCGATTGATCCACCCACATGGGACAATAAGAAGTACTTCATTACATTCTTGGACGACTTTACTCATTTCACAATGATATTTCTAATGGAAAGAAAGAATGAGGTAGGGGAAATAATAAAACAGTATACCAAGGAAGTAGAAAATAAATGGAATCAGAAAGTTTGCAAAATTAGATGCGATAATGGCAAGGAATATGCAAATGCAGATTTAAAGCAATGGGCAAAATTCAAGGGAATTGTGTTAGATTTTACAGTTCCATATACGCCGCAATTAAATGGCAAGGCGGAACGACTCAATCGAACGCTGATGGAAAAAGCTAGAGCTTTAATAGCAGAAAACGAAACCGAAAAAAGTATGTGGGGAGAAGCTGTAAGAACAGCTGCATACTTAACCAATAGAAGTCCAACAGAATCTCTAGAAGTAACACCTATAGAGAAATGGTTAAACAAAAAACCTAATCTCTCAAATTTAGCTGTTTTCGGTAGTACAGCATATGCCAAAGTAACAAGACCGTTAAGGAAGTTAGACGACAGAAGCAAGAAGTACATATTTATTGGTTATGCTCCAAACGGATACAGATTGTGGGACAAAACTGAACAAAAAGTAACAATTGCAAGAGATGTTATATTTCAGACAAATAAACATGAGAAGGAAGAAATTGAAAAACAATTAAAACAAAATGTAACTGTATTTGAAGAAGACGATGATGACGAAGAAAACACGAATAAAGGAAATTTAAATGAAAAGGATTCAATGGAAGAAGAACAGAATGCTTTAGAAGAAGATGAAAATGACAAGATAACTACAGTCTCCGATAAAAGAATAAGAAAAGTACCAAAACGATTTGATGAATATGTGTTATTAAGTTACGAAGAAGCAGTACACGGACTAGACAAACAAAAATGGATAAAAGCAATTGAAGAAGAAAAGGAGGCTCTAAATAAGAATAATACATGGACATACGTGAATGAAACAGAAATAGGGAACAACAAACCACTAGATAGTAGATGGGTTTTCAGGATAAAGGATGACGGAAGATATAAGGCGAGATTGGTAATAAAAGGTTATCAACAAAAATACGGAATAGACTTTACTGAAACTTACAGTCCTGTCGTAAATACAGACTCATTACGAATAATGCTTGCATTAGCAACAAAGCACAAAAACGCTATAATAAAGTTTGACATTAAAACGGCTTTTCTGTATGGTGACATAGATACTGATATTTATATGAGGCTACCAGAAGGTTACGATACTGATACATTGTGTAAACTTAACAAAGCACTTTATGGATTAAAACAAGCTCCTAATCAATGGAACAAACATTTTACAAGATTTTTGAGAAGTCAAGGACTTGAGAGTTTAAAAACGGAGAAATGCATTTTTAAAAATTTAGACAATTCCATAGTTTTAGCTGTCTATGTTGATGATGGGATTGTTATAGGCGACAAAACACAGATCATTGAGTTCATTAGCAAAATGAAGAACGAATTTGAAATGACGGTATTTGAAGAACCAGACACATTTTTAGGAATGGAAATCAAAAAAGAAGGTGACAGATTAAGGTTAACTCAGGAAAATTATATAGACAAAATTTTAAAGAAATTCAATATGGACAATGCAAAATCCGTATCAACGCCAATGCTTGCATATGACACTGATGAACAATCAACAAGTTGTACTTATCCAATAAAAGAAGCTGTGGGCAGTCTATTATACTTGTGTAATAAAACCAGACCGGACTTATCATTTGTAGTCAACTATTGCTCTAGGAAAGTTGACAATGCAACACCTCAAGTGGTACCAACAATTAAACGAACATTAAGATACCTAAAAGGGAGTGTAAAGAGTGGAATCAGTTATGAACAGAAAAGTGAAATAAATGACAATGTAGTGATACTTGAAGCGTACTGTGACGCAGATTTCGCGGGTGATTCAAATGATCGCAAAAGTACTAGTGGCTATATTGTGATGCTAAACGGAGGTCCAATAGCGTGGCGCTCTCGTAAACAACCTATCGTCGCGTTGTCGAGCACAGAAGCTGAGTTTATATCCGCATCAGAATGCTGTAAAGACTTATTATATTTGAAATCATTTATTGAGGACTTAACTAACAAACTTGTAAGTGTTACGTTGTACATAGACAATCAAAGTGCAATACACATGATCAAGAATGGTATAGTAAATCGTAGGAGTAAACATATCGATGTTCGCTATCATTTTATATGTGAAAAGGTCTCTGAAGGTTTAATTAATATTGATTATGTACCTACAGATTTACAACTCGCAGACATGTTAACAAAACCTTTGAATCATACAAAGTTTGTGAAATTTAGAAACAAAATTATAATGTAAAATTTAGTTACTAATAATGTTTATTATTGGACAAATTTGTAAAATGGAATATTCACTTTTGTTATATTTGATAACATTTCGATGTAAGCTAATTACTTAAAATTGACATGTAAATGAGTTTTAGTTATTTTTGTTTTGTAAAATTCTTTAATTTTATTTTTCTGAATTTATCTGATGTGTAAACAAATGTGTACAACAATTAAGGGAAGGTGTTATGTATAATTGAAATACACATTTATTGTAGGGTATGCAACACAATATACATGTATGCAATAGTAGTAAGCAGTAGTTGTGAGAAGGCTAAGAAGGTTGTGTTATAATGTGTAATTATATGGTTATTATAAAATAAAATAATAAAAGGAAGCAACAAGAAGTTACTCAACCTAAACAAATAAAATCCTATAACAGAACAGTAATAACAATAAACCCCTTTACCACCACCCAACAACAATACTAATTAATAACAATAATACATAATTAACACTAGATAAATTGTAAATGCAAATCCCCTTCCTACTCCAAACCACTCCTTTATAGACAGGTGCAGTCAAGTCCGCCAGTATAACCTTGAATTCACAAATCACAGCTCACCTTTTTCTGTATTGCAAAAATAACATTTACAACTTCTTAATTTAAAATTACCCTTAAATATAAATCTTTGAAATGAATATATGCTTAAATTTAAGCTTATGATATATTCCTCTTAAAATCAATGAGATTGTCTATTATTACAATGAGATTACGGGTGTCTTTACTTAGAACATTGAAAAATTTTCTTTTTGATACAATTCCTTTGTTTAAATTAACTATTGTAAAGTTTGTTTTAACAAAAAAATATTTATGTTTAAAATATTATTTAAACATATCTTAAATTCTATATAAATGAACAAATATGCTACTTACAAATAATGTATTTTCTACTCGAACTTTTAATTTTTGAATGGAATATGTGATAAGAAATAAATACATATGTTTAATTTAAGAATTAATTTTTATGTGTGTATCCCCAAAGAAAACAGTCTAATGACTGTTCAATATACCCCGGCTCCCAATGCATCTGCTAGGAAAAACGTTGTCCCGATATTTACATCATAATGTGGTGGGCCGCCATTTTGCAGAAATCAGATACTATTATTGGGAATGTTTTTATCGTTTTCATCTGGATAGAGTGTAGCACAAGCAGGTATAATCCCATTTTGCAATGATTGCACATACTTAATCGAAGCGAATGATGAAGAACGGATCGACAATATGACTCCCAGAATGTCAACCCAAACATTAGCCCTTTGAGGGTGTTGCGTATGATGGACCAAATACCAGGGAAAATTTTCCGATGACTAGTCTTTGCAGTTATGTCTGCATTATGTATGCAGCTATTGAAGTGGTACTAAATCTTACTCCTCTTCACATTTTTGTGGAGAGCATAGCTAAAAGGACCGCACGTAGGATGATCAGGGAAGGAATGGCTAGGCATAGGCCTCAGCCTCCTGCAGGTGACCAAATCTGGGACATGCCCTGAGACGACATGCCAAGGAAGTTCAACTTTGTGAAAGAATTTACCACAAAGCTTAGCACCAAGAGCGAATGGGATAGAGATACCATTTCGAAACTCAATAGAAACGCCATTAAATGGTATACAGATGGCTCCAAAACGGCAGAGGGAACTGGAATAGGGATATATGGGCCTAGAACTAAATATTTCGAAAGCTTGGGGATGTACCCAAGTATCTTCCAGGCGGAAATACACGCCATTGAAAGATGTGTCCAGGTCAACATTGACAGAAGTTATGAAAAGCAGGAGATTATCATAATATCTGATAGTCAAGCAGCCATTAGGACGCTGAGATCAAACATAATCAGCTCCAAAATGGTTTAGGAGTGTCTACAAAAACTAAACGAGCTGGGCAAAAAGAACAAGGTAACCCTATTGTGGGTTCCGAGACACACAGGAGTGGAAGGAAACGAAATAACGGTTAATCTCGCTAAGAGAGGGGCTAGAACACCTTTTATAGGGCCAAAACCTTTTTGCGGGATAAGTAGCAGTATAACACTGGAGAAACTGAAAAATGAAGTAGAGCAGAGAAAATCCAAATACTGGGAGAATCTCCAGGGAATGAGGCAAGCTAAAACTCTTCTGGGAATCTATAACCAGAAGCGATCTGCAGAATGCATCAACCTGAGTAAAAATAATATTCGGATATTGACAGGGATCCTTACAGGCCATTGTAAACTGAACGGACATCTAAGCAGGCTTGGAATAGCGAAGGAAGCCGAATGTAGATTTTGTGGGGAACAGCACGAAACGTCTATACATCTACTCAGAAACGGCGCTGCACTGTGCAACTCAAGGGCGCTGCACCTGGGAGCATGTGAAATCGAAGAGGGAGAGTTACCTAATCTGGGGCCTTCGGACATTCTGCACTTTTTAAAAGGAATCAGACTGGACGGCCAGCTGCAAATACAGCGAGAAGAGGGGACACAATAGATCTTTCAGGTCGCAGTGTACTATCACCCTAATATCACACATACACATATGTCTGTTTACTGCGCCAGTAATGCAAAAAGTAGCTTCGTTTGAGAAAAGAATATTGTTGACCAAATATTTGACATTTCGTCACAAAATTGTAATCTCCTGTCTATAAACGTCTTATAAACTTCTGCGTCTATTTTCATAACCTAGCATCATAAGTATTTCAACAATTTCTAAACTTACGATGAACTAACATATACTTCATTCGTTCTCAGATTTAATAAGAGAGAAAAGAAAAAATTTCTTTCAACGGTATATAAAAATACGTAGAAAAATCTAATACGAGTTTCATGAGATCTTCACGACTTGTCATAACAATCCAACATTGTGTTGTCTTTAGGAGTAAATAATATATTGCAGTAGTTGCTGTATAATTTATTGATGATTAAATAACATTAGAGTACTTAATTCCTTCCTTATTGATTTTCCTTGTATTGTTTCTGTAAACTTCTTCGCTAAATTATGAATTCTAATTTTGCTATAAGACGATATGGTTTTACTTAAAATTGAAACATGAGTTTCTTCCAGAGGTGACATATCAACAAATGATAGGATAAACTAGAAAAAATGTTTTGGGGAACATGACTTCTTAGTTAATAAACAAAAGTCGTTAGCAAGTTTTCTTCTTGTGGAATCTTGTTTCCTGTCAAGACCATTACTTTCCGAATTTGTTTTTCGGTGAACTGGCAAATATATCGTACCTCCTTTGATGGGCAGATTAATTTACCTAAGAAATAGTGAAGAAAATTTATTTATACATCATTTATTTACCTCTACCCTTTGTTTTCAGGAATATCAAGTAATTCTAAATAAAAATATACTTTTCAGATTTTCTTTGTCCGAATTCAATGTTGAAATAACTCCCTCTTTAATTCGCACAATCTGTTCCGTTCTAGCAAAATCCTTTTCGAGAAAATGTAGTGAACAAACATATGCATGCTTACATTTGCAAGGATTTATTGTACCCCCGTAACAGTAATCCACACAACAATGTTTGGGTTTTCTACAAAAAATTATTTCACATAGAAACACTATGTATTATCATAATTTCAGAATATTTTTAAGCTATGGCATTATTCTGCAACTTATATATGAAAAGTTAGTTCTCCGTCTTCTTTGTAACTATTGCTTTTGCAGGATTTTACACGACACGATGGCATCACTTTTCTTTAGGAAAAACTACCTGGATTAATTGTCATATAAGCCCAATTGTTAATGCTATAATTTGCATACTTACACTACAGCCTTACACGTAAACCAAAAATATCGAGTGAATAATATATAATATTCGAAACAACACGTGAAAGAATAAAGCAAAGAAAGTAAATAAAACAATCAAACTGCAAGGTTAGGTAACATCAGTAACACTTGTCAACTTGCAAAAAACTTAACGTGACTTAACGCAAATACTTCCTAAAGAAAACTAACGTAAGCATGACGCTACATGAAACATGACGCATATAATGACGCCTGTGTTCCGAGATGTCCTTTAGTCGTTTGATGGTGCGCCGTAGCGATGCGCATACGGTTCATTGGCGGTCTATCAGGTCTGTCATGCTTACCTTAAATAAATGTCTTGAACTAAATAAATCTACGTTTTGAATATCCGTGAGATAAAAACTTCTTAAGGCAAGAAGGAAATTGTCTTAAGAAGTCTTGGATGAAACTGCCCTTAGTCTCCACTTAAGAATATCGTTTACTTGCATTAAAAGTATTAGCCGTGGAGCAAAATGTTAGAATTCTTGAATTAAATCACTTTTTCATATTTTTTTAAGAATAGTAATACTTACCTTAAAATCATAACGCTTTATACAAGGATAAATATTTATTTCTATCAAATAGAAAATACCTATTATTTATGCGAAATAAATGTTTGGTTTTGAAAAAGTTTTCTTGGGAACAAGTAGTTTTAACGGTGCCTTATTTGCAAATAAGGAGGAAGTTTTAAAAATCATTTAATATGGGGTATAATATTTTTAAAAGTTCCGCACTAGCGAAGGAAATTAATTCAAATTTGTTGTTAGCTTATCACGTTGTTCGTAATAATACCACGTATCATTGTTACTTCACTGTAAATTGTATGCCAATTTACCACAACCACTCTTGGACGATTCCTTGAAAAATACAAGCAACAAATTTTCTTTTATACTTTTAATAATAGGTACCTCATTTCACTGGATACCATCTGCACCTGGAAATATAAAATACAAATTATATTCGTTCTATTATTGTCTTGATATAGCCTTATATAGTGTTATCGCCATAAAAGTATATATACAAGAAACGTAGGTGTCGTTATAACACCTACACATATATATCGACATTTCCTTCGATATTCCAGGAACACACATTACCTGCGAGAACACAATAGAGATGGAGAATCAATATCATACGGGGAAAACCTCACGAAATTATACCGGCTGATGCGTGCGGCCCATATTCGTCGAGGAAATCGAATTAAAACCCAGAACGTTTTATTTGCCCGCATTTAGGTGGCCAGTATCGCGGGTTGTAATCGCAGATTTCTTTCGTTTTTTATTACTATCGTAACGCTACTTAATGAGAGCTTGACGTATCGCTCCAGAGGTAAATAATAAGTTGGAAATGGAACTGTTTTTCCCAGCGGAGAAACTCGTCAATATTGAAAAGGAAAATATCGATTTCAAACGGGTCCGTATTCAAGAAGCCATTCATCATTTCTATAGCCGGCGATTAGTCCTTGAAGACGAACTTGTCTGTTTGGCGAAGGGATAATGACAGGTGGTTAGTGCCTGTGTTTCTAAGAGAGAAAAATGAGTTCCTCACTATACAGTGTGTCCCAAACAATGTGCTCGCTACAGGCACTTCGTAAACGGTAAAAGATAGAGCGTAGGTTAAATGAAACAAAAAACACATGACGTCAAAACCTACTTATCAAAGCAATATGGAAAGAATTGTGCACTGTGAACAGTAATAAAAATTTTGTTAAAATTAACAAAAATTTTACAAATTTTATTGTTCCAGAAAATCCACAAAAAAAAATATTAATGTAAATAAACTACCAAATGTTGTAACTGAAATACTTAAAACTTTTTTTAAAGCCTAATAATTTCTTTTAGCTGTAGTTATCCTCATAAACTTGTAAAATCCACATCCCTTTTGTCAAAATACCCAATTTAATGTGTGAACACGCATCTTTTTCGATAGTTTATGTCTAATCTAATCTGATCGTGCAGTCATGTTGTGGTCTAATCACCAATCAACTTTCGATTGTGCCCAATCCGGGCTAGACGCAGGGAGGATGCATTTGCTTCCAGGCGAAAATAAATTGTTTCTGTAGCTCACTTCGTATAAACATAGTAGTGTTCATCGCGAATAAGGCAGTTTTACGTAGCATTCAAAGCGTTTATTTAGTTTTTATACACACTTTGTTATTTTAAATATACAGGGTTAGTAAAAAGTCCCGGAACGGTCGAATAACTTTGTTATTTGAAAATTATGATTTCTGAAATTTGGTATGGGGGTATAGTTAATATAAATGCATTTTATGCAATACAGTTAATATTTTTTTCACTTCCGGTTTAATCGGCAATACGTCCAACTTTTTTTTTTTAAATGGAACGCCCAGATTTTTTTAACACTTTTAAATGCAAAATAAAAAACTACGTTCAGGAAGTATTAAGATGTTTATTTTTATTCACAAGAAAACAGTTAAAAAATTAAAAAAGTGTCCTAATACAGAAAAATCAAGATACCTGTCTATTCAGGTTGCGATTACAATAATTGTTCAAAATGCTCTCCATTTACAATTTGACAAAAATGTAAACGGTCAGTAAAATTTCTTATTGAATTCTGTATTTGTTCTGGAGTGATGCGATTGGCTTCTTGAACTATTCTCTCTTCCAATTGTTCAAGATTATGGGGACGATTTTTGTACACTTGACATTTCATGTCACCCCAAAAGAAAAAATCTAATGGCGAGAGATCTGGCGAACGTGCTGGCCATTCGATTGCTCCTCTACGTCCGATCCAACGACCCGGAAAAATTTCATTCAAATAATCGCGGACATTATGGGCAAAATGGGGGGGGGAGCTCCATCTTGTTGAAACCAAAAATGTGCATTAGGGTGATCACCTATGTTTGCATTTGGAAAGAGGGCCGCAAGTGCTGGAACAACCTCATTTCGCAATAAATTTAAGTAGACGTTGCCAGTTAAATTTCCTCTTATAAAAAATGGTCCTATGATGTTGTTTCCAACAAGACCAGCCCAGACATTCACCTTTTGAGGACGCTGTGTATGGACTTTTTCAATCCAATGCGGATTTTCAATTGACCAGTAGCGACAATTATGTCTGTTCACGGTGCCGTTGAGACAAAACGTTGCCTCATCTGAAAAAATGATGTGATCTAAAACATTAGGCTGCTGCTCGATCAATTCCGTCATTGTTTCGCAAAATTGTAGTCTACTATCTGGATTATCTTCAGTTAACTCATGGACGGGATACATTTTATAGGCTTTCATTCTTGCTGAAGAATCGTATGAGCAGATTTTTGAGAGATCTCATGAATTTGACCTAATTCTGTTGTGGACACGTGATGATTTTCTTCCACTGTAAGTAACACATTCAAACTAGTTTCTTCATCTGTTGCTGTTAATGGCCGTCCCCTTCTAGGTAAATCCTTCACCTGACGAAAGACTTCAAACTTTTGAATTGTTCGGCATACCGTACTTTTACTAATGTGACGATCCGGATAAACAGTATTAAACAAAATACGAACCTCTTCAAAAGAACGTTGACGATCACCGTACCCACGCATCATTAATATCTCAATTCGTTCTGATTCAGTAAGTTTTTCTGCCATTTTCAAATGTGTCAATGTTTAAAATAAGTAAATTTATAGCGATGCAAAAGTTAAAACGCTTTTAAAATTGTCAAATGTGACGGCAAAAAATAATGCAAACACCAAACAACAACTTTTTTCAAAGGTACCTTGATTTTTCTGTATTAGGACACTTTTTTAATTTTTTAACTGTTTTCTTGTGAATAAAAATAAACATCTTAATACTTCCTGAACGTAGTTTTTTATTTTGCATTCAAAAGTGTTAAAAAAATCTGGGCGTTCCATTTAAAAAAAGAAAGTTGGACGTATTGCCGATTAAACCGGAAGTGAAAAAAATATTAACTGTATTGCATAAAATGCATTTATATTAACTATACCCCCATACCAAATTTCAGAAATCATAATTTTCAAATAACAAAGTTATTCGACCGTTCCGGGACTTTTTACTAACCCTGTATACATATCGTAGTGGCTTAGACTGGATTATTAAGAACGTAATTTGCTGGATCCATTGACGTGTATCATTGTGGATTTATTTGAAGAAATGACAAAGGGTACGCCGACTTGCTTATTTACGGTATGTTCTTCCTTATTATTGTAATCACACTTTCCCTTCAGTTTGGAAAACCGCATGAATCCGTCCTGCCTTTAAAAGTGATGATATATCTGACATTATTAACTACAAACCAGTATTAGTTTTATCAAATATTGCCAAATCTTTTGAAACATCTTTACTCCGCAGTACTTTGTACTATTTCTCCTGCTCAGCATTGCTAGATCGTAAATTTTTTGTTCATTATAATCGCAATTCCTCCAGTTTACGTACTATTCAATCTGGGGTGCTACAGGGTTCGAACCTTGGCCCCTTGTTATTCTTACTGTTCGTAAACGGCTTAACTAAACTTGTCAATTGCGAAATCTTAATGTTTGCTGATGAAGTAAAAATTTTTTTGTAATGTATTTTTTTATAATGCTCTTATTAATATATTTCTCTTGTCTTCGCTTGTAAATCGTAAATTATGCTTGTTAAATTTATATAAATTAATTTACAATTATGTTGATTCATCTTCTGTTTGAGTAAGTTAATTTTTCAATTTTTATAGTTTCAAGTTTAAATTTTGTTACATTTTAGCGATATTCGTAATATATGTGTCTGTTCACTTGCGGAATTGTTGAATTGTATAATGAATTTTACTTTTTGTGTGCAGCTTTGCCATATATTTCCATATAGGTGCTATATATATATATATATATATATATATGTATATAGGGAACACCAACTTAATTAATATCAGGTGAAAAGTCTTTTGATCGTAGCGCCATCTTTATTTTCACGTAATAAAACACGATTGTCATAACAAACTAAAATCAATAATATTCTTTAGCGAAATTCAAATATCTTTCATCCGTTTTCGAGGTACTTATTTGACTTGAAAGCTCTAAGTGACACGCCCTGTATATAGGTCGAATAGGGGAAGTTCATATACAAAATCATTTAGAGCGTGCTATTAACATCGACATCTCTTTGGTCTGCGATGTCATCCCTCTGGTTCGAAACAATGCTAACGAAAAAGCGATGACACATGAAAGCATGCCAACAATCTAGATTGGGCGCAAATGGCTTACGTGTATTGGATTTGCTTGGCAGTAGCACTGATGTGGTTCATTACGCGCAGATTGACAAAGCAATTTTCATACCGGTCCTATCCCGGTTGGATTCGATTATCGCTCGAATCGTCGGGCATTTACCGTAGCCACGGATCGGTAAAAAAGACATTTACTTAATGAGTATTGTTGGGTTAGTATAGGTATGTCATTTGAAACATGCTTGCGTTCAATCTGTCGGACAAATACCTCTGGACTTGATCGAAACATAAACATTAGACCAAGTCCGTCATTGACAGAAGGAACATCTTTTTGTTCATCTAAACAATTTTTAATCGAATTGCTTCCTAAGTTTTTATGGGTATGGTGATGATCCAATCTCTTTTAATTAGTTTCTTTTCGTAATTCAAGTAACTATTTTGAGTAACAATAATCTTTTGGTTGAAGAGTTTATGCCATCAAACTTACAATGCATTCAAGATAAACATTTCATACAATGTATCATATCTGTAATTTCGTTTTTGTTACATACCGGGCAATACCACCCATTTTCGGAAATATTAAGAGAGTTGTTTCTGTTTTCTAGGGCATTTTTTGTACGATTTATTGGTTAGTTCTACAGCTCTCTGTGTATCTGTTCTCTTTCTGGGGGAAATATTTGTTGTAGCTTCGTGTAAGGTTGCAGATAAAGCTACGCCTTCAGAATTATGAGATTATTACTACTATAAGTGTAGTAGTGCTTTGAAAATCTCCGCCATAGCGGTAAATGAAGCCGTAGAGTTTAAAATTTTGACCAACAACGTATGTAATATGATTGGAGAAGGGTAATTTGGAATCTAATAAAATACCAAGATCTGTAACAGTCAGTGAAAGCTAAAACAGTACCGTCGATAGAGTAACGGAACATTATACGATTAATTCTCTTAGTGTATATCGTGGATGTGCGTTTGGAGATATTCAAAGACTGTGTACAGTTATTACCCCACGAAAGTGCTGTATCAATGTGATGCTGAAGAGTCTCAGCATCAGAGTTAGATAGCAGCAAATAATTTAATGTCGTCGGCAAACATCAACTTCTCAGACTGTATGTTGGACACTAGATCATTAATAAATATAAAAAATATCAGAGGTCCTAGATTAAATCCCTGAGGAATGCCAGATGTAGGAGTAATAAACTTAGAAATATAATTCCGGTATTTAACGCATACATTAGAAAAAGAAATGACATTTGCAGGATCTTCGAAATTTAAAAATATTTCCAAAACTATAAAAGTTAGTAAAATGCAGTTTCTAGTTTAAGCATAAAAGTGCAAAGTTTCTTGTTTGGGTTTAAAATACAGGGGATTAAATAAGAATCTGTAGTTTCAGAACTCTAAAATCAAGGATAACTCGATCTTTTTCAATAGAATAGTGTAGCAATTTTTACACAACTGCATGTAAAATTTAATATCCTTTCAATTTTATACAGGCATCATTCTATCTATCTCCAACGGTTTTGGATAGATTCCCGATTTTTCTGTTTCTCACGGTAGAATCGTATTGCGCAGAAACACATGCGGCCATGAAATAAAGCATGTTGTTTATTGTCCCCAATTTTGACATTTCTTGTCCAAAATAAGTAGGTGTAATTAAACGGGTATTTTGTTAAAAAAATGAATTATTCAACTTTTGTGATCTAGAAGATTTCTTGAGCGGTTTGCTGAAACAGCAAACATTTTTATTGACAGTTGCAAAAAATCCAAATACTAGTCAAGCAAGTGTAGGGCAAGAAGTTGGAATTAGCGAGAGGTCAGCCCAAAGAATTTTAAAGAAACATCATTTTCATGCGTACCATGTTCACGTAAGGAATAAGCTTAGAAATTCACCGACGAAATCCTAGTTCTATCATCGCCCACAACGATTATCTTAATCTCCTCCTACGAGGCTTCACAGATAGCAACAATAACAGGGATGGCAGCTATTTTAATTACAAGTCGATGTATAGGCTTTAATTTTCGGGCCCCTCAGCTAAGAACTCTATATTACTGCAGCATTACGGAAGTGGGGGATTTGAACTGGATGCTCGCGTATGTGTAACTTTAATGTGCGTGCGTTATTTAGTCAACCGCGAAGATAGGCACCGTCGCTACTATAGTTTCTGCAACATCAAAAGGCGGTAGTTGAACCTAATGTTCCGTTAATTCGCTAGGAATACTAATTGGATGGGGATTCCCTGTTTGTACGGGCCTTCTTGCCCTTGCTGTTGTCTTTTAAGCAATTGTATTTACTAGATGGCGCAGATAACCGTGAAGATGGTAGATTAATGAGTTTTATGAGAAACTATAAACGGATTCGGAAGACAATTTCTCTTCGGTAGGAAAGTTTTTCTAAAATATGTTATGATTTAACTGATTGCAGGATATATCATACTGGGGATCGTATACTATATAATAGATTTCATTGCTGATCCTTTGTTTTTTTGTTGTACTTAAGTACTTTAGCTTCGTGCTAAATTGTAACCATTAACATTTTGACCTTGCTATTTCTGATTTTGGACTTTGATATTATCCTCAATTGTTTCTGCCCTGATCCTTCTGATCCTTCAATTATTTTCCTTTATCCCTATTAGAAAAAATTTTGCTAATTAATAAAGCTAAGTTTCTTTTATTTTATACTGATCTTCTTAACTGCCTGTTGTTCATTTTTGGAATACATAAATAACGTTGATACTCTTTGGAAAAAATTTGCAATTTGCTATACAGTATTATTGATATGTCGGTGCTAACACTTTCCATCAACAATTATCTTTAGCGGTTGTCAAAAACCATGATACCAAGTTTAAATGCAAGAAAAAATAAACACACTGGTCAAAAAATCTCAAGAAATTGGTCTAACCATTAATCCGGACAAAACAGAAATCATGGCTATTAACAACAACAACCAACTCGACATAATAATAAATGAGACCCATGTTGAAAAAGTAAACGACTTCATATACTTGGGAAGTGTTATAGAGGAGAAGAAATTTATAAATAAATGTGTTAGAAGAATTATTTGAAGTTATTAGCTCATTGTATTGAATAAATGTCTTAGAAGAATTATTTGAAGTTATTAGCTCAACACAATTTCGAACAAAGAACTGTGGAACATCAGCCAATAGGAACCTGTCAAAGTGACAATCAATCGTAGGAAATGGGGATGGATAGGACATACACTTAGGAAAGGTAAATTCGGACATTACCAAACAAAACCTAGATTACAATACAAAAGGAAAAAGACGTGGAGGCCACCCCCATGCAACCTGTAGAAGAAAGCGCAATTACAACATGACCGAGCAAACAAAACTTGGAACGAACTGAAAAAAAAATAGCTCAAAACAAACAGGATTGGAACGCAATAGTAGAAACAATATGCGAACTGGAAGAATAGGAGTGAATAGCGTTAGGCTGATGACCTAACCTTTTTTCCAACCGTCCCTGGATGACCCATACTCCTTGAGGAGGAACAGAATTCATTCATTTCAATACATTGAAGCAAAACAAGGCACATTGTATTCCTACACCTAAGCCATCTGGGTGGCCAAATGGTTTGCATTTTTCCCATTGGCACTGGTTGGATTCCAGGCCGAAGCAGTGATTTTCCAATATGGATAAAAATCAGAACATGCTTTCTTCTCGAATAGGAAGTAAAGCCTTAGGTCCCCTGTCAATGCGATGTTTGGCACGTAACAAAAGCCCTCCCGGAGGTTGGAACTCCTTCAGCTTTGGCAACATTTTAGTGGGGAAGATACAATAAGTCAGCGCCTAGAAGTGTCAAGGTGTATTTCACATCCCGAAGCTTCACCCAGCAACAAAGTGTCCATACTGCTTCTGTTACATAATTTCCGGATTGAAGCCGCGTTCTGGAACTGTTGGTGGTCAACGTTTCGCCCTCATTTGTATGAGACACCTTCAGGCTTGCTACTTATGACATTATTAACTTGAAACTGAAGAACTAACACATGGAGTTGGTTCTATTTGTCATTAAGGGTTATAGTGAAATTGTTTGACAATTGGAGATTTTGTGTTGTGTAGGAAGCTATTAGGACGTTTATGTAACATTGTTGGCGCTGTCTTCATTTAAAGTTCTCTCGTATGTGATGCTAAAACTATAAATTCTAAAAATCTCGCGAAAGTTTTAGAAAGTATTATTTACTTATGTCATCATAAACTAAGTTAACTGTATCCAGCGCCAAGTTGGTGTCATATACATATGAAGACTTTACCCGAATTACTGACATAACTGATCGTGGCATCTTACTAGAAAGACTATCAACTTTCAGATTGAGTTTATCGTTATTATCATTTTTAGCATCATAGTTTACAAAAATGGTAACTATGTTTGCTCTTACAGAAACACGTCGACAGTACCGCAGGGATCACATCTATAGCCAGTGCGTTTTGTTCTGTTTATTAACGAGTATTTTCAAGTATTTTGCACTGTTTCTCATAATATGGTAGTTGGAAATGAAGTCTAAAATTATGATTATCCTAGAGTTAATTAAATAAATCCAGACTCCTAAGATAGATCAGCCTTATTGAATTGCTCAGGTCTTTCGGGAAAGTAACGTCTCTAGCGCTTTTAAAGCGCTTGACTGTCATTGATTTCATTTGTTTTATTAAAAGTTCCTTATAATTTGAGTTATTTTTCTGACATAACGATTATTGTTATTTCGAAATGAGAAATTATACATAAAATCAAAATAATATACAAATATTTAGAGATATTGTAAAATTAATATCAATGAGTGCAATTTTAAGCACGTATCATACACCAGTTGGCACTTACACATGCGCAAAGAGTAACTAACCTTGTTATTTGGGCTTCCATATTCGTAAAAGCACTCAGATTAATTGTTCGTCGACCGCGGGAACGCAAGAAAATAACTTTTTTTTTTTAGCAAAGCCGGCAGTTTTCCCGCGCTGTAATTAATTAGAGCCCTGCTGCCTATCGCGGTGGGGTTAGCACCCTATAGCGCGAACCAGTCAAGTCCGCGTCGGCCCTGACGCGCGCCTATAGCAACGGCAGAGGAACAGGAATGAACTTGTCAGCCAGCCGGCAGCTACACTTCGCTCTTACCAATGATTGATGGACTCCACGGATTCGGGCAGTTAATAATGGCGATAGTCGATACAGGACCAGACAAACCTGCTTTACGTTCAGCCTACTGAGGTGTTTGCCGTTGTTTGTCGTGATTTATCGTCAGCGTTGTTGTTCTTCGCAGTACTCGAGGAAGAGTTGATGCTGTCGTCTTGGTTTGAAAAGCAATTATTCTGAAGATGGATTTTAATATAGGTTTCTATTGTGAAAGAATTACTGTAAAAGGCTCTAGTCGGACGCGTTGTGGTTTGGCGGAAACCAAACGAATAAATGAAAATAAAAAAGAAAACCTCGATCCAACGGTGAAGCATGGAGGCGGCTCACTGATGGTATGGGGTTGTATGTCCGCTGCTGGTGTTGGGCATCTGGTAATTATAGAGAGTATTATGAACCAGCATGTGTATTTGGATATTATAAAAACCCATTTAAGGAGCAATGCTGAGGAAATGGGAATTTTAGACACATTCAGTTTCTACCAAGACAAAGATCCTAAATACAAATCTTATCTAGTACGACAATGGTTATTATATGACTGTCCAAAACTACTCGATACGTCGCCACAATCACCCGACATCAACCCCATTGAACATTTGTGGGATGTTTTAGATAAAAAAATTAGAAAATGGAACATTTCTTTAAAATCTGACCTGAAAACCGTGTTACTGCAAGAATGGACGAAGATAAGCCAGGAAGTAACTTTCACATTGGCAACATCTATGCCTAGTAGGGAGGTCCGACGAAATACTAACTTGTTTCATAATTGCATTTATTCTTACTTTTTATTAATGTCCGGTGAATTTATTTTTTTTTTATTTGAATACGTTGATGTATTTGAAGTTAGCAATATGATGATGTCTATATATACACTGTAACCCAAACCTGTATCTACTAAAAATTATATTGCTTTTCGTACATTCGCTCTTTTATTATTTTATGTTGGCGTCCGCTCAATTATTTGAGTCACTGTATATTAATTATTAAGTTCTTATTAAGAAAAAAATTTTGTTATCAATGATAATGTCTAGAAAAACTTAAATGTTAAATAAAAATTAAATATCACATTAATCCACCAATTACAGTAAATTCTTTAAATACATCTAAACATTGAAAATTATGTTCCAACTAGTAGTCATAACAAACGCACATATCATATCTAGTACGATAAGGAACCTAAAGTAAATTAATAAAAAGGTTCCATTAATATATCTTTACTATACCACACCATACGTTCGCTTTTGATAACATTGATTTCTGTTGTCAATAATTAAATTTGGATTTATATGTGACCACCATCTATAGTTTTGAGATGCAACTACGCCATCCGTTGTAAGAGTAGATTCATCGCCAAACAAAGGTATGTCGATGAAAATCACCTTCTTCTTCTATCTTTTCTTGAATCCATACGGAAAAATCATATCTTAAATCGCAATCTCTTTCTTGAAATGCACAAATAAATTTTAGCATGGTACTTATTTTTCTTAAGCATTCTAATTTTTTTTAGTATCACGCCTTGACTTTGCATTTGGGTGCTTTTTTTAATTCAAAATAACTAATTTTAATAACATTTTGCTATATTCTTCGAAATAAGGGTCCTTTACTCTAAAACTCTTTTCATGTTTCTTGATCTGCCTTGTAAGCGAATTGATGTTAAGACAGTCTAAGTGTGCCTAGTCTAGATGTCAAGCATACACCAACGTTTGGCATTATTTATTTTACAATTACGCTATTAATAAATAAATCAAACACTGTGCGGTCCACGACTGTATAAGTAGAAACAATGATAGATATTTGTTAGGCAATACCCCTAAAATTATTAAATATAATTCATTTCATTATTTTTGAGTAACGGCAATTATAATAATTTAACTTCTTTTGGTCTCAGCAATACGGCTACCGTAAGAATACATCTACGATTAAGGCATTAATAAGACTCATTGAAGACATAACGATCGCTATTGACACATTACAGAGATGTTCTGTTACTTCATTAGATTTAAGTAAAGCCTTTGACTGTGTTGACCATGATAAAAAAGTTAGAATATTACGGTGTGAGAGGTGTACCTTTCCAATTATTCAAAACCTACTTAGAGAATCGTAAGCAGATTGTAGAAGTTGAGCAAGCGTTATCTTGTCCGACAGAAATATCTTTAGGGGTTCCACAAGGATCCCAATCTTGTTTATTATTTACCACAACGGTTTACCTTGTAATGTGGATCACTGCAGTACTATAATATTTGCTGACGATACCACTCTCATCAGTAATGAATGTACAATAAATGGCTTAATTGATCGTGAGGAAATAGCTATTACACAAGCAAATAATTGGTATGCTGCTAATAAGTTAAAATTGAATGAGAGTAAAACACAAAAAATAAGGTTTAGTTTGGGGAAGGGTAATGTTTGTTCTCTTAATCTTCTCGGTGTTATGTTAACTTCTGATTTGAATTGGAAATGTCATATTAGTCAACTATGCCAAAAATTAAATACATATGCCTATCAAATTAGAAAGATAGTGGATCTAACCGATACGAAAACAGCGGTGACGCTATATTGTGCTACTTTTGTTTAGTTTAGTCAATTACAGCATTATCTTATTGGGAGGTTCTCCTCACGCTTTAAGAATTTTCAAAATCCAAAAAAAGATAATTCTCTCGTTTATTAATTTTGAAGTCATTTTTTTTTGCAAACATTTTTTAGTGTGTAGATCGTTCAGGTCTACTTAACGGCAGATACCTACAGAGCTTAGGACAGCTCTGCCAACTTGAACGATCTATAGACAAAAGTATCATCTTTTAAATGGACACTTCACAATTGCTGTTCTCGGTGTTTCTTCTTTATCCTTTGCGTTTGCTCGTCCCACTTTCCAACATCCTTCTTTCTGCACATCAATATATACCCAAGCGTATAAACACCAAATAAAAAGCCCCCCACAGAAAGACAAAACCGGAATTCTCGTCCGCACTTCGTCTCGACTGCTGTGTGCGCACGTTTTTATCGTGATACGAACGGCGTCGTTCTACGTCCAATCCAATTCCGAATGTTTTTATTCGTATCCGACACGTTTCCCTTATTGTGCGCCTTTCCGTGGCGCCTCCCGCCGCGCCCCCCGTCCGTCCTTTGAAGTCCCGGCAACCGCCAACAGCTCCGGCAACGATATTGTTCCGGAGAATTCAATTGCCGGAGCACTCTTTAGTACCGATCGGTCGAAAAATTCATAATAGGATTCGGTATCGTTGATGAGATGAAGTAGAGGGTGCTTTTAGGGTTTCTCGATATCGGAAATGGAATTGATACTCTGGGATTTTTAGTATTGAAGCTGATTTGGTCTTAATTATTTGATTGTATTGCAGTTTTTCCTCTTATTAATATTAAATACATTGTCTAGGTCTACTCAAAGTACTATTGACCATAAAATAGATTTACTACTAGAAAAACGACTATAATAAGAGCCTAGAGAGTCAGCAAAAAGTGCATAATTTGCAACCTATGGAATAAAATTGTTTGGATTTCACTTTATTAAATGTGCAAAATGATGACCACTAACCTCCATACAATAATAAAATCTTCCTTCAAATGTTCCCCTAACATTTCGCGACATTTCTGAAGTTTTTCGTTGGTATTCCTCAACAATCTTTTGTCATAGCTCTTGCAAGGAACCTGAACGCGTGGTATACACTTTAGACTTAAGAATCCTCTAGAGAAACAATCATGGTGTAAGATCTGTCAATCTGGGAGGTCATTCTATAGGCCGCCTTCCACCAATCCAACGATCGCGAAAATGATGATCCATAAATTGTCGTACTCGCGTAGCGTAATGTAAGGGCGCTCCATTTTGCTCTCATTCTTCAATAAATCTGAAACTTGCTCCAATTTTTCTGTGATCAAGGGATTGATTGTATCGTCTAGCATGTTCAAATACATTTTAAAGTACCGTCAATTAATATGGGTCCTATGAGATGATCGCCAAAGATACCAACCCCATATACATCAAGCTTCTGTGGCCGTTAAGTATCGGTTTTTCCCGCGTCCAATGGGGGTTGGTGTCACTCCAATATCTGCAGTTGTGACGAGTTACTTCATCATTCAATGAAAAAGATGATTGCTCCGATGCCCGGTCATTAATTCACAAAATTTCAATCCCCTGTCAAAATCATGATTCAATTCGTGTAAAGACATAATTTTAAAGGGTTGAAATTTGAACTTCTTATGTATTCTACAAACTGATGAACGGCTTGCTCCTGATGCTTGTTGTATCGACCTCGCATTTCCAGGCGCTGCGACCTGACCTAAGATTTCGACGTTAGTGCGTTTTGTATCGATTCAATATCTTATCCACTTTGTTAAACTTCCCCAACGAATTAAAAATATAAATAACTTGAAATTATTCAAGAAAGAAACTTTTAATTTGCTAATTAATTTGGAACCTTATGAATTTGAGGATTATTTCAAGATGTAGCTTCTAAGATTGCTGCTAAGAGATATATTTACCTCTGGTTGTATTGTAGCTTAAGTGTTAATTATTATTACCAAATCATAGAGGTTTTATTTAAAAAAAAAATTTTTTTAATAATGCTTCGCTTTCTTCAGTTAATATGTAATAGGTACATTTCAATTGGTCACTTTTTCTGACTTGTAAATTGTTTCTTTCACTTGTTTCAACCCACTTATGCTTTTGTGGCTGTTTAAAATGAAAGTATCTATCTATCTATCTATCTATCTATATAATTAACGCTTCTTTCACAACAGGTGTCTTTCCGGATAAACTAAAGACTGCTGTAAAACATGTATACAAAAAAGGTAATATAAATGATTATTCAAATTACAGGCCCATAAGTCCACTCTCTAACTTTTCTCAAATGTTTGAAACTATAATTCATAGTCGTTTATTATCGTTTATTTTTTTAATAACAATAAGATCTTTAATGGTTTTCAACATGGCTTTACTAAAGGTAAATCAATCGAAACCGCACTTTTTGCATATATAAATGGTGTTTATTCAATACTGGAAGATCGTAAGTTAGCTTGTGGAATTTTCCTAGATCTTTGTAAAGCCTTTAATAGCGTTATCCAAATTAGAGTCATACGGAATTCGTGGCGTCCCTAATGCTTTCATAAATTCGTACTTAAGCGGGGGACAGCAAGTGGTAACTTTAACAGATAATAATCAAAACGTAATGTCGAAACTTCTAACAGTAAAACAAGGTGTGCCACAGGGAAGTATATTAGGGCCACTACTATTCAATATTTTCATTAATGATATTTCTGATATTATAACTTCGTCTGAACATCTTCTAGTAAACTATGCTGAGGATACTAACATTTTAATTCGTGGTAATGATGGTATCCATCTGAAAAGAGAATGTGATTTTTTCTTTTGCAAACTTGACTGGTGATGATTGGTTTAAGGCAAACAAAATAATTTTGAAATCTTCAAAAACTTGCTGTTTGGTGTTTTCTGCCTCAATCAATTCAATAATTCGAAAAATGAACACTTGCATAATACTCGTTTTAAAAATGCCAATTATATTTATCCAATACATAGATTGTCTTTGACCGAGAATAGATTATTTTATTCCTCTATGAGACTACACAATAAGTTGCCAATGTCTAACAAAACCATTGTTTCTATTAATAGTTTTAAGCCTAGATTAAGGTCTTTTTTGATTGATATTGAATCATATTCTTTGAATGAATTTTTTTGTTATTAATTTCCATTACTTTATTTAATTTATATTATTAATTTATATTATTATTATTATGTTCATTGTTGACAACCCGATGAAAATGTTATTTTTTGTTATGTGCAGAGCCCTCTTCCGTCATTTTTTGGGTAATTTCAGTACGTACTTGTGTCGTATATTTTGGTCTGCAAAATTTTCTGCCTTCTATAACCTTTCTTTTTGTAAATTTGAAGGTGTATTTTTCCGTGTGGATCGTATGCAAAATAAAAGCATTGCACATATGACCCTAAGAGAGACAAGTAGATTAAAACATATTTCTTCTTTAATTGTGTGTAAATAAAAATAAAAATAAATAAAAAAGTTCTAGGCGGACACCCATGAGCCGGGACATCCGGTGTGCATAAAGGTATCAAATGTTAAGTAATCGATTTCTAGAGGAGTACCAACTTTCATTTTATATAAATTTGTTTGTAAAATCATTAATACAAGGCCTAATTAAGTGGGCATAGAACAGAGAATTAAAAAGAAAAACGATATTCAAGGCCATTATTGACGATACTTACTCGATTAGGATCTGCTACTAAAACCGAAGAAAACACTAACGTGATATTCATTTTCGGTATTTATTATTTCATTATTAATTGCTTATCACCCAATATGTACGTCCGTAAGAATTCTATAATGTCATTTGGGTACACCTAACCTCGGAATCCACATAATCAAGCTAATAGGTAGTGTAGCTTCTGAAACAATGGACCTTCACCCGGAACTGAATTGAAATTCCGCTCATTCTAGGTGTTTCCCGTTGACAAAGGAAGGACTGATTAGGTTTGCGGTTAGCACCAGATCCAATCCTAGTATCCTACGCTTTGGTGTCGTCCAGTCGGCCGAGACCCCGTGCCTGAGGGGATCCAGGCATTCTTCGTCAGCCCACCTACTCTTTCTCACACTTCTAACTTTGGTACCGTGTTATATGCGTGCGCAGTGTAGTCTAGTAAAGATGTTCCTCTTTCCTCCTGGCAATTTCCTTGTCTACGCTAGCGAGAATAGTCTGAGGGTTGACGGATAGAGGACCTGATGTCACAAGGGTTTAATTGAATAGAACTAGAGGTAGCTCTCAGATGAAGTGTATATACGCTGAATTAGTTCCGTTTTGTTTATTCCAAATTTTAATTTTATAATACCTTGGTTATTAAATTTATTGTTTCAAAGCTCCACAAAATATTAATCTTAATGTAACAGCCACGCAGAGCTGTCATCGAAAAACTTTATACCATGAGAAAGGCAAGTTTCCCCTTATAAACTTGTAAAATTCACAATTTTTGTCAAAATAACAAATCAATCAAGATAAATTTATCTTCTTTCTGTTTCGGCCGTTTTATTAATTTTGACTAGAACAAAGAAAAAAACTACAGAAAAGATCACGCAAACTTATTTTTCGGGATAAAATAGACGTCCAATAAAAATCATTATAGAATTTAAATACAAAAGGATAATAAAAAAGAGGTGATTCCTCTTGTTGATACACAAACTAAAAAACAATAGAAAACAGGAGACCCAGCACACAAACAATAGAAAAACTCTTCGCTTGTCATCCGACCACCGAGCGTCCATTCCGAAATGACAATTTAAGTGCTTTATTTTCGACGAAGACGAAGGAAGACTACAAGGCAGCCGACAGCGTAGCTTCATGCATATTTCATGCCGGTTTCCACAACCGAAGTTGCAGACCGCGGGGCTGACGGGCAAAGGGTTGCCCGTCCTCGAGAAAGTTGTCTCGGGAACGTCAAGAAACCGGACAATTTGCAAGTGTGATTCTTCCAACAATTTCCCGTCCTCATTTGTCGAGCGAAAGTTCGCGCGCGAGGGCGGAATTTGTGGTTACAGTGTTTCGCACCTAAATGACAGGGATAGAGGAGCGCTCGTGAACTTGACGGCGGTTCAATTTAAGGGTTGATTGGAGAATTCGTTAGAATATCTATCGTGGATGCTAACTGGGTTCAATAATTGTATTGAGGAGGTCGATACTTGGTGAAAATTCATATTAAAATGAAGAAAACTACTTATTTTCACAAACTTTATTTTATACGACGCGTTTCGCTAAACGTTAGCTTCGTCAGGTGGCTACCTAATAATTATTCACAAATTGTATAGGACAGAGTTTATATACCTCAGGTAAGCAAATAAACTATCAACTAAGGATTGATAATCCATTCTGAACTTAAATGTGCTTGCATTCTTCCTTGAATAGGTTTAAGAGCGGGGAATTATTTAAATCTGTTTGTTCGTTTAATAGCATCTGGATATTTCTTAATCGGTTTATTTCTAATGAGTTTTCTTCATTCTAACTGGGTTCGGGAATAATTTTACTTTTCTGTTTTGATCACCGAACCGCTCTATTGTTTTCTAAAAATCACAAAAGTAACTTGTATCGGTAAAAGTTCTGAAATGAACGTCAAAATATTGAACTTTTAGCACTGACTCAAACCATCTATACTAGCTATAAAAGAGAGGTTTGTAATTTGATTACAGTTCATTTCAAATCATAAGAATCTCGCTTTTAACTCAGCAAATGGTTCTTTTTTTTGCAATTAAGGAATCAAAACCCATTAGCTAGATTGATAAACGACTTTAGTATTAGAATATAAATTAAATCATTTCTATTAACGTCCAGTGATCTATCTGCAGATCGGGTGAATTGTATGATGCATTTATGACCTTGAAGCGAAGAAACGAATATCTGTCAATACAGATGTCTTATTGTACCCTTAGCTAGTATTATAATCAGAGCTCGGTAGACCGTACGGGAACGCATCCTTTCTAGCATTAGCGAGTGCATAATTCAGTATCGCACTGATAGTGGAAGGTACACGTTCGTCTGATATCCGAAATATATTTCTAGGCATTTACAGCTTTGTTGTTGTATATATTGTTGTTTCTCTTTTCCTAGGTTTAAATATTTTACATTTATGGGGATTTTTTTTCCTATGAGTTTTTATTTATCATTTTTATTAATATTCGTATTCACACATCTTTAGTTTTTTTATATACAGAAGCCAATTCTTCTTTAGTGGCATTAATTAATTAAAAGTGTCGTTTTTTAACGGGTAACAGGATATCATGGCACGTACATCTAAAGCTGAGAAACCAATAGAACGCTCAATTGCTAATCATGTCGATTGTATATTTATTGTTATTTTTGTGCCACATTAGTAATTATTAGGTAAGTATCCATATCTCAGTTACCCGTAGTTGCCAAACTGATTTAGGATTCTAGGATTTCTCTTATGCAATTTCATTTATACTTATATAAACACAGCGATACATAAATAGATCAAGAATTAAGCGCCCGATCGATGAAAACTGAATTATTTTTTTGCTAATGGCTTCCAATACACGGCCTATATATTTTGTTTAAGTTCCGATCGGACAACCCAATCGTGAGAAAAAAAAAATTCGAACAAATTTGGTTTTTATTTTTTTATCCGTCAATATTTAGAAGTGAAAATTTGGCTGCGGACTACTTCTATGAGGTCAAATACAGATACGCTTCAATTTTCAACCAAAAATCCCCTAGAGCCAGTTGCCCATATGGTCTTTGTGCGAAATATTGTATCATACTGTATCATAAAGAAATTGATTCTTGGGATAAGTATCAATCTTTTGTTATATGCATTGACGATATGATAATCTATAGATATTAGAAATAAAATCATGTATTAAAGGATTAATATAGAAAACAGCACAGCAAAGCAATCCGAGAGTGTATGTGTATATTCATCTAATTTTCACATCGAACTTTTCATTCAAAATCCTATTCCCAAAAACAAAAGTCCGTCTTTCCTTGCTCAAGTTTGGGAAGTAATAGCGCTAACCTCCTATGTTTCGCAAGCAAAAAAAAAGAAAATAAAAAAAGTATTATGGAAATGGGTTGGAGATGGAAGTTATTTACTTTATTAAAATGTAAATACGCCAGTCCGCTAAGATTGCTGTTCTTTTTCTGGTCGTACCTTTCTCGCTACTCAAGAACGATTGCTATACATAAAAAATAAGCCAAAGGGAAAATTTAAGTACTTGCTTCTTGTATGACGAAGAAAAAACAAATCAAGTTATCTCAAAATTAAAATTTTCTGTTTTTAAGATTAAGATAAGGTTGTAGGTGTATTATATCGTAATGTACGTCTCTAATGTATATTTAAATGTTAAAAAAAATATTAGTGTTTTTTAATATTCCAGGTTCAACAAAAATTAAATCTTTAAACTGAGTCTGCGGCCAAGGAAACATAGAAACGGATGGCAGATGACAGGTTTCTCTTTATCATGTATATTAGTTTCATGTATATTAGTTTATTAAATAGAAAAAAATCAATTTTAAAAAAATATAACATGTCGAAGAATAAACTAACAGATTGTACTTTAACAAATTAATCGGTAAAGTAAATTAAACACTGTCGTATCACATGCACCCTCTTTTGATTGAACATTTTCCTCTTGTCGTTTTAAATCTTCCTAAGATCATTTAAAAATATATATATAATATTTATCTATATTCTTAAGTAGCTAAAAAATCATTATGAATCTAGATATATCTATCATAACCTCTAATAAGTATAATATTGTTATATCAAAAAGAATCTTTATCAATTGGGTCGTTGGTTAGTTCAAAAATATATGACCTGTTTATAGAAAAGTGTGCTAACCTTTTTTTTTTTTTTATTTATTTTATTTAATCTACCTAGTAATTACAAAGAAATTAACAGATTTGTTTCATTTCCTTATTGTAAATAAAAGCGAAAGAAAGTAATAAGTAAAATAAAATTAAAAGATACCACAAACAAATCGCAATTCTTAGGCAACATTCAAAAACATATTTTTTTTTTAATTATTAAGACTATGAAATGACAACTCCTCAGATTTGTTTTAAGCACGGGGGTTGATTGGTAAACCTAGATTGGGGTCTTTCAAAATAAATCCCTTCTGTGCTTCAACCCTGTCACACGCTAACTAATTTTCTATTGATCTATTGATATCTAGAAGGAGCAGCCCTGCATCGTCCATCTATTTTTTTTCGTATTTTCATTGCAAACTGTACAACCCATTATGTACATCCTGTATTTCTATTGTTTATGGAATATTCTCCATTCAACCAACTTATTTAACATTGTCTAGGAATTAAATTGTTTCCAAGTTAAATGGACCGCAGTTGGAGTATCAGTACGTGAAACTAGTTCCAGAACTATATAAATTAAGTTATGGGATCCCAAGCAATCAGCCAGTAAAAGATTAACTCCATATCTAGGGGCAGACACACAAACGGTATTCTACTTTCACAACTGAGCTGTAGATTTGTATACGTGTTAATTATATAATAAATACGAATTAAATGCCAACAGCGTAATACAGTTAATCCATAATGTTTAGGATGTGTTTCCTAATACACTCAGACTGACAAATCTAGTTTAAGTCATTTAACGAAGAGTTTTTCGAATTTCCAGAAGGAATAATAAATGTCAGGTATGTTAGATTAGTTTTGATGTTTGACCTTTTGTTGGCAGAGCCGCGCGTAATCTCCCTAGCAAAAAATTAGCTCGCTCGTAAGAGGTAGTCATTTCACGGCCAGGGATTGTATGATGACTTTTGTTTTTCTAATGTGGTTCACGTGGTGTAATTTGCAGCTTTTTTGTGGCCAGGCAAAGGGATAGTACAAAAAATATAAAGGTATTAACTAGATTCTGAGAAGAACACGCATTCCTATTTATTGTAGACTGTTATCTCACTAATCTGCATGAATAAAATCGGTTCCTGTACCCACATTATGCAAAAATAACTGGAAATATCGCGACTTTTGTGTTTATAATAGTTTGTAGTAATTCGGCGATCATTTTAAATTGTGTTTAATGACAATATCACTACATGAAATAACTCAAATATAAAATAAATAAAAAAAAATCGTTTTCTCCTTATCCCATCTCTACAGTGTTGGTGAATCAGCGTAATAGTGGAGTGATATAACGTATGCACGCATGCGTGAGCTGTGAGGACTAACTATAATATTTTTTTTTGCATTTTCTGTCGTTTGATATATTAAAACTGCTAGATTACTATCACTAGTTTTTTATTTGTTGATGCTAATTTTTGTGTAAAACTATTAGCTTTAAGTATATGAAAAGAAATCGGAGATTTTTCATAGATGTCTATTTTTCATTGGTCACTGGACTATTTTCATCGATATCTTTTGAACCGCTTAATCAAATAAATATCCTATGATATGTATTTATTCAATGTCTTTCATTTAGCACCATGAAGGACCAAATTGGGCATATCTAGCTCCAGATATGGTTTTTAAAGTTGAAAGATGTAAAAAAAAACCGCAATATTTCAAAACGTGCCCGCGATACCACGCTCATTATTTCTACACGGTTTTCCATGTTTCATTTTTATACTTTAGGCTATTATATAAAAGCTACTAACTTTGTTTCTTGATTTACTAACCACTTTTAATTTATCTGCTGTAGTTACTAAACCGACACGTGGTGTGGCAGTTCTACACAACATTTTTTGTAATTTTTCGGGTGTTTCCTATAACGTTTTTTCATGTATCATATCCAATCACTCCCACATACTGCTTCACACTAATTTGGCGACTTCGTTCGAAACTGACTTATATTTAGTTGATAGGAAACTTTCGCGTATGTTTAGCCGGAGCCCTGTCTTGCGGTTTCAAGGTGCTCTAGAGGGGGAACTTTGGCCGGACTTTGACCATTTTTTGTGTTTTGATGACTGCTTCTACAATATAATTCTACATCATTTTAACACATACTTTTCGGAAAAATGGATTACGTGTGGAAATGGCTAGAATCGCACTGCTGGGATCACTGAAGACCTAAGAGCGTCGAGTTTTCGGGTTTCAAGATTTGTATTACTTAAAGGTTCGGTATCCGTGTTTTCAGAAACTTTACGATGATGCTCGTCGTGAGGATATTAAACTAGTTCGTAAAAGTAAACAGTAGTACTACTCGAATAGGATATTGAGCTCTAACAATCAGTACTTTGTAAGTGACCCTTATAATATCGTATCCAGCCTTAGATCTAATCTGAAAGGTACATTTCATACAGAAGCGGACCCACCTCAGAGGCAAATGCGCACCTGTTAGAAATAAAGAAAATGATAAAAAGAATACAAGATAGATTTAACAAGAATGGAATAAAATATTGGCATTCCGTATCCATTTTGTTGTACTTCTCCAGCAAAGAGGTAATAATTGCCTTGTAGCACGGTTTTTATCGTTCCCAAGAAAATCGGCAACAACTAGCTTAAATGAATTCCAAGCCTCGCTATCAACTGGTATTAAATATGTTGAAAACTTTGTGTATTGTTTAACTTTTTTGTATAACGAATTTTTTGTTAATGTATGTAATTCAAAGGTTCATTTCCGGATAAAAGATTTCAAAATATTTATTTAGTATAGCTTGCCAGCACTGTCAACAATCTAGAGCAAAGGAGTAGAGCCTACAATCTTGAGATACGAGGTGTTCCCCAAAAGAACAACGAAAACCTACTGGATGTCGTTGGTGAGATTGGACAAGCTATTGATTGTCCCATTGAGGCGGTTAACATCGACGTCGTCCATCGCGTAGCCCATAAAAATAAATCCTCACATCCACGCAATATAATCCTCCGATTGAGAACTCGCGGCAAGAAGGACGAGGTTCTGGCGGCTGCTCGTGTTGCGAGAAAAAACGATACTTCAAAGCCTGGCATTTACATTCCTAATTTCGACAAGTATATTTTCATTAATGAACATCTAACCCTACAAAACAAAATACTTTATAAAAACGTACGTGAAGTTGCTGCCGCGAACAATTATAAGTATCACTGGGTCAAACACGGTGTCATACATGCTCGCCGTGATGACCATTCCAATATCCTTACGATTAGTAAGGAAAGCGATCTCAGCCTTATTGAATGATGGATTTATCTCTATATTACCAAAATGTTCGCGGACTACGTACTAAAGTAAATCAGTTATTTGTTCAATCGTCAGATGCAGCTTATGATCTCATTTGTTTAACAGAAACTTTCCTTAACTCCAATATTCACGATGGTGAACTTTTTCCTAGTACCTACTCGGTATACAGACGGGACAGATCATCTAGTGCTTCTGAGAAGTTGGATGGCGGCGGTGTGTTGGTGGCAGTTCGTGACGGTGTCGCGGTTTCGCACTTATCGGGGTTGCAGAGTGATGCTGAGGACTTGTGGTTATCTCTGGATCTCCAAAATACTCGGTTGTTAATTTGTGTGGTCTATTTGCCTCCGAATGACTCCATCGCGTTCCAGTGTTTCTTGAGCAACTTGCTAGTAGTTGTGAATAGTTATCCTGAGGACAAAATTGTTGTTTTGGGCGATTTTAATTTGCCATACATTGTGTGGGGTTCTTCTGACAGCGGCTGCTTGATACCTGTGCAATACGATAACAAATCAATCGATTTTATAAGTACCGTATCTTATTGTAACTTACGTCAATTTAATGCTGTCGCCAATTCCTGTAATCGTCTCTTAGATTTAGTATTTGCTAACGATTATTTCGTGGACTCAGTTGTACCTTGCAACTCTCCCTTGATTAAAATAGATACTTATCATCCTCCTTTAGATATTACTCTAAAAATCTTGAATATCAAACGGCTAAATGAAACGCAAACGATTTTTCTTTTCAATAAGGCTGACTACGTCGCGATAAGGCGGGATCTTGCGAGTTGCGACTGGGTTGAAACTCTTGGTTTCTCAGATAACGTTGACGAGGTTATTGATGCGTTTTACGGTATTTTGAAAGAAATTATTAGCAAACATGTCCCTGTCAGATTTGTTCGCGGTTCGCGCTTTCCCCTTTGGTTTTCGTTCTCAACAATTAAGGTTATAAAAGAGAAAAACAAATATCATAACAGATGGAAAAAATATAAAAACAGGATCGATTACCTTACCTTCAGTCTACTGCGTGGACGTTCTAAGTTTCTTATTCGCAGTGATTACAACAGATATATTGATAGTATCCAGAACAATATGGCAGAAAATCCCAAACTTTTTTGGAAATTTGTTAGGTCCAAACGTGGTAGTACTGTTATGCCAGCTGTAATGCATTTCGGTGATTCTAGGGCTTCGGATACTCTATCTATCTGTAATATGTTTAACACATATTTCGCTTCTGTTTTTATTGATGGCGAGTTGGCCAATTCTCACTGTCACACGACAGCACCTACTCGCGCTTTTCTTTCGGTAACGGCATCACAGATCCACGACCGTTTGCGTAGGCTTGATATTCGCAAGGGCGCGGGTCCTGATGCGATCCCTGCGATTCTTCTACGCGAGTGCGCGGAGGTGCTTGCCCAACCAGTTCAAATAATTTTCAATCTCTCCCTCTCTACAGGAGTTTTTCCTGCTGTTTGGAGAAGATCTTTGATTGTTCCATTGTATAAGGCCGGCAGACGCAACTTGGTTGAAAATTATCGACCGATCTCGATATTGTCGACTCTGTCAAAGGTTCTTGAATCCATAGTCTATGATTATTTACTACAAAATGTTAAACACGTATTAATACCCGAACAGCACGGTTTTTGCCCTGGAAAATCCGTTGAAACTAATTTGGTCGTGTACACTAATTACATTTTGAACTGTTTCAATAGTAGAACCCAGGTTGATTCCGTATATACGGACTTCAGTAAGGCCTTTGATAGGATCGACCATAGTATTTTGATTGGTAAGTTGCACTCTGCTGGAATTCATGGGGACTTGGTTCGTTGGGTATCCTCATACATACATAACAGACTGCAGTCTGTGAGAGTTGGACATTTTACCTCCGACTTAGTTAAAGTTACATCGGGAGTGCCGCAGGGGTCCCATCTTGGCCCGCTTCTCTTTCTTATCTATATTAATGATATTGCGTCATGTTTTCATTTTTCAAAATTCCTCTTATACGCTGATGACATTAAAATTTTTAGTGAAATTACTTCTATTTCTGATCAATTCAATTTACAGCAGGATTTAATACGATTTCAAGAATATTGCATTATTAACAAACTCTCTTTAAATTTAGATAAATGTAAAATTATTTGCTTTACAAGAAATAAAATTAAATACAATTTTCCTTATTCTTTACATAACCATTTGCTTTCCGGTAGTTCTGAAATTCGTGATTTGGGGGTACTACTCGACACTAAACTATTATTCGACAAGCATGTTTATTATGTGGTCAATAAAGCATTTAAAAAATTGGGATTTATTATCCGCTTAACAAATTTTTTTTCCAAATTATCAACATTTACTACCCTTTATTATGCCCATGTTCATAGTATTCTTTCATATGCGACTGTCGTGTGGAATCCCCAATATAATGTTTATATTAATGCTATAGAGTCTGTTCAGAAAAAATTCGTTAAATTTCTAACATTCCGATTTCACATGCCTGTTATCAGCTATGAAAGAACCTTGCTTGAGTTCAAAATGCTTTCTACGCAATCATGCCGTACTCGCCGAGATATATTATTTCTGTTTAAGATTTGCAACTACAGAATTTTTTGCGAAGAAATACTTTCTTGTGTTAACTTTAATGTTCCATCTTACACCACTCGTTCAGTTTTGCCATTTAGACCACCTCCATCAATAAATAACGCACATAAAAATTCGCCTATTATTAGATGTATGTCTTCATTTAACACTGTTTGTCCTTCTGTTGATATTTTCAGTATATCGTTGTTTTCATTTGGAAAATTTTTAAAATTTACTTTAATTAATGCGCAATAACGGTTTGAGTTGTCTGGGGAATTGGTGGGTTTCTGGATTATTAACTTGTTTTTTTTTTTTTCACTCTTTTTTTAAGTATTTTCATAATTAAATGTAATTACATTAAGCCAGTGGAATGTATATTTTTAAATTGTTAAACATTTCTGTGGATAGCGGTTCTGGGTTCGTCCCGTTGCTATCCCTAAGAAAGTAAATAAATAAATAAATAAATAAATAAATAAGTAATGGAACCTACCTGTATTATATCTTATTTTCTTTGAAGAAAATTATCGTTTGTGAAATAAATAACACTTTTTACTTGCAAAATTCGCTCTTTTATTTAGTAATTAGTTTGACAAGTCACTTAAATGTAAATAACATGCACATCTAGACAATTTATAATCGTGTTGACACGCACTAAATACAACTTTAAATCGAGAGCGGCAGAAAAAGTCGACGTTTTCTGAGTGCCAAGTTGAGGTGGACAATTATCATATCCTGGAGACGTTCTAGAGAATCAGATCCCTCTCTTAGTAGGAATCTAGGTGGTTGCTTATAGTTCGTTTATTATTAAAAAAGGTGACTCTGGGGTATCGAAACCGATTTAAGTACCAAATTTAACGCAACAACTTAATTTCTTTTTGGTATAGTTTACTACGCAAAGGAGGTAATTAATGTAACTTAATTTGCCCTCTACCTATATAATTACTTAATTATTCTTAAACGTAAATATTAAATAAAAGTTGAGAAGATTTAAGAGCCAATTGGGTGTAAACTGTGAAACAGATTTTTCAATTTAAAGCAAGTTCAAACCGCAATATACAACGTTTCCTTTGTTACGGGGTTCCGGCTCTTAATTCTCAGGATCGTTTGTTTCGGAGAGGTGGATTGACGTAATCAAACACAACACAATTTTACAATTAAATACTATATTAAAATTAAAAAAAACTTTTAAAATTTGCAGTTTCCAAGTGAAATAAACAAAATAAAATAATATATTTTACAGTGATGTTAAAAGTTGAATTAAACAAAATCCGTTTGACGAAATCTTAATTAATCTACAGCTAATCTACTCGATCGAGAAGCATACATAACGGCCCATAACTCAATACTTATCGGATATTCTGTATATTACTAAAACTTTGAAAGACAAGTTATTAATAATAATAATAAATGAATTAGGGCACGTTTTGCAAAAGGAAAATTAAAATAACTTACAGTAACTAACACGAAATACACATACACTGATGTTGCTGTTGTTGTTGTTGTTGTTGTTCTACGGAGCTGATGTGAAGTGGGTGAAGTTCTCGTCTCGGGTCGTTTGGAATAGACTATATCCGTACACTGTACGCGATTTTTACGGAGTGATCAAATTGCACTCAATGCAACAAAATGCCGCGTGGCTAACTTCCCGTAAAATCCTTTTTCTTTTTTAAAATCCCCAAATCGTAATAATTACTTTTTGCCGACAGCAAATTAGGATTTAAAAAAAAAAAGCTCTACCCTGACACCGATAATCACATAATTCTCTCACTTCTTCTTTTCTCTCGTCAGACGGAGGTTTCCCTTTTTATAACAGCTGTTCGCGAAATAATGATGGCGGTGTAATGTGACGAATCAGAAATTAGGTCAGTAGGACAAGTGATTCTATTGGTCGCGAATCAGTAGGTTCGCGAAACAATGCGCAGATTAAAATTTTGGGGGTGTGTCCTTCGCGGAATTCTAGTCTTTTCGATCGGAACAAATAAAACAATGTGTTTAGGAAAGTTAAGCGGCTTAAAATGTGTATGTCGGATGCCGATAAAGTAGAATAATATAACATTGAAAAATAACTATTTCCATTTTTCTGCCTAATTCGCATAATTGTAAAGCGTTTTACAATTCTTTGTCTCAATAAACCTTTTACCTGGAAAATGTAGATGCCAGTCGAATACGCGTCTGTCCAAATGGTGAGTAGTTTTGATAATCACTGTGCTTTAGACGACAACATAAATTTAGTTGGGAGCTATACATTTTGAGTGTAAACCAGTGTTTTCAAATATAATTATTGTTAATAACCGTATCACTATTTATTCAATCTTCAAAAGATTGCAAATGATGACATTTTTTAGATTTAACATCGATTATAATCTCACTGACTTTATTACTTCTATACATATGAGATGCTTTGATAATAAGAAGAAGGAAATACAAGAACAAAACAAACTAATCTTATCCGTTTCATTCAATCATCCTCTATGGATCAATAAATAATCGAAATCGACAAGAACACATCCAGAAGATAAAACGTTCTTTTCTCGATGTCGTTATAACCTGGGGCAAAATCGCGCGTCTGTGTTGTGTGTATCCCCAGAGCGCCCAGTAGCGTTCCCCGACTCATTTCGACGGTAACCGTAGTGGGAGCCAGCAGGGGATTAGGATTCCAGTACAATCTCCCTCAGAAAGAGACAAGAGGCGGCTTAGTCCTGTAAGTCGACCGTCCTCGCAAGATAGGCCAAGACCGGGGACTAGCACTCCCTATTCGCGATAGATCCAACTCGTGCGTATCCCTTCTACGTTGCGGGATGAGTAAACTCGAACAAACAGGACACCATAATAACGTTCTCCGTCGCTCGCGAATTTTTATTACGATTTACGGCGCCGTTACGCAATTTTACTGCCCTGGTACTCGGAGAACTAGATGGGTTGAATATGTAAAACGAGGAATCACAACTGTCTTTGGTGAAATTTAAAGAGACGGTTACGGAGGAGCGGTAGATCAAAAGGGAGCTCTTTAAATGACGTACTGCGTTCTTGTGATAGTAAAAGTTGAATCATTGATCTTGATTGTTCACTTTTATGGTTGATTTTTATACTCTGTAATACGTGTATTACAAACTAATATCTTTCTGTAACGTCGAAATACAAGCACAATAGCACGGATGAGCTTTAGTAAGGCGAAACGCGTCTGCTGATAGCACTTAAACCCTTCTCTTTGTGCATTAGATTTAAATGAAAAATACAAGGAATAAAATGCTTTCAATTTATTCCATTAAACAAATTAGCAATTCGTCTGATAAAAATTCAGAACTTTTATAAATAAAATAATATGTTTAAGTAGTTGAATATTTACTACACCCACTAAATTGCCGATTGGTTTACATCTTTTCTGTCAGATAGGACGCAATTTGTTAAAGTTACATTGAAATGTAATCAAAATATTAAATCATTTCATTCAACCTATTTGCCTGCCAAGATGGGGGTTCCGCAGGGATCGATCCTTGGCCCTGTAGTATTTTTCTTATTATTTATAAATGATATAAATAATTTTATTGACTCTCTAACAATTTACGCGGATGATAATTCGGCCGTCATTTCTGATTGTTGTATTGGAACATTGCGGGCGAGAGTCGACTCCCTGTTGGGCCTGTTGAGCCAGTGGTTCGGGTGCATTGGGCTTCATATGAATATTGCCAAGACGGACTTTACGGTATTTCGCGCCGCTTGATCCAGGCTGGAGATTTTTGATGATGTTAATGGCGTACAGGTTGCTCAGAGGTTGTCTGTGTGCTTTCTTGGAGTGCATGTCGACGAAAAGTAACCGTGGGTAGAACATTGTAATCATCTTGTATCTTCGCTCCAAGACAGAAATTTAAAATATATTCTGCGTATCGAACATGTCTTGTATTTCTATTACGCTGAATCTCATTCCAGACTTTCTTATGGTGTCATATTTTGAGGCTCCTCGAGTTTCTTTTTCAGAGTGTTTATTGACCAAAAACGCATTATTCACTGTATTGCTAATTTAAATTCTTCCGAGTCTGGTCGACTGCTTAGGACTTCTTTCAATAAACTGCCTTCGTAATAAAACAATTTGTAATGCATTTTGTAATAGTAGTACTGCGAAGGATAAGTGAAGTCAATTCGGGTTTGTTGTTGGCAAGTTGGCAACGATTTGCCTGTTCACGTTAATTGTAATGTCTTGATGTTCGCTGATGATGTCAAGCTATTTTCTGCTATAAATACTGTAGATGACTGCGTAGCGTTGCGATCCGATCTGTTTAGCATGGTTGATTGGTGTTCTGCAAATAAACTTGATCTGAACATATCGAAGTGTAAGGTTGTTTCCTACACTAGAAAGAAATCGCCATTACATTTTGATTACCTATTGCATTCGGTCAGTATTGGCAGGAGCGAAGGCGTGTGCGACCTGGCTGTGTATTTTGACAACCACTTGACCTTCAATGAGCACGTCCGAGTGGTGGTGGGCGCCGCCAATAAGATGTTGGGGTTTATCTTACGCAACACGAGATCCTTTGTGAACCAATCTACGTTAAAAATATTGTATTTCTCTTTAGTGCGTTCCAAAGTAGAATACGCTTCCCTCATATGGAATCCCTATTACCACTGTCATAAAACCTTTGTCGAGGGCGTGCAAAGAAGATTCTTAAAACACCTTTGGCTTAAGAGTCACAATGTTTATCCTTATCGCGGCTTTCCATACGACATCTTACTTTCCACCTTTTCTATGGATTCCCTTGAGACGCGTCGTAGGAAAATTGGCCTAACATTTCTGTTCAAACTCTTGCATAATCTGATCGACGCCAGTCAGCTTCTTTCTAGGTTGCATTTCTATGTCCCTCGCTTGTCTTTCTACACGCTTACTTTCTATACCGATCTAGCCAGAACTAATTTAATGTTTCGCTCACCTCTTATATTCATATGTACCACTTATAATTGTATCAGTTCTAAGTGTGATATTTTTCACTGCTCCCTTCACGAGCTCCTCTCGGTCGATTGACAAATTTTGTTTTTCTTCTTTTTCTTTAATTTTAGTTTAGGATTACTTTAAGTTTTAGATAAGTAAGTAATACTATTGAATTTACAACTAATTTAATGTTTCGGTCACCACTTACCTTTATTTGTATTGCGTTAATCGCATTAGTTTTAAGTTTTCGCTGCTGCATTCATGAGCTTCTCCTCATCGGTTAGTTTTGTTTTCATTCTTTTTCTTTAATTTTAGTTTAAAATTATTTAAATTTTAGATAAGTAGTAATACTATTGAAATTATAACTTTGTATCATTTTTGCATAAGTATTATATTATGTTCTCTGGTGTTATTTTTTTGCTGTACGTTGTGTAACTTTACTTCTTATATTCGCACTACTAATGTTATAAGTAATTATATTTGCCTTGTAATTGGCTGTACGCTGTTTGGCAATAAATAAATAAATAAATAAATAAAAAGTCACCATTTCCGAAAACTACAATAACCATTTTCATGGAGACATTTGAATTCCATATTTGTAATAAGTCTTATCTTGATAATTCTATTTTTTTTTCTTTCCAAAATTGCAACATTTTAAATTAAACGGAACAGAGTGTGCTTGACAGTTTCCTTTAGAAATAGCTTTTATTATTTTCTTGAGTTATTCAAGGAAAATAACTCTTTTAATATTCCCAAAATAGAATTAGCGCTGTACCGGTTCCGACCGCTCATACTAACAGTCGAAAATCCCGCTTCGATCCACATCTAGGATCCCGGACCCTTGGGCCGGCCTCCGCTACCACAACTGCTGTCATGTTGAAAGGTGTCACGGTCATGGAAGAGACCCGAAAGTTTTCGTCGCTTCCAGCTATCGCGTAGACCTAAACAATTTTCCGTATGTAGAATCCCCAATCTGTTGACAACGATTCCTTCCATCCTCAACACGTATGTTCACCACACATACACGAAGATACGTCTTTGTTTCTCTAATACGTGCTGCTATGTATTAGTAAGAGAGAGGGCGCCCTCTAGGAATAATAATCAGGGTGACAGACGCAAAACCGACTCTATTTAAATGGAAATGACGTCCGCCTAGCTATTCCATTACATTTACATTCTGTAACACTAGCTGCAATGTGGAAAACTGCGATAATGCTACACGCTTTCGTATCGTGTGATGTTGGCGATTGCCCTTGGCGCTGCTAGCGGTTCTCACATCGTGTTTAACAGTTTTCGAGGATGTGGTAAGTGGTGGCAAAGGAAAAATGCGGAAGGAAATAAGATGTAAGATCAAATTAAATTAAACCACTCCCTCGGCGAAAAGGAGAAAAAATATAATGCCGTAAACGTGGTGCACGTTTCGTGAAATAGAAAAAGACAATTTCTTTTGTTCGTTTTTGCAATATCTGTATTGTTGAAAAAGTGTAAAAGACGTTGGGTTGTTTTGCAAAATGTGAAATATTTGAAAAATTTATTAGATTTTATTTGTCACTCCCGAGTGATGTTTAATATCAATTTATTTGTTTACTTTTGACGTGGAAAATGTTTTCTTGCTAACAAATATTTAATAACCCAGAAACATAAATATACATATAAGGGTAGAACGCTTATGTAAAATAATCACACGACCAGTCTGCTCAACAACTATATTCAAACTAAACTCTTTACAATATCTTTACATCTAGTTATGATTCATATTCTTTGTTAACAATACGCAGGTAGAATTTGGGTCTCGCGTGATATAGCTTTGGATCGATGATTCACAATAATATGCAAGGTCATCTTATGCAATAAATGTGATAACAATAATACATAATTAACACTTATTATGTATCTATTATGAAAAAGAAGCAATTACCTGATAATTTTTTCAAATACCTTTTAACTAAATTACATAATTCAATTTTTGTTCGCTTTTGGCAGGTCTTTTGTATGCAGTCCATTTGCATATCTACAGTAGAATTAAACTAAGTTGGCGGATACGCGAGAGCAAGAGGGTGTGCTCAGTGGAATGAGATACACTCAACGGAATCTAGAAAATTCTTTCACTATCTTCCATTAGTTAAAAAATCGTAATTCAATATGTGTCGTACGCCATCCATTCACTAGGATTCACCTGCCTCTTCGAGTTCCTAACGTATGCTGCGCGTGGAGGCGGGGTTTCCGTCAACTCAGGTTATTATAGATCCTATAGTGCTGATGTTACGACTATTTTGGGTTTGTAATTGCTTAAACTCCTTACTTTTAGATTGATATATATTTAAATTTTACCCGCGGTTCCGGCATGAGTTTGTGTGGTGGCGCTGGTTGTACGAGTCCGTCAGCTGTCAATCAAAATGCCGCGCGCGGAATTGGGCTAGCGTTGCGCTTTCGCCGTCACAATACGAGATTTAACCCTAGTGAAGTAGCTGTTTGTGTGAGTATGGGGTACTCAGGGTTCTGAACATGGCATGCGCAACAATTTAAACAGCTAAAACATGCTTTTAATCAGCAAATTTATTTCAGCAAAAGAGGTACAATGAATAACAGGTGAGTATATAAAAAATATCTATGTACAAAGATAAATATAAACAAATATTAGTCGGAATGACGCATACAGAGCGCTCTTAAATTTGGACGTGAAACGTTGGATATTTAATTTTAACAGTCATTTAACCCTTTGTTGCCCAAGATATGAAAAATTTTAGTATTCGTCATCTTTTTGTGTTTTTCTTCATAAAGTTAGTTCAAACGAGACAAATTCTTTATTTTTCTGATTTTTTAAGGTTAAATAAGAAATTACATAGTTTTTTAGTAAGGTAGTTATAAGTACCGACGGTCAACAAAGGGTTAAAGCGAGAAAAATTTATAGACAGGGTCGGGCCAAAAAGTACGCAGCGATTTACGATACGAGTTATGATGGGGCGATGTGTGTTGTGTCAGATGCTTTGCCGGTGCCGAAATCGTAGCTAGGGTCCAGTCTGCGTCGTGCCAGATACTTTGCCGGCGCCGAAATCGCAGTACGGAAGTAAAGTGAAGTATAGCAGTCGCCACAAGTGATGGCGAGCGGTGGGAGTAGGTTCGCGCAGCAGTAGACGGGCACAACGGATTTACCATCGCCTCTGCATATAATTTCTCTATACCATTGGCGTGCAGGTTAATATTGAATAATGCAACGTTAATGTAATTAAAAATTTAATAAAATGGTTTTATTAGTATGGGATATCTCCGGACAATATAAGTATTTTGTTTACTAATTACTACTATTTACAAGTGCCTACCTACTAATTTATTCCTGGAATATATGAACATATGTATATTCACAACAAAAAACAAAAATATTATGTTAATATAATCTTAATGAACTAATAAACATTTAAATCCGATTAACCGTTAAGGGGCACATAATCCCCTGAATTATTTACCCGGAAACATCAGCGATGATAATAACAAAAAAGGATTATTGTTTAAACGGTTTATTGAATTTAAACATTATAACCTATTAAACAAATTGAAAATTTAATGGATAAAGTTAAACCTCTTCCGCACTAAAATCGTTGTCGTCACTACTACTATCATTATTTACATTTATAATTAAATTTTCGCAAATTTGCTTCAGACACTAACTGTTTTATTTCACTTACATTTGCCGATGTGCTTTTTCTTTTAAAAAAATAATTATATACATTAAAAACCACTTCGCGCGTTTGAGAGTGAATCACTTTATGCTCCCCTAACAGAGACATTATGAGCCGCCACTGACAAATACTCAGAACGTATTATTGCAGCTAAGTGGGCGTGCACGCTTTTAAAAGCGTCTACAGCGCATCCCTACTCCTCGCCATCACTCGTGGCGACTGCTATACCTGACCGCTGCCAAGCGCGCGGTTTATATACCCTGCAGTGGTCCTACACTCGGACACGATAGTGGGAGGTGTGCGCGAACGGACGTACTGTATGCGGAGTAAATCGCGCGGTAAAAGAATAACAAATAAAAAAACTTAATTAAAGAAAATACAATGCTGGAGTACCGTGACCGAACTATGGGCAAATCGATCAAATGAAAGAAAATCAATGATTAACTTAAAATTAATACTAAAATAGGTTTTCCCACAGAAACGGCACGTTACACTAGTCAGGACATTTTTTATTTTGTACGTATTCATTCTGGTTTCACCCTGGATCTGAAGCAGTGGCAACGCCAGAAGGGCATCCATGGCTGCAGTTATATCTGTTATATCTATGCACGGGAACTTTTGTATCTTGCTAAATTGAGTCGTTGCTTTTGTCTGCAGTGCCTTAGGGTACCACACCAAAGCCGCGTATTTAATTTAATGTTGGTGAAAGCAATTTCACCTCCATACTATAAATTCAATATAGCATGTCTTGTTTGACACCCCATTTCTTACTATGTATGCACCTTGCTGCCATTTGCTTTTTTAGTATTATTTTCTAAATGTTGATTTCAAGTGGGTCTTAAATCAAGGGCCGCCTTAATTACTACCTCACCTCATCTGTTATCTGTACATTATTTCCAGATTCCTGCAACGTGTAAACACCGTGATATTTACTTTGCTTGGGCAGGCACATGAGCCCTTCTGCTCCACCCATCTTGATAGCAGATTCACAGCGTCTTGTATGCGATCTCTGACTGTAGTATTAAATTAGCGTCTAATCTGCATATCGAAGGACACAGTGCCCATTGTCTTTGGAGAGAAGATACCCCCTCCCCATTTGGGGGCGTCCTTCTATACCCGGGTCATCATCGTCTCGCACATAATAGTTGTCTCCACCACTTCTTCCTTGAGCATGGTTGACGTTGCCTCAATTTATCTGTACCTGAAAGATCTGATTATCGAATCAAAGCCGGTGTTGCGGAAGGCGCCCTCAAACTCTAATTTTAGTAACTTCATGCAGTTTTTATTTATAGAGAAATGCTCATTAACGTAATTTTATTTTAGGAAATAAGTGTTGACTTGAACATTAATAATACATAACTTCAGATAATGGTGTTCTTTGCACTTTTGCATTAACTTTGATAAATTGAGCATTTCCATCACTGTATATTTTTAAGATTATTTGTGAGCAAGGATTTTCCTGCTCCTCAGTCTCTAACAAATGAAAAAGTAGCTATATTGGCTTTAAAAAAGAAGCACATAACATAAAATTTCTCTAACCAACATCAAACGCTCGAAACAAAATCCTATATGCCTCCTATCATCGGCGTTTTCATTTCAAAAGTATCCCCAGTTATCCAATTGAACTTCTCCCATTCCAAATCGCTTCTCAAACAAATCGACCGCACGCAGCATCTTCGCAATAATGCATTCATTCCTAGCGAAATATTCTTACACTTATTGAGCCTTGCTTATGCGTATACCGCACGCGGTTGATACGTTGTAAAGCGAGGGACAGAATCGAAAAAAAAAAAGGGCAGTCCTAGCCACTCAGTGGTGTTTTTTATGGCGCCTTTGAAGTCGATAACTGCCCCACTGGTCGTAAAACATCTTCGTGTGTACGGGCGAATGGAAACAATAGGCGGTATACCAGGACTATTCGGAAAGCGCTGACGCTTTTTGCTGGCGTGGCACTCCGTTTGAGATGGGTAAAGTTCGCTATCCCTTTTCTCTATCAGGACCGGCAACGAATTGATATACCCTGCCCTCGAGGAAATGGTAATTTATTTATATTAAGCTCTTAAACACAGAAAGCGGAGCCTACGTGTCATTTATATTGCGTTTAGTGGCCGCTAGAGGTCGCCCGTTCCTTCGCTTACCTTGACATTGACAGGTAGAAATTTTTATTAGCAGTTACACTATAGAAACCATTATTTATACAGTGCGGTAACTACTTATGGAATAAAATTATTGTTTTTGTGAGAATTGCTCAAACAAGTCCATTTTAAATGTTAAAAGTTTTCAATGAAATTTCAAATACACAGGTTGATCTACATTAATCAACCTGTATATTCCAAATTTCATTCAGAAGGCGTATCCTTAAAATTAAAAGTGTTCGTGTTCCAGCATTTTTGATAAAGTTTGTTGGTTATTAGGGCTGGTGGAATTAAAAATACAATTTCCAATAACGCAGTTTTATTAACACGATCTTACTACACTCCGCCAAAAAAGTATCGCATAAACTAAAAGAGGGCATTTATGAACCAAGATATTTTTATACGTTCACAAAAAGTTTGCCTCGTGTATGTGAACTATAAAAACACTAACAAAATAATGGAACTTAGCGTTTTTACTTTTTTTTTTCCTAAAAGAACACATTTAGAAAAATGCATATGTGTAAGGTTTGTTCAGTTGTTTATTGAAAGTCTTACGGATAAATTTTAAAGTGCGAAGTCAGAGTTCTGTACCAACTCTTTTAAAACTAAAATGAGCAATTTAACTTCAGAACATGTGGCTGCTATAGTTGCTTTAATCGAAGATGGACGATCTCAAGCATACGTTGCTAATTTGATGAACATCAATCAGTCAACTGTTTCTAGAGCCGTAGCCAGATATAGGGAAACAGGCATTTACAGTAGAAGACCTGTACCAGGTCGTCCAAGATGTTCTACTCGCCAAGATGACCGCTATTTACTACTACAAGCATTACGTCGAAGACATGTAACTGCGAGACAATTGCAGAACGACTTGGCTAGAGTCAGAAATACTCGTGTGAGTACTCAAACTATTCGGAATAGGTTACGACAGAGTGGATTAAGAGCTAGAGTAGCTGTAACAGCCCCTCGTCTCACTAGGAACCACCGAGTGGCTCGCTTTTGCCAGAGAACATGTAAATTGGAACATTAATGACTGGGCCAATATACTCTTCACAGATGAGTCAAGATTTGGTCTTTACACCTCAGATAGGCGTATCTCAGTGTACAGACGAGACGGTGAGCGCTATTCGCAGTGTAATATCAGACCTAGACCTAATTTCGCTGGTGGCTCTATTATGGTTTGGGGAGGCATCTGTTTAACAGGTCGTACAGAGTTAGTACCAGTAGACAGAGGTACACTGACTGTCCACAGGTATATAACGGAAATTTTAGAAGAACATGTAGTACCATATGCGCCAATTATAGGAAACGAATTCATGTTAATGCACGATAATGCACGACCGCATGTTGCAATAATCGTCCAGGAATACCTTAACGATGTTGGTATTCCAGTTTTAGATTGGCCTGCGGTAAGTCCGGACATGAACCCTATCGAGCACGTGTGGGACCTCCTTCACAGACGGATACGAACCCAAAATGTTGCCCCAGCGGACCTGCATGGACTAGAAAATGCTCTCCGTGACGAGTGGGAGAATTTGGATCAGGCTTATATACGGAGGTTAATCGAATCTCTGCCAAACCGTATGCGAGCGGTCATAAGAGCCAGAGGTGGCAATACTCAGTATTAAAAGCTACTGTTATGACATTTTTCTTTCCAAAATTATAATTTCTTGTTTTAATAAAAATCTCAAGTATGAGTTCTTGTTTTTATTTGGCCTGTATTTTATTTAAACAATCATAGAAATTATATCTTAGAGCGCATTAAAGTATATTTACAACTTTATGCTACAAACAAAGATTATGCGATACTTTTATGATTCAAAACTAAATTATGCGATACTTTTTTGGCGGAGTGTACTAAGAACATGGACGAATAACTAACTAAAAACTAACACTGTTAGGTAAACCGTACGGGCAGGTATATTGGAGAGCGCGTGAGTCATAAGCTCGAACAAAGAAAATGCACTATCCTACGATGAGATCATCATCGATAGGGTTCTTACAAAGAAGTTGATTTGTTTGTTGATTTGTGTTACTATTTCCAATAAAGTTCTATGATAATATGAAAAATAATTTTATTCCGTAAGTGGTTACGACATTGTATATTCTTTCTTGTTGAATTATACATTGTAGAATCTCTATAAGGCGTGAGTAAATTTAATTAAATATACATCAAGCGTACGTACCTTCCTATTACCATAGATTTACATAGGAACAATGGTGTGTAAGTTGACAGTCGGACCAAGATAAATAATTATTGTAATAACAACCCCGTCGCTTCATTCCTAAGGCGTTCCGCGTTAAGGGACACTGGGGAACAAGGGATTCGTCCAACACTATGAAGATTTTACATTATTCACACAGGGAAGTATAAGATATATTTATGTAAATTTTTAACTTGGAGATTCTAGTACAAAGTATCTATAGAAACTTTCTAATTTCACCATTTTTCATTTGTGGAACGCGAAGTGTATAATGCACAATGTATGGTAAAAATACACATAAAGTTACTTAATATGCATTTCGCGTGATCCTCCAGTGAATTCTGATTATAAAGTTGTGAGGTAAGGGGATTTAGTAATGGTCGATGTTGTGGTGGTAATTCCAAGCCAGATAAAGAGTTAAGGCGTAATTGAGTTAGATGTGAATTTAAGCAAATTCATTTGTTATGTTCTGGACATACAATTTTCACAAAAACAATTAAATATTTTTTATGTGATGATTGATGATCAGTTTTCTAATTGAATTAAGTGTGAATACACCTACATATATATTATATTTCTTAATACTGACGTTCCAGGCACAGTATACGCCACAACTTAATTTTCTTTAACATTGGGTGTTTACTTCTAACAAGTTTAATTGCAACAACATCAATAATCGAAATATGTGAAAAAGAATGTTTACTAAATACAAAAGAATGAATAGAACAATTTACTTTCCGTTTATATCATTGAATTTACAATGTAGAGGATTTTTAAAGATAGTGTTATACAGCAAAACACATGGAAGTACGATAATGAATTTATAGGGGAACGATAGTGGGGATGGGTAACAGCGTGCTTCACCACGCTCCACTAACGTCGCTCCACTGTAAACGTAGCCTATAAGCTATGAAAATTTTGAAGTGGAGAGGTGCGGAACTGTCAAGTAAATAACATGACTGCTGATTGGTGGGTAGGCAGCAAGAACTGTGTCTAGCATATCATATTAGTGACACTCCAATAGTTCTTGTTATATATCGAATCGCGTATATTCGCAATTTTATAATGAGAAGGGAGATCGCTCTGAAATATCAAAAAAATATAAACTTGAATTCCATCTGTACGCTCACAATACTACTCCCAGATCAATCAGATACTACAATGTTTTCGTAATTTCCTCTTCGCTGATAGCGCCAGTATATACGCATCGATATTCGTTGGAATATTTAAATTTTCCGTTCCTCTTCGATCACCAATTACTCGACAGGCCGGCGGAAAACGCTTGTTTACATAATTAAGTTGTCGTGAATACATTTCGATATTCGCCGTAACGAGGACGACTTTTGTTTGTCTGTCGTTAAACAAATAAAGCCGTTATCGGTCGTAAAATAACTGCCGATTATCGCACGAACAAATGGAGCTGTATCTCCGAATAGGAAAATCGTTCGCTGATTTTAAATAGCATGGATGTGGGAGTGCCGAAACCACATTGTGTCGGAACAAAAAAAAAATTACATGTACTACGTGGCCGAGATTCGTCCGGTATTTTATGCCGTTAAAAGTTTTAATTGGACGTCACTATCCCTTCTAGAACACCGCTGGTTTTACACGTGTAACTTGCAGAGACCCAAAGGGAATTAGTTTCCCTTTTTTTTCCTGGGAGTTTCGAATTTGTTTCGGGAAGTTCGTGTCCGAAATCTGTCCGATGGAAGTTAGGATGATAATGAACGCTATGTGTGTAGAAAATTTATGCAACTGGTGAGTGCTTACCATTCAGAACTTTTTTCCTGTACAGGTAATTCTTTAAGGGTGGCGCTCGTCCATGTTTTGGCAACGGTTTTTCCCAGAGTTTAAAGGGAAAAGAAATACTATTGGAGTTAAAATGTAGTAACAGGGGCAGATGCCGAAGGATAGTTATTAGTTACAATTAAATTTGAACTAATTAATACATAGCTCTATATATTTATATGAAATGTTTACTAAGGAGTCACATAGTGCACACGAATGCTATTCGAATGAAAGATACAATGAACAATGGGTCCGTTTTTTTATCTTTCAAACACGTGTTTTCCAAGTATAGATATGTTGAATGCTTCTAAATAAATTATAGTTTGCAACGACATACCTTTTTCGAATTTTATTGCCTTTTTATTAAGAAACAATGCAATTTTAATAAAACGAAGAAGAAAAAATTCTCTCTGGTAAAATTGATTGTAATTTTTTAAACTATTTATATAAAAACAACTAAGAATGAGAAAAGAAATAGTGTCGTAATACCGGCCAATACAAATAAAAACAAGAAAGTGGTGCCCTTAGTGGTAAAAGTGGGCATTATTAAAAAATTTCGAGAGAATACTCGATTAGCAAGGTCGTAAAAGTCGTAAAAGCAATTACACATCACTAAATAATAATCCCACAACATACAACACAAAGATAGAATATAACCTAAGAAAAAAAACTTTTATCTGTAATAACGTTCGTGAATGAATCGAATCGGTGTTATAGACGTTTTAAAGGATCTTGCTAACTGTAATTAAGTGTGACAGTATAAAGAACTTAAACAAAGAGAATAAATGATCGATGAAGAAATGTGTATTGTTGTTGCCATGTTTGTGCTATTTTCGAAGGGTGTAATAAATGGATATACACATATGGGTCATTTTTTTTTAAATTTACACTAAATTTATTTTCAAACGAAATATTTATTTTATAATTCATTTTCGAAAAATTCTCGACACGTATTTTTTCTTTTCCAATTTTAATGACTCGTTTCGGAATAAGGGTAAGTACCTTAAAAAACTATGCCGAAATTATTCGATTTTCAAACGATTATATCTAAAAATATATGGGTTTCTCCAAACATCACATATTTTTTCTCTACTTGTCAATGGCATGTGAGAAATTTTTTTTATCAACGTATTTTTATGAGAAATCTTGAAAAATAACGTAAAAAATCGAATATCTCGAAAAAGGTGTTTCCGATTTTAATTTTCCTTCTTTTGATTTAAAGCTAAGACTACAACGAATTTTTAGAATTTTTTTTATGATATCATCTAGGTACCTTAGTTTTCGAGAAATTAATTTTCGAACCTCAGGGAATGAGCCGCAGAGCTTGCGCCGCACGCAATATATAATAATTCTGAGGCAGCGCGTATCATCGCATTGCACAGGAAAATCAGGAATAGATAGATAGATAGATATATACTTCGGGTACCAGTGGTGTAGAAATTCACAAAATATACAAAGGAAATAACACCAACAACAAAATATAAATAACATATTATTATATATGTTGATTATATATGAATATACATATTGTAGATCAATATGAACAGTACTTTCTTGGTGTGTATTATTTAGCCAACACGTAAATTTATTCGGTTCTCATTAATTGGAACTGTGGCTAGGAATTTTGTGGTAAGGGATTTTTTCACCTTTCTTTTGGGATTTTTGTTATGGCTAGGAAATAATAAAACAAATTTTCCTTATTTCATGTGATGTTTCGACATTCCTTGCGAGCCTTTTTCAAACTGAATTTTTTTTTATTTAAAGAATATGAACTGTAATCTTTTTTCAACAAATATGAAATTAAATAATAACCTAGGTACAACAATACGTTTAAAAATGCACACGTCAATTATAAAAATATTTCGTGCATACTACTTAAAACGTGAACTTTTAACATAAAATTACATACATTATTAAATATTGTTTGGTTTGCCCGATATACACACCACTGCAACTTTTACCAGCAATTGAATATATTAAATTTGAATTTTCATTAAAAGGAGTTTTAGGTTTTAGTTTTGTAAAACAAGAAGTTAGATTATTTGTATTCTTATATGTTACTTTAATTTGATGATGTTTAAGAATATTCTTTCAGATAAATTTCTTATATAAGAAATTGTAAGAAATGTATTTTCGTTGTTTGGTTTTTATTTATTATTATTTATTGCGTTATAAAATGTATGTAAGCGTTGTTTAACAATCTTATTGATAAGATCTAGTGGATAATTATTATTAATTAAAAGATTTTTAATTTTATTCAAAATTGTTTTCTGGACTAGTTAATTGTATTCCACGATCAACTAAAGCTATTATAACATTTTTTTTTATGATTTTGAGGTACATTTGCAAAATAATTGAGATATCTGCAACTTTAAATGGGTTTACAATACCAAGCTGTAGTTATTAAATTGTTTTGTCTTGAAGTGGCAGAAGTTTGTACTCTGTACGTGAATTTGTATCAAACAAGAATCGAACGTAACTAATTGCATTTGATCTGAAGGTGTAGGTTAGTGCAACTTTGATCAGCTATCTTTCATGTGTGTAACAGCAACAAAATATTAAGAGTAAACAAATTGTAAGCTCACACACATTGCCATTTTTAGTTGTATGGATATCATTAAAATAATTATTTGTTTAGAAACGTTTGCTATAATGACAATAAATATTAAAATACATTTAATTGTCTGGTAGTATTCTTTCCTTTATTTAATTTCATACATGCTTCTTAGTTCATTAATTACACCTTTCATATGACAAAGATATTACGATGCACGTTGTAAGTCTTTGTCCGTCTCATGACTGTCGATTTGATCAGCTGATATGGTGCACTCTTAATAAATGATGATAACCGTAAAAAGAAATGCATTGGATTCCAATTTCATTTACCCATTTTACTTACTTTATATAGGCATGTATATTACATGGCGCATTTGCTTATTTGATATATCTCTTCAAATCTTTTTGAAACGTAAGCACGCCTCTAACGGCACAGACATCAACAATGGCGGCGAGTATTTCATTTGTACCGTCGTTGTAAATCAATCTAGAAAATCGTTCGCAATTCTTTTAACGTCTCTCCTTTGTCTATGCTCCGGCGCCGGCGTGAGCTGGAAGCACTCGTGTACGTCGCATTCTTGCCGCTAGGGGAACGGACGAAGCACTACTATACGTGATAGAAGAAAACAAAAGGAAAAACGAAATAAAGGGAAATGCTATGGTTATACGACAAAGAAAAAATAGGAGATAAAAAATCGTCATATGCGTATTCTGTCTATCATAGAGTAAAGATCGAAAAAGAAAAACAGACGAAGGAAAAATTTATTATACTTTTCACACTTATACAGGATGACATTGAAATAACTTTCATGTTATAATAGGCCATAAAATAGTGAAAAAAAGTCTCATAACACTAATGTGCTTAAAACGTTTTATTTTAAAGCAAAAGGATGTGAACAGCTTTTTAGGGAAAACTCCCCGTCTTCATCAATCGCAAATATAAAATATTTCATTTTATATTGATCATAGTATATGTATACTATTCTTGCAAATCTGGATATTAATACAGTTAAATTTATGGTAAATTTTCTTAGTAACATTAGTTATAGACTTTAATACAATATCCTGATTGTGTGTCTATAGTATTTTGATGGTACGCTAATGGCTGTCTGAACCATGCCGGCCAGCCAGTAGTGCTACCAGAGGCCAGGAAAAGTGATTCATCATGATTATCATCAAGTGCGATATATGACATTACAGACACCTTAACCTAACAGAATGAGTGATCAATAAAGGGATGCATATTGTCATATTTGTGCTATTTCCAATAGATGTAACAAGTGGATGTTGATTCCTCCATATTGGGGGACCTGTCAACATAACCTCTTGTCGAAATCTTTGTAATAATCAGCCCAAGTATGTAACCTCGCTGTTAGAAAATAACGTTGATGTTACCATGACAAATAATGTTAAGTTATTTGGGAGAGCAAATTAAAAGTACGTATCTCTAGGTTACTGTTATTTCTTAACAGTAATGTTATTGTTAACATATAACCATGGAAATTAACAAAAAATGTTACCTTAAATATAAATTCTAAGTATGTATCAGATTCTTTGCTGTCATACAATTAAGTAAAACAAATTCAAATAATTTAGATGATTTTAAAATGGATGGACTGAATTACCTGAAATAAAAAAAAATCGTGTTTGATCGCTTTTAAAAGTTAACCTACATGTTTAGGGTCACCAGACTGATTTATAAGTAGGTATGTAGATGTACCTACTGATTTTTTTACCCTTACTGAATTACTGATATTTCTATAAAATGTGCTTACTGATTTTTACCTGGAACGATGATTTTTGCATTTTTCTTTTATTTCTTTGCTTTTTTACTCTCGTTTTTTTTTTTATTTTTAAAAATGGTCTTCCTGTACTTGATGAACAGAAAAAAAAAATGTTTTTGTCACAAAATAAAGCATTACTCGGACACCCCTGTACTCTATGTGAAATACTTTATTCTAATCTTTAGCAGATAGGTTCTGCCCAAACACACAGGGAGAAAAATGTAGGAAATTTTACTACAATTGTCAGCATTTCTGCTGCACATTGTGGTACATATAGGGACAAGTACAATTTGCAGCAATGTTTACCATCAAATTGTTGCACTAAGTTTATAGTATTAATTCTTACAATTTGTATGAAAAACAAGAATGAACAGCTAGTTTTCTTTCAACAACGTTGTAAGTTAAAGTAGTATTTATTGTAGTAAATTTGTATATAATTTTGTGTGACTTTTCTATATACTGGTGAGCATAAATTAACACCTGTTGTAGTAATATTTATTCCACTCATTGTTTTAAATTATTATAATTTTATAATAAATTTTACTTACCTTTATTGAAACATCCACAAAAGATGTGTCACTTAATACTACATTGTTGTGTGGATAAGTTTCAACTTGTGTATTAATATATGTAGTATATACTTATGCAAATTACTATATATTTGCAATAATTTGTACTAATTCTTATTGTGATATTTATCTAATATACTATGTAAAATGTCTACCTTGCAGTTTTAAAATGTTTGATTCGCCTGTAGCACTTCTAATATTTTTATCACTAATTCTATAATTTAATGTTAAAGTTGCATTTCATTGTTACAAGGAACAAAGTATGTAGTAAAGATACACTATGTTAACAAACTAGAAACATATATTCTTAAACTAAGCAAATTCACAAATAATAGACTTTAACATAACACAAATATTTAAAACATAACAGCAGTCTTCTGTAGTACTTCCTAACTTATTTATCATAATTTTACTGCACTACCGCATGGCGAGCATTCCCTCTCCGAAGCTGCAATCGACAATTGTATTCTACTACCAGTAATTTTCACATTTTTTTTTCATTGACATTTGACTATTAGGACTATTACATCACTAGGTAAGTGCCTGAAGACGGTTTATTAACTAAAACTACCACAGTAATATAGTAAGATTGTAATAAATAAATTGGGAAGTATATATATTAAAACATCAAATGAGCACTATTCTCCACAACCGCACCTAACACAGGTAAAACCAAAAGGGAGGACAATTGCAGTAAACTACACATGTGTCGATGAGCATGTCAATGCAAATTGGCGCGTTATGTAAATGTAATTGGGGATGCGCAAAACAGCGCTATCTCCGTTATATCTGCTTTCACCAATTCCATGTCGAACAATGATAGAAAATATTGTATGTGAATATATAGCCAAATTAAAAACAACTACAATCTCTCCAAATATAAACATAAAAAAAAGACTTGATTTAAATTATTAATTTCAACGTACACTGTAGAAAATTGCGAACTTATTAAAATAAAGAATGTATCAAATATTTATTCACCAGACATTCTAATATGTATGTATAATAAGCGTTTAGAAGATTATTTTTATTACGAATTATAATTGCCTGATATAAATATGTATATTTTTAAGTACGAAATAGGATGGGTTTTAAACATATAGTCTTTTTTATTATATGATCTTGTGGCTTTATTGGCACATTGTTGTGCAATGGTAGATATCACAGTAAGGTACTAGTAAAAATATACATTGTGAAACAATTCCAGAATGTGTGCTAAGTTTCCCTACAATAGAGTATCAATTTTTGCTGCTTCCAAATATATACAAAACAAAATTGTGTTACTATTTCAAACAAAATTGATCCTACAAACAGCTGTGAACTTTTCCTAGAACGGCTAGTATTAAATGATAAACGTGTACGTTAAAGCCCACTTGTTAAAAATCATTAGTACTGCGCCATGTAAGTTTTTACTACAAGGATTTCTCTCAGTGCATGTAAACGCATATGTACTAATTTTTTTGCCTGACCTATCTGGTAACCTTACATATGTTCTAGTTGTTTGGTTATGTTTCGTTTTATCGGTAATAATTACTCGATTCGCTTCGACAGAACTTATTGTTAGTAAATAATCATATTGTTCTTTAGTAGGTTTTAGCAGTCGTTTTGTCATGTTTTAAAATAATCAAACCACTTATAAACACGAATGATATAAACTAATACAAATAAACGGAGGCGCCGATATAATAGATGGAACTCATGGACTCTGTTTGCGCATACACATGCACTGATACTGTTATTAGTCGGCAGTTATCGACTACGGCCGATGGTATAGGTACGACTATTTAGCACTATTTATCTGTTTTTTACAAACAACTAATAGCTTGCAGGCCTTCTCTTTTATGTAGTTAATACTTGTTTTCTCATAGCATCCTCGGAGCGCGGTTATAGTTAATACAGTGTATAACAAGTTGTTTACTACGTAGATATATAACTACTACAGAAAAAGTTATATTCTGTTATGCACCATGTTATTTATTATGCTCTTATATAATAACATAACATTACCATTTCTTAACAAAAAAAATACTTACTTGGAATGAATATTGATAAGTAGTAAAATGCACTTTTCCTCGTAGTATTTCTTCCTATATCTAATTTTAAATCCAGTGAATTGAAAAATCGGCCTTTTAAAATTTAGTTATTAATAACAAAATAGAAAAAGTTCTATTCTTTTGGTATTAATCATTATAAATTAGTAAGTACGGGGTATATCCTTTCTATATAGGAATATTATTCTTATTGCCCTTTTAAAACCCACAATTACCGTCTTTTATTATAACTATTATCACTTCATATCTTATTTAAATTACTCTATAGAACACTACAATTTACGACATTACGATACCATTAAATTACCGAATATCGGAACATTCCGAAAGAAGGCAGGCTAAATTATATAAGTTGCCATCCCGCAATTGATCCTAATAATAAAAGCGGGCCATACTGTAATAGGCCCACACAAAAGCGGAGCCTTTTAATCCCTCAACTGCCACTATAACGGAGACCTGAATTGAATTAATGATTCGCCGTCAATTAAGACGACAAGCCAGCGAGCGCAATTCGCCCTGCAAGACGTCTGCGGAGGACAGACCGAGCCGGGTAGAAAGAGGTGGTAAAAAATCGTTCGTTAAACAAGAGAGAACGACAACGATCGCTTCGGAGAAGAGCACTCGATTTTATACGGTCGTAAAGCGTAAAAAATAAAAGCTCCGAGAGTATTATAGGATGCCTTTGGGTATTAGGACGAAACTGCTTAGGGCCAGTAGTAGTCTAGGAGAAATACACGGAGAAAAATGACATTGCAAATCCAACAAAAAAAGTATTGTCCTTACATTGCAATCGGTTCAAAAATAAATTGGTATTGCAGTAAAGTTTTGTAAGTATATTCCAAAACTTTTGTTTTGTTCCACTAACAACACTTTTGTTGGTGTTAAAATATTTTACGGTACAAATAATCGCTTTGGCGATAACATTATAGTTGTAGTTATTTCAGATCTAAAATACAGAACAACGTGTGCGAAGAAGTGAAGTAGATGTAAACACAATTTTTCAAACCAGTACAGTCAAGAAATATTTACATTACACACAATTGTAGTTGACGCAACAGGGCGCCTACGTTGTCGATATTACAACTTGTGACGCAGGAAGCCCCGGCATGGACAGTAGTATCACGTGATTCTAACCGCGTGTTTCATTGGTCTTACATAGCCTTGAAGAAACAGACTAGTCTGCTAGTTACCAGGCGGAGTAGACCACGCCATATATTTTCGGTTGTGACGTTGTGTTAGATTATTAGTTTTGTGTAAAAGATCGACAGTGTATTAAAATTGAAGAAAACTGGCTCACTTCTGACGTCTACTGACTCTTAGATATGGATAATTTTGTTACAGAGAAGCTAGCTCAATGGAATATTATGCGTACGAAGTACAGATTGTTAATGATGAGTACATTAAACCTTTCGATAAATTACCTAGTGTTTTCCCCTGTTTAAAAGTTGCAAAACGATCTAGAATATACGTTGCCTTGAGACATTTGTAAAATAAGACTTAGATACATTTGAAATTTTAATCTTCATTTTTAGTGTTTCCCAGTTTTAGAATTTATCTTATTTATTTTTTTTGTTAATTATTAATAAAAAAATGTGTTATCCTATACTGATATTTTACTTAAACCCTCCACAGCTTACATTTAAGACAGCACCGAATTTGTGTGTGAATCTACTAAAATATTGTTCGCTTTGAACAGAAATTGCGATTACAAAAATCAAAATCAAGTGACACTATAAACGTAGGAAATGATGACGGAAAATCAATTGTTTGTTAAATATCCACAACTTGCTGTTGAAGTTTCAAATTGCTTTGGTAGTGATAAACAATTTTTAATACTGTATTTCACACAATTTTGTTGAAAACACCATATTTTTGTGATTCGTTAAACAACAAGCAACTGGTTGATTGTAACATGTTTTGGGATTATATCCTTCCAAATTTTGTGGTAGTTCTAACAAAGTTTTTCGACAACAAGTTTTAGGTTGTATTGAATAATGGTTGTTGTTGTCATATATTTACCCACAAATTGTTGTTCAATGTGCGTCAATTGGTGCCACCTTAACAATAAATTTCTCTCCGTGTAGAAGGAAGCCTTGGTTTGTAAACTATGCTACCTAAAAGCGAGTGAACAAAATTCTGTTAGCGGTAAGTTGATTCGATGAAGACACTTCAGTATAAACACGATCGTATAATTTTGACGCCTAAGGAATCGATGGAAGAAGTCTGTGACTTAGACGAAAATACCTATTCTTGGAAATTACCATTTCAATATTTTTTTCTTTTGTTTTAATTAGTTCGAGATTTTCCCAACAAAGTGTCTAGACGATATTGAAAAAGTTTTGCTTAGGTTGTACAAGCAATTACTCCCATAATCAACCACGATGAATAGAGAGCATACTAGCAACAATCTTTTTCTTTCCCTTGTTTTATATAAACATGAATCCGTTTTCTCCCACCTTTATTCAGGCCTCACTAATGTTGATCTCAAACTTTCGTCTTATCTTTTCATGTGTTCGTTTTGGGTTAAGGATATGCTATTTTGCATCTTCTCCTTCTAGCAACAATTATTGTAAATGCATTGATTTAAGCAATCCCTATTAATCCTCTAATTTTGCCTATACAGTAAGAAAAATTTCGTCCTTAATTGAAAATTTGTAAGTAAATTTATTTCATAAAATACAGACATCTGAAAGAAGTCAAAAAAAAACAAAGTACAAACGCAATTTACATCAATTTTTGTTTAGATTAAATATTTCTAACACTGGAAATGTATACAAAAAAAAAAATTGACATACATATTAAAATTTATCATTGTAAAGTTCATCAACCGTATAATAAGCTTTCGTTGAAAACAATCAGGTGATTGTAAAATTGTTTGTTTGATACGTTTCTTAAGTTACCAAGTAAGTGGTTCAAAATCTTGAACACTGATGAACACAGTTCCTTTGCATCCTCACCAGACACGCGCGGAGTAGCGCCAGCTGACCAGTTGTAGCCTTTCTCGTATTGTATTCGTGATCCAATTGATACCGTTCGGAAAACTCAGTATCATTTTCTTTCACGTATTTCGCACACTCCGGGATAAGAATCGACGGCAGCGTGAGTATGTTAGCTTATCGTATGTAACGATCGATTTAACAAACAGTACAGCGATTCCTGCTCAGGCGCCAATTATAGCGACGTTCTTTCGATGAACTGTTCACTGGTTACTCTTTCCTACATTATTTACGTTCTTTCAGAGCTTTTTCTTATATATAGGTGTCTTCGGGAACTAAGTCCATACGCCGCAGTTTAAACGACTATAGTTAAAATTGATGTAGATGTGATACTTTTGCAGAGTAATACTAACTAGATTACTTGTAAAAGATATATAATTTAATTACCTTTATATAATAAACAGCAATTTCATATATTTGATAAAGGTTACTCTCTGATACTCAGAATTCGCGCAGTGGAATTAATCAGGTAAAGACAGGGACACATATGTCACATCTCGGGGCCTATTGAGATGACTAACAATAAACACACAAACAATCGACGAACGGATAAGAGGAGGACCAACGAAGGTGGAATTAAGATGTGGATATTCCACACCTACCCCTCAAATTCTAATATTCCTTTTAATTAAGGTTGACATTAAATACTTATCAATACTTTTCCTATTAATGCGAAGCAATGTAATAATACTGGATGATAAGGGAACTCTTTCAGAGGTTATTACTTTTGCGCGTATGTCTAAAATCTCCGCGTGCGGGGATTCGCCTCGCGGCCGCCCAACGGCGCTTGCTGTCCAGTCTTCAAGCGGAAAGTTACGATCTCGCGGCCGGGCGGTTTGAACGGTGTTGCGTCTTATTTACGCCGTTACAAAAATGTTTCAACCCCAGAGTGGTTAGCTGTTAGTGTGAAAGCGGAGTTTTCCAGGGTTCTGATTGAGGTGCGCAACACTTTAAACGGTTAAAGGGTATTATAAATCAAATATTTATTTCCATAAGACACGTGTGAAAGACATATAGACAGCGAATATATACAGAGTGAAAAAAAAGATGAGTAGCAAAACATATGCATATACAGCCGTAACTATAATAATGTGTACAATCGTAAAGAAACAAATATTCACGGGTATTCGCAACGCTTTTACGTTTAGACGCGGAATTTTGACGGTAAAGATATGATAATGCAAGCTTTATTATGAAAAACTATTAAACTCCGGACCGTTCACCCAAGCAATTAAATAGTCGTTTGATGACGGATTACGTCCCAACACGGCGGACCGGCTAAACCGCACCACCCTCCACGAACCTTCGTATACATCTGTGGTTTGGGATCGTCGGTACACCCTGTATATTCTTTTTTCTTAATTTCTGCCTCTCTTTGTAAAAAGACTCGACGCTTCGCGTCTCGCAGTCGTTGATTTCATAACGGATTACGACCCACCTCAGAAAACCCGCTGAACCCCTCCCACTTGTAAAAAGACTCGCAGTCGTTGATTTGATCCCTATTACGACCCACCTCAGCAGACCCCCTATACCGCACCCCTCTCCGCTAACTCCCGTCTACACCTGTGATTGGTTTGGAATCGTTGGTACCACCTGTATATTCATTTTTCTTAATTAAAAATTACACACTCTGTATATACTGTAATAATTAAACGTGAATTGTCACCTTCTATATTAATTTTTCTTAATTAGAAATTACACATACTGTATCATCATTATTTTCCGTTGTAACACTAACGCAATCGAAGAAAACACAAAATTCTTATCTGCTTTAGATATCCGTCAACTATCCATAATTTACGTACTTGGTAACCGACGTCTTCCGAATAATGGTTATTAGATTAATTATAATGTTAATGTTTTACCATTTCTTCGATCCTCTTTGTGCTTATCTCACACCAAATTCGCCGTCGTTCCAGATTTCGATATTTTGATGTTCGGTGCACGACTACCTGCTGATCACCGGCAATAATACATAATCCAACCCTTCACGCCGGCGCGCGGGGATCTGCCTTAGGCATTGTCGGTCCGTTGCCGAATTTCGTGAGAAATCGAAATTCGGAAAAGGTTTACGCGTTTCCCTGCTTTTAACGACGAACGAGAATACCCTTAGTACCAGACGACCGACCGTCTACGCCCCCTAAAAATACTCTGGCGCCTATTCGCGGTCTACGATCGGATCCCTTGTAACAAAATATACCGGCTAGAGGCGTCCACGCTACTAATAGCGTACTGCTTTTCGATGCCTTTTAGTATTGTTAATTTCCTCAAGAGAGGTTTTCCAAATTGATATGAAACTATATTTTAAAATCCATACTTCGAGAATAGTATTTTTCACATATCCTCGTTTGCTAGAATAACATAACATGTAATATCTCCGGATAGTTATTTATAGATCACTAGCAAATTTCAACTTGCAGTTCCTATTAATCTTTGCGACTAGAGAGATCTAGGTCATACTTTTCTTGTTCAATTCTCTAGTTATTAGGAGCAAGTCGATACTATATGTAAGACGAACGATGTCGCATCTCCGTTTTATCTCCCAACCCTTAAGAGGGATAAAGAGTCAATATAGAAGCGGCAGATCCAGTTTAATTTCGATGTTTTCGTGAACCAGCTCCTTGTTTTCTGTGTGGATAAATACGGGAGTAATGAATGTTGATGTTTCATGTTTAAGAAAAGAAATACGGCTTCTCTGTATACTATTGTATTGGAATTATATACCTCATCTTTATATATAGTATACGCGGACATATAGAAAAGTTGCTATTCCTAATAAATGATTTACGTGCAATTTTCTTTAACAGTGTTGTGTTGTGTTGTTCAGTATCTTCATTAAAATTTGTTCACAACGCGTATTTCTTCTTATTGATAGGGAAAGCATATTATAGCGTTCTAGCAGCTGACACTGTGAAATTCCTTTCTCTGGATAAATCCCATCTTGTTTAAAACTAAGGAATTTCAGAAATTTGCGATGAACACAATCAAGTCACTAACCAAACAAAAAAAAGCAAAAAATTGCTCTATATGCTATAGACAGCATACAGAACAATATTGTCTGAATATTACGAAATAACTGTAACCATCCCCACTAAAGTTTTGCCAAAGCCAAAACTGTTCCAACATCAAACGATCATGCGTACCGTTCAAACATCAACATGTATAATTTTTAATGAACTAATTATTTCTCTCTATTCAACCTCTAAACGTACTAACCATTATGCACCCTAAATTACGAGTGCTCGACTCGACCGTTCTATGTCTGTGTTGTAATTTCCACGCTGTTTAATTATTCTTATGCGCTCGGCTTGTGTCTTTGGCGACGTCACAACGTGCCCAGTAACCGAATCTAATCCACAAACTTACGTCCAGGTTACGTTTCGTGATAGTAAACTGGAACCGCTCTTAATAGTCGGTCCGAAACGAGATGGTACCACGCGATGTTCGGACGGAAGAAACAATCGATTACTTGCTTGTCAGTTTTGCTGCTGCAACTATTTCCGTTCCGGTTTGGAAGTTGCTGGGTGTGTTTTTGTTTGCAAGTCAGGAATGGATATGTAGAAAATTGTGATGTGAGCGACAGCGCAATCTAAAGTGCTTAAACGCGGAAATGTTGGACAGAAGTAGAGCGTTGCCAGAAAACAGCAGATTTAAGCAACATCATAAGTGTTAACAGAACGTTTAGGCGTGTTGTTTTTGTTATGAACTGTCTGAATATCATATTAGATTACACTACTTCGTCTTACAAAAAATTTTAAGTGCCTGGGCTAGACGAAATCCCTGCGGAGGCCATCAAGGATGTCGCAGATCGGTACCGTCGGCTTCTTTTGCACCCTTACAATCAGTGCCTGAAGCACGGACTTTTTCCACGGGCATGGAAAATCCAGCGCCTAGTATTTATTAGCAATGGGCAAGGGTGTCCCAAATACAGCATCGGCATATACAGCAGGGAAGCTGCTAGAAAGGCTCCTAAAGACGTGGCTCCTGACCAGCGCAGACGCTGCCGGAATACTATCTCCCATGCAGCATGGCTTTAGGAAAAGCCATTCAACGATTAACGCCGTTTAGGAGATAGTGAACACCTATCATACTCAACACCGCAGGAATAGACACACTAAGGGGGTAGTGATGCTAAAGTAGTCTTTAGGCTTTTACGGCCGTCGTTGCTGGCTGCTCTTCGGTTCTCGGGTTCTCTGCCGTGTAGAAAGTTTAAATTACTTGACGTTTCGATCATCTTGTCGTGATCTTCTTCAGAAGTGAAAATCCTGATTCATTCACTTCTGAAGAAGATCACGACAAGATGATCGAAACGTCAAGTAATTTAAACTTTCTACACGGCAGAGAACCCGAGAACCGAAGAGCAGCCAGGTAGTGATGCTAGTTACTTTGGATGTCAAGAACGCCATTAACAGCGCCCATCCCACCAACATCAACAGCGTGATTCTCAACGCCCTGGAATACCGCTGCCTCATTTCGCATTATCTTCTGCGGATACTCAGAAGCTACCTGGCCAATAGGATACTTAGGTACGAAACCACTAAGCGATGCCGTACGATCAGGATAACGGCGGGAGCCGTCCATGGATCGATTCTGGGTCCGGATCTGTGGGACCTCTGTTACACTTCAAAAACGTAATTTTATATTTGTACCCATTCTTTTTTATCCCCGTGTCTAGTTGTCATATGGTATTATTTCCGATTCTAAAAATAGCATCTGCGCATTCTTCCGTCTCTCATTCGTCAACCAATGACTCGCTTGCATTCAGTTGGCACGCACCCTCTGATTGGGCGTTCAACGTCACGTTATTTAAGGGGGGTTTGTTGACGCACCGAGGTTATTTAAGGAACGTGCAGTTCTCCCGCAAAAAAGTTTTATCATCCCCGTGGTCAGGTCGACGTTGATCATCGACAAGAAAAAAAAAAAAACAACTATTTTTTTCTATGCCTACCGTTGATATTGCATAAGCCCTGGGCTGATTTTGGGAGCGTAGAAAGTGGGTTTCTTTCTTTCTGTTTCTTACCGTTTAATTCAAGCCCATCGTTGGCAATTTTGTATCGTGTGTCAATTCATATTTAATTAGTAAACCTAAAATTACAGTTCGTAAAATTAATGCATGCTCGATCGAGTAAATAGTTTTTTTCGTTTGTTTTCATAGTACACTAAGAAATTGCGCCAATATTCAAAATTTACCTCCTTGTTTCAACATTAATTTAACTTGAATATTTACTTTTAACCAACTTCATTTCTTTTTTTTTTTGTGTACCGTCATTATTCCGAATTTAATATTTAATAAATTTCTCTAAATTATATATATTTCTATTGTTATTCTGTTATTATTTTTATTATCATTCAGCCAAAGTAACGGCAAGTACCATCCCTTCTTTTCCCCAATTTGTTATTCTGGATTATAGCAAGACCAGGGAACATCTACGGGTAAGAGACACATAAATGATCCAGTGGCGCCCAAACAACATCAGTAGCGGAGGTACTAACCCGAGCTCAGCAACGCCTTACCTAGTGGATTTCACCGAACAAAAAATAAGATTTAAAAGTGTTTTATTTATCCCTTCCCCCCACCTCTCCTGGTACATTGCTCAATTGATTTCTGTTTTATATTTTGTTTGCTTTCATTAATTCAAAAGTAACAGTCACTTCTTTTTTTTTTTTTTGTGATAAGAAATAGTTTCATGTTCGGGAATAGCTACGTTTTTATGAAATTTAGTACACGCCCTGAGGTACGTAGCACATCTCCTACGATGATATCCTCTGTATGGAGATGCCTTAGGATACCTACCTGGTTGGATACGCTGACGATATTGCAGCTGTAATTGTGGCTTCTGACATGGAGGACGTTCAGAGACGGCTCAATCAGATCATGATGGTCACCAGCTGGATGGACGAACACGGATTGGAACTGGCTACACAAAAGGCGGAGATTGTTTTACTGACCGAACGTATTTTCTAATTGGATGATGCAATAAAGCTAAAACAATCGACGACGCAGTGCTGAATATTACCGCACACAGTGCAGTAATGAGATATTAACGCACTAGTGGGATTCTTGCCGGAACGTAATATGGGCGATTAATGTGCAAATTGCGCACATTGAATCTCGCGCATTACATAAACGTCATTGTGACACTTGTGATTTAAAATACTATTACAGATCCCACTTCAGGTCGCCACAGAAACAATCACAATATCGCAGTCTGTAAGATACCTGGCAGTGTATCTAGACAGTCATATGAAGGAATGGGATTACATCTGCTTTGATTCAAACAAAGCGCCCCAGAAGGTCACTCAACTCAGCCAGCTGATGTAAATGGAAGTTTTTGATGCCGGTCTTCGAATCCATTTCGAAGATTTGAGCGGATACCCTCCAAAAGGAGAAGCACCGCAAGAGGATCACCGCAGTCCAGGGAAGAGGAGCAACATCCTACATAACAGTATCGGAGGCAGCGTCCCTGGTTTCAGCAGTAGTGGTTCCTATAGTCCTCCTGGCCAAAGAGAGACGGCAAATCTAGCTGGATAGGCTGGAAGGCGGAACAATCACGAAACGTGAAATGAAAGGGTGCACCATGGGTTTATGGTAGGAGGGATGGGTGAGCACATCAGGTTGGCCAATTCCTCCTACCAAAAAGAAAAAGAAAAAAATGTATTAAATCGATGTCAGTCGGGCCATGTCAAAATCGATGGATTTATTTTCCATCGAGAAATACAGATTAACGACAAAAATTACAGAATTGAATTACGAATTTGTAATCCTTTGAAGGGTGGAGACTGTGGCTTGAAAACTATAACAAAATTCAAAAGAACAAGTGAAAAAGTCCATTACCACAAAAATTAAAAGACACAAATCTAAATAATAAACACTGTGTTATTCCACTAGTGATTTGGTGAAGAGCATATCTTCCAAGGTTTACCTTAGCCGAAAACACTACGTTTAACACTGCTCTTCACTTGTTTTCTACTGAAGATGGCAACTTAGTTGCCGAAATACGTATTTAGATTTGTGTCTTTTAATTTTTGTGGTAAGGGATTTTTTCACTTGTTCTTTTGAATTTTGTTATACAAATTTGTACTGTTTTGACTTTTGATTATACTGGTCGAAATATCACATTTCATGCTTCATCCCGCATTAATACAACTCTAAAATGATTCTCACATTAAAGCGCATTCGAATAACATAAAATAGAATACACGATCTTCTAGAATTTTCACTATAGCACTATATCGTATACAATCCTTAATCCACTTAATGCCCGGTTAGCGTTCAGCTTGCCCTCGTGATACCGAGCTAGATATAAATTTTAATGTTAATAACGGCTAATGGAGTCCAAAATCACCCAGAACTCGGTGCGTCCGCGGTAATTTATCGCCCCATCCAGTCTTAACGGCCCAAGTTCGCTAATTATTATTTTTGCCGTACGCACGTTTCTTGCAATTCCGCTCGCGAAATGGCTGATTTATAACAGAGCGTCCGGTGGTGAGGACAAATTGTCTTCGGTATTATAGCGACCAGACGACCCAATTAGCCGCTACGAAGGGCAATAATTCAATGGACGCCGTCGTGTCTCTTTAATGGTGACGAGTTGGAGATCCGGTGACTGAGAATGGCTTCACGTCTTTGCAATTTGCAGGATGCGTTATGGAATATTTTTTTTTCTTTCTTTAAGCAGTATGAATAAAAACAAATTGATGCTACACATGGCAGTTTATTGCCCTTTTCAGTTACCAAATGAGTATTGTCTTATTATTTCCCTTTTCATTAATGCAAATGTAATATTGGATTTAATATTAGTTGTACAAACTTCGTAAATCAGGCGTTTTATTGTCCACTGGAGTATTGTCACCAAAGCAAAAGAAAAAGAAAAATAACGTTTTCCAACTCATTTATATCTTTTTATTTATGTTTGAAATTACGAATTGCGCACTGCTCATTACATACTCAATTAGTTTTGCGAAATGCCAAGATGATTCATTCAAGTCGTGCCCGGAAACGATCCTATTACCGAGAGCGTATTTATTTTCCGTTAATTCCGTCTTTAAGACCAAGCGCCGCCGGTAAGGGCAGTCTGTATTTACTGCTGAAGACACGGTCGGTTAACTAAATTAAATATACATAATAAAACAGCTTTTATGCGGAATCTTTATCCTCCAGGCTACTAAAGGGTTCTAATAGGAAAGTAAATTACTAAATTAAAATAGAAAGGACAGAGGGAAATACTACCAGCGCAGAATTTCAACATAAATATGAAAAGAGATACAAATTTATCTCTTATTTAATCTAAAAACTGCTCATCAAGAGCGACTTAAATTTTATATGCTGTTATTAAATTGTGATTTTTTCCCCTTGCTTTTATTTTTCTATTAACTTATAAACTTACTCTTAATCTTGTCATAAATAAATAAACAAACAATAATGGCAATCTAAAAATATTGTAAAGATTATTTGTAGGTTATTATTATATACAGCCTGTCCAAGATAAGAATGGCACAGCATTGGAATCTTGAAAACGTTCAGAGTTACGTTATGTTTATGTTGGTTAGATTAGGAAAAAGTTGCACAAGTTAAATACAATTTACATGGTGTTTGAAAAAGTAAACTATTTTTTACACATTTCCTTTTTGTTACGTATTTTTAATATTATTCATTTAATACTATTGGCGCCCTCTTGTGAGGTTTTGTTCAAACGTTTTAAAGGTGCGCAATGCGCATAAACCAAATTTTAGTTAAGATGATGATGTAAAATATCGAGTCAAGCTGTGGCGGCTTCTCAATAAGTGCACATGTGCACGTGTACCCCCAACTAATATCTTCATCTAAAGGAATTTATTTTTGTGTTTGACGTAAACCTAACGTTTTCTATTGGGTATTTAATTTTATTTTTCATTTCCGATGTTCGGTTCAGACTCAAGGCGCGAACACGCGTAATGCGGCTCGTACACTGCTCTCTCGAACTGGCCCGTGATTGGAGCAGCAGCTACCCCTCGCACACCCACACCTCCCGTAATAGTCCTCAGTACTTAGCTACCATATGTACACATTTAGTTTGTGTACGGTCGTCTGTTAGTGTGGTGTTGTATACCGGGAACCGGGAAATTACTTTTGTTGTATTCGCGCGCAATTATGGCGGATAATTTGGAGAATCCGATTTGCACTAGCGTACAATATGTAAAAGCAATTCGTTTTTCTTCGCTGACATTAGAAGAAAAACAAAAAATCAAAAGTGCCGGTAGTCCAAAACCGAATTTATCGATCACGCATGTAACAAAATGTAAAACACACGATTATAAAAGAACCTTTAAGATAGACACTTATGAAAAAGCCGCCTGGTTATGTGGTTGTGAAATTAGTAACAATCTTTATTGTTTTCCGTGTTAATTATTTGCTGGTGATGTTCAAACAGAATGGACCACATCCGGTGTCAAGGATTTAATCCATTTAAAAGAAAAAATTAAAAAACATCAAAGTCCCAAGACATATCTCTGCTAAATTAGGTTTTAATTTATTAGGTAAACAAGATATTCGACAACAATTAAACAGTGCGTACCGACTGAATATCGAGAAACATAATGAGCAAGTAAAAAAGACCAGATACATTTTATCGAAAATTATAAACCGTATTAAATTTTGTGGTGCTTTCGAATTAGTATTACGTGGCTATTACGAAGGAAATGATTCGATAAATCCTGGTATATTTAAAGGTCTTATCAATTTTTCAAGCAATTTTTAGTTTAAGTCATTTTTGTTCGTTTATGATGTGACTGTTCTGTATAAAAAGAAGAACTAACAATTTCGGATTTTTGCGCTAAGCCCTTTTCTGAATATTATCCCAAGATAAGGCGAAAGAACGTCACAAACTGCTCTAAAATGCGAGTTTTGAAGGTTAATTTTCAAAACCGGACTCTCTGGTACCTACCCACATGTGCACTCCCAAAATAAAAGTCCATACGCCGCCACTGGAGTCAAGAGTGAAAGATACATATGTGTAATAATTACAATCATTCAATAACAAAAATACATTAAAAATCACACACTTTTTTTAAAGAAAGTTTTTTTGCGATATTAGTTTCTATTGATGCTATCAGAAAAATATGTTGCTCCCTCGAAGGGATCTATTTGCTCACTAGACACAACGCGTATGCAACTGTAACATACAAAAAATGAAGAGATAATGGCATCAACTACGATTATTATTTCACGGCGTTATTGATTCATTTACATTACAGACAGACGGGTATCTAGGCCAGTTACGAAGGCCGATGTTTGCTCATATTTAACGTTTTTAATTACGCATCTGTGCGCCTATCCCCGTTTCAAATACAAACACTACGTGTTTATTTTTAATAACTAAGCGTTTTTTATTGTCGGTATGGAATTTGAAATTCGACATTTATCCTAAAACAAATAATGAGATCGCAGCGCGAATTGCGATTCACGTTGCAAGCGGGCAAAGTGTATTAACGCTAGATTGCCACACGATAAATAGCTGTTTTTTCTTTGTTTATTTTTGTATTGGTACACGCCAATATTTTTACCTGCTGCTCTTCCAGCCGTATAAGCGCGGATAAATGAAATTTTTATCGCATGATGATGCGCATAGGAAATAGGAACCACACTTTATCGGTGTTCCAATCCAAAATGTTGCCGGTAAGAAAGAAGAAAATTGAAGGTAATCAGAAGAAAGCGTCACCATTGGATAGAATATCAAAACTGATCGAATACCACTAAGGGACTTTAGTTGAGTTGTAGGCGTACCTACGCACAAGGTCGCAACGCAAATTTGTTAACGTTCGGCGAATTATCATAGCTCAGTGGGAGTAAAATTAATGACATTCTTTTTCTCGTTAGATCTCACTCTTATATCGCTATTGATGGTATGAACAACGAATAAATAACCAATTATGTAAGTGAGCTGTTGTAAAACATGATTTACGAAGTTTGTAAAACTAATATTAAATCCAATATTACATTTGCATTAGTGAAAAGGGAAACAATAAGACAATACTCATTTGATAACTGAAAAGAGCAATAAACTGCCATGCGTAACAAGGATTTGTTTTTATTCATAATTATGTTTATATTGAAGCATCAGATAAACTATAAATTTCAGTGACAGAGGTCATAAACAACATCAAAAGAAAAAGAAAAAAGAATAAAAAGGAGGTTTAAAAGTGAACAATTAAATAAAATAACTAACATATATTGTAACAATCCTAACAATAGTAAATGAAGTACCTAATCTTCGATAAATAGCATATTATTGAAAAAATATTCGTGTTTGGGATATTTATTAATCATTAATTCACAAAATTCCATCCGACGGTAAATAAAAAAATAACACAATAATCATTAAATTACTAAAAACACACAATAACAGTGTGGGGTAATAATTTGTTTTTTACATAATTATTTTTCTGTTGAAGCATCAGATAATGTAACTGATAATAGATTTCAGTCACAAAAGTCATTATAGCCTCATGAAAAATAAAATAATATTAAACGTTCTAAACCGAATAAAAATGTTGAAACTTAACAAATTCCTATTAGAAGAAATAAAAACTCAGTGAATATAACAGTTCAAACTTAAAAGGAATTATTGCAAACAATTGTAAAACTACAGTATGACACAGAATAAATTATACCGAAACTTAAAAATATATTTCTAGTGTTACATAATTTGGTATGAAAAAAAAATTCATTATCGATGTGTTTGAGACGTTTGGCTTGTACTTGAAGGCAACATTCATATCTCTCCCGCAAGTTTCTGAATATTTCCCTGATAGCAGACAGTGGTACACTTGCCGAATTTGGTTTTTGAATTCTTCAATATTCTAGGGCACTAGATCCTGCTAAATCTCCTGTTTGAGGAATCCCTACGAAAAGGCATCAGGAGGTGTAAGATTTGACAAGTTTGAGGGAAAAGGTTAATCAGTTCCACTGGAAATGATAATCCAGGAAAATACCGTTGCAGAAGGAGCAACTAGCAGTATGAATAGTAGCACCGTCTTGCTGTAACCACTGAGATCCAATACGTACAATTTCTAGCACGGCAAAACCGCCTTAGGTCCTCGTAGAAAGGATTCACGATTATTTCCCTGTACCTCTGCTGGTTAACTGTAACAGACCTACCATGTTCATCCTCCACAAAGTATGGACCAATTATTCCATGCCCGGAAACGACACACCACACGGTTGCATTTTGGGGGTAATGAGAAGTTTCAACAAATTCCTGCTGCTTCTCAAAACTTAGGTATCGGGTTGTTTGCTTGTTGATAAATCCTGATAACAATCATTTTCGTATTCCATAGCTATTCCTACGCTGCGTTGTACAGATGATCTATCCAAATTAAGCTCAATCGCTATTCGGCGCTGGCGTTTTTTAGGACACTGTAAAATCTTGTCGAAAATCTGACCCATATTCTCCTTGTTTCTAGAATTTTTCTTTTTACCTGAACGACCTCTCTCTTGATATAACACCGATGTTTCTAAATATTCGTACCAACAATAATATGGAATAATATTGTTGGTGGACGTTTGTTGATACAAATTGCAAACTGGGTCCACCATTTTGCCCTATTTCATATGACTTGGAATAACATTCTACAATAAAGGCTTTTTCTATTTCACTAAAATGCATGGTTATTGAATTTTATATTCGTTTTGGACAGCACTAACTACTATTGCCACTTTGACATAAAAAGTAACATTTAAATAAACAAGGATGCCTTGACCGGAAATTATTTAATTTTGGTATACATTATTCTGTGTCATACTGTATAAATATAACAACAAATGCTAAAAAGAAAATTAACTATTTATTAATTGTTTGAATAAACCTCCCTCTTCGTAAGAGCAGTAATCCAGCTGATCATAAAAAGTGCACGAACATTTCTTAAAAAATCCGGAGCGACATTGTTGCTGACCTCAATGATCTTTGCTCGTAATTATTCGCGATTTGATTGACGTTGTTCATCGTACCCGTATATTGAATTAATCAATTGTAACGTGCCGTTACATGAGAACATCTATTTCAGTATGCAATAATGATTTTAGTTTAAATTAGTCATTAATTCCGTTTATTTTTTATCGATTTTCCCATGGACGGTAGCGTTGCTACCGCATGTTATTTTATTTCGAGTTTTTATTCAGTTAATTTTGTTTACGACGCGAATGTCGTCCTCTGTCAACGGTGAGCGATTTACGCAAGCTCGACTCCCACCATCGCAACCACGTGGGGGGGACCGCGAGTATATTTAAGCCACGCGCTTAATAGAGAGAGAGTCTGGTCCCCGAGTCCCTCCCAGTCCGCCTCAATTGGCGTGTCGGCATAGTCTCTGACACCCGTTGAGTTTCGCAATCCCAGTCTGTCGTGACATTGGCAAAGCTTACTGACGTAACACAGACATCTTTTCCGTCTGCCTCAATTGGCGTGTCGGCATGGTCTCTGATACCCGTTGAATTTCGTAATCCCGGTCTGTTGTAGCGCCGGCAAAGCTTACTGACGTGACACAGGCACCTCACCGTTTTGTTTTTCCGCTCTGGTCGTTGCGCCGGCATCGTTCTGGTGCTCTCAGAGTGCTAAAATGCCGTCATTCACCGTAATGTAACCGCGACAACCGATCGCGTACTTTTGACCGATCCTGTACATAGATTTCCGCATTAATTGAAACGTAGTTATTAGATACCGTATTGAGATTTCATACCGCAGCCCCGTAAATATGTTTTTAAAGTTCACCGCTGTACGTATTTACATGCATATTATGTTTGTTTATATTTTACTTACATTTTTTGCTGTATATATTCCTTGCCTGTTACACTTGATATTTAGAAATAAACGTTTGATTTTCGATGCACTTTTACCGTTTTGTTGCGTAGTCCGAACCCTGAACTTTTTTCTCCGACTCGTTGCTACGTCAGGGTTTACACACATTATTGTAAGGACGCTAGTATTACGCAACACTATTCAAACCGGCACGAGGTTGTAATTTACCGTTTGACAACTGGCATCAGCGCCACCAAACGAAGTTAAAGTGAACCTTCTCTTTCAACTTACGAGGAGCGACACATAAGTCATGAGCATTTAAGAGACAAGTAAGTAACCGAAACTCAATAAGCAAGGCTTTAATGTACAAATGTTAAAAAGCAACCAAACAACAACAACCAACCTTCACCGACGTCCGTCGTTGACATCGTCCTTACAATTGGCGCCCAAGCAGGGACTTGAACCCTGGACCCTGAGTGACTAAATCCTATATAATTGGGGCAAGCACCTATCTTAGAACTATGCAACCGCGATGAAAATTTCTCTGTAACTATGCCATTGCCAATTTACATTCAAAAAAATCAATTTTATGCATAACTAATTGCCGTTTTCGCTATTGAGAAGGGTGTTGCATATATTAAAAAGAAAATCCACAAAATATGCCTCTTTATAGCACAGTTTGTCAAATCAATCATTGTTGTATGTTACGTCGACATAAAAAGTTTGTAGCTCTAACAAATTTCCACTTAACAACGAAGTTTTTTTTTTACTGGTGGTGTCACATTTTCACATCGGAACGAATAAATTAATTTGAATATTGACACCACGCAAATCAGTTTATCCCCTCTTCACGAATATAATTTGTCAAAATCAGCACAGAATCCCAGGTATGCACCAAATAATCTCCGGGAGCTCGGCTATGTGGCCAAATACTCGCGGCATTCAATATGGACGAATGGAGTGTGTAGGCAAGGTATGCGAGGACGTTTCCTGCGCCTTCTATTCGGGAGGAATTCCGTTATAAATGCATGCAATCTCGCCTAAAGACGTGTTCGTCACGCTAACAGGCGAGGCGTCGCCAATTCACAATGGAATCCAATTTCCTCCTCTGTCCCCTATACACCCAATCGAAGATACCTAACGAGGTTATTGCTTCGAAAGGAATAAGTTTGTTTCTCACTGTAGCGCAACCGATTGAATATTTTACGTTTCCAGTTATTGTAAAAGCAAGTTGGAGGGATGTATAAACAGTATGAGATTTTCAATAGCTAAAACTAAACTGTACTCAGAGGAAAGTAGTTTTGCACGTACAACAACATACAATCTTTCCAAATATAAACATTAAAAAAAACCCTGATTTAAATTATTAATTTCAACGTACACTGTAGAAAATGTCGAACTTATTAAAATAAAAAATGTATCAAATATTTATTCACCAGACATTCTAATATGTATGTATATTAAGCCTGTAGAAGATTATTTTTATCACGAATTATAAATGACTGATATAAATATGTGTATTTTTAATTACCAAATAGGATGGGTTTTAAACATATAGTCTTTTTTATTATATGATCTTGTGGCTTTATTGGCACATTGTTGTGCAATGCTAGATATCACAGTAAGGTACTAGTAAAAATATATACTGACATTGTGAAATAATTACAGAATGTGTGATAAGTTTTCCTACGATAGAGTATCAATTTTTGCTACTTCCAAATATATACAAATTTGAACAAAATTGTGTTACTATTTCAAACAAAATTGATCCTACAAACAGCTGTGTACTTTTCCTACAACGGCTAGTATTAAATGATAAACATGTACGTTAGAGCCCACTTGTTTGTATTACTTATTTCCACAAAATCGTTAGTACTGCCATGTAAGTTTTTACTACAAGGATTTCTCTCAGTGTACCTTTTTACAGTATATAACCTCCTTTTTACCATTGGCGTTTATAAACCTTCCAGAGTATTGTAAGATATCTATCATTCTTATACTTCTAATAATTTCTTCTCAATTGTGAAGAAAACAAGAACTACATAAGTCTTCAGGGTGGCTACAGTTGTAACCAGATTTACAGCACCTATGCTGACTAAAAGGATAGCAATGACTGGCTTTTATATATTTCCCTGTCAGTAACATTTCGAGAGTGTTTCTAAATCCCTAGTTCAAGTCTTGTCTCTCGGCTTGCTTACGACCTCAGACATCATTCGGAGCAGAAAGCCCGCGTATGAAATATGTATTCGGACTTAGCTGTGCGAGGTGATATTTCGTGTGCGTGAAACATAAGTCGGATTTAATAATGCAAGAGAGTTACCTGACGTGCGTTAGGAATCTGATTTAAATATTCAAGCCTTCAGATTTGCCGCAGCGTGTATTTGCTAATACCGTCCGTGTGCGCAGATACAAAATGATTTAAACAATTTTCTTCTGGCGTTATATTTCTAAAAGATTAACCAAAATTTTAATGAAATCGCTCCTGAAGGTATAATTAATCAAAAACTCCACTGCCGAATTTATTATCTAAATTCAAGTTTCGACCTTCTGCGACTAACAGCGGCTATCTCGATTAGGTAGTTAGCGAACCTCGTAGCGATAATGTCTGCTTCTGATAAACGTTTGATTACTGACGCCGAAGCAAGATCGAAATTCCAGCAGTCGTGATGTTGGAACTGGATGTTTCCAAGTTAGATAAGTAATCTTTCAAATAGACATGAATGAGATATAGTCCCAGTTCTAGACCTGTCCTGGAGGGAAGATTGCTGTCGCTTGTGATGGCACTTTATAATAGTTGCCCTGCTATCGTATGGAAGGATTTGCAGATTCGTTGTGAGAAATTTTACTTAGGAAGAAAATATGTAAAGCAAAGCAGAAGAAAAATATAATTATTATTCATATTAGGAGTATACTCGATTGTACTTAAATAGTTGATATAACACAAAAGAAAAAAAAAAGCAATTTACAATCACTCAACTAGACGCAAAGTTGTTGAATTTTGCCTTAAATTTTGGAAATAATTTAATGCAGGGCTCATTCTTCTACGAACTGATTAGGTAAATAGGTTTTTTCAACATTTGACACCTGTCATCTGGTACCCGTCATTTGTTTGGCATATCGTCCGGCATTTTATCATTTGGCAGGTGTCATTCGCGGTCTCCCATTTGGCCTTCCGCCGATCTTAAACCAATCACAGGTGTAGACAGGCGTTAGCGGAGAGCGATGCGGTTTCGGGGGTCTGCTGAGGTGGGTCGTAGTCGGCGACCAAACGAATGACTGCGAGACGCGAAGCGTCGAGCCTTTTACAAGTGGGTGGTGTTTCAAAGAAAGGGGAGAGTGGTGCGGTTTAGCGGGTCTGCTGAGTGGGTCGTATTCGGTCATCAAACGAACTACTGCGAGTTTTTACAAGTGAGAGTCAAGAATCAAGAAAAATGAATATACAGGGTGTACCGACGGTCCCAAACCATAGCTGTGTACGAGGATTAGCGGAGGGTGGTGCGGTTTAGCCGGTCCTCTGGAGATTTTATATGTTTTCTAGCTATTGCAAGAAAATATGCAAAAACTTCCTATATTTGCTAATTCTTGAGAAGAATTGCTTATACGTTACGAATTCTCAGTAATATTGTAAGTTTCACAGATAATCTTCCACACTGAGAAAAATGGATTGTAGAAATTAGATAGTAAATCTCTTTATGTTAATTAGTAACATAATTATTGTCAAAACGACAATATGTGGGGTATTAAGAGTAAAATAACCAGATGTTACCATGCTTATAGTAAGAGGTAAAATCTGGATGTTACCAGGTATTCGATGCATATTCAATTTCTAACATAAATGTTCGTAAAGCTCTTCCCACCCCTTGCTCTATTCATTGTCGATCTTTACCGAAGAAATCGACCAATAAGCTGTATTGCCACTCACACGTGTTATGTACGTGTGATATAGGTGTACGTATTCGTGTCGGTGCATGTTTGTGTCTACACAGAGAAAAATCCATGTTGTAATATTTACACTTCACTGTTTGACGGAAATTGTAGTAAGAATTCCTACTATTGTGCAAAATTTTAGAACAACGGCGTTGCATTTTCCTATATCACGGTTACAAAAAAAGCAATAAAATTGTTTAAAAATATTGTGTGACAATCTTCTACAAAATATAGTGAAATGTTTTACAATATTTTACAACAAGTGAATATAATAAATTGCATATAATGTAGTGAAGACAGTTATAATAACAGGTGTAGCAAATTTACTGTGTTGTGTTTATTTAGGTTAGGTTAGGTGCTTGCAACAGTCACCTTACTTTGATTATTGAAAACGGCATTAATAATGAGATGGAATGAAATGAATGCTGTATAGTTTTATATTTACTCGTATATAGTAGGAATATCATAATACTCATAATTGGTTTAGCTACATAAATATGTGATACTACAGCTTTTGACGTAAAGATGGCGCTACGCTTGTTTCATAATCTTTGAAATTCGTACTCAATGTAAATTGTGATCGGTAAATGTGGCTGCGTAATATCTATATGATGCTTATACATGGTTAACGTCGTGTAAAAAGTACTGTGGACAATCGCCCACAGACGAGAATTACGAGGCGCTTCAATACCGGTAGTACTCTACAGTACACGGGCCGGTCTGATTCCCGCAATCCTGCCCGATACGACGGCAATTCGCCCGGCTGTCACCCAGTGGCTTGCGCACTTGGTTATCAGTCGTGAGGTCCAGGGTTCAAATCTCACTCTGGTCAATTGCGATAACCGGTATTATTCGGGGTCGTAATGATGATTAGGAGGGAGATTTGGCTCTGCAGGGGGTGCCTGATAAGCAACTCGATGCTTAGGCCTTGTCAACCCCCAAAAAAAAAAAAAAAAAAAAAAAAAAAAAAAATTATAATTAAAAATTATTAAACTATATTTATTATAGTTTTCATTGTTAACAGTTATTATCAAATATAGTCAGCGCTACTAGACATTTTTTTCACATTTACTAACATGTATGCTCAAATTAATAATACAAATACAGTACACTTTACCATACGAGTTAATAAAAAGTATTCACAGATATTTACTATACAGATATTGTCACCGGTAATATAAAATATGATTGTCCCTATAGGAGCTATAAAATATATTAAAGTATACTATATTTATGTTAAAGAGTACTATCTATTTCTCTCAGTGCACAAATAATTTCATATCCTTCGAAAAGCGATAAATATTTTGTAATCTGCTAATTTTTGCGTTGATAAATTGGAGTATTTTAGTTTTGATAAATTTTGCTTCAAATAGCAGAGAAAAAAAGCCGTTTAACAATTCATCACAATTCCTCTCAAAGACAAAAGCGGAAATTTATCGGTCGCATCCACTCAGGCGTTAAGAAATATGCCGAAAGCTTAACGAGGTCATTACTTACAGCGGCTCTCTCCTTTAGCGAGAGAAAACAGATTTCCTTGTGACGTTAAGGGAATATCGCAAGACGGAGATTGGGATAAACCCACCCAGTTAAGTCATCGCATTTAGTTAAAACTGTATTCCTACGATACTGCTACTATAAAGAAGAACCTACCGAATGTTAACCTCAGCTTTGGTTATAATTTTGTCAGATAATAGCGAAGATCTCTTAGAATACTTTCGCAAAATATTGGTTATAGACAATCAAGAGTTGAATTTTGTAACGCGTTGCCAGGATTAAAATGCTGTCGAGCTGAACGCATGGCGTACATCTTAGTAGAAGCGCTCCATCTTGCTGAAATACTCATTCTCCAACAAATCTGGATCTTGCTCTAATTTCTCTGTGATCATAGGATTGATTGTATCGTCCAGCATATTCAAATGCATTTGACCATTTAAAGTCCAGTCAATCAATAGGGGCCCTATGCGATGATCACCAAAGGTACCAGCCCATACATTAAGTTTCTGTGACCTTGCACGGCTCCCATTCTCATAAAACAAAGTTATTAATTTCACACGTGCTTGGATAGAATAGACCATATTAATTCATTGTAAATTTACGATTGAACTAAAAGTAAACTCCACTAAATAAAGCAAACGTAAACTAATACCGTACAAAATAAGTGTCTAAAGCTGAAAACAGAAGCAAAAAATGTGGAGAAAAGCGACATTAAAAATGATAAATGAATGTGACTAAAACACCTTGGTTACTACAAAAAAACTGCAAGATTTCTATATATATTTCAACATGATTTAAACTAAAATTACTAAACGTATCTCTTGGAACGTTTTCCTTCAGAACTCAGGTCATCTTAAAACTTGCCGTTTCTTCTGGAGACTGGAGCTACTGCGGAGACCGCACTACTCCTCCCTAATCCTTAGTTGACAAGTAATTACACGTTAACTACATATGCATGCGAGCCTGGAAACTCGCTGGCAAGTTGGCGTTCGCAAACTTCGGCTTATTATGCAGATGCTCTCGCCCTTAATAGTTTAAAATGTTTACGCGGCATTGAGATATGGAAATCTGCCCGTCGAGTAGAGAGGATAGAACGTCTGATTGTTCGCTCGATGGTCCCTGTTGACGTTGAGCATCTTGCGAATACATCCCGAGACGTTTTGGAGTCCCGCGATATTTGTATACACTCTTATGGGATTGTATGCGAATTCTCTAATGGATTTAGGTTGGGAAAAGCTGAAATTAGATGCGGTGTTCCTGTGACGTGATGCTTTTATGGAATAATATTTATTAGGCTGGAATTTTGAGTATTTACAAGCACTAGTAATAGTAATAGTAAGCCCGACTGATAGCCCAGTGGTTTGTGCACTTGGTTATCAGTCGTGAGGTCCAGGGTTCAAATCTCACTCTGGTCAATGACGATAACCGGTATTTTTCCGGGGTCGTAATGATGATTAGGAGGGAGATTTGGCTCTGCAGGGGTGCCTGATAAGCACAAGATGCTTAAGCCTTGACAACCCCCTTAAAAAACAAAAAAAATCGTCTTTATTGATTGACAATATTAGGTATATATATGTATATAATAATCGAATCAATAAAAAATAAACAGACGAAAAATAAAGTAATACACATACATTAAACCACAACAAACACGTTAGCCAAAGTAAAAAGAAAAAAGCAAAATGACAGTAGTGGAAGGAAACAAAATGGGTGATTTCTTTTTCACTTTTCTGAAGAAAGAAGTCTGGCGCCGTCAGATCTGGCGATCTGACCAGCCATTCCAAATCGTCAATAAACGGGAGAACCCGGAAATTGGTGTTTCAAAATCTTCACACAGATGGCTCCAAAACGGCAGAAGGAACTGGAATAGGGATATATGGGCCTAGAACCAAATATTTCGAAAGCTTGGAGACGTACCCGAGTATCTTCCAGGCGGAAATACACGCTATTGAAAGATGTGTCCAGGTCAAGCACAGATTGAAGCTATGAAAAGCAGGAGATTATCATAATATCTGATAGTCAAGCAGCCATTAGGGCGCTGAGGTCAAACATAATCAGCTCCAAAATGGTTTGGGAGTGTCTACAAAAACTAAACGAGCTAGGCAAAAAGAACAAGGTAACCCTATTGTGGGTTCCGGGACACACGCGAGTGGCAGGAAACGAAATAACAGATAATCTCGCTAAGAGAGGGGCTAGAACACCTTTTGTAGGGCCAGAACCTTTTTGCGGGATAAGTAGCAGCGTAACACTGGAGAAACTGAAAAATGAAGTAGAGCAGAGACAATCCAAATACTGGGTGAATTACCAAGCTAAAATTGTTCTGCGAACCTATAACCAGAAGAGATCTGCAGAATGCATCAACCTGAGTAAAAATAATATTCGGATATTGACAGGGATCCTTACAGGCCATTGTAAACCGAACGGACATCTAAGCAGGCTTGGAATAGCGAAGGAAGCCGAATGTAGATTTTGTGGGGAACAGGACGAAACGTCCATTCATCTACTCACAAACTGTGTTGCACTGTGCAACTCAAGGGCGCTGCACCTGGGAGCATGTGAAATCGAAGAGGGAGAGTTACCTAATCTGGGGCCTTCGGACATTCTGCACTTCTTAAAAGGAATCAGACTGGACGGCCAGCTGTAAATACAGCGAGAAGAGGGGACACAATAGATCTTTTAGGTCGCAGTGTACTATCACCCTAATATCACACACACAATACAGCTTGCAATACAGCTTGCAATAGTGTCCTCTATTCCATAGGTGTTCAAATTATTTGTTCTGCAATATTGAGTGTTGGACTTGGACACAATCAAAAGCTTTACTGAAATCACACAATATTGCCAGTGAAAGGTTATTATTCATACAGTCAAAAAATTTACCAACATTTGATATTAAAGAGCCGATGTCAGTCTTCCCATTGTTTTCATGAATCGGAATAACGGGTGTGGTGGAAGTACAAAACTTATGGGACACAGTCCGAAAAAGAGAAAAAAAGTAAATAAATATACAATACTTAAAGTAAAACTAAAAATAAAATTAAATTAACTTACTAATAATGTATTATTGAAGAATTCTTCCAAGTTATAATATGGTCGATTGAGTAAATGGTTTTTTAATATTATTTTGAAACTATAAAGGGTTGAATTTCGCATTTCAGCAGGTAAGTTGTTATATATTTTAATATCAATGCACTAAATAGGAGACCCTTTTAGAATTACCTGTTAATCAGGTAAAGGTCTTATAGAATCTGGTAAAGATCTTAAAAAATCTGTGATCATCAAATTTTGACTCTTATCACAACGCCAATGTATGAAGTAACTGGCGCACAATGGTGACAATGTCGATAACACTTTGTCATGCCATAACAGTGCATACCAACATTACAGTAATTTTAATTTTCTGTATTTAAAAGCATAACATTAACTTTGAAATACCTTGCATGTGAATATTACTATTTAAAATGTATAATTAACCAATAATGATGCAGCTTTTTTGCACACACTGTTGAAATCACATATTTCTTTTAAACCACCTCAGGAAACCACAATTTACGATCGACTTAAACTTCCTCATAAGTCTCGCGAAGAATATATATTCATTACATGCACCCTTGCACAATTCGTTCCCCCATTCCACTAGACCTAGAGCCATTTGGAAATGTCCTAGAGTTCTCGCTCCGCTGGAGCGACCAATGACCGTTTAGACGACCGCAAAACACACCGACGTCCTGAAGCATCTAATAATGGCGTTATTTTTGCGGCGTTACATAAAACAATTTCCCCGGGAGTCGAATAAACGTCTCTACAATACCGCCTCGCGCACCTAGAGTCGGCAAATTCGCGATGAGTTATGACTAGAGTTGCCTCGCCTGCTGGTCTCTTAGCGTAGCTCGGTCACACGTAAAAGTAGTAGTTCATGGGAATGGCGGAACAATTCCCAATCCCTGGGGTGGTTCAAAACGTCACGGTAATGGTTATTGTATCGAGACAATGATTTGGTACCGAGTTGTATATTGTATTGAGGTCGAAAGAAAAATTCGTCCAAGGGAAGTTATTGGTGGCGTAAGAATTACGTACTAATGCCAGGAAGTGAAACCAATAAGGCCAAAAAAATTTCTTATTTAGAAAATTTAGTAAAAAACCGGAATGAATACTACCTTTTCAGGACTACCACATTTCGTAAAAGGAATTGAAAACATTTACATACTACACTAGCATTATTCGTTGAGACATGCTGATTATCGGGTATTCGTAAATGATGCAAAATGCCTCACAATTATGCTAGACCGGGAAGACCTCATATGGATTATAATCGTGACGGTTTACGACAGTATCTGTGCCATCCATACCACGTGCGACAAATGCGATTGCTGCTTGCTCGTGACTGTGCAAACTGTAATCCAATCTTACCAAAGAATGCTGCGGTAACACAGAAGGAAAGATCCAGACTTCCCAGATAAAATTTTATGGACGGATGAAAGCATATTTAAACAAGATGGCTTCATGAACATACACGATCTGCATACTTATGCAATTGGGAATCTACATTTAATGTGAGAAGGAATGTCACAGTGTCGCGTCAAAGTCAATCTGTGGACTGAAATATTCATCGGCTTTTCATTTCCAGAGGAATTAAACGGCGCTATTTATCGTAAATTTTTAGAAAATGAACTACAAAATCTTCTAGAAGATGTCTGTTTCGTTACAAGCAGGCAATGTGGCTTCAATGATGGTTGTTCAGCCCATTATGACTAAATGTGAGATTTTATTTAAACGAAGCTTATTAACTCAGATCCAGATGATCAGGATACCATTTTATAGGCTCCTTGGTCACCGGATTTTAATCTGCTGAAGAGAAGGTCTATGTTACACCAATAAATGATTTAAATGAACTCAGACAACGTATTAATGAATGCATAAAACAAATAAATGTCGCTGGCAGTCCAAGACGGAAAAAAAGATCTTTTATAAAACGATGTTGCGCTTGTATTCCAGTGGTCGGCAGACATTTTGAAGAGATGTATGATTATGATTTGTTTTATTTAGTTTTAAATAAATACCCTTACTCTTAAAAACTATTTTTTTTTCAAATTCCTATATATGAATAATTTCACAATGAGTTCCTTTTGCAGTAACAAACCAATATTTCTTTTTCTAAAGTAATATATGGCAAATATTTTCAAAACTACAGTAAATGTACAATGCTTTAAGATAACTTGTCATGCTAGCATACACATGCCTGTAATATCTACAAACACGAAGTAATGACAAAAAATTTATTTTAACGCGAGTTGAAAAGCTGTTTTTGTTAGAAAAACTCGTCTCACACGGTTCGGTTATTCAACATGCATTAAAGGCTTTTTCATTTCATTGTTTCGTATTTCATATTATAATGGCATGGCAGGTATATGTAGAACTGAGCTTAATACTAAGTAACATTATGGATAGAGAAAAGTATATGATTTATCACAGATGTATCTTGCTATACATATAACTAATACCAAATAAATGTTTTATTACGTATCTATGTCATACAGAATGTTGCTTACACTCTGTAATACATGGAAGTATCTAGTTTCTATTCTAGGACAAGGCCGGTAATATATATAATACAAAGTAGCTTTTAAAATCATTTAAGTTTTTACAATTTGTCAGCATTTCAGTTAAACACGTGCAGCCTAGCAAATGCAGCTAAGTACCTCATTTCAATGGCGCTCAACGAGGGAAAATATGTGAAACCTTTGTCAATTTCATGTACTTACATCGTAGATACGTAATTCGTAATACCACAGATAAGTAAACAGATAGATCACCGTAGCAGAATTGGCATATTGCATAAATCAAAGGCTGCAATATTATGATTTTATGAAACATAGATAGCTGCGGGGAGCACGGTGTACGATCGGTGACCGGACGTCGGAGTCTGGAAGGAGTACCGACTCGCTGGTTGTTTTTATTTAAGAAATATGCTTTTTTGCCGCACAGCTGTTATTTACCTAGAATACCAAATTGAATAGAATTTATACCTCCTTGAATGGGAATTGCTTACGCTCTTATTTAGAATATAAATATTTTCTATAGAATGTCCAGATTGACTTGAGTGCGCGTAATGTATTTATTGAATTTATTGGTATGTGTCTCATAAGAATATATTTTATGGTTATTATAATATATTGGAAGGAATCAAAGTTTATAATAGCCAGTAGTTTATGTAAACAATACAAAAATTCGTGGAATTTCAGGCTTTATTTTCAATATATGTGACTTCACATTATCAATTGAATATCTTGTTACGTTTCGACTACTTAATATAGTCTTCTTCAGCCTAATCCCGAACCTGCGCCCATGGGTCACGAGGGGCCACGGCGAGGTAGGCTTCTACCTCACGCAATTTTTGACTGGCCACGGGTACTTCAGATCCTACCTACGACGTGTGGGTAAAATGGACTCTGAAGTATGCGTATACTGCGGCGAAAGTAGAAGATGTCCACCACACCTTCGTTGAATGTCGAAGGTGGGCAGAGCGGAAGGAGCTGGTGGAAACCAGGTTTGGTGTGCTGTCACCAGACACAATCACTTCGAAAATGGTGGAGAGCGAAGACTTCTGGGGATGCATTGCCGGGTACGTGGAATGGGTTCTCCGCACAAAGAAGCCCGAACTCGATCATGTTTAATTGGAGTGTGGCCCTTATACAGCCAAATATTTGGACCCAGCATCGAAGTAATGTGTTTAACGGTTCCGGGCTGGTGTCTAGGAGACGGGGGTGTTTTTAGCTGGTTGTCTTCTTTTGAAGTAGTTCAGCACTCGTGCGTAAATGCATGCAAAAAAAAATGAGCTGATTTTGTGAGATAGCTAGTATTGTTTATTTAAAAACTAAATTTTGATGTAATTGTTTCGACATTGTCATAGCAACCTCATGTTATCTGCTTTATTATCATGCTTTCCAAAAAAAATTTAATTCCCAATTAAACTTACATTAGCGGAATAAGTTAGCAATAATAGTAAACGCAAAGCAAACGAACTAGATTTCGAACATTGAATATTACAAAAAAAACTTGGCCTATCTAAAAAAGAAATGTCAAACAAGTCTGGATGAGTTAGTTGAAAAAGTTTCGCCCAAAACCAGAAACTTCATTTTTCTGTTGAGAGTTTTTCTTTCGGGGGGTCGAGTAATAATTTATCTGATTCTTCAGGAGGAAAAAAATAAATCTCCACTCCACTCAACCCTTAACACGATAAAAGAATCGGCAATTCAGAGAAAAACACGCGAGAAGAGTAGACCCTCAAGAATAACAGATTTACACCCGAAAACTTCGTTTTTCTTAATATTTATTGCTCGCCATTCTCACCAAGGAGAATTAGCGCGACCGATTTTACTCGATCATTATCCGAACGCGAGAAAGATAGACTGCAAATTTGCTGGCAGAAAATCATTGGGTGTCGTACGGCGCGGCGTAAAACGCGGTGGGTTGGCTGTTGAATATTCATTGGAATGTTGGAAAAGTAGCGCCGAACGCTGTCGAAAGCGAACGGCTTAAAATATTCCATTTTTTTTTAACGTAGAATCTGGCAACAAATTTTAGCGTGAAACAAGGCTAATGAAGGCGGCGTAAATGAACAAGTGGCTTGAAAATCGTTCGAATAAATCTCGTTTGTAGATACATATTGCTTTTGGGTTTTTTGTTGTTGGAAAATTGATTTTATAATGAGTTCAGTTCTTTACTTAGATATTTAAATCTACACTCTAACGAAGATTTGGTAAAATTTCTGTACGGTTTCGGGACAATTATATTACCCCGAAACCGTACAGGTATTTTACTAGTGCGTGTAAAACTACTTTGTTGTAAAAATACACCAAGGAAATTTACTACTAGTGTATGAAAAATACTAAATAAAATGAAATTACTGGGTAAATTGGAAAAAAAAATGGAATTTAAAAATAAACATGTGTATGTATTGATCGACATAAAAATATATAATAAAAATCGCGATTTAGATTGTTAACCTCTTCTGCTGTATGCTGTATGCTGTACATTGTTTCATCCACAAATAGGATTCCTCTTCAATATCTTATACAATATTAAAAACACGCGACTCTACTCTAGGCATTTCAGCAAAACTCGGTTACAGAATGGAGTATCTGCATATTGCCTTTTAGAAGCCATAAACCGCCCTATCAGGCAGTTAAAGCAACGCGCTCCAGAACAGGATATAAAGCGGTTATCGGTAATTTTTGCATTTGCTTATTGCCAATTCGGTGTTAACGTTATAGGGCGTTAAATAGAATCGATACCGTAACTGAGGACAGATATTGCTATATAAATGTTTCGTTGTCAGCATTTCTCGGATATATACGGTATAAAATTCAAAATACTGCGTTTACGTTACTGTAAATGTTTCCGTTTTCGACATCGAGTCAAAAATTTTATCAACTATTGGTTGTATGAAAATTCTTTTTAAACAATAGCTTTCATATATTATATAAGAAGAATTTTTTCTTAAATTACTTTCTCAATATCACATCTACTGCTAGAAGTATACTAAAAATCCATTTTACACGCATCCTGCACTTTCTTTTCCCATCTTTACCTGAATATGGTGCAGGTCCTTCGTGCTGGCAGACTGCTCATGACAATGATAAATTTTCCCGATTCATAACCGGAGCTAGAGGAGTAACGTCTGAAGGCTACAATCAGGAGCGAGCGCTAATATTAAATCGTCCGAAGATAAAACGACCATTAGAACCGATAAGAAGATTTACTGAAAAATTACCGTCTCTTCTTGGCAACGTCAAACTTCTCATCTGTGCTCTCTGAGCCTGTCGGTTTTCCAGGGAACGAGAAATATTATTGGGTCGTCAATCAAGTCTCTCCGACAAGGGCCTAGAATTAAAACTCAGAATCTAACAGATTTCTTTTCTTGAGAAACGACGGCTTTCGGCATTTGAAGTCTAATGAGATGATGTGACACAAAACTATTGTTTGTAACTTAAAAAAAAAAGTTAACCTGAAATAGAATCTATCATAACATAAGCTTTTTATAATAAAATAGTCCCAACTTCTTATTTAGTCATAGTTATACAAGCAATTATTTAATGGTTCTCATAAAATGAAATAGCACACTTTACAGTATATTACCAGAGACAATATTCTAAAGGAGATGGGTAAGTTAAATGGGTAAAACTGTTAACGAAAATTGGTGGTGACAAGGGACGTTTCTAGATGACGCTGTAAGTCCAAATTGGGGAAGTTTGTTTAGGTTGTTACAAAGTTTAGGTTGGTAGTTCTGTTTTTTACAGTTCATCATGGTTGTATCTGGCATCTTTTGTCTTCATTCATGCGATTGTCGTTTGTGGTTTGACTACGCGTCTGTCACGTATTTGCTATTTCCATAGTAATTATTTTTGGGCTTTTTTAAGTAAAAGTGGTGTATTAATTTATTTACCCTGCGGTGTTTTAGTTTTTATCCGACAAACATTTGCAAAGTGCAATTTATCGGGTAGTTTAGTGAGTATGAACTCAAAGTTATATGTTATAATGTTCACTAAATATTCTCTAATTTGTAGTTGTTAGTTACATATTATACTTAGTTATTTAAGGTATATATTTAAGCTAGATTAGCATAAGTATAATATTCATCAATAAATTTTAAAAGTCAGGTTAATTATACATATAAAATATGTACTCCTGTATCATAAACGTTATCTATATTGTAAATAAAATGTCTCTTTAGGCAAAAGTGCTTTTCTTTATTTACCTTATTTGTTGAAATTATAAATATTAAAAAATAAATAATAGCATATTTTAATATAGTTTTGATGCGCGCCCTCTAGAAACGTCCCGTGGTACTTTAGACGAGAAAATATTAACAAATATATACATATAAGTAAGTTACCCATCTCCTGATGTAACTTGTCTCTGATATTACCCAGGATTTCAATATTAAAGTTTACAAATTTAAGTGAACTACAGCAGTGCAAAACCGAGCCAATGTTGTACAGTCCATAATTCGAGACAACCACCGATTCTGCGTCCTTATTCAAAACTCAGTCGTAACCTTATATGTAATTTTTTTATAATAATTCAGATTATATTTACTTCAGTTGAGCAACTATAGTAAGTAAGTGTTTAGTTTAGATTTTAACAACATATGTTTACAAAATAAATACATACATAAATCAAAATACATTTACATAAATAAGTTAATAATTAACATTTGATGCTGTGGCTGTAGGTTATGTATAACATGATATCATAGCAATATATTAGATAATATAATAAAATACAAACTTGAGTTTTCCTAAGTTATTACCTTATCATTAATTAGTAGCGCTTCTTTATCACGTTATCTATAGTAGTGAATTTTTGTTGAAATTTTACATTTTTTATAGGAACCTGAATCTGGATAATCAATAAATGTAAAATTATGACGTTCTCGAAAAAAATTAAAACCATTGAACATCTCTATTGCTATGGAAACTCTATAATAAATCGGTGCTACACAATCAAGGATCTTGGAATATTCTTTGATTCTAAGTTTTCCTTCACCGAGCACATTAACTACATTACGTCCAGTTGCTTGAAAACATTAGGCTTTATAATTAGAAGCACGTACTCCTTCAGACAGATCTTATCTATTAAAGCATTATATTATTCCTACGTTTATTCTCGCTTAAATTATGCGTCTTTGATATGGTATCCTTATTATGAGATACGTAGAACCATGCTGGAAAAAGTTCAAAGGAAATTTTTAAAATATCTATACTTCCGAGTTGAAGGCAATTATCCACAGCGAGGTTATGATAACAATGAACTTTTAAGTAAGTTCAATATGAAGTCGATAAATATGACATATACATTGGATAGCATAAAATTTTTATATAATCTTGTCCATAACAACGTTGACTGTCTTGAGCTGCATTCACAGTTGTCATATGTTGTTCCTCGTATGTCGGCAAGAGGCAGTACACCTTTATTTTCTCTTACAACGCCTAGAACGAACATTGCATTCACGTCTCCAATATCTAGAATGTGTCGTAATTTTAACAATATTGCAGATCCATCTGACATTAATTCTATGTCTATGAGTGAAATATTACGTATTGCTATGTCAAGATTATAATTTTTTTCTTTTTGTGTTATGGGTAGTGCATTTTGTTTCAATACTGCATTGTAACTAGTTTTAGATTTTCCATATGTAAGTATATAGCTAGTAATCGTGTTTGTCAACTTTGTATTTGTCCTATTAATGGATTGTATCTGTTGGACAGAATAAATAAATAAATAAATAAATAAATAATTAGCAAAAACATATTGTTTTACGGAAATCTCAAATGTGGAATGGAATAGAGCTATAATCTGATTTGCTTTACTTTACCACATATTAATAGGTCTTCCGTTAACGTTTGGCTGGCCATAATAAATCGTTGAGCCATTTTATCTACCAAATCGCCTTGGTGCCCATGGATATCTCGATATATTGGAACAAGCTATTTTTGTAATAATATTATTTAACCGTTAAGTTTGACAGGTCAGATCCTATGAATTTACCGTAGGTTCATTTGCAAGCGAAAAAAAAGGAATATAACCTTTCGACAACGCCTCCCTGTGGAAAACCAGATGCTGCACACCACCGTATTAAGATCCCGGATCTATTATTCTAACCTCAAGAACGCTACTTTTCACCAGTCATTACAAGCTGAATACCATCCGACAGGACCGCTGGGAAATCTAGCGATAACACGCAAAATACGCAAACGAAAAAGGCAACAAACAAAAGAAAGATGCTAAATGAAAGCGACAAATGCGACGTTAACCGCAGAAGGGGGAGGTAAAAATCTTCTCCGCACCGTGCGCTTATAACATAACCCATGGGAATCGCCGCTTCTCCGTACTGACTGACTTCGTATGGATTTCCCGTGCGCTGCATCATTCTCACGTTGTCAAGCGCGGCGCGAATTGATCAAGGAGTGAGTCGTAAGATACGCAACATATCCGTCTAGATTGTCGTTCGTTCGTGTCGGGCGTAGAGGATGGAGGGGGTAGCAAACGGAGTCCTCCAATTTTAAATCATTTCGTTCGACTGCATTATTCATGGCGCGTCGGCGATTGCCTCGCTGCGAAAGCCTGGGGAGAATATGGCAGAGAAAGGATTACACTTCGGAAAAATAATGTCTCGCATTTCACACGGCCTCTCGGGCATTGTGTGTCTCGGTAATTTCCGATTGTGTAATTGTTCGGTTATTGCGGCGATATATCAAGGCATCGCCGCCGGTCGCCAAGTTGTTAATGCCGGCGTGTTGAGGGAAAAACAGATTTCGAAAAATAATGGGAGAAGCAACCAAACATGTTTTTTAATCGAGTTAACATTATTGGATACAATGTGCGGTCTCTTCTTTTCACAAGAAAAAAAGAAAAACTAAAAAATACACAGTGGGTGGTATAAATAAAAAGCGAGCAAATGCTCATAAGTGTAAGCAACGCTCTAAGCTTATGCTCCAAGTAAAAGGTACGAGTAAAAGCATTTGCTCCCATATGTATGAATAACGATTTGCTTTTACTTATGAGCATCTGCTTAGACCAAATGGGGATTTGCTCACCTAAATTGTCGAGACTTGCATAAATCGGTGCCGCAGTTGGTATACTTACCCACTTAGTATTTGATGTTTGTGTTTATCTACATAACGTAACGTACTGAACTATACTCTTAGAAGTTTAATGTTTTGTATAAACCAGTAATTTGTAAGGCAAAAATGTCGGCAAAAGAAAATGGCGACGATGTATCAAGCAACAATTTGCTAGTAGCATTGCAGTTGCAGAAAGGGCCAGAAATTCTTTGGAAATCACAAATTCCGCAGAAAAAAACAATTGAAAGATGAAGCCTTGAAGCAATCAGTTATTGAGCTAGAACGTCAATTGGGAAAACCATTAACCCCTGCTCAATTCATGAAAAAAGTGAACAATATGAAAACGAGGCTAAGAAGCAAAGTAGACAAAAACAAAACCGGGAATAAAAAAATCGTTTTATGCCAGTGGGAAAAAATTTTGCATGAATTAATGGATGGAGAGGATAATCCGACTATAAGCAAAATTCGTGGTAAGTAGGTATTTTATTTAACCTGTTTATGTTATACAAATATGTATCGCGTATCTATTCATTAAACTTTGTTAAAGTGAATTCTTTATATAACTTACGTAGCTAGATATGTAAAAAATGGCTCTTTGAAACACTAAAAATTTGTACCAAATATGAAATAGGTAGTTATTTTAATTCATAATTTTGAACAAATGGCTTAAAATGTTCCGTTTTTATTATAGGAGCTAAAAGTATTGGACCTTCTACCACCAAAATAATCAAAGACGACGAAGATTTATCATCTTCTATATTGCTTGAGTCTGAGCAGACAGATGAATTTAGTTCCCAAATAGTTTCCCTTGTGCCACCTCGACCTACAAATCAAACGAAGAAGAATCTAGAAACATATGAAACAGAAGAAACTTCCAAACTGACTACTCAGGAATTGCAGCGATTAGTACTTATCGAACAATTGGAGACCGCTCGTGTTCAAAGGCAGTATTATCAAGAAGTGATGCAAAAATCGAATACCGGTCGCTCTTATTATGAGCCTGATGGAAACGAAAACGATAATGATGTTCCTAGGTACGCAATACTTTAAAAAAATAATAAATTTGGTTAAAGGGACACAGAGGGGCGAGAATTAACAACAATTTGCTGACCAAAAAGATTTTCTGCAATAAAAGACATGATTAGACAAAAGAAAAAAACAGGGATACTGTCATTAATAACATTAAGCGTTGTTTTAGATGATACCAAAAGCATCTTATTGGTAGGGTGCCTATAGGTCAAAACAAAACACAAATTATTATAATGATTATTACCGTTGTTGGACTGTTTTGAATTTTGCGTATTTCTTACATGATAGTACTGAGATGATGATGAGAAGGAAAAAAAAAACTATCTAATGTCATAACAAAATGTTTACTGTGAGATTACTCAGCATTCCGCTTAATTACAGGTACTATATTAACATTTTGTATACATATACATTTCCTGTGCCCTTATTACGACCCTGGCGAAATATGTATATTTAGCAACTTCAAAGACGTACAAAGAAACGACCTTCATCAATACAATCTCGCAACATATAATATACGTGTGATCTAATCGACTGTGCATTGCCGATACGAGTGAATCACACCTGATACGGGATACGTCCTTTCCCCACACTGTTTATTACCTACTAACGATTTTAACTGCAATTTTACCAGAAAATTTTCTATAGTGTAGCTTCTTCATGACCACGACTGTACGTTATCCTGCATCTTCCGCATTATTACGCAAATTGTCGCTTCGATTAATCGCATTTCCGGTGCTAGGAATACGTCGTTGATCCTGATCCCATATAATACGCTCGGTAAACACCCGGCACGCCTATAGAGGTCGCACGTGTCACGGCTAGCTTCCGAGCAATGGATAACGAACATCAAGCAATTAGAGCGTAACGTACGGAGCTCAGAGCATCATACGTAGGGATTAATTAGACGACAGCTGGAGGCCTGAGAGCTTGTGATATGGCACAGTACAAATTAGAATGCATCGTACTGTTTTTATTTTTCTTTCGAAAATTTGAAACAATTACTATGAATAGTTCTGCTGATTTAATTTTATGAGGAAAAGGTGGTTATGACATATAAAAGTATTTTCAGTCGTGTCCTGACCTATACCGGGTGTCCAACTTAAGATGCAACGGTTCCTAGCCAATTTATTATTGTCTTTTTGAAAAAATCTTTCAATTAAATGTTGCCTCGAATTATATTCTACACATGCTAAAATTAGTTTCAATAATGGCGGACTTCCGGTTGCATATACTAACTTTATTATTTTAAATGCCTGTATATTATTGCACTTTTGGATTCCTTGTTAAATTTAATTAACAATACGTTAGGAATACATTGGGGCTAAGTTGTACCGTTTTCGAATTACATGACGGTTTTCGGAAAAAATTACATTTGCAGTGTCTTCGGTGTTTGGAAATATCTCAGGAATTACGAAAGTTAGAAAGATGCGGTTTTCAATTTTCGCTTAACCATGAAACAGCACGCGTCTTTTATTTTAAAATTGTTGCGTTTAAATTACAGCGTTATTAAATAGGGATCTGTAATTTTCGAACTCTAAAATCATGGATAACTTGATTTTTTTAAATTGAACGGTATAGCAATTTTTAGATAAATAGATGTAAAATTGAATTCTCTTTCGGTTTAATATGAGTATCATTGTATCTATCTCCAACGGTTTTGGAGATATTCGCGATTTTTCAGTTTCTCACGATAGATACGTATTGCGAAGCGACACCACCGGCCACCTTCCCCTCGCATTTCACCAGGCTTGGGACTGGCAGTAATAATACTGGCATGCTTAGAAAGTGGCCAACAGAACACAATACGACCATTTGAAACAAACAAAATTGTCTAAAAGATATTTGAGCGGCATTTATGCGGCATCTTAAAGTCAAAGTAGGCTTGAAAAACAAACTAGGTATCTAACCGTTATTAATGTTCCAAGTGTCAGAACTGACGTTTAGAGTACTGTTTGGTAACATAACAATTAAAGATGTCGCTTACTCGAGAAGAATTAGTAGATATGGTTTTCGTTCTCGGTGAATGTAACAGAAACGCTCTGTTAGCGTCAAGAGTTTACGCACAGCGCTACCCATGTAGAAGGCATCCAGATAGGCGAGCATATCTGCCGCTACTGGGTAGATAAATACGTAAATTCCTATATCGCCGCAATTTTAAAATAACTGGAAACGAGGCTTCGATTTACGCGTATGCATTCCGTGGCAATATCGTCAAAAATTTGGTTTAGGGATGTAACTTTATTGATCTGTGTCTCCCTTTACAAGTGAATAATATCCGCAGCTAAAAAAAACAATCATATCAAAATCGGAGGTGACTTGCTTATTAGTCACCATACCTTTTCCAACAGTGTTCTTGCAGTTTTATTTCATGTATGATAATATAAATACTATGTTTATAAATAAAAATGTACATTTTACAATTATGCTTATTCTTCACAACAAATCACATTTATTCCAACTAAAACGGAGTGTGGCTTTGATATGGGTTCCAGCGTGTACATTATCTTAACTAGCATTCTCCCACCTTCTCTCACTTCTCATAAAATCGTTTTTGTGTGAGCTACTGTGCGAGATTGCGGTCTAAAACCATCATTATTTACACAACTGGTCAAAGAGACACCCCTACTTTCTCAGACACCATCAGAAGGGTAAAAAGGGGTTGCTTACTGTCGGTTGCACATGATCTAGGGCGTAGATTTCCCTAGACTGTTTCTCTTATCACGTCAACAGATGCTACTGTCTGTGTGGGGACGAGAAAAACGTTTCTAGATTACAGAACTAGTAACAATGCATAATATATGTGAGCGGATTATTTGTGTGATATATCTAAGTTCTTTTAAAGTCGAAATACAGTGTGTATAATAACAAAAAGAGGTGAATGTTGATATTTTATTCTTCTTATATTAGTTAGATACAGTGTTGGGCAAAAACTAATTGATACAATTATATCTACAACGTTATTTACATTAATGGACCAGCTTGAATTGCAAAGTAATTGAATTATAATGTAATTAATTACGTAATTCAATTAAATAATTGATTAATGCCCAACACTGATTATACCCTAATCGTAAAAATTGCAAATAATTTTTATTTTTCTTAAAATATTATTGTATTGTCAGCAAGTGTAATAACGTTGTGGGGTTTGATCCTGTGTTTTTTTAACTTGTGCCCAAATTGTGTGAATTGTGTACTTATATAAATAAATAAATTGAATTAATAGATATTCTAAGATTGAAAGAAATAATTCAAAACTTAATTCAAGTACTTATAAAATAATAGGGAGAAATTTTATTTAGCCAGAAGTGGTATAATGTAGGCGAAATTTATTTATTTGGAATGTGGCTGGTTATTAAAATAAAAGATTTAAATTTTTTTACGTTTCGGCTTCTTTATTCATTAATTAAGCCTTCTTCAGAACTGAATGTATACGTTATCGCACAAAGGGTAAAAACACATAAAACTAACAATAACAATTTTTTTTTTTTATACATGTTAAAAATGTTTTTGTCTATAATGTTTAATTTAATTCGTCGTTTACAATTCTTTTAACATGTATAAAAAAAAAAAATTGTTATTGTTAGTTTTATGTGTTTTTACCCTTTGTGCGATAACGTATACATTCAGTTCTGAAGAAGGCTTAATTAATGAATAAAGAAGCCGAAACGTAAAAAAATTTAAATCTTTTATTTTAATAACCAGCCACATTCCAAATAAATAAATTTCGCCTACCTTATAAAATAATACTCATGACACCATTAACAAAAGACAACAAATATATACACTGAACCGCTAATTTAAATTAAATATACACCACGATTTGTATTCTAGAACGATCCATGCATTTGTATACACTATAAATTATCCTTTTGTTAACGGAATTTGTATTGTACGAGCCGTGAACACATGAACAGAAGCTATCCTATACCTAACAGCTTGTGTTATGTTAACTTGTCTGTCAAGCGTACGGGAATGGCAAACATTCCAATCTGTTGCTCGAAACATTGCCGTGGTATTTAGTCGGTAGGATGTTGAACAAATTGGAAACACTAATGTTAGCAGACTTGATTATGCGTGTCTGAGTTCTGCAGTAGGGACGTAAGATGAAACAGAAACTTGCTGCTGTACGAAGTTTCGCTAGTTTTTTACACTGCTCGTTTTGATGGTGCCTAAATAAATGTGTTTCCATAAATATTATAAAACTAGAATTTAACATTTATAGTATTTACATATATACCAAAGCAAAGATTTCATAACAAAATCTTAAACCTTAGTTCCAAACCCTAATTACTGTATTGTAATATAAAATGCTAGCCTACAAAGTGTCATTGTCTTTAATTCGCAGATCTATTTAATCTATTTAATAATTAACAATGGCAAATTGCAATCCTATTAATAATAAGCCTTGAGTTGTGTCTCTACTAATGCCTTCTATATATCAATTATCGCCGAATGACAATAGCTCCATTACTAGTCTTCCTGAATCATGCATGGCTTTGGTGATATAGAAATTTAATCAATTCCCAATGTCTGTTTAAATTATATAAAGTGACCAGTGATAAATGTTGGAACATACCTATAGGATTTTTTTTATATTAGAATATGGTAAAATATTTTTTGGAGGATAGGTTAAGCACATCTAAAAAGGCCAAGATTGTAAAAAATACACTGAAACAACGTACATTGTAAAATAACATAATATGACGTTGGCAATTTTGTAACCAACGTTATGTTATGGAATTTTGAATTTACATAATAAGTTATAGGAATACCTTTCCATAATTTCTGATTAAAATTTATATAGTAAATATTTGTAACTATAAACGGTAATTGACGCAGTAAAATTACATGAATTTGTATGCGTATTTACGTGGTATAATCTCAGAAGTGGATATGTTAATCTACCTTGTAACAGAAGTTCTAGAATGAAAATTATGTGCTTCAAGAAATAGTGAATTTTTAAGAATTTCTTCATTTATGACTTATCCACTTAACTAAGTTTGTGTATTAAAAATGTATGATTAAGATTATCTAAATCGGAAAAAGCATATATAATTGTCTGCAATGATGAATCAGACAAAAAATGTTCACATTGTAATATAACATACATATGTAATAATATATTTAATAACAATATTTTCATATTTTCTACCTCTATTTCGCTTGATATATACAAGAAGTTTCGTTGTGACATGTTTTGTTTTTTTTTCAATTGTATCAAGATCTTCATATGCTCTTACTTGATTACTGCTCATTTATAATGAATTGTTAACAAGATTACTGTCAACGTTGATTTTATCAAAATGATTTCGGGTTATTTGTGATGATAAAGCTTGCAACATTAGTGTACATCGTTTGAAACTTACAGTTAGATATAAAAGGGCAAAGCACGTTCTCAGCATTTTTAATATGTTCAGACACATGTAAAAGAAACTGTTTGTTATTCTTAGTATTGTAAGTGCAAGTACTTTCAGAGCATGAGTATGTTTTGGGAGTATCTTTTTGTTGGAGGTTATGTACTCTAAGTATGTACTGCTTGAAGCGTGCATACGTTATAAATATCATATTGTAATCCTCACAAATACAATAACAAGAAACATTAAGTGCCAAATTATTATGCACATGCGAAAATTCCTTGCGCGTTGCACATGCGCTGAGTGTTTCCAGGATATTTTAAAGAATTTTCCATTGTAAAATCGATTTCATAAACGGCAGGTGATATTTCATATGCAATTACATATTACCTTATATATTATGCAGTTCTGCTTAATTCAGTTTGCAATTATGTAAACATTTTGGAATATCTAGTGATGGGTGGAGACTGTGGCTTGAAAACTATAACAAAAATCCAAAAGAAAAAATCCCTTACCACAAAAATTAAAAAGATAAAAAATCTAAATACGTATTTCGGCAACTGAGTTGCCATCTTCAGTAGAAAACAAGAGTAGTGTTAAACGTAGTGTTTTCGGCTAAGGTAAACCTTGGAAAATAAGCTCTTCACCAAATCACTAGTGGAATACTCATCCACACGTCAGTTGAATAGCATTTTTAAAGAACAGGATCTTCAAATTGCATTTAAGTCGAGCAGTTCATTAAAATCTCTCTTGGGGAACACTAAAGATAAAATTGAGGTAGATAAAAAATCTGGGATTTATGAAATAAGTTGCAGAGATTGTAATCAAAAATAGGTGGGGCAAACTAGGCGTTCAATCTCTACTCGTTATAAAGAACATATTGCACATTTCAAATACAACAGACCAGATAAATCTAGCGTTGCTCGACATATTTTAGACACAGGTCACGGTATACCTACAGATAGTCTTAGGCTAGTTAAAACTGTAAATAATTTTAGAGAATTAGATAGTTACGAAAGTATTTATATACCTACTTAAAAACAAATATAAATTAATGAATTCCGACAAAGGACCAATATCTGAGTCCAGCTTATACGAATTATTGTTAACTTAATTGGTCACGCTCCATTAGATTTAGATAGTATATAAGCCTTGTTGTTTGTAAAGGATGTTATTCCACTAGTGATTTGGTGAAGAGCTTATCTTCCAAGGTTTACCTTAGCCGAAAACACTACGTTTAACACTACTCTTGTTTTCGACTGAAGATGGCAACTTAGTTGCCGAAATACGTAAGATTTTTTATCTTTTTAATTTTTGTGGTAAGGGATTTTTTCTTTTGGATTTTTGTTATATTTTGGAATATGTTATTGAAAATTACATCAATTTTTATCAGTGTATAGTAGTATGGCGCTAAATTTCAAAAACATTCAATTAATCGACAAAAAGTTAGTTCGGATGACGTGATATCCAAAAAAGTTTCTTAGAATTCAATGCTGATGTCGTATGCGAATTTCTGTAAGTATATTTTAACAAAATTAAAAATCATAATTTTCCCAAATGTTTAAGTAAAGTACCTCTTTTCATGTTTGGTTTTATAGTATATATATTATATTCATATTTAATCTGTATAGTTTTTGTTTAATCATGGATAAGCGAGTACATACTTGCTTGTACACAAACACAGGGCATTGCGTTTCACATTACAAAGGTGCTGGTGTTCATTCGCGTTGCTATTTCAGGAGCGTGGCGGACTTAACGACGTCATTAGCGTTGAATTTCCGGCCGTCGCGACGTGCAAGTGACGCGCTTTCGAGAAGGCGCTACGCGGCGACATCAATCATAATTAGCGATACTTTCGCAATAAAGGCGTGCTCAGCCGGTGCCTTGATGGCTAACGGCGATTTATACCGTTAAAGTCCAACTGATGTAACAAGGAAATATAGCCGCGTTACAAATGTTGGGATGCTAGCCAATTGGTGATCTTGATGTTATATTTCCATTATGTTGTGGGAACAGTATACTGGGTTACTGAATTTAATTGTGCGCTGTTACTACATTTTTATTTATACTGGGTGGTTTTTTATCTTGATACAACGGAATATCTCTAAAACACTGCATCAAATCAAAAAAAGATCTTATAATAAGATTTGTTATAATGCAGGAGGCTTACTGAATAGTGCTGAACTCGATCCCCCACCTCACCCCCCAGAGTGGGAGGGGTGACAACTTCGAAATCTTAAATGGGAACCCCCATTTTGTATTGCAGATTCGGATTCTACGTCATCAAGTATGTAGGTTTTGTTTGAAACTTTTTTTTCGATTCGTAATAGATTGCGCTGTAATCGCAAAAAACATGATTGTGAACATCTAGAAAAAAATATACAAAAAAGAGAAGCAAGCAAACATGATTTTGTGTTTTTTTTTTTTATTTCAACATTAAATAACATTTCAAAAAGCCATTCAACAACGAAGAACTTTACTTCATCATACCCATTTCAGAAAATGTGTTTGAAAATGTGCCCTTCCACTTCGATACATTTATTTATTCGCAATTGGAATGATTGCATACAACCGAGAAGTGTTTCCGGCGTAATCCTAGAACAAGCGTTGGTGATTCGCTCAATCATGTTTTCCCTCGTGGTTGGCACTTCTGTATAAATTTCAGACTTTAAGTGGCCCCACAAAAAGAAGTCAGGGAAAGTAAGATCTGGCGGTCTTGCAGCCCAAGACACTGGACCACCTCTTCCGATCCATCGACGATTGTAGGCTCTATCTAATACTTCTCGTGCTATTCTTGATTAATGTGCTGGACAACCGTCACGTTGGAACCACATTGTTTGTCGTACGTCCAAGGGAAGGTCTTCAAGTAACACTGGAAGTTCGTTCTGCAAGATGTTTCGATATTTTTCACCATTTAAGTTTCCATCGATGAAATATGGACCAATAAGCTTATTGCCAATTATTCTACACTAAACATTTACATTTCAAGGATGTTGATGTTCAACTTTTCGATACTCCACCAATGCATGTTGTGCCGATTTACCGTACCGTGATTTGTGAATGTCGCCTCGTCGGATAATAATACTCCAGCAAAAAAATTGGGATTATCTTGTATCCGTTGAAGCACCCATTGACAAAATCGCAATCGATTTTGAAAATCATCGTCATGAAGTTCTTGATGCATGGAAACTCTAAATGGATGATATTTCCTACGCTTCAATATTTGGCAGATAGTGGAGTGAGAAATTCCTGATCCGCGAGCTATTTCTCGAGTACTAATGTGCTACTGCAGCTAATACCGCGATTTCATTATTTTCTCCAGTAATTGTTTTTCGGTGATTACGTTTTCCTGGCTGTTAAGTTCCCTCCCTAGAGAATCGCACCTTGTCGGGAAAACGTTGTGAATAAAGATTAACAGCATAATCGATATTCCTACCACTTTCTCCATAGATGTAAATCATTTCAATTCTCTCGTGTAATGTTATAGCCTCCATTACTGTTCAAATATTCAACACTAACTAATTTGTATTGGATTAATAATTAATAATCTAAATGGGGATCGGACAATGAGTAAGTATTCACAGCTTGTCAAGTACTGAATAAAGTACGGTTTTGTATCGTTGAATAGACAGTTGTTCCCCCTCCCACTCTGTGGGGGTGAGGTGGGGGATCGGGTTCAACACCATTCAGTGAGCCCTCTACATTATAACATATCTTATTAAGATCTTTTTTTGATTTGATGCAGTGTTTTAGAGATATTTCATTATCTCTAGATAAAAAAATCTCACCCAGTATGGACTTAAAGATAATCCGTCAATCTTACCTGGGTTTACGAAAGCATATGGACAAAATTTCGATTTCATTACACTCACCATTATTAAGCGGTACACTGATTAGACTGAAGCAATGAATATCCCAATTTCTGAAGCTTGTAGATATATAGGGGCGCTCGTTTAAGGTGAGATTTCCTAATTGCTCAAGTGGCTCGCGTATTAATTAAGTGGTACCGTCTAGCAGGTCTTCGGCAAGGGGTTTGGGGAATCGGCGAAAGCTGTAAGCGACCTTTGTCAACCCCATTCGCTGTTGTTATACGCGTTGTCGAAGCGAGCAAGTTCACGGACGAAATTTCGTCCGTTCAATTACCCTTATAAATGACAATGGCGCCCTCTCTCTGTATTATGTTAATTTACACAGAAACGATGGTATTATTCCGTGCGTGTATTGTTTCGTATTCAGCATCGTCACAACCGAGAGATGATTTGATCTCGTATGCGAAAGAGGTTGAGAACTTTCTTGCCTTTAAACTTTAGGTAAGTATAATACCAAGGGAATTTGAAGAAGGTTCCCCTCTCTGATAGTAAGGAAAAGTAAGAACATGAAAAATTAATTAGGCAACTTGGCGAAACCCACCCCGAAAATTTTCGCTTTTATATTTCTGCGCCAAAAAAATAAGAACAGAAACATGAGGTAGGAATACAATTTCGCCTTAATGAACCGCCTCCTCCTTTCCTTAGATCTGCATTATTTACAGAGGCAATTCCAGCGCTAATTGAAACTGTACGAGGTGGCTGGCTTGTAATATAATCCTTTGCATAATGTTCTTTTCTCGAGGACGAAAAAAATTCTCAGTTCGTCTACATTAAGCGCTGAATACAAATGGGATAATTTTTGGTATCTGCCCGTACAAATCAGGGCACCTTCATGTTATTTACTTGACAATACGTAAGTCACAATTTGTTTTAATTGTATTAATAATAATTATAGTGCCTCTTTCTAAATTAAGTGACTACTGCACATGTCCATTAGTGATGGGGCAATCAGGTGCAAAAAGTATCCGATAGGCTTAAACGGATATGTAGTCATTACGCTAAATAAAATCGGAATTTTTTCTTAACGATTCGGATTCTTTTACTAAACGATTCAAGTATCGGTTCATACAGGTACCGACTATTTTTAGTCGATAAGGAAAAAGATTCGTTAAACAAAATATAGGCGAGCCGGTCCACGTCCTTGAAAATAGTACCTACAAACATATATATGTATATATTGCTATGATTTCATGCAACCAAACCTCTACAACTTACAGCAACATACGCAAAGTATTAAATTATGTACCTATATAAATGTATTTTGATTTATGTATTTATCTATTTTGTAAATTTATTGTAAAATCTAAACTAAACACTCACTATATCGTATCTAATTTAAAAAGGGCACGTTTCCATGGATTTTTAGGTATAAAGTTCCTTCGCTGATCGTTCGAACGTGGGTTGTTTAAGGTTTCATATCGTTGGAAACGATATTCTTTCATCGTTGCTGGGGTCTGTTTTGCCTTAGAGATATGAAAGTTGTTTAAAACAATTGTGGGGACTTCTTTTTCGATATTTTCCTGAGTTGGTTGTATTTTCGAATAACATCTAGAAATTTCAAAATTTAAATCACATAAGAGTCTTTTCACTTAAGATTTACTTGCCAATTAATAATTTTTTGCTAATCGGATGTTACAATAAAGCTAAAACAAACGACGACGCAGTGCTGAAATGGTTATTACCGCACACTGTGCTGTAATGAGCACTGGTGAGACGCTTGCCGGAATGTAATATGGGCGATTCATGTGCAAATTAGAAAAAATACTGTCAAAAACTCGTGTCACAATGACTTTGTAATGCACCTTCATTGAATCAGTTATTCAAACTTGTACTCGCATTACATAAACGTCATTGCGACACTTGTGTTTTAAAATACTATTACCATACATCTATATGTATATAAACTAAAATTTGTTTTGCATTTTAAGTACATATTGAAATACATATTTATGTCTTTAGTAGAAACTTTATGTTTTTAGGGTCTACTTTACCTTTCCCATTTTAAGCATTTTTTTTTCTTTCAGTTTATAAAATCAATTTTTTATTAATCTCTTTGGATTACATAAAATAGTGATCCTCACTCCATGAAACAGTAGTATGAATTCCGTAGCGGAATCTAGTTAACGCCGAAGCCGAGTACATTTAACTCCGTAACCTAACACTGTGAAGGTGTTGACGCAGCACCGCAACTGGGTTCATCTAACTGCAACACGGAGTTCACGTTACACCATAACGGAGTGCTTGAAACTCCACAAAGGAATTTATCCAACTCTGTAACGGAGTTCTGCTAACAAAAAAAAAAGGGTATTTTAACTCTGCAACAGAGTAACGATCACACCGCCTCGGGTTAAAGCCAACTCCAAAATCAAAGAATTTCAACTCCATTAGGATAACAACCAACTTTGCACAGAAGAAATTTTACACCGTAAAGTGAAACTTTAGCTACGTTAAAGTGTAATTTAACTCCGAAGTACGGATATTAGTATTAAATTACACAACTCCGTCACGTTTAACTACTTGTGCATTTGGTCGCGAGGGAACTACCAGACGGTGAGAAATCGGTGTTGAATCCAACACCGTATTTCTTTGTGTGTATAAACCATTGCTCACTTGCAATCATTAAAATACTGTTGAGTCAACTCGGAATCTGACTCAACATTTTCTTTCTTTCAGTGTACACAGCGCAATCCAAGAAATATCAGCTCATGCTTCGAAAAATGTTTATCGTTTAAATATAAATATTCTGCATCTATATAGAGCAGTAGTTCCTTTTCATTGCAACAAAACCAATTTTCGTTACAACACACCATTATGCCTGGAGGGGCATATGAATACGGTTAGAAGTTCGAAGTCATCGTTAAACGCGCGTAGAAAGCTTTTCCCGTTTTTATGCGTTCGTTGAGCTTGCCTTCCCGTCGGCGATATCGCTAAGGGAAACTAACGGGAGCGCCTTTTTTCCCTCTTTACCGGGAGCCCTATCTTCGTGTCTCCGCCTTACGCTAGCGGGTAGTCGATGGCTGTCACGCGAAATTCATATTACAATAAATATATTCGTAATACCGACTGAGTCGGGCGATTCCCTATAAAAGATTTTTATTACCCATGAAGCGGTATCGTTACCTTACAACAACAGGAACCTATTAGGCGAATTAAACGGATATCAGTGGATTTTGTATCATTAAAGTAATTTCGGATCATTCGTACTAGCGATGCATTTATCATGATGTGGCAGTCGTAAATGTTGGTTTCAAATCATTAAATTACGTTATTAAAAAAGGTAGTAGTCTATGTGAGATTAATGACAAGTATTCATTAATATTAGAGAGTTTAAGCAAACTTTACGGTGAACGTTTACGTTAAAGTTGACGTCACTGCGAATGCACGCAATTTAACGTACGCTAAAGTTTAACGGACGCACGATGGTCGAAATACACTTTTTCGCATGTATTATACCAGGACAATTGTTCCAATGTTGGAGCAGCTTCTGCTGTGCCCATACCATGATTTGCTGTTTAGCTACCGTAAGTGCTATGTCAATGGCAGGTTCTAGTCCCTGCACTGAGAAAAATGGATTGTAGAAATTAGATCGTAAATCTCTTTATGTTAATTACTAACATAATTATTGTCAAAACGACAATATGTGGCGTATTAAGAGTAAAATAACCAGATGTTAGCATGCTTATAGTAAGAGGCAAAATCTGGATGTTACCATCTACATCTTATGGATGTAACAATTAATATACTCTATTGCTGAAAGCCTATATAATGACGTGGATTATATAGATAGTCGCTGGGATGGACTGCGATATTATCAGGTATTCGATGCATATTCAATTTCTAACATAAATGTTTGTAACGCTCTTCCCACCCCTTGCTCTATTCATTGTCGATCTTTACCGAAGAAATCGACCAATCAGCTGTTTTGCCACTGACACGTGTTATGTACGTGTGGTACAGGTGTACGTATTCGTGTCGGTGTATGTTTATGTCTCGTCCTCGTTGATTGTTGTGCATCGTGAGTAGAAATGGATGCAAACGTGGAAAACATTTTAATCGAGTGCGGGTTTCCAGAGTTAATTGATATATTCAAAGGCAAGTAATAGATATTATATGCATATACTTCGTGGTGGGTACTTTATGCTTTGATAGCACATTAACCTAAATCTAACCTACTAGTGATTGTTATGTTAATGAAAGTAATACACTTTGGATTTTTGTAATAATGGTTTTAAGGTCAAATAAAAAAATAAAATCAATATTATAGTTTTTATTGTGTAATATTCCACTTTCCCTATCCATGAACTGAGTAAAACCTTGTATAGTACTATATTTTAAATTACAGGTAAGTATCGCTGTATAGTGCCCGCATATGATCCATTATATTATTGTTTACTATCTACTATTTTAAATGCTAAGAGACGTTAGATTATTATAGTAAAAAATAATATTGTAAGTACTACAAGGCTATATAGTAAGTATGAGCATCATGTATCGTACATAGTAAAATATTACATTATACTCGGTACAATAAAAAATTTAACAGTTATTATCAAATATAGTCAGTGCTACTAGACATTTTTTTCACATTTACTAACATGTATGCTCAAATTAATAATACAAATATAGTACACCAACTTACGACTACCATACAAGTTAATAAAAACTATTCACAGAAATTTACTATACAGATATTGTCACCGGTAATATAAAATATGATTGTCCCTATAGGAGCTATAAAATATATTAAAGTATACTATATTTATGTTAAAGAGTACAATCTATTTCTCTCAGTGTGGAAATGCTGCGAAGCACCTTTTTTTTCGAGAGTGTCTGCTTCCTCATTGCCATGAATGAGTGAGTGCCTTGGAGATATAGCTTATTGGGCGTCCCCACTGTATTTAGAGTGTTTTTAGAGCACTAGATAAGCCTCGAATGCATTTATGCGCCTCTAGTGCTTTCAGCACCGCCTGACTGTCTTTGAATGCTTTTATTAATATCTGCTTGATGTTTTTATCTAAAATCTCTCTAACACACATCTCAATTTCGTAGAATTTAGCCTGAAAAATCGTTGTGTGTTGTCCCAGGTTGTACACACTAAAAAAATGCAAGTTTTGCTGTGGTTCTGGCTTGCAGCGTTTTCTGCCACCATGCTATCGCTCTATAGATTATGGTTGGACGAACTACCATCACATATAATTTTGATATACTTTTGTATCTAATTATCTTTTGTAGTTTCTGTTGTTTTATGTTGTTAAAGTAAAACACACTTATGCCGGTCACTGTATAAAACAAACGAAGCTTTTTGGACTGCCTAGAAGAAAGCATTTATTCTTTTAAAATACCAAATTTTTGTGTGCCTGCAGAATTTCCTTTCCCTTTGCAGTTTTTCCGGAGTGTATCCTCTGGTAGAAGTTGATAAAATATTTTTAAGTGGTACGTTTTAAAATAGTCCTTGCGACCTTCAGCTTTACCGGAAACTCTCTACATTTGAATGATCTTCGCCACGATAACCATCCATCATCGTATAATTATCGAAAGCGAAACGATCCCACTCGTTGCGTTGACAAATGGCTGAAACTGGCACACTAAGGACGACCCGGCGTCCTATATAGATGTGAATCTCTCTATTCATTACGCTGATACGGGATAATAATAATTTAAGACGTTAATGGAAGTGTCTCTTCGGGCGCGTAGGGCGCAAACTTCGACTTGCCGTCATTTCAATAAAAGCTCGCTCTTCGCACCGCTTAAAGGGTGGCTCTGATAGCGTAAGGGTATTGCGCGAGAGTCGAGGCAATCCGGGAATAGATGCCGATCTTATACACTTGACATGCTATCGCTCTCGTCAACTTAATGCGGAGATGTCACAGTGTTTGTATTATACCTACTACGTGTTGTACGATATGACGCTGCGCTGTCGTAACTGTAGTGGAAGCGCTCTCTGTCACCACGCAGAGGAACGAGCGCTTATACTGCTAACAATAAGTTAAGAGTGGCAAACGTCACTTTGCCATTTACGTTCTGATTGATGGATGATGGCTTGGATGCTTTGTGCTCTATTTGTGTACTGAATATTCTATAAGGGAAAAACGCAAGTGTCTGACAATAATAAAAAAAAAATCGATGCTTGGTATAGATTTCATAAGATTTACGCTCTACACAGTTTAATGGAGGAGAAAATAACAGAGGTATTTTAAAAGCGATTTAGTTAAACATTTATTAAAAGGAATTTAGATAGTACGTTATTTTTTAGTAAATGGAAAATAAAAAATCTGATATTTTGATGTAAAAACATATCACACATAAAAATTAACACGTACAAACACAGAATTCAGAATACAAACAATGAAAATGCAAACATATTCATTGATTTTTTTCTTATATTAAGAGAAAATGTTAATTTAAAATCCATCATTTGAGATTGTCGTGTACAAGTTATAATTTGGGTCTATTTATGTTTTAGAAAGCCCGATTTAACTACCATTTAAAAATTTGACTTCTCAAACTAGAGTCATCTAGTGACAGAATAACAGAAACTGAAAAAGTAAGGTTGACAGATATTGCCATGGATAGTTCCATTATGCGTTAATGCATATCTAGAATTGTGCATACGCGTAAATCGAAGCTTCGTTTCCTGTGTTCAAGGAAAACCTTGAGATTCAGCAATCGAAGACATACTAGGAAGCAAGGGCTCGAGGGAAGCGCGTATGGAACAAATCGAGGAGTTGATTGTGTGTGTGTGTGAATACTATTTCTCAAATTAATGATTTACTAGTACTACTTAGAATTTTTAAAAGAATACGCTATTGCGGCACAAGCTAACGCATGGAATGATGCACTAAAACTGTGCTATTTTATGAATTCACTGGAAAATAGTGCAGCAATTTGGTTTCGTAATTTTGCCAAACGAAATCCAAACGCTACGTGGTTAGGAAGCCTAAGGGCTTTTAAGTGTAAACTTATAGGCCGAATTACGAAGATGATTTGAATTTACGGTTGTTAGTTGTCAATTTTAGTTTGTTTCAGAATAAGAGAATTATTAAGATTTAATGTGTTATCGAAGCAGAATATTAAACATTAGTGAGGAAGAACCATTATTAACCGTAATAAACAATTAAAAATGTGTTACGATGTAATGTGCATGTTTCCAGGCATCTCAAGTGAATTGTTTGACATTCTCTTAGGAACTCGTTTGAAAGAACGCATCCGACAAGATCATAGAATAACCAGACCAGAATGGTGACTCTCCCGACTAACCTGCGATCGAGTTTTACGGCGCCTTCTGGGTGTCTTGTGGAACTAAAATTATGGCGCGAAGTTTGAATACCGATATAATTTGAATTAGTACTTTAAATTTGCATTTAGAATTTTATAAATAAAAAACTGAAATTTTTTTTAATTTCTTTATTAATATTACAAAAATACAATAAATTAAATATACAGAATACTAGTTCCTATGGATTGGTCAATAACATATGTAAATATATAAACATAATATACTTGTCGTGAAATAAAAACTTTTTTAAAGAAAACAATCATTTTAAATTTAACATTTTAGGAAGCAAATATAAGAAATGAAGCAATAAATTACGTAAATAGTAAAAGAAAAACAATATAAATGAATTGTATAGGGTGTTCATCCCTCGTCATTTGCCAAGGACTAAGGAAAACTATGAAAACCTCACTCTGAAAGCGAACATCAGCATTCCAACACCGAAACCTAGGACTGATAGTGAGACAGATAAAATTCTCCACGGCATCTAAAAATTGTATTATTTCTGCTGATCCATCTGCTTCTTGAAATGATTCCATATCTACATAATAAGAGATAGCAAAAAAAAATTCAATTCGTACTAAAAGAATTTTATAACTTACTATTTTTAGCAAAAAATCCCATTAGTCCTCCCACAATTCCGCTTAGTTGTTTCATATACGTCCCTTTATAGGGCAAGACTCCTAACGTTATGTGTTTAATAGTCAATATTTTGAGCCAAACCGTTAAAAGATTCATTAAATGTGGATAATCAAAGGAATAATTTCTTGGTGATGGATGCAGCAGGGATAAAAATTTGAATTAAAGGTGTTGCACTCTCATAAAAAGAGAAAAAACACTGGTTGCTTCCAGTTTCTGTAGATGCCTTCTACAAGAAACACTAATAAGTGATCTGCCAATTGCAATTGCTGTTCTTTTCCAAAATCTACGAAGCGTTCAATAAAATTTCTCCTCCTCGAGTACTGTGAATTTGGTTTCTTCGTGTGTCGCAATTTGTAATGCAAAAAAAACGGTTTCTTTCTTGAAAGTTCCTCTAAAAAAACCTAAAGAAACAACACTCATACTAAATGCTTGCCAACAAAATGATTTATTGATATATTACCTGGGATATTTTAAGTTGGAATTGAGTTCCTAATAAAATATTTTCCATTTCGACATTATGTGATAAAATGAGACGTACAAACAAACTTAATTTCCGAAAATTTCGCCAATTTCAATCAGAAATCACAAAACGAAATGATAAGACAATTTCAATTACATACAATTAATATGGAAAGGGTGCATTTTGTGAAGAACCTTGGTGTTTCTATTCTAAAATTAAATTAATAATGCCTTTTTCACTCACCCAGATTTTTTAATCCGAAAAACTAATATTGAAAACCCACCCCTATAAAATAGAACGTGTGAAGTGAACATTCCCTACATTGGTAATAAATTGGCCGGTGAAAAACCGGGGTTTACATTAGGCACCTGTTGTAATTTTTTACGTAGAATCGAGTATGCGAACTGTACATACTTCAACGGTCATAAATCAAGTGAAATCCTAGTTGGAATTTAACGCCCATTTAAAAGTGTTTAAAAATCGACAGTGGCTTTCTGTTTTTTTTTTTCCTGATTTAAAAAATTTAAAGCAGAAAAAACAGTAATGGTAATTTTGTGAGAGCTAACTTTTGATGTTGTTCGGTGATTAATTGGTTTGTAGCCGTTTTGGAGTGAGACTATACCATTTTGTATTTTAAAGTGTTCTCTGATTGTTTGGTACTGAAAGCAGTAGTTACGTCAAATCGTTTAAAGATATATGGGCGTCATTGAATTTATATTAGATCCTCCTGAATGCTTCATCAATCCATTATTCATTTCCATTCATCCTAAACGAATGGAGATGCTACGATAATAGATATACATTCTAATGCAAACAAACATCTAATGGTAACTTTAAGATATAATAGAATGTGGGTGCAATTTAAGAGTTTAAAACTTACTGCAACGAGTAGTATATTATCTACCACACTTTTAGAGTTGTTTGATGAACTCCAGGATAACAACATGTTTTCTAACGTTCCCTGAAGAGCCATTTAATTCCGCTGAAGACGAGACGAGATATACAACTCACCATCCTTTCTATGGGAATCGTAAAACAGGAAGTGGTATAGTTTACAGTACATTTTATGGCTTCGACGAACTACATTTAAATTCTTAATGTCTCAATTACAATAGAGCGGTATAACGTTTGTTAACACCGCGGTCTATATCGAAAGAATCAGATAAACTTTACTAAACTCCACGTAAAAATGCAATTAGGAGTTCGCTGATGTAAGGCCTAAGATTAATTGCAAAGTGATGGTACTCCGAAAAGTTGGATTTCTCCTGCTGCTGCGTCTGACGCCAAAGATACCAACCCTTAAGTTTCTATGACAGTTGTGAATGTATTCGCGTCAAATGGGGGTTGGTATTATTCCAATATCTGCAGTTGTGAGGATTTACTTCACCATTTAATGAAAAAGAGCCTAGAAACATGGTTACACGTATATGAAGCTAACTGCCCGGAAGAGGCATTCAACATTTTTCTAGATCTTTTTAAATATTTTGTGGGTCTATGTTTTCCGCTAGTAAGGTGCCTAAAATATACTTCTCACAGCGAATGGGTTACTCCTGAAATATTACAACTTCAGAATAACCTATTATTCTTGAAATCTCTCAGTACAAAAAATATTATTTTTAAACCTGATTATCTGAAATATGAAAAATACTACAATGATGTACTTGCTTTAAAAAAGAAAGAAAACAATGACTTTTATATATTATCAGCAAAAAATAAATCCAAAGCTGTCTGGGACGTAATTCGGAAAAATTCTAATACTAATCATAAAACTAATAAACTTCCTAATTGTTTTGATGATCCATATGAGCTTTGTAATGCTTTTAACGATACTTTTTTGAAGTTATGTAATGTGCAATCATCATCACAAACTGAATTGCTATATCCCGAAGAGTACTTACCTGTACAACAAAATAATAGTTTTTTTGTTTCTCCGGTGATTGAAGGGGATGTGTTGCGTGTTATAAGACGTTTGAGTTCCACTCGTGCTGTGGGCCATGATGGCATTTCTACATGCCTGATTAAGCGTGTTGCGAATCACATTGCAACACCATTACTTTACCTACTCAATCTTTCATTTAATAAGGGCATTTTTCCTGCCAGTTTAAAATTAGCGCTTGTTATTCCAATTTATAAAAAGGGAGATGTGAACAATTTAAATAACTATCGACCGATCAGTATATTACCGATCTTTTCCAAAATTTACGAATTAGTTATGAATGAAAAACTTCTAAATTTTTCTAATAAATACAAATTATTTTCGCTGTGCCAACATGGATTTTTATTAAATCGATCTGTTAACACTGCTTTGTTTAAATTTATTAACCAGGTATCCCTAGATATTGATGCTGGGTACTCTACTCTTGCCTTATTTATTGACTTATCTAAGGCTTTTGATAATGTTAGTCATGAAGTCTTACTATCAAAATTAGAACGGTATGGAGTTAGAGGAACCTCGTTAGCGTGGTTTAGAAGTTATTTATTACTTCGGAAACAAAAAGTAATTATGAACAATTATGAATCTAAAGTGTCTGTGCTTAGAAGTGGTGTTCGCCAAGGGTCCATTCTAGGACCTACAATGTTCCTGATATATATAAATGATTTGCCACTGCATATTACCGATATGAGTAATATTACTCTGTTTGCTGATGATAGTACAATCGCGTTCAGAAGTAACAACTTTGAAGATCTAATACACATTGCAAATGTAAGCTATACTAAGTTAAATCAATGGATATCTTTTAATCAACTATGTATAAATTTAGATAAAACCCAGTGTATACTTTTTCGTAATCGGTTTAAATATGATATTAGTAATTTTACTCTTAACGGTGAATATATTAAATTCACGGAATCTGCTAGATTACTTGGTGTCTTTCTCGATGAAAATTTGAAATGGAACTGTCATATGGAATACCTTTCTAAAGATTTATCGGAAATATGTTACGCTCTTAATAACTTAAAAAAATCGTGCTCTTTATCTACAGTAAAAACTTTTTACTTTTCAAATTTTCACTCGAAGATGGCTTTTGGCATCATACACTGGGGTTCAGGATGGAATGCTGACCGTATATTCTTATTGCAAAAACGGGCAGTTAGGATCATGTACAATTTACCACATCATGAATCGTGTAAAGAAACATTCAAAAATCAGGGTCTGCTGACCTTTGTCAGCATGTAGTGACATGTAGTGTAGTGCAATAAATTAATGATAAATTTCTTCTCGAACGTGCAAAAGCATCTCGGGCTGTTATAGTGGCGGCAGTATCGATAATTCTTTGCCGTAGCTCATCAAGATTATGAGTGCGAGCATGTTCATAACTATAAACTTTTTGTTTAATGTACCCTCAGAAAAAAAAAAAAAATCTAGGGGCGTTAAGTCTGGAGATCTAGGCGGCCATGCATTGGGGTTCTCGTGCTTATAAGTAGACCAGACCACTTTCCATGCGCGCCATGTGCGCCGGTATGGGAGTGTATTTCGTAATATACTTGAATATGCGATAGAATAGGGACGCAACATGAGCTTGTTACCGATATAAGTATAGAAGTAAAGACATTTATTCTAGCAGAAATAATTAAGTATACGTTTGGTTTTCTGCTATTAAAGTAATATGCATAAGCACACGAAAAAGAAGAATAGTACGTATTATAGCAGCGTTGTATCTACGTATAAATAAAATGGAAAATGTATGAAATCAGTGATGGTGTGCACGACAGAGGAATTAAAAAAACACTTACCGTTTTAAGCGTCTTCCAAGAATTGACAAACTGGATAAACTCGACTGACTGCTTTTTATTAGTTCTGGTGCAATACAGTCCTCCTCACATCGACGCACATGGCGCGCACGAAAAGTGATCTGCTCTACTTATAAGTCTTTCAGCAAATGTTTCTCCCAAAAATACTGCACTGCTCTTGCTGTGTGGGCAGGACAATCGTCTTGCTGACACCAAATGCTTCGAACATCAATGTTTAGGGCTTGCAGTGCCGGTATGAACTAAATGGACCAATGATATTATTTCCCAAAATACCCGCCCACACGTTTAATTTTTAGGGTATTGAGTGCAAAGACAAAGCGAAAGGTGTTCATTTGTGGTTGACAAATATCTAGTAGCTGCTGAATTATAGTGACCGTGCAAATAAAATGACTGGATCACAATTTTGTAACTGCGACACCCATGCCTTTTCAAAATGTTCCTCACAGATTGTTGATTTACGCCAACTTGCTCAGCAATTTGCCTAGATGAGCATGGCTCGCTATTTTCGACAGCGTTACATAGATTGATCTTTCGTTGTCCTCTTTGTTCGCTTATTCCTTTTACTGCCGTTCTTTCCTCATATCAATACAATTTTGGCAATTGGCAACACAATAGGTTCAATCAAACTTGTGTACAACATTTAACACAGTCGCTACAGTTGGAACCGTCCTATTTGGAAAAGAAAATATGAAGCGGCCGACTACATCTTCAGCACTACTGCTCGAATAGTACCATTTAATCATTTGTACCTTTTCTTCATTTGTGTAAATTAACATGATTAATGATAGAAATGTGTCCCAACTTTAGACCATGTAGTTGTACCTAGAAAAAGCAGGGTGCGCTACGTTGGGTGTTTGGCGCGAAATTTAAAATGAAATATATAGGGTGTAGGTATTACATAATGGTTGTTTGGACTGGGGAGCGCGTAACTTGCAAACTGCTACTCTTGCGGAGACGAGAGAACTCAATTTTGTTTGTTAATGCTATTTTCTATATGCACCTTGTTGTATTTGCACACCATAGTGTGTTAATAAATAGAACAATAATACGAATAGAAAACAGCATTAATCATTTTTAAGTTCTTCTCGTCTCCGTAAAGTAACAGTTTTCAAGTGACGCGCTTCCTAGTCCGAACAACAATTATTACATATCGGAAGCAAATGTTTTATAAAAAGACTTCAAATTTGTTTATTATTATTTCAGTAGTATAGTATACGGAAATACAATGAATAAAACAGTAAAAACACTGAATAGAAGAATTAACCGCAATCTAAGAGCTCCATATATAATAACTACAATAATAAAAAACAATAAAAAAACTTACTTCTTTTCAGATTTCAATTATTTACTTCTATATCTTTGCAAAAATTCGTCTGACGTATTTCGCGAATCCTTACCACTTAAATATCGGGAAGCTCCATTGCAATGATTAAAAATAATAAATTTTATGGACTGTAATACAATTGTTTTGCTAAGGCTAGCTTTACGCACATCACATTTAATTAAATATCTTAAATCAATCTTATTACAAATATGCACTAATGTATATATCTATAATTTGGATAATTTTTTTTTATGGCAAATATGTGGTAGCATATTCATAGAAACGCATAAATTAATTTCACGTTTCCAAAAAATTCGTCGTTACAATATTGCAACCTGTGCTCCGGTGAAAATTCCAACGATTCGGTGAATAGGTGGTGACTAGACGCTGGAGCTTGAGTAATACTGTTCCGACATTCAACACAATTGCCCACAGATAATAATACTTTTTTAATAATATATCCCTAAACAAAAGACAGTGCTTCCTTGCTCACTGGTACTGTTCCCGCACTTATGTTTACTATAAGGGTAATGTTTTCCACATCTTCCACAACTTGTGGTTGTTTTGTTTTAAAAATCTTCGTAAGGGTAACCAGCGCGGCGGGCGGGGGCGGCCAAAGCGCTGGGTGGTGTGCAGAGGCTGGCGTGCCTGTGCGCCACGGGGGCGTTGAGATCGACCCCTACCGCCGCGATTGAAGTAATTCTGAACCGGCCACCATCTTTGTACAAGGAGCCGCAAGGTCCACAGTACACAGACTCTTACATAGTCAAGTACCGATAAGTAAATCGCACGGGGCTGACTATAAAAAGCTGCTAGACGAACTCAAGGAGGCACCTCTTTTAGGAATGCCATGTGATGCCATGGTTCGAACCCCTAACCTAGATAGGAAATATCAGGTTATAATACCAGATAAGAAGGACTGGGAGGCAAGTGCGCCGGTAAGAGCGGACTCAAACTGGTTCCTAAAGGAGCAAAGGCCTGAACTGACGAGAGATCTACTGAATAAAGACAGGAAGACTGTCAAAATGATTTTAGGTCTACTGACTGGTCACTGTAGACTGAATAGGCATATGTACAACATAGGCCTGGCAGATGATGCAACCTGCAGATACTGCCAAGAGGAGGAAGAAACACCAGTTCATGTGCTATGCCAATGTGAAGGCCTGGCGAGGGCAAGGTTTCTAGTAATGGGGGAGGAGAACCCCACAGCTAGTAGCTACATAAAGAAGCCGCTCTCAAAGATAATAGGCCTAATTAAGAGGGCAAAATTAGAGAGCGTCCTCTAGGAAAAAAGGGGATCACAATAGATCTGAAAAAGTCGCGGTGAAATAGGTCGATAGGCCACCCCAATCCTAATCCTAATCTAATCTAAGGGTAACCAGGTATTCCGTGGTACCATCCTTCTAGCAATTCGCATTAATTGAATGTCTGGAGGCTATACTGTTAACCAGCAACGATTTAAAATATGCAGAAAATGCAGAACAGGTGGAGTTTACGTTGCGACCAGCGTGCTGACGCATTTGTCCAAAAAAAATTTCAATAGGGTCCTGATTGAAAGATCTCGATGAAAAGTACATGAAGCCCAATTCTCTAATAATTGTGTCATATAAACTCCTAAAGCCTCTTTATGTAACTACCCAACTTTTTAGTGAAGGTGGTCGAACTCTCTTCCCATCAGCTGTTAAAAAGTACATATTTTCCAGCTTTTTTACTGCCGACAACAATTAAAATAATATGTATACTCACACCACTGATACTATGTAAAAATATTAGAATTGATGAATGTAGAAGGCCATGAAGGAATTGTCTTTCAACAGCAGGGAGCCACTCAAAACCTGAAAATGCTACAGATTCTTTAAAACTAGGTAATCATAAATCAGTTGCTTTCATACCATAAAAATATAAATAATGACTCCAAATTTATAAACCGGGCTACCACTTTTAAAATTTCAACACAGCAAGACGTATTACCTCGTCGTTCAGAATGTTGTAACAACGTCCCACTTAAATTCTTAATCCTCCACTATAGATGGCTAGAAATTGTTCCACCTAAATCATCCTAAGACCGTCATAAATCCTTGAATATTATAAGCGACATCCATCTATCCTATTGCGAACTTTCCAAACAGTCGAGTTTCATATTTCACACTACTGACGTGCTGGTTTTGTACTTGGTTTAGTCATAACATAACTGCGTCGACCGAAATACGCAGAACAGTCAGGGAAGAGACCGTTTTAAAATTTAAAAACCCGTTTATTCCATGGAGAAAGCAGAATGCAGCGTTATATAGAACAAAAGCCCGCAGTACGACGTATGCCGCAACAAGAACGAGTCGAGAGTCAAAGGGAACCTTGTTGCGGGTCGGGTAAAAGAACGTATCCCGTTGGGAAAGGGGAGTACAGCGAAAAGCATAATTAGTAATTAAAACTTGCTGCCGTCGTGTGTGTGTGCTAGAGGTGAACTGCGGGGAGTTATAAATGCGGCTTTCTTGTGTAGTTGTAGCAGTAGAGAAAGAAAGATATAAGTAAAATTTGACGCGTTGCATTTTTGAAATATTTATTGCAACAACTTTTTTTATTTTTAAAATAAAACATAATTGGTTCATTGAAAATGATAATCCTTTCTAATTTTGCGAAAGTTTTCGAAAATGTGCATTCATGATAATGTAAAGTCTTTGGCTTCACCGTACCAGCATGGATACGTTCGTGGTAGATCGACTGTTACCAACCTAGTATCTATTTCTCAATACATTTGCACTGAACTTGAAAGCCAGGGGCCAGTTGATGTCATCACCACTGACCACGGGATATTGCTTCATAAACTATCTGCTTACGGTTTTAACCCATCGCTTCTTCTTTTAAGATTCAATTATGTTTACTACAATGCTTATAAATCTATTACATTTTCACCTTTATCCTTCAAGGCTCGAACTTGGATCAGTTGTTATTTATTCTGTATATTAATGATTTGCTTTCATCTTTAACTTGTCCTGTATTCGCTTATGCACATGACATAAAAATCTATTATTCTGTTAAATCGATATTTCGCATTTACAACGAAATATGGATTCCATCAGTGAATGGTGTTCCATCAATATATTAAAATTAAACTACAGAAAATGTCTCTATATGTCCTACATGAGAAAGTCAAATTATATTCAATCCTTCTGCTTGATTGCTGACCAAAATTTAAGTAAGGTAGATACAATCAAAGATCTTGATGTTTACTTTGACCAGTGCATGCGCTTTTCATTTCACATAAACCAACTTTGTACCTCTGCCTCCAGAATATTAGGTTTCGTTATGGAAAGTATTTGCACAACCACGCACTGTTGAAATTACTTTACATAACTGTTGTTGTCAGTAAACTCGAATACGCCTCGCAAGTCTGGTCTCCTCAGTGCGTTTACGTATAATTGTCTATAGGAAAAGTGCAACATCGATTTTGTTTTTATTATTCAAAACAACAAATGTTTACCCACAGCGCGGGCTCGATTACAGTAAGTTGCTGTGGAACCATAACTTCTCTTCATGGAGCTAAATTTGTGTGGCAGCTAACTACTGGTTGGATTGACTGCCCTTACCTCCTTGATTAGAGTTAAAATGAAAGAAGAAGAATGAAAAAACCACATTTGTCAGGGTACATTCAAAAAAACTTCTTCCAATAGTTCCATCAAATGATTTTGACAAAACCGGAGAGAATCATATCCATTCCATCGATTTTGCAACACCAGTGGGCCAATAAGTTGTCCGTTGAGCAGTCCGGCCCAAACGTTTATTGAAACTCTATGCTGGAAATGATTACGAGAGCGTGTGGGTTTTTGACATGCCAAATATGAGTATTACGACCGTTATTGAAATCAGTAATTTGTTTATTTGACAACCGCACCACTGCCTATATATGTTTATTATTTGCACACTGATTCCTATAAGTAAATTATAAAAATATCACAGCAAACACAAAAACAGTCACCTAATTGGAACCTACATAGATCTTTTACTGTTTATATTGCTATCTGGGCTTCAGCCTTTCACTCCTAGTCACTGGCGTAAAAACTTAATTCACGATCTGTGGCAAACAACTTAGTACGACACACCTATAATTATACTTGTCTGGGATTCCCGTGAAGTGTTACACTCCTCAGTTCGGAAAAACCTTGTAACACCTTTATCTCGTTGTAATTATCGATTTTATTGCCATGCAAGTAGATTATCTTCAAGCTATCGTATTTCAACAAAATCGGATCTAGATGCGTTATGTAATTAAAGGACAAATCCAACCAAGCCAGTTTTGTCGGCTATTCCAAAATCGAGTTTAGAAATGTATCTAGATTGCCTACGTTCGTCAATTTATTGTTGTTAATCCACACCGCTTTCGTTACGTGTAAACGTTGCTTCGGTCGCCAATACAATGGAAGAAAGGTTTGGAATTTCTGCATGTTTTTATAGAAACTATCGGCATAATTGTAAACGTAAAGGATGATCCTTGTAAAGCCTGTACATTTTTGTTACGTCAGAGGCTATTGCGACGGTAACTGCCAGACCAGCTAGGATGATCCGCCTCTCTTATCGTTAAACGCGCGGTTTATATACACTCACGCGGTGGTGATGGTGGGAGTTGCGCGTGCATGAACCGACATACCGCCAGCGGAGATGGGATTTCCGTATGGGAAAATCAATCAAAGGAAAAAGAATTTATGTTTAATTAACGATAAACTCAGAACTTATACTAAAATGGATTCTCACTCAGAACAGCACGCCACACTCTGAGCCAATTTGCAATCACTTTTATATAAGTCATATTTAAATGCATGCTGATGGCTCAATAAAATCTGCACGTATTATTTATTACCAGTCAAAAGATCCTCTCTTTCCACACGCGCATTCGCGTGATTTATCTTTGCAAGAACCACCTTCGTATAGACTTTATTTATTCATACACACATCGCATACATCATCCTGTCCTCCTAAGTCGCATTATCTAGCCCCGAAACGCCTCCCAATCTGCTTTTTTCCCCACGAATCCAATCCCCAACCTTCAATCCCGACGTGAACGTCTTCTCTAGTGTTCGTTAATATCGGAGTTTCATGAATAATAATACGAAGCCGTGCGCGAAGGCTCTTATCAGCCCAGCACGCGGGCGCTCGCTTTTTTGCCCCTTTCCAAACGTGCCAGCCGTCCACGGCCCTCTATATATATTATACATACATTTATTCTGCGTCCGCCGTTCACCGACGCACGCTAACCTCCGCCTGGATGCGATGGTTGACGTTGAGATGTCCGTTTCATGCATATTCAATAGTTTGCTTTGTGTCTTTGGCGGCTACTTCCATTTTAGGTGGCCGCACGGACAGCGAATTGCGGGATTAGCGCTTATGGATTCGGGCGCCGGGATTGGAGAGGGGCATTTTAGGTAAAGCTTCATCTGGTTCTTGTTCTAGGTTGTTTTTTTTTTCTGTGGGCGAGAGAAAATGTTGAATAACGAATGCTTTGGCAATCACCTAAATCTTGTGTGTAGAGCAAACATATTGGGAATCGAATATTTGTGTTGGACCCTTACTTTGGATTGAACCAGAAATTCTTTGGGCAACTTTGATAAGCCGCTCTAAGCTGGACGAGCATTTTGAACACATTTTAAACCGTGATCTTCTAAGCTCTCCTATAATAAAATTAGGCTTGTCAAATGAATTTGGTTTAATTTATCATTTTTATTAATATTCGTATTCATACATCCTTAGTTTTTTTTTTATACATTTAGTATTTATTTTATCTATTTTATCTTTATATTGAAAGAAGCCAAGCTCTTTCCTGGCATTAATTTAGTGTAATTTTTGAACGGGTAAGAAGTTATCATGGCGAGTACATCTAAAGCTCAGAGTTCAATAGAACGCTCAATTGCTGATCATGTCGATTATCTTTCCACGGTGCTGATATTGAACTCAAAACTGCCATCAATTGAAATGCGCCATATTGGAACACAAACGTCATCAATGACGTCGATACCATGGCGGATATTCAAATAAATGAAGTTAAGGATATCAATAAATTTTAATAGCACTTGCAATTTGTAATGATAATTAGTAGCATATGTTAGATTTTATCCTACATATGTATTTTATATGACATTGTTTTTTTTTTAATTAAAATTGAACTTAGAACTATAAACAGTGTCTAAACTTACGATGAACTGATAACATATACTTCATTCGTTCTCAGGTTTAATAAGAGAGAAAAGAAAAAATATCTTTCAACACCATATAAAAGTACGTAGGAAAATTCTAATACAAGTTTCATAAGATCTTCACGACTTGTTATAACAATCCAACATTATATGTTGTCTTTAGGAGTAAATAATATACTGCTGTAGTTGTTGAATAATTTATTGATGATTATATAATATTAGTTTACTTAATTCCTTCCTTATTGATTTTCCTTGTATTTTTTCTGTAAACTTCTTCGCTAAATTATGAAATTAATTTTGCTATAAGACGATATTATGGTTTTACTTAAAATTGAAACAGGAGTTTCTTCCAGAGGTGACATATCTAACAAATGATGAGATAAACTAGAAAAAATGCTTTGGGGAACATGACTTGATAGTAAATAAACAAAAGTCGTTAGGAAGTTTTCTTCTTGTGGAATCTTGTTTCCTATCAAGACCATTACTTTCCGAATTTGTTTTTCGGTGAACTGTCAAATATATCTTACCTCCTTTGATGGGCAGATTAATTTACCTAAGAAATAAATTTAAAGAAATATATATGTTATACATCATTTATTTACCTCTACCCTTGGTTTTCAGGAATATCAAGTGATTCTAAACAAAAATATACTTTTTTAGATTTTCTTTGTCCGAATTCAATGTTGGAAAATACTCCCTCTTTAATTCGCACAATCTGTCCCGTTCTATCAAAATCCTTTCCGAGGAAATGTAGTGAACAAACATATGCACCCTTACTTTTGCATGGATTTATGGTACCTCCTGTAACAGTAATCCACACAACAATGTTTGGGCATTCTACAACAAATTATTTCACATAGAAACACTAAGTATTATCATAATTTCAGAATATTTTTAAGCTATGGTATTATTCTGCAACTTACATATGAACAGTTAGTTCTCCGTCATCTTTGTAACTATTGCTTTTGCAGAATTTTACACGACACGATGGTATTTTTAGAATTTTTTTAGATTGGCTTTAGGAAAAACTACCTGGATTAATAGTCATATAAGCCCAATTGTTAATGCTAGAAATATATAATATTCGAAACAGTCCGTGAAAGAATAAAGCAAAGAAAGTAAATAAACCAATCAAACTGTAAGGTTAGGTAACATCAGTAACACTTGTCAACTTGCAAAAAACTTAACGTGACTTAACGCAAATACTTCCTAAAGAAAACTAACGTAAGCATGACGCTACATGAAACATGACGCATATAATGACGTCTGTGTTCCAAGATGTCCTTTAGGCTTTTGATGGTACGCCGTAGCGATGCGCATACGGTTCATTGGCAGTCTATCAGGTCTGTGGATAGATCACATATTTTTGGAACCAGAGGTGGTTTAATTAAGCACAAATAAATTTAATTAAAAAGCGAACCTTCTAGTATTTAATTACTTTATTCATATTCATAGACGGTATATTAATATTAGGTACAAGTATTAGGAACACAGTACTACTTCTTTGCCATTAGGTCCCGGCGACTATTAATCATCTCCTGATGATGCTAACTTGGTTAGCGAAACGCGCGTCGAGAGATTGTGCATTGTTGTTTGGTGATAGTGGAAAAACCTAGCATTGACTTATGTCAGTGTGATAGTTATTAGGTTCCCATCAATTTTCTTGAAAATATCGGAGTAGATGTATTCAAGAACCCGCCAATCTACATCAATGATCGATATGTTTTTCTCCTTATACCCTTCGGGTATATACTGTATGTGCATACCGATGCGATGTGGCGATACAATCTTTTGCCTGTCCGTGAGAAGCCAGCGCAAACGGCGTTTGCATATGTAAACTCGTTAATTGAATTAAAACTTGCACCCGTAGCGACGGTATAGAGTGTATGGGAGGGTGAGGGCCAGTGCTTCTCTTCTTCGAACTTTTATATAACGGATTCGCATGCTGGTACAGTGGGGTAATTGATTTACTTACCGCCCGCTTTAATTCAGGTTTTAAAACGACGATGCTGGTATTAAAGTTAAAAATTGGAACTGGAACTAAACGAAAAAGCTTCAGTAACTGTGTGACTTACTTAAACGGATATAAAGGGCTTTAAAAGGAAATAGATAGGTATAAACGGGTACAAACGGATCTATATACTAGGTGTAAAATATACAAACTGGGTTAAAAGTGTACATATGTATATACTGTTATATTTTCAGGCATACATTTTTTTAAACTAATTGTAAGTTTATTTCAATCTTCTAATAAAGCTCCTAATAAAAGTTATTAGCTAGGTTAGCTAGGTTTATCATAGGAAATTTTGAATGCCAGTGAATTTAACCCTTTAAGTATTAAGTACCGGTGGTAGAAATAATTGTTTTTGTTATTTTTTTTTTTTTTTAGTAATTATCGGTCTAAGACGTATTTTAAGTAAAACTAAAAGATTAAATTTTAAATAACAAAGTTCTTACTTTTACCAGATTTTTTGGTACAAGGACTTTCCTGTTCACTAGCTACATTAGGTCCAGGAACATCATTAATTTCATATTCGCCTGTCTCATCTTTCTTCATCACAATCACTTAGAACGTCAGGAGCCGGTGGCAAAACTGTTATATCAACACTATCTGCACTTTTTAAATCTCTAAAAAATTCGTCGCCTTCAATACAGCTTCAATATCTTTTACACTTAAAAATCGCTTATTATCCATTATTTGCCAAAAAGTAAAAACGTTCAAGGTATCTACAGGACGATTAAAAAATTACGGTATTTGCACAATACGGAACAAGCAGCGCTCCGAAACTTACAATCATACTGCATAAACATAAGTATATGAATTAGACCAGCGTCCTATAAATATGACATTACAGCTTAGGGTCGAATATATATATAAAGGGTTTTCCAATAAGAGGTGTTATTTTGATATTCAAAGAAAAATGCCGTTTTTTAATATAAATGTTCGGATGTTTATTTCATTATAAAGAGGAACGTATGCCGTTAATAGTGGAAAATAACATGAGACAAATGACCACCACGACCACGCCTACAGGACCATATCCTTTTCATGAAATTTTCCATAACCAAATCGCAAAGTGGCTGCCCTATGTTCTCGATAGCCTCACGAATTCCATCTTTGAGGTCTTGAATCGACGCTGGGCTGTTGGCGTAGACCTTCTCTTTCACGTGGCCCCAAAGGAAGAAGTCGCAAAGTGTTAAATCACAAGATCTCGGTGGCCAATTGTGATCACCTCTTCGAGAGATAACACGGTCCGGAAACTTTTCCCGTAAAAGATCAATGGTTTCGTTGCTTGTGTGGCACGTAGCGCCGTCTTGTTGAAAGTAAACGTTGTCCAGATCAATACCATCCAATTCCGGCCATAAAAAATCATTAATCATCTCTCGATAGCGCAATCCAGTCACCGTAACTGTTGCTCCAGCCTCATTTTCGAAAAAGTAAGGTCCAATGACTCCGCCGGACCATAAACCGCACCAAACAGTCACACGTTGAGGATAGAGAGGTTTTTCAACAATAACTCTTGGGTTTTCCGAGCCCCACATGCGACAATTTTGCTTGTTGACGAAGCCACCGAGGTGGAAATGGGCCTCATCACTAAAGATGATTTTTCGACGGAATTCCGGATCATTTTCATGCATTTCAACGACCCAATCAGCAAAGACACGACGTTGTTGATGATCGGCCGGCTTGAGTTCTTGTGTTAACTGAACTTTATAAGCCTTAAGACCCAAATCTTTTTGCAAAATACGGTGTAATGACGTTTGTGGAATGCGTAATTCCAAAGAACGACGAGGAATGGACAAACCTGGGTTTTCTTCAACACTTTCGGCTACAGCAGCAATATTCTCGGCTGTTCTTGAGCGACGTGCACGGGTTTTATTCTTCACATCACTAAGTTGTCCCGACAGCTCGAATTTTTCCACCAATTTCTGTATTGCGGTCCGACAAGGTGCTTCACGACGACCCAAAAATGTTCGAGTTTTACGAACCGTCTCTGCCAAATTTTCACCATTTGTATAGTGAATTTTAATAATTTCAATGCGTTGTTGAAGCGTGTATCGTTCCATTTTTATTAATGGCGTAGTTTCTACTTGTCAAATGTCAAAAAATGACAGCTTCAAAAGTGACATCTACCGAAATAGCGGGCTATTCAAAATAACACCTCTTATTGGAGAACCCTTTACATAAAAAGAAATAAACTTGGAATGATTATGTGTGTTTGTAGACTTTTCTCTTTTTGGGTTAAAAAGGTACCTATGAATTGGTTCAAACAATGTAAACTAGTGTAAAAGTGTACATACAAAAGGATTTAAAAAGGTAGATATAGAATGTATAAAAGCAAATGTTGGACAATAAGTATCTATTATTATTATTATTATACGAACTGCTTTAAAGGGTACAAATGCGTATAAACAGGTGTAAAGAACTAATGCACAGTTAATCTCAAATATCGTTCCGACTCTAGTTGGGATTGTATTGGAATACAAAGGTTGATCTTGTATAGGTACAGTCCGCTTTTAGATTAATTAAAAGGAGTTAACCGCAACGCGACGTCATCCCTTTGGAAGGGACCTTAAGTACAGCAGTGTGTTGCGTGCGAGGGTACGCCCGACGCTCGGATCATCTGTCGGTGTGGTTTGGGACCGCAACAGCCGGACCGGGAGCGTTCAATGTTGGTCAGTCGGGTTAATTAAAGATGCGGTACATATCGAATGATGTACGGCCAGCCGATGTGCGCGAAGTTTGCGGTAAGATAAGCACGTGCCGTCGAGTAGAATAGAGCGTTGAAGCTCTTACGGGAACATGTTAAGTGTTGAAATGAAAAAAAAAAGAGTAAAGTAATGTAATGCGAGAATAAAACAAAAGTAACTCTTGTTGCAGGAAATAATAAGAGATCATGGTTCAGTAAGCATTGACATTGTTAGTAGCAAAACTGGGGCCTTTCTTAACTGACGTAACAATTTTTTAGGACCAGCAAAGTTCACTATACTTATGGTATATCTTAATTTATGGTGAAACAAGACAGAATAACATTGCAGCAAGGAATTTGTAAGTAGAACGTTTCCGGCATCGACGTCATCCTTCGCCTGAAACATTTGTAAGAGCCGTGTATCGACTTCGAGAGACAGGATCAGTAATTCCACGTTTTGAAGGCCGTGGGCCTCCAAGATATAAGTATATAAGATATAAGATGCGTAAGCACAACAACCCTCGCGCAGGAAGTACATGAGTGCCAAGCTATAGTCCATCAAATTTTAAAAAGCAATTTACTTCATCCGTATCATATTCACCACGAGCAACGATTAAAGGACTTACATTATCCCTGGCGAATTGCCTTCTGTGAGTGGTTCTAATGCCGAACAAGTTCGTCAGTCGGATCTTGCGGCAGTAATCCTATTTACGGACGAATATACATTTACCAATGATGGTATCTTAAATTATCACAACATTTACCACTGGGCGTGTGAAAACCACCATGATATTGACAAAGGCTCCTCTCAAGTTAGAATATCCGTCAATGTTTGGGCAGGGCTAGTAGGCGATGAACTACTTGGACCACATGTACTTCCAGCACAGTTAAATGCGGACTCTTATTTACTGTTTCTTCGAACTGAATTCCCTGAATATTTGGACAACATACCATTAGGGGCACGCCTACAGTTATGGTTTATGCACGATGGAGCACCCGCGCATAGTAGTAGGGTTGTTCAACAATTTTAACCCCCCCCCCCCCCATACTATTTGAATAAATGCATCTTCACAAATTTAATTCGTTATTTTGACAAAACGAAAGTGAATTTAACAAGTTTATGACAGAAACTTTACGAATTATTTAAAGTTGTTAACCATTAACAAGGTATAAAGTTTTTCTCTAACAGCTTTAGGTAATTCCTACATTAATAATTTTATTTTGTGACCTGCAGAAACCACAAAAATTGGTAAATTTTTATTGATTTTAACGAAGTTTTTATTACTACGTACCTAGGCGCCATTTTTAAAGAACACAATATAGGCACATGATTTACTTGGCAAAATATTGGGAAACCTTTTAGGCAACTCGGAAGATGAACCAAATCGCAATATAAGCCCGGGTATTTTCATGTAACTTCTTCCAGGGAATTAGACACCTACGAAACCATGTATATGAGGAAAGATTCTAACCATTTATTGAATCGGGAACATGCCCCACTTCATCATTCGGTGTTGAAAAGTTCTGTTTGTTCAAAAATATTAACTTAGTCTAAAAAAAAACTGAGATCAGATGTAAAGGTAATGGCAGCAAATCTCAGTAAATTAGAAAAAGGCAAAAATCGGAACTTCTATTATTTATTACAAAGTGTCTTAAGCACAAAATCTAAAGTCGAAGATTTAAATTGCCACACAAATTGCTTTAACTGGATATTGGACCTCGCGCTTTTTTCTTTATCTCCAAATCGTTTCATCTGAATAAATGAAGAAGAAAATTGTTTATATTGCTTAATTAATAAGCATAAAGTAAGACATAAAGAAAAGAAATTGATTCTCCAATGTCCAATTTTTGATTAAAGTCGAACAAATCTTAGTGTTTCACGTAAGCAACCGATGAATCAAATCACAAGAAGCAACACAACTTATAACTAAATACAATTCCCATTATATCATCCCACAATTCTCTGCGTCAGCGAAGTATCGATACATCTCTAACACTCCGTAAATTCTTTATATACAGACTAATCTAAGAGCCTTTAATTCAATTATCCCTAACAGCTTCCGTCTGTTTGTTCGTTCGTCCATTTCTCTTTCAGGAAGCTGCCACCAGGTCAACCTCGTCGCAATAAAACGTGAGACAATTATGTCGTCTCTAAGGAAAATATTGTCTCGGCCCCTTTGAAACGTGCCGTCCACTCTAGCTTGCCACGTTCACCGAGCTGTTCAGAGATAAATACTTGAATCCCTTTCTGAAAGACAGAGCTGCTGGCTATTTTGCCACCTCCGTTTGGAGCTGAAGGTTGACGCGCGTGATGACCGAAATGGGCCAGGTCACGTGCGAGAGATATTGGGAAAGAATATTTGCTTCAGACCGAAAATATTTTAGAAAGCTTTATGGAACATTTTACCAACTGATTGTTTCTGTAAATACGAATTATATTGACATCGTCATTGCTTAAGAAATTAAATTAAGTCGTTCTGGACTTTTCTTTTATAGAGAAGAATACCTAAAGGTTTTGACATGGGAGTGTCTTATAGGGTGACTTAGAGAGAGTAGTTTGTGAGCTTAAGTATTGGCGATTAATTCAGGGTGCATAGAATTTATACATAGTTGACAGTTTGTGCTCAAGATCGCTGGTTAAAATACTTGGTAAATCAATATTTTAGCACATAGTCATGATTTACGCTTTACATACACATTGTAATTCCAAAATCAAGGCGTATCTCTACTGGTTTATCTGGAAACAGCATTCACCAAGTTCCCATTTGGGTACGTTAGATGAATATCAATTACTTTGTACCATTACATAAGAATCTCTAATTATTCATCTCAATAAGTTCCCATAAACCAAAACTTTTGGGTAAAACAGAAACTATTATATCGGTGTTAACTACTAACAGAAACGTATTTATTCATTCCCTTAATTATATTTAATGTTAACAAACATAAAGTGTATAATGTGCCAGATAAAATCCGCACCAAGATGATTCTCTGTTGCAGAACTGCCGCTACAACATAGAGTAAGTAAGGATATTAGAATAGTGCTATGCTACTTGCCGCTACAGTTACTTTATAGTGTAATTAGTCTTTACTGCGGTAAACATCCTCGCTGATAATGGTGGTTTAATTGGCCGGTATTAGGACTGCGTATATGCGCTTCCACTGGTGCCAGCAAATTGAATAATTAGACAGTAGCCTGTAGTTGTTTCATGTTTCGGAAATTTTGCTAGTTGAATTGCGTTACACATGTTACAAGGCAAACACCGCTAGTTTAAATTAATATGTAATGCTATGCATCTTTCAGTTACTAATTTTTATTGCAAATGTTTTATTTTGTCTAAATCAAGCACTAATGTTAATAATATTTCTCGATGAAATGAATCGTTAAAAAATATAAAAGTAAGCTAACAAATACGAAAAAAAAAAAAAGATCGCGAATGATGTTATAATGGCTGCAGCATCCTAATTGCAAATTCAATAACCAACATTTTCCACCACATTTATCAATAAATACAGAAAAAAAATATATATTTAAAATCTATTTAATTATGAACCTTGATGAAACTTGATTTTTATAAATATGTATCTTCGTAGTACTAAGTGGTGTACTATGGCCATAAACGTTAAAAACAAGAATACTAACAATAACAATTTCTTTTAACTCCTAGTTAGATATGCATCATATCGAAATGCAATGCCTCTCAAGAAATCTGAAATATTTCTATTTTCTAAATCTCTCACAAATCTTAAAATTCTTTCATCAGTCTGCAGATACTTTCTAAGTTTTTTTGAAGCTCTCGCTAGTGAAACCAATACATAAAAAAGGAAAAAAATCTGAATATCAAAACTATAGACCGATTTCACTAATTTCAAATATCGCAAAAATTTTTGAGAAAATTATTTACAAGAGAATTGAGAAATTTATGAGCAAACACAATATTCTAAATAATTGGCAAAATGGGTATGTCAAACAGAGATCCACGGCGAGAGCCATGTTTCAACTGTTGGAGGAGATCGCAGCTGGATTGGAGGCTGGTGATGTGACAGTCGCAATGTTTATGGATTTGTCAAGGGCCTTTGACCGTGTCCACCACAGAGTGCTGCTTGAGAAGCTGGAGATAATGGGTTTTCGTGGTTTATTTCTAAAATGGATTCACTCGTACCTTTCGAACAGGCATCAGTGTGTTGTAGCGCATGATTATTCTGGTAACGAGATCCGTTCAGAATGGCTACCAGTATCGTGTGGCGTTCCTCAGGGTTCGATACTTGGCCCATTGTTGTTTTTACTGTATGTGAACGATCTTCCTGAGGTGGTTTCGGACCGGGTGGTTATGTTCGCGGATGATACTACAACAGTAACTCGGTCGAGTGATAATACGGAATTGGTTGACACTTTAGAATACAATCTAACACTATTGGGAGAGTGGTTTAGTTATCACAACTTACATTTAAACTTCAACAAAACCAAACTAATTAAATTTAACAATTCCGAAAAAATCAGTGTTAAAAATAATGACCAGTGCCTTACCTGCGTTGATGACACCCTTTTCCTGGGATGTAAACTGGATTCTCGCCTTTCCTGGCGGCCGCATGTGGAACACATATCCGGTAGACTTTGCAGTGCAGCTTACGTGTTGAGAGTGATTTCTAGAAGTGTCAGCGTCCATGCAGCTCTACATTGTTATTATGCTAATGTATTCTCTCAACTGAAATACGGCATCATCTTCTGGGGGAATTCCGTAGAAGCAGGGAGAATCTTTATTCTACAGAAGGCCTGCATTCGTTCCATATTTGGTATTGCTCGCCGTGATACGTGCAAAGAGTTTTTTAAGAATTTTAAGTTACTTACTTTGCCTGAGATATATATCTTTGAATGTGCTAAATTCACAAAAGTAAACTATAACAACCTGTTTTCAAAATATGAACTCATGCATAGTCATAACACCAGAGGCGTTGAGCATAACCATTTGCTTCCTCCAGCAACACACCTATCAAAAATACAAAAAACTGCATTATTTCAATGCATTAGAATATACAATCACTTACCAGATTCATTAAAAGCCTTATCGCCTCTTAAATTTAATAACAAACTCAAAGAGTTTTTACAAAACAACACTTTTTATGAAATTAGTGAATTCTTTCATACAAAGCTTCGTTGTGAGCATTTTAATATGTTGTGAATGTTAGTTTATACACAATTTTAAGTTTAACTGTTAATATTGACGTGTTATACACCTTTGTAGGTATTATTTAACTAATATATATTATTATTATTATTATTATTATTATTATTAAGTTTTTTTTGGGATTCTTGCACCGCCATTATTTGTTCTACAAACATGTCTTCAGTGAAGTGCTTCAATTAATCTCCAAACTGTGGCATGACTTATTCCCAGTTCATTTTGTAACCGTCTATTGGCAGCTTCAGCATGATTATTTGTTCGATCTATGCCCTCTAACACTCTATCGCACAAATATCACATTTCCATTGGAAATATAGGAGGACGTCGTCCATTACCTCTTCTAACTGATCTTCCAACGTAATTGTCTTCAGACATAAAAATACTCTTGCGAATGAAATCAAAATATAAATGAAGCATTTATTGGAATCCATGTTGTATGTGTATATTCTCTATTGTAACTACTTAAAAGTTTTAACATTTAAAATGTTATTTATTTACTTCGACATTTTAATGTCATTATTGTGATCAAAACCGACACCTACAGCCTACAGAGTTTGCAATCTACATTGTAGTAGTTGGAGAAATAGTATACGTCACAAATACTAACAATAACTATAAAAATTTTATGAATGGGCACACTTCATCCGACACGCCATCTGGGGGACATCCAATAGTACTTCCAAACAGTTGACTAACTAATAATATAATATACTCTATAGGTAAGACAAGCATTCTGTTCTCTCCTAAAATTCAAAATCGAGTTTTCAGCGGAAATATACATGTTTTGAGGCTAGTTGAAAAATGTAAAAATGGTTGTCAATTAAATGCTGTTTTTTTTTGAAACACTCCGAAACGGTCAACACCGATATTCCCGATCGTTTTTTCTCATAAGAAACCAACAACAATATCTCATCATTGCTGGAACCCATCTGCCAGCGTTTTTCCATTGTTAGTAATATATCTTGGTGGAATCTTTCTAATTGTTCATCACTAACCGCGCCCAAATTTTCTGGAAAAATGGGTGTGCAAGAAGTGTATTTTAAGAGACATGCGACAGCCTATTTTGCAGTAGCTTTCAATTAGTTCTTTTATAAGTTTTTCGCAGTTTTCTACTCTTTGTTTCCTAAAAACTCTGAAACAATTCCTTCAAAAGAACTCCACGCAGATAATTCAACACCACTTAATTTTTGTTCAAACATTTCATTCCTTAGTAGTTTTCTAATTTATGGTCCAACAAATATACCTTCTTTAAGCTTACCATCCTTTTTTTTTTTTGCTTTCATGGGCAGGTTTAACCCCGTGAGGCAGCTCGGCCTTAAGACCTATTGTGCCCCCATGATGTCTTAACCCTCTCGACCTGGTTGTACTCGAAGTTACCATCCTTTAGATTAGGAAACATTTCTTTAAGGTGCTAAAAAGCATCTTTTTCTTTATCTAACGTTTTTACGAAATTTTTTATTAACCCCAGTTTTATATTTAGGTAATAATTTTTTTTAGGATCAACAAGAGGTTTATTCCTTACGGACGATGGGCGTGGAACATATTGGTCTCTCAGAAGCCATTCTTTTACTTCGTAAATCCACCCTGAAGCCCTAGTAATAGTCCTATGACTTTTAGGTCACCATATATCTGTATCATAGTTTTTGTATTTAGAATAAGTGATTGATTTTATTTAATAATTATTCTTAAAAACACTAAGCATTTTAAAGTTAATTCAATTGATGGCATTTATCAAACGATATTTTCTGATACGCAAGAGACATGTCTCCTCCTTCCCATCCAGCAACGCGCGAAAAGACCTTGAATATTACTAACGTAGAACAGGATCCTCGAAACGAGTTCCGGATTCCGAAGGGCTTACACGAAACTGCCTGTGTAATTTCAATTTTCGGAACAGGCGAAAGGCGAACAGAAAGGAGCGACAAGGGAAAACGGAAATAAGGGACGACATGTGACGTGTCACTAAGAGATCCAGCTTTTTATATTCCCCTCACCTCTCCGTGCCTCTACCGCCATCTTCCGCGCGACGGTTCGCGGCATTGTCGCCTCAACTCCGGGCAGCAGTGGGTTGAAAAAGCTCATTAGACGAACGGGGACGAAGAAGAACATTATTATTGGCCGTCGCATCGTACAAATGCCTGCCTAGTTTGTGCCGCAGAGGTAATCTTACAACACGGTGAACGTAATGTGATTTTCTTGTCAGGAGCACGGGATCTAAATCAATTTATTTCGGGGGCGAAGCCTGGAGCCTGATTGCGACCTATACATTGAAAGCGTTAGCTGGCGCATGTACGCGTTAGTCGACGATGGAGCTCTCTTTAATGAAGGATTCGGCGATAACGTTTCGAGTAAATGTGAGGAACTAACGGCCTGTACCGTGTCTATATAACACTAGGATTTTTCTTATCGTATCCGCAATCAAGCGACGGATCAGTTCTAGCGAGGCCTACCAAGGTTTCGGTGATTACTATCTACGGGTATTTGCGGGTATTTAGAAAATGGCATTGATTTGATAAGTAATTAATCAATAATAGTTTAATATTATATAATCAGAGTTAAGGTACTCCAGCGGAAATGTACTTCAACACTTTTTCAGATAAAAAAAAAGTACTTAAAAAATACTTCAAGTAATTTTACTCTAAGTATTTCGTGATATAAAAAAATTACTTCCAGTATCTATACAATACTATATGCAGGAATGAACATGTGTGCTTGCCAACCTAAATTGCAAAGTACTTGAAGCAGTTTAAAATTATTTGAAGTACATTCGCTTATTTTAAGTAATTTAAATACTTGAAGTGAATCAAAAGTACTCAGGGTACATTTTTTTACTCTGTAACACTAGAACTTGCCAGATAATCCAGCAAAATAAAATTTAATGAAAATAATGTTAAAGTTGCTTTTATAATAAATATATAAATTATGTAAATGTGTAAATATTGAAAATAGTTTAATAAACAGCGTGAAACGCAAAACAAATGATATTTAACTTACAAATAATTATAAAAGTAAAAACAATTAAAAATATAAGTTAGTACTTAACAATCAAATGCAATGAGTTGACGTGCATCAATAAACTTAAAGATGATGAGTGATACTAAACTTAAAATACAAAGGTAAGTATTTGAATGAATTGGCTCTATATTATTGTTTAATTAATAAAGGTACTAACGTTTGTTATCCTTTCAGATTTCACTTGGCGACGCGATAACAGCTGTCATCCCCCCACCAAAATATATATTCACCTAAGGTGTTTAAGGTATGGTCTGTCCATCGGTATAACGATTTGACTTTTAAGGATTATTGGGGATTATACACTACCTGGTGCCGCAGGCACCGAGTGATTATGTAAATGAGGTAATGGGCCGTATCAGGAGAAATTTTCTGAAGTAGAGAAGTAATTGTTTAATTTATAATTACCATTTTCAATTTAAACTTTATTATTCTAAAGTAAACAATTCAAATTGAAGACAAGATAATTATTTGTATATTAAATTTGTGATAATCTGTCACTGCATTTTAACAGTTTATCAGCCTGTATGTAGTAATCTTTCTGAATACGTCGCTGTAAACCACCCGTGCTCGAAAAGTATTATAGCGGTTGGGTAACATTTATTTTCTGAAAATTGGGTGGTAATAAATAAGTCAAATCGTTATATCTATGGACAGACTATACAAGAATGCACAAATAATATAGGTACCAATTGGCACGTCAGGTAGTTATGATAAATTAAATAATAATGAAGATGTACTATAAAAGTACATAAATGGTGTCGTTTGAAAAACTAACAAAAATGTGTAAATGACTGAATTAAGGTTGAAAATAATTAACACTATTAAATTTCTTTTAGGTAACTAATAATTACTGATGAATTTTACAAATGCTAAAGTAATAAATATGCACAGCACCGTGTGACAATATAACAAACAAAGTATTAATAATTACAAAATAAACAAACAAACGATTAATAAATATATAACAAGGCAAATATAAACAAATGAGAGAAACTAATGGAAATGTCCTGCGATGGTATTATGCGACGAAATAAAATAATATGGAGCAATCCTACCTCGGTAGATGTGTGCAAGCTGCAAGCTATACGTTCCCGTATATCGGCAAACGTCCACGTTCCTTGGTTTGAAGATTTGATGGATATATTTAGGAACGGTCCATAAAAAGTGGTGGCTCTCCCAAGTACTCCTGGTGGATATTCTTCACCTTATAATATGTACGGGGTCCAGTAAGTTTTGAAAATATGAAGTTCAGCTCCACATGGATTTAAATTAAAGTTTCCAACCAATCTCCAGGTATTACAATAAATTCCTCATATACTTAATACAGGACTATTTCCAGGTCTCATTAAATCGCAAGAAGCAAAAATCAGCAACCAAATCCCAAAGATAAAGAAACAAGTAAAAAAAAAGCCTAAAATCGTAATAAGTAATTACCATGTGCTCTTCGTAAAAAAATGTGACATATTAATATTAACAATTGTAAAATATAGTTTAAAATAATAGAATATGCAAAAATAAAAAAGCTTATTATTATGTGATTTAAAAATGTGAATTTACTAGAAAATATATAATTAATTTTAATTCGTTACCTAGATCTTTTAAGCTTTACATTAAACTGTCCGCACTTTACAATAACCAGGGCAGAAAAGAACGAATTTCTATGCGGATACGTCCGCCTTGAATCTTCGCGCAAAAAATTATTATTCACAATAATCCAAAAAAATATTAAACAAAACCGCAAACAACTAAACGAACTTAAATTATTTTAAACTTATAAACGTTAAGTGAAATTACTTAACTTTTGAAAATATGAAATCAGATATTTAAAAATTAAATTGCGACCACATGATAATACTGTATACACCGCTGCTCAAATAAAAATGACCGTTACAACTCCAAGTATCGATAATTTATTCCAAGTGGTTAAAATACTTAAAGTACTCAAAGGAGCAATTACTTTGTGCCGCGTACTTGAATTTTTAATTCAAGTCAATTACTTATTACTCTCAGTATTTTTTAAAAGTACTCCTTATTTATTACTTCGAATAAAAATAATTTCCGGACTACTTGTATTGGTTACTGGAAGTGTTTTATCTTAACACTTGCAACAACTTGGAATACAATGATAATTTGTCCTGACAATGGAAAGAAGCGTGAACTGAAAACTAAATTTTAAGCTTCGTTTATACAGGGTTATTCACGCAATACGGTACGGAATATTGTGGTCAAAATACGTGACATTCAAAAGGCTTCACTTTTGGGATACAAGGCGGTCTATTATGGATACTTTTTAAAATGATTTTCATATTATGCAGGATTCTTAAATGCAACCCTCTGTAAATTATTGCATTTTTAGATTTTCTGATCAAAATAAGTATCTGTTCTAATCAGTTTTATAATACGTTAAGCTTAAGGTTTTTTTTAAATAATTTGAATTTTGTGAAAATCTAACCTAATTTTAATGTCTCAAATACTTAAGAAGTATTTAAGTTGTGTAAGCGAAATTCACAGTGAAATGTAACAATACACCACATTTTATAACCCAATTATAATAAACTTACCATGTTATACAGGGTGTACAAAAATTAAAACTATTAAAATAAGAACTTTATGTGGCTATAACTTAATTAATTTAAATAGAACGCCATATTTTTTAATTCATCGGCAAATACACTTTTTAATTACCTATCGAACGGTATTTATATCTGAAGCTTTTAGTTTTCGCGTTTTTACAAATACGCAAAATAATCGTTTTTTTTTGTTCGTTTTCAAATAAAAGTTCTAATGTATTAAGTTGCTTATGGCATTTAGAAATGCCAGATCATTTACAATTATAAGAATAATAATGAAGAATATTTCTACAAGTTTTCATAAACTTAGAATGTAATAATTTATAATGCAATAGGCTATAACAACAATAATATTAATAACATATCAACCAACACTAACATAAAACAGGAACAAAATATGTATTTAGAATATATGTTCGAAATGTCAATTTCCAGACACTACATATTCTTTTTTGAAAATCACTGCTAACTTTGGACAACAGTTGCGGGGTTAAAAAGCGCGTCTTATGCGTATTTTCATATTTTCTCATTATTTTCATAGTTATATTCAAATTGTGAGGAACCCGAACTCAACTGGCAGAGCGCCCGTCCAATAAACGGGAAGTGTCGGGTTCAAATCTTACACGATGTAAAATTTTTAATATAAAACTTGCTTCGTATTAATTACAGTGATTAGCAGAAAATAATTTATTTAACCGGTATAATTTCGTTTGTATATTAACATGCAAGAAGTAGGTAGTGAGAATATATGAAGACTATATGAAAAAATGACGGGCCTTCATTCTTCCTTCGAGAAGGCAACTTGAGAGAAAAACTTCACTTCATTTATTGGTTTCGCACTGCGATATTCACGCATAGCTACACATGCGAAGGAAAGCAGGGTTCATTCCAATACTACAAAGGGTACAATACTTTCACTTCTCCACTAGAACTAGAATAAAAGAACTTCATTTAGCCGTCCTTTTAAATCCGCCAGTAATAAGTCAATGTACCTCTTAAGTACATTAGCCTTGCATTTCTAAAAGAGTTCCTTTTCTCCCGCCCAGTTTGTTCTAGATATGTCAGAAACAATTCACGTCATGCTGCAAGTTGAAAATGGAATTTTAAAAGCTCCGGATACTCCCCAGATCGAAACTGGCTTGTGTCTTATCCCCGTCTGTTAAATATCAGTTAAAATCGACTATATATATATATATATTGTACACGGGAAACTAAAATATACCACTCTTCCGGGCATAATAGTTCCGTTCTAATTACTCCACCGGTTCCTGGATGCAATTAACTCTGAATGAGTACGCTGGCTAGAAGCGCCGTAAGCCCTTTTTCTCTTAGTAATTTTTTTTTCAGCCGATCCATTTGCCGAGTGTTTCTCCAGGTCCAATAGTGGGCTGTGCGCTGGTGGGCGAACAGCGAACGATTGCCGACGTCCTAGTAATTTGTCAGGGGGTTTTTGATGGCCGGCTCTCATCCATCAAGTCCGCTGCTGCCGGATCTCTATGGGGCTGTCTAGCTCCTGCTGTTGCTATACCCACTACTATATAGAGGGGTCTGCGTTTCGGTGTGCTAGGAAAGCGGGTCGTTTGCCGATGTGGATAAATTGAGCGGCTGGGTTATTTGACGAGACAAGATTGGTTTTCACTTTTTGCGCTTCCCCTCCGATGTATTTCCCAATAACTCCTAGGTAGAAGATAGAAGATATTGTAAGAATTTGGTGCGGTATGTAACTGAAATAGTGAGACTATTAAGTGAGCCGTTTTGACTTAATCACAGAGAAACAGCCCTGCATCTAAAAACACAAACTGCCGCGTCTAAAAAGGACACATATTTTTAGTGTTATTAATAGATGACGGCGAAAAAAATGAAAATAAATTTACATTGGCGGAACAAGTAGTAGGTGTGCCACTATTAAGCTTATGTTGCACGTGGAAAGGTAGCTTCATGAACATCAAAAATAAAAATTAATCATAATCATAATATTGACCGAAAAAACGACGCGTGTTTTTTTAAGCCCGATAGAACTTTAAATTGTAAAAAATAACACAAAAAATTAAATTTTAATCAAAACAATTTCTTTAATCGAAAGATCAATACATGGCATTAACATTTGAAAATGATTTCGGGCATATGGCCACAACGGCTGTCCTTGACGGAGCGCATCTTGACGTCCAATTTTGGGCCACTTTCTCGAGCATTGCTGGCCGTATGCCACGAATAACACGAACAATGTTGGCGTCCAAGGCGTCAATTGTTGCTGGTTGATCAGCATAAACTAGTGACTTCACGCGGCTCCACAGGAAGTAATCGAGAGGTGTTCCATCGCACGATCTTGGAGGCCAATTGACAGATCCATTTCTCGAAATAACCTTATCGCCAAATTTTGTTTCAATAAGTCGATGGTTGCATTCGCCGTATAGCACGTAGCGCCATCCTGTTGAAACCACATCTCGCCCGGATCAATGTCATCCACATTTTCAAACAAAAAATCATTGATCGTGATGCGGTAACGACCTCCATTGATCGTAACGTGAGCTCCGGCTTCATTTTTGAAGTAATAAGGTCCAACGATACCACCAGCGTGTAAATCGCATCAAATAGTGCATTTTTCTGGATGTAATGGAGTCTGTAGGGTCTGTTATGGATTGGTTTCACTCCATATGCGGCAATTTGTTTATTAACAAACCCGTTAAGATAAAAAAATGAGCCTCATTCATTCATTCATTCATAATGTTAGGGGGACACCTTTAGTCCAGGCACTTGAGCTGGGTGCTCATTGTATCATCCCTATTAAATCTCTTACTTCCACTCAAGCAGCTTGGTGTTCTCTATAAAGCCCAGTATCTTGCCCAGTGGGAACTTGAGAACCTTCGAGGGCTCCAATAGAGCCTTCCCGAAATGTTCCTGCCGGAGTGTTTTCAACTCCTCACATGTGCAGATTACATGTAAACTCGTTTCCTCCTGTAGCTCACATCTTCTGCACCACGGTTCGCTTACTCGGCCTGTGTTGCAAAGATGCTTCCTCAGGGGACAGTGTCCAGTTACCAACCCAGTAATGGTTTTAACTTCTTTCTTGCTGCGTCTAAGTAGGTTATCAGAGAACTTGGCATCCCCATCCCCTATTAGCGCTTTAGCTTGGAGTTGACCTTCTGTCGTCCTCCATTTGTTTGTGCTTGCATTGTCCAGCCAGGTCCAGATCTCCCTTTTAGCAGAATCCCTTGTAATTCCACATACGGGCTCTGGACCTATGAAGTGGCTCTTGGAGCCCTCCTTGGCTAGTTCATCAGCTATTATGTTGCCTTTTATATCCTCGTGTCCCGGCACCCAAATCAGCGGCACCGTGTGATCCTGTGCCAGTGAGTTGAGGGATTGTTTGCAGTCTCTAACTAGTTTTGACCTAGTTACTGGGCTCGAGACTGCCCTGATAGCAGCCTGGCTATCAGTCAATATACTTATTTTCCTCCTCATGTAGCCCCCCTTTGCAATCATTTCTGCGCAGGCTGCAAGGGCGAATACCTCTGCCTGGATGATGAGCCTCATCGCTGAACACAATTTTGCAATAAAATATCGGATCGGTTTCCAACTGGTCTAGAGCCCAATCGGCGAAAGAACGACGCATGTGATGGTCTCGTGGTTTTAATTCCTGCACTAGCTGGATCTTAAACGTGTGTAAGCCAAGATCTTTGCGCAAAATTTTCCATGTAGTGGACGGACAGAGTCCCAATTCCTGCGACCGACCATGAATCGATAAATTTGGATCTTCTTCCACACTTTCGTTTACAGCAGCGCTATTCTCTCCATTCTAGAAACTACGTAAACTAGAAACATTTTAAAAATTAAAGCTAAGTATATCGTTCTTAAAGCGGCTATAACTGGTGTCGCCATCCTGTTGAACAAAAAATAATAGCTAAAAATTTCATGCAAACGAATTCATTGAATAAAAAATTATTTAATAATCCCCAACAGAAGGCCATGCTGAAAGACAAAAAAGTATTATAAGTATTCGATTTAAGTGAAATGAAATTTCTTCTTGCTCTGAAATCGATACCATTTCAAGATAGGCACAGCAATTTTGAGAACGCAGAAAGATGTTCCACCCATTAATTCTCCAAATCCAAGCGATAACTGAACCACGTCGCCTACCCTCGCGCCGGAGGGCGATTCTCTGCTCATTACAAAGCGACGAGTATTTGTAAATACCGCACGGCCTTGGAGCCTTTCAATTTATTTCGGCCGGTCAGACGAGACGGCTCGCTTCTAGGAGGGAAAGCGAAAACGCACAAAAGGGGTTGGCGACCGCACTCGGAAGAATTTTCAACATCGTTTTCATCTAATGCGTCGTACCCTGTTGCAAAGCACGCATTCCTAAGCTAAATAATAATCCCGTCGTTCGTTCCGGGCGTGTAATTGCTTTTCCGACCAAATATTGATGGTTTCCATTACATTAAGTGCGTCTCCAAGAATTTAATTGAGTCCCTACGTATCCGCTTTTAATTAGAAATCGGAATGCCTCAAAAATGGTCGTTTTGCTAAAGTTTGTAAATATGATTCCTCTATTGATGATCAAGTACAAATGATATTCGAAAACAATGTTATTAGAAATATTTTCTAGTTTCTTGACGCTTGGAGTCGCTGTAATGATTAATAAAACAAAGAAAGATCCAAAACGTAACGATAATTTTATTGTAATAATAAAAAAAAGAAAAAAAGAAAAAAACTGGCCACGTGGTTGCTGATTTTTGAGGTTAAGATCAATGTAAAAGAAAGCAACACGTGGTTGCTGTATTCTGATATCAAAATTAAGACAAAAGAAGCACGTGGTAGCCGAATTTCTGAGATTAATTTAAATGTGACGCAATTAATCCGTTTCTATAAGTAAATATGTAACTGACTGCTAGTGCGAGAGCAAAGTTACTGGCAATTACAAGTTAAAAGTATATAAATAGCACAGTAATGTAATAAAATAAAAGAGAGCGATTGATACGTTTTAAATAGTAGTACTTAGCTGTAGCGTGAAGCTGAGTTCGACGCTTTTGTATGTATGCTGGAGGGCAGCACGTGGATTTCTGTGTTTCGAGTAAAAACAAGGTCGCTGCGACGGCAAAATTAACCGAAGAGAATAGAGATTACTTAGCTGGAGTTTGAAACAATGGGGTTTCGAAACTGAGTTCAGCACGTGGATCCTATGCTTTCGAGTCAAAACGACTACGTCACAACGGCAAATTCACTGAACGGTTACAGAGAGTGCGTTTAACGTGCACAGCCCTTTTAAAGGCTCGGTAAGTAGGTACAAAAAAAAAAGGATGAACCAATAGCAGCGTCCAGTGAGGCACAAAGGATCATAAAGACGACGCGTCTAAGAGTTGGCGCGTAAATGAATGAATTTAAAATAAGCAAGTTTAAATTCCGTGGCGCGTAAGTAAAATACTCCCGCGCGAAAAGGAACCGCTAAGTGACGTAACGGTTCTTCTAAAGTCGTAATTGCAATTGCCAGATTAAAAGTAAAGAGAGTGAATTTAAATTTGCCTTCAAAATAACGTTTATATCGCTGATGTTGTCTATGATTAAAAAAGCGAAATGAATTATTGAAATCAATGTCATTTTCGGTTCAATGCAAAGTGTAACAGTGTACTGTAAATTTACAAACACGCATTTTAAAATCAGATACACAACCATTTTATACTTAGATAACTGCATTTTTTGTATATTACAGTTGCATTTTGTACATCGAGAAAATAATATCCATTTATAAAGACGTTTATGTATTTCATGCGTCTATGTATGAACATTCTTTTTTAAAATTTGTACTTCTTACAAAATTTATTTTTTTGGCAAACATAGTGAATATGAATACCGATTATATGTATACCTTCAAATTATATGTTAAGTTCATCTTTAACTTCATAGCGAAAAAGTGATATTCTTTTTATAATAAAATGAAATTCATATGCTTATTGGAAATGACAAATATTATATAAATTGATGTGCTATGTATCCAATGAACGTTATATATGTAGGTTAGGATAGAGTAGTAAAAAAACTAGTTCTTTCGTTCATCTAGTATTTAATATATGATTACTAGTTTCGGCTAAAAGCCATCTTCAGATCAACGTCAAAAGGTAAAATTGTCGATTGTTTTATAAAACATTAAACATGAAACTGAATTTTAAAATAAATTTAAATCATACGAACACCAACTTTTACAGAAAGACAATGAAATGTGAAAACTTTTTCACATTTATAAAACAATCGACAATTTTACCTTTTGACGTTGATCTGAAGATGGCTTTTAGCCGAAACTAGTAATCATATATTAAATACTAGATGAACGAAAGAACTAGTTTTTTTACTACTCTATCCTAACCTATTATATAACTTGTCTATCCTATTCTACTATTAAGCCACCACTAGCTACTAAAGTTTATTATAGATATCTGCAGTTGCAGTTCTTTAAATTAAAACAGTTTTCCTAAAAAAGATAAACTTTTGGAAGGCCAATCGGTGATTCACACGGGCTGACGGGCCGACAAATCAATGAACAATATTTTATTAAACCAAGAAGGAACATATTGAGTAATAAACTATTCATTGTATTAACACAGATTATGCTAACGTCTTTTTAAAGGAACACTTAAGAGATTTCTATTTTATTACTTTATCAGGAAATATTTGGTAGATGGCATTAGTTTAGTGGAAAGTAACATTTTCAAATTTAGTATTTTCATGGGTAGTTTAACGTTTGTGACACGTGATCTTGTATAAAATACGAATATATTTAGTGGCTTTCATTTCGTTTTAGCATGGATAATTGGAGGTAAGTAAAATCGTTGTATTTCCAGCAATTTTCCTGCAAATGGCTGTTAAGCTTAAGATAGTAGATAAGACTTATTGTATCAATAAATGTGTACAGCCTAAGTAGCACATTGTATGGCAAGCCATCAGCAAGAGAACATCGAAAAATAACACAAGTCAGAAAATAATAAAGGCACAAAAAATAAAAAGTGCATATAGATTAATTATAAAGTTCATATAACTTTATTTTCATCAGGGTAGAAAGAATGATAAAAATAAATATGCCAGCGAATTAATTATAAAGAAAACATCTATAATTAAAGTGGGACCTATGAAATGGGATATATAAAATATAAAATGCACGCCCACTGCAACGCGGTCAGGGATTATTATGTAGCGTAATGATTGGTCGTAATTTCAGTCGGTAATTTGTGCCATGGTTGTTGAATCACCAGGTTATTTTGTACGATTATTAGTTTTGTATGGAACGAAATAGAGGGAAGCACTTTTTTTTTCTCTTTATAAATCACTCGTTATGTCATAACAAAGCCGATTACATGAAATGAATTTTGAACATAGGTTTCTCTCTGCCTAGCTACACTAGATTTTTGTCCATTATTTACTTTGCTCTGAATATGTGTATTAACGCAACAATAGCTTGTGTTACAACGTTAAGCACGCTTGAAAAATACGATTCAGTTGTATTTCCAGCTAGACGTCAATACTTTGATATACATAGTGTTCAAAGGTTGTAATGTATCACTGCGGTATTTGAAGGTTAATTATTTCTTGGCCGTGTATCAAAATTATTTAGTAAATTGTAGAAACTTGTATATGAATGTTTTGTTGAGGTTGGTGTCAATTTTTTGTCATGATTTATATTGTTCTTATTAATTTGCACTTTTATAGGTTGGCGTATAGAGTTATGAAAGGCCGTTAAGATTTTTGTTGGGAAAGGGTCTAGCCGAATAAGCATGATGAACTGGCCCCCAGAACGGATTTTTGAAAAAAGTTATGCATGGGCACTGACAAGTCATAAGAAGGTAATATAGGGGTATTTTACGCTCCCACTCCCCACTGACCTTGAAATAATCAGAAAAATGTGCCCCAAACAGGCCGATCTTTAACTTGTTTCTCCTAGAAAACTATTCTCTTTAGAAAAACGGCGCTGCCGCCATCTGTTAGATATTGAACCGTAGTACATTATATATTTTTTTTAAAAAAATTTAATTCATAAAATCAAAAAAAAAATTATTTTGAAATATTTAAAATTATGCATTTTATGGTTCCTTCAGAGAGCGATGCTGCGTACTACCACTTCTCTTCAATTAAATCACATGATTTCAGACTCAGAAATATACGGAGAATCCGAATTTACTAAAATATACAGGCTGTTCCATTTAAAATTTCAAATTTATTCTTATTTCTAACAATACTCCAAGTTTTAAAAAATATACTATGAGTTGAATAATTGAAAATTTACAATAAATATTAGATTCCGAATTTTAAAAAAAATATATTCATAAATAAGAAAGTTATATGCCGGGACCTCTAAGCTGGTATACTCGCTATGTAACTACGCAATGTCCCACTGCAGCTTCCGTCCAATAATGTGAGTGCCCTTGCCGAAACCGGATGTAAACAATTAGGATAATTGGCCGGTGGTGGTGTGCTTTTATTTTCAGCCCTTCAGTTCGATTACAGAAGGCACTATACCACTTAACAACATAAATGTTGTATAAACAAGTGAAACACTTTATCGTCCAAAAAGGATTTTTAATTAAAGTAAATGGAACTGGAAAACTTGGATGCTCTCTCATTGAAGAGGCTTGGAGTAATATCGCGTAATATACTTTTGGAAGTACCAGCAATTTAGTAATGAATAAAATAAGATCGGAGAAAAATATGCCGTTATTTCTTCTATAAGATTAACTACCGTTTTAAGTATGTAATTCAATGTTTAACGAATTAAATTTGAAATACTAGAAACTAGGTTTTTATTGCTGATTGAAATTGAAATTATCACATGAAAAAATCGATTTACTTAAACCCACGAGCAACCTCAAACTTTAGTAGCTTACCTTATTTATCCCCTCTCCTAAAACCGACCTTAATCTTACTTGTTTGTCCATGCCGAATACATTTCTGTTTCCCTTACACGTAATCCTGCATACTTTCAATAATACAAGGGTTTAAGGGTTCAGTTATTGCTCCTCAAAGGAGTTAATTATAGCTAGACGAAGGTAGAGCAGTAGAGTTCGAAATATTTGCAAGATATTTGCGGCAATAACGGTAGCATAGCGGTAACCCTTGTCAACGATCCCGTTTTTGTCACTGACCTTCCGATTTCGAGAGTCCAGGGTTAATGGATTCCGACAGCGAATGTAGGCACATTCAGGGACTTCGTTAAGTGTAGCCAACTGGGTGAATTAATAGAAAATGCCAGTCGGAGGTTGTCGACTAACAATAAGTATGAAGTGCAGTTGATTTCGAATCTTTTAACGATGGAAATTTGATCGAGGACTGCTGTTTGAAGAGTTATACAATTGTTTCGTTCTTAACTGCATATTAACCAGCATTAAAAGCACTAATACCTAACTAATTTTCCTCACATTCTAGCGTATAATAAAAGATGGCGCCCACTTAATTTGACTCACCCTGTATAACTTCCTCCCAAACAACAGTGTAAAACGAAAGAAACTGAAAATCGCGGAAATTTTGAAGGTGGACTTGACCCTCTAAACGTGAGCTTTGGCACAAATACAAATCCGCGATTCACAACACAAAATATGCTCCACCAATATGCTAAATTACATTCAAATCAGCGAGTGACAATCAGAGAAGAAGCTAAATCGAGTCACTCAACATTGAATCAGCTTCATTAACATCACCGAAAACGTTTTGAACCAAGTTGTATATAATTTTTTCCACATAATTCGAATTATCCTAATTTCTCGCATTTACACTTTGTTCAAAACCTGTCAAGCAAATCGCATCATGCTTCCACGATACAAAACAAATTATAATGTAAAAGTGGGAAACTCTTACGCTGGAAAACGAGTTTATTCAAAATCCCTCGTGGAAAACGAATAGGCATAAAAAGTTCATGAGCAACACATCACCACAACAGCATTACAAATTTAATCTGCTGGAGTTTCATTCGCCTGCACTCATGTTAATGGGACCGGATTTGCTACAAAACATTGCTTCGTATTGAATAATTCTGCGAGAATTCCAGAGCACGGCTATACAGCGTTCACTGCTTCTATATACGTTACCAGTCAGTCGATAATAACAATCGTCGAAGAGGTAGCGCAAACGAAAAAGAAGAATATCGTGGAAGGAAAACTTTGCCTTCTCCATTGATATAGAAGTTGCTGCATTATTGCGCCGTCATTGCATACTGCGTTTTCGTAACTCTGATTCAATACGTCGTCTTTCCCTGCATCGACGCAACACTTTGTGAGCTGTTCTTCGAAGTTATTACAGACGCCATTGATTTAGTGGCCGGCTAAAGCCTGCGTTTTCGTCAACCGGTAATGAGTACAGCCCGTGGTGATTTAGTGTTGTGTTGTTGTGTCGGTATAGGGAATGATTTGAAACGGTTTAGAAACGTTATTAGTTTTCCGGGGCGAAATGATTTATTACTAGGGGTTATTGCTATGCTCGTGGAGAATGGAATACAAATTAGAGTGAATCTGTACGTTTTAGTAGGCTAGTGCACCTGCAATGCAGCACTACATCCAGAAAAAATATGGCAAGGAACTTCAAAATTATCTCTAATATATTCTGGTAATTTTAGGGTAGAATTTGGAAAAAGCCAGGCAAATTATTATATAAATATGGGATATGCAAAGGGAACAGAAACTTCTTCTGTTGGACATATTGAGCCAACGCAGTTCCAATAACTTATGACTGATGACGTGCAATTCTTGACGATGAGTTATAACAATATATTTTACATAAATTGTAATAAGATTGTAACATTCAGTTTTATATTATTTATAATTTGGTCGTTACAAAATATATTGTATCATGCTCATGTCGGAAGTGTTTTCCGACATTCGGTTTGTAAATAATTCTTTAATTAAAAATAATAATACCTGAGCAGACACCGGCGCATATATCCTGATCATGGTGAATGGCACAATGCACACTTTTCAAAAATGGTTACAAAAATTCGAAATTTGTTTCTTTTTTGAAACTACTGTATTTCACTGTATTGATATTATACTGTAATTTAACTGTTAGTATGTGCTATTCTTCACAGAGACTTACGTTGGAAACAGCAAGACAAGTGGTCATTAGATTTTCTGTGTACGAGTGTATTAGTTTAGTGATTTTATTTAATAAACGTGTATTGTGTGTTTACAAAGAGTTTATTTTCACTAAACAATTAGTTTGCGGCTGAGACGAGCAAACAACTAGCTATACTGCCATACAATCCCGGCAAGTAAAGTGGTAGTATTCAAAGTAATAGAAGAAGAAGTTTGCCACATCTCCAGCAATATCTACTTATAGAAATGTAAATCCTTTGTTCTCGTTAATATTCAAAGAATAATAGGGAAACATTTTTACCTTCCAATAGTTTGTAAAAGAATACAAATCAATATTAATCAATTAATATCGTTTCTCGCTAATAAATATTGTTGGGTATTATTACGTTAATAAGAAGCAAAGCAACTACAATAAATTCTATTGGAATGAATTTATCAAATAAACATGGAATATTAAATAAAAATTCCGTTACCAACATATATTATTATATACAACTATAATATTTACTTGTACTATAAAATAAGGATCAACAAACAAATTTAATAACTTTCAAAATTAAATGCTACCAAAAGTTTGTCTATTGTAAAACATATACATAAATTGTTCAAAATATTAAAACGAACTAAACCAAATTCTAGGTTTTTCTATTAAAATGATGAGGAAGCAACTCACTTGTACCTATGTATCAATAGAATACCTCATTTATTCCAGATAAGCACGTAAGACAATTTTTATTTTGTTATTTTAAGGTGTGGTTGTTTCGGCCTCCAAACAAAAAAACGCAAAGGCAACGCCCCTTGATTTTATTTATGACCACATAATAATTCTCAGAGTACATATATTTTTTGTCAAAATTGGAAACAGTTGTAGAGGATAAAAACAATACTAATATTTCTACACATACACTGGTAGAAATGATTTCTTGAAACAAGTAAATTTATTATTTTGAAAAATCCGTTTTATATATCAAGAAAAAGGGCATAGTATCAGAGTATTACCTTAAATAACTCGTGTCTTAGTTGTGTAAGACAATTTTCTTGTTTCAAATAATCATTTGTTTAAATAAAGAAAGGTCAAATCGCTAGGAATTACTGGGAATAATTATTGGGAATTGCTGGGAATTACTAGGAATTCAATTCCAAGTGATGGAATTTTGATAGAATTAGACGGAATTGGCATTTGTTGTACGCTATTTTTCTGCGTGGTCAGCCCCTTGTGCTTTCCAGATAATCATTGTACTTAATACGAATCAATTTTTATATTAAAAATTTTACCTCCTGTGGGATTTGAACCCCACACATCTCCCATTTACTGGATGGTTGCTCTACCAATTGAGCTAGCGAGGTGTACGGAAACAACATTATTTAAATGTTTCAAATACAGATCTTAGAAAGCCGGCCGACCGGCGAATATGCAATGAATGCGCTTCTTACAGTGTGAAATCATTAAATAAATGCTTTCCTGCTAACCACTGTAATTAATATGAGGCAATTTTTATATTAAAGAATTTATCTCGTGTGGGAAAAAAATTTTAAGATAAAATTTGCCTCATATTAATTACAGTGATTAGCAGGAAAGCATCTATTTAATAATTTCACATTGTAAGAAGGACATTCATTGCGTAGTTTAACTACTTATTAAACAGAAACTGATAGGAAGTGGTAGAGAATTATAATTTATTTTATTGCAATGTCAAAAAGACTAATAATTATTTTTGCAAGTAAACATGCAAGCAGTCACTCTTTTTACTTTCTTTTATATATTGGATTACAAACAATTTCCTTAACAGCACTTCTATTCCTAGACTTTTCTACGTTTTATTAGTTTGTTAATTTCTGCCACAGAAATATACTGAACGAGTGATCTGAGATTATCACCCTGTACAATTGGCAAGCTTAGTATAGATTTCCAGTTTGTAACCACGGAAATCCCATTACTAACTTAGAAACACGGCGATCCTCAGCCACCGCAGCATTAAACATTGCTTATCGATCAAGTCCAGCCTCGAGCGGCGTAAGACAGCGTCGACTACCGCGCTAGACCCTCCGCTAACCGCACCAATAACGCCACCACGAAGCGTTACACGACTCTCGCCAAAGGCCGAAACCTATACCAAACGCGAACAGCTACTATAACATCCGAAGCGACAGATGTCGACCGTAGATAAGTCACGGAAATTCGATAGACGCGAATGCCCGCCGCTTCGATGTTCTCGCAGAGTAAACCAACGCTCTCAGACCGTTATCTGCGCTCCCCCTCCACGTCTTTCGGCTCTCCGGCATCGATGGGAGGAAATCTAATTTCGCTCGCGGACAGAGGGAAGCCAATTTCACAATGGGACACCGAAAAATGTTTATCGGAAACCGGGCGACTTGGCATAGGGGCTGCGTGGGTAGGGATCTTATTTAAGTTCTTAAAGGAAACGAGACGGAACAGTCTTACTTTTTCGAGGAAATATTATTAAAAAAGTTAATATGTCATATTCTGTTAGGAGAATTTGCAGAAATAAATTTTGTAAACAAGAAATTAACATTTTAAAGACAAAATTGGGGTTATTCTTGACTCCAAGTTTACTTGGAATCGAAAACTTCAAACAATCAACAACAACACTCATATTGGCTAGGAATGCACATGGAAAACCATGGAATTTGGGATCAAATATGATGTATTGGACCCCTCCATAACGGTAGTGACTTATGATCGCTTAAGCATTTCTGGTATGCTGGAGAAACTCAGCAGGATACAGTGGCTTGCCTCTGTAGGAATGATAGGAACAATGAGAAACTACCATACGCCTACAGCAGACCTCACAGCAAGACCACCAGCAAGCAACTTATAAGTGTCGTCAAAGAATATAATCTTCAATATAAATTCAAATCAATTGCCATACGTATGACGGAGCATAACTTGAAAAGGGCTCAGAAAATCCACGGAAAAAGGCGAAAATTTGGGCAGTATTTTTATATGAAAAAAAAAATCGTATGTTAAATTTTGACGTTTTGACTAGACGCGCAGCGCCGAGTCTTTCTTAAGGTGAGACGCGTTTGAAAAAAAAAAAAAAATTAAATTAAAATAAAAATAAAAAAAAAATACGAAAAAGTAAGAAAAATTAAACAATTAAGAAATTACAATTTATTTCAACGAGACGTGTAGCGTCAAGTTATTTAACTTAATTATTATTATTATTATTATTATCAACCGCGAGAAAGGGGAAATGTTATTCCCCTTTCATTGCTTTTGCTGGTATGCTGATTTCAACAATAGACCGTGAGCTCCCGCCCAGTGGCATTTTTCGGTTGTAATTGTGTTTGACATTTTTCCTTGACGTTTTAACATCATAGATAAAAATATCATAGCAATATTTATCAATGGTTCTGACTCAACGGTTCTGACTAAAACAGTTATGAGAACCAAAATAATTCCAAAACAGTTATTATTATAGCGGTTCTGACCTAATATCAGTTTCGGTTACGGATCTATATCGCTTCTTTTCGCTTCTATATCGGTTTCATTTTAGGTATACAGGGTTAGTAAAAAGTCCCGGAACGGTCGAATAACTTTGTTATTTGAAAATTATGATTTCTGAAATTTGGTATGGGGGTATAGTTAATATAAATGCATTTTATGCAATACAGTTAATATTTTTTTCACTTTCGGTTTAATCGGCAATACGTCCAATTTTTTTTTTTTAAATGGAACGCTAGATTTTTTTAACACTTTTGAATGCAAAATAAAAAACTACGTTCAGGAAGTATTAAGATGTTTATTTTTATTCACCAGAAAACAGTTAAAAAATTAAAAAAGTGTCCTAATACAGAAAAATCAAGGTACCTTTGAAAAAAGTTGTTGTTTAGTGTTTGCATTCTTTTTGCCGTCACATTTGACAATTTTAAAAGCGTTTTAACTTTTGCATCGTTATAAATTTACTTATTTTAAACATTGACACATTTGAAAATGGCAGAAAAACTTACTGAATCAGAACGAATTGAGATATTAATGATGGGGTACGGTGATCGTCAACGTTCTTTTGAAGAGGTTCGTATTTTGTTTAATACTGTTTATCCGGATCGTCACATTAGTAAAAGTACGGTATGCCGAACAATTCAAAAGTTTGAAGTCTTTCGTCAGGTGAAGGATTTACCTAGAAGGGGACGTCCATTAACAGCAACAGATGAAGAAACTAGTTTGAATGTGTTACTTACAGTGGAAGAAAATCATCACGTGTCCACAACAGAATTAGGTCAAATTCATGAGATCTCTCAAAAATCTGCTCATACGATTCTTAAATCAGCAAGAATGAAATGTATCCCGTCCATGAGTTAACTGAAGATGATCCAAATCGTAGACTACAATTTTGCGAAACAATGGCGGAATTGCTCGAGCAGCAGCCTAATGTTTTAGATCACATAATTTTTTCAGATGAGGCACCGTTTTGTCTCAACGGCACTGTGAACAGGCATAATTGTCGCTACTGGTCAATTGAAAATCCGCATTGGATTGAGAAAGTCCATACACAGCGTCCTCAAAAGGTGAATGTCTGGGCTGGTCTTGTTGGAAACAACATCATAGGACCATTTTTTATAAGAGGAAATTTAACTGGCAACGTCTACTTAAATTTATTGCGAAATGAGGTTGTTCCAGCACTTGCGGCCCTCTTTCCAAATGCAAACATAGGTGATCACCCTAATGCACATTTTTGGTTTCAACAAGATGGAGCTCCCGCCCATTTTGCCCATAATGTCCGCGATTATTTGAATGAAATTTTTTCGGGACGTTGGATCGGACGTAGAGGAGCAATCGAATGGCCAGCACGTTCGCCAGATCTCTCGCCATTAGATTTTTTCTTTTGGGGTCACATGAAATGTCAAGTGTACAAAAATCGTCCCCATAATTTTGAACAATTGGAAGAGAGATGTTTATCGCTATTGTGGAGAACGGCATACAAATACGTCTGTCTAGTTTTCTAAAAAAAAGAGAGCAGCTTATGTTTTATCTATTCATGCGAGTCTTCGTCAATTACTAATCATAGCATGCAACCATCTAAATTCTAATTAACTCCTATCGCACACGTTCGATTCTTCGACACTCGAATGCTGGCATCGCATTTGCGATAGCGTCAACTGGTAGAATTTGATAACAAAAAAGAAATTACGCTCAGAATCGCTAGCCGATCAACGCGGCGGTGCACCGGCTGTCTGTTGCATCCGTTGAAACGGAAAATCGATGCTGAAGAGACAATTGCAGCGCAAAAAAGCCTGTCGGCTTTTGATTAAATAAGCTCGGGCTTTCGAAAAGACGCGCAATGCGATGGCAAAATGAACGAAATCCTATCAGTGATAGACAATGGCGCGCATATAAACAGGCACTTTGCTAAAAAAATAAAATGGAAAAAAAAACGGGACAATACGGGAACAGATCTTTTTGTTCTGTATAGTATGTTGTTTTTTGAAAAATCCTTGTTGTTGGGCCTATCGGATTTCGAAATGTCATAATGAAAGGACCAATATTTAGTGCAGGAAACATCTACGAAATATGCAAAAACGTGGAACAAAAATTTGCGTACAAATATGTGTAGCAATGGTAAAGAGTCTGGTTTAACAGAGATCATAAACTGTTTATTAATCCTTTTACAATATTTTATGGTATATTTAAATTTATAATCTTTATATGAGTAAACACAGAAATGTATCAGACATGATTTATAGGCCCTTATGTTTGCTTAACACTATCAGTACACTGTATGGGTTAAGTCCAGACTGTTGGAAGAAATGGAGATATATGGTGGACTATCACATAGGTATTACAGCGCTTGAAGCTGTAATAAATTGGTTTAAAAATTTTGAAGTTAAGTAGTGTGTTCTTATTACGGTAGAAACGCATTCAATAATGGTAGTTGTGATCGTATAGTGGGAAAACTAATAGGCAGAGGCACGTCAAAGTACTTGGTCAATATAATAGCCAATTACTTTGGCGAAAGACGACTTCAAATTGAGAAGAAAGAGGAATTCTGGCGTACCTCAGGCTCTCTCCTTGGACCTATCGTGTGAAACATATTGTTTGAGATACAGCTGACCGTACAGTTCGGGCTGATAGGTTATGCGTATGATCTGGTGTTGATGGTAGCTGCTGAGAATCGGTACAGACTTATAAGAAGAGTTAATGAAAATCTTAGTAACATTAAAATGTGGCTGGTTGAAAATAAATTGCAGTTGGCACCCGAAAAAACTGAGGCGTTAATTTTGAAAGGCATGCGGGAGAGAGATAGTATTTCTTTTAACATCTGAACAACAAGGATAGTGCCAAGGAAGACCCTCATATATTTGGAAATGATCCTGGATGAAACACTGTATTTCCGTGAACAAATTAGCGGACATATAATGTTCACACGCATAATGCCAAACTTAGGTGGCTGGTGTAGCGAGAAGGGGAGACTATTCTTTGGGGTTAGACATTCCATAATATTGGATGGTCGTCACTTGAAGCGCTACAAGTAATTACGGCAACGTCTTCTGTAGACAAAAGGAAGTACAGTTCCCGCAATATATCTTGGTGAGCGGTGGGGATGCGTCGTGAACGTGTTTACAAATTGTACCGCCCATCTGTTCCGCCTAGTAATTGTATACGTAAGGTACCCCTTCTACTACCTGCGCGACCTCACTCCCACCGCTCGCCAAGATATATTGCGGGAACTGTATATGTATGAGAACAGCGGTATTGTAGCGCGAGGGATGACGGAGAGAATCATAATGAATATGTAGCAAAGTAAATGGTATCAGAATGATAAGGTAGCGCAATGCACCAAGAAATTAATACCAAACCTGCAGATGTGAATGGGTTGCAAATTTAGGAAGGTAGAGTATCACATGACCCAATTCGACCCATGTCGATTGCACATGGGGTACTTACAACATATACAAAGCGGTTTCAGAAGGATGACATTGATCTTTGTGCGTATTGTGCCGCAGCATACGATGTTTGAGTGTATGCGATGGTTTGGCAAGAGTATGCGTGTTAACTTTGATATATGAAAACATGATTGGAGTGATGCTAAAATCTGAAAAGAGCTGGAAGATCATTGAATTGATGGTTATTAAGGAGGGCTGGGAAAGTCAAGCCGACATTTGGGGAAAAATATAGACTACGCAGTATGTTGAATGGTATGTCCGAATCCGTTTGCCAAATTATTTGCCAAACCGATTGCCAAATCATTTGCCAAACCGTTTCTCATTCATTTGCCAAACCGTTTCGCCTAATCGTTTGCCATATCATTTGCCAAACCGTTTGCCAAATCATTTGCCAAACCGTTTGCCGAATCATTTGCCAAACCGTTTGCCAAACTGTTTGCCAAATCATTTACCAAACGTTTGCCAAATAATTTACCAAACCGTTTGCCGAATCATTTGCCAAACCGTTTGCCGAATCATTTGCCAAACTGTTTGCCAAATCATTGGCCAAACCGTTTGCTAAACTGTTTGCCAAATCATTTGCCAAACCGTTTGCTAAACTGTTTGCCAATCCGTTTGTCAAATCATTTGGCAAACCGTTTCGCCTAATCGTTTACCAAACTGTTTGCCAAATCATTTACCAAACCGTTTGCCAAATCATTTGACAAACCGTTTATCAAATCATCTGCCAAACCGTTTCACCTGATCGTTTGCCACATTGTGTGCCCAATCATTTGCCAAACCGTTTGCCAAATCATTTGCCGAACCGTTTGCCAAACCGTTTGCTAAACCGTTTGCCAATCCGTTTGTCAAATCATTTGGCAAACCGTTTCGCCTAATCGTTTGCCAAACTGTTTGTCAAATCATTTACCAAACCGCTTGCCAAATCATTTGCCAAACCGTTTGTCAAATCATCTGCCAAACCGTTTCGCCTGATCGCTTGCCAAATTGTTTGTCAAATCATCTGCCAAACCGTTTGCCAAACTGTTTGCCAAATCATTTGCCAAATCATTTGCCGAACCGTTTGCAAAACATTTGCCAAACCGTTTGCAAAATCATTTGCCAAACCGGTTGCCAAATTATTTGCGAAAAAATTTAGTGAAAACGGTTTGGCCACCTTGAACTGCACTTATGACCACTGTGCGATCGTTCAGAACCGTCCGAAAAGTACGCTCGAGCGTGGCTTTTATCGCTCCAGAAAATATATCGACAAAAGCTGCCCGAATAAGTAGGTACTTTGAAACCGACCGCCTTTTCAGTTGCGGCATCATCGTCGCAAGCCGACAAAGACGTTACCCACTCTACGTCCTTTACTTTACATTACATGTACAGTGAGGTTTAACGTGAAAACAAACTTTTATTTCTATTTAACAGAGAAATTGTGCATTTTTGACTTGCTTGAAAATCTTGGTTCCGTCCATTATTTCTCAAGTTGTTTTGCCGCACTCTAGAATTTACATAAACTGTTCCTATTTAATTTGCATAATGGCAAATTTTTGTTTTTAGAAGATTTTATTTTCGTACATTTGATATATATTTATTGTGTATATGTTAGCAATAAAAAAGCAAGGAATTGGTGTTAGTCAGCTACTTTGGATCACATTTTTTTCCGTTTGTTGGCTACATTGTTAGTTTTTGACCTGGCAACCCAGTGTACGTGTGAAAAGTTTGTTTTTGAAACTGTTTTGACAGCAACGATATTTTTTGATGTTTTAGCCCACTCTTAAAAGGTTAAAATAAAACAATATTGCAAAAAATTCCAAAAACTTGCAACATATTAATATTGTTATTTTCAAAATTACACAAAAGTGTTTTCTCTTTATTTACATTGTTTATTATTACATTTTTATAAGATGCATTGCAATGACATTACATTAAAAAAAAAAAAATAAAATATATCATCAGAAACAATAGGAAAGTGTGGCGAAATAGGTGAGATTTAGTGGGACAAGCTCGTGGTTGCATATTCCTCACGAGAATCCCGCACGCAGGGGGTACGGACTCTTTGTGTGACCCCATCGTATCCAAAATAAAAATATTCCAGGTAGAGTTCTAAAAAATCATAGACAAAAAAATTAAAACATATTTTTTCTATAATTGTGTGAAAAGGCCATGTCTTGAACACAATGCTTACGTTTTTCCAAAATAAGTATGTGAGAACATTTAAAGCGTGTAGAAAAGAATGAAGGCACGTTGCGTTGGCGTCGTGAAGGCAACCTTGAAAATAACTTCACTTCATTTATTGGTTTCGCACTACAATATTCACGAAAACAGCTATACATATTGATGAAAGCTACACGTCCCAACACTACTTTGCAGTATTTATGATTTATTTATTTACAAAACTTTATATTACGTTTATAAACAAACTGTAATTTAAAATTACTCCCTACTGATGTAAAAAATAATTCTAGTTTTTGCCTGTATGAAAAATATAGAATAAATCTATATTTAGTACGATATAATTTGTAGGTCTCAGTCCCTGCTTTCGTGATTGTTTTTTTTTTTTTAATTTAGTTTAGAAATAACTGTTATTATTATATCTACTTTTATAGTCTTAAGTTTAACCTTCTCTTTGTAAAGGCTACTACATGAAGTTGAGTCCTCTGTGAACTCTCCTGAAATTTTGCTCTTGCAAATATGACGAAAATTAAAACTTGCCTAACATAATATACATCCCAGACGTTTCAGAATGATATATCCTTTGTTTCTGTACAGATATGTAGATCGAGCCAGCGCATACGCCTAACCTCCAATTATTAATTACAACTACTGAATAGGCGCTGCGAGAGATGTTGGGGTTCGGACCCAAACGAATTACAAATGAACCCGTAAAATTGGATAATATTAACGAAGAGGCAAACATTACGCATGTAGCGACTATTGACCGAATATACTTGCGCTGATATAATATCTCGCGGTACAGGAATTCACATTTTCCCAACTCTGTTTGTTCAGGTTCTTACGAATTAATAATTCCGTACTATTCCAATTATATTCGTCCAATTCGACGTACAAATGTTTGTATGCAAATATGTATTAGGTTTGGAATTCGATGGAGTTGTACTAAATAATTCAGAGGGAATTGTTAGTTTTTAACGTCGCCCTGTTATAAAATGGTTTTTGTATGATTTGAAAATAACAAATTTCATTTTCAAACTGCGAACAGTTTTCCGTGGTTTCTATTTTGGACTTTAATTTACCAACCTGTTATGCTGAGTTAATTTGGTGTGAAATAAGCACAAAGGGTGTCGAAGAAATGGTACAACACAATTAATTAACATTATAATTAATTTGATAACCATTATTGGGAAGACGTCGATTATCAAGTATGTAAGTTATCGATAGTTGACGCATATCTAAAGCAGATAAGAATTTTGTACTTTCTTCGATTGCTTTAGTGTTACAACGGAAAATAATTAGAAATCTTAGAAATTAGACATACTGTATCATGTATGTCTAATTTCTAAGTAAGAAAAATTAATATACAGGGTGACAATTTCACGTTTAATTATTACAATATACTCACATAACCCATGCAAAATTAATGGTTATATTGCGCATGTGCGTCTCCCGCTCATTCTTCTTACTGCAGTAGGTATTCCCCTACATTCAGTCATTCGTCATAGCCACTCACAACGAATACTGGCGCGAGCAGAGCGGTTGCTTTGTTATTCAATCTACACGCAGAAATGTGTTAATTTTCAGTGACCGTGAAACACATTGTATTTTTATTATGAAAATTAATAAATTGCAATATGTATTGCTTTGGACACACGTACTTATAAACTCAAAAGGTGTAATGAAAGCGTAAAACAGTAATTTATAGCATCTATTATGTACTTAAAAATAGTCTTTGCTCATGACAAGAAAATTAAAGTAATTCTAATGAACGAAGAACAAAACCCTCATAAAGAAATAATAAATTTAACGAAGGAAAAATAAACCTTAATTCTGAGTAAATAATTTTAAAAGTAACCCTTAATAATACATTAAATAAACTTTAACACCAGCTCGGTTACTATTCTATTCGTAATAGTAATAAATAAAGAGATATAAAATTAGGGTTTGTTCATGACAGGGAAATCAAAGACATTCTAATGAATTTAGGGCAAAACCCTCAAAAAGAAATAGTAAATTTAATGAAGGACAAATAAAAATTAATTCTGGGTAAATAAATTTAAAAAATAGAAAACTAAAATAAGCCTTAGTAATAAGATGAAATAAACGTTAATTTTTTAAAAATCATTGAATCTTGAAACAAAAGGTTCAAATATGCCCCCAACCTTGGTCGAACAATATCCTAACGTGTTGTAGAAATTCATTCTAACATTCTCCAACATTTCTGGGCTAATGTTGTTTGACGTTTGAACAATTTTATTGCGCAACTACTCTGCATTAACTGGTCTAACGTCTTCATTGCCATAAATTATTTCTTTTAAATAACCCCAGTAAAAGAAATCGAGGGGAGATAAATCTGGTGAACGTGGCGGCCATTTTATATTTTCAGAATGAGTTCCGATCCACCGATTAGGAAGCTGTTCACTTAAATAGTTTCGGACTGCCACTGCATTATGTGCAGGGCAACCATCTTGCTGAAAGTAGATGTTTTGCATATTTATGTCAGTAATTCTAAATATGCATTTGCGTTCAAATTGCCATTGATAAAAAAATGCCCAATAATATGGTTGTCTAACAAACCTGCCCAAACACTTACTTTTTGCTGTTGCTGACTAGATGAACTTAAATATCTGTGCTCGTTTTGCTTGGCCCAGTATGTTGTCGCAGATGAATTGTCACTTCTAATTAAACTAAAAGAAGATTCATCGGTAAAAACAATATTGTTTACCAAATTAGCATCTCGGTTAATTAAGTCACTTAACTTTTCACAAAATTCCAAACGCTTAAATGCGTCACCGTGAAATACTTGTTGGTGTTTAGAATATTTAAAATTGTGATGCCCATTTGCTTTGGGTATTCGCTGAACGGAAGAACGAGACATGTCTAAATCATTGGAAATAGTGGCAGATGACATATTCGAATTTATTTCAACTGCAGCACATACTAAAACGGACGTATTATTAGAAATTCTGCGAGTTGGAAGTGATATTTTTAAATTTTCGACCGGTTTGTCGGTTTTATTTTTTAATTTAAAAATTGTGGCTTTATTTGGAATAGGCCTGTTGGGGTAATTAGCTGCAAACACGTCGCATACCCTTTGAAAAGAATTGGCAGCGTGATACCACCGCATCATTTCACCTCTCTCCTCCACAGTATAACGCGGCATTTTGCGCAAATAATATGTATTTAAAACTTAGACAACCAACTTGCTTGAACTGACTAATAATACTGATTCCTGATCAGTCTAAACGTGTTATTATCGTACTACAGTGCCACACCTCGCTGTTAGGTAGAGTGGGAGTATATGTACTTCTCCGCCGTTTACTTTGCAGAGATTGAGGCTACATATACAGTATGTGTAATTTTTAATTAAGAAAAATGAATATACCGGCTGTACCGCCGACTCCAAACCAATCACAGGTGTAGACGAGAGTTAGCGGAGAGTGGTGCGGTTTAGCCGGTCCGTGTGTTAGGAGGTAATCCGTTACAAACGACTACTTAATTCGCTGGGTGAACGGTCCGGGGTTAACTGGTTTCTGATATAAAACACGTCTGAGCTAGTTCTTCGGACCAATTTTAATGCACTATTGGTCGTGAACAATGAATTTTTTCATTGTTTCAGGACCTATTTTTGATTCAGTGCATTATTTTGGACAGCATTTGTTATTAAATTAAACGAAAGTTGGAAATAACTGAAATGAACATTAAATTTATCGATTCAAATATTTAAAACAACGCAATAATAACCCAATGGTAAAACTTAAAAAAAAAAGTTTTTTTAAAACACTAAACACCAACTTTTCACGTGCATATTATAAAAGAAATCCCCTCGATAATCACATTTCGAATGCAATTCTTCCCCTATTGCGGCGCGCCCCACATTTCATAGCGGATTACGTCCACAAACCGCGCTCGATACGCGATGATTCCGCAAAATGTGTTTATCGATTCCTCTCTTCCGGGAATACCCGAAATAATAGAGAAAAAAGCCGTTCGTTCGTCATAATTTGCCGCTACGTAAAATTAAATTTGGCACGTCATTGCCCATTCTCCCGCTTGTATTTTTTTCTCTCTTTCATTAAAAATATGCTTGCATTAGAGAAGCCCACTCGAATTTTCTGCGTTATCAAAATGAATACACACATAGCATGGGGCAAATATGAATTATAACGATCTGGCCTCTTTATTAATGATTCTATGCCGTTCTGGGTTCCGCGATGTTCGAATAAATTTTCCACGCGGAGTTCAGATGGTTTTATTATACGATGAAGCGCATTGCAGCGTTGGCGTTGCACGACGCTGGGTAACTACTGAAATGTGAGAGGTAACAGTGGTACTGAAAGGAAAAAATGCGCGTCAACGAAGCGTACTGAATGGATATGGTAATTTATTTTGAAATGGTATCGTTCGAATGCTTCTATTATATCCAACTGGAGTTGTGGGTTGTACACTGCGCAGGAATACAATATAGGAATAAAATGAACTATAATAAATGGATTCTAAGCAGTTGATAATTTGAGGTACCGTAAAGGCTGTATTTATCGGACAATTTTTCCACATTTTTTTGTTTTTTGAATTAATCTTTAGAAAAGCTAAATCTTTATGTATGTCACGTGTTAGAGGATATATTAACCAAACTTTTCACATATAAAGCAATGTTGTGAACCACCTACGCATATATATATATATTTTAAAACGTCTTGTCCGATATAACCCAGTGTTTTGGTATTTATCGGACAGTAATAGTTTTTGATAGAAACCTGCTCAGAAAATGATTTTGTTGGGTATTACCTTTTAGTGGAGGATTTATGGGACAGTTTAAATTTTTTTTTTTTTGTAAATGTTTTGTAAAGGGGGTGTTTTTAATGAATCTTAATAATAGCAATAAACAATTTTATTTTATATGCAAAAACATAAAATACAAGTAACACGAACGAAAAAAACAAATTCTTTTAACAATAAAAAAATAACGTGGCCTCTTTTTAACAATAAAAAAGTAAATTAGCTTCTTATGACTAACAGGTAAGTACCTACCGTTTATAAGACATTATCACAGAATGTGAATATCCCACGATTTTCGGAAGGACTTTTTAACTTAAATTTAATGTCTTTTAATTGTAGTACTTCATTCAGATCAGAAATAGTAGGAAATACAAAAATAATCCGTTTCATTTTATAGTTTCGCATACAGGTAATTGTTATAGAACGTTTTCCAATTTTTCTACTCTTGCTACAAAATCTTTGGAGTTTTCTTTTTTAGTTCCTTTATTATAAATAAAGGACACAACTATAAATGTGTCTTTGGCAATATCATCAATACTGATAACATCAGTCTTCAAATGTTCAGTCTCATTTTCGGTTTCAGAATCTAATTCTTCCTCGCTGTTAGAAATAATTTCGCTTTCCATTTCGTTTTGGTTTTTGCTGGTGCTGATACTACTTATTTCGACATGGTCTAGACCAACAGATTTTCCTGCAGGCACATCAACCGTCTTCATTCTTTTTGGAGCAGGTTTATCTTCAACTTTTGAAGCATCTTGCATGACATTTTGAAATGCTTCCAATAATGCCCCATTAGTGGCGTTTTCGTTCTCTACTGTTCAAGTTTTGCATTAATCTGCTTAACAAACGAGGAAACTCCATTTTTTTGGTAAAACTCCCCTATTATGACTTTTCCAATTATTTAAAATTCGTCTCCAGTGCTCTTTAACAACTTTAAAAATAGCAACGTCCAACGGTTGACAAATGTCCGTTGTATTTGGTGGTAGTAACACAAAGGCTATGTCATTGCGGTTGCAAAGTTCAATAACACGATATGATATGTGGCTTCCCAAAGTGTCTCCAATGATGGCCTTTTTCCCATTTTTACGTTTTAAAAAAGGCAAGGCAATTGTTTCAAACCAGTCTTCGAGAACGTTTGCATCAAACCATCCTGATTTGGTAGCATTATAACGAGCGCCAGGAGGGCTTATAAACAACGTAAGGAGGTAAAATTGTTCCATCTGCACAAGCTGTAAACATTAAATATGTGGATGTGTTTTTTGAAAAGTCACACACCCTAGTCGCTCTTTTAGATGTTCTTCTTACAAGGACTTTGACTTTACCTGGGTTAAATTTGTTTCATCATAGTTCAGAATATTACTGGGACGAACTCCAGCAACAATCTCTCCCAGATTTTTGAAATATTCCCTGAGATGTTCTACATCTTGCGCTTCTGCGCGGCATGGTTTCATATTCTGACTATTTCGTTTTGAGAGCTCAGAATTTCGTTTTAAAAAGTTTGTAACCCAGTCTGTTCCTGGGCAATTGTCTATAAAGCCACTCACAGTTATCCCTTTTCTGTCCAAATATTGTTTAATAAAAGGCTGCAAATCTGGTACTGTAAAAGGGTACTTAAAATCTGCAGCAACACCAAGAGCGGTCGTAATTTGTTCTTCCTCTACAGCAGATAAAGCAGGCGGTCTTCCAAGTTTATCTCCATGTTCACCCCTATACTTGTCGTATAATGTACTTTTGGGCACTCCACAGCCTGTCAAAATGAGTAGCCTTGTTCTAGGACCAACGCTAAACTATCTTCTATCTTCTGATCTTCGTAGTTTCGTCTATATGCAGACCCCAATTTGTGGACATGTTTCCGTCCCATTTTGTCCGATAATACCCTCAAAAAGCCCGTTTTTCAAAACTCTACAACTTTCTGAACTAAAGCAGCTTTAAATTTAAAAAGTTATATTTGCAAAACATTCCTGAGATTATAACCTCAAAATATTTGCACAGGCACAACTTTCTAGAACAAGCGGTTTAGGATAGGTTATTTACTGCTTCAATAACTTCCCTTTTTTGCTGGTCACTTGTTTATTTTTTTTTACATAAAAACGGAATTTTTTTCTGCAGCCGGCTTTTTCACATCATGGCCTTTTGAGTCTATGGAGTAGAATAAAACATTTTCCGGGAGATTTTTGCCGTTGGGAACACTAATTCAGACGGGAAGTTTAAATTTTGCCCCTGTTGTCCGATATAACCCCAGGTGTCCGATATATCCCCATTTTACGGTATGTCTTAAATCTTTGATAAAAATGAGAAACGTCAAAACTCAAAAAAATGTCATTATTCAGTTTTGTTTTATAAACAACGCTTGATTTCAACGCATTAATTTCAACGATTTTTTCTTGAATTCTTCGCTATAAGTCAGCTAAATTATCCACAGATACTTCAAAGATGCTGTTTCCTTATGTAAGGCCATAAAAAGAACTCACACGGTATTAAATCACATGGATGTGGAGGCCATAGGATTTTTGTGTTCTGACTAACTACTCCATCTTATTAAAATAAATTAATTTCACTTGTAAATAGTCTTTTATTTACATTAACGTATAGAAAAACATCACTAATTAATAACTCTGCAATCATATTAAAGATCCTTAAATATTAGATGCTATATTGGATGTTATAAGGAGTATTGGTCAGAGCGATATATGCCCTCCCACGTCCCGAGTGTCCTATTCGTCAAGGGTGGATGTGAAACCGTTGGAGTGGGGCAGAATTACCAATCATTGCCCTCTATCATTTGAGATCTGGCTTACCTCTGAAGTTGTTGGGAGCATTACAGATGACTCTGGATGGTGTTTAGTAAAATTAAACAGTTATTTACTTTTTAAAATATAAATTTAAAAGATTTGTCTACAAGTTTCGTAGCAGTATATCCGCATGCCTAATGCATCTGCGTTATATGCGGTGAGATCATCATCACGGTCAAGATCGATTCTCTTGCAGGTTGAGGTAAATCTCGCAGCAACCATAACTCCAACGCCGCAAAAACCTTTCCTAGTACATCGAAAAATATAAAAATTATTACCAGGTAATTCTGAATCCATTAAGTTAGAAGGTTCGGTCAGTAAAATAAAATAATAACTCGTCATACTCTAACAAATTATTTGAAAAATGTTTCCTAACAATGTAAGTGACAAAAATACGATTTGCTGGCGAGTAAATTTTGAATAAAGAATAGTATGCCGTTCTCATGATTCTGATTTCATTAAAAGTATCTCCTATAACTCCACGAGCACACTTTTAATCAGCACAACCACAAACTATATCGCAAATAATATACTTACACGTACAATTCCCATTGTCACATCTTCTTAGCTCCCTCTCTACGAGCGAAATGACATAATCCCAGCGGGAAGAATACGGCGGGCTTATAACCAGACATTCAGTTCACAGTTGGGTCGCGCCTGATACCTTATTATCACTCTCGGGCACGATGTTCCCATTTGCAATTCAATTTCCAGCGTGCAAGTGCAGTGTCGGCGAATATCTTGACGGGGAGATGTCGCCGGTATAGGAGTTTGGACCCTAGCCTCGGTTGGTCGGTCCTTTTCCGTTTATTATATCCGCTGCGGATGTAGCAGGAAACTCTTTGCTGTCTATTTGGTTCGGGTCGCGTGTATAGCTAATAGAAAAACCTTCTCGTTTGCAACAGCTTAGTGCGGAAGATGATGAGATCCTGGTGTTCTGCGTCTATAATATAATAACATGTTAAAAATTCTCGATAAAATGATTTCATCTGGGTTTTTATTATATTAACTCGAGAGAACATACTCATTCTTTTACAAGATTAAACGTATAATAATAACATTCTTCTCTGTTCAATAAATACATGTTTTTCAACTATTTTGGAATTTAAATAAGCATGTTCGATTCAAATAAGGAAAAATATAGTAGTCAATGATTCTCTTAACCTATAATTATTTTAATCGAGCTCTATTTCAAACGTCAGACTAATCAAATTTACGTCAATTGACCTATTTCACCTTCTAGGTTTTGAACTAAATGAAGTTAAATGAATTCTGAATACTTTAACGGCTGGCATCTCTACCAAATTTTATGAATAAATTTGATATAACATGAAATTCTACTTAAGGAAACCAAATACACTCCGCCAAAAAAGTATCGCATAATTTAATTTTGAATCATAAAAGTATCGCATAATCTTTGTTTGTAGCATAAAGTTGTAAATATACTTTGATGTGCTCTAAGATATAATTTCTATGATTGTTTAAATAAAATACAGGCCAAATAAAAACAAGAACTCATACTTGAGATTTTTATTAAAACAAGAAATTATAATTTTGGAAAGAAAAATGTCATAACAGTAGCTTTTAATACTGAGTATTGCCACCTCTGGCTCTTATGACCGCTCGCATACGGTTTGGCAGAGATTCGATTAACCTCCGTATATAAGCCTGATCCAAATTCTCCCACTCGTCACGGAGAGCATTTGCTAGTCCATGCAGGTCCGCTGGGGCAACATTTTGGGTTCGTATCCGTCTGTGAAGGAGGTCCCACACGTGCTCGATAGGGTTCATGCCCGGACTTACCGCAGGCCAATCTAAAACTGGAATACCAACATCGTTAAGGTATTCCTGGACGATTATTGCAACATGCGGTCGTGCATTATCGTGCATTAACATGAATTCGTTTCCTATAATTGGCGCATATGGTACTACATGTTCTTCTAAAATGTCCGTTATATACTTGTGGGCAGTCAGTGTACCTCTGTCTACTGGTACTAACTCTATACGACCTGTTAAACAGATGCTTCCCCAAACCATAATAGAGCCACCAGCGAAATTAGGTCTAGGTCTGATATTACACTGCGAATAGCGCTCACCGTCTCGTCTGTACACTGAGATACGCCTATCTGAGGTGTAAAGACCAAATCTTGACTCATCTGTGAAGAGTATATTGGCCCTATTAATGTTCCAATTTACATGTTCTCTGGCAAACCTTAAGCGAGCCACTCGGTGGTTCCTAGTGAGACGAGGGGCTGTTACAGCTACTCTAGCTCTTAATCCACTCTGTCGTAACCTATTCCGAATAGTTTGAGTACTCACACGAGTATTTCTGACTCTAGCCAAGTCGTTCTGCAATTGTCTCGCAGTTACATGTCTTCGACGTAATGCTTGTAGTAGTAAATAGCGGTCATCTTGGCGAGTAGAACATCTTGGACGACCTGGTACAGGTCTTCTACTGTAAATGCCTGTTTCCCTATATCTGGCTACGGCTCTAGAAACACTTGACTGATTGATGTTCATCAAATTAGCAACGTATGCTTGAGATCGTCCATCTTCGATTAAAGCAACTATAGCAGCCACTTGTTCTGAAGTTAAATTGCTCATTTTAGTTTTAAAAGCGTTGGTACAGAACTCTGACTTCGCACTTTAAAATTTGTCCGTATAGGAAGACTTTCAATAAACAACTGAACAAACCTTACACATATGCATTTTTCTAAATGTGCTCTTTTAGAAAAAAAAAAAGTAAAAACGCTAAGTTCCATTATTTTGTTAGTGTTTTTATAGTTCACATACACGAGGCAAACTTTTTGTGAACGTATAAAAATATCTTGGTTCATAAATGCCCTTTTTTAGTTTATGCGATACTTTTTTGGCGGAGTGTATTTGATCATTGGATTTGTAAGTCCATAAACGTTGAGTTTTTGCTTTGGTTCGTACGCTTCTGTAGACAGTTGCTACCTTTATCAAGCTGTTGATGCTGCTGCCATTCAGTTCTTAATTACAAATTGTAATTCAGATATTTCTCTGTCTTTGTCGGACAGTATTAATTTTTATTTTTTTTCAGTTGCATTTCTTTAACATACCATACATCTATAATACTGGTATGCAGTGTTTTTTATTTTATTATTTAATAAGTGTATAAACTTTAAAATTTTGTAAATACGCATTTTAAAATCAGACACACAACCATTTTATACTTAGAAAATAGCATTTTTTATATATTACATTTGCATTTTGTACATGCTGGAGAAAATAAAATCCATTCATAGAGAAGTTTATCTATTTCATGCGTTTATCTATGAACATTCTTCTTTGAAATTTGTACTTCTTACAAAATTTATTTTTTGGCAAACATAGTGAATATGAATACCTATTATATGTACACCTTCAAGTATATATGTTAAGTACATCTTTAACTTCATAGCGAAAAAGTGTTATTCTTTATATAATAAAATGAAATGTGGGGTGATTTGAGACTTCCAACATTACAACTTCCGAAAGGTAGAATATTTCAAATACTTAGGTGTGGGAGTATTAATGGGAAGAAATAACAGAGATATAGAAATAAACGACAGAATTAAAATAAAAAACAGATTATACTGGAAATTTTATAAAGGAATTTAGTAGAAACACCAAATTAAAATTATACAGAGGCGTAATCAGGCCGGCCATCACCTAGGCATCAGAAACAATGTGCTTATCGAATAAAGATGAAGAGAAATTAAGAATCCTGTGATGAAGGATTGTAAGCCGAACTCTAGGACCAATGAAGATGCGTAGAGAGCTTAAGCCGCTAATGAACGAAGAAATACGAAATCTAATGAACGGGGAAGACATCGTAGGACATGTTAATGCAAAGAGACAAACATCGTTAGAATATACACTAAGGAAAAGCGACGACTCGCCCATCTTAGAAATAATGAATAGGAGACAGGTAGAGGATAGACCAAGAGGAAGACTAAAGACCAGATGGCAGGACCAGGTGATGATAAATGTACGAAAGATGGAGATTGCAAATTGTAGGGGGGAGATCAAGGACAGGAATAACAGGAAAAGCAAAAACTCACCACAACCTTTAACAAGAATAACAAGGAAGGAATTGTGCAGATTGATCCACAGCATTAAACGGATCAGTATAGCTCGCTAACGAGCGGCTAATGCTCCGACCAATGGTGATTTGCTGGATATCACAGACTTCTGTTTTGTTTTTAGAAGAGTTTATTTGATTTTTAATAATGTAACGGATTATGTTATAGGATAAGGAACAGATCCCTGGGGCACCGATAACTTAGAGGAACAATAATCCTAATCCCTAAAGTTAATCGTGACGAACTGTAATCACTAGCTTAAATAATACATACAGCAGGAATGGTCTTGTCAAACTAAAATATATTTTTGAAGCGCTACTAACATTTTCCATCTACGCTAATTATATTATCCCTTTTGTAATTACCTGACGCACATTGTTCTGTATTTTACTGCACTGTTGCGCCTTCCCAACTCAGTTACATAGTTGCATCTGCAACGCTACAAATTACATATGTATATTTGCGTAATTAGACGGAAGGCTTTTAATACCGAAGTGCCATTTGCAATGGAGGCGACTAATTCATATGCAGTTTGCGCTTATGCGAAACCCGCAGAAAGCACCTGACATTAGCACGCGTTCTACACGTTTTCACTTCACAGATTTAATTACATAATTTCCCTACACATAAAACATGTGTGCGCTACCCAGCCCCGAGACACTAAAACGTATATATCCTAATTACAATCGGCCTCGTTAAAAATGTGTTACAATTATACTATTATCGTTCTGAGGATACCTACAGTGTAATTTCAACGCATGCGCTCTTTCCAAAGTAACCAGTACGTTCTCTTTGATTCGCTAATTCAATTAAAATTTTCCGTCTCGCTTAATTGCAGGGAACCTTTCCGCAAATGCGAATCGGAATATATAATTTCAAAGTGATTATAACTGGGTCCATGGCGCCTTTTACCAGGTTTATTTCCTAATTTATTTGCGGAAATTGGCCGATATTTTTCCTTTATGTTAAATTATCCAAGAATTAAGGTCTTTCCAGCACATAATTTAGCACAATAATGAGCGAAAGCACTCACAATTTGAATAAAATGCCAGTGGTGTCATTAGACAAAAAGCGGCGATTAACATCATGAAACATACATATTAGGTGCTTATATTCCCTCTTTAATAAAAGCCGTTCTAACAATTTTAATTTCTTCTTTTAATATAGGTAAATTAAAGGTCATGTTATAAATATTATATAAAATGTAATTTTACTTTCATCAACAATAAACAAATCTTCTAATAAATTAAATGTGTCATCTCTTTTAGATTTGCAAAATTATAAGCAATGAATTAAATCCACATTAACAGATGGAACTGACTCTCCAGAACTTCCCGAGATATGATGCGCTTGCCCCACTTAGATTCCTGGGGATCGAAATCCCCAGGAAATCCGCATTTATGTAAACTTTTTCATATTATAATTTTTTTTTCTTGGACGCGTAAAATTTGTGTACAGTATTTTTATTGAAAAATCGTCTACTTACGATTTGAGGGGCGTCATTCTAAATGGTTGCTGTAGTATCTTGATAATTGTCATCAGATAATTGAAGTAGCCAGAAGTCTTTATTAAGCGACTGCCTGCTCATCTCATGTTCTTAATATTTACCAATGACCTTCCAAATATACATGATAGCGGTAGTTCAATGCTGTTTGCTGATGACCTTTCTTATTTGTGCGCAAGTAATAACATCGCAGATATTTGAATTTAACCAGCATAATCTTGGCTAGGTTCAGCAGCTGGTTCAAATAAATTATTATGTTTGAATCATGTTTTAATTGTTTTCATTACTGTTAGCTATGAAGAGGTTACTCACGTTCATTAAAGAATCATCGGTTAAACTTTTGTTTCGTCTTCCATATTGACTGTCACAATACGTCATCAATCATTCCATGTTGTAATCACGAATTATATTTTAAAATAAAATATAAACTGTAACGTTCTGAGTCAGATATTATAATTAGTATATTGTCATGTACATTGTTTTTTGTAATTGCAAATTTAACACTTAATTCATAATTTTACTAAAATTAATAATAAAATTAATTAATTATTAAATTTATTTCATTTCATAATATGTATATATAAACATACGTTTTCTTTTTCTAAATCATAAATTAATAAATACTTAAAGTAAAAAAAAAAAATTGCCGTCTTCGGGGTTTGAACCCACCCGCATAAACTATATATTATAATCTATACTGTTGAATTGTCGCTTTAATGATCGATCCATTTAGACATAACAGATTGCGCATGTGGTTTCGTACTTCAGTTACAGGGTTTACAGGGGTTTTAGAAGATATCTTCATATCTCAAAAATTAAGGCCTATGCACTCAAACCCGTTTACAGTTTTTCTACTATTAACTCCCTCTTTCAAATGATATACGACTCTTTAATTTTGTGTTTCGCAGTTCTTGAATACTCCTTGTCAGTCAAACTGAATGTACAAAAAATATCGAGATGCCAAGAAGATATTTCAGATGTGTTTGACCGTGATAACTGAACGCTGGGGTGGTTCTTCCTGGGGCGATCGTGGTCTTCCACTGTGCTTGTTTCTTGATATCGGGGAATAGCATATTTTATTGACAACGCCACTATATTTAATCTTTCACCGATTTGCTTACTCGCATCACTTTCTTCATAAAGAAATTAGTATGCTAGATGGTTTAGTAATACCTAGAGATTTACCACGGGACATTTCGAGCGCTTTTATCCATTTGGCGAACGAGTTGTCAAAATAACATTCATAAATTCTTTACCTGCTTGGTCGCATCGATAAAATGTGTTTCATAACCTTTGTCTAAACTTTTAAAAAGTGCTACCTAATGATAATCAAAAAAGCTATTAACATAGTGTTAGCAAATGTCTATTCGTAATATCGTACAAATACAAAACACACATATATTGAAGACTTTGGCACCTTTCAATAAAAAGAAACAACATTTCGGCAATGGCGCTCCATTTCTACATCCAGTGTAGTACGAAGTATTGGAAAAACGTGTTACCACCCCCTTCATCAATTTAACCTTCTCCCCCATTTGGAAACTGCACAGCTCCGATCAACTATTTTCCGTCAGTTGACCTTCTGGACAGACCTACCTCGGTTCGGTTCAGAGCTAGTAGTGTTGAAAATACGTTACGCGTAGGTTCAGGTTTCGAACGTGATTTAATCAAACACACAGAACACGGTATAGCTGCTGGCAAACGGGGCAATTGGCCGAACTCGAGTACCTGCTCGTAAATCTACCGTTTTATCTGAATGATGTGAGCGATTTTTTACCAGCCCGGAATTAACATGGACATGGAAGATCGACGATGTGTGAATGTAACTGGTACGGGTGAAAAAAAAGGGGGCTATAAAGGTTTTAATTGGCCTGAAGGGTAGCTCAATCCAGTGGCGAATGTTTCGTAAAGTAGTACTTGTGTAATTAAGATTAAATTAATTTTTGCAAAAGGGTCTCTTAATGAAAAAAATGCGGTTATATCTTTGTTAAAAGAATTACTCAATTTGCATTAACAAAAAAATAGATTTCTACTCCGTCAACAAATAGGAAAACACTTTATATTTAAGGCAAATCTGGATAGATCACCATTTCTGCTTTACTAGAAAGAAAAGATAGCCAATTGGCCAGCCAAATGCAACGTTTCAGTTGCGATTTAGTGTAACGATATGCTATATTACCGGAGTAATTTACAAAAATAAAATTTGTAAACAAGAAATTAAGAATTTTAAAATAAAACTTATTTAATTGTTCCTTAGCAGCAGTCCAGTAATGAGGATTTTTGTCTTGATTTGTTCGTTTAGATAATATATATTATTTGGGTAGGGACCCTTATATTTTTTTTCTTCCGGTCTTCCAACAAACGCCTCCAAGCTGTTTTCAATGACAAGACAACTGCGACGTCCAGTGACTGTGCAAATGTGTTAATGAGGGGAGCAAAAATCTAAATTTAATATCATTATCTTTCTCTTTCAAGTTTAATAACTCTATATGAAAGGTGAAAAATAAGGAAGGGCAACACTTTCCAACCAATTTCCAAAACGTGGTTGATCAAACCAACCACTCGAATTTCGTGCATAGCGAACGACCTCTTTTATGCCTTGATAATGTTGTCTTCGGAATGCTATACATCTGGGCAGCGTCCCGTATGCTTATTCGACCTCTTCTAATCTGTCCTAGTGCCGTTTGTAAAATTTGTGCACTATGGCTTTGATACACCCTCGTGCCAGGTAGTTTTTCGTAGGTGCGAACCATCGTCTCCCCTAAAAATGTTGTGTTTTGCCTTAATACATATACCTTCAATTCTATTTTTTTTTTTGCTTAGGTTCTAACAAACACTTTATCCTATATTATATCAAACTTTTAAACATCTACCTATTATGCTAATGTGGTTTCCAGGGGAAAATATTTCACCAATAAGAAAAACTGGTATTTACTCTAAGTTTTTGTAGCATCAAACTAACACATGGCTGGCATAAACAAATCTAGCCAGCTTGTCTACTTCGCGTTCTGACTAACTATCCAAGCTGAAAACAATCGTTCCGGGTAAATGCAGTCAGTTATTTATCCAAAAACTTATTTGTCTCGATTCAGGTCAAACGGGACGGTAACAAAAATGGTATGTTCGGAGATCAACATAAGTAAATGCGTTCAGATTGTCCATAGTAAACAATAGTTTCAACAATAGAAATAATTAAAATAAATTGGTAAACACAGTGTTGAAGGACCACAATTTATTGGAAGGTGACAATGTATTGTGGTGGATGATGAAAATGGAAGGCAAATAAGATCTGATTGGGAAGAAGTGAACTTTGGCGTTCCGCAAGGATCAGTTCTGAGACCCCTTCTTTTCCTTTTGTATATTAACGATATGCCGGGAGTGTGTGAGGATCTCACAATTCTATTTGCACGATAAGAAGAAACCTTATTACACAAATGACACAAGCTATAGAAAAAAAGTACGAAGTGTGGTTCACTAATAATAACTTAAAATTAAACATAAATAAAACAAATCTAATAGTTTTTAACAGATATGACCAACCAACTAAAGTTATGCATAAAAATCAGGTACTTACTAGTGCGAGTGATGTGTGCTTTCTAGGGGTAAAGGTTGATGCTGATTTAAAATGGAAGCCACAGATTCATGCTATCGCTAACGGTATATCCAATGTGTGCTACTGTTTACGAACCATATCGCGGACTGTCAGTGTCGAAGCTGCTCTCAGTGTATATTATGTGTCCGTGTATTCCAGGGTGAGATAAGGTGTCATATTTTGGGAAAATTCTGTAACGGCAAACCGTATATTTATATTACGAAAGGCCTGTTTGAGAGCAATGTTTAATTTGAATTGTAGAGATTCTTGTAGACCTGTGACCTTTCAACATAAAATACTTACCCTTGCATCTATTTTTATACTTGAGTGTGCACAGGTTTTTCAGGGTCAATTATAATGATTTTTTCAAAAAATTCGAACTTGAACATCAGTATGGCACGCGTGCAATCGCAAATAACCACTTAGTGCCTCCTCATACTTGTCTTACGAAGATGCAAAAAAGCTCCATTTATCAGTGGATTAGAATATATAATCACTTGCCTGAGGACATAAAAAGGATGCCAGATAAACAATTTCTTAGATCTATAAAAAATATTCTTATAGATAAGTCGTACTATACGATTCATGAATTTTATAACGACAAATTTTAAATTGTATAATTGGGTTGTGACAAACTATATGTTTTTATCTTTTATGTATTGTAACATTGTGAACAGTGGACTATTACAATAGATTCATTTAGTTTATTTCATGTATGTAGATTGCATGCTTTGCGTCACTTTATTGATGTCTGCACTTCCTAATATTTGCATCGTTTCAATTTTCCTTTGTGGTGGAAATAGACCAACGCTTTTCTTAATAATCTTCCACAGGAAACAATTTAGTGTTTGCAAATCGTTAGCTGGCGGATACAGTTCAGCTCAAACCTCAAGAATAACCCAGTCAAGTCAAGTTTACTCTGTACATGTTTGCACCACACACAATGCCCACACGTTATTAAACGTACCACAACGTTGTTCCAAACACGAGTAAACAACGCCGAGGAAAAATAGCGGGCGACGTTAGATACACTCTAGCTTCTAACTTCCATGTTTTATTTCTTTCCTTCTCCACGTACGTACACCAGTTTTCGGAAAATCCGCAAGATCCATAACACCCTCGGAAGAAGGCATATATACTAAATAATATCTGCAGCGAAAACTATCGCCCATTAAAAAGATAGCGGAAAACTGCGCACGGTTACCAAGGGCGATATATCGAGTGGGCGCATAAAAGTTTATGGCGAGTGGAAGTAGACGATAGAGGAAGTTGATGGCAGAGTTCGCCGGGCGGAATTAATAAAGCTAAACTTCGTAGCGCAACGTCCTGAATTATCTATGAGTCGCTTCTGAGTGCAGGCTGGTAAAGCGAATGCACGCAGGAAATATTGAAGATTCGGTAGAGCAGATTTCGATCTCGTGATATAAGCAACTCCTTCACTGTAAATTGAGCCGGGACGTGCCTCAAGGCGACTTTGAAATCGGAGAACTGCAGAAATTTATTCATAGATTTATTATTGGTCTAATTTATCTGAAATTGGGACGAATCGGTGAGATGTTTGTTGACTAAATAGTGAGCAGGAGTTGTTTTTAACTGCAATGGAGATATAAATGTAGAATTTGTTGATTGCTAGAGTCATGAAAGTTTCAGTGTTTTGATGAATAGATTTGGAAGGTGGAAAGACGATTGCATCCAACAACAAAAATTTGATTGCAATATTTATCGCTAATTTCAAAATAAACAGTAAGGACATATTTGGGGTGACCTATAATGTATAACTTCAAGTTTTATAAGAATAAAATTGCTGCGAGATATTGCATCAGTGTGGCTCCCGCATTTTACACATTCTATATGGTATCGATTCAACCAGCTTATTTGTAAATTCTGCAGGGATTTTCCTCCACTCTTCCAAAAGCACTGCTTTGACCGCTTCTTTTTTCCTGGCAAGGACTCTACGTAAAGATATTATCAAAAAGTAATAATAATAATAATAATGACAATTTTCAACCTAATTCTATCTACATCTACATTCCCTGTACCTTGGAAGCTTGCTAGAATCTGTCCAGTTTTCAAGAGTGGAGATAAATTCACAATATTTCCACAAGTGCACCAGATTATTGCATTAGAGCAGCACGGGTTTGTCAGTAAAAGATCAACTGTTACGAATCTGAGTACCTTTTTGCAATCAACCATAGAAGTTTTGGACAACCAGGGTCAGGTTGACGTTATTTACACGAACCTATCGAAAGCGTTTGATGGAATTGATCACGGTATTCTACTACGTAAACTTGAAAACCTTGGCTTCTGTGAAACACTTCTCCATTTGCTTGGCTCCTATCTGTGCGGTCGTAAATTCTTTGTTTATTATAATGGCTTTTCTTCGGCCTGTCACGAGGCATGTTCTGGGGTGCCACAAGGCTCACACTTGGGTCCCTTGTTATTTCTATTGTTTGTCAACGATTTCCCTGTGCACGTCAATAGTAATGTCTTAATGTTCGCTGATGATGTGACGGTCTAAAGGAGAACAACGCACCGAGAGAACAGGGGACTCTCCCTAGATCACTCATTAGCAGCGGACCTACTCGCTGGAAAAAAAGAGATACCACAGGTGATACCGGGAGAATGGTGACGTACGCATACGTAAACGAATATATAAAAAAAAAAAAATATATTAAGCCACGGGTTAGTGAGCAAGTAAAAATATATGTGCCAGTAAAACGTGAAAGTAAATAGAGTGCCACATTGCATCTAAGAGCCTGTGGAGGACGCCATCTTGAAGCAGCCCGGTATACCCATCGAGGGAGCTACACCTTGATGAAAGAAGAAAGAGTCCAAACCGCAAGTCCTAATATTTCTATATATTTTACGTATTATCTAAATTAACTTGTAAATGTTATAAGTTTGTTATAATTGTTTTGGCTGGCCAGCAATTCCCAAGAGAAATCAGTTATTTTAGACTAATCTAGTAATGTTCCTTTGTTTTTTTTTGTTGGTTTCTTAAAGTTGTGTAAATAAAATTTGTGAAACTATTGTCAATCCTGGACGTAACTGTTTTATTAAAATATTTAAATCACACTTACCCCTTATCAACCGCACGCCTGGAGAAAAGTAAGAGAGCTCGTGCAATTTATTCCTCGTAATTTTTTTATTGATTAAAGAGAAAATTTAAACAATTATTAAACAACAACTATCACACTGACAAAAGTCAATGCTAGGTTTTTCCACTATCACCAAACAACAATGCACAATCTCTCGACGCGCGTTTCGCTAACCAAGTTAGCATCATCAGGAGATGATTAATAGTAAAGTAAAATTATTAAAACTACGATAATATATACAACACGTTCCTGTACAGGCGCATTTTTAACGGGGAGGGGATGCGAGCCAACCCTCCGTTAAAAATTCGTCGGTTCCAAGAGTTACTCTAATTACCGATATCGTAAAACTATACGATCTTGAGAAAGGTCGGTAGAATGACTATATAAGGAAACATCTGTGCAAACAAGTGTTATACTAGGCACTTACCCGTCTAGTAATCTATACAATACACTTTCTGGAATTGGCCCATTGTCGGCATTCATATTGACCTTGCGTTTGGCGATTTCTACACTTTCATACGCATCTAATTTATAACTCTTGTTTACATTCTTTAGTAATTTCAAATTTTCTAGGCTAATTCTATGATTATTGTTAAAAGCATGGTAGGCAACGCTTGATTTTTCTAAACGTCCATACTTTAAATGTGCCATGTGTTCTTTAAATCTAGTTAAAATTGATCGTTTTGTTTGCCCAACATATTCTAAATTACAATTTTTACAACTAATAGCATATATCCCTGATTTTTCTAATGTTTCTATAGTATCCTTAGGGTTCCCAAGAATTCTTTGCAGTTTGTTTCCTGAATTATACACTAAACTGATGTTAACCTTTTTAAAAATCTTACTTAAACCGCGCGTAATTCTTGGTTCATACGGTATAGATAACATTTTAGGTTTCTCTACCTCGGTCGCTAAACAACTTGTGTCCTGAATTAATTTTTTAAATTTAATTTTATTAATTAACTTATCTACTAGCTGCGCATCGTAACCATTAACACTAGCTATCTCCTTAATCACTCTCTTCTCCTTTTCAAACCGTTCTGTACTTAAAGGGAAATTTAATAATCTGTTTACTAAGAAATTGAAACTGGCTGTTTTATGTTGAGGACAATGGTGAGAGTCATTATGGATGTACCTATACGTTGCCGTTGATTTCCTATACACGTCGAATTCTAAGCCATGCGTTCCGTTTCTCAACACTAACACATCCAGGAACGGGAGTGACTTATTATTCTCCAGCTCATACGTGAAATTAACAGAAGGGAATTTGCCGTTTAATTTATCAATAAATTCTTCAATGTTTGCTCTTTTTGTATTGAAAATTGCGAAAATGTCATCTACGTATCTTAACCAAACACGGGGGAAGTATTCAAATTGTTCTTTTGCTTCTGTCTCAAACCGACTCATGAAGAGATCCGCCAAGAAGGGTGACAATGGATTCCCCATTGCCGTGCCTTCACGTTGTCCAAAAAAACTGCCTTGAAATTGGAAACAATTCTGTTCCATGCAGAGCTTAGTTAAAGAGACGTACTCTTTAACAACTTCATCACTAAATCCGTTTGATTGAAGCAACGTTAGATTATCTAAAAGAATTGCTAGGCATAAAACCATGTTGGCTGGAGAGGTGGCATCGGATGCTGTTATGAATTTTTAAGTAAAGTAATGGCTCAAATACTTTAGAGCAGCTGCATAAAATAGCGATGGGTCTGTAGATAGCGATGTCATGCTGTGTTGGATCCCTTCAAGTGTGGGATTAATTAAGGTAATCTTCCAGTTCTCCGGGGGTGTAGATGTACGCAAAGACAAGTTGAAAATATAACACAACGGCACTTGACTAAAAAGTTAGGTAGACCATCGTAACCAGACGTGTTGTCATTCTTAAGACATTTGATTGCTGCTAGTACTGCATCAGAAGAAAAAGAACGAAGTAAAACAACTGGTGGCTGTAAGTAACTTTAAATGAGACTAAGTAAGTTTCTTTATGAATCAATAAATCATGTTTGCCACAATTTCGTTTATAACAATTGAAAATGATGAATAAATCCGTTATACAGTTCCAAAAAAAAAAAAAACAACACGAAATATCTTGAAAATAATTCCATTAAACCACTCCCTCGACCCTCCGAAAGAACTGAAAATATTGCCAATAAATACTGGCGATCGGCAGTAGACGAGATCGACTGTTTATTCTTCAAACTTTTTTAATATCCGAAAGCCGAAACGGCGCATCGTTCAGTTAGCGAAGAGCAATCCGACCCGCAGCTATATATAAATACCTAAACATAGCATCAGTTGGGGTCGTCGCTGGAAAGTTTGACTCGTCTAGATCGAAGATGACCGAGTTCGGCCGAACGAATGGGGTTCCAGTATAGAATTTCCGATTGGCGGCAAGTCATAAATATAAATTAAAACGAACGGCCCCGGTCCAGATTATTTCCTGGATTAGTCGGCAGACCGGTCTAAATATTTATTGGGGTTGGTGAGAAGTATTTGATCCCGGGATAATAACGTCGGATGTATGGGAAATCTTGTCGTGGGATTTATTTCGGGAATGAATACGTTTTCGTTGGTGATTTTAGGCGTAATTTCTGTTATACCATGTTTTGCTAAATGCGCAATTTTACATCCAGTATTTATACACAATAATAAAAAGTTCGTTGTTAAGTGAAAATTTGTTAGAGTTATAAAATTTTTACGTGTAAAATAACATACAGTAATGGTTCATTTAACAAACTGTACCATAAACGAGGTTTGTTATGTGCAATTAGTAATGTATACAACGATCTTGTTGATGCAACAAATAATTAGTTTATATTTTATAATTTGTGTATCTTCCTTCATTTGAACCTACACGAAATATGTAGGTTTTTATGAGCCAAGAGTACTTTACTTGTTTCATTAGTAGGTAAATAGTCATAGCATAGTAGTCTGGATTCTGTATTCTGGATTTTAGGTCGAGGAAGGTGGTAACCACGTGCACTTAGGCCACCCTTACCGGGCCCACTGTGCTACCTCACCTAGGTGGCGTCACTCGCCCACAGCCTATCCGAGCCAGCCCAAACTGAGCGTGAGCTCGAGCAAGGCAGCAGGCAAGGCGCCGCCAAAATCGGCCATGCTGGGCCAGTACTCCCCCAGCATGGAACCTCTAAGTTGGACAAGCGCCGGGCAGTCACATAAAATGTGTTCCGACGTCTCGTCTTCTTGGTAACATGCCCGGCACACAGTGGGCTGTTAGCCAAGCCCATGCAGTGCATGTATTTGTTTAGCTTGCAGTGGGCGGTCAAAAGCCCCACAACTTGACGTAGGTTACCGCGGGAAAGCTGCTGGCAATATTTTGCTGTCTTCTGTGATGGCCTGGGGATGGCTTCACGCGCTTGACGGCAGGTGGTTATGGACTTCCATCTATTCTCGTGAAGCGCGGCGGTCCATTGCGTTATTATAGTGTTGAGTGTAGCCGACGAAATAGGAAGAACAGGTTCCGGCCCCACAAAGCGGGAACGTGAACCCCGCTCCCCCAGCCCATCGGCAGCCTCGTTACCTAGATTCCCTTTATGACCTTTAACCCACTTGAGTGTCAAGGTATTATCGCTAGCGACCACTTCTAGGGCATTGTGACATTGAAGTACTAAGCCCGAAGTGATCCGATGATTATTAAGAGCTTTAAGGGCAGCCTGACTGTCACTATAAAGGACAATACGCCGTCTCTTAATGCCCCTTGCTAAAATTTCTCCGGCACCGTGCAGGATCGCCAGCACCTCGGCTTGAAAAACCGTGTCAAACCTACCGAGCGCCAGTTCTATATTGAGATCAAGGTCAGAGGAGAAAACCCTTGCCCCCGTTTCCATCTTCGTTTTCGATCCATCTGTATAGATGGCGATCGAGGATTGTAGTTCGACCCCGGGGTCAACAAGAACATGGTAGTGTCTGTTGAAAGCAAACACTGGAGGCACAGCATCCCTTGCGGCACCAAGGAGAGGCACCTTGGCGGCGCCCTCAGAAATGATGCTCGCGTGGCTGCGCCCTCCCCCCGCCACGTCCAGAAGACCCCGAGATCGCAATCTTATAGCCGCCCTAAGCGCCGCCTCCTCCACAAACAAGTCCAGAGGGGGGACACATAGGAGTGCTTCCATTGCCGCCGTAGGGTAGCTATTGAAATAATTACGAAAAAATATAGCAATCCATTTCAAATAAGAAAGTTGAAACTAGCTCTGGGAATTTGTAACACCCTGTATATTCGAAAATATTTTTACCATATGCGCATTGATTTACTATATATATACAGAAAATCTTACTTTCCTATCGAAACATCAGATAATGTATAGGTACTATAAATTTAAGTGACAGAGCTCATATACGAAGGAAAAAAAATATACTGAAAATATTCCTTTATCGCTAGAGCTACCCTACCGCTCCTACCTCAAACTATTGCTATATCTTGCTATGACAAGACGATATGGGATGGACAAAGTTTCAGACAGGTTTACATCGAGGTGTCCTAAGACTTAATGCAGTCGATTGTACCTATATCTATTTTGTAGATTTGACAAATTGGCATTTCCTTTTTGTGTCCTTGGTTAGTTGTCTTTTTGCTTAATTAAATATAAATCTACACGAAGTGCTTTTATAGGTAGATATCTTTTAATCAAGAAATTACAATAGGTAAAGAGTTTACTAATATTCTATTGTCATACATGTTAAGCATACATTACAATATATATAATACACATGTAATATTAATTAAAGCCTAAGGCCATACAATAGCTATTTACCTCATATTAACAATGGACCGATGTCATTACCAAGTATAATTAAAATTGCCAATACACTGCTTGCATTGTTGAAGTAGGCATTACAGCAAATTACCTAGATATAATACTTTATAAATATTAATGACGTAGTTAATTGTGTATGTATAGATTGATAAAAACGTTAGAGGTAGTCATAGTCAACTATATCAGTCATTCCAATATTTTGGTACCCTGTTTGATCAAAATAGTTTTCTAGATTCATTTCGGGCTTACCATTTTATACAAGATAAGGTGTCATCCTACTACAAAGTCTGTAGTGGATATCTCTAGTGTTAATTTCAGTTCTGTGTTGGTGTTTTTCAATGCATAATGTTCTCTTGCGGGACTTGCTATTGTGCGAAGATGTTTCCTATTAGACTTTAGTTTTTCACTTTTCTTCTTTGATAGTCCCTTGATAAAGGTTGTATTGTTCCAGTGTTCTTTGGGTGTCTTTTCTTCCCAGAACCTGTTCTTCAATATTTCTAGAAGAGGTTCTGGGTCTATATATGAAGCATTCCAACTTATCGGCTTTTTTATTTCTTTCGACTTTAATGCACTCTGTTAGAATATTCAGCTCTAGAATGTATTCCCAAGTCAATCGTGATTTCACTTGGGTTTCACCCTCAGTATCGCCTGGATATCTACTGCAATACAAATTCGTTTGTTTTGAAGGGCCCTCTTATTGATTTCTGGTGCACAATGTAATGCTGTATTTGCCTCTGCTCAGAAACAGTGGCATATTTCCTTAACAGAATGACTATAAAATGCACACCTCACAGTAAATTCTAGCTCCAGTGCTATTGTCGTTTTTGATCCATCTCTAGAACTGGTTTCTGAAGTTCTGAAAAATTCCTGTTAAATGAATAGGTCGAAATTATGTAGTTCGCTCTGATTCTTAAAAGATTGTCTTCGACATAATGGACAATACCATTGTGCTCTAATTTAGCATAAATACCGCTTTGTACATCTTGGAATCTATTGAGATATTTCATTCTTGCCTCCTTTACTATCAACAAAACCAGAGAAGGGAGGTCTAACAGGTTTTATTGCTTTTCCAGGAGCAATCCTCAGGCTTTTCAAGCAAAAATATGATGAATAATTATCATTCTTTTTTATCAAATAGATTTTGACAGTGCCTAGAATATAAATAATTTAACAAACCGTAACATTCACTAATAATACACATCAAAAAATATTTGCAATTTCTACAGAAAATTCCAGTAATGTATAGGGTAAATTTACCAAAAATTAAAAAATATACCTGAAGTTTTCTATTAAATTTCCCAATTTTTGGCAATTTTACCTTATAGGTTACTGGAATTTTCTGTAGGAATTGCAAATATTTTTTTAGTGCGTAGTGTTAATAAATTCATACTATTTTAAACGTCATGCGAGTGAAGCCGTGGGCAGCCGATAGTATACACTAAACGATTTGTGTTCTACCTTTTAAATAGAATCACGTTCGAAAAGACTTTGCATTTCCCGTCTTGAAACAATCTTTTCCAGAGATAGCACTCAACGATACAAACTTATGCAAATAAAATCAGCCAGCCTTCAGAACAAACATCAACCAGGATGGTTTCCGCTACAGCGAATACACGCTGGCATCGTCTAACATTAAGTAAAACACACATTGATATATGTTGGCGGATTTAAACGCCACAAATGTATGAATTAAAGCTTTCGCTTCGTCTTATTAGCATATCAGTTCAACGAATTTATGGTCGTCAGCTACAATAATTCACATACACCAATGCAAGTAATAAGTATTCCTTATCCCTCTGGCGTGAGGGATTGCGAATACAGCTTATGGGATAAAACAAAAGCTCCTGTATTCGAACTTCAACCGAACTGCTTGGCGGCGGTGAAGAGCACATTCATTTGTGTCATGCCGTCTACGGTTGCTCGCTAATTAAGCTGAATATCTGAGATCAGTGCGTCCGATTAGAAATTATTACGTCAGCGGTTCCATGCTGTTGAATACTACTACAGGCACTTAGTTCCTATTGCTGTGGCGTTGTAAGCGTCCTGTCAAATTGAGTGATATATTTTAGTGAACGTTGAACATTTCTGTTATACATATTGTATAGGCATCAAACCACTTAGGTATAATTAATATCGTAACTTGGTCTCCATGATTTTCGACATTTCAGAATTGGTCATGCTTAAAACATTCTTAAATTGTTATTATAATATAGATTATTACTTGTATCTCTAGAACACTGCTTGCATAATCGAGAAACGGATTACATAAAATCAGTTTGAATTGCAACACAACAAATTGAAGCCTCCGATGTCTTTATAAGTAAAGAGGGTGATTTCATATCAATAAACAATAGTTCATATTCAGTTAGTCTCATAATTATACTGTATTGTCTATATATTTTCGTATTTTCAATTTCTAATGGGGCTAAACTGACCCGGAATTCAATGACAATTTTGCGCCCAATGTGGGGATTCTGTATTTCCATTATCTTTCGTATTGCTTCTTTATTCGTATTGTGCAAAACTAGTCAAAAAAATAAGGCGTCGAAGACAAAAGGAATTTCTTACATGAACAAAATGTCTGGGCATCCCTATAACGGGGTGTGACAAAATCATGGAAACACTTTTATAACTTTAGAATGAATCTCGATATAAAGTTGAAACTTCAAGAAGTCGTATAAGATCAAGAAAGCTGTTCTCAAACATAATATATGTTGACAGTAACATTTTCTTTTAGAAAGAGATGACCTTCCCAAATACAGACTGCACTTAAATTCTGTAACAAAAGTTAAGTTATTTCAATTTATTTTAAGTGTATGTAAGAATAATGTTATTATATGCGTCAATGCAGATAACAGGTATATTAACAAAAACAATTTTATTTGATATCAGATTCTACGCAGAATGATTACATGGTAAATGATGCCAATAATTACATCTTGAGTATTTCTAGTGCTAATAAGGATGTGAATGTTGAATTTTATTTTTTATTGTATATTTTCGACGATTTATCTGTAATAGATCCAAATGTTATTGTTTTAAATGTCCAATGCATAAACAACAGCAAACTATTTACACGTGGAAAGGATAATTGACAGATTACCAAATTTAAATTTCATTTTTCATGAAAATGTTAAATTTTCCAAACTATAATAGAAAGAATAAAATTCGCTTTAATTTTAATAAACGGTAAAATAAAAAAAAAAACAATCGAAGTTCCTAGGAATCAAAAAAAAAATCTTTTGATTGATTAATCTATTACTTTCACATACTAAAACACAATTATGTTAGGAAACTCAAATGAATCATATACCTTAGCGACTGCTCTTTACAATATTCAAATATTATTTCCCAGATATTTGAACTGGGAGTTCTGAATGGTATACACAATATATGCGACAAACTTTAGGAGCTGATTCCTGAGGTTATTTTGATCATAAAAGTTCATAAGAACATATGCCCCAAACTGCTTATTTCTAAAGTTATACAATGTTTAATAGTAAGTTAACATAACTAATGTTTTTATTATAAATTAACAAAATAATTAGTAAAACAAAATTAACTTATAGTAACTGTTGAAAATGACCGCCCCCAACTGCAATACAAGCTTCTATCCTCCGTTGTATTGACTAGCGAGTCCGTTCGAAAATACCAGGGATATTTCGAATTGTTTGAAAAGCTGCGATAATACGATTTCTCAGTTCATCGACATTTTCAATGAGAGTCGTATAAACTAAAGATTTAAGGTGACCCCAGAGAAAAAAGTCCCTACTAGTTAAGTCTGGAGACCGAGGAGGCCACGGTTGTGGACCTCCCCGTCCTATCCACCGATTTGGATACGTATTGTTCAAAAACTCGCGAGCAACTAAACTAAAATGCGCTGGAGAACCGTCATGCATAAAATACATTTGTAATCTTAATTGTAAGGGAACTTCTTGCAGCAGTAGTGGTAGCTCCACTTCAAGAAAATTGCGGTATATCTCGCCATTTAACCGCATCGGTTACAAAATGTGCACCTATCAAGTGATCTCCAACAATTCCGGCCCACACATTGACAGATAATTGATGTTGATAACGGGCATTCACTATTTCGTGCGGATTTTCTTCGGCCCATATGTGATTATTATGAAAATTAATAATCGCGTTTCTAGAGAAAGTAGCCTCGTCGGTGAAGAATATTTGAGCCAAATAGTCAGGAATTTGTGCGATTTTGTGTTGCAGCCATTGACAAAAAGCCACTCTTCGCGGAAAATCTGCTAGCAAAAATGCCTGCACCCGTTGAGTGTGATATGGATACAACAGTTGATCTTTCAATATTCTCCAAACTGTGGCCTGACTAATGTTTAAAGCAAACGCAATTCTTCTGGTGCTTGTAGTAGGATGTTCCTCAATTTCATTTAGTACCATTTCTTCAACTTGTGGAGTTCTCACTGTAAATGGGTGGCCGTTATCAGTCGTCTGTTTCTTAAAACTTCCCATTTCACTAAGACGTTGGTGAAGACGGGCAAATATTGAATGATGCGGTATGATACGGTTCGGGTATCGTTCTTCATAAAGAGGTCTAGCAGTACGCGAATTTCCATTGGCAAGACCGTAAATAAGATGCATATCACCCATTTCAGCATTCGTGTACTAATTCATTTTAGAAAACAGAAACTGACAATAAACTGAATGAATACTCTGACAGCTACTGTCAAATATTGAAATGACAAACAATTCCCTCTCAACACAATTGATTTTGAAGAACCAACTGTGATATTATATCGTGTTAGTCAGAGTTCATAATTTATTATTAAACATTCAATAACTTTTAAACCAAACCGTTTTGGACATATACTCATATGAACTTTAATGATCAAAATAACCTCAGAAATCAGCAGGAATTTTTCGCATATATTGAGATTCACGCTGTATATATTTATAAATTGTTTCACAATTCCTAGAATATATGCCCTAATAAACTTAGGCATAACATATGTATTAAATAAGGAAATATTCAGGGGAAAAATAGTATTTTTATATTATTCAAATCATTCCGAACACATATGTTATAGGTATAAAGACTTTGTCTGCTGTTGACTCATGCCCTTGGAATGTATTAGTCCTGCTTAAATGTTATATCTTTTCTCATACTATCGTAATGTATTTTCAAACCCTTTTTTACTGCTATATTGTTTTTTGCATGCATCGCACCAAACATCTGGTTTATAACGGTAGACATCGATGCACACGAACGATTCCGAACCATTTACACACGAATACGAAAATTGATTAATTTAAACTGTAAATTAGTATCTGTGAACTGTGCGGGTATGAGAATTGCACATTTTTCCCATATTCGTCATTTTTCTGTTGACACAAATCACTCTCAGGATTTTACTTTTTAACTTTGAAACTTTTACGCTGAATAAATAAAGGCAAGTGTCCTACTCTCAGGAAAAATAAAACAGAGAAACTTAATTGTTTCTACCAAAATATGTGGTGACATCTTTATATGACCTCGTTATAAACAATTTTAAAATAATTCTTAAAAGATGAATTATTGCAACATTGTATCTAGGAAAAAAACAAAACCACTGTTGCTTTGTCGTGATATTATAAATCCATTTTATTCTTTTAATACTTTTTCTGTGCATATATAAAACGCATTCCGTATTCCGCTGGATATTTTAGCTTATTCGTTTTTGATATAAAAAAAAGCTAATCGCTTCCACGCAGAGCCTTTTTGCACATTTTATCAGTGATATATCTATTTATTTTTTCCCAGATCTACCTCACTAACTTCATTATCCCCTTGGCCATTTTTGCGACAGTATCAGCGCTTGACCGCGTTACGCCAACGCCCGAGCAAAACTAGCGGGCAAAAAAAAAATTCATCCGAAAAAGTTACGGTAACAGCCGTCAACGAAAGAGATATTCATTAAAATTAGTGCCGCCAACGTCCGTGGTACAAATTTCAAGCCAGCAGCGGGTCCTTTGGGTCTGCTCGAGCGCGACGTCCTCATTTTCGAGCAGTAAATAACGCCAGAAATGTATAAGCGGGCGTGCGGATACAAACTGGTATTAATTAGTTTTTAGACTGAGCTGAGGTGAGATAACGTTTTTTACATGCTTGTCAGGATTTTGATGGATTAATTATGGATTATTTCCCAGAATGTGGAAGTTTGGATATTGTCGCAATTATTCTGTTTTTTTTTTCGTGTGATTTTGTGATAATTTAGTAATATTAAAATATGCACTAGCGAAGTTTCTCTCAAAGAAGGTTATCAATCAGAATCACGATTTTGATTACATGTTTTTAGGTCGAACCATACATACCTATCTACAACTATTATTATTCATTAGTTAGTTAGTTTCATTCAGAATACTTCACATATATCTATAATGTTCACTAGTGAATCTGTCTGAACCAATTGTTGGTTCTCTCCCATATCGTACAACAGACCCCGTCCATTAAATTAGGATCACTGAAAAAAATTAAAGTTTTGTTAAGTAACACAAATATTATGTGGTTATATACAGTACTGAGAGCAATAAAAACGGATAATGGCAAATATGCAATGTAGGTAAATGACGGAGCATTAAAAAAGAGGAAAAGTCAATAAAAACAAAATCTAAGCAATTCAGTGACTTAGAAATGATATGATATGATCCAAATTGGGAAGAAAGTGATGATCAAGAGAATGAACTCAAGAAGATAAAGTACTATATCGATGAATGGTGTGCAGGAATATCTGTATAGATTGGAACAATGAACGTTGGAAGCACAAGGTCATTCATTCATTCATAAAGTTAAGGGGACACCCTTAGTCCAGGCACTTGAGCTAGGTGCTCATTGTACCGTCCCTATTAAATCTCTTACTTCCACTCGAGCAGCTTGGTGTTCTCTATAAAGCCCAGTATCTTGCCCAGTGGGAACTTGACAGTGTCCAGTTACCAACCCAGTAATGGTTTTAACTTCTTTCTTGCTGCGTCTAAGTAGGTTATCAGAGAACTTGGCATCCCCATCCCCTATTAGCGCTTTAGCTTGGAGTTGACCTTCTGTCGTCCTCCATTTGTTGAAGCACAAGGTACAAGTAGGAGTTGCAAGTAGGAGCATATCAATAATGTATCCATCAGTGGTATAAATTCTAAATGGTTTGCAAAGCGGTACCTTTTTCTGCTCAGAGGCTGATTTTTTTTTATAAATATTATTTACGCTTTCCTTGCGCTGAATATACCTTCCATCGCAATGATGGCCATTTGGTCATTCTTGATATCTAATCTAAACAATCATGCTGTTACTATTACTGGTTCTTAATGTAACCAAGAACCTTATGATGTGCTTGGACTGCAGTTCTTTCAGAAAAATTTCGCAAACTTCCTTCCAGCTTATACTAAGGTTCGTTGTTCCAACCTGCACAGATAATCTTGCACATCATTCATTTATATTATACTTTCATCCTCGCTTATCACTTTCTTTCCAATTTGGTTGGTATCATATCATTTCCGAATCATTGATTCGTTTAGATTTTGTTTTCGTTGTTTCTCCCTTTATTTCAATGTTCCGTCATTTATTGACCTTATATTTGCCATTATCCGTCTTTATTGCTCGCAGTACTGTTCTTATTATATTTTTGTTATTTTGGCATACCTACGTTGTTTTATTTTGTGTGTTAAACCTCAAGATTCAAACGAAAATATATAAGCTTACCTAACTAGCAAACTAGTAAACAACATTTATTTACTCCTTAATCTATATAACTTCTAGTTTTAGTAAACAATTTCAGTGCCCGCTAATAGCTTAAATTTCTTTTTTTTAATAGTTAACATTGTCAATTTTTTCTGTCGATTTTTATTTACAGCTGTCTAAAGATAAAAGGGAGAAACCGCATTTCCTTAATGGGCTTACAGACTGTCCACAGAAGTCATTTTTTTTTTAAATTTTAACCTTATATTTAGTTTTATTTTTTTTTTTCAATTTGTTTCACCACAGCAAATTAGATGACTCCTTTTCTGGGGGCCCCAAAAATATTCTTTTTTTTTTAATTAGTTGCTATACCCTTTGAGTCGCTTCAAAGATAGACTAGGCAAATATCGAATCAGATTATTTGACTTTTAACGTTTGATTAAAAAGTTTATGTACTCCTAGCCTTGGCTAAAAATACATCAGTCAATCCACATTAGAATATATTTCAGTGTTTGTCGAAAGCCGCTGGTTAAACCTAAGATAAAACAGTCATTCCACGAAGAGGCTGAATATCAACTTTATAACCGCTACTAAATAGCGCTTACCGTGCTTAGGGCAGCCATATATAAACGGAGAGTTGGATCGTGAGTTTAAACTTAAATTGACAAGAATTTTCCTGAGCGGCGCAAATTTTTTGTTAAGCAGAATTATTCACGGAATGAAATTCGAAACACTGCGTATATAAAAAAATATTAAGAAAGAAAAATAAAATGTTAAAAGAATTAATATGTTTAATCTATTTAAATTATTTTAATAACAACATGTATACCGGGTGTCCACATTTAAGTGTGCACTATTGATAACTTTGTTATCTTTGCAGGTACAGAATCGGTCAAATAGACAAAGTAGTAGTATTTTTTATGGCGCTAACAATTGTGAAAACAGAAAAACAATTGAGCGTCGCGTTCTCTAGATATTCGTCCAAAATTATTTTTTTTTAATGGAACGCCCTGTATATATTTTTGCAATTTAAAAGAAAATTCCAAACTGAACAAAAAAGTCTTAGTACACTATTATAAAAAAATATCAAATAAAATAGTTATTGAGAAATCTTTATCTTTGTTTTGTTTGCATGAAATCGATATATCCATGGAAAATTAAAGCGTCACATTGTTTAGTAGCTGTCAAATTATTTATATTTGTTATTGTTAAAGTTACTGTGCGGAAAAAGTACTGTTTTTACAATTTTTTCAACCGTAACAATGGTATTTACTCATTTGGAAAAGTGTGATATGTTGGAGTTGTACTTGCTGTTTAACAAAAATTCAGATAGAGCGCTAGAACGTTACATTCAGCAATTTCCTGACCGTGATGTACCAGACCGTCGCTATTTTTTAAAACTTTATCGAAGATGAAGAAGCAACGAAACAATTTTTATAAAGAAGAGGAAAAAAAATGATTTTATATTATCACCAGAGATAGAAATAAATGTGTTGGCATATTTTCAGGTAAATCCAAATAATTCTGTAAGGGATTTGTCCAGAGAATCAGGTATTTCTCGTAGCACGATCCATAAAATTCTGAACAAATATAAATATGTTCCCTTTAAATATCAGCCTGTTCAAACTCTACTTTTGGGCGATTATCAAAGACGATTAACTTTTGCTCAATGGCTTATCAATGCTTTTTAAGAAAATCACAATTTCTTTAGACACATTTTATGGAGTGATGAATCTAACTTTTCTAATCGCGGGATGTTCAATAAAAGAAATAATCATTATTGGAATCGTGAAAACCCATTTGCTGTTTATCCTTGTAATCCCCAACACCGATTTAGTTTAAATGTTTGGTGTGGTATAATCGGATCCCGAATTGTTGGACCATTTTTCTATCGGGGTTCTTTAACAGGGGAAAGATATGTGGCATTATCGACAGAAATTTTAGAAAATTTACTGGATGAATTAAATTTGGCAGACAGATTATTTACTTTCAACGAGATGGAGCGCCCGCACATAATCACCGTGACACAAGTTATTATTAATTAGAAAGATTATTTGGAAATAGATGGATTGGCACAAATGGTCCTATTCAGTGGCCCGCGCGTTCACCTGACATGACGCCATTAGATATCTTCTAGTGGGGAGCAGTAAAAAATCAAGTGTACAAACATAGATATACAACAGTGGATGAGCTTCAGGAAAGAATTTCCAACATCATTGACGACATCGACAGTAGGACAATTTTAGGAGCTACCCGTAATGTTCACAGAAGATTGATAAAATGTATTGAAATGGAAGGAGGTGTCTTTGAACATTTAATTTGAGTAATTTTCTTGACTATTTTTGTATTTATTTTTATTTGTTTATTAAATTAAACGCTTTAATGAATGACGCTTTAATTTTCTATAGGTATATCGATTTCATGCCAACAAAGCAAAGATAAAGATTTCTCTGTAACTACTTTATTTGACATTTTTTTATAATAGTGTATTAAGACTTTTTTATTCAGTTTGGAATTTTCTTTTAAATTGCAAAAAAATATACAGGGAAAATAATTTTGGACGAATATCTAGAGAACGCGACGCTCAATTGTTTTTCTGTTTTCACAATTGTGACCGCCATAAAAAATAGTACTACTTTGTCCATTTGACCGATTCTGTACCTCCAAAGATAACAAAGTTATCAATAGTGCACACTTAAGTGTGGACACCCGGTATAGTGAATAATAAAATACCGCCTGGAGTCCCCAGAAATAGGTGGCGCCCTCGCGATAAGTTTTCGATGATATAGATTTGCCCCGGGTTATTGTAATCTGGACACGGTTTCCAAACGTACTCTGCCGCCACGTGGTCGGTCGAAAATTTTATTCTTTTCCCAAATATTGGATAACTTTAATAATCGATAAAATTGTCACAAAGGACCATTCTCCTTTCAAAATAATAGATACATTTATAAACGATGAAATTGTTGAAACGAAATTCTTGCTTTTTAACTCAGTTTACTGCTTTTAAACACGTGCCATTTGCACCTCACACATTAAAAAAAAAAAAACTTAAAACACGAGCAATCTGCTCGGTATAGTTGCTTGGTTCGGAGAGAACGCATCGATCTTTCGATTCGCACCGGGAAAGCCCATGCGTCCCTTCCTTGAGTTAAGGTCGCTTTTTGCGGGAAACTGCCTCATGCAAAATTTATACGATATATTGATAGCCATTTTATGTTTTAACTGAACATAGAAAATTTTAAATACTACAACCTATTACCATAACATGGTAAAAGTAGGCAACATATTCTCCTTTTAGAATAACATAAAGAAACTTATAATTCCTAGAATTTATTTTCCCGAGTGTACGAGGAGAATAACTCCATCTCGAAACCACTTTCATACCGCGCGTATTCGTGACTGCACATTGCACAACTCATATTTGGAATTAGAGCGAACGTACAGTCAACAGTGCCATTACCACGCGCGCTTTGTAAAGCATCGGCACGTAGAGATCGTATTGTCCTTCGCGTTCATCTCAAAAACACACGGTAGAGTGGGGGATAAACGAGGATCCCTCTCTATCCGCGCGTTGGACAGGGAAAATGCAACTAACCGCCTACTCCTTGTCGAACGACGAAGCGGCGCACTTAGCAATTATAACGCAACCGGCGTCGCAGATCCGGAATTAGGAATTAGCCCGATAATCTCCAGCGCGGTTGTGCCCCGGGGGCGTCGAGTATAAAGCTTTTAACGAGAGACACACGAACTGGCGCCTCGCCGGATAGTGTGGAACACGTCGGCGATTTGCATACGCTAGAAACGAGAAGAAATCGTCGGTTTACGTAGTATGTACAGTAAAAGCCCGTTGTAATTGTGTAGCAGAGGGGGAGGGGGTGTCCATTGAATCGCTATTAGCGAGAGACATGATAGGATTCTAAGGGAAACGAGGGAATAATTTCAAAATATGCATATATGCGAATGAAGTTGTTAAATGAGGAGGTCGCATGCAAAAACGGATATATCCACTTTCACAAATTTTTCAGGAGATGAAAAGAACACCTATATACATATTTATTTTAAGCAATAGTGTTATTTTAAAACGACAGTTTTAATATAATGGGGTAGACCAACTGATTGACGTATACTTTTTTGATAAAAAAACGCAAACAAATCAGTTACTAGCAAAAAAAAAAAACGTTGGATATATCCGATTTTGCACACAAATTCATTTATTTGAAAATACAGTAACATAGAGGTTTGAAATATGAAAAAAATGAATTAAAATGGGTACATTGGATTATGGTTATACCACGCATGTGCGTCTCCCGCTCAGTCTTCTTACTGCAGTAGGTATTCCCCTACATTCTTTTTTTTTTTTTTTTTTGCTTTCATGGGCAGGTTTAACCCGGTGAGGCAACTCGGCCTTAAGACCTATTGTGCCCCCATGATGTCTTAACTCTCCCCTACATTCAGTCATTCGTCATAGCTCACTATGAATACTGGCGCGAGCGTAGCGGTTGCTTTGCTATTCAATCTACACGCAGAAATGTGTTATGATGAAACGTATTGCATTTTTATTATGAAAATGAATAAATTGCAATATGTATTGCTTTGGACATACGTACTTATAAACCCAAAAGGTGTAATGAAAGCGTAAAACAGTAATTTATAGTATCTATTATGTACTTAATAATAGTCTTTGCTCATGACAAGAAAATTAAAGTAATTCTAATGAACAAAGAACAAAACCCCCATAAAGAAATAATAAATTTAACGAAAGAAAAATAAAACTTAATTCCGAGTAAATAATTTTAAAAAATAAAAACTTAAAAGTAACTCTTAATAATAAATTAAATAAACTTTAACACCAGCTCGGTTACTATTCTATTCGTAATAGTAATAAATAAAGAAATACAAAATTAGGGTTTGTTCATGACAGGGAAATCAAAGACATTCTAATGAATTTAGGGCAAAACCGTCAAAAAGAAATAGTAAATTTAATGAAGGACAAATAGAAATTAATTCTGGGTAAATAAATTTAAAAAATAGAAAACTAAAATGAGCCTTAATAATAAGATGAAATAAACGTTAATTTTTTAAAAATTATTGAATCTTCAAACAAAAGGTTCAAATAGTATAAGTATAACGCGGCATTTTACGCAAAAATATGTATTTAAAACTTAGACAACCAACTTTCTTGAACTGACTAATAATACTGATCACTGATCAGTCTACACGTGCTATTATCGTACTACAGCGCCACACCTCGCTGTTAGGTAGAGTGGGAGACGCTGGGAGTATATGTACTTCCCCGCCGTTTACTTTGCAAAGATTGAGGGTGTATATTCTGGTACCACCTCAACCATCTATGTTTGGGAAACGTTACCTAATGTTCTTGGTTAACCTCACTGCTGAACCGCTCATTTGAAATCTTCCAAGCGCAAAGTTTACTCGACATCACTAATATCAGCAGTTCTTCGCACCCAATTTAATTAACTTCTTGCTCATGATGACAGAAACATCGAAAATATAAGAAAACGTTACGTTATGTCACTTTCGGAACAGAATTCTAATTAAACGCAACCCGGCTAATATTTACAAACATTATGCTGATTAGTGTTGCCGTTCGTAGATGGGTGCTTCGCGTTCTAATTAAAATGCTTTCGAGAATGGAGGAAATTAAATCGAGAACTCGAGTAACCTGTCTTGGAACTATCTATGTAAATGAAATTATCATCACATCCAAGAGACATATCAAGATCACGAGGAATTTCAATTGTAATTTTGTTTAATCAGAGTTAATTAATTCAGTTCGAATACTTGCTTTAATAACTGAATTTTGGCCGATTTTTATATACAGGGTTATTATTGTATAGTACGAAATAAAAAAGGGGTGAAGGACTTGCACGAGCAAAGCCTACATACAAAAAATTGTGGTTCAAGAAAGTGATTTTTCTTTATTCGAGTCCGGCTCTGACTCATCCAGCATACCAGTGAAACACCGATCGTCGGTATACTTTGAACGTTGGGATTTACATTTAGTGTGCACTTGTTATTCGCAGTGGATGCGTGCGATTGCAATGGCAGCGTATACGAATATCGAATACACTGACATGTATGGTGAAACAGGACAGAATAGTGTTGCAGCAAGGAATTTGTACGTAGAACGTTTCCCGCATCGACGTCATCCTTCGCCTGAAACATTTGAAAGACCCGTGCATCGACTTCGAGAGACAGGATCAGTAATTCCACGTTTTGAAGGTCGTGCGCCTCAAAGATCACGCAGAGTGCTACAAGCCGAAAAGGAAGTTTTAAATATCGTTGAAGCGAATACCGGCGTAAGTACAACGGAGCTCGTACTCACGCGAGCAGTAAATGTGTGCCAAGCTACAGTGGATCAAATTTTAAAAAGGAATTTACTTCACCCGTATCATATTCAACGTGTGCGACGATTAACGGACTTAGATTATGCCCGCCGAATTGCCTTGTGTGAGTGGTTCCAACGCCGAGAAGTTCGTCAGCCGGATCTTGGGTCAGTAATCCTATTTACGGATGGGGCGGTGTATGCTCGCCTTTTTATAATGATAGTTAAACGATTACTTTATTCTTTTCATATATAGCTTGTCTGTCTGTACGTAAACGTTCATCGATTTCTATGTATTATATTTGATACTGTAGGTTTTTAATACCCTGAAGCTGAAGTTTAATAAAATAAATTGCCGTGTTTACAACTAAACTAGCCAGAATAATATGTCTATCCCTCATTTGTCATTGTAGGGACTACCGGTCTCACAAGAGCATCCTTGTCCAAAGATCACACTCACACCTGTAGTAAATAAAAATTATGTAACTTCTCTTGGAGAGAGTCAGAAAAAAAAATAAGAAATCCTTAACCTAACTAACCTTGCAGTATTAAGAGGACAACGCACAACTAAAGGGATTATTTTCTCTAGCGACAACTTAATTCCACTATTGTTTAGAATCATGCCTTTTTGGTTTTATAAGTGGAGCCTTATTTAATTTCCGTTTCATATCATTTGTATTCTCTCCGTGATAATGGAACAATGCACTACAGGTCGTAAATTCTATGAGCTGCTGTATCGCTTGCTATACCACGCAGTGCACAATTTCTAATCAATAATTCCGAATTGTACGGGTATAAAAGATTCTAAGATTTCCTTTTGTGTTACCTCCTAGGTTAATTTAAATATTAGTCCATTGTACTTGTTTTCCTATTGTGACGTGTTTTTATACTATGGTCGTTGAATATAGTATTCATTATTATTTACAGAAGGCCTTTAAAAATAAAAAACGTATAAAGAAAAATGTTACTTACAATTGACAATTGAAAGATTGTTTGTGAAAGATGTAATTATGTTAAAAGTAATATACAAACTAAAAATTAGCAGTGAATATTTACAATGTTGTTTTCATGGTCTAAAATCGCATAAAAACCACGCTTTGCCCTATTTACCAACATCAAATAAGTGAGTTCATTTGCATTGCATAGATTAATCCATTAATCTATCAATTAATTTAGGAACTGTCCTGAACTAAACTCTAGAATCGATAATTGGACTAAAAATTGTAGTGCAATTGGTTCAGTTCCAAGTTGTTCTGATGACGTAAATCAGCCAAGTTTATCAAAATACTTTTTATTTAAAATCTCGGATCCTGTACTGTGTTCGCCGCTCTTGGTATGTCAGGTATTGAAAATTTCCGATATTTCTTCCAAGTTAATTCTCTTTTTTGTTCTGGGTTTACCACTGAATACGTGGAATGTAGTAGACAACAACAGTTATGTCAAACTGTATCTGAAACAATTATTATTATTGAAGCAGGTGGTCCGCAAGGATCTATTTTGGGGCCACTTCTATTTATTATTTATATTAATGATTTAACAAATATAATTGTAACTGGTAAAGCTATACTAAACGCCGATTAATATCATCGGCGTTTAGTACACAGTAAAGAAACTGCTAGCGATTTAAGTATACACTATAGTCGAAAACTAGATCTTGTATGTGACTGGCTTCGTAGCAATAACCTTGCAATTAACGAAAAAAAGAACAAATATTATACGGTGTACATCACCTATTGGACAAACTCATGTAAATTATAGTATTTTAGTTGAACTAAATGGTAAATCGGTTCAGCAACAGACCTCTGCCAAATTACTGGGCTTAATATTCGATCAAACATTATGTTGGCAGACCCACATAGATTATGTAGTCAAAACTATTGCTTGTTATTGTTATGCGCTAAAAAGGCTGCACAATTTAGCAAACACAGAAACATGTTTAAGTTTCTATTTTGGCCAATTTTTATCTAAAGCTACATATGGAATAATCTGTTGGGGCTGTGCTGCGCCGGCATAGAGAATATTTCTATTGCAAAAAAAGAGCGCTACGTAATATATTTGGATTGCATTACTTGGAATCGTGCAGAAATGTTTTTAGACAATGGAAATTACTTGCCATTCCATCAATTTACATTTTCAAATGTATTATGTATATTAGAGAACGGTTAAATATATTTATAACCCATAAAGATCACCATGATTATGCCACTAGATATAATACTAATTTGCTGATTCCTAAGCATAGATTATCTAGCATTGAAAAACACATTAAATCATAATAAAACTCTTATTTTATAACAATTTAATACTGACATTTGAAATTACAGATCTCAGTAATTTTCTGTTTTTTGTTGTTCCACCGCTAGATGACTCTGGTTTGACAAATCAAAATTTTAAATGTTAAATCAAATAATTAAAATATGGTTTGTAGCGCAAATAAACGCAAATTCTCTCTTAAATCTAATCTAATTAATATCTAAATATTTTGTATTTTCCTTGTTTGTTCTGTATTCTGAGTTTGCAATGTTAAATTTCGTGCGATAAGTTTTTATATCACATTATATACATTTGAAGTGAAAAATCATGGTATTCAACGAATATCTCTATCTGTTCTATCGAATATCAGAAATGCACTGAATATATCAAAGATTCAAACTGTTTATTACAGTAAAAATACTAGGTGTGGAAACGTTTTCTAGTTGACAAGCTGCATATCATTAAGAGGAAGCAGGCAGCCCTACTTCCGTCGATGGTGGTATTATAAGGAGTTTCCTTTTCCATTAGGTAATTGAAGTTTCATATCGCTGTATTGAATCGTTCATATTTTATATTTTACGGCTGCCTCTTATGATATTCACATTGGGGCTTTTCAATCGAACTAATGCCATTTACGAACGAATGGAAGAAATAGCGTCTTATAGTTATTACAAGCAATAAATGAATAAGGAGAAAATTGGGGCATAAAAGTATGGAATGGAAATATGCTATTAAGATTCGTTTCCGACTATTTTATGATTTGATGAGAGCGCAATAGCTTTTAAGACGTTCACGTGAATATAATAAAAGTGATTTTTAATAGGTGTAAAAAAACTTTTATTAAATTTTGTTTCTGGAAGTCATTCAAAATAAAATATGCTCTTATTTTTTTTTTTAAATCAAAAGACATGTAGATGATTGCATAACCGCGTTAGAAGAAAAAAATATACCAATTTTAATTCCTTTCATCCAAGATTAAAATTTACAATTGAAATCGAAGAAAACAATAGCATTACCTTTTTAGACCTCAAACTCATCAACAATGATAATAAAATTTTAACTCAATGGTATACTAAACCAACATGGTCTGGACATTATCTAAATTTTAAGTCTTCACAACCTTTATCTCAAAAAGTTAGTGTTATTATTAGTTTAGCTGACAGAGCAATAAAATTAACAAGTCCAGTTTTTCGATCAGATATTATTAACAAAGCAAAAAATATTCTAGAACAAAATAATTATCCAAATTCTCTTATAAACAAAATATTCAAACAAAGAATTTTTCTTTTTTATAATAAATCAACAAAAAATATAAATGATAGTCAAACGATTACAAAATTTATAAAAATTCCTTATGTTAAACATTTATCCGAAAAAATAAATCAAATTTTCAAACCATATAATTACAAAATTGCCTATCAAAACACAAACTACAAAACCAAATCTATTCAAAATTAAAATCAAAAATTAAAAAAAGTAAAATATCACACATAGTTTATAAAATAGACTGTTTTGACAATGTAATGGTGTATATATATGTAGGTGAAACCATGCAATATTTGGAAAATAGAATAAAAGGACACAAATATAATAAAAATCTTACAGCTTTAAAAAAACATTAAAATAACTGAAAATCATACCTTTGATTTCAACAACGTAACAATTTTAAACAAAGAACAAAATTTAAAAACACGTAATATACTAGAAATAATTCAAATATATAAACATAAAAATGCAGTCAATGATAAAACCGATATACAATATTTCACAAAATTATATAATTTACTTTTATAACTAAATACAATATTCTTAAAGAACTATTTAATTACAAAATTCAAAAATAAATAATCAAAACATCTTATTTTAAAACGCAATCTTTAATTAAAACATAATAATATTTTCAAAATCATAGAAAACAAACAATTTGTCATTTATTAAACAAAAACATCTTATTTATCACACTTTTTACTTTTATTTATAACTTGAAAAAGCTTTTAATAAAGCGAAACGTCGTTATAGTCATTCATGCTTTTATTATTAAAGACCTAAAAACCAAGAAATAGAGAAATGAAATTATTTTTTTTTATCTACAGTTCTAAAACAGATTTAAAGTATAATAAATTAGGGATGATGGAGTTTTATTTTATGTACAGCTGTTCCCAAAAAAGAATTATAAGTTAAGGGGTCAATTATCTTCTTAAAAAAGTTAATTTTATAGTTTTTCTGATTTTGAAGCGTGCTACGAATTTGCTTTGTGTATTAATGTTGTTTTTATTTACATATTTTTTAATATAATCTGTTTATTTTCCCTGAATATTTGTAGTTGTTTTTAAAAATAACCATTCACTTGAATATCAAACAGATGTATCGACAAATCACGAATTTTGGTGGTAAGAAGTCGTTGCCAACTGTAATTTTGCAAGGTAAGTCGCGTGTCCTAAATCCTTGTATCGTTTATTCGAACCTCACCAACACCCTGATATAGATTTCTTTCATATATTTTAATTAAAGGAGCTCATATATTTTTATTATATTAGAATATGTATAAACACACACATATTTTTTAATTGAGACCTCCCATACCGAAAATATATCCGTTAGCGACAAATACTATTGTCAAAGTTAAATTTTATTAAACCATTTTAAACCAAGTTTATATTTCTGTAGGGATATTTTTTTTATCGCCTTTTTTTTATCCCCGAGTTCAATTGGATATAGATATACATTTTTTCATCGATAACCATTGATCATAAGTATAATGTATAGTCTATTTTTTAATTCGGAAGAGTGTTCTTAAATTCAAGCACTAAAAAGCGAGGTTGCTCAGTTTTCGGCAAAAATCACACTAGCAAAATTTAATATATTAGCAGCCGCCATATTGTTACAACAGCTGATTGCGATTAGATCTTGTATTTTTCTGAGTGCATTTGTGTTTTTATTCTCTCCTTAAATTTGCGTTGTAATAACAAAAAAGTTGTTGTGAGAACTAGTCGGCAGATATATCTTCCACGTAAAACATTTTCACAGCGCTGTTCGTTGATATGGAGATGGATGAAGTAGCAACTACTTCTGGAACTCACATATGCTCGCCGAGAAGTTGAAAATTTGTGAGCCTACGACACCTATCTTTGATAGAGAAGTAGAATATATCGAATATATTCAAAACACTTCGAACTGGTAACCCCAGATTGAAAATTACTGCTGCTGCACAGGGAGAAAAATGTAGGAAATTTTACAACAATTGTCAGCATTTATAGTACACATTGTAGTACACATAGGATCAAGTACAATTTGTAGCAATGTTTACCATCAAATTGTAGCACTAAGTGTGTAGTATTAATTCTTACAATTTGTATGAAAAACAAGAATAAACAGTTAGTTTTCTTTCAACAACGTTGTAAGATAAAGTAGTATTTATTGTATTAAAATTGTATACAATTTTGTGTGACTTTTCTATATACTGGTGAGCATAAATTAACACCTGTTGTAGTAATGTTTATTCCACTCATTATTTTAAATTATTATAATTTTATAATAAATTTTACTTACCTTTATTGAAACATCCACAAAAGATATATAACTTAATACTACATTGTTGTGTGGATAAGCTTCAACTTGTGTATTAATATACGTAGTATATACTCTTGCAAATCACTATATATTTACAAATAATTTGTACTAATTCTTATTGTGAATTTTATCTAATGTAGTATGTAAAATGTTTACCTTGCAGTTTTAAAATGTTTTATTCGCCTGTAGAACTAATATATTTATCATTAATTTTATAATTTATTGTTAAAATTTCATTTCATTGTCAAAAGGATTAAAGTATGTAGTAAAGGTACACCATGTTAACAAACTAGAAACATATATTCTTAAACTAAGCAAATTCACAAGTAACAGACTTTAAAATAACACAAATATTTAAAACAAAACAGCAGTCTTCTGTAGTACTTCCTAATTTATTTATTATAATTTTACTACACTACCACGCTACCGCTTCGCGGGTGTACCCTCTCCAAAGGTGCAATCGACAATTATATTCTACTTTCGGTAATTTTCACATTTTTTTCCATTGACAATTGACTATTAGTACTATTACATCACTAGGTAAGTGCCTGAAGACGGTCTATTAACTGAAACTACCACAGTAATATAGTAAGATTGTAATAAATAAATTAGGAAGTATTTATATTAAAACATCAAGAGAGCACTATTCTTCAGAACCGCACCTAACACTGGTAAAACCAAAAGTGAACTATACATGTGCATTTCAGCGTCGCGTGATTGAGAACGCCAACCATTGATGAGCATGTCAATGCAAATTGGCGCGTTATGTAAATGTAATTGGGGATGCGCAAAACAGCGCTATCCCCGTTATATCCGTTTTCACCCATTCCATGTCCAAGAATGATAATAGCAAGACTACTACAATCTCTCCAAATATAAGCATAAAAATAGAAAACCTGATTTAAATTATTAATTTCAACGTACACTGTAGAAAATGTCGACTTATTAAAATAATGAATGTATCAAATATTTATTCACCAGATATTCTAATATGTATGTATATTAAGCGTATAGAAGATTATTTTTATTACGAATTATAATTGCCTGATATAAATATGTATATTTTTAAGTACAAAATAGGATGGGTTTTAAACATATAGTCTTTTTTATCATATGATCTTGTGGCTTTATTGGCACATTGTTGTGCAATGGTAGATATCACAGTAAGGTACTAGTAAAAATATATATTGACATTGTGAAATAATTACAGAATGTGTGATAAGTTTTTCTACAATAGAGTATCAATTTTTGCTACTTCCAAATACATACAAATTTTAACAAAATTGTGTTACTATTTTAAACAAAATTGATCCTACAAACAGCTGTGTACTTTTCCTACAACGGCTAGTGTTAAATGATAAACATGTACGCTAGAGCCCACTTGTTAGTATTACTTATTTCTACAAAATCGTTAGTACTGCGCCATGTAAATTTTTACTACAAGGATTTCTCTTCTCTTCTCAAGGTGTCCCGTTTCTGCGTTTGGAAAAAACTTTGAGTCCCCATTACACCCTCTAAAACCAAAAATGGCACGCTAAAAAATAGGTGTCAAATATTTTTCGTTGTTCTACATCCCCACCAAATTTTACCAAAGTCGGTATGATACATGTGGGCGCATTTCCCTGTAAGAATAGGGTACCACCTGGATGGCAGGAAATCTTTCCTGCGATTTCGGAAGATGCTTTTAACCATCCGAAGATAAAACAAATCACCGTCAATAAAACGCTAGCGCGAAAACAAAAAAAAAAAAGAAAGAACAACACCCAATCGGAAAAGAATAAAACAACCACAACGCAAGCGAAGCACGTCGCTTTTCCGAAGCGTACTCGCTCGTCCTTAGGCGTCGGTTTACCGCAATTTGTCGACGGTGAATTTTATTTATGATCATGTTTCGACGCGTTCCCTAAAAACAAGAAGAAACTTTAGAAGAAATACGCACCTAACGTAAAAAGCGACCGCCGAGAAAACCGGGCGCAGATAAATTCGCGAGTCGTTTGTGTTTCGTTCTGGGTTTTTTGCGTGTATCGTATAGCGAAATCGGGCGATTCACGGTAGACGGAGCGCGTAAAGATAGGCGGCACGATGCGAGTCTTTTGTCTTAAAGTGACGCGGTATCTTCTCCTCGTGAAACGTTTATTTTACGTCGGTGTTTTGTCGGCGTTTTATTGTGAGGTCAGATGGATCCGATAAGGACGATTTTCGGTGTTAAAATGCGCGTTTGGATCATGAATGAAATCAGCTCTCATTTTATGCGTGTCAGCTGCTTCAAGAAGAATAGATAAATTTATTTATGGGGTCGGAACTAGTTCTATTATATATTGCCATTCACTTGCAAGGTTCCTGCTACGTATAGTAAAACCACTATTAGGTCTTACAGCGTCCGCAGTTAAGAACATAGAGGACTTAAGAAAATAAAGAATATACGGTTAAATCCAAATGACACAATGGTGTTAGCTTCGATTGCCAGTTAATGAATCATCTTCGTATAATAATAACATTCATCTACACTATTACTAGATATTTAATTTACATTGCGTGTACAAGAATGAATTCAATACATATAGTTTAATCTAAAGGTCGTATTAAAATTAAAATCCAACAACATATTTAAGCATATTTGGATTGCATACATTTTTTTTTATTGGAGCTCTGATTACTTAACTAACTGCATCTCCAACTCTATCTTTCATCCGTACCACCTATTTCGCGTCGTAACGATTCATGGTATTGCAATGACATCCACGAATCGCCACCGTATAATAGCTACGAACGTTCGTTCGTATAACGAAGCGAATTCCGAATTTATATGCACTCCAATTAGTGAGACCAGTCGTCGAGTTCAACGCATATATACACTCGTAAATATCTTCAACCTGCGCCGTATATGGAATCGCTTCGTCAGGCACAATAGAATGATAACGATCCGAACAGCGAACTCAATCCGACTAGGTTCAATGGGTGCATTGTATCCATTATGAGACGTGGCGGACAGAAATATCGAGGAATAGGTTTAACTACGGCGACAACTCGATTTCAATGGTAGCGAGACAAAAGGGGGAAAAAAAACTGGTAAAAAGCAGAAGTTCCTTCCCAATTGGTGTAGTACCCATTGTGTTGTCCTTTTTTTGTAGTATAGGAAAGAGGTGTCATGTATTGCTGCAAATAAGATTTAAATTCTTTTTTATGTTTAGGAAATTTACCGGGTTTTTCATTCTATTTTTACTACCACTTATTTCCGTTACTATTGCAGATAACAACAAATATTTCAAATAGAAGTTAAAGTATTTTACCCATAGAGATGATAGAGTGCTGATATTGAACTCAAAACTGCCATCAATTGAAATGCGCCATATTGGAACACAAACGTCATCAATGACGTCGATACCATGGCGGATATTCAAATAAAGGATATCAATAAATTTTAATAGCACTTGAACTTTGCAATGATAATTAGTAGCATATATTAGATTTTATGCTATGTATTTTATATGGCATTGTTTTTTTTTATTAAGGTTGTGGACAACTTAGAACTATAGACAGTTTCTAAACTTATGAAATTTAATTTTGCTATAAGACGATATTATGGTTTTACTTAAAATTGAAACATGAGTTTCTTCCAGAGGTGACATATCAACAAATGATGGGATAAACTAGGAAACATGATTTGGAGAACAAGACTTGATAGTAAATAAACAAAAGTCGTTAGAAAGTTTTCTTCTTGCGGAATCTTCTTTCCTGTCAAGACCATTACTTTCCGAATTTGTTTTTCGGTGAACTGGCGAATATATCGTATCTCCTTTGATGGGCAGATTAATTTACATAAGAAATAGTGAAGAAAATTTAAAGAAATATATATGTTATGCATCATTTATTTACCTCTACCCTTTGTTTTCAGGAATATCAAGTGATTCTAAATAAAAATATACTTTTGTAGTAGTTTTCTATATCCGAATTCAATGTTGGAATAACTCCCTCTTTAATTCGCACAATCTGTCCGTTCTATTAACATCCTTTTCGAGGAAATGTAGTGAACAAACATATGCACCCTTACTTTAGCAGGGATTTATATATACAGGGTGTGTATAAATTGTCGCAAATGCTTCACGTAGCGACACAGTTTGTTCGAATTTGACACAAAATTCTTATTGTAAAATGTCGTATCATGCTTTATGCGTCCTCGGGGACCACATGAAACTAACATCCATTTGGCAACACTGTAGTTTCATACTACCGTAATAATAGATAGAATACTTGTCAAAATTGACAAACGGGAATTACAAACGACAAATTAGATTACACAATAGATACATAGGGCAAAGCAACAAAAAAACACTTTATTAAAACAAAGTTAGTAGTTTTAATTTTTCGAACGCAGCTCTTATAACAAATTAGCATCACTATTACCTACGCATCTGTTCAAATTGATGTCCGTCCGTTTGAAACACAGTTGCAATCTACGAGGTATTGTCTGTATTACTCGTTCTAGCCTTTCCGGTGTAATTTCTAATACTGCCGCGTTAATTCTTCCTCTAACTTCGTCAGCGTCCTGTGGAGGTGTAGCGTAAACTTTGTCCTTAATGAAACCCCAAACAAAAAAGTCTAAAGGATTAAGGTCGGGAGATCTTGCAGGCCATAATATAGGACCACCGCGACCAATCCACCTGTTAAGGAAATGTTCATCTAACCACTCTCTCACATTACGAGCAACATGTGCCCCATCATGCATGTAACATGTTACGGCGTATGTTCAATGGCATCTCGTCAATAACTTGTTCCAATACATTTAAGTACCCGTTGGCATTAAGACGATTTGGCAGATAGATTGGCCCAACAACTTGGTGATATATTATGCCCAGCCAAACATTAACTGAAAACTTTCTTTGGAGACCGTTTTCCCGAATAGCATGAGGATTTTCATCTCCCCCAATGGTTAAAATTATGGATATTGAGTACACCATCTCTGGTAAACATAGAGTCGTCGGTCCAAAGAACACTTCTTAAAAAATTACCATCTTCATGAATTCTATTATAGCTGTCTGTACCGACAAATATCGAACACAAGCGCTTATTAAGAGACTAAAAAACCGAACTTCATGAACCTCGTGAAGACGTATGAAGCATGGTACAATATTTTACCATTGAGATTTTCGATTTAGAAACGAACGAGGAATGTCGCTGCGTATAGCTTTTGCGACAATTTTTACACACGTTATATATACCCCCTGTAACAGTAATCCACATAACAATGTTTGGGAATTCTACAAAAAATTATTTCACATAGAAACACTAAGTATTATCATAATTTCAGAATATTTTTAAGCTATGGTATTATTGTGCAACTTACATATGAAAAGTTAGTTCTCCATCATCTTTGTAACTATTGCTTTTGCAGGATTTTACGGGACACGATGACATCACTTTTCTTTAGGAAAAAGTATGTGTCTATGTGTATTTGCATTTATTAATGAGATACCATCTATATTTTGTATAACTCTTGTCTATATACTTAGAAATGTAGTTATCAACCATTTATTTTATTTGTTCAGCCACGATTTATGGAAAAAACACATTTTTCATCCCCAACTTTTTTTTATCACCTCGAAGAGATCAGATGGTGTCCTAGAAACATTTTAAAGTGAGATTGTACTTTAGCATTTGCTTTATCGCCTCAGGACCTTACTACGATAATGTATTCATCAGCTGACCTTGTTTACGCTACCAACGTTAAATCCAATACTTTAACTTGCTAGTTTGTCAAAGCAAGTTAGAGGCACAAACTTCGCAGTATTTACGTATTGTTAAGATTGCATGTTTTCTTGTTTATGTTAAAGTTTTGTAACGGGACGCAAAAAAAATGAGGAAAATTATATACGTTAGTGCAACATTACACCAGCATAAAAGAAATTTTTCATTGTTTACGATATTGCGAGTTTTGTTGTCGGTCCTTTTATGTCGGAGATAATAACGGCAATAAATTTCTTTTCAGTTGAAACGTCTGACTTTTATGGCTGTCGTTATGACAGGTCGTAATAGAAGAAATTGTTTTGTTATTTAGATAAAAGAAAAGGCAGGGAATTGTTATTTTAAACTTGTTTTTCTTTTGCTAGAAGTTGATGTTCAAATTTAGAAATTGAAAGTTTCTGATGAATTTATTAGATTAGACAGATAGACTTGCCTACTTAGACACAATTTTGTGTGACTTTCCATTACAGATTGCGCCTGGTGCATATACTACTGTAATTTGTAGCGATATGGAATACAATGGTAACAAAATTTGCTAGTTTTTTTTTGGGTGTACTATCAAAATATAACATAATATGTAGGGTGATCCATTTATATTGATGTGTAATTTTTTTTGTCACTATATATTTCGAAACAATTTTAAATTGTGCTTTTTGCTTTCTTGTTTTATCTTTTGTCTAACTGATTCTCTATCTCTTACCGTTTACAGGATGCTAATGATATAAGCATATTCATTGCGATAACGTGTTTGTTTAAGAGAAGGAAAACGTTTTTTCCTCCACGAGAACGAACGGCGATATCTTTCGCATTACGGCACTTAAACGATCGCAGCTTCCCGCAGTACCGAACGGCAAATAAATTCCCGGATTCTCCTAGCAGCGATCTAAGATTCTGAGCAACCAGAATCGCACCAACCCCAAGTAAATATTTGTAAGTGGCGAGAAGCAAGTGCGCCTCGCATCAGATGCGAGAGCGCAGAGCTCAGCGTCCTTGTCTGTCACACGATTCCGACTGGAAGCAGGCAAGCGTTTAGTTCTGGGTACAAACATTTTGCATTAAACAAATTTGCACACGTCGACTCCGCCGACAGTTGCCGGAAAGTAATCCAGCGTACGTCGCGCCCTCTGCCGGCTAGATCCTCCTTCACATCACGTCTGACACCGTCGACAGTCGCAATCTGGGAGAAGAAACGTTCCGCGACGACGTTCGTATCGGGAAGGATATTCCCGAGTCGGTCGTGTTTCTGGCGCTCGTTAACTCCGTGTTTGCTTAAGTCGTTGAGCAAACGACCAAAAAGGCGCTAATTATTTCCGATCGAACGCAGCTTGTTACTTGGCCGGATGAGAAATCGAATTATCCGGGAACGCGGGCAGGACTGGGGACCGCTTTTGCAATGGAAATTTTCGGCTAATATTTGGGCGAAATTTGCAATCCGCCGGATTACGACGCGTCTCGGTTCATTAAGGCCGTAATTAATTCCTTTCGTTTTTTGTTGACGCTTGCTGTTTGTCCAAATTCTCCAAATGATTGGACCCTGGTAGCTATAATCCTCTAACGGATTTTTGATGCTTCAGATTTTGATCAAATTTTGGTTGATGGTTTAATCTTGTATTTTTTACTTTTAATTAATTTGACGATTGAGAGACAAGCATTGTTTTCCGTGTTTTACACAATAGAAAAAACATACTACATACTATATAACCTAAGAACTTGACAGAAATTTATTTGGTATTACTATAAAGATTGTTACAGTGAAACCATTGACGCAATTTCTAGAGGAGAGTATTTATTCGATCGCAAATCTGCGCGTCTTCGGCGTATAAAAACAAAGCGAAGTCAATAAATTCCACGATATCGTTAATAAAAAGTAGAAAGAGTGTTGGGACAAGAACAGAACCCTGAGGCACTCCTAAACACGTCGACAGAGTAGATGAATGGAAGTATTCCTGAGATTTTTCGTTTTGAAAGAAACTTTGACGTATACTGCGTACGATCGGATACAACACATTTACATATATTAGTAATACATTTCCATAAGATGAATATCTCGGAAACGGTTAGAGACATCAAAGGTCGCTTGTTAGCAATCCGATTCCCCGTTAAAAGACGCAAATAGTAGGCTATATTAGAGGGCTCTAGCACGAACATAAATTTTCTGAACTTCGAATTCGAATATATATCTCGAAAACGGTTAAAGATATCGTCAAACGCTTTGCACTATTCGATTCCTAGCCGATAGATACTTCTAGTGGACCCCAAGCAATGCCCTGACGTAGATTTTATTTGAGAAACTTTAAACGCCCATATCTTCAGAATGGTTGAAGGTACGAGGACAAGCGCGGCACCGTTCGATTCCCCGCGATAAGTTATTCCTTTTGATGTATAACATAACGAGTTACCTTAATTTTTCGATGATTTTTGTGAAATTTTCGACAAAATTTAACGAAATACGGCGATATCCCTCAAACGGTAATCGATAGCCGAACGGCGACGTCAGATATGGAATCCTCGTCGAAAAATGCAACTTACATCGTCTAACACATTAGGGTTTCCACAATAGCTAACCGCTCAGAGCCGAGATTTGTATAAAAAAAAATTACACGATTCTTTTTTAGTTATCTTACCATAACTCCGGAACGGCGAGGGGTACAGGGTTCCGCTTGGCCTTAAAAGATTCGAAGCGACCAGAAGAATATTTAACGCTGTAGCAAAATAATATCGGAGCAGTAGTTCGCCCATAAAGTAAAGATTTATGAGTGAAAAATAACGAAATTAGCGATTTTCAGCACGTTTTCGCAAATATATGGCAAAAGGTTGGAAATATCGACGTTTGCTTGGCGGCAAGTTAGAATGCTGTAGCGTTAACTTAAATTAAAATGAAAACTTATTATTATTTTTTATTTATTTATTTATTTATTTCTAGGTCTTTCTACCTTTTAGTGTAAGGCATGCTTTTCTATCATGTGATAGTCTTTGAATCTGTTCCCATGCGATGTTTATTTCATTTGCTACAATTTTTACTTCTTCCTTCCATGTCTTTCTCGGTCTTCCTCTTTTATTTTTTCCTACCGCTCTTGATTCGTATATTCTTCTTGTTTGTCTACTTTCCGCCATTCCGTGTCCCAACCATGCTGATTGTCTTTCTTGGATCACTTTTTCTATTGGTTTTACTTTCAGTCTTTCTCTGTCGACTTCGTTTCTAATTATGTCTCTTCTTGTTTTGCCTTCTATTTTTTAAGAAAACGCGTTATTCTGTTTTTGTTTCTTTCTGCGAATGTCCAAGATTCGCTTCCATATATTAAGCCTGGTACAGCTACTTTCTTTACTACTTCAGTTTTTATTTCTTTTGGTATTTCCCAAGAAATATTGTTCGAATGGCGTTAAATAGTCTTCCTACTTTTCCTACTCGTTCATTTATTTCTTTATCTAATTTTCCATTGTTTTCTATTATAGTTCCCATATATTTGTAATGTGATACTTGTTCCAATTCTTTTCTTCTATATAGATCTTATAGGTTTGATGTTTTGCTGCTATAACCATCATTTTTGTTTTCATGTTATTTATCTTCATATTAACCTTCTTCAATAATAATAATAATATTTATTTGCCTAGTCGATACTGTACAGTATGTAAGACAAATAAAATATAGTTACACTGTTATAATACATTACATTGCAGTACATTACATACTACAGCTTAAAATTTAAAATAAAATAAAATAAAATAAAGCAAGACTAATTATTGAGCACGCCAACAAATTCGTCTACGGAATATACACATTCTTGCGTTAATAACTTTTTTAGTTTAGACTTAAATACGTTTTCTTCAGTACATGATTTTAAAGATTCTGGCAGGAGATTAAAGGGTCTGCCTCCCACTGAGGATGGTGCCTGTCTCGTTATATTAAGGTTATTGAAGGGGTGTCTGTAGTTATCCTTTCCCCTGGTATTATAGTCATAATTTTTACTGGTCTTTACAAATTCGTCTATATTTTTAAATATGCAAGTGAGAATTTCGAGAATATAAACTGCTGGAACAGGGAGTAATTTAAATCTCGGGTCGACAGGAAGTTGTCGTATTAATATTAGCGCTACATCTGACAATCCTTTTCTGAGCTAGAAAAAATCCACGTGCATGACTCGATGACCCCCAGAAGGCAATGCCATATCTCAGCCCAGAATACACGTCACTATAGTAAAAAGAGAGTATTGCTTCTAGGGGCAATAAACTTTTTACGTTCCTAATTTGATAACAAGCCTTATTCATTTTAGAAATAACGTCGGTACAATGTCTCTCCCAGCTTAAAGTCTCATCCATATAAATTCCAGGAAATTTCACTCATGTGCGATAAAGAAAAGTTGTTAACAGAAATATTGACATTAGATCTCGCTGTGTAAACAATCATATAATTAGTCCTTGAAAGATTTAGGTGCAGTCTATTGGTTGTAAACCATTGATTCAAATTCGACAACAATGCAGTATTTACTATATTTATGTTATATTGTCGGCTTCTTTCTGCCTTTGCTATAATGGCTATGTAGTCGGGAGTTCCGCTATTTCTACTCTTTCCATCTGCCAATTACCTATTGAGCATCTTTTTATATTCTCTTTCTTTCATAGCCTTATCTATTACTACCGAGAGCAGCATCCGGCTCAGGACGCATCCCTGCTTTAATCCTATTTTAGTTTGAAAAGGCATGGATTCCTCGTCTTCAATTTTTATTACGTTTTCGTTGTTTTCATATGTGGCCTTTATTAAATCCATCATTTCTGTTTTTATTCCACGTTCCTTTAATATTTTCCATATATCTTCTCTTTTGACTCTATCGAACGCTTTTTCCAGATCTATAAAACATACATGAATCTCCTCCTGTATTTATCACTTTCTCCGTTGCTTGTCTTATTATCAATATGGGATGCTATTATTGCATAACGAATCTCTCAGAAACGGTTATAAATGCAATATTCGCTATATTTTTTCGCCAATGTTTTGCGATTTTTCCAATCAGACAATCTTAGCATATGGAAACATGTCCTCTCTTCGGTTCCTTCCGAATATTTGCCAGCTTTTTTTTTTATTTTTAATAGAGCATTTTCGTCAAATATTTTATTCAAATAAATCAAGTTCTAAAATGAAAACACTGGTGTTTTAAATTGCGTTTACGCTTTTTTCCTTTGTTCTCATAAGAATTTATAATATATATTTAAAGATACTCCCGATTATTATTTATACCACTACAGTAGAAAAAATATTCTCGCGTTTTTGTGATCATATTCCGGAAATAAAGAACCATACGTTTCTACCGGCCCAAGTTTAGGGAAAGCGGTACACGTATATAGAACAAAAACCGCCATTGGAGATTCCTTTTTCTTCCTAGTATATACGCGGGCGTTCTCTTGTATGTATGTATATTATTCATAGCAGTTAAATTACAACCGATTCCGACGTTTACCGATGATTTCTCCGAGGTATTGGAAAAAATTCGAGACCTTTCTCTGTAAAATACAACACACAGAGGGCCCCTTACTTCAGTATTATCTTAGATGACCTTTTTTTTGTTTTTTTTTCCTTCTCCCGCTTCCATTTTATTCGCTCTCCAGATATAATGAACACGGTTAACGTGCCCGATGCTAGCAGACGGCCAATTTTCTGTCTTTTTGTCGTCCGCTGCCTCCGAGAACTTACACACATGCGAGACACAGCGGAACGTCCAAGTGCTAGATATCCGGATGCTTAAATTGGACGAGGATATTTCGATTAAATCCCTCTTGCAAGGGACAGCGTCGGTATCACCTCTCGAACTGTACGATGGGAGAATTTCTCAAGACTCTGTCGCTATTACGTAATCCTTTTTTGCTCGTTAAAATCATTGGTGGAACAAACTAGTATCGTTCAACATACGAACAATAGTAAATTAATAGTTTAGACCATTCATTCTATATAGTATTAAAAAAAGATTTTTATGTACAGAAATTTTATATATTATTTTTTATAATTTTACAACCAATAAAAATTTAGAATAAACCGTGTGTGTTTATTTTGTCAAGCAGTTTCAATCACTAATTTTTTTACATACTTTCTTTCATGTGCGTTATAAATACGCCTCATTTCGAAAACGATTTACTATTTAGTAAAAAAAAAAATAATTAGTACTGCTATTATTTGTTTAAAAACTAAAATGTAATATATTTTAAAAGCGTCATGCGTCGTGAAATGTATTCACAATGAATTTCCAGTAAGGTGGCGTTGTTTACAAAAGATATTTCGCCCATATGCACAAATCCAGTTTATTAAAGGAAGAACGCCCACATTTAACATGCAAGCATATAACAGTAGTATATGATGAGAGCAGAACAGCAGCTACAAACCCCGCTCTCCAATTATTGAAGATCACAACTCGGTTGACAAAATATACTCTTTTTATCGTTTCAGTGTAACCGAATTGCTAATTTGCCCCACTTTTGAAAATTTTTACGCCTCATACAGATAATATTTCCGCAGTCCGCTATATTCGGCAAAAGCACATTCTATGTGTCACCTCCGACAGCAGTACTTCTTCCCTCCTACTGCGGCTTATATTAATCTTCCAGGAAAGCTTGATTCCATTTTAAAAATCCTCAGTTACGTTCCGGGGAAGGTTAGCCGTCATACGCCGCAGATGATGAATCTCCAGTATTTCGGTGAGCTTGCCGTAATCTGGTGTTTGTCACATTTGTCTCATCTCGGAAACGGGCTCATCCGGTAATATCCGATTTGACATTTCCTCCCTTCTTTATACTTTGTTTTTTTTTTTTTCAGTGGATGCTCTGTATAAATATATAATAGATATAGATATTTGCATAAGATTTACCTTTTTTGTTTTGCATTTTTTCGTTTTTAGATCTCAGAGTATCAGTACATGAATCAGGATGTTAATAAAATTTAGCTGCTTTTAGAATCTGCTACAAAATGTATCTTGAAATAAAATTGTAGAGTCCAAGAAGGACAGCTTACGGATAAATTAATTCGTATTTACTCCATCTGTAATATTTGTAACAGTGCAGGTGTTTTGAATACACTCCGAATGAATGGGATGAATAAGATATCTGTTTGAGTCCTTGTAATAGAAATACGAGAAATAGAAGTAACACTTAATGCATATATTTCATTAGAAATGATGTAAAAGATATAATAAATAAATATGGAACTGAAGCCGTTATTATATATATATAGGGAGACGATTTCGATCAAGGAATTCGGTCTTCCAGCAATGGAGAAATTAGTAAATGAAACTCATTTATTAATACTCAATATTTCGGAAATGTTTATCTCGTTCTTCAGGAGAATTGCTACAATTGAAAAGCAATCAGCAAACTAAATTAATAAACAAAAGTTTAAAAAACTTACATGAGAGATCAAAATGTCGGCAAGAACGACGCACATGGGTCGAAAAATTTATTATTATATTACAAGTTAAAAACTGAAGTGCAAAATATAAAAAGGTTGCAAAAAATTGAAGTAAAAGTCGTAAACAAATTGAGGAAAAACTGATGCGGTCAAATTAATAAAATATTAACAGATTAAAATTCGGAACCGAAATGTATAACACAGAAGGACGAACACAACTGAAGTTGTCAGAAGTAGCAACAATTGGCCAGCGCATCCCGGGAAAACTCACAAAGGTACAGTGATGTGAAAAGCAATCGGAACATGTCAAGAATGTATGTTACATATCTTATCTAAAATGTTGGAGTAAATAATGCTGAGATGTTTAGTATCAGTTTTATAGTTAATGTTATTTTTTTCCGATTGATTGTACATCATTTCAAGTAAAAGGCGGCAATTATATCTGTTCTCATTAATTAATATTTTTGTATTTTTAAAGTCAAAGTGGTGATCAAATTTAAGAGTCAACTAGAGCACAAGACACTTTACCAATTCTACAATCGCTCTTATGTTGCGCGATTCTATCCCTCAACCATCGGGAAGTCTGGCCAATGTAGCACCCCGGACAACCCTTACACGGAATTTTATAAATTAAATTTGACTCAAATAAACGCGGAGTTTTGTCTTTGAATTTACTAAAAAGAGATCGTGAGGATAATACATTATATTTCGCAGTCATAAGTTTTAAGGGGAGAACAAATTTGTGGATATGTTATAATACAGTTTGTTAAATTGTTAATTTTTGGAAGCTTTTTGTAAACAATTTGGAGAGTAGGATCATCAGTGGTAGGAGCATCTGGTAAAATAGGATTGTAAATTAATGATCGAAGTAGTTCTTTAGGATAACCATTGTTAATGAAAATGTTATAAAGTTTATCTAAATTGGTTTTTTTTGGAACTCTCATTACTGATATTTGAGACGCGATTCCTCATCGCAAGGACACAATTAACTTTTTGGTTAGGAGAGTGGTCTGAGTGGTAATTAATATATCTCCCTGAGGAGCAATATGACTGCAATAAACAATATCTATAACCATTTACTTTAACATTGCGGTAATACACAAACTACAAATATATTTTATATACCCTGTCGAGGCATATTAACGTGTTTTTTTGGAACACAATGAGGTGTATTGTGTGTTTGTGTGTGCACAAACCTGTGTTCCAGCGTTTGTAAATTATGAAAATGCAGCTGTAGGTCACCCTCAGTAGTAAGAGTGTATTATTTAACTACTAGACTTATTTTAAATTAGTCACTTACCTAAATATGCCTACAGATAAAAACGAACGACCCCGGCCACTTCGGTGCGTGCTATGTGATATCTATCTAGAAATTTAACCCATCAAATTGAACATGCGCGCATTGTAAGTACACTCCGCCAAAAAAGTATCGCATAAACTAAAAAAGGGCATTTATAAACCAAGATATTTTTATACGTTCACAAAAAGTTTGCCTCGTGTATGTGAACTATAAAAACACTAACAAAATAATGGAACTTAGCGTTTTTACTTTATTTTTTTCCTAAAAGAACACATTTAGAAAAATGCATATGTGTAAGGTTTGCTCAGTTGTTTATTGAAAGTCTTCCTATACGGACAAATTTTAAAGTGCGAAGTCAGAGTTCTGTACTAACGCTTTTAAAACTAAAATGAGCAATTTAACTTCAGAACAAGTGGCTGCTATAGTTGCTTAAATCGAAGATGGACGATCTCAAGCATACGTTGCTAATTTGATGAACATCAATCAGTCAAGTGTTTCTAGAGCCGTAGCCAGATATAGGGAAACAGGCATTTACAGTAGAAGACCTGTACCAGGTCGTCCAAGATGTTCTACTCGCCAAGATGACCGCTATTTACTACAAGCATTACGTCGAAGACATGTAACTGCGAGACAATTGCAGAACGACTTGGCTAGAGTCAGAAATACTCGTGTGAGTACTCAAACTATTCGGAATAGGTTACGACAGAGTGGATTAAGAGCTAGAGTAGCTGTAACAGCCCCTCGTCTCACTAGGAACCACCGAGTGGCTCGCTTAAGGTTTGCCAGAGAACATGTAAATTGGAACATTAATGACTGGGCCAATATACTCTTCACAGATGAGTCAAGATTTGGTCTTTACACCTCAGATAGGCGTATCTCAGTGTACAGACGAGACGGTGAGCGCTATTCGCAGTGTAATATCAGACCTATACCTAATTTCGCTGGTGGCTCTATTATGGTTTGGGGAGGCATCTGTTTAACAGGTCGTACAGAGTTAGTACCAGTAGACAGAGGTACACTGACTGCCCACAGGTATATAACGGAAATTTTAGAAGAACATGTAGTACCATATGCGCCAGTTATAGGAAACGAATTCATGTTAATGCACGATAATGCACGACCGCATGTTGCAATAATCGTCCAGGAATACCTTAACGATGTTGGTATTCCAGTTTTAGATTGGCCTGCTGTAAGTCCGGACATGAACCCTATCGAGCACGTGTGGGACCTCCTTCACAGACGGATACGAACCCAAAATGTTGCCCCAGCGGACCTGCATGGACTAGCAAATGCTCTCCGTGACGAGTGGGAGAATTTCTCTTATTTTAAAAATCATGTTACAATATTTGGAACAAACGAAAGTATTTAGTGTTTAGATTAACGATATAAATGTATATTTTTAGATCCTTATATTGCAATAAATACATCAGTGAAGCAGTGCGCCACAAAGATGATTCTTGAAACTATTTCTACAATTATGCTAGAATGAATTTGTCGATCAATATCCAAATCTCTTAACAGCATTTTCGTCGTATAAGTGCTATGTTTTCGTGAGATAGACGGATAGATTATCGATTATATTACAAACAAAACTGGCGCAGTCAGTAAGTTAGATAATACGACAAAAGAATGCTATATAAGGTTCTGTACCAATATTAGACACTTCAATTTCATAATAAATACCTAAAACTCCATTAAGTGACTCTAAAACCAGTTTTTTTTTTGCGTCTATACCTTCTTCTTTATCTAATCACCTACAGACTGCTACTTTCCTGTATAATTTACTACTAGAAACAGAACTTCCACCAACAATCCATTACCAGTTCCATTTTATTGTATCAATCCCTCCTACATGTTCGCATTTTCTGATCGTACGCGCGCCCCTAAAAGATTTATCTTGCGTATCGGCATTTCATATGACGCCCCTAGTACAGAATTGAGTTTCCCCAGGTTTCTGGGTTAACGCCTAATGCGGTAAATTTTTGATGAAATAGACCCACCTTACCACGTTGCTACAGCCAACTTTTCTCCTTCGGACCTAATTGATAGGTGTCGAAAGGGATTTGGGAGTTAATCGGATCTTCCGAGAGTAAAACAAGATAGATAAGATGAAATTGGGATGGACGTGGTGCCGAAGTGGGAATTTATTCTCTGTTCATGTGAGTTCTGTCTTGTTGTGACGTTCTGATATGCCCAAAAAACGCCTCGTTTGTTCAACATATCATAGAAGATAGAAAAGATGCACATATAATTTGAAACTGTTTTGTCATCTAGGATCCTTCTAGTACTTGCTCCAGCGATTTCAGGTGCCACTTCGCGCAACTTTTTGAAGAAAGACGTTTTGTTTATCGCATTACCGTTTCTAGCATTTTCATAAATGCATGTTAATTAACATATCTGTGACAAATTTGTTCAGTTATACCATTTCAGTGACGAAATATTCGATGTATGTCTCATAATCTCTTAGTTCTCGGATTAAAAAGGGTATGAACCAATTAGTATAATTATGAATATCGGTCATATACCTACATTATGAGATCGAATATGCTACTATACTTTAATATTAGCTGCATTTATTATATCGTTGTCATTGTGTTATAATATTAAGTTAGAATTATGAAATGTGCTGTGTTAGATTATAATAAACGATTAATAGAAGATAAACAAAATGGGATATCTTTCTTTACATACTTGGTATGTTTGACTTCTTCTATTTGTCTACACATTCTAAGAGTTACTCTCCATCTAGTTGGTTTGTGGCTAATATGAATACAATTTATGTCCTACCATAGGTGCACATAAACAGGAAGATTATCTATATCATTATCATAAATGTATCAATGTACCTACTGGTTAAAGGTAATAAAAATATCACAGAAAATTAACACATCTACTCGCATAGTAAAAATATGTGTACACGGAGAAAAATGACATTGCAAATCCAACAAAAAAAGTATTGTCCTTACGTTGCAATCGGTTCAAAAATAAATTGGTATTGCAGTAAAGTTTTGTAAGTATATTCCAAAACTTTTGTTTTGTTCCACCAACAACACTTTTGTTGGTGTTAAAGTATTTTACGGTACAAATAATCGCTTTGACGATAACATTATAGTTGTAGTTATTTCAGATCTAAAATACAGAACAATGTGTGCGATGAAGTGAAGTAGATGTAAACACAATTTTTCAAACCAGTACAGTCAAGAAATATTTACATTACACACAATTGTAAGTTGACGCAACAGGGCGCCTACGTTGTCGATATTACAACTTGTGTTGCGGGAAGTCCCGGCATGGACAGTAGTATCACGTGATGCTAACCGCGTGTTTCATTGGTCTTACATAGCCTTGAAGAAACAGACTAGTTACCAGGCGGAGTAGACGACGCCATATATTTTCGGTTGTGACGTTGTGTTTAGCTTATTAGTTTTGTGTAAAAGAACGACAGTGTATTAAAATTGAAGAAAACTGGCTCACTTCTGACGCCTACTGACTCTTAGATATGGATAATTTTGTTACAGAGAAGCTAGCTGAATGGAATATTATGCGTTCGAAGTACAGATTGCTAATGATGAGTACATTATACCTTTCGATAAATTACCTAGTGTTTTCCCCTGTTTAAAAGTTGCAAAACGATCTAGAATATACGTTGCCTTGAGACATTTGTAAAATAAGACTTAGATACATTTGAAATTTTAATCTACATTTTTAGTGTTTTCCAGTTTTAGAATTTATCTTGTTTATTTTTTTTTGTTAATTATTAATAAAAAAATGTGTTATCCTATACTGATATTTTATTTAAACCCTCCACAGCTTACATTTAAGACAGCACCGAATTTGTGTGTGAATCTACTAAAATATTGTTCGCTTTGAACAGAAATTGCGATTACAAAAATCAAAATCAAGTGACAATATAAACGTAGAAAATGATGACGGAAAATCAATTGTTTGTTAAATATCCACAACTTGCTGTTGAAGTTTCAAATTGCTTTGGTAGTGATAAGCAATTTTTAATACTGTATTTCACACAATTTTGTTGAAAACACCATATTTTTGTGATTCGTTAAACAACAGGCAACTGGTTGATGTAACATGTTTTGGGAATATATCCTTCCAAATTTTGTGGCAGTTCTAACAAAGTTTGTCGACAACAAGTTTTAAGTTGTATTGAATAATGGTTGTTGTTGTCATATATTTACCCACAAATTGTTGTTCAATGTGCGTCAATTGGTACCACCTTAACAATAAATTTTTCTCCGTGTAGGAATAATACAAACTATTCTAAGTGAATTGACATTTGTCTCAAAATGATGATGCGACAGTAGTTCTGGGCTAAATCCATATAAACAAACACTTCAAAATACATACTGTGGCAAACGATACACGCATGTTTATATCCAGCTACTATAGCTTCAATAACCATCCTAGATGCAAATATAATCAGAAGATTCGCGATAATCTAACAAGCGATTGCTACAGGGAAAGAAAATGATTGCGAGAACAGCTGAAAAATTTATATAGTTGGTACTGTATGCCGGCCGCCATAAATAAAATTCTATTGCATGGCGCAGATATCATTCAACATGTTATTTCCTACAAGCAAACTTTCAGAAGAAGTTGCTGAAGTTCGATATAAAGACATTAAAAACTTCAAGGAAAAAAAATAGCAGAACATGTAGCCGTTCAGCTACTAACGAAGATATTTTGAAAAGACTACTTATCACATTCGATCCATATATTTCCCATTTTCAAGACGAAAATTAAACGAACATACAAGAAGTGAGTTATTACCAGAAGCTGTAGGATTATTAATTCTTCACCGGCAAAATTGAAAATTGTGTTAAGTGAAAAGTAGGTATTGCCACTGTTTATCAACGACCTGTTATCAAGAGAGGTAAGCGAATTATTTTACTCTACACAAAAACGTTTACAACACTGTTTAGAAGAAATTTCTATTAAAAACAGAGATACATAATCTTACATTATATATGCTCTTTATCTCTGCTTTAATAGTGTCGACACATTTAATCTATTAAGATACCAAAGCCCATGTTTCTATCTTAAATGTATTTAGTGATCACAATATTTTCCTGTTGCATAATATTGTAGTCTACATTATAAGTTAAATCACGCAGAAACAGCTACGAAACTTATATCTATATCAACAAATACGCTATGTCTTCGATTTATGCAGTCTCAAATACTGTATACTTTTAGCTTCATTTTCACAAATAAGTAGTGACGGTACAACAATAATTTTTTCACTGGATGTAATATACAATCTTACCTATTCGACAAAATTTTCTTTCGTTGATCAATATTAATTTTTAAGCAAGTTATTACCATTGCAGTCATGCAATGTCCGCTTTTTACCGCCTTTCGATGCACTGTGCGGTGTATTCCTGTGATAATACACCTAATATAAAATATAACTTTTCCAACGTGATTTTTATAACGAGATACCATTACATGTTACATTCATTATGCTTCTGTACACATAAATAAATTACAATACGTACATAGCTGGTAGCCTCTATACATACATATTTGCAGGGCGCGCAGCTAAGCAAGGGAGTCAGTTGAAGAGCGAGTTTTCTTTTGATTTATGATTCTCTTATCTGGCAGCCATTATTTCGGAAAAACCGGCGTAGGCTATGCGGTCGCAAGTTGAAACGAGAGCCAGCGAAACAACGTCAGATTTATCTGCCTAGCTTACACGACGTAAAATAAATAAATTGTTATTTATTATACGCAATCGTAAAGTAGTAGGCGGCGGTAACAACGCGAGCTCGAATTTTTGGGGAGAAACTCGATTTTAGAACGCGGATAAACAGTAGATACTTCCTACGCGGTGGCCTGTGGATATTCAAACGGCACGGCCGGCATTTCAAATAAACATTATGCGTTGCGGTCTAATGTACATTTATTGTTCGAGTTTGCAGCATATAGGTACATACCTCTAGGTAAATACATACTATTAGCAAATAATACGGAAAGAAAGGAATATTGTAGGCTGGAAAAATTCTGATGGTGTATTCGAAATCGGCAAGCAAAATTATGTGCAGCCGAAATGTACCTATAGCGTGTCACAAACACGCGGGCATCATATTTCGACAGGCCGAATAAATAGTCTAAGAGCTCCTGGCTACACACATTTCAATGTGACCCAATGTAGTCATGATTTTCATTAGCTTGTAGGTAGGAGGAAGATCAAGTCTATAATTTTTTAAGTTCAAAGATCAGAACCGCTGATGGACCCTCTTTGATGCAGCGCCATTTGCTTCGTATGCATGAACACTGTTCTTCAAATCTAATGACTCTTCCTTGCAACCATCTATCTATACTTTCTACCACACACTCTAAGCCGTGAGCTTCGGCTATTTTCGGATTCGCAGGTAGCAGATATGATATACATATATTACATATTTACCCTAGGTTTAGTATGCCATCCATAGATAAGTATGCCTGATAAAACCGATGCTGATGTGCTTTTATTGCGCGTCATAAAAGTAACCTTAGTTACGTAGGACGCATTGAATGGGTGCATTTGAATTACGTTCAGAAATCGTGTCTCGTAATGAGGGACGCGAACTGCGGTCAAAGAAGGAAATTTTTTTAAAAACGATGAAACATCTTCAGCATTAACCGAAGCTCCTTCTCCCGAAATCGCTTTAAAACTTATATTGTGACGGATTCTAAATTTATTGAGCCAACCAGAAGAAGCACTGAATGTAGAATGTCCCAAAGAAGCGGCTATTTCTCTTGCTTTACATCGTATTAGCGGACATAAAAAAAAATAAGTTTTTTGCGTTTTTGTCACGACAAACCTATTGGTAATCTCACTCTTTTTATCTACATACATATTTTAGAATTTAATATGAAAAGAAAATCAAGGCATTAATACAAGAAAACCTTATCTAAAAAAATCATATGCATACCTGTTAAAGGAATCCCCTTATGGCGAGCTGCTGTAAACCAATCATAACACAATTTGTCAATTTTAGTACCATCACCCGTCAAAAAGCTTATTTTTTCATTCAAATTGCTGTTCGACATCCATTTGTTTAGAAGGATTTTTTATGTTTAATTATATCTGCAGCTTGTGTTTTTCCAATATTAAAACGCTTGGATAAGTTCCTTACACTTAATTTCTCTTTATTGTAAACTTCAACATTCTCAATTTTTTGTTTAAGGGTGAGAATTTTTCTATTTGGCGCCATTTCCACAATGAATGTGTCGCCCACTGTGTCTTTTCCGCATAGACGTCAGACTAATATTGAATATTGAATGCAGATTCAATCGAAAGCGTGCACCCAAAGAATAAGAACGGTAAATCCCCGACCAACTTGGGGAAGTCCCTAATTCACGCCAGGCAGAAATGCGCGACATAGGCTGCGTTTGTACCGAAAGATTAAAGTCGGTAAATCTCCGGTTTACTCGGGAAAGTCCCAGCGAAATTGGATAGGGGAATTTTGTATAGGAATATCCCTAAAATTTGTAATTTACCGATGAAGTTTTCTACGTGTAGGTATTTTTCGGATACTACTGAAGTTTATAAGTAGCAAAATCCATACCTATGAAAATAGTTTGCCAAGATCATTTCCTTATAACATATACAATTTTTTTCACAAGTTTTCCATTAATGTTACACTTCGTGTATTACAAATTCTGTTTGTCCTAAATGTGAAAATATTTGTAAATCCATCACTTACTTTTCTATTTGCAAATTCCAGTAGTACGGATATGCTGATAAAAAAGACATACCTTTCCACGAGTAAAATCGAGTAAGTATCTGATTTCAACCAAGGAATAGGATTAACATAGACACTGCAATACCATTATAAATATATATTACAGATAATTTAACAAATATAACAAATAATGCTTATAATATATATAATAGTACATTTAGATGTTACTCAACTGTTTCATTAAACTTATAACTTTCTTTTTCGAGTGTGAAAAAAGGTTGCTTTTGGTGCCGGCATCAGGATGCGTCTTCATGATGTAGCGTTGGAGGAACTCCAACAAACAACTGATCTTCTTTCATTATTGATATACTTACAAGATCGTAAGCATTGATGAAAAATGAATGCCTAGATATCAATTAGTATCTTAGTGTGCAATGTGTAATGTGTGTAAAATATAGGTTTTAAAATTACCTATTTGAGGAGAATATAAAAAATACAGTATGAAAAAGGCTGTCTGTATTATATATATTGTGCACTTGAAAATTGGTAGAAGAAATCATTAATGTTATACTAAGCGTATAATAGTTATGTGCTTGTTTAGTTGTTATACCTAAACGCTTTCTTAATCATAAAAACAAATGCATAAATACGTATAAGATAATATTCTAAGTATAGACAAGTTGAATAATATATTCATAACCTCTACTTCAGCGTAGCAATATGACTATAATAAACAATATCTATAACCATTTACTTTAACATTACGGTAATACACAAACTACAAATATATTTTATATACCCTGTGCAGGCATATTATATTGTATGTTCCAACGTTTGTAAATTATGAAAATACAGCTGTAGGTCACCCTCAGTAGTAAGAATTTATTATGTAACTACTAGACCTATTCTAAATTAGTCACTTACCTAAATATGCATACATATAAAGAAGAACGACCCCTGCCACTTCCGTGCGTGCTATGTGCTATCTATCTACAAATTGAGCCCATAAAATTGGACATTCGCGCATTGTAAGTATTTGGTTTTCTAAGTAAATTTCCTAACTGTGTATAAAATCACGAAGTAATTTAGTAAGAATCCCTGGGAAATCATATACATTTTAGTAATATTACGTTTTCACGTAGCACTTTTACCTAAAATTGAAAAATACTGATCGATATGCCGGAAATTTCCAAAAGTATAGGTAATTTTTTTAAAAAACATAAAATTACCCCATTTTTGGTGATTTTCCCCCAGATGTTACTGGAATATTTAGCAGGAATCCTGGTAAATTTACTAAAATATTTTAGTGTGCACAAGTCCTATACCTGAAATTGATAGTTTAGGAGGGTTTTTTTTTCTTTTTGTTTTAAATGCACACATTACTATCGATACATATTCAGTGTGCCACGGAAAATAAGCGTTCTCAAAAATTTATTGTCAAAGTCAAAGTCACACTTCTTTACGTCGTTTGATGCTTGTGAGTTAATAATTATTTAGTATTTGCAAGAGGCATTTTTTTATTTTCCCGCAATTAAGAAAGTACTTGTTTTAAATATATAAATGCGGAATTTACAAGTTATTTGAAGCATTTTTCTCAGTGTAGTGGTTATGTAAATTTCTTAATACAAATTTTATTGGATTCTTTCTTTCCATGTAAGTTTATTTTATTAGATTATCCAGGTAATAAAAGACCTGAAGAATTAAAATAAACTTCCAAGCATAACGCTCCAGGCACGAAAAAAAAAAGGGTTTTGTTTTCTTTCTACATGAATATTTCGAAATAACTTTTTTCTTAAAACAATTAGAAACAAGCTACAAATTCCATACCATAGACCCAAAGGGCACGACCAGCCGGCGAACGTATAAAAATTAAATTCCCCAGTTATTCTTCGAATCAATTCCGCCTATTTCCCGGAGAAGGAAATATCATTAGCGTATTTGTTTCGGAAGCGGACATGCGATGGTCGGTGCGCATCGGACGTATGCGAGCCAACGGCTCCCCGGGGGTAACGCGTGGACCGCAGAAAAGAAAATAAAAGCGTTGTTGTAACAACAGCGGCTGGAAGTGGGATATACAAGAAAATTGGGATAATGAAAGCGGGCTTTTGTAATTTAAACGCTTTCGCGGTCAAAGGAGCGCGTATGTTCGCGAAAATATGTGCTTTTGGGGAGACCGCTGAATATACACCTACCTGTACACGTTTGGAATAAATATTTTCTCTGGAAAATATAAAAAAAAAAGAAAAAAAATAAGTCGGAAAGGTGAATACAAGCAGTAGATGTACTACGGTTCAAAGTTAAACCTGAACGACCCGAAAGCGACGAGATAGTATGCGCGGACAAGTTACAAGCGATATTGAATCTTATGCGCATTTATCGGTTTTCATTTAATGTAAAGGAAGCCGGCAAGAAGCATAAAAGGGTACCTGCATATGTTTATTTCTGAACGATTTTGATAAGAGAAACCTTGCTTTTAGCGATAACAAATTTTGTATTTCATTTTTGAAAATATCATTTCGGAATAAGAATTTGAAATATTTATTATTCCCCAACATTAGTCCTGCCTGCCTGACTGGTATTAATAAAAACTTTGAATGTCGAAATCACATCGCATCTGTCCTTATGTAGAATATTGAAACAAATACAGCGAAGCTTTTCGGGGTAGTGTAAATTACAAAATCTACAGTTACAAACGTTCAGTTGTATACTGAACTAATTTGTCAAAATTGAAAGATTTTTACGTAAGAAAAGATACGTTTTTCGCAGACTTGATTCATCCGGAATATATTTAGATGTGTATGTCGCTAAAAACTGTCTAAAGTCGGTATTGTCCGGTATATTTGCCACAACAAAGGCTTTACAGAGATCTTTATAAAAACGGTCCCTTGATGTACTGGGTTGATAGCGATGCATTTCACCATTTAGATGTGCGGTTATTCTCGTATTTTTTAAAGATTTAAATTTTTTTGGACACATTTTACAATTAATCTCTGTATTACTGACAATTTAAAAACAATCTAGATCTCTAATCCAGCTGCCTAACAGTTCTTCACGTGGACCTTTTGGAGGGGCGATAATATATATGTCTACTAAACTCAAAGTTTTGTCTGTAAGAAAAAATGAAAGTCAACCCCAAAATACTAAAACCAAGATAAATAAAATTAAAGCAATTATGAATGATAAAGAATAAAATTGTACTTTATAATTCAACAAAAATAAATAAGCTAATATAAATATAATTGTAAAGAAGTGCTATAAGCACTTGATAAGCAACAAGCAACTAAATGTGAAAGGCGCTAGTCTACATCCCCATTCTGCATTCGATAGGACACTGACTACCAGAACGCTAAGAGCGAGCATTTAAACATAGAGAATTCAAGAGAAATTCGCGCGTGGAAACTGAATGGTCGCTCAATATGTTTAGTAATAGTCGCCTATTTACCACAACACACAGTGGCCAGGTTTTTAAGAAAGGTGGACAAAGGTGGAAAAGCAGCAATTTTGCTCAGAAAAAAAATTGTTTGTAATAGCAAATTCAACGCTGGTCAACATTTTTTATGTGTATTTTTTATAAACATGAGTCTTTCACGTCTAAAACATAATAATTGTTAAAGAAAAAATTTATGGAAGAAAATTAATTATATTTTTTTTCCGTCCGGTACAAAGTGTAGCAGTCAAACCTTATATTCTGATAAGAACCAAGCATCCTCAACACGACTGCATAAAAACTTCTTGCGTATCCCTGCAGCCTTGACGTCTACATGAATTGTCCAAAGAAAGTTCAAAATTGCAGGGTCTAGCTTTTTATCATTTTTTACAACATTTTGATTTAACATGAACTTATAGAATATTATATTTTGATATCCTAATCACAAAAGATAATCTTAAGTTATACATTTTGGGCGTAATTGTTTTTAGTAATAAAGGAATAAAAATATAGAAGGTACACACTAAAAAAATTTAGTAAATTTAATTTAATTTGGGGGAAAATCACCAAGAAACTATAAAATTACCTATACTTTAGGAAATTTCCCACATATCGATCAGTATTTTTCATTTGTAGGTAAAATTTCTACGTAGACCTACGTCCTACAAGAAGTTTTTATGCAGTCGTGTTGAGGATGTTAGGTTCTCACCAGAATATAAGGTTTGACTGCTACACTTTGGTATCGGACGGACAAAAAAAATATAATTGATTTCCTCCCATATCTCTTTTTCTTTATTATTATTTTTTTTTAGACGTGGAAGACCCATTTTTATAAAAAAATACACATAACAAATGTTAATCAGCGTTCAATTTGCTACTGCAAACAATTTTTTCTGAGCAAAATTGCTACTTTTGATCCTATGTTCACTTTTTCTAAAAACCGGATCACTGTGCGGCTGTCAATAGTCGGTTTATTCTATTGTGATTGGTAATTTCAAACTGTGTCCAAACATGTGATTTATTAAAAGTACGCATTTGTTAGACAAGCGATATAATCATGCATATCTATTCAGGCGAATGGAAGCTGCGTATATATGAAAGCTACTTGTTTGATAGAAACAGTACCTAATTAATTTTAATAAAATTCGGAGCAAGAATCAGCTTGCTTGAAATATTCATGCTCTTTATGTAATTTAACTTTTCACAACTTGTTAGCTGTTTCGTACATATAATCTAATGTTGGCGGTTTATTTGACAGAGAAATTATATTTACGCCTGCAATGTAAGAGACAACAAATATTTCAAAGGGAATGCGCGAAATAAAACTTAATAAATCTGTATATATATAAATTCTCCACAGGAAAGTTTCTTCGTAACGAACTACTACATTTTCCGTTATTTTAAAAGCGGATTGTGTAGAATACTGAATTACCAAGCTGTATTAATTAGAAAACAAAGTTTGGGTTCTATAAAGGAAGTTGCTAGAATTTACACCGCGCACAACCGAAAACTACGATTAAAGCAATTGAATTAAGTGATAGTTAAAACACCATCCGCCTCGTTTCTAGTAGCCGTGCGATTTTCTCATCCGCCCAGAATAATAATATCCAGATAATAATCCACCCTCTGCATTCTCCATTTTCTACTCTGAGCACCCTGTCAACGCCAGCCGACACTACACAAAACTACAAATCTCTCATTCCAGCCATCGTATCTCGTTAGCCGTTGTCGAAAACAACAAAACAACGTTTCCCAGTACCGAATTTATTAGTCCAGAAGTTTCCAGTTTCCATCATTGCTATACTCATCCATTAATTCGACTGCGAGGTTCTCCCAATTACGTTAGCAAGGACGCCGGCGAATGGACTGCCTCGTGTACGCGCCTTGGGGCCGTTAGTAGGCTTGTGCCGAGCCGAATACATTTGGTGACGCAATGAGTTGGCCGGAGTGGGAGGGATTAGTCTATGAAATTCGTAGTTTAGGTTTCTGTTTGGTGCTAATTTTTTTTGTGGCGTACTCGAATTAAATAACATTAAGTATTGGGAATGTTATCTTTCACGTGTCGTGTTTGTATGATACATTAATCCAACTTTAAAGAAAAATTATAGATATGATTCTACAGCTACTTATACAGTGTGAGTCGTTAAGAATGGAAAATCTGGAAACTGGAAATAGTAGAGACTAAAACATGAAAATTTGTATTACTACATTTTCAGCATGATGAATATCATGCTTTTTCATCACTTTTACTGTTGCTCATAGAGGGCGCTAGTTACACCCTGCTGAATAGGTAAATCGAAGCTTATATTTGTTGTGTATGCAGAATCACATAAACGGAATTGAAAATTTGAAAGAGCAACCTTTTTTACATGAAAAATACATACTTGTTTAATTTTGATATCTTGATCGGTTTTCGAGATATTTGCATTTGTAAAACGCTATGACACCAAAAATAAACTACAAAAAACAACATTATGTGGACATTTACGCAGAGATTTGATTTTTCGTTATATTCTCAGCTTTTGTTTGAAAATCATGGCTATCTAACCTTATTTGCTGTCCCGTATTGAATATTGTCAGCATATTTTCCATAAATTTGTAATATCTTCGAAAATAAGGTTACGTTATTGGTACAATTTTAAAGGTAATTTTACGAAGAATTTGCTACTGAAACTGAAAAATATAAGTTCCATTTAAAAAAATCAAAAGGAACGCGTTTGAATTTCGATAAATGTGCTATGACATATTTAACACCCTGTATATATTTTGACGTTGCGTCACCTTGAAACATATAAATCGTTAGCCGCCAAATTGATAACCAAAGAATAACGCGCGACACTATAACCGTTTTAAAGATAAAACTTAAAATCTCAGAAGTCGCAACTGTCAAAATTATGACAAAATTTGCAATATAGCCTAAACCAATTGTCAGAAGTGCACATAACTATATATCACTGTAAAGGTGTTTTAGGTAGCTATCGAAATAATTACTAAAAAATATAGGAATCTATTTAAAATAAAAAAGTTGAAGGTAGCTCTGGGAATTTGTAACACCGTGTATATTTGAAAATATTTTTACCATATGCGCATTGATGAATTATATATATATGTATATATATGTATATACACAAAATCTCACTTTCCTATCTTTAGTAGTTTTTGGGCTAAATTTCGCCGACACACTAATAGCGCACCCGGTATATCTATCTATCTCTCATAGGTGCTGTCCCATAAGCAGATTCTGATCTTGAAATTGAATCTACTAAAATTCGTTTTTAAAAAAAAACTTCAGTTAGCAAAATCGAGCAATTTTCGTTTCGTCAATTCGATTGAAAAAGTATCACCAATAAAAACGTAATGAGCAATTATTGACTCGCCCAGCAGACCATCGCGCTATTATCGACTAATTACCCCGATACATCTACTGCATGGCGGGAAAACTACTCCACAAGTGCTTTTTTCCCGCTCGGTCGAGCGTTCAATTCTGTTTTCTCCCCTTTTTTTCCGATATGCAATTAAAACTGCCAGCATCGCCAATCGAAAATTGGCGTCGGTCGGGTCGACGGAATTTATTTCGCCGTTCCCGTTGCAATAAACGAATTCCCCACGCGTAGGCAGCACTTCTTTTAATGCGCCACCGATGTCGATTTATTACCCGCCGCGAGAACGGATGAAGTTCCAGGAGCCATTAGCGCCAGGGCGCGCTGGGCGCCAGACGAGTCGATGCGGTGGCTAAATTAATACCTCAATATCGCGTTTGGCGTTACGACTTGGTGAAGAAATGTGCGGGGAGGGGTTGAGAATCGTGTTCGGCATATTGAAGTGGAATAAGGAGGATGGTGGAGGTCAGTGTTGTTCGAGACTATTAGCATAGATGAATTGGTAGTTCACTCTTGTAGAGTTTTGTACCATATATATTTAGATGTAAACCAATATTTTCCAAATTTATTCAGTTAATACAATTTTTTCTTGCTGGGCCATTTATCACTTGCTGTAAACCAAAACATGCCAAAATGTCCATAAATCTTTTTACATGTGTATTCGTATAATTTCTAAAATTTATATTAAAATCACTTGTTAGCACTAATGTGTGATTTCATTTACAATTAAAAAACACAGCATCAGTATTTTATTTAAGAGTTAAAAATATAACAACGAAGTTAGTACGTTTAACCAGTTACTATACACCTTATATTTCTTACTCAAACAACTTAACGTACTTTCTCGTGGAAGTAGCTGCATTCAGTGTAAAATATCTGTGTAGCTGTGTAGGAATTCTATTTTTACTTTTCAGCCCGCTACGTGCATGTACCTACATGTTTGGGAACGTAAATCAGCTAGCGTCGCTACAGAAAATCCTTCGGAGCGCATAAATCTTAATATCGGGAATTAAACGTCGAAAAGTTTGCGTATATACCCGTGAAATATTAAATCTTGGTGCTGTTAACACGTACATATACCGGTATAAACCTGTCTTCTACGACTACTTGAAGTGGAACCTACGCAATAAAGCTGCCCTTTTTTAATTTTTCTTTTCCCTTCCGATTATTTCATTTAGAAAACCTTCTAACCCGATCTGCGAGATTCCCAACATAGTTAAAACGGCTCTAAGTCCATATTAAAATCATAATTACTCTAGAAAAACAGAGAGGTGTGTGAAAATTCCCATTATGGCGGAGCGACAAACAACAGCACACAACGGCAACACCAGCAAAGACGATGGAAACCCGCCCAAGCCTCTTAAAAATGTTATTAATTTATTACTGGTTTTAATGAAGACGCGGTTCTCCCCGAGGCACCGTTTCAAATAAGGACTGCCAACGCCATCTAGCGTTACTTACGACGGCGGCGTGTCGTATTCTTCCCCCACTTCCTCCTCCTTATGCCAATGGGATTCTGATGCAGTGGCGTGCGCTAATTGCGGATTTATAAATCAAAACAGCCGTTCGGATTCCCATAGCCTGGAAGGTTGCCATTTAATTAATACTTATGAAATGTGGCGATGAAAGGGGAAGGAACTCGGTCGCTTGTCGCTTATTAAAAGCTTGTGTACGTCAAAGTGGATATTTATTATGTTGAAGTATTTCTATTTTGCAGGGAAATATCTTTTCAGGGCTTGATGGTGATATTGAAGAACGTGGTTTGAGTTCTGAATTAAGAACTCATTGATAAGGGACAAACAACACTTAAATTCAGATTTCGATGAAGTATTGGTAGAGTGCAGGATAGCATTTCAAACGCGGGATATCAGTTTTGCAGAGTTATTTTGATAATTAGCGACTACTTATTTTTCTCTGAGTGATTTATAGACATCTTATTATTAGAGAATTCTTTAACTGCTTTACGCAGATTGTTTCCATTTCATTCTATCACTACATTATTAAAGCCACTTGGAAAGTAATTAAAGAGGAGACACCACAGTATGTGCCATTTAAAAATTTTGAAATATACAACAGTTCAAATGAATTGGTATCGAACCCGGATGATCTGAGTAGCATATTTAATCAGTACTTTGGAAATTTAACTAATGAGTTACAAAAACAGTTTACGGTAATCAAAAAACGCGCTTTCGTTTCACCAGTGGCTGTTAACTCAATGTTTGCTACACCTGTCACAGAAAATGAAGTAGCACAACTTATTTCTAAAACGAACAATACTCACGCTACTGGAATTGATATACCAGTTCAAACTATCAAATGTATTTCCCATTTAATAAGTTCACCAATTCAAAATATTATTAATAGTTTTATTGAAACCGGCACCTTTCCAGGTATTTTGAAAATTTCAAAAATCATACCATTATATAAAAAGGGTAAAAGACATCAAATTGCAAATTATAGGCCAATTGCTATTTTGCCAGCCTTTTCAAAAATATTTGAAAATGAATTACAAACTCGGTTAAAGAGTCATCTAATTATTAAAAACAATTTAATTTCAAAAAATCAACATTGTTTTATAAAAAAAAAAGATCTACTAGTACGGGATTGGTTGATTTAATGGATTACACTCTAAATAACTTGAATGCTGACAGGGAGGTAGCTTGTATTGCATGTGATCTTTCGCGAGCTTTTGACTTAGTTAACCATAATATATTATTAGAGAAATTATCTGCTTATGGTGTACGAGGCACTGCACTTAGTATTCTTGACTCTTACTTGTATCAGCGAAAACAATTTACTGAAATTAAACATAGAAATAATAATGGTAACGTGGAACGATATAGATCTGAAACAATAGACAATTCTATTGGAGTTCCACAAGGATCAATCTTGGGTCCACTACTATTTGTTGTTTTTATAAATGACTTGCCGCAATACTTGTCTGGTAGTGTTATAATGTACGCAGATGATACTGTAATTTCTTTGACGCTATAAATGGCAATTGTTTTCTGGTAAATCAAAAGGAGTTTTAGATAAATTCATCTTATCTCAACCCCACTTGGTAGCTCCGATAAATAATCGCTTTATTTACTCTGAACTATTAAAAATTCACGCGCCAAAGGAAAGATTTTCTCTGCCAGAACGTAATTTTAAAAAGAATTTCTTGCGAAAACCTGGCACAGTTTCCATAGGAACACGTTCGCCTTTCCTTATCAATTCTTTCCTCCTAATTAACTCTTTGCTTCTGGCCGTCCCTCGTCCCATTCCTGAACGCCTCCTCCATCACGTATTTAATCGATAACGTCTTTGCAAAAGACCCGTTTCAAAAGAACAGGAAAGAAGGTGGACCATAAGAGAGGTAAGAACCAAGGGCGAAAAGACTGAACAAGCGATTAATTCTAACGGAATTGCCGAAAGCCTCGCGGCCATTTTAAAGACGTAGAGTAATCTTCCGCGAATACTTTTCCTCCGCATCCACCGCTGCCATCTAGTGGCGAGTTAATTGCCGCGTTACCGGTAATTGGGATTTATTTATGGAGACGCAATCGCTTTACTAACGGAACGGAATAGAAGTTGGTAGTAAAGGGAGGAACTTAAGAGGATTGGGGAGGTAGATCGGATGTTTTCGGAACGGTTATTGAGCCTAGGGTCGTCGCTAATTATGCGTGGTGCCTGTTCGAGGTGCGTTTATGATGGAAAAGGGTTTCAAGTCCCTGGTTTTTTTTTTTTGGCTTTAGATACGATGCGTTGCAATGAGAAGTTTGATATTGGAATTTAGTGGTTATAATTTTTAATGACCGAAAAGGAATTTGAATAGTGCAGAAAAGAAATATCCCTTTAGTAAAATTGTTTTTCTTTGCAAAAACATGTTTACTATTTACTGGTCTGCGTGCAGTGTCTCCCATAATGTTAAGGAACCACGGTATATTTAGAAGAAGCATTGTGATATTAGCAATAGAAAAACTAAACTAAAACGTTAATCTAGTTTTAGTTTAGTAGAAAAACAGCGCCCCTTCTTTCTTCCGGCGTGAGTGGATTTCCACATTTCTCCGGCGAAGGAAAATATTAAATTAAAAACGCAATATCCTCGTCCGCTTTTGCCGCCTCGTTCTTTCTTCGGTTGTCGATGCCGGAAAGGAAACCCAGCGACATATCCCGTCTATCTACGTTCGCGGCAGCCAACCAAACATTCACATGATTTACAACAATATTCCATTTCACTCGGTCGATTCCTGTTCTACCTTCTCCCAGCTGGATGTATTATTCTTTCGGAAGCTCTCTCGTTGCCATCGCAGCGAGTGGAAGAGAAAGGGTCGTTTTTCCCTTATTTTTTTTTCCGCTGGTTTCCTTCTGCGTATCTTGACGTCAAGCTTGGCAGCTGAAACAAACAAGAATTGTTCCTTTAACTTCGGGGCTGTGACGGCGAACCTCTTGCATTTTTTCCCGTTGTGCGCGCAATATTAGGCGAGCAGAAAGAGAGTCTCGTTTCGACAAAGCTAGAAGGGGCATGCATAATGAAAGGACGAACGAAAAAATTGTAGTCGTCAAAGTTGATATATATGATTTCTAGATGTGGTAATTCTTACATTGTTCTTATTCTTGTGTGAATTTATAGAACAAAATAAGCGTATTTTTTATCGAATGGTTCTAGCTCTAACCGTTTTTAAGAAAATTCGAGTTAAGTTTAAAATTTAAGTGGAAACTAGAATGTTCCGATATGGACACTAGTAGAAGCATTGAATGATAAAAAAAATTATTTCGAGAACATACGATCTTGGACATTCTTAAATCCGAGATACTTACCCTTAAGCACCTAAATTTCGATCCGCGAACAGTTGTACTTAAAGCTGAAAATCCCCGGCTCCTAAATGTGATCCTACCGCACGCATAGAACGCTCCATCATCAAATCCATAAAAGCCTCTTCTATTTCTCCTGAATTGCACAAATCTTTGTTACCTAGTGATGGCCAAAACGTTTTCACAAGTACATAATAAATGAGAATTGCATTGATATTTAATATTCATAAAAAACAGAAATATGTAACTTTGTAACTGGTGAACTATTCACTGTTCCACTTCTCCAGTTTTTCCCGATTGCTAAATCATTTGCCAAATCGTTTACCAAAGCATTTGAAAAGCTATTTGCCAAATCGTTTGCCAAACCGTTTGCCAAATAATTTGCCAAACCGTTTGCCAAATTATTTACCAAACCGTTTCCCAAATTATTTGCCAAACCGTTTGCCAAATCATTTACCAAACCGTTTCCCAAATTATTTGCCAAACCGTTTGCCAAATAATTTGCCAAACCGTTTGCCAAATTATTTACCAAACCGTTTCCCAAATTATTTGCCAAACCGATTGCCAAATCATTTGCCAAACCGTTTGCCAAATCATTTACCATACCGTTTCCCAAATTATTTGCCAAACCGTTTGCCAAATCACTTACTAAACCGTTTGACAAATCATTTGCCAAACCGTTTGCCGAACCGTTTGCCAAACCGTTTGCCAAATCATTTGCCAAAGCGTTTGCCAAATCGTTTGCCAAACCGTTTGCCAAACCGTTTGCCAAATCATTTCCCAAATTGTTTGCCAAACCGTTTGCCAAATCATTTACCAAACCGTTTGCCAAATCATTTGCCATTACATTTATCCATTTACAGCAAAATTTGGATGCCTTGACTAAATGGTGCGCCACCAACTCGCTGCAGATCAATGTAAGCAAATGTATAGAGTGTCATATTCCAGAAGCCGGAATGTCATCAATTCATTGTACGTACATGATTGATAACGAAGCTATAGAGAAAGGTACAACCTTCAAAGATCTAGGTGTATGGTTTGATGCTTGCCTCACCTTTATACCACATATTCAATATATGTGCTCACGAGCAATGAAGAACGTAGGGTTTGTAATGCGATCCGTAAAATACTTTTTGTACTCGCTTATCAAAACCTGTCATTTCACGATTCAATTTGCGTGCGTAAAAAGTCACTTTAAACACGAGTGCGTAAAAGTAAAGTTGGTACTTCCTGGAACTTGAGTTACGAATTTAGTATAAGTGTTTTTGTATACGTTTTTTGATTTTATGGGTAATAAATTATCCACTGCAATATTGGCAGCTTCGCGAATTTCAGACGGTGTACATTGCATTTCATTATCAGAATTCATGTTGTTGGTGAGGCTTTTATTTTGTATGAAATTTTTTGAATTTGACAATTTTAAATTAAATGTCACTTCAAATAATCAATACTGCCAACTCAATTTTTTTAATTAATATCAAGAGAATAGTAGTGTGTCATAAACAATATGTATTATTATTACTATAGTTCTCGTACAAAAAATATTGTACAAACTTCGTGCGTGAAACATTTCGCGAATTCGTGTCCATAAAGCGCTCGCCTACGGCTCGCGCTTTAAACTGGTCACTCATTCGCGAAATATGATTTCACGCACTTGGTTCGTAAATAACTATTAATGATTGCACTACTCTGAATGCACTGTTTTTTTGTTTTTGTTGTTAGCTCCTTAGAATATGCATCACCAGTATGGTTACCTTATTATTTGTGCCACGAACTTGCTATTGAACGGGTGCAGCGAAAAATTTTTTTTTTAAATTTCTTTCATTTAAAACAGATGGTGCTTGCCCTGCACGAGGCATTGATTATAATACCCTTCCTGAAAGCAACAGTCTCCGATCCTTGGCTGACCGTCGCAGAGATCATGCAGCCAAGTTTGTCTACAAACCTATTCATGGTTCAATTATTTCCCCTGATCTCTTGTCCCAAGTGAATTTCCATGTCCCTCGTCCATCAGCACGCTATTCAGTTAGTTTTGCGTTACCAACTGCTACTATAAATATTTATAGAAATGCACCTATACATCGTATGCTTACAATAGCTAACTCGCATTTTTCTGATATTTTTAAGTTCTACATTTTTATTTTTATTTTTATTTTAATTTATACTATGAAATTCATTTAACTTTATATTTTTCAACTGCGCTAATTATTTCCTTTTTTATACTACGTGTTGTAATCAACTTTGTTTATATTTACCCTGTAATTGTTTATCGTTGGGTAATAAAGAATATTATTATTTTCATTATTTCCTAGACAACACCTGCAAATACCTCCTTTCCAAACCGTAACCGTCACACTCCACTGAACCGTAATCATTACCCGCTTATAAACCCATCCCCATGTGTCAAAACCGAATTACAACATAAAATTTGCGATGTCTAGGAAACGTATAATAAGATTAATATTCTTTGAAGATGCTATAGTATGAGCCAGCTAGGATATTTACAAAATGACCATGTCAACAGTAAGAGAAACAAAAGAGTATTTGCAGGAATTTATCGACAATAGATTCGTTAGCTTTGGAGATTGGCCTTCTAGATCACCTGATTCTAACCATACAAAAACTGGCATTCATCGTAACCGACAGTAATATAGAAGAATTGAGTGGAGCAATTCGTAGTTTATTGGACAATTAGTTCTTTACCAAAATTCTTAATTTATACTCTATTGTTATTTTAAATTGCCTTTTAAACTGAATTAATTTCTGACAAATGGAAATTCCCAAATGGTGCATGTCGAAATCCGCTATCCGAAATACCCAAATAAAATTCTTTACATTCCAAGTAATTAAATTTCACTTGACGAGGATTTTTCGATTATATCTAGCTAAATCTCCGAGCACCGCGGTGCCATCACATATTCCCATAAATATCATCAAGTTTTATAATGGACCCTTCCTAAAATTATCAACTCTCCAAAATCCACCAACGATTTATGTAAATTATTTTATTGCTATGTATATATATATATATATATATACGGCCTTCCGACGACCCGAAATAATATTTATGAGCAAAGGGAAATTTCCTGTACTAGTTCTAAGCGGGCCGGCGAAACGAACGAATGATCCTAGCCATCCCAGTTCGCAGACGAGTTCAGAGAGGGTACAAACCGACCCAACTTGTTACGTCGTCGGGACAAAATATTATCGGCAATAATTTTCCGTACCCTTCAGTTTGGAGGTGGGGGGAGCCCAGCCGAACTTATGAGCCAGTCGGGAAACTTTCTACTGCGGATTATAAACAATTTACAAAGGCTCTTGGAAAGGTCTTGGAAAATGCTGGGACACAACAGACGGAATAAGTCGATAAAGTTATTGGGGAATTAATTTAGCTTATTGGGTTTGTTGTGGATCTTTGAAGAATGTTTCTTCTTGTACATATATACGGTGAGTTCCTTGTAACCTTGAACATATAATGTTATCATTGTCCTATGTTCAATTTTAAAAAGAATAAAGTTTCATTTCATTGCAGACAATTGTGCAATAATCGATGCAAAGAAATCTTCCATAAAACTAATTTGTTTTTCATAACATTAATAAAAATAACAATTTTCAACTGATACGAAGGCAAATACAGCTTGTGGAGTATATCAATGGTTGTGTAGTAAAACAACACAAAAGAAAGGATAAAAGTTTGCCATATTCTTACTGAAGAAATGGAATTAGGTATATTGTGTTATGCTGAGGAATATTATATTATCCCGCTACAATACATAACAAAAGAATTTAACATTTTAAAGTCTTCATTATTTAAGAAATATTTAAATACAAAGCTTATAAATTTGGCAATTACCACTAGGTATTTGCAGAGGACAAAAAAAATATAACTCGGTTTTGTGATATTATGTTTAACTTGTTAAATGAAAATGGAGGCTTTTAACAAAGTGCTTTTACAGACGATGCATCATTTTCTTTGAATTTCTTGTTAGATTTCCAAAACTATCGGTTTATTCCTAATACTTTTTCTATTATTCCAACAGGTACAATAATCACGAACGAACCACCACAAACGTACTTAATATAACGATAGAAATAATGTTTGGACAGGAATATTGGGCAGCGTCCGCCCTTATGGACAGTAGTCTCTCCCATCTTGTCTAAGCAAGCAATCCTCTCGATCTTACTGAGCATGTTTACCGCGTAACCTAGACTGGCTTTATGCCACCAAATTAGCGAGGCGTAGGTTATAGAAGGTGCTGTAACCATTGTGTACAGCCGCTGCACCATTGCAGGTTTCAGCTCCAACGTTTTACCAAACATTTCTCTACCAGCCCAAAAGGCTCTTGTGGCTGTGTTCGTCATATGTTCCAGGTGAGATTTGTACATCAGTTTTGCGTCAAAAGTAACACCTAGGTATTTAGCCTCACTAGATACAAGTATCTTACAGCCGAAGATGGTTGGACACTGGAGCTTTGAGATTTTCCTCTTCCAAGTGAACGGAACCATAGTCGTTTTCCTACAGTTTGCTTTTAACGTTCCGCATTGACACCATCTCCCCACCAGTTTGAGTACGACTTGCATCCTCATGGATATCACGCCCTCAAAGTTCCTGCAGACCATAATGGTGAAATCATCAGCGTAACTCTGTGCGTGGAAACCCGCCATTCGTAGATCAGAAAGCAAGTCATTCACTACAAAGCATCATAGCAAGGGTGACCACCCTGTTTCCAGATGTTCTGCGATACATGAGCCGTTTTATTTCTTATCCGATCCACCTCCCCACAGTTGGCTCGACTTTCCATTTTTTCAGCCACCTTTCCATGTGTGCAGAAAGGCAGCTAGTGCAACTTCTGCTCGCCGAGCAAGCCCATCAATGCCCTGCTCACACGATTTTCTTGTTTGATAGGCATATTGGTTTTCATGTGGAAGCAATCTTGCCAGAGCTGAATCCCTTAGGTGCTTATCAATTATCTTCCCCAGTTTTAAGAAGAAATGAGGTGAGAGATTGATGGGTCGGTACGACGTCGCTTCCATATAGGGCAGTTTGCCCTGCTTTGGAATGAAGACCACCTTGGCATTTCTCCAGCTGTTTGGGGTGTATCCCTTAGCTAAAGTTGCCCTTAGCAGGGTACATATGACTGGGGAAAGCGGTTCCAGGTCCTGTTATAGTAGGAGCATACCGTCACTGCCAGCCAATTTAAAGGGTTTGGAGGATTCGACAGCTCATCGAATTTTAGATATTTAAATAACTTTCCGCGCAACGTTCCAGTCTTTCATCCCTGCTCTCAGGTTAGGTATCTTAGCTGACCTCAGTCCCATACATTCCCTCCCAATTTGGGTTTAAATAACCCTGAAGCTCGGAAAGTGCACCTCGGGGAGGTGCTCTTCAGTTTCGGCTTTATCGTCGTTAGGCTTGTTGAAAGTCTCAATCTTGCAGGGCCCTTCTTTTACAAGAACTTTTCGAATTCCGGACCCCTTTCAGCAAGGAAAGGGGTAATATCAAAAAACAGTTATTAACAGATTTTCAAATGCTTGGAAATGTTTTCATTAAGGTAGCATTCAAATTATATGTGGTAAACAGAAAATTATAGCTTGTAGACCTGTTTTAATCCATTTCCAATAATTGAATCTCTATAATAGAATCGCTGAAAATCCAACGCATTATTGCATCCTAACCGGTTAACACACGCACGGTTGCGGTGGTAATGGCACGGACGGCACTAAGCCCTCTAGTAACGCGTAACTCGAGCCGGTAGTGATTTAAACCTATCCGCTATGATTAACAGCGACCGTACGGCGGTTGCCGCTATAGGGATGGCCGCTCGTCCCATCAAGGGGACAAATAGGTGCAGGTATTAGCGTGCAACGGTATAATGCCCGTTGTTTACATTATTAATGTCTAATTTACTCCGGCATAGGACGGTGGTTGTAGACACGCGCATCGCTACGATTCAATGCTGTGGAGGCGAATTCGGTTATGTCGAAGATTAGGCTGCGGCAGTGGTTCCACCTGCGCATGTTTTCATCATCAGCGCTGCTTCATGCCCTAACTATGGAGGGTATCTTAACCGCAGCCCATAAATAAAATGGATTCTGCATATGCAGCATCATGCATCAATCTGTGGCTAAAATCAATTAGAAGCGCGTTGATGCCGGTCAACAGGCTCTGGTGGTTAGGTACTAACAATAAGCCGTGAGTTTTTAGGAACAACATAAAACATGATGGAACAAATATTTATTTTACAGTTACCTAATCGTATAATAACAAAAATAGTTTTGTTAATAAGCTGTTTCCATCTAAAATGTGTTTATTATATACAATTTGTCTACTCAAGTTCGTTATTTTGCCTCTTAATCTTTTTTCAAACTCGAACTAGTGCTTTGACACTCGCTAATAGAAATTTTGTTGTCAGTGCATTCCATATTATGTAATGAGTAAAGCGGGTAACTTTCTGTGCGCTTCACAGGCGGAAATACGGAAAGAGTATTTCGGCTGCGATAATATCCTGCAAATCTTTATTCTCATTAGCCTACTATAGGCTATATGCTTCAATATTTACATTGATAAGAACGTGCATATACCAAGCAATTTCTTGCTCAAGCCACTCTGTATATATGCCATCATCTGCCAAGGCGCTCGCATTACGGACGAGATATTCCATCTTAATGAAGAAGAGAGTGAACTAGGGGAGATAGCACTATTGGAGTATTCAGGTAGATGTGGCAGGCAGATATGCAGAGAAAATTAGGGATTTTAACGCGTTTTGTTGTTCAGAAGGGGGAAAATATGGAAGCAATGTAATTTTCGTATATATACATACTTTAGAAAAGGGATTAACCCGGGGATTCCCTTGTGGTTGATTTGATATGCAAATCTTTGAAAAATTCTGGTTTCATGAATAATTTTTGCTTAATTTGCTTAATTTTGTTTTCGTATTTATGAGAAAAAAAGCAATTTGTGACTAACAAGGGCAAAGACACCCTAATGCTGTACATCCGACCCTTAACAGGAAAAAAACTGGAGGTGCATCCAGAAATACTACTTTGGTTGTATACAACACAAGAATTCCATCATTCTACTTATAACACAATAAATTTTAGCAAAAAAATTTTTTTTTGTTGTAACTGTCACTCCCTAATTTCTTACATCAGAAAAGTATAAAAAAATCAATTAATCCCCCCAGAACTTTGCTTTTGTGACAAGGGCAGCGCAATTTTGAAATTTATGTATTTTAAAATTTGACGATGGCATGAAGAGTTTGCAAGCATTCAGCAGACGGCTTGAACTCTCCCAATCAAATGCCAAGATTTTGACACCTAGTCCGAAGCAGTGGTCCGTTGTGGATGAAAGTGTGCGAATCGTAGATCAGAGATAGCGTCACCATACTTATATGTGTATGGCTGGTAGTATGGCGACGCGTCACCATACTTCTTCTAGCATCTTCAGCTATATAGATGCGCGACTTCGAAATGGGTTAATTGAGTGTGCAAGGTGGTTTCACCAAATTTCCATGCTATCTTTGTCCTTGGGGCAGCAGGGACACCAACGCGCACTATAACAAGCGCGACTGACCACAGAGAACAGTTTCCTGTAGGGAAAAGGCAATGTCAAACGGGAGCCACCGGTAGATCACTTGAAAATGCTGCACATATACTTGGGACTTATAAAACAATTTGTAACCTATCTAAATAAATCTAGATGCGGAAACAACAGTTTTCAAGTATCCTGAAGATTTATTTCCTAAGCTCTCTGAGGCAAAAGTCAAGGTCGGTGTCTTCGTTGTACCACCAATGAAGAAGATCCTGGACTGGGATAACTTCCCTAAGAAGCTAAATCGTAAGGAGAAAGTGAGGTGGAAAGTCTTTGTGTCAAAATATGATATAATATACAGGTTGCCCCATTTAAATTTTCATAACATTGTATATATACGGTAAACACAGATGTGGGCCGTCTTTAACTACGTTTTGGGCCCTAAAATTTGGAAAACTACAACATGTAGATAGAATCCCAATTTTTAGTATTTAGCCATTATTCGTGTATTTCTTTATTTTGTACTATACAATAATAAACCTGTATAGAACCTATAATAAAAATATTACATATGTAAATCTAAAATTTTTGATAAGCAGGTATTTAAACATCTGAAACTATCTACCACGTATTTTTCAATGGAAAAAATAAAAACATTATCTCTTCCCGAAGAGGCCACTACTACATAGCAGCGTTACGACACCATAAACCGGGAAGTAACTAGACCCGAATGGCGCGAATTAAAGCACTACGACACTGACAAAACAGAAACAAGGGTCGAAACGCCATCCGAAGTACACCCAACCGTCGTAAACCGTCCGTAGAAATAAGAAAAAAAAGAGGTCCGAAGCAGTCGTTAGAAATCAATGTACGGTAACGACTTGAGAGAGACTCGGTCGCGATACTCACTAGAGGGCATGCGTACTCCTCCTTAAGCATCAGCATTACGTACTCCTGCTAAAGTGCCGTATATACTACGCAACTATTGTTACAATACTACGCGGGAAAGTTTGTTTTTCACAGGACTCGAGCGAGCTCGCAGTTAGGGCCACTAAATTTTACTACTCTTCTCTTACTTCCCGTGCAACGCGACGAAAGTAAAGACGACAAGTAGGACAGGATGGATAAAGGAAGGAGACCGTATAAGGCTGGCGGTAACACCGCGGGCGGAAATCGCTTTAGCTTACTCGAGAAAAGAGCGAGATGGAATGACGATCTAATGTAGGTAAGTCGGAAAAGTTCCTGAGGTCGCTGTACTATCAGATTTCTCGTTTTAATTTACGTTTGGACGAACCGAAACGTTATATTTATTTTCCAAAACACTAAATGGAGTTTTTATCTTCTCTAGTTTACTGCTTCGCTTAAATAAGATCTGAGTGTCTTGAAATATTAGTAGTGTGACGTAAGTACATTTTCTATTGTACTCGATTCCAATCGAAAATCTATCATATGTGTTTGGGTTGCAAAGTCCCGCAGACCAATAACTGGGCCAATATTTCTTCAAGAAACCATAACTGCTGAAAGATATCGCAACCAAATGCTAGAGCCTTTCATAGATCAATTGCACGATGATGAGCTTCATAATGGATACTTTCACCAAGATAATGCGAGAGCCTATGTTGCACGACCAACCATTGATTATTATATAGGTTATAGGTTAATATCAGATGGTCGTTATCCACCTAGGTGTTGTGATTTGACTCTTTTAGACTATTTCTTATTTCCATTGATAAATACTACTATTTTTAAAACTCCGATTCACATATTGGAGGAATTGCAAGAACGTATTGTCGACAAGTGTCCCTCAGTGCCACCTGATCGTTTACCTCGACTTTTTAACAATATGGGCCGACATGTTAACCTGTGTATTCAAGAAGAGGGAAGACATTTTCAACATCTTTTATAATTTTTTACGCCTACCTGAATGTTATTAATTTGGCTTTTTTTACCAATTTATCATCCACAGATTGTACAATCTACAATCCACAGATTCTGCAATCTACAATATTACAGTTAAAATTGAAGTAGTTCTTATTAACCGCGGTTGGTAACAATTGTTATGTTGATGCATAACAGTATTGCCTCTTGATAACTTAACCTGGCGTGCAGGTGTGTTTCAAAATCATATGTAAAAATGAAATTGGACTGTAAAAATACGTATTACCGAAAGAAAGTTATTCGTTCATATATCCCTACATACAATTTTTTTTTTGCCTGTGGGATCAAAGCTCATATCTCACTGGTTGTAAAGTATGAAAAATAAAACATTATGGACGCTATGTATTACTTTGGGTTATTCACTTTGAGCATTCACTTTTATCTCCTTTTTTATGTGGTGGACATATCACTGATTGCTCCCATTCTGATGGTATTTGTTCTCTTTCCATATTTCTTCAATTAAGTTATGGGTACGTTCTGCTAAGATTTGTCTTCCGTATTTAAATAATTCGGCCGTTAATCCATCAACTCCCGGGCTTTGAATGTTTTTTCAATTTGTTTATTATTTCTGTTCTTTATTTGGTGGCGGTTCTTCTTCATTATCTCGTTGACTTTCTTTCACGTTGATCTTCTCTACTTCATTTTTGATTTCATTTTCTTCATTAAATAACTCGTAGAAGTATTCTCTCCATACGTGAAGACTCTCTTTCTCTCCTGCTATGATTTCTCCATTTTTGTCCTTGTAAAAAACTGTTTTGAGTTGGTATCCTTTTCGTTCGTTTTTAACGCCCTGGACAAATTTCTAACTTCGTTATTTTGTCTTCTATTTCACCGAGCCTTTTTCCAGTATGCTTTCTTATCTCTTAATAGCTTTTTTGTTTTCTTTATTTGTTTCTCATACTCAATTTTTGCAGTTTCCGTTTCTTCTTTTAGCATCTTTAATCTTAGTTTTCTCGTAGCTTCTATTTCATTCTTGCACTCTTCGTCAAACCATGTCTCTTTTCTTCTATACAATTATAAGCATATATTTTCTTAAAATTGCAACACCTCACACATTTTTCATCGGCAGAAAAGCAGACAATGCCTCCCCGTTTTTCCCGGCCATAAATCAAGAACAACAAAATTCCTCTGCCTCCATTTGCGCGCCGCCCCTCCCTGATTCCATTTCAAAAAACGTCCGCCGATAAAATAACGGGTTCAGACTCTAATTGTGACCGCAGTTTAAATCAGACAACGGACACAATGGCTAAATTACGGTGCTGTAACGGACGATCCTATTGTTTCGTTTTATTTCATTTCTAACAGAGAGGGCGCTGAGTCCGCCCGCGATTCTTCTCCACGTTGCAACGACGGAACGAAAGTTTTAAAGTTTTTCGTCGCGTCCTTTGTAACGAGGGATATTTTATGAAGACCTAGCGTCCCTGGAATAACAATGGCTTCTTTTCCGACGCCTACGCGGCACGCAGTTCTTTCAGTGCATTAAGAAGTTCGCGCTCGGTACTTGGTACCATTGTTTTCGGGAATGTTGGACGGTAAATTTCGTAAAAAAATCCGGTAAACAAATAAATCTGCGAGCGTCGACAGAGTTAATGAAAAAGAATGGCACCTACAGGTATATCTATATGTGTTATGTGCTATGTAACAAGATGTATTTTACGTCACGGTTTCAAGGTGCTGTGTCGTGGGAGTTTTCGGAGCGGGGTTCTTGGTGCGTAGGGTCCTGTTAACGCAATGTAATTTCGCGTAGGAAATTGCGCTATTTATATTCTTTGTGTACACCGGAAAATTTATATGCTAAGGCTCCCCTCTTACGAAGAACAATCCCGTCTTTTTCTTTCCATTTCGGTATATATGTGTACCAAGAAGTAAGTGAGCAATTTAGTTTACTGGAATTTAATCGACGGAAAAAGTAATTGCTTATTTCCTCTTAAATAATGTTTCTAAGGTAATATCGAATCATTAAATATTTTCATTTGGAATACGGTACTGCAGCGAATTAACCCTTCGTTTAATATAAACTTTTTATTCAAAGTGAACTAAACGTTTGGTTAACAGCAAGGACTCTTTTAATATGTCTTACTCATAGTAAAAGCACGATGTGGGCACATGTTCACCTCGCGAAACACAATTTCTTAGCTGACGCGAAAGATAAACCGAACGGCAGCGAAAGGTCAGACATATACAAAATTAAATGCAGGAACTACAACGAAATCTACATTAGACAAATAAAGGTTGCAGTCGACACCAGATTTAAGGAGCACATAGCTCACATGGCATATTCTCGCTCCGGCAGGTTTGAATCATATAGTGCTGCACAACATATCAATAATACCGGCCATAAAATTAACTTTGAGAATCTTGAACTATTATGGAAATTAGATGCTCACATAATCGTGTATATAAAGAAGGGCTCTATTGAATCGGGAACATGTCCCTCTGCACTAATCGGTTGTGCAGGTTCTTGTGATACTGGAACACGCCAGATAGCCCAGTAAAGATCCGTAATGGTCTTGCCGCTCATAAAATAGCGAGCAAAGGTGTGGGTTCTATAGTTTTGAAAAGAAACACGGAAGGAAGTGAAGACCGCCTTAAGATCTATCGAAAATTGGTGTAGAGAAGGTGGCCTCTCTGTAAACCCAGGTCAAACAGAGATGGTACTCTTTAACAACAAAAGGAAAATGGAACAACTGCAGCCACCACAATTATTTGGCACTGCTCTCAGTTTTTCGGACGATGTCAAATATCTGGGCGTTGTGTTTGACAAGAGGCTGAGCTGGAGTAGGCACGTCAAAACAAAAACTGAAAAAGCATGTATGGCTTTTTGGCAGTGTCGCCGCATCCGGGGTAAGACTTGGGGACTTTCCCCGAAAATTGCCTTGTGATTGTACACTGCCATAATAAGGCCCATGCTAACCTATGGCGCTCTCGTCTGGTGGCCAAGGGTGAGACGAGTGGTCGCCAGGAACGAACTGTCACATGTGCAGCGCATCGCATGTCTCAGTGTAACAGGAGCAATGCGCACGACGCCTACGGCGGCAATGGAAGCACTCCTATGTGTGCCCCCTCTGGACTTGTGTGCGAGGCGGGGTTCACGCTCCTACTTTGTGGGGCCGGAACCTGTTCTTTCTATTTCGTCGGCTACACTCAACACCATAATAATGCAATGGACCGCTACTCTTCACAGAATAGATGGAAGTCCATAACCTGCCGTCAAGCGCGTGAAACCATCCCCGGGCAGCTTTCCCGCAGTACCATACGTCAAGTTGTGGGGCTTTTGACCGGCCACTGCAAGCCAAACAAACACATACACTGCATGAGCTTGGCTATCAGCCCACTGTGCCGGGCATGTTACCAAGAAGACGAGGCGCCGGAACACATTTTATGTGACTGCCCGGCGCTTGTCCAACTTAGAGGTTCCATGCTGGGGGAGTATTGGCCCAGCATGGCAGATTTTGGCGGCGCCTTGCCTGCTGCTCTGCTGGGCTGGCTCGGATAGGCTGTGTGCGAGCGACGCCACCTAGGGGAGGTAGCACAATGGGCCCGGTAAGGGTGGTCTAAGTGCACAGGTAACCACATGCACTTAGACCTTCCTCGACCTAATAATCCAGAATCCAGAACATGGCCTATATTTATTCAAGTCGCCTAGGCTTCATGTCGGTTGCAGGTCGAAACTGCCAAACCCGTTTGAAGCTATACACATTTGGGAAATGCTACCGGCGCGGCGTGAAGTCTGGGTGTCAAACTTGTAAAAGGGAATTATTTGTAGTGGAGTAGTAGAGTTTTAAGACCGATTAGACCTTTTGCGTGTGACGAATTTATACAGTAGGATTCAAACTAAGGAGTGTTTTGTTTTTATATTTCTTTGTTTTTTATATTTATCTCCGAAGATTGGATATACCGGGAGAAAAGTTGTGTGTTGTGGATTGCATTCTGGGCGACTGGAAATGGGAGGGACTTCAGCTGTAGGCGACAATAACCATTGAATAACTAAAAACACACAATAACAGTGTGTAGTGATAATTTGTTTTTTACATAATTATTTGAAGCATCAGATAATGTAACTGATAACAAATTTCAGTCACAAAATTCACCATAGCCTCATTAAAAATAAAATAATATTAAACGTTCTAAACTGAATAAAAATTCTTATCAAATACAAGTGATAAACGTAAATGAAATTCTGAAACTTAACAAATTTTTACATATTTTTACTATTCATATATGTATACATCAAAGTTGGAAAATTTTTAGCGGCTTTATATAATAAGTGTTAATATTTCAAAAATAGATGCAAAATTTTGTACTGCGTTCATTTCTGCAATGAAGAACACCTTTTAGTTCAAAGGTATTCATATTAGATATGAGTTTGTAAACACCCTATAAGTGTTGGACCTTGTAGTCAGAAATATTTAGTTTTTGCGCCTCCGGCCAGAAACACTGATTTTGCATTACTTCAAATCGGCCGGAAACATACCATTCTCCGGCCTAGGCGGGTAAAAGGTCACTAAAAGTTGGCAACACTATATTTAAATTACTGACATTTCTGTGATTAATTGTAGATTCGATGACAGATGACAGAATTTTCGTTACACAATCTCTTAAATAATTCAAATTCTTTCCAATTCAATTTTTTGAAGATTTTACAAGTAATAAATTGTTAACAACTTGTTGCACAACCTGTGTAATATGAGCTGGGGTCTCCATTGCCCTAATTATTGATGAATATCAATATGTACCAAAACTAACCAAGAAAATTAAAACGTTAAAATACTAAGGTACCTTAACCCTGGGTTCAAACTCAAATGTCAGACGTAACATATATTGCCAACCTGTACTGTTAACGCCCTAGCGTCAAATTTTTATTATTATTTTCAATAAAATTAAGATTTGTCGACGTAAAAAATAATGTGTAACACACGGCCAGGTACTCTTTTGCGAGTATTCGCACTTGTGGGACCTCGGCTTCGCCTTGGCCCCACAAACCATACTCACACTCGCAAAACTATAGTTTCTAGCCTAGTGATACAAATAACTATTTATTAAAAAAAAAAGTGCAAGCGTCAAAATTTTGACAGCATTTGTTCAAGTTTAACTCTAATATAGCAAGGTAAATACGTAGCATACTGAATGTACTCTTTCAACGAGATAACAGAAGACCTCCACGTTGTGTCTGTAGCCTCTATACGACAGGACGAAAACCAGGCAAGCGCTGATCGCTCCCTCTTTCCGTTCAAACGGGCGCTAGTGCGAACAACACAGTCGAAGTGTGCTAGTGCCGGCGTTCACGGAATCACATAACCGTTCCGGTAACCCCCACTCCTCCGCACATGGATTAAAGAAGGACCCAATTAGATTCCGGAGCCTACTATAATCGAAGGTAACACATACTTTCCAATTAATTACCCTCAATAGCCGATAGTACACGTTGAAATCCGTCGGAATCCAAGCTCTCGCGCTTTCATAGCACGCCAGATTATACTGGTGTACTCGCCAATTAGTCTAACGGTAATTACATGCATTGAGCGCGCTCAGATTTTAGTATTCGAAAAACGAATCGCCGATCGTGGCGTCCATTAACGTGTTATTTGAAATTCGGAGCGGATTTTCGATGATTTAATGGGGCTGCTTTTGTGTTTACGCCTGGAATCGCCTATAGATCCTGTTCGATTTAGAATAATAATTAATTTCGGCAGCCGGAACGCACCTTTTGCGTTGCTGTAGATGTCGTAATTGCCCGCGATACGAATGATTTTCAGTTTATGTTTGATTGAATTAGCGGTTAATGTCCGGTGTGTTCTGCTGAAGTGTCGACGGTTTGTGCCATCTGTATTCTGTAGGGGTTCGTGCTAATTATATTTTACTCGCGAAATCGCGGTATCACATACAACGTGTTGCATAGTTAAAATTAACGAGCGTATGGTGTGAATGATAATGTACATATGGTGACGAGGAAGGATTGTTTGAATTGATTGATTAATTCATAGAAATATTTGATGATAACTTGTACCCATTTAATAATTCTTAACCTAAATGTATGCAATAAATAAAAAAATACATTGCTTCATAATGTATTTTTTTATTTATTTGGCGATTTATAGATACGCTATCGGATAAAGCATTTCTCCTCGAGTTCAAAATGGGCATTCATTATGTGAGGAAATGAAAAGAAATTACTAAAAACTGTGTTTGAAAAGTGCTATTTCCAGGTTATCTTCGACGCAATTTTGACGTTTATTGCGTGAGGTACTGGTGAGAGTTACCAAAAGCAGAGCCAAAAGTTACCAATTCAGATGAAATAGGCGCGAAATACAAACTAGATTTATAAATTACATATATTATAAATAAAAGAATAATAATAAAAAAAAAATATGTAAAAAAAAAAATTCTAACAACTTAATAAATAAAGAGTCTAGCCGAATAAGCATGGTGAACTGACACCCAGAACGGATTTTTGAAAAAAGTTATGCATAGGCACTGACAAGTCATAAGAAGGTAATATAGGGGTATTTTACGCCCTGACTCCCCACTGACCTTGAAATAATCAGAAAAATGTGCCCCAAACAGGCCTATCTTTAACTTTTTTTCCTAGAAAACTATTCTTTTTAGAAAAACGACGCTGCCGCCATCTATTAGATATCGAACCATAGTATATTATATTATAAACGCGTATTGACTCTAATTTATGATGGTATTTTCTTGTACATGTTTCATTATTTGTTGGTGAATGCTTTTCTCGAGAATCATATTTAGTGTCGATAGAAAAGAGATAGGTCTGTAATTTTTTGGTTTACTTACATCATTTTTCTTACGTATGGGTATTATTATTGTTGTTTTTAAGTAATCCGGGGAAGTACCTTCCTGGAGTGTTTTATTAATTAGTATGCTTATTATGGGTGCAATTTTATTTTATTATGTTATTTGTAATTTTATCAAAACCTGGAGCTTTGTTATTTTTAGAATTTTTATTATTTCCTCTTCTGTGGTGTGTTCGAACTTGATTTGTGGTATATTTTTTCTTGTAGTCACCGACAGAATTGAGTGGACACTAAGCGATTTTTAATTAAACTATAAATTTTACTCATACTTATTTAATGATATACGAAATTATATGATATTCTAGCAGATCAAATACTTAAGATAATATCCAAAAACATACTAATATTTCAAAATAAATATATTAATAATAAAATATAATACTATGTACACTCAATTCTGTCGGTGACTGTATCTAAAAGAGAATACTTAACCATTTAGCATTCAACAATGTTTTAATCCTTCAAAAAACCAAGCTTTGCTTCTGTAAATTTTAACAGTGGGGATTCTTAAGAAATACCCTGTCATTCCAACAAGACAAACATCTTTTCTTTCCTTTCTCGTTTTTTAACACAGTTTTTTCCAGGGTCTTTTTGCTGATATATATATTTTTTGTGCTTAAATGAATTATCTTTATAGCAAGCAACTATCGCCACTAAACAAAAAATATGTTCAACGGCATTTTTCACTATAATGTAAAGCAATATTCAACCTTCCCTTCAGACTTTAGCCTAACCCCGTATAAATCTACGTTTCGCTAGAGATTTTACGTATTCGACTGAGTCCTTTTCCAATCCAATGAATCTCCCCAACCCGCCTACAGCCGGCTTCGAACACATAAGGCGACAGTCGCCCCTTTTCGACCTTATTTTCCTCGTAACATTTAACGTCACCCAGTTCCGATTTTAAATCTTGTTAAACGACCCGACGGGGGAATACCCAATTCCCCTATTTTTCCTACCATCCGACGCGTCTCGCAATAAAAATAAATCGGCAGAATTTAAAATATATTTATCCGTTAGATTGGAAAGATTTATTTTTATGTAGGCCAGACGCGGCCACCGGATAGTTAGTTCACTTTGTTATAAATAAATTCCAGGAATATAACTATGTATGTATATCGCTGCTGGCGATTTGCGAAACGATTTATTAATGTTTGCGTGCAGTTCTGGATGGATTAAATATGGACGCGATTTATCCATCCACAACGGTTGGAATATTGCTGAACTTCTGGTTGGATTGCGGTTGTTAAATGTAAATAATGTTCTGTTGCCAGCGTATAAATGCAATTTAATTCCATGTTGGGTTTATTGAAAACGCTCTCGACTTTGATAATAGTCATCAAGATACTGTTTGAAATGTTTTCGGCATGCTCTGAAATATATTGCGGGTTATTTTACTGCATTGGATTATTTATAAGTGAGTTCGAGAGGGAATTGTACAGAGTGGTAGATTTATTTAGGGGTTTATCAACGTGCATCTCGTGAAATGCGAAAGTAAATTAAAAACAATACTTTCGCAAAGTTATAAAACAGATGTTAATTACTTATAGTATGTTTACAATAAAAGATTGTTGACAAGGCTACACTCTAACGAAGATTTGATAAAATTCCTGTACATTTTCGGGGCAATTATATTACCCTAAAACCGTACAGGTATTTTACTTGTGCGAGTAAAACTACTTTGATGTAAAAATACACCAAGGAAATTTACTACTAGGGTATGAAAGATACTAAATAAAATGAAATTTACTGGGTAAATTTCTTGCGATAAAAAAAGATCCCTAGTAAAAATCGTTCAGCATGAAAATTTCATATGGAGCTTTACTATGTATTTGGGAAATTTCCTAAACATACATATTTTGTATAGGAATATCCCTAAAATTTGTAATTTACCGATGAAGTTTACTACCTGTACGTATTTTTCCGATACTACTGAAGTTTACAAGTATGAAAATAGTTTGCCAAGATCATTTCTTAAGATATAGAATTTCTTTTACAAGTTTTCCGTTAATGTTACACTTCGTATATTACAAATTCTGTTTGTCCTAAATGTGAAAATATCTGTAAATGCATCACTTACTTTCCTATTTGCAAATTCCAGTACTACGGAAATGCTGATAAAAAAGACATACCTTTCCATGAGTAAAATCGAGTAAGTATCTGATTTCAACCAAGGAATAAGATTAACATAGACACTGCAATACCATTATAAATATATATTACAGGTAATTTAACAAATATAAAAAACAATGCCTATAATAATAATAATCACAATAATACACTTAGATGGTACTCAACTGTTTCATTAAACTTATAACTTTCTTTATCGAGTGTGAAAAAAGGCTGATTTTGGTGCCGGCATCAGGATGCGTCTTCATGATGTAGCGTAGGAGGAACTCCAACAAACAACTGATCTTCTTTCATTACTGATATACTTACAAGATCGTAAGCATTGATGAAAAATGAATGTCTCGATATCAATTAGTATCTTAGTGTGCAATGTGTAATGTGTGTAAAATATAGGTTTTATTAAAATTACCTATTTGAAGAGAATATAAAAAATAAAGTATGAAAGGGCTAACTGTATTATACAGTGTGTTAAAAAAAGGTTGTCGGATATTTTACCCAATTGTAGTACTGGTGGAAATAAACAAAAAAGTGTTAGTCAACATGGGTCCGCAATTCAACTGTTTTTGACATATAGTCGATTGCATATTGTTTTAGTAGGATAAAAATTTTCAAAGAAATTCTGATCGCAATGTAAATTAAACAAATGTTTATTTAAAGTAAAACTAAAGAAATTGTTCTACATGTCCACCATTCATTTCTAAGCATTCCTGGTGTCCTCCGAATTTCCTCGCAACAATTTACGATTCGTTGCCTGAGTTCTTCCAAATTGTTTACAGATCGTGCGTATACTAATTGTTTTAGATGCCCCCAAACATAGAAGTCTAGAGGTGTCAGGTCAGGGGACCTAGGAGGCCATGCAGTTGGTCCACCCCGTCCTATCCATCTCTCGTTGTAATCTTGATTTAAGAAATTTCTAACTACGATGGAAAACTGCGCAGGAGCTCCATCGTGCATAAACCACATATTTAATCTGTTAAATAGTGGCACGTCTTCCAACAAAACGGGTAATTCATTTCTTAAAAAATCCAAGTATACTTGTCCCTTTAAACGATTAGGGAGAAATACTGGACCAATTAAACAGTGTCCAAAAATAGCAAGCCAAACATTTAGCGAAAAACGGTTTTGGTGATGCAGTTCAACAACAGCATGCGGATTTTCATCTGCCCAGACGTGATTGTCATGAAAATTGAATATTCCGTCTCTTGTAAACCCAGCCTCGTCACTAAATAAAATCTGAGTCGCAAAATTAGGAGTTTCTGCCAGCTTTCGTAAAACCCAATGACAAAAAACCCTACGTGCATCATAATCGAGAGGAGCAAGAACTTGCACGCGTTGAATGTGGTAGGGATAGAGCTGCTGTTCCCGCAGAATTCTCCAAATGAGAGGATGACTGACGTTCAGTTCTGCGGCAAGTCTTCGGGTGCTAATATTTGGGTTGTCTTCTACCCGTCTCAAAATATCTAATTCTACTGCGGGAGAAGAAACTGATCTAGATCTACCAGAACCACCATTAATTTTAATTGAACCAGTTTCGGACAGCCGGATATGAAGTCTTGAGAAAATTTTATTACTCGGTAACAACCGATTAGGAAATTCTTCGGCATACATACGCCGTGCTTCAGTGGCATTACCATTCGCACGACCGTACATAAAATGCATATTGGCCATTTCTGCATTTGTGTACTTATGCATAATTTGAGAACAAAAAAAAATTTACGCAAATGATAAATAATCTGATGACAGATGTCTGACAGAACTAATTTTAAGTCACAATCAGTTGTTTGACAAAGGGAACTATTCTCAAAACCGAAAAATGTTTTTTTTTATTTAAAATATGCAATCGACTATATGTCAAAAACAGTTGAATTGCGGACCCATGTTGACCAAGACTTTTTTGTTTATTACCACTAGTACTATAATTGGGTAAAATATCCGACAACCTTTTTTTAACAAGCTGTATATATTGTGCATTCGAAAATTGGTAGAAGAAATCATTAATGTTATACTAAGCATATAATAGTTATGTGCTTGTTTAGTTGCTATACCTAAACGCTTTCTTAATCTTAAAAACAAATGCATAGATAGGTATAAGGTAATATTGTATCTAAGTATAAATAGACAAGTTGAACAATATATTCATAACCTCTACATCAGCGCAGTAATATGACTGCAATAAACAATATCTATAACCATTTACTTTAACATTACGGTAATACACAAACTACAAATATATTTTATATACCCTGTGGAGGCATATTAACGTTTTTTTTTTGGAACACAATTAGGAATATTGTGTTTTTGTGTGTGCACAAACCTATTTTCCAACGTTTGCAAATTATGAAAATGCAGCTGTAGGTCACCTCAGTAGTAAGAATGTATTATTTAACTACTAGATTTATTTTAAATTAGTCACTTACCGAAGTATGCCTACAGATAAAATAAAGAACGACCCCTGCCACTTTCGTGTGTGCTATGTGCTATCTATCTAGAAATTGAACCCATAAAATTGAACATGCGCGCATTGTAAGTATTTGGTTTCCTAAGTAAATTTCCTAACTGTGGATAAAATCACGAAGTAATTTAATAAGAATCCCTGGGAAAGCATATAAATTTTAGTAAAATGACGTTTTCACGTAGCACTTTTACCTAAAATTGAAAAATACTGGTCGGTATGTCGGAAATTTCCAAAAGTATAGGTAATTTTGTTAAAAAACATGGAATTACCCCATTTTTAGCAGGAATCGTGGTAAATTTACTACATTTTTTTAGTGTGTATATACTCCTTTTAGAATGTCTTGATGAATGAAGACTCGTCTCGACTTTATGATGACGCATATGAATATTTTTATATTTTTAAATATTATTTTGACCCAAACTTTCCTACAAAAAAAATTTCTTCTAAGAATTTAGCTAATTTTAGGGGATGTGTTGATGATAATGTGAAAGCTTAAAGTGCAAATCTAAAGCAGCTATTTAAACTTAAATCGACACATCTATCATCAACTAAAATGCAGGTTTATAAGTAAGGCCACCATTTCTGATATGCGGTATTTTTTAGCAGCGTAATATAACGATTTCAACGGAATGTCATTTTCTCCATCAATTTTTCTTTCCCCGGACGAGCTTATTCAGAATTCGCAAAAAGAGGCGAGCCTCACGCGGGCTTTATATTATCACAAAATCGATACCATGCGCGACTATACCACGCCAAATTACCCTCCTAAACCGTATACGCTATTCAATTTTTTCTCTTTATCCTGTCACAGGCGGCATTCAAAGATATCCTCGGCCGGCCAGTCGTCAAACCCTCCGCACGACGTCCAGGAAACGCAACAAAAACCGAACGCTTCCCACTCGAGTTTCGGACCGTAGAAAACACGCATCTTCCTCGAGGCGAACACTCGAAAATGTCACGTACCGTCAGTGTAACGAACGCCACTGCAACGGACGTGGACGACGAATCGACCTGCCGAAGATGCGAAGATCTAAAGGGAGTTTAATAGGGTCGTGAACGTTAAAAGGGATGCAGAGTCTACAGGCGGTGATTTTCGTTTCAGTGTTGTGTTGGTACGTCGCTGCTACGGCTGGGAATTCCCTAGGCGGTAACCACTTACTGCTGCGACAATATTTACCCGGTGAGTACTCGTTTGTAAGTAGGTAGTGTGTGCGCTTTTCTATAGACGAACGATGCAGGCAAGTATATCTATGGCAGCGTCAAGGGATATCAGATTGCGATAGGATGCACGTGGCGTAAGATCAAACGTTTATGCGAACGCTGTTTCTAAGCCGCAGTGTCTCTAAATGGAACGTTTACTCCCCTGGTTGTACATTTGAATAGAGGACTTAAGTTGGACGCTGTTGCAATTAAGTATTAGGTATAAGAAAACAAAAATAATTTTGTAAACTACCTTAATAGCTGTCCGTAAAATTATAAATTTGTTCGTACTAGTTTTTAGGATAAATGAACTAATCTATAATTGTCAAGTCTATAGAGATCGTGGTAGAAAGTCCACTATCCGATTAACAAAGGATGCATGCAATATTTCTATCGTTTCCATTGTCTTATGGGATGTTGCATTATCTTGCTGGAAATATCCTCCGCGAAGTTCATCGTCATGCGATTGATTTAAAAATTGTTATAGGTAATAAATTATTACGATATCGTTCCGCATTTATGGTGTTATTGAAGAATATTTGACCAATAATCCGTCTGCGAGAAACAGCAAGCCAAACGCTTATTTTTGGAGAATGCCAGGGTGTATTAAGTATTTCATGTGGATTTTTACTAGACCAGATGCGCATTGTTTGTTTATTTGAATATCCTGACAAATGAAACGATGCTTCATCCGAGGAAAAGGATTTGTCAAGAACATCGTCTTTATTCATCGTGCCCAAAAATCATTGACAGTAATTAAGTCGAGTTACGTGATCAATGGGTAAGAGCTCTTGCACGTAATGAAACTGGTATAGGAATTTTTGTGGAACTTTTTTAAGGATTGTATGCCAGTTCCATATGAATGTTGTGTTTGCTATGAAAGCTTACGAATCGATTTCTGAGGTGATTGAGTTTTCGCTCCTCAACATCTGTTATATTTTCAACTGTCCGTTTTAATGGTCTATCACTACCTGGTTTTCGGAACACAGACCCTGTTTCACGGAATTTTATCATTGATTCTTGTATCTGCGGCAATTGACTGTCATATGTTACAGGAAAATTTGGAAATTCTGTCCGAAATTCTATACATGGCTGCTGCAAAAAGTACAATCATGCTTCATTTTCTAATTTTATACCATTTCTGAAGTATGATTCAATATAAAAACTGATTTATTGTAAACATTTCTGAGGGTCAATAAACCAATACAGTATATATATGACAGATGAAGTTTATTTGTCAGTATCAAGAGTCTATTAGCATGATATCTTGAACAAATAATTTCGTAGCTCACTAGGGGGAAATTTAATTGATTATATTTGTATTTTGTTATTCATTTTGTTTTAAAATATCTTTAGCTTTATTAATAGCATCTGACCGGAAAATTGGAATTTTTAGGGTTACTGCTCGGTCAGTTAAACTAATAATAACACTAATCTTGTGTACATGGAGTTGTGATATTCAAATTATTTAAAAAAACCGTAAGGTTTAGGCCTTTAACCTTATTAAAACAAATACTTATTTTCATTAGAGAATACAAAAATGTAATAATTTAAAGAAACAAAACTTTGATAGTTTTAGGGCGTTTGGAACACTCTGCGTAATATGAAAATAATTTTAAAAATTATCCATAATAGACCCCTATATATCTCAAAAGTAAAATTTTTTTAATGTTACGTATTTTGGCCGCAATATTCCGTGTCGTATACCGTGAGTAACCCTGTATAATTAAATAATGCTTTTCTGCTTATTTTCTGTTAAGTAGAAAAGCATTATTTAAAGATTTTCAACATATTTGTATAATTTGACTTGCTTTTTCTTAAATTATCCAAATAATTCAAATTCCATCAAACATTATTACAAGTTTTATTGACTTCAAAACCAAAGACTTTAATTCCATTATTAGTACGTATCATTACTATAAAAATCAACACAAGTAGAACACTGCAATATATTGTTACGTAGCTAATTGGATTTTTATGTTCAAAACCAGTGTAAAATTATACTAGGCGCTAAACACCTATGTATATGTTATAGTTTTCGAGTTATGCACGTTTTGGTATGTATGAAAAGATTCATAATTTTTTTAATGCACTAGAACGGTCCCAAAATAGCCGACCTGACATATAGATAGCGGCAGTAGTTTGAAAAAACTTACTTTGGTGACAAGTGGCAACCTTATAAAAAATATGTTTTAAGTGTCAAGGTTGTTTAGCAACGATCTCACAATCAGTGAATTTGTAAACGTGGAAAAATTGGTCACAATGTAATTCAATGCTTTAATGTGAAAGGTCTCAGTCCAACAAATATTAAAACCGAGCTAGATTCTACTGTGGGGGAGTCTGCTCCTTCGTTTACGACTATTAAATATTGGGTGGCACAGTTTAAACGAGGCCGTAAGAGCTGCCAAGACGAACACCATAGTGGTCGACCAATTGAGGTGTCCACGCCAGAAACGGTTAAGAAAATCCACAAAATGGTATTGGATGATCGTCGGCTGAAGGTGCGTGAGCTAGCTGAAATGATAGGCATTTCAAAAAGTGCTATACATCGTATATTGACCGAAAATTTGAAGATGAGGAAGCCGTACGCAAGATAGGTGCCGCGTTTGCTCACAATATGGAACAAAAACAGCGTCGTGAAGATGTTTCGATAGAGTGTTTGGCGGTGTTTCACCACAATAAAGCCGAGTTTTGCGTCGATTCGTAACCATGGATAAGACAGGGGTCCACTACTTCACACCTGAGACAAAGAAACAGTCAAAGCAATGGACTAGAATGAGAGAATCGTGTCCAAAGAAGACGAAGACAGTTCAATCTGCAGGCAAGGTCATGGCGTCTGTTTATTATATTATTTTATATATTTATCGTAGTTATTGGAATATCGCTGGAAAAAGTCTATCGAGCTAAAATGAGATTATGTTGAGAAATAAAGAAAATTTTTTCGTAAATTTGTTGTTTTCTTTGTTAGGTCGGCTAATTTTGGGACCGCATTCGTATATTTATTTAATATACCCTTGTATGATGTCAAACAAAGTCATTATAATAATTTTCTGAGATTCAGTCATATGTAGTTTCGTGCTTATTGCAACACCATGTATATAAATAGCTATACTAGTTGGAAGGCCTGTCTAAATGGTGCAAGTCCGCCTTTGAAATTGTTTTTCTTTCCTTCACTGTTTAAAAGTTATTTTGCATAAGTGAAATTTATGGTGAATTTCAACGTCAAATCGCACCCCTGAAATTGACAGAGAGTGTCCCTGACTAGCACTTCACGGGGTCTACAAACTGACAAAGCTTTATCAAGATCTACATTTCGTGAGCTTTGACCAATTTATTTATTGTGGTTTGCAATATGTCAATTTTATATTACCATCAATTTTATATTACCATCATACCAACATAATTTTTTCACTACTTACCATCACATTTTGTTTTCAATCGCTAGGAAATTAATCTAATGCACAACTAAATATGTAATTTATTTTTATACAAAAGAATTAAATAGATTTTGCTTCAAAAAAAATTAATTTTTTTGTTTACAAAACATACTTATTTCCGTAAATTCCGTTTCTTTTTCACTTTCAAATAAAATAGGCTAATTGAATAACCCAATATTCCCAAAAAAGGTAGAAAAAAAAAACTCTACAATCTTGACGTCCAAGGATCAGCCGTCTAGACCTTACCGGTTTTCTTTCTTTAGAGTCTGCTTCGCTTATGAAAGGGTTCAGAGGATAAAGTTCAATTTCGCAATCGCAGGCATCCGTTTTATATTAGGCCATAGATAACCGGATATATTTGGCTCGCTTCAATTCCGCGAAATATATTCATATATAGCTTGTATGTACGTTTCGCCGAATGCCATTCAATAAATCTACTTTTCAATCTTGGTGCTTGCCCGCTTGCGTGCAAGATTTATGCACGGAAGAGCTAATAGCAAACATTTTTGCGGTTTAGTCGCGACTTGCGTATTTTTGGGGCTTCGCGAAAGAGGTTTATTTAATTTTGTTTTCATAAATCGCGGGATTATATTTGGGATAGTTCGCTTGTCCTTTTTAAACGCGTTAAATAAATCAAGAATGACACGAAACAAATATTTTACATTACAGACGGGGAATTTTATCGCGTCCATATTAATGATTGACATAAATGTCAGCCACGCTGTGGAATGAAATAATGCTATTTTAATTGCAAAATCGCGATTTATTGGATTAGCAGTAGCTGTCAATTTTATATATACATCCATAGATAAGCGAAAATAAAATAAAAATGGTTGCAATTATTACCTGAGTATATGTACCTAACTACATAAATAAATGTGAATTGACACACGAATCTAAAATAATATATGGGGGAAAATGGCCTAAAATGACATAATGTTTATAAAAGTTGTCATATGTGCGTGAAAATTATAAATACTAAAATTATCTTTGGTATACAGGTTCTTTAATTGTTCCTGTTTCCCGTGTGGGTTCTGGTAAATATTTTATAAATACAGGTGCTCAAGCAAAACATTAGCAACTGCGTCATTTTAGGCAGGTACTATAATAACTATCACACTGACAAAAGTCAATGCTAGGTTTTTCCACTATCACCAAACAACAATGCACAATCTCTCGCCGCGCGTTTCGCTAACCAAGTTATGTGTTGTTTGGTGATAGTGGAAAAACCTAGCATTGACTTTTGTCAGTGTGATAGTTATTGTTACACCAAAGGTTCCAAAACCCAATTACTGGAGGTACTATAATAAAATAACATATCAAGTTAGGGTAAAATGACATACGCTTACAAGTAAATACTTTATTGACTAAAACAAAAATAAAACAAATTCAAAATTCATTTCATGAAAAGGACCGTATCAAAACTAAACATCCCTCACAGTTCACAAATATATTGTTTTTTTCTGGGCGAAACTTTCGCGCAATCTGCATGTGCCCATTTCTCATGTGCTTGATACCGGAGCCACACGTCGCACAGTGGATCGAAATTGGTTAAAAATCTGACATAGCGAATAAATAATAATAATAAAATGTGTATAAGTATATAGTAAAATAAGCATTAGATATGGAAATCACAGTACAAACAAATAGATTGACGGAATATCGAACAGAAGCATGTCTGAAAGTACATATGTTCGGAGATGTTACGCTAAAAGTGTATTTCGACCGTCCTCTTCAACTACTAAAATCTGCGGAATTAGAAACGATGCGAACCTGCAATTTGCTCAGAATATACACCAACTATGTATAATTTAACCTGCAAATCATATTTGTAACTAACTATACAATTACCATTTCTTGAATATGGTGTTCTATGACTTTAAATTTTAACTACTATTAGGTTTTTAAAAACATCCCCAAATTTGCCCAAAAAAGGAAAACAGTTTTGTCATCTAGGATGATTCTAGGGATTTCAGCTGCTACTTCGCGCAACTTTTTGAAAAAAGACGTTTTGTTTATGGCGTTACCGTTTCTAGCATTCTCATAAATGTATGTTAATTAATATTTCTATAAAAAGTTCTGCCATTTCAGTGACGAAACATTCGATGTATGTTTCATAATCTCTTAGTTCTCGGATTAAAACGGGTATAAACCAATTAGCGTAATTATGAATATCTATCATATACCTACATTATGAGGTCGGATATGCTACTTCTTTAATATTCGTTGCACTTATTGTATCGTTGTCATTGTGTTATAATATTAAGTTAGGATTGTGAAATGTGCGGTGTTAGCTTATAATAATCGATTAATTGAAGATAAACAAAATGGGATATCTTTCTTTATATACTTGGTATGTTTGACTTCTTCGGTTCGCCTATACATTCTAAGAGTTATTCTTCATCTAATTGGTTTGTGGCTAATATGAATACAATTTATGTTTTACTATAGGTGCACATAAACAGGGAGATTATCGATATACCTACTGGTTAAAGGTAGTAAAAGTATCACAGAAAATTAACACATCTACTCCCATAGTAAAAATATGTGGAGGAGCAATACAAAATATTCTAAGTGAGTTGACAATGATGATTCGATGGTAGTTCTGGCCTAAATCCATATAAACAAACACTTAAAAATACATACAAACGATACAAGCATGTTTATATCCAGCTATAACAGCTTCAATAATCATCCTAGATGCAAATGTAATTAGAAGATTCGCGATAATCTTACAAGCGATTGCTACAGGGAAAGAAATTGATTGCGAGAAGTTTGATATTTACGTAAAGGAAACAGCTGAAAAATTTATAAATTTATATGGTTGGTACTATATGCGAGCCTCCATTTGAATAGAGATTCGTTTGGTTCTTCTCTTAAAGAAAAAACCGTAAAGGATGGAGTAAACGTCCTTTCAACTCTCTCTCTTTCTAGAAAGGAATGCCTTCAAAGAATGCCAAATAATTACTATTCTATCATGTCTGCAGTAGTTAACAAATTAACACTCTTGTTTTAAAGTACAAATAAAAGTGCGAATTATGCGAACTATACAGTGCCAATTGAATGTGGCTAATTGGTAGAAAATTTTGTACACAATAGTATCGAAAAATTAATAGAAACAATTTTTGTCGGACCATATTTTCTTCAAATAGTCGTTAATAACATTTATGGTTTATTCATTAAGACATTATCTGCGATTATTGTACAACACAAAGAATCTATCTATGTTTTGATAAAAAAGCAAAGTACCAAAAAACATACCTATTACCTTTTTTGAAAGATAACGAAATTGCGAAAATATTTCGGTCGCTAAAGAAAGTTATAACAAAACATAAATCATCTCTTTAATTTTCGTTGCTATGTTTCACATGACATATTCTTGACAATCACTAAATAGCTCAGCAACTTAACATAGGCATCAGCCCTTTAATTACTTTTCCACATAAACAAAGGATCGTTTCATATGAACAAGTCTTTTCATATGCACACCTACCGTTTCCTATTTACATATTCATTATTTAATGACAAAAAATAATGTTCCAAGGCCCATTATTTCTGGCCGCTTTACCGGAAACAACACGAGAAATAGTGTAGGTCGTCTTTACAACTTATTTGCATATATAGTAGCGCAGAAGCAGATTGCTTACCTCCTTACAATGAATCAACAAATAATTTTATAGCGCCGACGGTCGCATAAGAAATTTTCATGCACTTACCTTACCATCCCAAGGCATATATCGTTTATATTAGATACTATTAATTTGCAATTTCCGGTACGTTATATAAGGGTCCGTTCAAGCGATACTGCGTTACGTACATATCTATAAGTATACATCATGCATACATGTTTTAACATGGGCTGTAGTACATGATGAGACAGGAATTGAAACCGCAATTTAAATTCTCGTTAAGCGTCGCCCTGTTGTAGCAGGTATTTAACCTGTTTCGATAATGAACTTGTCAGTGTCAGCCGTGTCAAAAGGGATGGCTGTTCGGGGTCAGCTAGTCACGAATTAATTTACCGGTTTAAAGTGACACGTCGTTAGTTATTATAATACCGAGTATGTTTTGCGTAACGTCAAGATACTTAGAATAACCACCAGGAGGTGGCTCTGATCGTAATAGGATTTTTATTTTTTATTTTGATAAAGTATATTAGATAGTTTGTTACTTTTACTTTACATTATTTGGTTTGTTGCATATGTTTAGCGTCATTTTAACGTGGCGTTTATTGTTATACACAGGAAATTTTGAAATATTTTTCTCTACATTTTTGATTTTTAGATTACAATACAGGGTAACATTATATGACATATGTCAGAGGAGAGTCATGTTTTACATAGGAAATTACCGTAACCTAAGTCTTCGTGATCAACTGCTGATGCATAATTATAAGTGCAGAATTAAATTTGGAAAATAGTTGTTTAAATAAAATATAATTTATTGTCTAACAAGAATCATGTAGAGGTAAAATTGATATCATGCCTGGAAAGGAAAAAACCGTTGTCTCACACATCTAGTAGAATTTCATGGATTATGGGAAGTTGTTCTGAAATTTTAAATTAGGTACTAATGATTAAATATTTTTATTTACTGTAAATTGCATTTTAGTATACTTAATTTCAATACATAATAAACAGTATTTATTTTATTAAGGTCAAAATACAAACACTTTAATATACACGGTGGCCAGAAAAATGCGGACAAACACCACGCAGGCCAAATCTTTGTTTAATTCTGAGTTGACAATCTTAATTGAGAAAAGTAGTACAGTGTTTTCTTAAGTCACACGAGCAGCTTAAAAGAATTGTAAATTTGGCAACACCTAATCAGACAAGTACTGTGGCAGTAATCATTTTATTATTTACTATAAATCAGGTAAATACGCAAATTAGCAAGAATTTTATGTTAACATGGATAAAAATTTTATTGAAATTTAAAGATAATATGAAAAAATTATAACAACTGTTCAAATTGGTAGCCATCAGTTTCCAGACATAATTCCAATCTTCGAGGAAGCGAATTCAAAACGCGCTCCAACATATCGGGGGTGATTAATCGAACTGCCGCCGTAATTTTATTAATTACACCTTCTTCGTTAGCTGGAGGCGTTGCATAGACCTTTTCCTTTAAAAACCCCCAAACGAAAAAGTCCAAACGATTAATATAGAGAGATCTGCTGGCCATGCTATTGGACCGTTACGCCCTATCCACCGATTCGGAAAGTGTTCGTTTAACCAATCCCTCGAAATTCTGGCATTGTGAGCGGGTGCCCCGTCATGCATGTAGAACATGTTGAGTCTCAAATTCAATGGAATATTATCCAGTACTTCTTCTAAAACGTTAACGTACTGAATTCCATTTAGACGATTTGGAAGAAATATTGGTCCAACAACTCGGAGATTTAAAATTCCCAGCCAAACATTTACCGAAAATCTTCTCTGATGTCCAATTTCCCTTACTGCCTTGGGATTTTCGTCCGCCCAAAAATGAAAATTGTGGCTATTAAAGACGCCATCTCTCGTAAATAAGCATTCGTCGCTCCAGAGAATATGCAATAAAAAGTTCGGCTCTTCTTAAATCCTTTGTAAAACATTGTTACAAAACATTCTTCTGTGCACATTATCGTTTACATACAAAGGCTGCACTTTCCTTGCATGAAACGGACGCAAAAGATTTTGAGATAGTGCTGAGTGCACTGTTGTTTTGCTAGGAATATTCAGTTCCCGAGCTATTTGTCTTGTGCTGGACGTCGGATCTTCGTAAACAGCATCCAATATTTGCTCTTCTAATTGAATTGTTCGACGCTCTCTAGGTCTACCGCTGTTACGATAATTCGGGATAAAGGTGCCAGTTTCTCTAAGTCGCTGATCCAATCTACGGAACGTGTTGGTGGATGGATGTCGCCGTTGTAGATATCGTATTTGATATTCCTCTTTTGCCAAGTTTGCATTACCATTGCAAAATCCGAATACCATATACATGTCGGCGTGTTCTCCAAAGGTAAACATTGTTCAGTATTAAGAACAGCACAAAATGTTTATCTTATTTCAACAGCCAAATGTCACATGAGAAACGTTAAAAATTGACAACTACTTATTACTTTTAAACAAGCAGCCTTACAGTACCACGTTGCCATATGTACTTTAATTTCAAAAACGCCAGTGAAGAAATGTTAAAAATGTAAACCATTGGTATTAATCGATTAGTTAGTTCGATCAATGCATTTGAGATAATTCCATTTCTAAATTTTACCACAATGATTTTACATAGATAAATTTGACGAATTTTGCTAAATTTTAGGCGTACATCTTAAGGTTTGGTGGTCTCGTATGCCTTAAGGAAGGACCGTATAACTTTTTTGGATTAAGATTATCGCCTCAGAATTGAACAAAGAATCGTTCTACCTGGCGATTATCCGCCCTTTTCTGTCCACCGTGTATAACACTAAAATATCAGATCTACTTTTATTAACCTTCGGGAGCTAACATATCGTCTCAGAAACCGACAGCTTACAGGATGTTAGTTTTGGAGTAACACACGGTCGGTACTACAGACGGACGTTAGCTTCAGTGTGACTGAAAAATACGAAAAATAGGGTAAGTTGAAGGTCCTTTTAGAAGCAGATCTACCTATCCAGTTATGTATCCCATTACTTATTTATCTTTATTTTGGTTTGTTTGAAGAAAATAGCTTAATGGAGTTGTGAAAAAGAACAGGAAAGGTTTCTGCCTCTTTGGGATGAAGCTGAACCTGAAGTAATTGAAGAAGAAGCTTATGACAGCGACAGTGATCTTGAAGAAGATCATGTGGACATTCAATAAGTACCTAGGAGTCCACTTCGCCAGCCGTCTCGTCTGGACGAAGCAACGTAAGGAGCTCAGAACTCGTTTTTTTTTGCTGCCCGCAACTCTGTGCTTCACATGTTAGGTCGGGGGAGTCCCCTCCACCTAGCCGATAAGTTATTTCACAATTTTCAAATCAATACTAAGGCCGGTCTTGGTGTATGGCGCTTTTGCGTGGGCGTCGATGTCACCGACAAACTTGAAGTCCTTCGACGCACTTTAAAACAGGACATTCAGGCTACTCTTGAGAGGCCCTTGGTTCGTTCGGAACGCGCAGATTAATCCCGATCTGCAAATTCCACTCCTTCGTGATTTTCTGAAGCGGACCCCAGGTTCCCCACACACTAAAAAATATATGCAATTCCTACGGAAAATTCCAGTAACGTATAAGGTAAAATTACCAAAAATTGGGAAATTTACTAGAAAACTTTAGGTATATTTTCTAATTTTTTGTAAATTTACCCTATACATCATTGGAATTTTCCGCAGGAATTGCAAATATTTTTTAGTGTGCACCCTAGCTAAGAAGTTCCGACCTTCGACTGGACATTCAAGAGGAGAATTCGGGCACAGAACTCGAATTGTCTGATGGGGAGACAGGAGTCGCTGAACCCGACCTAGAAAGACATCGTGAGGGTTGCTTCATACCAAAAGATGGGACTAAATGGAAAAACCATTGCAGAAAGTGTAAAACTATCAGAACTCGTGCTGACAATATTATAACGCAACTGCCGGGAGTGAAAGTAGAAGCCAAGCACACAGTTGACGAAATGTCGTGGTCATTTAGAGGACGCTGTGGCTTCAGAGTATATATGACGTCTAAACTCAATAAATACGGAGTTAAAGTATATTTTCTAGTGGATGCGAAATTGTTTTACACTGCCAAAATAGAAATGTACGTCGGCCAACAACCAACAGATCCTTACAAGCTCGATACAACAACAGTCTTTAGTTCCCAGGTTGTGTGAACCTGTGTGGGGTCCAGACGGAATATAACAATGGATAATTTTCCATTAGCACTGCTTTGGCCTATATGCTTCTAAAAGACCACAAATTAACACTCATGGGGACCTTGAGAAAGAACAAGCCACAAATTCCAGAAGAGATGAAATTAAAAAGACCTGTTGAAACTTCTATGTTTGCTTTTCAAGAGACATGTACTATGACGTCGTATATTCCTGGAAAACAATATATTTCTTCTTTCAACAATGCACGAAGATGATGCCGTAGACAGAGCCACAGGTAAACCTGAAATGATTATTGATTATAACAGAAGTAAAGGTGGTGTGGATAGCGTAGACAAATTATGTGTTTTGTTCAATTTGTCGTCTAAATAAAGTCTAAAAAATTCACTATTTTAGTTTTCTTAAAATTTATTTAACCCCATTATATTATTGTAATATTGTTATAAGCATTGAATAAAGAAAATAATATAAACGAAAGTGTTTTTGCTCTCTTGTATTCACATAAAAGTGATCAGCACTCTCATCTAGGGGCCATTCTCTGTCATCGGTCTCAGAGACTGACGTTAGCTTGCACGTTTTAAGACAACATGTTAGCTGCGGAAGGTTAAAGAAATATACGCGAAAGACTGAAAATCGTTCTAGGGGAGACCCAGGTTTTAACCTCTTCAGCAGTAGTATTTCTCCACTAAAAAAAAAATCATTTTAAACATGTTTAACGTAGATTACTTACACACAGTCTCAAATTTTTCTGAATGCTCGGATTGGAAACATTCCCTTGCTAGTTGTAAGAAACTCTTATTTATTTTATCCCAAACTAGAATTCGCTCGCATTCACCGAAATTACCTAAACACCAACCTACACTTGCGAGTAAATGGTTTTCCGGTCAATTTACGTAATCGTAAATGTAAATAAGGCCATAGAAACGGGGAAACTTTATTATAGGGGTTCCAAGGTACTGTTCCGCTCCTGACTGACTCGTAAGATCACTTTAGTGTGAGTGGTTGTAGCTGAGAATGCGTGCTTAATTCAATAGCTATTCTTCCGGAAAATTCTTATTAAACAGTGGTTGATTCAATACCTTTTAATGCTGTTGCACGTAATATATGTAGATAAGACAATTAAGAGTAGTCTTGAGAGTTTGTTTTTCAAATGTAGATGCCATGTTAGTGTCTTATTAGCCTAGATGCTGGTATCAAACCTTGAATACCAAGATCTCCGCTTTCTTCGCCCTTCTCTCTCTAGCGTTTAATCATTTGTTTGAAGGCGGTACTTCTACCGCCTTCAAACCGCCCGCTCACACTATCCTCTTAAAGGTATCACGATATCATCCGCGCGGAAATGTATCTTTCTTTAAAGTTGCTCCCAAAGTAATTTTAGCATTGATCCCTAGACACCATGTATAAATAAATTGCTTCAATAAATTGTAATCTTTCATAATATCCTCTCCGTTTAAATCCCAATTTGTCAAAGACGAGATTTTCCAAGGAGCTTAGAATCTTATCGAGGAAGGAAAATTAATCGCCTTACAATTACAAGCTTCACCAGATAACCCGGACCTCCAGCTATTAATTAGGGAAAGCGAACGCTTTTTTAATTCCATAGCTTCTTTTTTTTATATTATTTAAGGGGAACCAATGGGAGACTCATTAATTATCTGCGACCGGATTAAATACGCGAATTCCTGTTCGCGATAAGTGCCCACCCTCGTGAGTGGTAACCCCTTGACCTTATCCCTCACTAATTACTGCCTACAGGATCAGTCACTCTACTCCTTTTTAGCTTGGATGTATCATTAATTATGTGGGTGGAATATGCTATAAATTAAGTCGGTAATTTAAGTGTTTCTATGGATTTATGTGAGGTATCTGTGATGGAATGTATTTCCGTATATGCCTTTGGAGGGAAAATTGTATGGAAGTCGTATTCGCAATTTGTGAAATAGTATATAAGGATGGAAAATTGGGAAGTAGGAAAATGAATGCTGTTAACCCTCTAATGGCCAAATAATTTTCATGTTTACGTTTAAGGGCGACCAGAAATATCTTCTGTTTAATATTTCAGTTAAACTAATGAAAGTCCTTATGCATATGGACACAACTAAATTAATTAATTATACAAATGTATAATATTGAAACCAAATTACATTAAAAACTTAAAAAAATACATTCAAGTAGAAACAAAATACGCTTTTGTTATGGTTTACGTTAAGTATACGTAAAGTATATTGCTTATATGCTATTAGAGCTTTCATACGTTTGTTTGAAGTCTTATTTTTAAATAAATCGTGGTTGTACCTCCTGCGCTGAGATTATTAAGTGTAAAGTTTATGTAATTATAAGACATTTTGCTTTTATTTCCTTTTATTGTTGGATATGGCAAAACGCTCGAAAGATTATTACCATTTGTTACATTTTACAAATGATAAAGAAATATGAATGTTTGGTATCCTTACATAGAAAATCACTGTTCATTTTAGTAGTTTTCCTGTTTGAGACCTTGCAACGACGCTTCTGAGTACAGTACCAAATAAAAATATTATTACAGGTAGATGGGTTTTATTTACTAAACAACAGTTTTGAGTTACAAAAGATTTATTTATTTTTACGAAAACAGATGAAACACAAATATTGTTTTTATATATTATAATAATTCATACTTTACACTAACATATAATGCAACTAAATTGGTGAGTTATTAGAAAGTTTAATTTAATAATAAATTATCACAACTACAATTTTTTTCCATCTATTCTTCTACAATATTTAATCAATTTAATACAAAAAATAACATTATATATTAACATAATTTTAATAATTTTGTGTATATGTACGTATATGTAAACTTTTTCAATTATAAATTATTTTGGAAAACCCCTGAATAATAATACGGAAATAAATACAAATACTAAAAACCATTGAAAATTCGCGAAACCATAAATATTAAATTTGTATTAAAATGTAATATGTAAATAAATTAAAAAAATATATATATAAGTATGTAGAAGTCTTGAAGAATCCTTGAAGATGTGGCGGTTATTAACCCCTGGACAAGTCGCACAGATAAGGAAAGAGCGTTGTATACGCGGAGGTAACGAGGCTAACGTGCACTGAAGAGCGGTAACGGGACAGTTCGCTGCGAGCACCTACCACCTTTGCAGAGTGGTATTACCAATGCCCTACCCACGCACCTCCCCTTCGTAAAGGGGCCTTCGCACATCCACCAAGTCGCCACCGCGATACACCACAGTTCAGTCCGATTGACTTGGTATGACCTGAGATTGTCTAACCGCCAGTCGATGATGCAGCAGTTGGTAGAATATAAAAGAGGGGTATGATGTCTAAGCAACTTAATGCTCGTCAGACTCCCCCCCGCCGGCTCTAATCTCCCCCCTAATCATCATTATGATCCCGAAAAAATCCAGTCACCATAATTGACCAGGACGAGATTCGAACCCGCGGTAACCTGGTAATAGTCGAGGCCCCAAGTGAGACCTTAAGGAACTCGGCTATCACTGGTTCCGATAATAATAGTAATAATAAATAAAATGAATACCAGTAAAACGCGCGCCCCCACCCTCTTTTTTAAACGCCGTAAAATAAATAATAGCAATATTTAACCCTAAATTAATATTATAGACGTACATATACACTTACAAATCGTTAGAATTCACTAAAAGCTTTTATTTGAATCTTCTAACTAACTAAAACCTTCGATTTTCGCGCCAATTCTTCCGTCTTCCATTTCGCTGTCTTGTTCCAAAAATCCGGGAATCCGCAGTTTCATCCTAAGACAATAATAATAGTGATTATAATAACCAATAAATTCAATTTTTATAACGCGAAAACCGGTGCCATTCGAAATGTTTAAAAGAAAAGCAGAAGTTGGAAATCATCCTATTCCAGCTATACAATCAACTTCGGATTAATTCGGAAACGTTCGTGCATCATCGCCGACCGACAAAATATTTTAAGCAGATTTAATATTACATTTCGGTCGTGTATGCAAAAAATTAATATGTAGAAACGAACGAAGCAACAAAATTAATTAACGAAATTATGATTAAAAATGTAATAAATACCTTATTGACACAACCCGTCGATTTTCCTCCTCTTCGGTCAATCCATTCTTCGGTCCTCCATCCGCTGCTGGTCCTGGATGATCCACGCTGTCCCAGAAATCCGGCGAATTCGTAGATTTTGTAGATTATCCTGCAACAGAAATAATAATTAATAGGTGAAATTAATATGTTTTAAAAATTAAATTTTGACTAAATGAAGATTTTAAAGACGTTTTAGGACCCATGATACAATAGAACTCGATTTTATGGATATTTACCGAGTTTAAAATAATAATATAAAGGATTGATTCGGAACCGTTCGTGCATCTACGTCACCGACGCCGGATCTTAAAATTTAACTTGCAGGAAGGGTTAATGACACATAATGCCAATATAAGAAAGAATATAATATTCAAACGGCACTACGAAAATTTCAAGGGCAAATCATAATAGCGTCACCTACCTTTATTTATCTACGGCGCAAAAATTTAAGAGCAGAATCCCAGTGTTCATTTATACATAATTCCAACCAATTCTCGTACACGCGCAATTCACATTTACTAATTTACAGTGTAAAAAAATTAATTTTACCCAGGCAAAATTCGTACAAACAAAAGAGACGCGACATCATCAAGCTCATCGTATTCGTGCTTCGGATTGGTTCGAGTTCGAAATCATTCGTGCATCGTCGACCGACGGGAAATTTCAAAGGTAGATTTAAAAAATAGGAATTTTAAAAACGGATTTAAAACTATGTAATGGCAATATAAGAAAAAGTACAATATTCAAACAGCACCATAAAAAACTAAGATGATGCAATAACAGCGCGTACAATACAAAACAATAACCCGCAAATAAATGATAGCGCATCACCAACATACCTTTATTTATTCGGCGTAAAAATTGCAGAGCGGAATCCCAGGGGCAATTAGATGGCGCAGATAGAAAGAATATCAAATTCTCATACTTGCACTGTTTCAGGTACTAATTCACAGTTAAATTAATCAAGGTTTGTAACGCGCAAAGAAACGCTACGCGCGTGAAATGCAAACGCGATATCAAAGATCATCTCTCTCTCTTGCAATATCGTTCGGATTAGATCTACGGTGCTTGTGCATCGCCGACTACCGAGAAATATAACTTGCATATACCAACGATAGATACAAAAAACTTAACGTGTGAAAAAGGATTTGAAAACACCATGTGGTAATATAAGAAAGGTATGATACCGAAGCAGCTATATAAAAAGTTCAAGGGCACGATTTTATAATGCACGGAATATACACTTTTCTGTTTTAAGTAAAAATGTTATTTTCCACTCAATATTTCCTTATTAAATTATTAGTTTCGTCTTCTACAATATTATAATAAATTATAACACAATTTATAAATATAATGCGTACAAATAGTACTTACTACAATAAGGGAAGTGATAAATATAAAGATTGGAACTATATGTATGACAGCAATTTTTGGGAGGACAGATTAGTCTCACTACAGTTTAACGCACTAAATAAAAACATTGTAATACGAATATGAGTTTATTGGTTATTTGACATTAATTGTTTTATTATTTTTTCTTGCTATGTGAACATTAAATTTACAATTATTTGAAATGTGGAATTATATAACTTTAGCCGCACACAGGAAAGCAAGTGAATAGATTGTTTTTTTTTAGAAATTAATTTTTAATAGTGTGTATGGTCACCATTGTCTGTTATAACTTGAAAAACTCGCCGGCCAAATTTGCTTGGTAACTGGTTTTCAATTGTATGTATCACCATTTACTTTTTGCGCCTCCCTCCGTCCAGAAACACTGATTTTCCATTACTATAAATCGGCCGGAAAAAGATCAATAAAGGTTGGCAACATATATATTCGAGTTACCGACATTTCTGTAATTAATTGTAGATTCGATGACAGACAATGACAGATGACAGAATTCTTGTTACACAATCTCTTAATTAATTCATATTCTTTCCAAATCAATTTTCGGAATATTTTACAGGTAATGAATTGTTAATAACTTGTTGCGCAACCTCTGTAGTGTGAGCTGAAGTCTCCATTGCCCTTATTATTGATGAATATGTGTCAAAACTACCAAGAAAATTAAAACGTCAAAATACTAAGGTAACTTAACCCTGATTTCAAATTCAAAATTCATTCGCACTTGTGGGGTCTCGGCTTCGCCTCGGCCACACAAACCATGCTCATACTCGTAAAACTATAGTTTCTGGCCTAGTGATACAAATAACTATTGTTTAACTGAAAATACTTATTAAGGTACAATTCGAATAAAATGATATTTGATAATTGGATTTGAAAGTTCATAAACGTTGAGTTTTTATTTTGGTTCGTACGCTTCGGTAGACAGTTGCTAACTGTATCAAGCTGTTGATGCTGCTGCCATTCATTTCTTAATTACAAATAGTAATTCAGATATTCTTCTGTCTTTGTCGGATAGTTTTAATTTTTATTTTTTTTTAATTCCGTTTCTTTAATATACGTCTATAATACTGATATGCACTGCTTTTTATTTTATTGTTTAATAAATGGACAACTTCAAAAAAAACACAACCATTTTATACTTAGAAAATTGCATTTTTTGAATATAACATTTGCATTTTGTACATGGAGAAAATAAAATCAAATTGGAAAAATCGAATCAAAAGTAGGCTATTCCATTTAAGAAAATTAAGTAATATACCGCCCCCTCGCGGGGATGCAAATAATTTTAAAAATAACCAACATCTAATGTAGTACGCTATTGGAGATTTATTGTATAATTTTCAGAATTTTAAAATTTTCAGTAGTTCACGAAATACCTTAGCACTCTCGTCGAATAACAATACAAATTTACTCTAGTAGCGATATAATTGAAGGAATTTAAAAATTTGTAAAATCTGAACGTCATGAGATAATGACTTTAAATTCACAGGATCTGAAGGGTGATAGAAATTCGCTACAATTTCGTGAATTTAAAAGTTCTTAGAAGCTGAACGTTGTTGCGGAATAGTGAGTTACCCGACCTTACCTTATGTAAATTAAAACTATATATGTAGGCATTTGTTTGTCCTCTTTGTCGGTGTTTGTTCAATAATAATACTATGCATAACTGCTGTTTCACATCTCCTTTTTTGAATACCGTAATTCGCATGCAGGCTCTAACAGAGAGCCATAAATACATAATTCATTTTATGACACACGGAATAATCCGGATTATGAGTAACAAACCGCGAGGTAGCTCCGCACACTGTACCATTCCATGTAGTGGGAGTTTTCAAGTCAGGTTTGGCTAGGCAATGGAAATTGTTTTACCTTTGTGAAAGGATATAGTACCCAAGGAATAACAGGCAAGTAGAAAGCCAGTTTAATGGATTTTCGCTGTGGATAGAGGGCCATGTTTATGTACATATGTGGAAGTAATGATGTTAAGCATGAGGCACTCCATACTTGCTTTATTAGTTCGGAAAAGTAACCTAATACTATTAAAAGGTTATTAAATTTTGAGGGTCACGTTCTTAAGTCAACGCGTTTATGCAATTAGTAGGGTAATTAACGTTTGTGTAATATACAGGCTTGTCTGTTGCGGTAGAAATTATATTTAATGCTTGTATGGATGGAGCGGTTAACAAAGTAACCTAATTACTCGTACGTCAATTATAACAAAATTAATCACTTGCAACAATATTGTGTTTACTGGCAATGAAAATAGAAAAGGTTTTTTTTTTATTATATTAAGGATTTTTCTGCGTTAAGAATGTGTTCGTCGCAGTAATGGTAAAATGTCTACTGATTAAATGCTGTATTTCTATGGAATTATGTTGCCTAACCATAACAAGATACTTAAAAATTTTGATACTGATGACACTACATGCTTTAAAATATCTTCTGACTAGCATTAGTGCACTGAAGGCACGCCATCATCAGTAGGAAAAAAAATTAGTTAAATAGCTATACTAAAACTGTCCTTATTTATAACTAAGAATAACATGACACAGTGATATAGATCATGGTTAACTCAAATTCCTCCAATCCTTCTCACATTCATATTTAATTATTGACTCAATTATACCGGGTGTCCAACCTAAGATGCAACGGTTCCTAGCCAATTTATTATCGTCTTTTTGAAGAAAGTTTTCAAATAAATGTTGCCTCGAATCATATTCTACGTATGCTAAAATTAGTTTTAGTAATGGCGGACTTCCGGTTATACCGGAAGTAGATACTAACTTTCTTCTTTTAAATGGAACACCCTGTATATTATTGCAGTTTGGATTCCTTGTTATATTTAAATAACAATACGTTAGGGGTACATTGGGGCTAAGTTGTACCGTTTCCGAATTACATGACGTTTTTCGAAAAAAATGACATTTGCAGTGTCTTCGGTGTTTGGAAATACCTCAGGAAATACGAAAGTTAGGAAGATGCGGTTTTCGGTTTTCGCTTAACCATGAAACAGCACACGTCTTTTATTTTAAAATTGTTGCGTTTAAATTACAGCGTTATTAAATAGGGATCTGTAATTTTCGAACTCTAAAATCATAGATAACTTGATTTTTTTAAATTGAACGGTATAGCAATTTTTACATAAATGGATGTAAAATTTAATTTTCTTTCGATTTTATACGGGTATCATTGTGTCTATCTCCAACGGTTTTGGAGATATTCGCGATATTTCAGTTTCTTAGGATAGATACGTATTGCGAAGCGCCGCACAGTGGTCTCGAAGACGACAAAACCTTAATCTTTTCAACTTATCCCAATGGAAAATGGCTTTTATTTTCAGTATATAGGATAGTTAGCCACTACATTTCAGTTGCCTTAGACATCGAATTTTTTTTTTTATTTCACTATTCTGTTTTGAAGTATACGATTAGAAATGATAACTTTTATGATAATTTTTGTTTGTTTGATTTTTTTTTAATCTGTATCTATGTAATAAATTAATAATTATATGTATATAATAAATGAATATACATATTTTTATATATTTGTGGCATATTATTAAATGACAAATAATTTATTAATAATAATTTATAATTTTTAAAATATGTGCTGAAATAAATATAATTTTAAAAAAGCGTAGTTTTTAAGCGCGGGCGCGCGCAGCCTTATAACCTCGTAAAATACGTAGTATAAACTCCAAAGAGAAGATACTGATGAGTTTCAGCTGCGATAATCTGCGATTTTGGAATAGATGTGCGTGCAAGTACAGATGTCCAAGTAAAGACTGGACCTTTGATCATAGCCTTATTCGTCATTTTAGAAAAAAATATTTTCTATAATAGTTTTATAGAAATTAATGTTGCATAACTTAAAAATATTTCTGACTATACAGACTGTCCCAAAAGTAGGTAACAGTATACCTACCTCACTATTTTAAATAAAACACCCTGTATATTGTTCCATTTTTGAATTCTACGATGAAAACTAATAAGACTTTATGCAAGCTATTATATGTCTATCTTTAATAATAACGCTGTTATTTACCTTAAAAGAATGACCCCGATCTGAACCTTCGTCTAAGGAGGCGTAGTTGGCGTTTGTATTTAACATCCATATTTTAAATGCTACAAATGCTCACTTGCAATTAGTCTCATGCGACAACGAACATTTTTATCGATGTAATTGTATACAGCTGTCCCTGATCTTCATCCCCGATTTGCCTTCCTTTAACGTAGGGTGAGTGGTAGGTTTTAAATACCTCTTCCCACCCCCCTCTTCCTCACTTTTATATTAATGTTTTTTTTAAATTATAATATTTACATTAAAGTTGTTTTGCGTCATTTTGAGTTTTTCTACTGAAAAATTTAGTACAATTGGGGTTTTGTCGCGTTTGGGTCGATTTGAAACCACTGTGCGCCGCCGCAAAAATTATCTTGTTTACTAACAGAGGAACAAATACAATCAACTTATCTTACAATAATCACGCTCTGACATTGTCTCAGGAGGTTGGTTTTCTTGGGTTATGAGGGGATAGTCGATAGGATTGGAAGACTCACATCGAGCACCTAATTAAGAAAATGAAGAGTTTTAGTTATGCGCTCAAAATTTTGTCATCAACAGTGGGCCCGGAGGCGGCGATGTCAGCCTACCACGGCTATAATCAATATTCAATCCCGTTTATCTTACGGACTGGTCTTTTGGGGATACAGTGTTGATATCCAGTACGTGTTTTCGTCGCAGAAAAGATGTATCCGCCGTGTATTCAGTTTAAACCTGCGAGACTCTTGTAGACCGATTTTCGCTAAACAACGTATACGTACCGTTTTTGGACTTTACCTTCTGGAATGTGCAACATTTGTTAAGTGCCATTGCAAACAATATTTGGAGAAGTATGTACTCACACATTCATACACAACAAGAAGAACTTTGTATGCGTTCTTGAACCCACCGCAAACTAAACGGGCGAAAGTGCGAAAAATTGTTGAATATCAACTAATTAAGATATATAATCACATTCCAGATAAACTTAAGAATCTACCTTTGAAAATTTTAAAATGATCTTAAAAAAGTATCTCGCACAAAACCCTATCTATCACCTAGATCACTTTTTAGCAGTCCCATAGAATTGTAACCCGTTATATACTTGTTTTAAATGTCGTCATTGTGACTGTATGTATGTTTCTATATGTAATCTTTTTTATTTATTTACACATACCAATATATTTTGTTTATGTTGTATGTATGTGTGATATTAGGGTGATAGTACACTGCGACCTAAAAGATCTATTGTGTCCCCTCTTCTCGCTGTATTTACAGCTGGCCGTCCAGTCTGATTCCTTTTAAGAAGTGCAGAATGTCCGAAGGCCCCAGATTAGGTAACTCTCCCTCTTCGATTTCACATGCTCCCAGGTGCAGCGCCCTTGAGTTGCACAGTGCAACACAGTTTGTGAGTAGATGAATGGACGTTTCGTCCTGTTCCCCACAAAATCTACATTCGGCTTCTTTCGCTATTCCAAGCCTGCTTATGTTTATTTTATATATACACAAATATGTGTTTGACGCTGTCCATACAAATTGTATTAATAAAGGAACAGAGAATATATATTCTTATTACTATTATTATTATTTAGGGCTCTCAGTTTGACTTGTGGCGTATGATTTTTGATTTTCTGATGACGGTGTAACTTTGTAAAATAAATTCAAATTCACTTTAATAATTTTAAAGTAGAGAGTCCTAGTTCACTCTGGTGTGGTGATCATTTCTGAAAGGCCTGTATTATTATTTTAATAGGTATAATTCTAAAATTGAAAAGAAATGCATTACAGAGTTTTTTTTTTCCGGTTTCCAGGACTACACACTAGATTTGTCGAACCTTCTAAAGTTAAAATGGGTTAAATGTTCATTGTTTTAATTCGCCCAATAAATATCTGACCAATCTTTATATAAAAATTATCTATTTGATGTTTAGGATTTTCTAAAACAATTACTTTAAGTGGAAGTAGTTTCGAAGTAGAATTTAGAGAGAAAGTTTTATTCTGTTGTTTGTGTTATCTAATGGTGTTTCAACATCTCCTGAATATTATTATTATGCCGTTCTGTAGGTAAATGAAACTAAATAAACGATGTATCAAAAAATTAGTAGCTGCTATTTGATGTTTCTATGAATGATTTGAATCTTCTACGATAAATCTATTATTAATAATAGTAGAAATTTGTCAAAACGTTTTTATTTTTCCATTGTTTTAAAAGTTTCTGCAAGTGTTTCAGATTATTTCTAAAAGTTTAAAAATAAAGAGAAAAGTCTTTCTATTTTTGCATTATACGACTTTTCACTTCAAATTTGGATAATTTCTGCGGCAAAACATTCATCTAGCTACTGCTCCTTTGGAGAATTCCACAAAAAGCGTCGACTACATTTAGCTTTTGTCGCCATCTGATTTAATTTAATATCTCTCCGTTGTTATACTCAGTGCTGACAGAAAGTGTGCCTTCAGTATGAGAGAAATTTCCTACTTCAAATAAACGACACGGAACTGCCAGTATTCTCGGCTTGGCAAATTGGTATTGTGAAGTAGTACGGTGGAGATATTTCCAAATATACGCTCTCATAATGATAAAGTTCCTGAAGTGCCTATTCTTGGGCTAATTTGCAGCAACGTAAAGGAACCTCTTTCCTCTACATTGCTGAAAGCGGGGAAAGGATTCCTTTACAACGCTTTCATATCCTTGTAAAGGATGTTGATGAACGGATGTGGTAGGGTTTTTAACTTTATGAGTGTTCTAGCAGCTTCCCTTCTGTCTGGCTCGTTCTAAGGATTATTTGCAAATGGAAGTAGACGCCTTGGTCATAGATGACAACTTTATAGCGTTTTGTTTGAAAATATTGAATAAGGCAAAATTACCGTGGTCAATACAATAAGAAAGATTATGCAGTAAATAGTCAATAATCAGTTTTAAATCAGCTGATGTCAAAATATTGAAATTTAAACATCCAATCGTGCATCGACATCAACACTCTTTTTAGGTTACCGAATGTGTAGGGAAAATAACACGTTGAATGAGGCTTCAGGTTTTCTATGCAATATCACAGAACTATTCCTTGTGATGAAAAGAAATTTATAGGATAAAACCGCAATTTTCTCAGAAATAACTGGGTAAAATTTGGAAAAATCCAAGCATATTTACAAGCAATATGTTGCTAAAGTTACGTTTGACCTTTTTTTTGTTCCAAACTAAACAGAGGAAAATTTATTTTTATTTTTCGCACCCACATCGTCGAACAAAATATCACCTCGACCATCACCCCAATTTACAAACCCCCATGAACATCGTCCTTTCTCTGACCGTAATATCTTAGACACTATATCGAGACAGGCCCTTCTGCAATATCCTATCGAAGGAAGGGGAACCCGCTCGAATCTAAAAATATATATGTATAAACACATAACCAGAAGAGGCAATGATGTGCAAGCGCTTTAGGAAACTCTTGCTTTGCTTCGGCTTCTGATAGGCGAAACTTTCTGTCCGCTGCTAACAATATCGAGATTGAATCAAAACTCGAGCGGCCAGTTCCAAGGCAAATTCGAAAGATTTATCGTTGTTTTATTCTCGCCGGAGAAACGGATGATATTGTAAAGTTGGTGGAGTGGGATTCCCCCCAGGATAAAATACTGAATGGCTTGGAAGGTATTTTTTCGCTTCCAGTCACGTGCGTAGTTCCAGTTGAGTTGAACCAAAAGCAAGCAAAGTTGGAAAGGGTAATATGGTGGCGATCTCTGTTGAATTTCGATGATATAGAGTTATCTAGTCTCCTCTAATATTATCAAGAAAAACTGTGCGTTTGTTTGAAGTCAATTTTAAATCTGCCGGAGGAATTTAAAAAATCCTATCATTTTTATAAAGCTGTAAATTTTTTTTTCGTCACATTGGAAAGACAGGTAAAAGTCGCAAAAAAAATAAAAAGTATTATTGAATTGTTTTATAATACTACAGAGTGATTTTAAATGATTGAGGATGCTTTGAATTTCCCGCTCTAGATTTTAGGGTATTTTACATGTTCAAAATAGCTACAGTGCTAAAATGGCAATCAGCTGTCAGCATTATGGGCGACTCGTTAGCGGTTGTTAAAATTGTTTTACTTAAAATTCGTGTTTCAATGTCAGAAAACTGATGAAATAATTGAGTTAATTAAAAACGTAATTAAAGCATATGCATTTAATTTTATTCTTATATCCCAAGCACCGCAATATTGATTAAATCATATCACTACAGTATTAATTGCCCATTTGGCACATCACTGATAAAAACGTCAAGTAATCAACGTGACAAAAATTTTGTGCAGCGGGAAATTCAAACCATCCTCAATCATTTACAATCACTCTGTATGTGTTTGTACAACACATGCATTGTATAGAGATGCTGAATTTATTAAACGTAAATTAATTCATTAATAACCTTAATAAATTCTTTCTGAAAGCACTGTTAGGAGTCCTTAAGAGTATCACTGTACAAGAAAAAGTTTCCTTCGTCAGCACTGTCACCAAAACCAGTTGCATTTAGATGGAGAATGTGGCTTAATGCTTGTTCCTTTTATTCTTAGAGGAAAGAAATAATTTAAGTGTTTAGATATTCGTTTTTATGATTTTACGACAGTTTTTATAGATACTTTTTCTAGATCTATGAAATTTTTATGCATGTTCACGTTTCCGAGACGTTAGTTTTTTACGCACTGGAAAAAAGTATTGCAACTGTATTAAAATCTTATAGAAATGCGACATATTATTAAGATTCTTTACTAAAATACTATTTATAATCCATTTAAATTAAGAATTTTATTTTGAACTCACCTTACTTTGATTATTCCCAAAAAATATAGGTGTCTAATACATCTGAGCATATCTGTATTATATATACTCGTTTGGATCAATAAAATTGGCTTGACAATCACTTTCATATATTGGACAAAGGTAGAGAGTTTATTTATCGATTTGAATGAAAGAAGTCAATACAAAATGTTGGTGTCTCTTCTGAAAAATCGTGTTTCTTCTAAGAAATGTTTCTTCGTCTTGAAATCAGATATATAATTGCAATATCTTTTTTTATTAATATAAATTGGTATATACCCTTAAGTGATTGGTAAATCAATTTTTAAGGTGAAAACATAGACAATATTTTTCTTATTCTTCAAATTTCTGGCTAATAAGGACTACTACATTTAAAATAATTGATTCTGCCACCTAAGAGAATCCTTACCGGAAGTTGGAACCCCTTCGAATGCGCCAAAATTTTAATAAGGCTGGTACAATATAGAAGTGTCTAAGCGTATTTTATAACCTAAAGCTTCGCCCATGAACAAAACAAAACAAAAATGGGATCAAACAACACTATTGAGCGTTATACTTGGAAATTATACCATGCGTATTCAATGTATTCTATTCCGCTATTATTTTCAAACCATTGCTATACAGTAAATTAAGCGAACGAGGTAACAATGCCATAGCTTTATCGACGAAATATCCACAGTCATGAAGTTTAATCACGTTCATGGATATCGTTATAACACACTGAATTGCATATTATATAACATGTGTCGATAGCGTCGAATGTCGATATGGTAATTAAGCCTCGGGACTCCTGCAGTACCTACCTGCAACCACATCGTACCCAGCGCCTGTTCGGGCTGCGATGCTGCGAATGAAGTTTAGTGAAATGCAAGTTGACAAGTGAGAGATGGAATGCCAGCGCCGGCCATTACATTACAGAAGATTGAGAAAAATGTGCTTTAGAATCTGGTTAAAACAGGCTTTCATTGAGTGAAATTTAAATTGATTGCACTCAGCGTATTTGGAATAATAATTACGTATAAAATGCTTTCAACGTAATGCATTTGGATTGAAATGATTTCATTTCATTTGATAGATAGATAGATAGATAAACTTTATTTCCATAAGTGTAATATATAAAATATACAAAAGCAAGTCAAGAAGAATATACAACGACAAATTAAAAAATAAGAATAATAAATACTAATAATAATAAATTCTGCAGTTAAACTATGTGTGTTTAACATTGATATTAAAACAAAAGAAATCTTCCGTGGCATAAAAAGCACAATTAGTAAGGTGACTTTTTAAAACACATTTGAATTGTTTTAATGGCAATACTTTAATATCATGTTGCAATGAATTAAAGGACTGATATTTTATTCACTGTTGCGTTGTGGACTGATATTTTATTCACTGTTGCGTTGTGAACAATCTATGATATGGTATTCATAAATTACTATTAAACCTCGTTGAGTATCCATGTACCTAAATTTGATTGAGTTTGAAAGTTTGCGCTATTCTGTTTTGTATATATGAAAACGTTAAAAATAAATAAAGATATGGCACTGTCAAAATCTCCAATTCCTGGAAAAAAAAGTTTACAATGCTCTCTACTCTCTACTATTTTAATGCCTCTCATGCATTTCTTCTGTATTTTAAAAATCCTGTCTATATTATGTTTAGTACCACTCCATAGTAGTATACTATAGAGTGGAAGTTACTATACCTAATATAAAAGTTTTGTTGTCTCTACGTCAGTCATTTGAATAATCGTTCTTATTTGATACGCTGTAATATTTAATTTTCTACATATGAAGTCAACGTGATCTCTCCAATTAGGTCAGAATCGATACGAATGCCCAATAATTTAGTACAGTATCTTTATTCTTTGATTTTACTTGAAATATAATTTTTTGTTTTTGTATTGTTGAGTTTCAATTTATTTGCTTGATACCAGAGCTTAGCGTTTGTTAGACCAGTTTCGGTTTCATTCAAAAGATTTTCACTATCGACTTTAAAGAAAAGAGTTGTATCGTCTGCATACATTATTGATTGGCACATTTGTAGATTTATACAAAAATCATTAACATAAATTAAAAATATTTGTCCTAATTTTGAACCTTGTGGTACTCCTCCAGAGACTGATCTCTCATCTGATTTTACGTTATTTATAACCACACTCTGCTTTCTATCCATCAAATAGGATTCAAATAGTTTTAGTGAGTCATCTCTTATGCGATAGTGAACAAATATTAGTGTGTTGCAAATTAATATACCTTTCAGTGTGATCGAAGTTATGTAAGGAGAAATTAAACTATAATTCAGATGTCCTCACGTTGGGCGCTAAAAGAAATTTGTGACAAGATGAGAATTTCTTTTCAGGAAAAACTATAAACTGCATAAGTTTTTATTAGCTCCTACAGTGCAAAACTTTTCCCTCTCTTTAAACCACTCTCTATCTCTTATATTTTTCGAAATACAGATAATGTCCTTACTAAAGCAAAGCCTGCATTTCTAAACTGAGATTATTCGGGTGTCAAGGTTCATTAATAGAGGCTGAGATAATATTTACCTCAGAAATACCGAAATGATAATTGATCGAGTAAAGTTAATAGTAAATTATACAATGTCAATATGAAAATGATGTCAGACATAAATTCATTTCTGTGATTGACCATCCCTTTCCGTATTTATACTGTATACTATATTTACATATACTGGGTGAGCCTTTTTTTCCATTATTTGTATGGGGATCTGGAAAACCATAAGAGATAAGCATTGCGTTAAATGGAGAAGATTTGCATCTTTATAAACCTAATTCAGATATGCTTTTGTACTTTTAAGGAAACGCATGGCTTACTAGATATTTGCAAAAAATAGAAATTCACCAAAATCTTTACAGTAACGGTAATTCTTTTAATTTGTAGAGATAGAAAAAAAATGTGAATCTTGTTTTTAGGGAATCTAATGCGAAACAACGGCATTTTCTTAAATTTTTAATTTTGCTTAGCATTTTTGAGTTAGGAAGCAAAGTACATTTTTTTTTTAAATGGAACCCGTAGTTAGTTATATGAGTGGGACCGGATTATATGCAAAGAAAAAGTAGAAGTAGAACTTTATTTTTCCAACATTACAATATGTGAAAAATATGTCAACAAAAACGAAGAAAATTCCAAAAGACAAAAGAAAAATAAAGAAAAAGAAAAAATATAGATAAAATACAACTGTTGAAATACATTCTTATACAAATTATTAAATATCAGCATTAAAGTATTCTTCCAATGAATAAAAACATTTTGTCTGCAGCCATGACTTAAGGACTTTTTTGAATTTACAACAGCTGAAAGCCTTAAAAGTATTAGGGTGTTTGTTATAAATTTTTATCCCCAACTTTAACTCCTCTTTTAACTCCTACATGAGGTAAGTTGATTGATACTGCACATACATCTAATGGCAGCTTTTTGTTTAAGAAAAACTGCGTTAACGAATGCACTCGAGCCCCATAACAGAATACCGTAGGGAAGCAATGACTGAAACTCTGCATAATACACAATTTGTCGCAGCTTAAAAATGACAATGTTCAACTGTATATTACCCACGTAAGCGTAGTGTAGGTTACTCCCAATAACTTTGCAGTCCTAGTGCACGAAATGATCGAAATGATATTATTATTAAAATATATACAAGGATACGAATCGAATTTTTTTGTAAGGTGTGAAAAAAAATACATTTAGTTTTGTCTAAATTCAAGGAAAGACGATTTGCACAGCACCAATCGTTCATTTTACCTATCATGAATTAAGCATCACGAGCAGTATGCTTTTTATTAACAGCATTTATTAAAGTTGTATCTTCCTCATAACAGACGATATGATAATCGCATAAAAAATTGACAACGATGCAACATAGATTGCTGCATTACTACATTTGGTTATCCTGTAGATAAGTATTTTTCTCCATTGGCAGTTGAGAATAAATCTGAAATCCATCGTATGTTATCCAGTAATAACATAAAAGAGTTTACTACGTGATGATATTATTAAAGTAATGAAATCTTTCCCGGAGACTAACAGGATCAGGTAAGTATGAAGAAGATTCTCTTACAATTTATATTATCAAACTAGAGCAATAAGGGTTTTGCAAGACACGTGCCCAAAGAAAACAAGGAATCGAAGTAAAACAACAACAAGTGAGGTAACCTTAGTTATTTGATCGAAGAGCATCAAAGCGTGGGGGCAAAGTATCCGAAACTTCCGACATTTGCCAGAGCGGATAATCTTTCCTGTTGTTGAGTTTCACTTTCGTTCTATTCCAATCGGGAAAATTACAATCTGTCCGTCTATATACCGACTACCTGATTCAATATAGATGTTTGTTAGATTGTTTTGGACAAATAAATCAACAAGCAGTTGCGTTGATATCTCTAGAGAAAGTTAACAACGAGAATTGACCTTCAGCAACTCGTCGTTGTTAATTGAAAAAGGGACAAAAATGCAATGAATAGTTTACTGTGTCTCTCGTGCATTTAAACGGAGACTTGACAGTCTTCTCGTACTTCTATTCCGAACTACTGTGTGCATTTTCAGCTGGCGACATCTAGTGGATAGTTTAAGGGTGTAAATTGTCGGGTAAACGCAGCATGTACCGTTCAGACGGGCACAAAATGCTCAATTTTCAGTAGGCAACTCGGTTCAACGCTCTACAGCCGACTAACATAGGTCGGCGTTCGATGCATACAACTTGACATCAATCACTGTCGCCTAGGCGCAAATTGGGCACTCCCACTATGAAAAGGTCGAGCGTCTTGTGAATATTTTAAGGGTAGATGTGCTGTGCAAGCAATTCCGTATTTAGTATTTATATTTAACGACTTTTACAATACTATAACCATTCTTTCTTAGAAAATGTATTTTGCTGAGGCTACTCGTTTTATTTCGCAAGTAAAAGCAGAAAAAGCACAAATTTTGCAAGTTTCTGTAGAATAGGATGTTTTAAATCAAATAATGATAATTCTTAAAAGACAAATTTATTTATTATTTAGTAATATGCAAATACGGTATTTAGGTTACATATATTACCTTTTTCAGCAAGTTTTAGAATTACAAAATTTATTTGGCAGTTTTTCTTAGACCTTCTACACGGCAAGGAAGTCTTTGCAAATTTATATAACTTAACGCTAGCAATTTATTACCAAAGCTTTTTTTTAACTATGGTGGCAAAAATGCATTATATATGCTCGGCTGACAAGCCCGTGTGTGGGACTCGCACTCACTAAAAAACCTCCGTCTAGTATATGACTCTACCTCGATATCGTTATTCACATTTCTTTGAGGTGGTATCCCTTATTTATGGCCTATCCACATCCGGCTTTTTTTTTGTTATTAGTACCTCTTTAACGAAAGCATAGACTGTATGCTATGTATAAGATTATCTGGCATCAATTGCCCGTTTTCTTCCTCGTCTTTAGGTCGTCTTTCTGTAATCTCCATTTTGCGCATTCGATGAATGTGTGATGAACATTTGCTGTTCCCGCATATACAGGGTCATTATCCACTTTTCCCATTTTATTATATCCATGCTCTGAGAGCAGTTGCGCAATATAATTATAGTCAATCTCTCCGCGTTCTCTTTTTAACCAGATTAACAGATCTGACAAGGAGTAGGCAAGAACTGCGAAACACAAAATTAAACAAGTCGTATATCATTTGATACAGGGAGTTCAGAGTAGAAAACCTGTAAACGGGTTTGAGTGCATGGGTCTTAATTTTTGAGATATGAAGATATCTTCTAAAAACCCCTATAATCCCTGTAACTTAAGTACAAAAGTGCATGCGCAAAGTGTTATGTCTAAATGGATCGATCAGTAAAGCGACAATTCAACAGTATAGTTAGCGAAGTGAATGCGGGTTCAAACCCCGAAGATGGCATTTTTTACTTTAAGTATTTATTAATTTATGATTTAGAAAAAGAAAACGTATTTTTATATATATTTTGAAATGAAAAAAGACTTAAAGATGGTATTATATATTGTAAAAGTAATATTTTGTTGCGTAATTACAAATATATCACTATTTTAAATATTTTCGTATATACAGTGTTAAAAAAAGGTTGTCGGATATTTTACCCAATTGTAGTACTGGTGGAAATAAACAAACAAGTCTTAGTCAACATGGGTCCGCAATTCAACTGTTTTTGACATATAGTCGATTGCATATTGTTTTAGTAGGATACAAATTTTCAAAGAAATTCTGATCGCAATGTAAATTAAACAAATGTTTATTTAAAGTAAAACTAAATAAATTGTTCTACATGTCCACCGTTCATTTCTAAGCACGCTTCACACCTTCTTATGAAAGATCGACGCAATCTTTCGAAAATTCCTCCGAATTTCCTCGCAACAATTTACGATTCGTTGCCTGAGTTCTTCCAAATTGTTTACAGATCGTGCGTACACTAATTGTTTTAGATGCCCCCAAACATAGAAGTCTAGAGGTGTCAGGTCAAGGGACCTAGGAGGCCATGCAGTTGGTCCGCCCCGTCCTATCCATCTCTCGTTGTAATCTTGATTTAAGAAATTTCTAACTACGATGGAAAAATGCGCAGGAGCTCCATCGTGCATAAACCACATATTTAATCAGTTAAAAAGTGGCACGTCTTCCAACAAAACGGGTAATTCATTTCTTAAAAAATCCAAGTACACTTGTCCCGTTAAACGATTAGGGAGAAATACTGGACCAATTAAACAGTCTCAAAAAATAGCAAGCCAAACATTTAGCGAAAAACGGTTTTGGTGATGCAGTTCAACAACAGCATGGAGATTTTCATCTGCCCAGACGTGATTGTTATGAAAATTGAATATTCCGTCTCTTGTAAACCCAGCCTCGTCACTAAATAAAATCTGAGTCGCAAAATTAGGAGTTTCTGCCAGCTTTCGTAAAACCCAATGACAAAAAGCCCTACGTGCATCATAATCGAGAGGAGCAAGAACTTGCACGCGTTGAATGTGGTAGGGATAGAGCTGCTGTTCCCGCAGAATTCTCCAAATGAGAGGATGACTGACGTTCAGTTCTGCGGCAAGTCTTCGGGTGCTAATATTTGGGTTGTCTTCTACCCGTCTCAAAATATCTAATTTTACTGCGCGAGAAGAAACTGATCTAGGTCTACCAGAACCACCATTAATTTTAAATGAACCAGTTTCGGACAGCCGGATATGAAGTCTTGAGAAAATCTTATCACTCGGTAACAACCGATTTGGAAATTCTTCGACATACATACGCCGTGCTTCAGTGGCATTACCATTTGCACGACCGTACATAAAATGCATATCGGCCATTTCTGCATTTGTGTACTTATGCATAATTTGAGAACAAAAAAAAATTAACGCAAATGATAAATAATCTGATGACAGATGTCTGACAGAACTAATTTTAAGTCACAATCAGTTGTTTGACAAAGGAAACTATTCTCAAAACCGAAAAATGTTTTTGTTTTTATTTTAAAATATGCAATCGACTATACGTCAAAAACAGTTGAATTGCGGACCCATGTTGACTAAGACTTTTTTGTTTATTTCCACCAGTTGGGTAATTGGGTAAAATATCCGACAACCTTTTTTTAACAGGCTGTATAATGGAGAAACTTGATTTAATTTACCTTGATTTCTCCAGGCAATTTGTTAAGAATTAAGCAGCCAAAGTAGTCGCTACAAATTATTTGAAAATTTAAAGTTATTTAATAAAGGCACGGTTGTTGAAGAGGGTGAAAGTTATTTGCCTGAAAATGAGGAAATGGATATAAATATTACAGAAAATGAATCAGTGGCAGCTAGTACTTCAACAGTTGATGAAGAATATATACCACCTTTAAAATGGTGAAACAGGACAAAGTACCTTTTGAAATGAAATTAACCCAACATCCCACCTGGAGTTATATATTTACAAAGCCGTTTTAAGCAACATTTACGTCATAATAGTGATCTTGTACGATTTAAAAAAGATGTTTTGGCAGGTAATTTCATTTTCATTTCGGATTAAAAACAATGTTTATAATCAATTTGTTGAAACACGCAGTACAAAACAGCTTGTTACAAGACGGCAATTGCAGATATGACTGCCGCTGGCGAATTTACTGAGGATACAGAAAATAATTGCATTTTTCGATTTGTTGCATCTTCCAGGTGGGTGTTAGATTTATGAAAGAATATAAAATTTAAAATCGTCGTGATGGTCGATTCCGGTTGCTTCTTTCTTGATATGAGATTCGATATTCGGTCTCTCAGGGAAAATCTCGGGTACTGTTATATTTTCGCCGCTCCTGGTATATCTGGTAAACTGACATTTGAAATTACAGATCTCATTAATTTTCTGTTTTTTTTTGTTGTTCCGCCGCTAGATGACTCTTGCTTGACAAGTCAAAATTTTAAATGTTAAATCAAGTAATTAACATATGGTTTGCAACGGAAATGAACTCAAATTCTCACTTTAAATAAAATAAACATCTAAATATTTGGTATTTTCCTTATTTGTTCTGTGTTCTGAGTTTGTAATGTTAAATTTGCTGGTTTTTTATATTATTACGTTAGGAGATTACAACTTTGTTATTCCTAACTTTCTCAAAATAACATGTAAGTAAAAAAGTTGTAAGTAGTTATATGCATAATAATGTAATATAACCCAACTTTTCATTGAACCTCCCGTTTTTTGAGATATAACAAAAGAGACTACTAGGTATAACAACTCTCCGCATTTCAGATTTACTGCATTAGTAAGATTAAACACCAGTTCTACCGATCTAATACATATAAGATCCCTCCGACTGTCGAACAGCTAACTCCAAAGCGACCCACCACCTTTGAACACGACGAATCCCGTTTGCTATTCGAGCGGCTTTCCGCGTTCAAGAGGTTCCGCAAAATCCCGCAGCGATTACGCAAGCAAAGGATAGGTCAACAGTCGCTAGCTCGGGAAGATTTACGCGAATACACCCCAAGTCGGTATTCAAACGACGTAATTGTATTAAATCCTCGTCCTCTAAGAAGCGTATGTGAGGAAAGCTACCGGTTTCCGGTAGAGTAACAACTTTGCGGATGCTCGAGATCGTCGTATAGACATCGCAAAAGTGAGGAGAGGTCGAGTTCTAGATTGTTTAAATTGGTACTCCTGCATTTAGAGGTAACACCAAGACGGTTAATGTGAAGTGGGAAGTTAATGAAATCGCTTGATAAAATACATTAAGTGTGTAGGAGATTTTAATATACAGGATTGGCTCATAGTCATTTTATTTATCAGATAGTAATGTACACCATAAAGATTAAATAAACTTTACACACAGAAAAATGCATGCTTACCTTAAATAAATTTGTTTTGGACCGAATAAATCTACGTTTTCAACATCCCATATACTAGCACTAAGCAAATAGTGTTTCTAGTTAAGAAAATTCATTGAAGCAAAAGCTTTATTGAATTAAAACTTTCAATTTTCTTAGTGGTAAAAGATTTACTTACAACAAAACTATTTCATTTTCTCTTTAAGAGAATTGTGTTAAAACAATATTTTGTTTTAAACACAGAATGCATTTTTCTGAGTTCCGAAAAGATATGTTACGCAACCATGGGATAACGATCCCTATCCTATGCTGTAAGCATCTAATGTTTTCATAGAAGTTTATTTTCTCAATAGTTCAAAGTTCTCAATATTAATCTTATGTCCGGATCATTTAGGTGTTGTGCAACACTAGACAAATCAAGAAAATACTACTTTTAAAATGACTTCTCAAAGTTAAAATTTGGATCAATCACCTTGTATAATACCAACGTAAAAAACGAGGTGTATAAAATTAACCCCAGGTGTAGACAAACGGTTAATCGTAAAACGTTATTCCGATCCATTTTTATTCGCCGCACCAAAAATACACCCACCAGAGTGGCGCTCGAAATCCGTTATATAAATTTGCTCCGTCAATGTTGGGGGCTCCACGTAAACAACAGTCTGTATCAAAATTTTATGGCCGAATTCGGTCGTAAATCTCCGGTTTAATATCCCGATTTGCGTCTACCAGCGGCAGACAACAATTACGCTGATTGGGAGTTTGTTTGTCCCGGAATAAAAAGCACGGAGAGGGAGACAAAAAACAAAACAAACAATTTCGTGAGTTGCTTTTGTTTTTAGGAACTCCTCGCTGTGACTGGTAGGTGGCATATAATTAGTTCGAAATTTGTTGAGTTACAATACGTTTGTTTTGTATTTACCAATTAAATAGGTAATTAGATAGACTTACTGTTGACTTTGGCAGCATGGACTTTTGTTATTGGTAAAATTACTTTAAAAATAGCCTTGTCTAAAGTTTATAACGTTATCTGTGGATGTCGTTAGTTATTAATTAACCCTTCTTTTAGGCATGAATCTAGGTAAATTTTATGAAAAGAAAAAGAAGGTCAATGTAGTGATTTGAAGACAGTCTTCGTTTGTCCCAATTGCCGTCTTGTGATTACAGGATTAGAGGTGTAGCTTCTAGTCCGGTCGAGACCTTTTTCAATGACAGGAAGCAATAGTTTTGTTAGCGGTAGAAATAATGAGCATAATCCATATGCATACCCTGCTCCGAACATATCCACAATTTTCTTCTTTCGCAAACGACCATATTCGTGTTCGAGGTGATAGGGTATGCGATTGCGAAGCAATTGAACCAATTTTAGCAGCATCATACATGCTTATTCTCATACATGTAATACCCCAAATAAAACAGAACGCCAAATATCACGTTAGGCTTTGTATATTTTTCACGAAAATTCGGTGTAAAAATCGCATTTTTTTATACGGTAAAAATGTTATTGCGCATTCTCTTATTGTTTGAGAATGTTCAGGACTTCTATCACGAACGAAACTAATAATATCTGTTACAGTGTTTTCGCTATTGCACTGTTAATACGAAAATGTTAGCAACCAGCGTGGGTGTTCCACAGGGTTGAATCATGGGCCCTCTTCTTTTCATTCTGTACGTTAATGATCTATACCTTTACCTTAATTCAACATTGTTTGCATCCTAAGCGGATGATTTTGCTATCATGGTCCATTTTAAAAGTAACAGTGATTGTGCAGAAGCTAGATTGGAAACTCAAGCACTGCCGCCAATTTTAAGGACCACAATTTTCATATTAATACCAGTAAGACGCTTATTAAGTACGCTAAGGTAACCATTGAGGATGAGATATTAGAATCCGGAGCAGGATATAAGTTTCTTGGATTATATTTTGATCAACATCTTAATTGGAAGCCCAACGGTAAAAACCGAATCAATAAACTCACTTCCCTAATTATGCGTTTCGTAACTTACGGACCGTTCTTGACGTTGAGCAATTAGTTTCTATTTATTATGCTCCGGTAGAATCAAGACTGAGATACGGCGTTTACTTATGGCACAATTCCACCATCCTTCCCGATGTTTTCTCAGTGCAAAAAACGCATTTTGCGATGCTTTACTAGGGTGAACAATTTTCGCTCTTGGAGGCCGCACTCTTTGCGAAATATAAGCCGTTACCCTTAGAATGCTTATATGTTCTTCAAATGTCAACTTGTAACGTGCCGTTCTGGGGGAAAGTCAATTTTTAGCATAAACTTTAAATTTATAATTAATCATCTTTTATTTAATCGATTTTCCCGTAGCTTGGTAGCGTTACTGCTGCATTATATTTTGTTTAATTAAGTTGTTTTTATTTATTCTTGTTTGCTACGCAGAGTGCCGTCTGCGCAGGTGGTACGTCCGTTCACGCACGCCTAACTAACGGGACCGCAGCAGAATATATAACCCGCGCGTTTGAAAGTACTAGGGTCATTCCCGCTCTGTGACTTCCATGTCAGAAAGCTTCTGGCACAACGCGGACTGTCCCCGCCCTCCGAGCTGTGCTTTCGGCGCCGGCAAATCCCTCTTGCACGACGCAGCACCACCTTGTACTTTAAAACCGCCCCCGTACTTTAGACCCGTCCCGGCATAGTATATATAGATTTTACTTGTTTTATTATATTGTCTAAATTGGGGAATTAACATTTCGCGGCTACATTTGAAAGCGCTCCGAGATACAGCAAATAATTTGTCCACATTTACAATTGTATACAGTGTGTCCCACATCTGCTTTCCCACGCATTTACTCGGAAACTAATAGAGATAAAAAATTGCAGTAAAATCCAATGGAAACGGGATCAATTTCTGCTATTACAACACACCCTATATAAATAGCCTTCTACCGCCCTGTCCCACTTTATTTTTTTTTAAATTGTACCCCTAAATTTACTTATTGAGAACATTTCGTATAATAATAATAAAAAAATACATATGATTGTATTTATAAGTCTGGCAGCTACCGAAAACTTAGGGGTGCATTAAAAAAAAATAAAATGGGGGAGGGGGGTAAAAGACTATTTATACGGGGTGTGTTATAATGGCAGAATTTGATGTACAATGTCGTCTCATTTCCACTGGATTTTACTGCAACTTCCGAGTAAATACGTGGGAAAATAGATGTGGGACACACTGTATATTTGTTTATTTCTGTCACTCACCTGTTTTTTTGTCATTGTACAATTATTGCTGCACCTATTTTATAGAAATATGTTCTAAATTAAAAATTGATCAGAACCCTGGACGCCCCCGCACTCATACAAACAGCTACCATTCTGGGGTGCAATATAGTAACGACAAATAAGCGCAACCACTGGCCGATATTACGCCCGGCATTTTGTTTGACAGCTGACTTGCACAACTAGTGCCGCTGTGCGGACACGAGCGAGACCGCGCTTGAACATAATGTAAGTAATAATAAGTAGTAAGCATTAACAAGTCATTCAGTTAAAAATTCAGTTAAAGTTAATATCACTGCAAATGTTCTACATCGTATTGGACCAAAAATAGGTTATATAAGAACGTTAAAACCATTCATTTGTGTAAAAAGTCACTCGGGAAATATCTGCTTGGGACGTGTTACTACACGCTAAATGAATTCTTTAACTAATTTTATGTGGACGTGTCTAGTTTTTAGCTTTGAGTGATAAGTATCTTTAGGAATATAAATAAAAAAAAGTCAGTAATATGTTGCACATATTAAACAAGTATTACAGCAAATAGAGAAATAATTGAACGCAAACATGGCTATTAGTTATTTCAGATCATACAACGGTTTCATATTAAAATTATTTTGTGTTCCAAAACTCTCGAACTGAAATCGCTTACTAACTCAACCAGCAATTCCAACTAACCAACAACAAAACAATTCAGGCAACCTAATCAAGTATTTATTGCACGTTAAATTCCTATCTAACCCCAATCTGAATGCAGTACGTTCGAATCGGTGTAATCCCGGAGTCGGTATCAAATTTTCACGAGGAATAAACTCACACAACCTCGCCTTTACCCCGGTACCACCAGGTATCAGATCAGGTATAATAGCGCTTTTGATAAATATTTCCGCGTAAGTTCTGAGAAGACAAATAATTTCATAGTTTACCAACTCGTTTGTAGGTACATATTTATCGCAAGTCTGTAATTTCGCTTCAAAGACCTGATCCAAGTGGGTCAAAGTGGATAAACGGCGATTCCAAGAAGTGACGCATCGCATATACCGTCCGATGCAGCTTTAGTAGAGCTGTTAATAGTTTGTGTGTTATACTTCGAGAAAGTTTGCTATTGTACCGGGGCGTAATTATGTGAAGAACTTTGATCTAAACGGGTGGGCGGAATTATTGTTATGATTGCTATACAGAGTGGGTATCTTCTAGCAAGTGATGGATATAACCAAAGCAGTTATGATAACGGTTTAGATTCTCAAAACAGTTATGAAGAACCGTAATTTTCCATAACAGTTATTTAGAACCGAAATTCATGAAAATGTCGGTTTCGATTACAGGGATAATGTCTTTTTCGGTTGTATATCGGATATTTTCGGTTCTGTATCGGTATTTTGGATAATTTGTTATTTTTGTATTGTTACAATTATATGTTGTATATTGTCGTTTCTGCAGCCCTTAAACAAATCTTCAAACTTATAGGTAATTCTTATTTGAGGTTTTTTTCCCTACAGATACACTTCCTAACGTTAGCGGGAATTTTTATATTAATATTAGCCGCCAATTTTGAAGGACATTGGAAGTTGTGGGAGAAAAATATATGTGATTTTTGCAAGTTTGAAAGCTTGGTTATCGGTTTCAAGAACGACAATACGTAAATCTTGAAGGATGTCCAAGATATCGGCGGATATAGTTATTACTGCCACGTCGTCTTACTGGTACACTTTCTAACATTAGCGGAAATTTTTATATAAATATTACCCGCCCGTTTTGAAGAACATTGGGAATTGTGGGAGAAAAAATAAATGCGATTTTTGTAAGTTTAAGGATCTGCAGAAATGACAACACGTAAATCTTGAGGGATGTCGAAGATGTTGAGGGATATGGTTATTACTGCCATGTCGTCTACTGGAACACACTTCCTAACATTAGCAATAATTCTTATATAAATACTAACCGCAATTTTTTAAGGACATTGGAAGTTGTGGCAAAAAAAAAATAAATGTGATTTTTATAAGTTTGAGAGTTTGGTTATCGGTTTCAAAAACGATAATATGTAAATCTCGACGGATGTTGAAGATATCGGCGAATATAATTATTACTGAAATGTCGCCTTTCTGGTATACTTCCTAGCATTAGCGGAAATTTTATATAAATATTATCCGCCATTTTTTAAGGAGATTCAAGTTGTATGGGAAAGAATCAATTTAATTTTTATAAGTTTGAAGGTTTGTTTATCGGCTTCAGAAGTGACGTAAATTTTGAGAGATGTCGAAGATCTCGGCGGATATAGCAATTACTGCTCTCAACCCGACGCATCTCTCCATATCAGCCGAAAAAGCAAATTTTGAGCAGAATTAAGTTTAATCAACTGCAGTACTTGCAAACTATAGCATTTATACTACATTGCGAATATGATTACACGAATTTGAATACGGTAATACGAATATTGTAGTAATCGTACTACTGCGTAATTATAATTGAGAATTTTTTCTTTATTTTAACTTCAAAATCAATTAACGAACCTGTGTCAAATCCAAATGACGATTAGGATAGTGGTACTTTTACATTATAAAATTTAAATTATAAAAAACACCAACAGTAAGAAACATCACTTGAAATGTAAAAAGTGGATAAAAAGTTCCTTGATTTAAATCAGGTAACGGATGGACATAGGCCTATCCCAGCGCTCGGCAAGGTGGTAGCCGGTAGGGCCGCTTGTTTACATTCTCCCGTCTAACTAAACCCAACTCTACGGAAAACGATTGGAACGTTTTTATAAGCTTCTGCGCGAGAACATGCATACGGACTGTTTCGAATATTATATATTATTCACCCGATATTTTTGTTTTACGTGTAAGGCTGTGGTGTAAGCATGCATATTATACATTAACAATTGGGCTTATATGACAATTAATCCAGGTAGTTTTTCCTAAAGAAAAGTGATGCCATGGTGTCGTGTAAAATCTTGCAAAAGCAATAGTTATAAAGATGACGGAGAACTAACTTTTCATATGTAAGTTGCAAAATAATGCCATAGCTTAAAAATATTCTGAAATTATGATAATACTCAGTGTTTCTATGTGAAATAATTTTTGTAGAATGCCCAAACATTGGCATGATGTGTGAATTACTGGGTACCATAAATCCCTGCAAAAGTAAGCGTGCATATGTTTGTTCACTACATTTCCTCGAAAAGGATTTTGATAGAACGGGACAGATTCCGCGAATTAAAAAGGGAGTTATTCCAACATTGAATTCGGACAAAGAAAATCTAAAAAAAGTATATTTTTATTTAAAATCACTTGATATTCCTGAAAACAAAGGGTAGAGGTAAATAAATGATGTATAACATATGTTTCTTTAAATTTTCTTCACTATTTCTTAGGTAAATTAATCTGCCCATCAAAGGAGGTACGATATATTTGCCAGTTTGCCGAAAAACAAATTCGGAAAGTAATGGTCTTGACAGGAAACAGGATTCCACAAGAAGAAAACTTCCAAACGACTGTTGTTTATTTATTATCCAAGCATGTTCGCCAAAACATTTTTTCTAGTTTATCCCATCATTTGCTAGATAGGCCACCTCTGGAAGAAACTCATGTTTCAATTTTAAGTAACCCCATAATATCGTCTTATAGGAAAATTAGATTTCATAATTTAGCGAAGAAGTTTACGGAAAAAATACAAGGAAAATCAATAAGGGAGGAATTAAGTAAACTAATATTATTTAATCATCAATAAATTATACAACAACTACTGCAGTATATTATTTACTCCTAAGGACAACATATAATGTTGGATTGTTATGACAAGCCGTGAAGTTCTCATGAAACTTGTATTTTTTTTTTTTTTTTTTTTTTTTTTTTTTTGGAGAGGGGAAACCGCTTGGCACCTGGCACTGGGTCAATGTACGCAAGTAGTGTCGGGCGCTACTCCGACTAAAACCCCTCTGCAGCCCTCTCTGGCATTCCGGGACCGTCGGTCAGACATAGCATCGGAATGCCAGCGGCGTATTAAATTCTGTCCTGCATTTGCCTATTTAACTCCTCCCTTTCCTTTTCACTCATTATGTGCTTTATCATCTTGTTAACGATCTTCCAGTTGGCGTGGTTTTCCATCATTTTTGGAACCAGCGTGGTTGGTGTTAGTGCACACCCCAGGTCTTTGTAGGCTGCCACCCGAATACTGTTCCATCTGTTGCACATAAACAAGGTATGCTCTACGTCGTCCACAGCAGCACAATATACACACGCATCACAGTCGTCCTTCCCAAAGCGTTTGGCGTAGGCTCGGAAGCATCCATGCCCTGTCAGGGCCTGAGTGAGATGGTAGTCCAGCTCTCTGTATTCACAGCGTATCCATGCCTTTAGGTCTGGTATTAAAGATTTCGTCCACTGTGCTTTTACCACTTCGCTTTCCCATCTGTTTTGCCACAGGGTCAGGGTATCTTCCCTGGCCTTAGTTCTGTCTACTTGTGTGTTCCGAGATCTTTCCACATACGTATGTCTCCTCTCCATGGCTAGCAAATCTATAGGGGCTATTCCTGTAATGGCCTGGAGTGCTGGCCCCGTATTAGATTTTTCCTACGTATTTTTATATCGCGTTCAAAGAAATTTTTTCTTTTCTCTCTTATTAAACCTGAAAACGAATGAAGTATATGTTACCAGTTCATCGTAAGTTTAGAAACTCTATAGTTCTAAGTTGTCCACAACTTTAATAAAAAAAAACAATGCCATATAAAATACATAGGATAAAATCTAATATATGCTACTAATTATCATTACAAATTGCAAGTGCTATTAAAATTTATTGATATCCTTAATTTTATTTATTTGAATATCCACCATGCTATCGACGTCATTCACGACGTTTGTATTCCAATAAGGCGCATTTCAATTGATGGCAGTTTTGAGTTCAATATCAGTACTCTATCATCTCTATGTACGGAGCACACTGAGTCATATTATGAATACAGAGAGATTTTCTTCAGAGCGGTTCTCTAACCTATATATGCACTGTTCTTTTATAAAAAAAAGGTTTAGCTGTAAATAATGATGATTTACAGAAGGTTCATCGAAAATTAAAAATGTATTGTTAAAATTTTTCCCTGCACTGTTGGTTTTGAACCACTCATTGGAATTTTAATTTTGTCCCTCTGGATTTTTACCTAAAAATAACCTGTGAAAAGAGGAAGTATTTTAGGACTTAATAAAATATGGAAGCAATATTTTATTAAGTCCTAAAATACTTCCTCTTTTTTCAAATCTTACAATCAGTGATGGACTCATCGTATATGCTATAATTTTATAGACAATTTACTCATATTAGTATTTACATAAACTTTAATAAATTAATTTTCAAAGTATATACATTACATGTTTTCATTTATCACTGCTAGAAATTGCTGTAATGCAAACATCCGCTAAATTTCAACACTATAAATATCACTGCGCCATCATAACGAACGCTCAAAAACTAACAATTCATAATAATATCTGCAACGTATTCAATGTCGCTCGGCTGCAATTTTCAAATTAGCCACTTCGACGCATTCGACATATTATCATTACAAAACATTTGCATAAACCCGTTCGCGCTAATAAATCACATCCACTCCAAAAACTAAATTATAATAATTGACGCTAATGTTTGTCCTAGATTAATTGCCCGAATGCCGGTAATAGTTTAATGAATGTTGTCCTGCTTTAGTGTATTCTACTCTCTAGTATCGTACCAGTATAACGTTAGGTTGAATGGGAGAAGTTTACAGTGGTTTCTACTCGCGTGCTGTGTCATGTCTCTTAATTTGGAAAAGCGATTTCTCTAGGCTAGGCGATGTCTGTTTGTGTGTTTGTCTAGCTAATAGACAATAAACCTATTAGCACTATATACATACCTATTCAATTCGAAATCGATTGCAATGTATAGTTTGAATAGATGAGTACCTGTAACAAGGATTCTCTAGGAACACATGGCGCATTTAAGAAATTCCAATTTTTGCATTTTAATCTTAAAGTTATAACTTCATCGATTTTAACTGATGAATATTGAGTATTTGTTTTGAGACTTTTAATGGTGTAGGAACAGTTTTGTGGGACATCGTTAGATGCAGCAGAAGGAATGAAATGGGCGTCTGATTCCTTCTGTTGGTTTCTGAACATCGAAATACAAGTCAGCCTTTGCGCTATCTTTCGAATAACACCAAATCATTCTAAAGGGCACTAAGGCTCATCCCCTCTCTTCTGCTCGTTTATGAACAACACCGATGCTTATTACACCGCTTTTGTTTATTTCTGCCCAACATCAATGCACTTTGAACAACAGCAACGCTCATTCGAGCAGAAGGGGTGGTTCTGCACTTCTCCAACGACCCCAAAATAATCTTTTCAACACACCAAAGATAACACAATATTAATATAATTAAATTGCTTCGCAAAATATCACACTCAATAATGAAAGCATGTGACAGCAGAACTCTCAAACTGTGCCTAATTTCACGTAATGAAATTCAATATTGAAACGTCAAAATTTAACAAAATTTTTGTTTTTCACATATAAAAATACCGTCCAAATTTCCGATTTTTTCTGTGGATTTTCCAAACATTTTCTTTCATAGAAACCTTGTCCTGACAATTACGAACACAAAAAAAAATCAGCCAAATCGGGCGAGCCGTTCTCAAGTGCTGCTCCGTCATACATGTGGCAATTGATTTTTATTTAGGTACTAGTAAACTCCGGACCGTTCACCCAGTCAATTAAATAGTCGTTTGATGACGAATTACGTCCCCACCATCCTCCACTAACACTCGTCCACACCTGTAGTTTGGGATGGTCGGTACACCCTGTATATTCCTTTTTCTTAATTCCTGTCTCTCACTCGAAAAAAAAGACTCGACGTTTCGCGTCTCGCAGTCGTTGATTTGATAACGGATTACGACTCACCTCAGAAGACCCGCTAAACCCCTCCCACTTGTAAAAAAGACTCGCAGTCGTTGGTTTGATCCCCATTACGACCTATCTCAGCAGACACCCTCTACCGCACCACACTCCGGTAACTCCCGTCTACACCTGTAATTGGTTTGGGATCGCCGGTACAACCTGTATATTCATTTTTCTGAATTAAAAATTACACATACTGTATATATTGTAATAATTAAACGTGAAATTGTCACCCTGTATATTCATTTTTCTTAATTAGAAATTACACATACTGTATCATCATTATCTTCCCTTGTAACACTAAACCAATCGAAGAAAACACAAAATTCTTATGTGCTTTAGATATCCGTCAACTATCGATAATTTATATACTTGGTAACCGACGTCTTCCGAATAATGGTTATTACATTAATTATAATGGTAATTAGTAATGTTCTACCAATTTTTCGACCCCCTTATTTCATGTTTTGACGTTTGGTGCACGACTACCTGCAATATTAGATAATCCGACCCATCTCGCCGGCGCGCGGGGATTGGCCTTGGGCATTGTCGGTCCGTTACCGAAAATCGTGAAAAATCGAAATTTAGGAAAAGATTTAAGTACGCGTCTTTCCGCTTTTAACGACTAACGGGGATACCCTCTGGTAATAACAGACGACCGATGATCTACGCCCTCTAAAAATACTTCGGTTCCTATTCGCGGTCTACGATCGGATCCCTTGTGACAAAACATACCATCATATGTGGGGTGGGACAAAAATTTGGAAACACGCTCATAATTTTTGAACGAATCTAGATATAAATTTCAAATTTGGAGAAGTCGTATAAGATCAGAAAAGCCATGTTTTGTGCCGGATGGCACAAACCCCCCACTTTCTTAGGGCGGGTTTCAGGGGGGGGGCGAGGATGACTGAAAAATATTAAACCATATGATAGGTCAAATGAGGGGCTCATTTTAAAGGTGTTTTGAAGGAGATAAAAATGTCTTTTAAAAATGTTCGCTACGACTCTCCAATCGAAATTTATAATCGTAAAACAAAAAAGGTGCATTTTTTTGGTTATTGCGTTAATTAATCTGTCAATGTTACAAGAATGTCAATCCGTGTCGTTAAATATTGACTTAAAACCAGTTAGCGAATGCAAATAAATATTAAATTAAAAATGCCTAAGATTAAAAGGGCATTACGTCAAAGTGAACACGTTTTTAATTTTTGCGTACATGCTTTCCACTCAAACGAAATAGGTACTGTTTGAAACCGACTACTTTTAGTCAAATAGGCATTGACGTTTTTGCGACATTGACAGATTAATTAACGCAATAAACAAGGGAATGTACATTTTTGTTTTATAAACGTTTTTCCGCCTTCAAAGCACTTTCAAGATGAGCTCTCACTTGATCTAACATGCCATTTAATCTTTTTCTTAGTTACCCTCACCCTCCTGCTCTCAGGAGGTGGAGGTGGATGTCTTTCTGCAAAAACATAACTTTTATGATTTTAAGTAGCTTCTCCAAATCGCAACCTCATTTCTAGATTCGATCAAAAGTTACGAGGACGGTTCCATACTTTTGCCCCACCCAGTATCATTTCCCTGAAGACCTACGCATTTGATAACTACATCGCGACATGCCCCCGACAATATTTAACCTTATATACGAGGGTATATCAGATATAAACGAGACTGATTTTTTAATGACACGTACAAAAGTTTTTTGAATCGGCGAAGTAGGTGGCTATGTAGACAAAGCAATTAAGGTGAGGACAGCAACGTCTGAAATTCCGTCGAGACCGTTCAGTAGTGCAGTGACCATGAGTGAGCAAGCAGTGCACGTTTCCGTGGAGCAGCGGATAATTATTAAGTTTTTGACCAATGAGGGGGTGAGTCCAACAGACATTTTACGCAGATTGCACGCACAGTTCGGGGAGAACACCCTTTCACGACCTCGCGTGTTTGCATGGCATAAACAATTTTCTGGAGGCCGGGAGAAAGTCCAAAACCAGAGCCACGTTCGACGCCCACGGACGAGCGTTACAGAAGCCAACATTGAGGCAGTTCGGAATCTTCTAGAGGAGGACAGACGCTTAAACATCGGAAGTATCGCTGCGACACTTAACATTGGTTATGGCAGTGCCCAAAAAATATTGAGGGAGGTCTTGGAATTTCGCAAAGTGTCCGCTAGATGGGTTCCGCGTCTGCTGTCGCCCGAACACAAACAACATCGACTTGAGATTTCTCAGCGTCTCGTTAATCGATTTCAACGAGAGGGTGATTTGTTTTTAAATCGAATAGTAACGTGTGACGAAACTTGGGTTCATCATTATACTCCTGAGAGTAAGCAGGCAAGTATGGAGTGGAGAAGGAGTGGTGAGAGGGCGCCGATAAAGGCGAAGACGCGGTTGTCTGCCGGGAAGATCATGGCAACTGTGTTTTTTGATCGACAAGGTGCATTTCACGTCGATTTTCTTCATGCTCGCCGCACAATTAATGCCCAATATTATTGCGACGTTTTGGATGCCGCAAAATTGTCTTTTCGACGAAAAAGAAAGACGCAAAACGTTAAAAATGTCATTCTTCTTCACGACAACGCCAGACCACATTCGGCAAACATTACGAGGCAAAAAGTGGAACAATTCGGCTGGGAAATCTTGGAACATCCTGCTTACAGTCCAGACTTGTCACCCTGTGACTACCATTTGTTTGGACCTCTAAAAGAAGCTCTTGGAGGCCAGCGTTTCGACAGCGACCAAGCGGTAGAGACATTTGTGCTCCAGTGGCTGCGTGGCCGGTCTAAAAGTTTTTACGATAACGGGATTAAAAAGCTTCCAATCCGTTGGGATAAATGTATTGCACGGGCGGGAGATTATGTAGAAAAATAGTACATTTGTATTAACCTTGTTCAATAAAGCATTAATAGTTTAAAAAAATCAGTCTCGTTTGTATCTGATATACCCTCGTATAATATACCGAAGTCTCAGAGCGGAAATACAACCGAGTAACATTTAATATCCGGCGTAGGTCAGAGCTTATCTCGACTGTGGGTTTAGCAATCCCAAGGAGCGGTCCCTCAAATCGTTGCCGCTACTTCTTCTCCTTCTCTTTCCATGTTAGGACGTGGCCTGTCTCATTCTTCTGCGACAACCGTGAAATTTGCGGTCCAAGTAAATATTATCCTACTTAAAATCCAATAGCCTCTGTATACTTGTCTTCGCCGGTTCTATCTTCTCTCCATCTAGTCTGCGTCTAGCGTTCGGTTGCTCCTTTCATTGGCTTCGCACGCGAAAGACATCAATCCTTGGGGATTAGATCTGCGGGCTCGGGGATACTGTTTTGGGGGTAATGTGTGTGGTGTCTGGCGTAAAATCGGCATTAAGTGCACGTCGGTAGGGGGTTATTTCGGGGACAAATCGAGCAATGATTTAGCGATGGGTGTGACATAAGGATCGGGCCGTTTGGATATTCCTCATTTTTCATTAATGCTGACGCACAAACACTAACGCAAACGACATTTTGGGAAAGATACTCTGTAGAACATTAGCTTTTTAAGGAACATCTGGTAGAAGGATTGTTTTGAAGAAACTACTAACCAGGATACTAAAAGAATCTTACCTTTCAAAGTTGTGCTCCGAAAATAGCCAGATATTAGAAACCTCACCAAAACCGGTTAATCAATTTTCAATCAAGCCGTTTTTAAAAACGGTTATTAAAAAATTATGTAAACAGGAAGGCTCCAAAACTAAAGGCAATGTTGTTTCATTGCCACTGGATTTGCAATCGAGCATCACCCGCTTATTTACGAAATAGCAAGGCATAATTTGCCGGCGAGCATAAACAATAGCAGCCTGCTTTGACGATTAAATGTATGAAAATATGTACTAGTCTAGTAAATGTCTGTTATCTATCCCCGACCTCACATTTTGTTATTGAAAAGAATTTTCTGCAAAAAATTATGCTACGAGAATATTACCTAGCTTTACCAGCTATACTGCAGCTTAGGAAGTCTTACTTGAGCAACTGAAGGATGTGACCGTTTTTCACCTATAAAATTTACAGTTACATCGGGGATCCCACAGATCTAATCTGAGTCCCCTGCTATTTCTACGTTATATTAATGATTTGCTTTTAAAAATATCATGTAGAGATGGTAAATATCAGTATTTTACCATAACAGGTATGTCTGTTCTTGTGCTCGGTTGACGATTGAATATTCTGTTGACGAATTCCTCGCAATTTTTAATGAGTAGTGGTCTGTACCTGTAGGCCTCTCTTTTTGGCACTCCTGCCTGTTATGTTTGTTTTATTGTTGTCATTGTTATTTGTTATTTTTTATTATCATTACCATAATTACTATTATCATTACTGCCGTTTCTGATTAATTGCCCTTACTGTGAGTATTGCATTTATTGTAATTTTATTTCTATTGTAAATTTTTTTTTCTGTACATTGACAATGTCCATATTCCTGTAATCTGACGACACTATACCATCTATCTATCTATCAACAACTCCAGAGATCCGCCATGGATGTCAGGGTTTCTGTCTCTTTAGTGATTGGCTTCCGCCTTGGATGTTTTAAGGTCTCGGTGACGTAGTCTCTGCCCGGTTCATGTACTTTTCTTCATGTTCTTTTGCCTTCTTGGTTTCCTGATCTAGGCGCCAGATAGTTTTTTTTCCGTTTCTGTTAAGTTGTTGCATCCCTGCAGCAATGTTATCAGCACTGTCACTGTCTTGTCTGGTACTCATCTCGAAGACAGTTGCGTCCATTTCTAGAGGCCCTATAGAAGAGATATCCGATGCCCTCTCTTGTTCCCTCCGTTCTGGTCATGACGGAGGTTAGTCAAGGGTGAGCACTCGGATAAGGACCCAAATAGATATTAAAATATAATAATAATAATTGTACATATCTTGTGACGTCTCTAGTAGGTCTGATTTGCAAGGAGTAGGGCTCAAGTACTCAAAGTCAAACATAACTTTATTAGCAACCTCTGGCAGAGAGTACAAGAGGAATACTCACGGAGTGCCCTAGTGAGTGCTCGTTCGAAGGTCTCCTTACAAATATTTGTATCTTACTTATATATGCTAGCACTATCCCTACTCCTGACCTGATGTGCGGTTTGTGACAATATTACTGGACTAACTAAGACGGATAGCTTTTTCGCTATTACTTTTTTTTGTAATGAAAACAATTAAATAAATAGTTGTAATAATCGTATTGGCGAAAATCTCTTATGTGAATCGATTCAATTATTTCTGCTTTTACTCTCACTATCTTTTTTATGGTACTATTTGTAAAATAATAACACGACCAGTCTGCTCAAGAACTATATTCAAACTAAACCTCTTTACAATACGCAAGTAGAATTTGGGTCTCGCGCGATATACCTTTGGATCGATGATTCACAATAATATGCAAGGTCATCTTATATACTAGTAGTATAAATGTAATAACAATAAACCCCTTTACCACCACCCAAGAACAATACTAATTAATAAGAATAATACATAATTAACATATTACAATATTTCCCGAAGAATAATCTGCCACGAACCAAAATACACAGTGAGGTACAATTTCTGTTGATCCCGAGTTGCCTAATTTATCTTTTGGGTTTCTTCAGCTTTGATTTATCAAAACATAAGCCACATTACGCAGCTTATAGACAACAACTTTGAATTTGTTAACTCCCACGTCACGACTCTTAAACCCGTATCACGCCAATGTTCTCATATCTTCGTGCTTCTTGAGTCTTCGAAACGGAAATCTACCCCCAGGAAAAAAACACAAAAATTCAATGAAAACGAAAAAAGAAAAAATAGAGAAACTTCCCAGCGCGTTGCGGCAACTGCGAAATAGTTTCAAGATCGTCTTTAGAAGGCTTTGGGTTGGTTTGTCCCCTCTACTTACCCCACCAACTCCCTAGAAGGAAACGGGAAAAAAAGGGAAGATATTTTCGAAGGCATATCGTAAAATTTAATTCGCTCTCTCGACCCGTTCTGAGCATCCAATATAAACTTTCTCGCGTGCCAGCGCGACGCGACAACGCGGCCCTCTTTAGAAAATAAGGATACACAAAAATGTCCCTCGTTAAGGGTCGAAAAGATTGCCAGGAAATCCGCAAGGCGGCGCCTCTGTCTACGCAGAGCGTGGTCGAGAACCGGAGGGTTGTTTTGGTGAAGAGCCGGAATGAGCGATTTAAATAAAGTAGCATCTGCTAACGCTTTTTCTCTCTTCTCTTAGACTGGAGAATCCCGATACCGACTCGCTCACCTAAAGAGAAGTACTGGCAACCTCATTTCGCTTAATATAAAGCGCCCATTCCCTAAGTTTTAAATAAGGATACTTTGCGAAGTGGAAATTGAATCATATCCGCCTGGGTTGCGATATAGCTGACGTGCAACCTAGATATCCAGTATAGGTTTAGTACCTGGGCAAAGGTACTCTACTTCTTATAGTTTTAAGAAGTTCACCCCGTCGGTTTTTTCAACGATGCTAATTAATTTTTTTTTCCAACTCGAGTGACGCTCCAGACTAATCTTCACTAATCTTCGACCGTGACGTTTCAGTAAAAATTGGGCGAAATTGAGTTGGAAAAGAGAGTGTGAGGAAATATTCATTAAGGTCTAGGGTATCTAAAAAAGTTATTATATAAGCAGGTAACTGGATAAATTCGACGGTAATGAATAAGCCTTTAAATTTGTTGGAGCAACGGCATAATAATTTAGCAGAATATTAATTCTGGTGCTGCCAGCCCTCAAGCAACACAAATTAAGTCAACGATCGTTTGGCTTTTAATTTTTACTACTAGTATAATTAAAAATAAAGCATCTAAGGGACAAACGTTGAAATATAGTTTATAATTTTCGCATTATTAACATGGATGGCACATTTACCGTCTAGGAAAAGGCAACATTAGAACTTCTGGCACAGAACCACTTTCGAGGACGTCAGATGGTGAATAACCTCTCAGAGGATAGTACAACTCGCAGTATCCAGTAAGTCGACTGATTAGCAAACAGCGGGGAAAGTAGTAACATTCACATCATCATCGTACTAAATCACTCAAACCAGAGAAAACGCCGGGTGAGGACAATATATCTCCGGTTCTCTTGTAAAAGGGGAGCTGGATACTAGTCCCTCACCTGGTCAAACTGTTCAGAGGCAGTGGCGGCTCGTCAGGGGAGGCTACTATTTTTAATAAAATAAGTAGCGTTTATTATGTATTAAAATAATGTTTAAGCATCGGTTATATACTAAAATATAGCAATTTTGCAAAAAAAATATAATCAATAGTATATTTATTCATTACTTAATTTAAAAATGCAAATACATTTCCAATAATGCGCGAAATTCTACTGTACGCACTATAATAGCAAGCGAGGAGGCTAGCCACAGATTTCGCTCCGCGCCGATGATTAATGCCATGGCTGAAAGCAATGCGTCTCCGTAGGTGCACGTGCACTTTATACGGTGAATACGTATGATTGGAGGCTTGTCGCCGTGGTGAGATCCTACCCGATCGGCATGTTATCGTGCGTTATCGGTCGTAAAACATTGCTACGCAACTGCCCATGTGACTCCCAGCTCCCAGTACTAATAATTTAAGAAGCGTTGGGTGAGTTTTGTTAGGTTACGCACACAAAAAGGGTTAAAATGAACGAAATTAGAATTTGCCAAGATATTGTCCACTGGTTGGTAAGAAATTCTTTTAGTTGTTTAAACATAGAGACGAAATTACACATCGTACAAAACATTGAGAAACCACGGCCTAATTTATCTGTAGTATCTAACGACGGCAAATGTCAAAATCGTGGTTTTAGTTCATTATGGTACACAAAATGTGGTTGGTTAACTGGTTCAATTGAACGGGAAAGATTATTTTGTTGGCCATGTCTACTTTTTTGTAACCAAACCGAAACGTGGTCGAAATTAGGTTATACAGATTTAAAAAATCTACCGCGCGCTATTGAACGGGTATTCTAAGTCTAAAGAAAACATTTCATCGTTGTGCAAATTTAAATTATTTGGAAAGCAAAATATTGCTACTGCTGTAGACAGTGCGCGCAAAGATGTAATTATTGCCTATAATAATGAAGTTAGAAAAAACCGCAAAACTTTAAGAAAATTAATAGACGTAACAATATTTTTAGCATCACAAGATTTAGCTTTTCGGGGACACAATGAGACTTCAGACTCTTTTAATCGTGGAAATTATAAAGAATTACTCGAACTCTTTAGTAAATATGAACCTAGTTTTAATAAATTTGTTAGTAGTAATATTTTTTCGGGTACATCTAAATCTGTACAAAATGATTTAATAGATTATATTTCTTTTGTATTAAAACAAGAAATAGATACAGAAATTGAAGTAGCTCCGTTTTTTTCTTGGCAAGTAGATGAAACCACAGATATTTACTGTAAGTCTCAATTATCAATCATATTACATTATGTCAAAAGCGGTGAAGTTATTGAAAGATTTTTTGAGTTTTTTGACGTATCATCCGGTCGAACAGCTGAAGATTTATTGAACCTTTTATCAAATAACAGCGAAAAATATGATTTTTTTAAAAAAATTAGTCACTCAAACATATGATGGTGCATCTGTTATTGCAGGGCATTGTTACCAATCTTTCCCCTATTGGGAAGACGCGCTTCCCGCGTTTTCTAACCTTGTTAGTTGCAGCTAGCATTTTAACATGTACACGTGTTGTTTTGTGTAATTTAAGTGTTGAATTTTAAATTTTCGACCATTAATTGTTCGGGTCCGTTGTGAAATGTAAACAAAGTAACTTTGTAATTAAATTGCAATTAATTTGAAACAATCTTTATATTGATATTTAGATAAGTGTCTTTTAACATCGTAACTTAGTTACATTCAATACTTTTATAAGAAAAAGAGGAAGGCATGCTAATTGTACGCTATGACGATACGACTTCAGAACTGTTTCCAACAATGTAGCTACCAGACTCAATCTGTAAGTTTTTAGATTTAGTTACATATCAGATGATGCTGTTATTAGCACCACTGTTTCCTTGATTTGTAGATGTCACTCTGAAGAAGCCTTAATTAATTAGAAGCTTAGCGACTGGAGTCTTTTATTTCTCCTTCTGTCTCTGCCGCTGTTAGCTTGACACTGAAGAACTAATACATGGAATGAATTTATACCTGACTAACTTGGATGGTCGTAATTTATCTGATTTCCTTAACAAGATGTCAATGCCTTTACACTTATTATAAATCACCCTTTGTATAAAACCACATAAAACCGTGCTAGCACTTTCCTATTTGATACATCGGGTTTAATTTTGTTCCTATATTGCATATACCAACCAAACAGCTTATTTACATGCAGAAGAAGCAAAGCGACGCAGCAGACATTGCCAACAGGACTCTAGACGGCGCTATCACACAATTTCCCGTTGAAATTGGCAACGGTTTTCCCGTTTGCTTTGTGACTGCATTTAACATGTCGTCGCACTTCACGAGCCTTGTAATCAACCCTTTAGCTCCGCGCTTGAAGATCGACTGACTAAGAGTAGTTATATGAAATGAGGGAAGTGTTTCTTGTTTCACTTTTTGCTGCAGTTTTCAACGCATTAGGGTCTTTGATCTGTATCTCGCACTCCCTCGCATCGTGCAGTCACCGTTAAGAACCACTTGATACGTATATACGAGTGTATATACACTCCGCCAAAAAAGTATCGCATAATTTAGTTTTGAATCATAAAAGTATCGCATAATCTTTGTTTGTAGCATAAAGTTGTAAATATACTTTAATGCGCTCTAAGATATAATTTCTATGATTGTTTAAATAAAATACAGGCCAAATAAAAACAAGAACTCGTACTTGAGATTTTTATTAAAACAAGAAATTATAATTTTGGAAAGAAAAATGTCATAACAGTAGCTTTTAATACTGAGTATTGCCACCTCTGGCTCTTATGACCGCTCGCATACGGTTTGGCAGAGATTCGATTAACCTCCGTATATAAGCCTGATCCAAATTCTCCCACTCGTCACGGAGAGCATTTTCTAGTCCATGCAGGTCCGCTGGGGCAACATTTTGGGTTCGTATCTGTCTGTGAAGGAGGTCCCACACGTGCTCGATAGGGTTCATGTCTGGACTTACCGCAGGCCAATCTAAAACTGGAATACCAACATCGTTAAGGTATTCCTGGACGATTATTGCAACATGCGGTCGTGCATTAACATGAATTCGTTTCCTATAATTGGCGCATATGGTACTACATGTTCTTCTAAAATGTCCGTTATATACCTGTGGGCAGTCAGTGTACCTCTGTCTACTGGTACGACCTGTTAAACAGATGCCTCCCCAAACCATAATAGAGCCACCAGCGAAATTAGGTCTAGGTCTGATATTACACTGCGAATAGCGCTCACCGTCTCGTCTGTACACTGAGATAGGCGTATCTCAGGGTTTGTTTAATTTGGCGCACAGGCCAAATTAAACAATCCCTGCTTGGGACAATTTTTGCATAAATATACAAATCCTGATATTTTTCAATAATAAATACAAACATTTCAGACAACTATCTTCGGATGCTTTTCTGCTATAACTGTAATTTTAATATGAGGAAATTGTTATATTAATTTGAACCAGGAACCTTCCGTTTGCCGGACGGACACTGGTGTGGTTTTCACAATTTGAAATGTCTCAAATACAGATCTTAGGAAGCCGGAAGTACGGCAAATATGCAATACTGCAATTTTCTTACAGTGTGAAATCATTAAATAAAAATATATAATAATAAATAATATATAAATATAATATAAAAATAAAGTAACAGGCACATTGGAACTATCAGGGAAAGTAGGCAGATTGTCGGTATGTATACACTTTCAGACTAAGCGGCATAGGCATTGACTATAGCATCAGGTGAACTAGATTGTTGTCATTTTTAACCACTCCCGGGATGCTAGTATTACCCTACTTATTAAGTATAAATGCCCCCTTTATATATCCCAATCTCACTCAATTATATTTAATTCCAATACTTTTGCGTATTTACCTAACTTCTGAAATGGTCATCGCGTGCTCAGCCAGATGGCAAAAAGTTCCTGCGAAGGCCCAGTAATGGTGATCGATGATTTGTTTGCTCTACCCTAATTTGATTAAACGACAGTTCGGTACGTGTATTGAAACGTTTTAACCTCTCCGAAGCATGAGATTTACCGTCATTAAGCAGTATAGATGCACAATGAACGAAGAATGGAGTCGTGCGGTGTTTTTGAGCACGCAACATCGCATGTTTCCATTAGAGAGGGTGAAATGTTGACATAATACTGCGGAAAGTACGGGCAAACATAGAGAAATGCGTTTCATGAAGTCCAAATAGAAATGTAACTATTTATTTGCTTGGAGATTATCTAGCAGTAATTAATTAATTTAAGGTAACGTTTTTATTTTGCTGACGTGGTTTCCAATGGCAGTTATTTGTTCTCAATTCATGACCTTCTTCTGGAATACCCCGCGAGAGAAGTCTGACTTGAAGGTGATTTAAATAATAAAAATATTAACATTATTTATTCCTCTCGACACACACAAAACATCATCTAAAAATTATGTTACTGCGTAGTAGCTCCTTTGAATTAATAATTCCTTAGTTGCTTTTTTGAATCTTTTATAAGACATTAGTTTATAATTGTCTGGTAACTTATTTATTAATTTTATCACTACGTATTGAGGACTTTTCTACTTAATCTGTGCCGAAGAACTTCTAACGTATACTCTACACTGCGATTGTGGTAATTGTTTTTGTTTAATTTTGTCCAATTGTCAAAGTTCTCTGTAGCATACAACAGCAGTAGCCAAACATAGATACAAGGCAGAGTCATAATCGCCAATTCACGAAATAAATTCCTGCAACTAGTCCTGGCTGAATTTTGCGTCATTATCCGTATTGCCCTTTTCTGAAGTTTAAATACACAAACCATGTCCACAGACGATCCCCACGCCATTATGCCGTATACCATCACATAATGAAAGTAGGCAAAAAAATAAATTTTTAGCCCCAAAAAGTCAACCTCATGTCTCAGCCTACTTAAAGGAAAACATGGGAGTTAGCTTTTTACATAAAGTTTCTATATGATCTTTGCAGTTACACATAAAATCAATTGTTACACCTAAAAATTTTTATCTACCTGAGCTATACTGGAATGAGGTCCCTTGACAGGATCGACCTCTATCACAAAAATGTGTCTTAAATTCAATAAATACGGTTTTATTGTTGTTTAAACTGAGACTGTTATCCATAAAATAACTATTTAAAATGTTTAACTTGTCGGATCTAAATTTATATTTCTGGAGTATTTCGTAGAGACCAACAGTGAAACATCATCAGCATACATGCTAATGCTATCTGATGGAATATCATTTACGAAGATAATGTACAATAGAGGTCGCAGTACACTACCTTGAGGCACTCCTCTCTGTATTGTGCATGTACTTGATGCAACGTCACTAACCTATACGTACTGACTACGATTGCTCAAATAGGAGCCGTTCCAAAGGCTTGCCTCAAATTACATAACCCGATAACTTTTGAATCAGTAATTTGTGATTGACAAGGCCAAAAGCTTTGCTAAGATCCACAAAAATTCCAGCACACGCGTCGCCTTTATCAATGCTTTTATATAGTTCATTTAAAAATTATGTAATTGCTGAACTTGTACTACGCCCCTTTCTAAAACCATATTGATGGTCATCAAATAATTTAAATTTTTCCATAAATCTTACTAATCTATTAGCAAATAGCTTTTCTAACACTTTAATAATTTTTGCTGTTTTTAGCTGTGCTGGAAAACTCCTTACATAAACGACTTATTAATTATGATATGTAATGGCAAGATAATTTCATCGATACATTGTCTAAGAAGATCTGAACTTATATTGTTCTAGCCTGCAGATAATTTATTTTTTAAGTTTAAAATTACTTGTCGCAATTCATGTTCATTTACTGGATCCAAAAAGAATGTATGCTGGTTAGGTTGAATGTTGATATTATATCCATTAATATCATTCGTAAGAAAATCACTTATTTTTACTAAAATACTTATTGAAATATTCGGCTATTTCCCTTGGTTGGCCAGCAATACTAAAGTTTGACGCTGCACACTGAAAGTTCCTCTGACATCTCATCTATAGCAACAATATTATTAGGACTACTACTCAGCAAACTATTAATAAAAATCGCTGAACCTCCATGGATAGATGTCTCCCTGCTAAAACAGTTGACGATAGTATATCCATGTACTTTCACAGACTCGATGTCCAAAAGCCCTTCCAGTTCACCAACCTTATTACCACATTATTACTAAGACTCTGAACGTTTTGGTGCATAACAGATATTCTCTCTATGTATCGCCGACAGCCGTCCGCTCCAGCCTTATAAAAAATCCTGGTTCCTATCTTCTTCCATGCAATTCATTATTTCCACCAATTGACTACAAACGATTTCTTCAGATGAATACCATCATATGCGTAATTGCTTATTGAAACTAGATTATTAGTGCACATCATATAATAAACAATATTTGTTTAATGCATTTTCCCAGTGTATTACGAAAACGTCAATAATGTAAAAATTCCGTTTAAGTGCACCAACAAAAATTTAAGACGTATGCCTGTCTCACATAATTTTTTGCCGATATAAAATAATTATTCTTCGCATATCCGTATTTGATACCTAGAGGACGCTATTTCTGTGCTCTATAAAATTCAACTACAAACTGCTCCGAGCAGAAGATTATACATTGAACAACTCCGTCCGTAAATCTACACTCAGGATATGAATTAGACTTTTCCCTTCCCACTTCAAATATTCCGCACACAATCCTTTACTCCTTACGTGCGCGCACGCTAGATTTTCAACGATTTGCACGACACTCAAAGGTACTTTGTACTGTCGCAATGGTACTAACTGCGTGGAATACGAAACTTTGCATGTGTCGTTTTCCCAAAAAAAAAAAAAACATATGCACTCACCACTACTAGCATGCATGCACGTTCCGCGTACTCTAATGCAACTGCCGCCGCAACAGATTCGCGCGGAGCAAAGTTTTGCGTCGAGGAAATTACAGTATGGGAACCATGTCCGTAATCCACTTCGGATTTATGGGCGTTATGGGGTTAAAAGGGCGACAGGGTTGCAGTCCGCATGACGATGCAGATCTAGTTACAGAAGTTCCCTACCCGACGCCTATACAGAACGTGGTCAAGAGTAGACAATCGAGAATTGCATAATTCACCCGAATATTTCCACACCATTAGACACTAGCGTACTAGAGAGATTACAAATTACAGCGCGTAACCTAAATTGTTTTGACGCTAACATTTATCAACGTATATTCCTTATATATTGTGACGTAATTATCTCACTGGTCATTACGAATACAAAACAAAAGAATAATTACAAACCCTTATCTAAGAAACTATAAATTAGTTTACTAATTAGTTTTAAAATCAAAATTAATATTAGTGCTATCAAGAAGAAATGTGAATCATTATTTTATGTATGTTCCTTATATTTAGATAAGAAATTTTAAAAGATTTAAGAATTTAAATTTTAATTTAATAATATTATACACCGGAAGTTTCTCCGAAGGACCTGCATGAAGTCGGTCAAATTTACTCAGTTTAGAACGTAATGCAATGGCATAAGATTGTTTGGAATGTAACTCCTAGTAACTTATAGGACTATTGCCTGTTTGACAAAAAATTGAAAAGGTAGAGAGAAAATAACTTGGGTAGATAGACGCTTTAAAAATTTGGGTTGTTAAAAAGTTAACAAATATATTAATTAGAAAGAAGTAAATTATTTTTACTAAAGATAATGCCCCCATCCTTGGCTAAAACTAATGTGTTGTAGAAATTCATTCTAACAACATTTTTGGGCTAATGTTGTTTGACGTTTGAACAATTTTATTGCGCAACTGCTCTACATTAGCTGGTCTAATGTCTTCATTGCCATAAATTATTTGTTTCAAATAACCCCAATAAAAGAAACCAAGGGGGGATAAATCTGGTGAACGTGGCGTTCATTTGATATTTTCACAATGAGTTCCGATCCATCGATTAGGAAACTGTTCACTTAAATAGTTTCGGACAGCCATTGCATTATGGGCAGAGCAACCATCTTGCTGAAAGTAGATGTTTTGCATATTTATGTCGGGACGTTGCTGTACAGTACGTAGAATGTGGGTGTTCAGTAATTCTAAATATGCATTTGCGTTCAAATTGCCATTGATAAAAAAAGGCCCAATAATATGGTTGTTTAACAACCCTGCCCAAACATTTACTTTTTGCTGTTGCTGACTAGATGAACTTAAATATCTGTGCTTGTTTTGCTTGGCCCAGTATGTTGTCACAGATGAATTGTGACTTCTAACCAAAGGAAAAGAAGATTAATCGGTAAAGATAATATTGTTTACCAAATTAGCATCTCGGTTAATTAAATCACTTAACTTTTCACAAAATTCCATACGCTTAAATGCGTCGTCGTGAAATAATTGTTGGTATTACATATCTCACCGAATTTGCGGCAATCACAAGATTTTGCGACAACATTTCGTTACCAACAACTTAGTTTTAATTTAACCGTTATTTTTTCATTCTGACCAACGTAAAAAGTTTCTAATTAAGGCGGAAAATAGGATGCGGATAGAAATGGGAATAAATCTCTATATTTTAATCAGGAGTCGTTTAGTTTTATTTCTCCGGAATATTTCAAACGTTTTAATATTTTTATATTACAATATATTATTACGAGGACTATAGGATGGTCGTAGGAGTGAGGAGAGAGCGTGTAAGGGACGCCATTAACTTTATTATCGTAAAAGAATAAGAAAAAATCACACCGCATACTTACACTCCTTAATAGACTTGGAAAGTTTCCCCATTTTACTATACCCGTCAGCGTTTTACCGCTGTTCGACTCAACCAAGCGAACATTTTCTCTAAATTTACCTTAAATGTATTGCCCCTTCCCTCCTAACTTCACACACACACACGCATATATACTAGCCCTTACACATGTTCAGGAAGGAACGGCAGCATTTGATAACCCACCACATCGTACGGGTAATGAATTTTATATGCGGCAAAAAATTAGGCTCCCCTAAAAAGGTTTACGGTTGTAAAATTCGACCGTAAAAATTGGGGAGTTATAATAGTAAAGTTGAATGTCTGGGAAAAAAATTCGCACGAAAGCGTTTTAAAGAAGAGATATTTCCATTAATTTGTAGAGTGGTTCGTGTATGCGAACAAATTTTCACAGTTTTTGTTTTATACAGTGTATTTGAAAAGTCTGGAAATATCAATTAAATCTACACACTAAAAAATTTTAGTAAATTTACCAGGATTTCTGCTAAAAGTTCCAAGAACATTTGGGGGGAAATCACCAAAAATTGGGTAATTTTATGTTTTTTTACAAGACATAACCATTATACCCTTAGTATAACATTAAGTATTTCTTCTACCAATTTTCGAATGCACAATATATATAATATAGTTAGCCTTTTTCATACTTTATTTTTTATATTCTCTTCAAATAGGTAATTTTAAAACCTATATTTTACACACATTACACATTGCACACTAAGATACTAATTTATATCTAGGCATTCATTTTTCATCAATGTTTACGATCTTGTAGGTATATCAATAATGAAAGAAGATCAGTTGTTTGTTGGAGTTCCTCCAACGCTACATCATGAGGACGCATCCTAAGAGCTCTTGTTGACGAACGTTTTTTTACCGCGTAACGGTCCGATACAAAACGTTAGTCCTTGTAGACGATTCGTTTATTTAACGGAAACGCTTCCGTTGCCTACAATTTTATCTTATCTCCTCAGTGCCAAAGGAGAAACGAGTGAAATTACAGAGTTGTTAATGGCTGTGGTAGATTCCAGTTATAATTATATTTTTATAGATGTTGGTGCGTATGGCAAAAATGTGATTCAGCCGTATTTAAAGAAACAGAATTTTGGAAAAGACTATTGAGCAATAGCTTAAACGTACCTCCATGTACGTATAAATTAGGAACAGACTGCGAACTACCTTATGTATTTGTTGGTGACGAAGCTTTCGCTTTGCAGGAACATTTACTTCGGCCTTTTGCTGGCCATCAAATCGATGAAATCAAAAGGATATTCAACTATCGTCTGACAAGAGCAAGAAGGTACGTGGAATGTGCATTTGGTATAATGACGAATTTTGCATCGGCCATTTCACTTAGCAGTCGACATAGTTAAAACTTGCTGTTTGTTGCAAAATGTTATTCACAAAAAGAAGGAATTATTAATAAAATAACTGGTGATTCATTACCAACTTGCTCCAATTCCAACCTACGCGACATACCTCATTCAAGTTCTGTAGGAGATAGTTTTACAGCAAATATGATACGCAATAAATTTGCGGAGTATTTCATGACACCAGAAGGGAGATTACCGTGGCAGAATCAATATGTTTGAGAAGTACACTTCAATAAATAATGTAAACTTGCCAAAAAATAAATTATTTTTTTCTTTATCAGATAATGTCTCAAATTGCTCATGCAACATTATGCATATTTCCTTCCATGCCGTAAAATTAAGCTGCTGATTTTTGTAACTCTCTGTGGTCTTATCCCACAGTACTGGTCTATTATCAACAAGAGTAATTAGCAAATCCATATCAATATCGTGATCGATATTTCAGTAGAAATTGTGGTATCTAATTATGTTCAGCAGCAATAACGTCTGTCCATCCAGTGTCGTTAACAAACTCTCATAAACTAGCGTAGTTCACTGCATCGGGCCGATTAGCGTTGCGCCGAGGGGCGACGGTTGTGTAGCCGGCGCATATATAGCCCCGGGGGTTGTCCGGTGCGTGAGCAAACCTTCGTACTTACCTAAAGAGCACTGAGCAACGGACAACCGTCCGTTTTAAAAACCGGAACGTTGGCCGTTACCGTCAACAAGAGCTCTAATGCGCCGGCTCCAACAGCAGCCTTTTTTCACACTCGAAAAAGAAAGTTATAAGTTTAACGAAATAGTCGAGTACCATCTAAGTGTATTATTGTTATTATTATTATAAACATTGTTTTTTATATTTGTTAAATTACCTGTAATATATATTTATAATGGTATCGCAGTGTCTATGTTAATTTTATTCCTTGATTAAAATCAGATACTTACTCGATTTTACTCGTGGAAAGGTATGTGTGTTTTATCAGCATTTCCGTAGTACTTGAATTTGCAAATAGGAAAGTAAGTGATGGATTTACAAATATTTTCACATTTAGGACAAACAAAATTTGTAATATACGAAGTGTAACATTAACGAAAAACTTGTGAAAGAAATTCTATATGTTATAAAGGAATGATCTTGGCAAACTATTTTCATAGGAATGGATTTTCCTACTTATAAAATTCAGTAGCATCGGAAAAATACCTACACGTAGTAAACTTCATCGGTAAATTACAAATTTTGGTTTTTCCTGTACAAAATTCCTTTATGTATGTTTAGGAATTTTCCTAGATACATAGTAAAGCTCCATATGAAATTTCCATGCTAAACGATTTTTACTAGGGACCTTTTTTTATCATAAGAAATTTACCCAGTAAATTTTATTTTATTTAGTATTTTTCCATACACTAGTAGTAAATTTCCTTGGTGTATTTTTACATCAAAGTAGTTTTACTCGCACAAGTAAAATACCTGTACGGTTTCGGGGTAATTGAATTTTACCAAATCTTCGTTAAAGTATACCTTTTGGTGGTATAAAGGTGATCTTTACAGTAACTTTGAAATACACTGAGAAACTTACTAGTCATAATATCAATAATCTACACTTATTGCGTTAATTTTCATTGACAGAACGAAATATCTTATTCCTATGATAAAATATTATTTACAATCTTTGTTTAAGGAATAACAGGATTCATTAGTGAAATACCCTATTTTTGGTTCCATGTAGTTCTGCTGAAATAGTTTTGTTGTCGAAATGAAAAAAATATTGAGTGGCACACAATCGTTTGAGAAATTAAATGAGGATCCTATATCAAGAATTCATAGTCATGTTAATAAAAAAGTCAAAAACTGGTTTGAGACAAATTCAACAAGTAAACTCACATGTACTAAAAACTTACTACCTATTTAAATGATACAAACCAAGCATGTCTCTAAGATCAATAGTTCAATTACTCGAAGCCCAACACATGGCGAAATTTTCAGCCAAAATCATCAGTAGAATCCTAGGCAAAACAAAATAATATATAAGAAGTACATGGAACTTGATAAATTTATAGAAGCAACAACATTATTGTCAGCAGTAATTGCCAATCTGGTAATGGAAGAGTGAAATAATAATGTTCAAAATCCGAACCTTGCGATACTCCTAAAAAAAAAACTTTGTTTGTCTTTGTAGCATAAAAGCGAATTTTGCGTTGCTTGGCTGGTGTCGGCAGCAGGAAGTCATGTCGCCCGTTTTTCAAGCAATTTAAAATGTTAACTTTCCCTAGTATCTACATATTAGACAGTAACATACAATACATTTCACATATGCACGAATGCTAAATTAAATCATATTCCTATTGGGATACAGAAGTTTCCACTTTAACTCTAAATATATAATACGCATTAATATGTCCCAAGAGTAAATGTATATACATTGTACATCCAATAATACCCAATATATATTTTAACAAATTTCCTATATAGAATTAACTAGTAAACCACTCTAACCCAATTTGTATTTACTATTGTCGCATAGTATATACTCCCGCTTTTACATAGTTATCATAAACGCATCCAAGTAACACTAACAGCTTTGCAAATGCAATCGCAATATTATTATATTAAACGCAAATGTTTTGTTTAATCATGAAAAACATTACTAACAACAGTAATAATACCATGTTTTGCATGATTAAACATTTTAATAATGCAATTACAATAGAACGCTCAACATGCACTGAAAACTTTAAAGCGTGCAAATCTGTGAAATAACAGTAAAAAGTCCTGCTTAAAATAGATCGTATTTTTTTTTATTAATTATTTTACAATATACATAGGTAAATAATAATTTCTTAGTTTCTTTTGTAGCCAATTAAATACACGGTGTTCAGAAAGAGGAAAGAGTATAAATTCGATAAAGAAAAAAACACTACAAGTCAGGAAAATGTAATTTTTATTTTTAACCTTTAGATAAAGTTTCTGAAAATTAAGTGCCAAAGATTGTTGTCGAAATGTTAACCCTCGCGCTGCTGGCACTCCTGCAACCGAACACGTAAATTAGCCACCACCACGCGTCTACACATCTCTTTGGAAGCGGCGGCCATTTCAGTGCGGATTTCGTGCTTTAATTGCAGTAGAGTTTGTGGTCTGTTTACGTACACTTTCTCTTTAAAGTATCCCCATAAGAAATAATCAAGGGGTGTAAGATCGGGGCTTCTCTGAGGTCAGTTGATGGTGCTTCGACTAGAGATCACTTTTTCCGGGAGAAATTGATTGACAACCTCAAGTGATTGGTTTGAGGTGTAGCAAGTGGCGTCATCTTGTTGAAACCATGTTTCCTCATGAAAACTTTCAAACTCCTGCAGTTGTGGTACCAAAACAGTTTCTTAACATATCGCAATACCGTTCACTGTTTAGCGTAAGTGCTTGCTTTCGCCGGTCTTCAAAAAATAAGGCCCAATGATGCCATCACCAGATATGGCAGCTCAAACAATAAGTTTTGGACCATGTAATGGTCGTTCATGTTTCTGTTTTGGATTTTCCTCGGCCCAGTAGCGGCAGTTTACGTTTTCTGTTTACGTGACCATTTAAATGAAAGTTCGCTTTGTTACCTGCTACCCTTGTTTATATATCTTATAGTTATTCAACCGAGCTGCGTAAGGTGCTGATATCTGGCGGCGATAGTATAAAAGTACTGATGAATGAAATTAAATACCGCCAAATATTCATTGGAATGCGAGCTATGTTGGTTACAGATTCTGAAATAAACTTGGCAGTTAATAACAAAGTAAAACCAATCAAAATTAAGAAATTACAATGCAACATTATTAAAAAAAATTAATGGGCACGCCAAACCTGACACGCCATCTGAACGCCATCCAAAGGTACTTCAAACCGGTTGAATAACTAGATATATATAAACAAGGCTGCTACTCATGAATACTGGATATTTATATTCATTTTCCCCATCAAGATCATATTTTTGAGGAAATTTATAGCACTAATTGTTAAAATTACTTGCGTTCTATACCCACGCTAACAGTTTTTTTTTCTTGCATTCAATTTTCTTAACAACTCCTTGTTTTTTCTATAGCTCTCCTTGAATCTATATATCCTGTTGTTTCGAACGCGTTCCCAAGAAAACGTCAAACGAAGCTGGGAAGCACTTGATATTTTTTAATTGTTTATTACGCTGAATAGTGGTTTTTATTCATTAATGTTTGTTATTTTGCTTTAATAACACATTAAATGTTAATAATTCTCTTATTTTTAAACAAATTAACTTGACAACTGATTACAGATATCTGCCAACCTTACTTTTTCTGTTTCTGGTATTCTGCCAGTAGATGACTCTAGCTTGACAAGTGAAATATTAAAAATGGATTTGTAAAACATAATTCAACTCAAAGTCTAACTTATTTTAATACACAACAATCTCAAATAATGGATTTTAATTTGTAAAGTTTTGAAATTAATATTTTCTCTTAACAAAAAGGAATCAATGAGTACGTTTGCATTTTCCTTGTTTGTATTCTGAATTCTGTGTTTGTATGTGTGATATGTTTTCATATCACACTATCTATCTATGAAACTAGTGTTTTAATATACTCTTATGTTAATTTTACAGGAATAGTTTTTTCCTAAATACTATCTATATATTACTGAACTACAACTTTTCCTACTGCAATCTCAGATGCAAATTCTCATATATATTTCCATTCATTCACTGAACCGTCCAGTTATTCATTTTGGGAACATTCCCGCTGGCTCGCGCGCTTTTCAAACCGACATTAACCGCATCCACTCTTTTAGCCGGATGAAATTATGCTTCGGAATGCGCTAAAACCGTAAGTCCATTAAGCGTGGAGTGGGCCCTTCCTGACCAGTTCTAACTGGAAGTGGAACTGCTTTCCCTCGTCTGCAATAAATATGTAAATTACGCCCGACGGCTTAAGCTCTTTTACCAACGTAAAAGTTTAATGTAGTTCCCCGCAGTATAAAAGCTGTATTAATGGCCCAATGTATCTAGGTACTACATGCATCTAGTATGTATAAGTGGGTGAATTAAAGGTGTAACGAGCTTGGCTGCTATCGATTTTTCGACAGTCTAACGACATCTGCGGTAAGATAAATCCATTAACGTAGTCGCCTGTTAGGATGAGGGAATCGAAAGCAGTCCCCAGTTGCGGGTTTGTAAACGATTGTGGTTCGCGGTTAAACGTGTTGCTAGCGACCACTGTTCGTGATCATACTAGGATAGACTTGATTACGTGTCGCGTGACTAGTTTTAAGCGCTTTAAGTTTTAGTAACCACAAAATACGATGTTACGTCTAAAAGACGTATTTTCATTAGAAAGATTTGCATTACAATAAGACATTTCTATTAGTGAAAACGTAAATAATAAGACAATACTCATTTGATAAATAAATAGCGCAATAAAGTGCCATGCGTAGCAGTGATTTGTTTTTATTCATGCTTATTTTTATATCGAAGCATTAAATATTCTAAACTATAAATTTCAGCGACAGAGCTCATAAACAAAATTAAAAGAAGAAAAAAGAATGAAAAGGCGTGTTTAAAGTCAACAATCAAATAAAATAGCAAACATTGACTCTAACAATCCTGACAAAAGTAACTAGAAGTACCTAATCCCCGCTAAATAGCATATTATTGAAAAAATATTCATATTCGGGATATTTATTAATCATTAATTCACAAAATTCTAAATAACTAAAAACACAATAATGGTATGTAGTAATAATTTGTTCTCTACATAATTATTTTTCTGTTGAAGTAATAGATAACGTAACTGATAATAGATTTCCGTCACAAAATTCATCATAACCTCAAGAAAAATAATTAATGGTATTTTATTTTCTAAAGTCAATAACTTAGCAAACGGTTTGGCAAATGATTTGGCAAACGGTTGCAAGTGATTTGGCAAACAGTTTGACAAGTGATTTGGCAAACGGTTTGGCAGATCACTTGGCTAATGATTTGGCAAACGGTTTGGCAAATGATTTGGCAAGCGGTTTGGCAAATGATTTGGCAAACGGTTTGGCAAATGATTTGGCAAACGGTTTGGCAAATGATTTGGCAAACGGTTTGGCAAATGATTCGGCAAACGGTTTGGCAAATGATTTGCTAAACGGCTTGGCAAATAATTCTTGCGTGCTTTCTAAGGTTTCTGTCTAAACAGTCCCTACTACATACGTGTTCATATTGGGTTAAAAAGACATCCCCACCTCTTACTAGTTCTTTTACGCATACAGCCCCATACGATCCTAAAATCTTGAAGTCGCAAAATTTTTTTATATACACGTTACCTTTCAAATGCCTAACTAATAAACCGAATATAGTTTTTCCCAAATTCTCAGAGGATATTCATTTCAATAATTTTGAATTTAATGACATCGCCCAAAAATTTTCTACAGATATTCACATATTTACTGACGAAGTAAAAAATTCTATTGGTGTCGGATGTGCCTTTATCGTACCTAATAAACAACTTTATAAAAAGTTCTCACTGCCAAAAGATGCGACTGTTTATACAGCTGAAGCAACAGCGATAAGAAAAGCTATGGAATTAATTTGCCAAATGGAGGAAGACTCTTTTACGATCTTCACCGACTCCAAAAGTGTTTTGATGAGCCTTCAAAATTTTAGTTTTTCGTCATCCCAAATGATTGGAGAAATGCTACTAATAGATTTCAGCATAAAACAATATGGCAAATCAATAAGATACGTTTGGATTAAAGGACACTCCAATATTTATTATAATGAAAAAGTAGATAGTTTGGCAAAAGCGGCATGTGGTGAGAAGATCTCAGAGGACATTCTACTTCCAGATAGCGACTTCTTCGGCACTTACAAAAAAGATATTCGTAATGAATGGCAGATTCAGTATTTCAATCTTTACAAAGATAAGCCAACCAATTATTTTATGCTCTTTCCAAATTTTAGAACTGCTCGTTGGTATGATAAAACTAGAGTTACAAAGAATATGCTGTCGCAAATTTTAAGACTTTCATTTAATCATGGAAGATTTCCTGCGCATTTGTATAAAATCAAGCTAAAAGAAAACAATAACTGTAATTTCTGTGAAATCGAGTGCGGTGATGTCAATCATATTATCTTGGGTTGTAGCAAACACTTAGATAAAATCAATTTATTCCAGTTAGACCTATTAAATATGGGTATTCAGTTCCCAATTAACATTAATCATCTGATATCGTTGGACAGAAAAGAGATCAATTCAAAAATTTATTGTCATATGAAAAATATAGGTTTTAATATTTAGTTTAAGTCTTTCCTTTGTATTACTATCCTATGTGGGTTCTCCCTTTGTTCCGTTGGCCTACCTGTTTGTTCTAAGTCGCCCGATCGGCCCCGGGTGTGAAGCGTGTCTAATGTTTTTTCCCTTGTGTTCATACGGGTTGCCAGGTTTTTGATTTTTTTTTATTATTATTTTTATTTTTTATTTTTTATTGATATATATTGGTATATATATATAAAATTTGTACGTGGCTAATGGCTAACGCCAAGGCCAATAACAACAACTACTACTAGTCCCTACTACAGTAGAGAACCCTTAAATTACAGTAAGCTATTCTGATGAGATGTGAGACATGTTCTTTAAACCGCAACTTATAATCAAGATATAAACCGAGATTATGGGTGCATTCAGAGTTAGTTAATATTTTGTCGGAAATAGTAATCCTAATTTTGTCTATAATCGCTAACCTTTGCCCAGCACGACCAAAAACCATGACTGTAGATTTACTAGGGTTCACTAGAAGAGAATGGTGCAAAGATTCTAAAACTATGCACAAGATGCGAAAGAATAGATCAACTGGGTGTCATCAGCATACATGTGATATTTGCAAAACCTAAGACATTTGATGATATTAGAACTATAAATAGTGTACAAAAGTGGTCCAAGTATGCTTCCTTGTGGAACAAAGGACTTTATAACGAAAAGCACTTATAACGATCCCCCATAAGTCACTTGCTGGGTGCGGTTGCTCAAATAAGAACGACAAAAGTTGATAGTATTTTCTGAAAACCCAATGTAGTGTAAAATAGAGAGGAGTATAGCATGATTAAGTGTGTCAAAAGCTTTTGAATAATCAAGAAGAATCAATACAGTAATTAAATTGTTATCAGTAGCAACAAATATCTCGTCGGTAACGTGTGCCAGTGCGGTGGCGCAACTATATCCAGAACGAAAACCCGACTGTTGCTTTGGCAACGCCGGTACCACATGTAAGTAATGACGAATTTGTCGATCCACAATTCTTTCAATCAGTTTAGATAGAAGAGGTAAAATAGATATGGGTCTGAGATCGTTAAAACTAGTAGGTTGATTGACGGTTGGAATTGGTATGATAATACTGTTCTTCTAACCGTCAGGAAATCCACCCTCCAGTAGACATGTATTTACAAGATGTGTGCCAACAGGCAACACTAACGGACAACATAAAGTTATCATTTTAAGAGAGATTTTGTTAGATCCGAGTGTAGTAGACTTCAATGATAGAAGCGTGGACTAAATTACTGCAACTGTTGTTATTTCAAAAGAAAAACGGTTGTCTGTTAATGCGCTATTACTGTAGACATTAATAAGTTCTTCATCTGCGTCTGAAGAGGAATTAGAACTGATAAAATATTACGGAGTGGAGATGTTATATATAATCGTATATCTGATACTCTCACCTAGCAGAACAGTATGCGTATACATCGACTTTGTTGACTCATAGAAACCATATTTTCATCCTACGTTTACTCATATTACGGAAATCGACAGGTTAAAAGTGAGCTCTTAGTGTATATAATTTTCACGTGTCAATTATGCAAACCAGTTTAGTAATTAGTGTTTATTAACCATTAATTTTCAAGAAGGCAACTTAGCTCCCTTCACAGTTCTGCCAGAATCTCGAAAACAAGGTATTTTGTTGAAACACGTAGGAAACAAAGCCATTTCAGAGTCCCTCGAACTACTTCATCGAGTTACAGTTTCATCCCTTCACTTATATTCCGCACTTAAACTATTACTCATTCCCCTTTGACGAAAAATACGATTAAAACGGTAACAATCTGAGGATAATCGTCGATTAACTACACGTACATGCAACCAACGCCTTCAATCCATCGTTATCTTCATTGTAGACGTGTACCGTCACCACTACGGTAAAGTGAGAGGCCACCGGCACATCTCGACAGGACAAAGGCGGAGACATCGTCCAAATGGAACATACGAACCCGAACCGCAGAATCCCATCTACTACACGGAACGGGGAGTCACCGAGGATGAGGACAACAGCAGCGGCAAGGCCAGTTCTCAGGATCCACGACTATCGTTGGAAGATCAACAGCGAAATGGTCAGCAAATATTTTTCCACAGCCTGAATTACACTGTAGTGCTGGCTCAAACAAGGACCACCGCCATCTTGCACTGCGAAGTGACAAACATCGGCAATAACACGGTAACGAACGATTTTGGTTGTAGATGGCGTAGTTATATAGCTGCAATTGTGATTGGTATCCTGTCCTGCGCATAAGGAAATGGGATTTAAACGAATTCTATTTGCGTAATTCTATCATCATCTTTATATGATACATTGCCAATAATAATTATCCATATAGATGTATCAAGAATCCATTTTATCTAAAATTTTTATTGAATTTCGAATTGTTTATATGTTACAATTTTATTGTCTTTGTTATGTCATATTCTTCATATTAAAGTTAAAAAGTTTTTGAAACTACAACACAGCAAATTTTATTTTTTATTTGTGTACCAAGACTAAAAGGTGAGGTATTTTTTCGACCGACTTAAGATTGCAGGCGAAGACGGAAAAAAAAAACACTTTTTGGCAATAGTAAGTATACAGAAAAACTTTAAAGCCGGCCTTTTTATAAAAGTTGGAAGTTTGTTGCATTGTTATTTGTGATTTATTGATGTAATTATTTATAACAACTGATTGTACATATTTGTGACTCCTCCAAACACATTAATATTTTCCTGTTTTGCACTTGAAATAATTCCAGCATGTACTTAAACTCATGCCAGAATTGATAATTTATTGGAGTAGGAGTCTTCAACATAATTTTCAGCTGCCGTTGAAGACCGCCACCCTCCATGACGCGCCAAAGTTAATACATCAGCACCTGGGTCAGCTAACAAAGATGGCTGACGTTCTTCTAAAGCAATGTCGTGTTTTGCTGCTTATATTTGGAAGATTTGAATATTTACCAATAATACTTGGCACATTGCCAAAGTATGTAGCCTAACAACTTGATTACAGCATTTGCTGTTTCGATAGGAAATTAAGGAAAAATGTTTTCTGATTTATGTAAATAGATCAAATCAAAAAAATTAATGCGCATCCTTGTAGGGTAAGGTCTTTTTTTATTCTCGGTGGCTTATGGACCACAGCTCCGCTTCGGGCCAAGAACTGCCACCTCGAATAAAAAAGTATATTTATCTTTACTCGGAACGCAAATAACTATCCATATTTTTTTATGATTATAACTTGACTCTTGATATTATAGGCACAAAAGATTAACAACAGCAGATAGGTATAATAAGCATACAGATGGTCATAACTGGATTTTTTTTTTTTAATATGTTGCACCCATTATTTTTTAATGAAACTTATAGGAGTCATAGTATATATAATTAGTAATATTTTGTATTTTGTTGGGATTGTCACTCTGAAGGAACCATAAAAGGCATAATTTCAAATACATATTTCAAAATAATTTTTTTTTGATTTTATGAATGAAAATTTTTCGGAAAAATATGTAATATACTATGGTTCAATATCTAATAGATGGCGGCAGCGCCATTTTTTCTAAAGAGAATAGTTTTCTAGGAAAAAAAAAGTTAAAGATAGGTCTGTTTGGGGCACATTTTTCTGATTATTTCAAGGTCAGTGGGGAGTCAGGGCGTCAAATACCCCTATATTACCTTCTTATGACTTGTCAGTATCCATGCATAACTTTTTTCAAAAATCCGTTCTGGGGGCCAGTTCACCATGCTTATTCGGCTAGACTCTTTCATCTGTAACTGTTAACATTCTTGGTTTGCCTATTTTTGAATTAGGTATTTTAATTATAAAGATATCATTTCCATTATCTATAAGTATCATCAATGTTAATACTTCGCTACTCCTGAACTCCGGACGGCGTCATGCCCCAGATGTCACTTAGCTGATGGTTCCTTCATGAAGGTTGTGTCGTTTCAGTTACAGCTACCTTTTCCCGTCTATACGTACAGTACGTACCTACCTGTACGGACATGTTTCGAACGTTACGTGGCCGAACTACACGTGTATCTAAAATACGCACCGTACGTGTATTGTTATTCACGTGAAATCCGTACGCGAGAGTTCCTTTTTTTTCTACAATGTATATTCACGTACCGTACGTGAATTACGAAAGTGCGTGTAGTCCGTGTTTTAAGTCATGTGAAGTTCGATGTCCGTGCTTTATCACGTGAATTATAAGGAGAACGTTCGGGTGCACAGGTAGTTTAATTCACGTATCAAAACCGTAGCTCTAGTTTCATTGTTCTTGTTTTTCTTGAACCCCAATTCCTTACCTACTCCCGTACTGTGGTTTTGCACACTCCTAGAATAGGTTCCCGGCGTATTAATGAAGCCACCCACAGTAAAGTAACTTTATTGCGACCTACCAGGTTGTTCAGTTCTTGAATCTATTCCGAAGTCAGTCTTGATTGTATCCTAAGGTTCACCGATGTCCTCAGTATCGCCTGACTGTAGGTTGCAATGTAGTTCCGTTTATATTTATTAGTCTTTTGATTGATTTCAGTTGCACAATGCAATATTGAGTATGCCCCTGCTTGAAAGATATTGGCATGTTCTCCTAGTGTAATTGTGATCATTGTATTTCTTACCTCACTGTAAATTCCAGCTCCAACCCAGTCTCGGCTTTTGTTTCGTCTTTAATCAAGATGAGTTTATCGAGCCCGTCTCTGTAGTGGAATTTATTCGATGCGTGATTCCCACTTCGAAATTTCTGTTGAATAGATATGTCGAAATGTGGTTGTCTTCCAGATTATGGGACGATTTTGTTGTACTCCAATCTTGCATATCAGCCATTTATCTTAGGAGGGAGGTCTAGGAGGCATTCCATTGACGCTGCAGGAGTAGTCCTCATCACTCTTGTTATTCCTAAACACACAAGCCTTTGTATCTTGCCGAGTTCATTTATATCAGTTTGCTGCTGCGTCTTTGGCCACTATATCAGAGATGTATAAGTGACCATGGATCTGACCATGGATTGACATCTAGAGACGTCACTCAAGATTTACGTATTGCAATCACTTAAGCCAATAAGTTCTTTGCATAAAATTTACTCACGGACGAATCGTATTGTGGTCATTTTCCTTACCCTGCAAGAAAGGAATAAATATGGAGTTTCCACTCACTATATTCATCAAATATATTACCAAACTTGGGTAAATTATGTTGATTACTAATTCAGAATTTTACATCAAATACTCTGCTATTAATGCGAACTAAGATAAACTATACTATGCTAACACTTTTGCTACTAGTTAGAACTACTTCAAACGATTAAGTTCAATATTTCAACAGGACAATTAAAGTAATTACGTCCCAGTACTCGTTCAACTATTCCTCAAACCTACATACCCGGAATAATTATAAGAGTTATGCGATAAGAGTCGCCCAACTTAGTAAAACCAACAAACTTCCAATATATGCTCTGGTGAACGCGCCGAAGCTGGGTAGTTAACAACTTATCTTAACGAGATCTTGCCCGGCGCTAGCACAATTGTAGTCGACTGGTATGGGAAAAGCGCATAATCGAGTATTTTGCTCTTTAGCTTGGGTTTGTGCTCTCCAATTACAGTACTCAAATTATAATAATACTAATACAACACGGAGGAACAAGAATTTAAGTAACTGTGTTAAAAGTTCACTATATAATATAAGTTCATTTCACCATAGTGTCTGGTTCTAGTAGGTAGTTATAAGGTGAAATTAAATTTGTTTCACGTTTGACTGATACAATTTGACGAGGTGTTTTTTGATCACGGAAATGTTGATTTATATTGCTTTGAGCAAATCCATAGAAAGTACCTATAAAACATAATTTAAGTCTGTAACCTCCACTTCTATAGATGCAGCTAACTATTCTATGTTTGATGAAATCACCGTTGTATTTTTCTATAGGTCACATGGAAAAGAAGACGCGATTACAAGATCCTCACTTTTGGAATGTTGACCTACAGCAGCGATAGTCGATTCTTCACTAGGCCAGAAAAGAATGGAAAGGTAAGAAACTAGTTTAAATTTTCTGATGAGATGTTAAAAGCAAGTATACCATTTTAAAAAAGGGTTTAATAAACGTTTGATTGCCTAATGTTCTGTCATTTGTATTAAAAATAAAAATGAATAAATAATTAATTCATTCATTTATTATTATTATTAAAGGTAAACAATGTCCTATTTCATTACTGTATTTAGTTAGTAATTCTCAATACACCTTAAAAAGCTCTGCATTTACTGTAAATAAACATTCGGTGTTTGAAATTAATTTTACTGACTCTTTGATTAATCTACACTCCAGAATTTAGGTACTTCCAGTAAGAATGTTTTAGTTTAAGTAAAGCATTCAGTAAGTTCAATAAAGTTTTTATTACGGGTTTCAAATGAAAAGAAACTCGTGAAGCTGTGCTGCTATTGGCGGCATTTTTAAAGAACGTAATTTCACTGCGCAAAATAAATTACAAAAATTGTTAGGTATTGCAAAGAATAAAGGTTGTTTATTATTATTATCATAAAATTTGTTTATAAAATTGAGTGAGGGGACTGCAATAACGTTTATGTTGGACAGACAAAGCGGGCTAGATTTAACCCTTAACCACCGTAGTACAATTATTGACACACATTCACCGCGGTACGGTCATGGTGACCGCCAAAGTTTTCCGTTTTAAAAAAATTGCGAAATATGATTTTTTTTATTTTAGTTATTTTTAATAGCTTCAATAATATTTTATAATTCAAGAATAAGAAAAAAAATTAACAAATGGCCTTCGCCAAAAAACTTAACAGAACTCTTAAAGAAAAATTATATGCTTATCTAATAAAAATAAATTTACAAAAAAATGGGGGATAGCAAAAAATTGCAGCACCTCAGCATATTATAAATTAAGTACACATTTTTTACATAGTTTTGAAGCACATCTAAGCAAGTTGGTTTATGACACAACATACATAAATAAAACGTCTTTCTCTTAATTTTCGAGGGACAGGTGTAGCATGTCTTGCGCTTTTTTTAATTTTTCCTCTCCTCTACCTTCGAGATCTCCTCGGTAATACCTAAAATTCTCCGCAATTCACATTTTAATCGAACGCTTTTTTACTTTTTGCTCAAGGTGAGGCCACTATGAGTAACCATATGCCATCTTTGTATGCGGCGACTTAAATGCTTATCACACTTCTCATCAAGTGCATCCGACGGTGACGCACAGCGGTCAATGAGAGGAAAAAACCTATAATTTTTATTTTCTCTAAACATGTTTTTATTTTCAGTATGTCTTTCTTAATAGTCTGCTACTATATTTACAACAAAAGCATATCAAATTTTGCTATACATGATTTACAATCAGAGAAATAATGTCGATAATTGATCGGTCTAGTATTTCTGCTGGCACTTATTCGCCTTATGTCGCTATTTACTGCACAAAATTTAATATAAATTTGTTTATTTATGTTTATATTCAATAGTATTCCCGTTGAATGTAGTCGCTCACCCCCTCATTATAATTAACAAATGAAAATCTTGGAAGAAGATACAAAATTAGCTTTTAAAATCTAAATTGGGCACAACTTTTGTGCGCCATCGAGCGCCGTGTCGGGAATGGTTTTGAAATATCCTGTAGACTTCTAACTAAAGATTAAAGTCATTTTCAGGTGCGGAAACCTGCGGAATGCCTTCTTAGTTTACATTTTTCGGTAAGATAAATCTCAGTGACGCACAAATTCAATTTGTTATGAATAGTATCTCTTTACGTAGGGACATACAGTTTTTTGTGAGCTCGGATTTCCATGAACAAAAAATTTAACAAATACAGAGGGATATATATGCCACGTTTTTTTTTTTTAAATATACTTAAGAAATACTTAGTTAGAATTACAGACAAATTTCGTGTGAAACAAAAACCAAAAGCGCTCGATTTACACGAAGATGTTAAAAAACTATTGCTTTAAGTTATTTTTCGATTTAAGTAGTAAATTTATTAATACTAATATGAATACTTATATAATAAAACGAGTTTAGTTCTGTCAAATCTACATTTATTTACTTCTTAATATTATTTTGCGAAATGTTTTACTCGTTAATCGAGCATCTTCAGGCAAAAAACGTCAATGACTTGAATTCACAAAAATGATAAAACGTCAAAACGTGTAAAATGATGTATCATAAAAAATTTTGTAATACTGAACGAAATATAAAATATGATGATTTATACATTCATTTTATCTATATTTCAAAATTATATGTATTATTTTTCTTAATGAAGTGTCCTTTTACATTTAATTAATAACCAAAAATTACCTTGACTGTTTCTTAATCAAAACGGGTTTGCTGCATATCACTCGTATTGAGAAATTTTCTAAAATACATTCAAATATTTTGAGAAATTTGGTAATATGAATGTCTATATAGATCCTATAAATAAACGTATGAAAGCACAAAATATCGAAATTTGTTGTAGTTTTTAATCGCAAGTAGTTTCTTTCGCATTCGCCGAGTTCCGGACCAGTGCGCGACGTATTTTATATTTAATCTTTTTCTCTTTTATATAATACAAATCCCTTATATTTAATCTCATTACACTGAAAAAATCATTTAAAAATTCCAATTCTATAAAAAGTTACAGACTTTTTTCCGCAAAAGCGCGTTTCTAAACCACTGTGCAAAGCCTCCCTTCGTTAGGTTGTAAAAAGATATTATTTCTGGTTTTCCAGTCTCCTCATCAATGGGTTTTGCGTGGTGTATTGACGATATAACCATAACCGCTTTATTTTTTTTGGTGCGCTAGAAATTAGTGTTATGTTTCGGGTATCTCTTTTATTTTATTTTTCTTTATCGTTCCTACGTATGTCAGACCCTCTTCTCTTAGTTTTTCAGGTAACTCTATTGACGTGAACTAGTTGTTAGCAGTTACATTACGATTTGTTTTTAGAATAGGTTTAGTTAGACTGTGGCAAGTAGAGTTTGTACTTGCATTTTCCTCTGAATTAAACCAGCATTTTATCAATGCACATTGTTGCGCCAGGGGAATATACATATTGAGAATTAGTAACAAATCGGTTAAATATTTCTGAAATCGATGCTAATGGGTATACTTGATATCTCAAGGCTCTAATCCTCAGGATTATCAAAGCGCAAAGCAATAAGCAATGTTGAGAATCTATTCTTGCTCATTACACAACAAAAAAGTTCACGTCCACTTCCATCGGTGGTAAAAATTCGTTTCAGTTTTTCGTAGTTGAAAATAAATATAGAAGTATAAAATAACAGGCCAATAAAAGCGTTGGTTCTGTCATGTCTAAGTCCTGAAGCTCAGATCTCTGTGGATTTTATACTTGACCCTCATATGCTGTAGTGTTATGTTGGTCCACTGTAATACAGTTCGCAGTATCTACCGAAAACAACAAATTCCAGCAAGCAACTAGATCAGCTTTATCACCCAAGTTTGCTGATCGACGTAAACCGGGGAGTTGCACTATAATATTGTGTTTTTGCGTTCTGGTTCGCGATATAAAACTGTTTGACGACTTGTTGCGATTTTGGCCATAGAAATTTGTTGAGTTGCTGGTCGTTGGCTCGTTATTATCTTCGCTGTCGCTCTACATCTCTTCGATGGGTTCAGCTTCGTCTTCACTATCTACCTCTGCCTCCGAAGCTGAATCATGGTCACTTACTTCAAAGTAATCTTGATCGATACTGTGGTTGTCACTATTTTCGCCATTTGTATGTATATCTTTGAAAGTATTTTCAAAATCTGGTTCACCCAGAACCCTTTTTGTGTTGTAGGATAGTCACTCATAGTCAAGAGTTTTACAAAACACAAAGCAGCAAAAGCTAAAATAGTTACTTGCTTGATTCATCCAGCGTGTGTCCATAATATCAATATTGAGAACATCGAACTACTTAAAAAAAAAAACATCCCCGAAAGAATTAAGTGCTTATGAAAGCACAGGCGGTCGTGGAACCCCAAGATCGACCACCACCTCTCGCTCGAGTTAGACGTTTAGATGTTTTCTTAGAGTAATATCTAACGTACAAATACCGTGACGACCGCCTGTCTATCTTTACCTCACCGAGGTAAAACTATGATAAAATCAAATTCAAAATTCCATGTTACAAGTGCAATCCAAATATTACGATCACCAACTCCCCTTGCAGAGTAACTCCCCTAACCTCCCTCCGCGGCTTGATCGTGCCGCATTATCAGCGACGAAAGGGTAAAAATGAACCTCAGGTTCCTACCCTAGATGAGAAGTCAGCTCATTGTCATTATGAAAGCATTTATATCAAAAGAGAATCTAACAATTTATTGAATCGAGTTTATATACTTTATTTTAAACAATTCGACAAATGGATAATTTGAACACCATTAGTCCCCTATTAGTTCGACGTCCTACTATAAGTATTTATAATGTACTTTAAGTAAATTTCGTACTCTAATGTAGGTGTTACGCCATGTAAAAGGTATTTTCAGTAGCAGTGTCACAGTTTTGAGTATTTATGTTATATTGTAAATATTTGCTTTTGGAGACAAATGAAAAACTATTCTCCTTTACACCTACACAAAATGCACACAGATACATTAATCAAAATATCATTAAAACAGCTGTATCTCTTCTTTTATAGATCTGCTTTTTTGTGCCACTTTTCTTCCGATACGAACAGTTCTTTATTGCAAATTCAGCAGAGCGAACACGATATGATTATTCCACACACAACCATTCTCCGTACAGTCATACAGTTACAGTTCCCCATTGAATATCATGATATTCGCTACCGGCATGATTAATGATGTCATAAACTTTGGAATTGAACGTAATTGGAACTCGTCGGTTGAACTTCCACGCATCGGCTTCGCTATAATAAATAGGTCGTTTTTCCCATTCAAAGCGCGCCCCATCTAACAATCGATGGACGACAAATTTCATACGAATATCCAATACCTGTTCGGAGTACAGGGCAATACTCCATTTTGATTTAGTTCTGGATGTGCTATTGTGTATCTAATTAACGGTTGATAAAAAGTAAATATGTGGCGATGAAAGAATTTCTTGATTGGAAATTTGGTGAAATATAATATGAAATGGTTTACGATTCTGCTTAATCTGTCATTAAATATTTTCTAATTTGCATAATGTATTTACCATTTGTGAGGTAGAAAAGACATAAACCTAATATTGTTGGAAGAAGAACAAATAAAAGTTAGCGCTGAACAAAGTATAAGATTAATTTTTGCTGCGATTCCATCTAAAAGGTTTGATCATTTAGAGATGATTGTCACATCACATAAAAGTCTCACTTACACAATAATAGAAATTTTGTTAAAACTAAAAGAAATTTAATAAATTTTGTTGTTTCTGAAAGTCGACAAGAAAAAATTGTTAGTGCAACAACAAATGTTCACTTAACACTGACATTTTGTTTACTGTGTTGTTATAAGAGTAACTTATGTTTTTAGACGTCAAATTCATAAAAAATAATAACAAAATTCTAATAAAACGATACATTAACCTACTACTTTGTAACAGTGCTCTGTATTGGCCTAGATAAGGATGTCTTAAACCGACATTTTGCAAGTGGTAGCATGACAAAAGGAGCTCTAAGAGGAAATAGAAAGAAAGCAATGTTTCAAGATAGGAAACGAGCAGTTATTATATTTATGAAAAAGTTCAAAGCAGGCGAGTTCCATTATTGCCGCAGCAAAACGGCTTGCAAGGTGTACTTGTATAATTGCGCACTGAACTCAATATTCGGATATTATATAAAATGTATAAAACAGAAGCTGTTCCTTCAGTTGAAGTAAAAAGAGAGCTATTTCCGTACGATTTTTAATACCTACTTCAATATAGGCTTTGGCTCTCCACCGACAGATCTTTGTTCGAAATGTTTGGAACTTGGCGAGAAACTAAAACAGAAAAAGGATGCTTCTAAGAAATAAAAACTGCTAAGCGACCTGCGAATACATAAACTCAGGGCGAAAGTCTCTTTTGCAGCATTAAGGGAGAAAAGAGACGATTTACTAATCATAAGTTTTGACTGGCAAAAAAACCTCATTTTGCCAAAAATTCCCGACCAAAGTGTTTGTTACACCAGCCAACTATACATTTATAATTTTACAGCAGGAACTAGGCATTCTCATACCCCATTAACACAAGAAAACGTGCGAATTTTTGCGTGGATAGAAGAAAAATATCCTAAGGGATCAAACGAGATAGCAAGCGCAGTTTTCTTTGTATTAAGTAACAGCAATCTCGATGGTATTACAACGGTAGGACTTGAGGCTGACGGGCCAAAATAAAAATACCAGAATGACAGCAATGTGCTCACTTAAGTACTTCGTCAGTTGAAAAACTAGAATTGGTTCTAACAGTTGTTGGGCATTCATATACTCCTCCAAACCGAGTATTCGCTCGCATTGAAAAAGTTATAAGAAGAAAGGAACAAACAGTGGAACCTAATGAATACCATAAAACATTTAAGCAACACGGAACCATAGTTGAACTAGGCAAAGCTGTGCCTGTTCTAGCCCGGAAATCTGCAACTCAAGAAATTCCACAACCACCCAGTTGGCATTTTAATTTTAATATGTCCAAAAGGTATATTTTGAAGCGAGGAAGGAATAGCACTATTAGTCTAAGAGGAGTACAAAGTTACAACTCCGACCTGGGGACATATAGATCCGTGTGCAAAAAGGAAATATGTTTGAATGGATTAAATCCATGTCCATTACAAAAATCAAAAAACTTAAAGATGACTCCTATCAAATCATTATATAGAGCCGACTAGAAAGATACACCAAATTTGAATTATTACAAACATATTTTAGAACAGCATCTTGAAGGAAACATAGTTGAGCAAAATAATAAAGAAAATGATGAAGCAGAAATTAATAATCTGTGGAAATGGTGGAAGTTATTCCAGATCTAATAGTTTATCGATAATTTGTTTATTTTTATTTATTCGTTTCTAATTTAGATGATTGCTTTACTTACTTTTCTTGTTGCTAGTAAAAGTATTGTGTTTCTTTCTTAGATGCCTTCCTTTTAATTTTTGTTCCAGGTCAAATTCCACTACAACCACTTTTTCTAATTTCAAATTCCATTAAACCAAACAGTTGGTTTCAAAGGCCACTAACTCCATTATCATTTTCGAAATTGTGGATTTATTATAAACAAAAATACTTCGTTGCAATTTATTGACCAGGTACTAGAAACAATTCACCAGAACAACATTAATTAAAGAGCTACTGCCAGGAGTTAAGTAAACCGTTATTAGTAATTTCTGATGATTTCACTAAAGTGGATTTGAGAGGTTTTGATACTAGACGATTCATTTAACAGACACTCCAGTAAATTTTACAATGCATCATTTATGAAATTTAACGTAGCCTCGATTAAATTATTCAATTAGCGATTCTTAAATACTTTATTTCCGTTTTCAAACGCTTATACACATCTGAAACATATGCTTTAAAAATGTATATACTAAAATGCAGATCGACTTTACTTAATTTCCGTACAAGATTGGCAATAATAAAACATTCATTAAACAAAGTACAAAATTCTGTAGCTAGAAGCAAAGCCAAGTTGTCTATTTATAAAACAAAACTTATATATTTAGTTATATTTTTTTCCGTCTATCTTATATTTGATCATTTCGTTTTGTTATCGCAAAAAGAACTGCAAATATTTAATATGCTTCACGGCAGAGTCTTTACCTTATTTTTCTCAATCTTATTAGAGAATGGAAAATGCGCCAATGTGCTTATGTTCACCGCAGTAAATGAAAAACTAACAGAATATCTTTGTTTTTCCCGCGGACGAAAAGGATTGGTGTCTACATATTAAACATGTTCAACCAGATGACGCCGGCTTGTACGAGTGCCAGCTCACATCGCACCCACCTGCTAGCGTCTTCGTGGATCTGCAATTGGTCGGTAAGATGACCTTTTTGTTTTTGGCTTTTCTAATATCGCCCTCTATATTTTTCATATTTTCGCTTGTTGAAACGCATGGAGAAACTAGAGTGCTGTAGCATATTTTTACGGTGCAAAGAGCAAGTAATTTCAGAGTTGCTTGTTCATTATGCAGGATTGGCCTTGCATGTGGTTTTCCATACATAAGGAGCTGCCAAATCGTATTTACATAAGACATATGTATATGCAGCAGAAACCACTACTAAAACGAGCAGAAGTATGTACTTTATGCATATAAGAATATACATAACTGCTTGCAGTTGGTATGGGTTCGTGCAGTATCTACAAAGGTGTGTTTTTTAAATGGCAGAGTCCATTTATTAGGTAACACTGTTAGCTGAGAAAGATATGTGTTGTCTTATATTTTTTATAACAGCTGTTTTGAATGTAAAATATAGTAATTTTTTTTTACGTTGATCGATATTTCTTTCCGTATCACCAGGATGTAAATTTTGCACAAGTTGAAAATGGTAGGCTTTTCTGTGGTTTGCATGTAATGTTCTTAATACTTTTGATTTCATTACATCAAGTCGTTGAGCTGGTCTGCGAGAACTGAGTCGTGGGTTTTCATTCATTGCCCGGAGAATACGGTTATTAAGTCCTCTTTGTTTGTGATTTCCATTTCGGTTTTGTTCATTATTAGCCCGTAAACCAAGTTCACGAAAACGCAGATGAGTATCGATGAACACTTGAGAATCCAGACATCTTTTTTGGGGAAAACGTTGGCCGTATTCATTCACCGACGCTTCGGCATTGCCGTTGCAGAATCCATAAATAAAATGGATATCTACGTATTCTTCATTACTAAATTTTGTTGGCATAGTAGTATTACACAAACTTTTTAGTAAACGCAACGGTAGATTGTGTATTTTTGATAGATTAGTTACCGTTGGCAGCACACTACGATTGTCAATATCAATATAAATGGAACACTTTACAATGCGATATCTCCGTTGGGAAACATTTAATGACAAACGTTTATATAAACTTTTGTCATTAATTTTATTGTTAGAGGACGCTAGTAAAATATACCGAAGAAAACTGAACCTCCCTGAGTAGTAGAGCTATGGGGCTACGGGCCCACTTTCAAGGTCGCCCGTCCACTAGGTCCCCTCCAACTGTGCACCGCCACTTCCAATCCGCGAATTATTTTGATTCGCTGTTTTAAATCGCGAGTTTTAATTTAATTTGCAGCTTTTTTATTCGTAGCTGACGTACAACATTGTAGTGGCATATGTGGAGAGCTTTTCTTTGGGGGTGAAGGGTATCATGATTAGTAATCGTGAATTATCTTAATTCAATTTTTATTCATCGATAACGTATATTGTAGTGGCATATGTGGACAGCTTTTGTTTGGCAGGTGAAGGGGGAACATCACGATTTTTCATCCGCGAACTTTAATTTAATTTGGCCCATCGCATACATATGACGTAAGTAGTTTCTCTTGGCTTCATTCATTCTTGGAATTCAATGTTGTATTAAGCTTTATTTTTACTAATAATTACCTAAAATTTCTCTAGTAATTTAGCCTAACGATACCGCTCTTATGCAAAACATGTTGACTAATATCGATTTCGAGAAAATTTTGAATTTATGAACTCTAGTGTTGCGGTTTTCTCTCATATTGATAATGATACCAGTCAAATATAAAGTACATGTAAATATTTTGTATTGATACTTTCACATAGTACCAAACTTATTAATTTGGGAATAATGACCTCATTCTGAGAATTGTACTGTGAGGTAACTTTCTTCGGTAATTGTCTAAGTTTTGGATATTAACCTTTTAAAAATTTTTAAATTTCGGAATTCTGACATAGTTGCCGTTCCTCAGAAAGTTATTATGGCAAACATTTCATGCCAAATAGTGTTCTCTGTAGACAAGGAGGCCTTACCCGAGAAGATGCTCTTAGTGGTGGCACATTTTCATGCAATTTTAATTTAAATTTGACCTAATGATGTGTTATAATTCATAAAAAAAAAAACTGGTTAATTTCTCCACAACTGTTCAAATTTTAAGATTATATGCGAAATATTGGCGGACCAACATTTAATTTGTATTTTATTGCCGCTACCCGAGGGAGATTCCAATTTGACGCGTTTTCCCAACGGCAGAGACTCCTTATCTGCGTCATACTATATTATATCAATTTAACCTGCTTCTAATGCAAGTATTTCATAATAAGTAGCAGCAGCAATACTCAATTCTGGCCTTCTGTGCAGCCCTAAGAAGATAAAATCTCTGAAACGTTTCCATTTTTTCAAATTCTGAATTGCAAACACACATAACCAAACCGACATATAAAATACAAGGCAATGGCAAAACGTGGCCAAAACTAGATAAATTGCAAATGCAAATCACCACTCCATACCACCTCTTTATAGACAGGTACAGTCACCTTCGCCAGTATAACCTTGAATCCACCAATCACAGCTCATCTATTTTTGTATTGCAAGAATAATATTTCCAACTTCTTGATATAAAATTATCCTTAAATATAAATCTTTGAAATGAATATATGCTTAAGTTTAAACTTACGATAGATTCCTCTTAAAATCAATGAGATTGTTTATTATTGCAATGAGATCATAGATATCTTAATTTTGAGCATTGAAAAATGTTTTTCTTGATACAATTCCTTTGTTTAAATTAACTATATTGCAAAATTTGTTTTAACAAAAAAATATTCATGTTTAAAATATTATTTAAACATATCTTAAATTCTATATAAATTAACAAATATGCTACTTGCAAACAATGTGTTTTCTACTCAAACTTTTAATTTTTGAATGACACATATGATAACACATAAATATATATATTTACTTTAGGAAGTGATTTTTACTTATGTATGTGGCTGAATTGCAAATGTCCGACGGCTTCACCATAACCACCAACATATAAACCGTATAAAGCGAGGCGCAGCTGGCAGATGCGCCAACGAAACCATCCAGTTGCTTTGAAACTGCAACTTAGATTCACATTGTGGAATTGTCGGCATCATTCAAAAATTATAACTATATGAATGATTGGATTTACAACGTTTAAAATTGTGAATCTATTACCTAGTTTATCAAAAAAAGAAACATTCTTTTCTCGTATAGCAAATAAGAAAGGAGAACCACTGATAAAACATCATATCAATGTATCAACGTTTCTTTTTAAAACTATCACATATAGAAACGACTTAAAAAATTCACAATTCCAATAGCAAGGCAAATACGGAACCCCAATCAGGATAGATTTCATCTCTGTATGTGCAAATAACGTCGTTCTGTTTGCAATCCTAGAGCAAATTTGCCGTTATAAAATCCAATATGGCAATATGGGATCGCCCACCTCCTCCCTACAAAATCGCCATAATAACATCCCATTAACCCGATACAATAGGAAGCTCATATCACGGAATATTAACGCTGCAATTGGCACATCTGTCGACCCCTTGAGAGCTATCGAATTACTCGCTGCTCGATTGCAGTCATTTACATATTTGATACCCCCATCCTCTGATATTCGATTGGATTCTATACACGTCAGACTTTGGCGACTCAACGCAAACAATAGGCTGAGAGTCTATTAATTTTAATTGACAATTAATGGGACTTCCCACAAAGCGCTCCGTTCTAACAGGTTGACAAACATTCGTTAATTCTCCTATTATAAATTATTCGCAAACAGACCGTGTGTACTTTATTTTACCTATATGTACGTGTAATTGCCGGTTCTATATTTCTGTTTTAATCGCTTTCAGAAGCGCAAGCTGAAATAGTGGGTGGCCCGGACAAGATCGTCAAATCCGGTTCGCCACTAGTCCTTTCCTGCGTCCTGCACAGATCGACGGAGCAGCCGGAATATATTTTTTGGTATCACGGCGAACGGATGATCAACTACAATCTGGCAGGTGGCGCCGCCGTCAGACACGGCCGGCAAAGCAGCGAGCTACTAATACCGAAAGCCGATGTGCAACATGCTGGAAACTACAGTTGCGTTCCTTCCAACGCGTGTCCTGTCAGCGTAAACGTGCATATCCTACATAGTAAGTCGAGTTGCCGTTTCATAGATGGCGTCGCTAATCATTTGTGGTTTTGTTTCCTGCGGAGTTGCCGCATGAAATCGATAATAAAATTACCTAGGTATTAATTTGGGTTTGGCAGTAGATTTCTTATTAGATGGTGGTAAGAAACCATTTGTAGTTGTGTTTAAAAGAGCTGTATTTAAGCATTTGATAAATTGACAATTTACTCTCTTCCGAGATATGAATTTTTTAATTGAGTCATATATATCGCAATAATCTTTCCTTACCGTTAATATATTTACTATAGATATGCAAGGCATATCTTGGTGACAAACAAAAAAAAGAGCGATCATTAAACTTATGAAAATATTCAGAAAGACTATGTTAGCCGTTAGAAACACGTGGTTGAAATATTGGAATGGCGACAATACCTTTCCAAATCAAACTCTCTTTTGCTAAAGTAATATTTCGCTTTAATTTAAAGCTTTAGAGGGTTACAAATGAGTGATTTGCAGATTTGCCAAGTACTTGAAATTAAAATTCACAAGAGATCCACGAATGGAAATGTGTTTAACTAGTGTATAAATGCATCTTACTTACCTTCTACATCTGTTATTGAACAGCCATTCCATTATAACGGACGGGACAAATCGGAAACATTTATTCGAACAATAATTTAGAAGGATTTTAATAAATGTTAAATGTGACCCCATAATTAGTTCTACAGCTAATATTTACCGCTTTTATTGTCTGATTATCATTTTTTTAATAGTAAAGTTGCCTGACCGGCACATGAAACTAAAATCAATCTTTTTTCCAAGTCTATAATATGTGCGAAATCATAAATAAGTCCATATGAATTGATATTAAACTCATATTGTAATTCTTCAATTGATCTAATCACCCCGTTTAGCAAATAGCGATTGAAAAATCTGCAGTTAATTTTTTTTTAAGCATGACGGATGCGACAAGAATTCTTACAAGTATATTTAAGTAGAAAACAAATAAAAGAACAATTAATATGATACAAACAAATTGACTTCGTCTAAAAATTTTAACATAGTTTGATTCGGAAAATGCTATTTGTGAATACAGTAATTTGCTCCTATTTAAAGGCTTAAAATAGTGCTGTGTTTGTAGCTGGGGAATAACTTTGACATTTGACCACCTTGCATCGAGCATGCGTCTAGTTTCCTCACTCCCAATTTGTGTTGAAGCTATATACATTACCTGCACTTTCGACAGTTTAATGCGAGCAACTAGATAAAATTGTTTGGCACTTGCTGCAATTATTGTTCATACAAGCTTCACTTTCAAGACTGCAGCAAAGATCTTCTAGTAATTTTCTTCCAGTTTTGGGGGAAGTTGGAAAGTTGTCATGCACAGCTTCAACTAGTAGATTCAAATTTGCAAGGTACTTACAGACGAAAACATTGTGCGGTGAATCAAAACTATAAACATTTGATTTAGGAAATTCTTCTTTATATACAGAAAATGCTTCCTTCATATTGATTATCAAGCGCATTTTTTGAAGAACTTCACCCTTATCATCTTCCATCTTCACACTTTTTGTATCTCTCTTCCCTGGAGCTTGTATGCTAATATTGTCTCTTGAGAAAAATTGTGTGATGCTATTTTTTTTTTCTTCTGGTATAGCACGTCCTCTATTTTCTTTTCTGATATATAAAAAAAATTATTTGGGTCACTAAAAATAAGTAGTTACCTATCTATGACTAATATTTAACAAACCTACTCCAAAAGCCAGAACCAAAATCGCCTATCCCTTTAAAGATATCAATAAACAGAAAGACCAAGACAGAATTGGAAGAACTCCGTTGTCTTGTACAAAACCAACACGTCCTACTCATATTTCCAGATGTATTTTATTACTCTCTATTTTCTCATTTCTTTGTTACCAATTCTTTCACGATAATAATGCAATATTGTTCTTACACATATTTCTTATGTCCCCGCCCTAAGTACAACATACATATTTCTTGTTGCAGGCGAAAAACCTGCCGCAATGCAGCACGGCAGCAAGAACGCATCAAATTGCCTCCACAGTAACAAGCGACTTGTGAAATTCCATTCCCTTGTGTATATTATCGTAGCAGGCTGGATCGTTTATCATCTACGAAGGTGACACGTCATTCATCCCGGACTATATGGAAATACGTGATACGTTGTGGGGGAAACTCCAATAATATCAGATACCTATACGTTTTTGTAATGCGCTTTTTTCTCTAACCCCAAAATTATAATGGTATTGTGCTGATCGTTAAATAAATAATATGTATAAACGGTAGTGGATATTGTATAAATGTGTTATATTTTTGTGTATTTGTATTTATATTTAAAATGTGTGTTTTTCTCATAGACAGTATTAATATTAAATGTTTCAATTTTAGAATTAAAGTTAAAGTACACCTAAGTAAAGTGGAGTGATTGTTGTTTGATTACAGGTTTATTTTCCTTTTAAATTAAAAATTTTGTGCTATATAATCTAAAAATATTTGTGACTATACAAAGTATTCGGATATGTCGTCTGAAATTAAAAAAAAAAAGCGAAAGGATAGATGGTTTCCGTTTGTCAGTAAAAAAAAAACATGATGTAAAGTGTATTATTGTATTATTTTTAAAAATGTAGATTTTTGTAATTACCACGTCAAGCTTATTAGAACCTATGTGACCATACTTCTTATATCTGTAATACCGACCTGTTAATGTATGTCAAAAGTGATTTATTGGCAGTTGTGGCCTACGGACATTCCATTCGACGAGGAAATTAAACTATTTAGAATGTTGGGGTTTTGGTTTGTCCAGAGAGGAGTTGCTTGAGCTGGTAGGAAAATAAGTTAGAGAAACTAAAGTAAAAACTTAATTTTGCAACGGAGTCCCTGAAGAGGATTGGTTTATTGCCTTTAAAAAAGACATAAATTAAGTTTAATGGCCCCATCAAAATGTAGTTTGCAAGACGATAGGCAACAGATCCTTTTACAATATACAGCCACTTCAGTTTGTTAGAAAGTACTTTAGATAGCTTAAATCTATATGATCGTCCATCTTATGTTTGGAATTTGGATGAGAGAAGCATGTCTATTGATCCAAAAAAAAAAGCAAGGTAGTTGGAGAAATTAGCAAGCCGTCATCACGAGCGGTTAGTACCCCTGGCAGCTGAAATATTGCTGTTCTTGCAATGTGTAACGCAGCAGGAGAAAAAGCACGACCTTTATTTGCTTACAAAGGTAAAACATATTTGGGACCAATGGATTGCTGGTGAGGAATACCAATTTTTTGGAACCGTTTATGCGGTTACACAAAAAAAAAGAAGGATGGAAGCTGACGTTTTTAGGAACTGCTTTTTAAAAGTAATAATTATTCCTACCATTGGAAATAATAAAACTGCCCTATATTTTTTTGATGGCAATGGTACACATATTGATATTACGATAATAAAAGCTCTGCAATGAAAGAAAATATTACAATATTAGAATACCACTCCATTCATCGTATTTATTGCTACCGCTATATTCAGCAGTGTTCAAATCATGGAAAATAAAATGGGACGAACAAATTGTGAAATGGCAACGCAAACACGTCGGACAAAAGTTACCAAAAAAAAAATCTTCCCATAATTTTTTGGTGGGACATGGTTGGGAGTTAGCGAAAATATAATATCAAATGTTTTTAGAAAGGTATCGCTTCGATAATCAGGTTGTACCCAAAGAAGCCTTTACTAGTGATAGATAGAAAAAACATCTTATAAGCCTGGTGAATTTATTCATCATATCACAGGAGATAGTTGGAATTTTGTCGGTAGAACATAAGGACTACGTCTACTTCGAGAACCATAGAAATAAACCTACACCCATCTTAAACAAAGAATCCCGAAACTGGTTTTGAGCAGCTACCACTTGCAAAAATCCGACAAGTTTCTGCTCCCCAAACGGAAAGAAGATGTCGAGTGGGTGCAGGATCGTAGGTACGAAGCACAGCAGAAGTTCTAAAGCGAAGCTGTAGTTCGTCTTTAGTTGTATTTCACCCTTTTATTGCCTTTGCTGGTATTGTGATGTCAACAATAGGCCCTGAACCCCGCCATAGTTTTCAGAGGAGGTAGGAATAAAACTGTATTTTATCCAACTGGCGCACAGTGGTTCAGAACGCGAAAAACGCGATCAAAATTGTTTACTTTTTAGTTTTAACAAATTTTATATTAAAAGTTGAATAAGCTTATGTTTTCGGGGATGCTAAATCTGAAATTATACATAAAAAAGCCGTTTTTGTAAAACCTACCCTAAAATACAACCCTTAAATGCGAAAAATCGATAGCAATTGATACAAGTACGAAGAATATTTTTTATACAAATTATACAGTTTTGTTTGCAAATTCGAAGTATTTATTTGTCAAAACCACCCCTTAATGCATTGAAACCATATGCTCTTCACCAAATCGCTAGTGGAATAAGACTTTAGTGCCGAAAACACTGCGTTTAACACTTCTCTTGTTTTCTACTGAAGATGACAACTTAGTTGCCGAAATACGTATTTAGATTTTTTATCTTTTTAATTTTTGTGGTAAGGGATTTTTTAATTTTTTCTTTTGGATTTTTCTTGCATATTTCTTTGATTTAGAGAAACCTTTCTTTATGTATACAGTGAGTGTGAGTGCTTTTAACAAAACTGTGCAACTTTCCTTGTATATAGCAGTCGAATTCAATTTGTATTGTATAAATTAAATACTTCATAAATTAAACCCAAAGAAAATGTAATGTATTGCATAAAATGTAATATTATTAAGCCGAAAAGTACCTAATTCAAATCAAGAACTTGTATGTTCTAATATCATTTTTAATACGTAGTAGCGGATTATTTATGTATACGAAAATTCGACAATAAAATTAATTAATTAATAAGTAATATTATACTGCATGCATTCATAAAATAAATTAAATACCACTAGATTGTATATTTAATTACATATTTTGTTTATGCATTTTGCATATATTTTATGTAACTATTGTATATTTGTTAATGTAATTATGCGATATTAAATGTTGTTATAACCGAATTTAATTACGTTTTCTGAACAAAACAGCCATTATTGGAATTATATTAATTAATAGGAGAGTTTGATTACAATTGAAATTGAAATTATTACTGTTTGATGTCTGTTCAAGCTTCTCTCCATGCAAAAACCCATTCAATAGAACTAATCGCCGATCAATGGAAATCGTACGGTTCGATGATATATTTACTGAATGGAATCTGCCGCATATCGCATATTAATCTACTTATCTTCAACATGGTATGCCCTATGTTGCATCTGGAATAATGGGGTTGGTTTTGAAGTTGGCTTTTTCTAGATACAGCAATATCTTTTTATATACAGGGTTATTATTGTATAGTACGAAATAAAAAAGGGGGTGAAACATGCACATGAGTAATGGCTAAATAGTTTTCCAAATTTTAGGGCCCAAAATGTAGTTAAGGACGGTCCACATCTGTGTTTACCGTATGTATACCATAGAGATGATAGAGTGCTGATATTGAACTCAAAACTGCCATGAATTGAAATGTGCCATATTGGAACATAAATGTCAGCAATGGCGGATATTCAAATAAATAAAGTTTTCAATTTTAATAGCACTTGCAATTTGTAATAATTAGTAGCATATGTTAGATTTTATCCTATGTATTTTATATGGCATTTTTTTTTTCATTAAATTGTAGACAACTTAGAACTATATACAGTTTCTAAACTTATGATGAACTGGTAACGTATACTTCATTCGTTCTCAGGTTTAATAAGAGAGAAAAATAAATTTCTTTCAATGCCATATAAAAATACGTAGCAAAATCTAATACAAGTTTCATGAGATCTTCACGACTTGTCATAACAATCCAACATTGCATGTTGTCTTTAGGAGTAAATAATATACTGTAGTAGTTGTTGTATCATTTATTGATGATTAAATAATATTAGTTTACTTAATTCCTTCCTTATTGATTTTCCTTGTATTTTTTCTGTAAACTTCTTCGCTAAATTATGAAATCTAACTTTGCTATAAGACAATTTATGGTTTTACTTAGAATTGAAACATGAGTTTCTTCCAGAGGTGACATATCAACAAATGATGGGATAAACTAGAAAAAATGTTTTGGGGAACATGACTTGATAGTAAATAAACAAAAGTCATTAGGAAGTTTTCTTCTTGTGGAATCTTGTTTCCTGTCAATACCATTACTTTCCGAATTTGTTTTTCAGTGAGCTGGCAAATATACTGTACCTCCTTTGATGGGCAGATTAATTTACCTAAGAAATAGTGAAGAAAATTTAAAGAAATATAAATGTTATACATCATTTATTTACCTCTACCTTCTGTTTTCAGGAATATCAAGTGATTCTAAATAAAAATATACTTTTTTAGATTTTCTTTGTCTGAATTCAATGTTGGAAAACTCCCTCTTTAATTCGCACAATCTGTCCCGTTCTATCAAATCCTTTTCAAGGAAATGTAGTGAACAAATATAAGCACGCTTACTTTTGCAGGGTTTTATGGTACCCCCTGTAATAGTAATCCACACAAGAATGTTTGGGCATTCTACAAAAAATTCTTTCACGTAGAAACACTAAGTATTATCATAATTTCAGAATATTTTTAAGCTATGGCATTATTCTGCAACTTACATATGAAAAGTTAGTTCTCCGTCATCTTAGTAACTATTGCTTTTGCAGGATTTTACACGACACGATGGCATCACTTTTCTTTAGGAAAAACTACCTGGATTAATTTTCATATAAGCCCAATTGTTTAATGCTATAATATGCATACTTACACCACAGCCTTACACGTAAAACAAAAATATCGGGTGAATAATATATAATATTTGAAAGAGTCCGTGAAAGAATAAAGCAGAGAAAGTAAATAAAACAATCAAACTGCAAGGTTAGGTAACATCAGTAACACTTGTCAACTTGCAAAAAACTTAGCGTGACTTAACGCAAATACTTCCTAAAGAAAACTAACGTAAGCATGACCCTACATGAAACATGACGCATATAATGACGTCTGTGTTCCAAGATGTCCTTTAGTCTTTTGATGGTGCGCCGTAGCGATGCGCATACAGTTCATTGGCAGTTTATCCGGCCTGTGATGTATACACATAAATATTTATTTGTGTAGTTAACAGTCGGTGGCATTTTGGTTTACACAATAATGACACTCCTACTGTAAATGTTTTTGCGTCAGCTCGGACATAATAAAACAACCAGATTTTTCCTGTATTTACATTTTTTTTATTAAATAAATATTTTATAATACACGTATATGATAAATCGGATAAGATATCTTAACTTCTTTTATTTCTCTCAAGGTTTCAACCAGTTCTTTTCTTCTCTCTTCATTAATCTGACCTTCACCAAACAACAACTCCATAAAATATAATCCCAAAATAAGAACAGTAACCTCACTATATTTATATGTATTATAATTAATTGTAATAATAATGAGACATGAGTCCATCACATTTTCTCTCCCAAGAAATATTCTATACAAACATAATATGTATCGTTTTAGTGTTGACAGGTTATGGGTATTTCTGTCATTTTATATTTTACGTAGGGCCGGTCTTTCAATCTCCTAATAAAGCTCCTAATAAAAGTTATTAGCTGAATAACTGGAATAACCTCACATTTTTCCTATACTTATTAGCTGAATTGTTATTATATACTATTATTAGGAGATTGAAAGACCGGCTCTTATTGGTAAAGATGACATGTAAGTATTGGAGCGTCAACTAACATAAATTAATACAAATATAAAAGCAACTTTCGATAAGTGCTATTATAAAGAAAAAATATCGCAGGTTTCTTCAATAGTCAGAAACTTATATCAATGTAATAATTAAAACGGGCAACTTTTCGTGCGCTTCGCAGGCGGAGATACGGAAGGAGTATTTCGGCTGCGAGTTATTCGAACTTTCCGATTCGCTTTAGTAGCGCAGCCAGTATGTTCGAAGTGCGTTGTATGTTATAAATATAATGTCGCAGATGCGTTGATTGAGAAAAAGACCATTATCAGACACAATGAATAAGTTTATTAAGGATTTCCCAGAGTTAACTTACGACGGCGCATAATTAAAAGATTAGTTTGCGGTATATTTGTGATGAGTAGGTCAAAAACACATTGTCAAGACTACGCGCGAGGTGCAAAGCACAGTAATTAAAGGCTTAAACTAAGAAAACAGTTCTTATTTTATGTGTATGTTACAGTCAGAGTGATGAATCAGCAATTAATATAATCGCCAGTCAATATGTATAATGACCACATTAGCTAGTTAAAGTGATTCATTAATCTGCAGCCATTATTCATAATAGCCAGAACGATCTGGATACAGTAATAAGTCTTATTAAAAAGCTTTAATTTCAGTTTCTAAATATACATGCACAGACGATATAAGATTTCGTAGCATTGTCCGATAAATGAATCGTTGTTTAACCTAGTAAACTGCAGATTACACATAATCATAGTGGCACCTAGGTTTCTTTGTTTATGCTTTTGTTTTTTTTTTTTGTTATTATTGTGGTTTACACTTCGCACGTGATTTTGACAATGTATTTTTAAGCAACACGTCAGAAATATTTCGCAAAATAAACATCTGATTTTTGTACCATCGTAAGTTAGATTCGGAAAATCTTTAACAAACTTATTCACTGCATCTGACAATGGTCGGTTTCTCAATATACGTATCTGCGACATTATTACATACACCGCAGACAACCCTTCTGTATATCCGCCTGTGGGACTCACAAAAAGTGGCCAGCTTTAGTAATAATGGACACTTCCTATTTTCTTTAAAACCTTTTTAATTTGCTTCAATTTTCACCTCCAACTGTCCAACTCTAAGCACATATTGCAGCTAGTATGACAGCTTTGTTAACATGTTTTTGAAACTTCATATTTTGTTTTAATTTTCCCCAATTACAAACACATATTAAACACTTTATTACAGCTTTGTTTAACACATTCCTAACTTTGCAAATATACATATAAATATCTTCGCCATCCAACTGGTCGTTACTGAACTAAAAACTAGAAACTTAAACAATGGGAATAGCAGAAATTCTTTCGATAAAAGAAGTTTAACGTTGCAATGTGCGAGTAAACTAGAAACTAAACTAAAATGAGACGAAGAAAGTTCAGCACCTACATGTTTCATTACTTCGAACGAGGCGATTCTTAAACTTTGTACAGTTTTGCATCTGCAATCTCATAGTTTCGAATATTGGAATGTTGAAGATGTTCGGAGTTAGATTTGATATTTTTGCGCCGTTCAATTATTTTATTGTTGAAGTTGTTCAGTTGGTGCAAATTTGAAACAAAATAATAAAATTTATGTCAATGCGAAAAGCAGTAACTCGTAATGACTTTTAAAATTATTATATTTTTAAATTCAAATTAATGATTCACTTGTGTAGTAATAAAGTCATTTTGCTAGAATGAAATATATTTTTAAATGTGATTTTTGTTTACAGGCTGGACCAAATTCGTGAGAACATGATGGAGAAATACACTTTACAGTGGTGATACGAAAAAAAGAAATCAAATCTTAAATTTATCTTACCGTTTTCTATTAGATATTCAAGCAAATTCATGGCACGCTAATATAAATCTGCTAAAACTTTAAAAATGTGGTATTTTGCTTATACACAACGTGTGATGTTTATTCTTTTTTAAATTTTTTGATTTCAATTTCATATAGACTTGGTTTTGTAATTAGTTATTATTTTGATTTCTGCAGAAGTTAAAATAAGAAACATCTTAACGAGAACATTCAAAACCAACGTTGGAATAAAACAGGGCGATACACTATCTCCGGTGTTATTCAATTTATTACTGGAAAGAATAATTAAGGGAACGTTAATGACTAAAAATACGCAATTAATAGCATACGCCGACGACATAACAATATTCAGCAGGACAAAGCAGGAATTGATTTTTTTTTTTTTTTTTTATTAGATGAAAAAGATAATGGATATTGATGAACACGCAAAGATTTACGGACTGCGGCTTAATGAACAAAAAACTAAATATTTGAAGATAAGTAAAAGCCATACAAAGAAATCCTTCTTGCAAGCTGGAAGCTACAATTTTGAAGAAGTGGATAACTTTAGATTCATCGGTGTGACCGAGCATGGTTTTACGGGCAAAGGCTCTGTGATTGAAGCAAAAATTATAAGGGGATATAAAGTATTTAATATGCACAGAAATCTGATAAGTAACAACGCATTAACGATAAAAACTAAAATAGCAATTTATAAAACTCTGATTAGGCCGGTGGTGACGTATCCCGTGCAAACACTAACAATGAACAAACGGGAGATGGAAGAACTAAGGAGATTTGAGAGGAATATAATAATAAAAATCATGGGTCCAATAAGAGATGACGACAACAGCTTCCGAAGGAGAACAAACAAGGAACTGGAAGAAGCATTGCCTGGTGAGCATATAGTACGATACGCAAAAGCTATAAGACTAAAATGGTTTGGACATGTCGAGAGAAGCCACGAATTAAAAACAATAACAAAAATGACAAATTGGATACCATCCTTACAAAGATATAGAGGCAGACCCAGGAACACTTGGCGTCAGGAAATAATTGCAGACCTTCACCAGATGGGAGTGGAAAATTGTAATCGCCGATGCAGCTAGGGATAGACAATTGTGGAGTGCAGTGGTACAGGAAGCAAAAGTGTGTGCAAAGTTATAGAAAAAAGGACCGATCCCCTATAAAATGGATTGTAAACATCCTTTGAATGGGCTATGACCCACTAGGGTTACTACAGCCTATATATATATTATTTTGATTTGCGATTTTTAAGTCATATTAATAAAGCAAAAGACATTTTAAAACAAAATAATTACTCAAATTATATTATAAATAAAATTTTCCTTTATTATAATAAATCAACAAAAAATACGAAAAATTATCAAATAAACACACAGGACTAAAAAAACAAGAAATAACTGAAAATCATTCGCTTGATTGTGGCAACATAGCAATTCTAAATAAAGAACAAAATTTAAAAGGGCGTAATATACAGTACAATCCCGATTAACCGAAAAAATTCGCATTATACGAACCGTGTCTGGGATTCACATATACTGCTAGGTGGTTCCCCTCGGGGTTTCACGGCAATACGACGGTCTAAAATGTGAATAGTTTTGGTTAGCCGACAGAGTGTTACAAGTACATATGTATTAACGTCTGTTATTATCGCAAAAAGAGTAGTTTTATTCTCAAATATTTTACAAAATGCAGTGTCAGAGCAATAAACGTAAACGCGTTGTTATCAGCTTGCAGGAAAAACTTAAAGCGGTTCGACGATTAGATAATGGTGAATTGCTTAAAAATATAGCAAAGGATTTAGGCGTAGGCGTGAGTACGGTTGCAGAATGGAGAAAAAATCGCGGAAAGCTTGGTGGAAAAAAATGGTGTAGTGTTTTGTCATCGCCGACCCCGGCACGAAAAAGTATGAAAAGAGGTGAATACGAAAAAGTGGATGATTCTTTATTTTTATGGTTTACACAGAATCGAGAACGTGGAATACCAATTTCGGGGACCATTTTAAAACAAAAAGCAGTGAGTTTAAGCGAAGAATTGCCGGTCATTGAAGCGCCTGAAAGTTTTTCTGCAAGTGATGGATGGCTAGACCGATGGAAAAAAAGACATGGTGTACGTAAACTGAAAGTTTGTGTAGAAAAGTTGTCTGCCGATGTATCTGCCGCAAAAAAAATTTCAGAGAATTTTATGGAGCTTATGAAAGAAAATGATTACAACCAGACCAGATTTATAATTGCGACGAAACCGGCTTGAACTACAAAATCTTGCCCTCAAATACCTTAGCTTCAAAAACGGAAGCTGGAGCACCTGATTAAAAACGTAGCAAAGAACGTATCACTGTTCTTGCATGCGCTAATGCTTCTGGGAGACACAAACTTCCATTATTATGTATCGGTAAGTCAGCAAAACCGCGAGCCTTCAAGAATATTCATCCCAATGCTTTACCTGTTTTGTATAAAAATCAAAAAAGAGGCTGGATGAAGGCAAATCTATTCAAAAATTGGTTTTTTGAAGATTTCGTACCAAAAGTAGAGTCTTCTTTAAAAGAGCACGGATACCCCAGAAAATGTGTTTTGTTACTAGACAATGCTCCCACTCACCCAAGTGCGGAGCAACTTCAAAGTGGGGAAATAAAAGCAATGTTTTTGCCTCCTGCTGTAACTTCTCTCATTCAGCCCATGGATCAGGGTGTGCTGGAAAATTTAAAACGAAATTACAGGCGTTTGCTATTGGAGCATATTTTGGAAGAAGTGGATGAGGATGCCAATCTCACTGAATGTCTAAAGAAGTTAAACTTGAAAAATGTTGTATATTGGATAGCTTCAGCTTGGAATCAAGTGAAAGGTAGAACCCTGGAAAAATCTTGGTCTAAATTGATTCAACACGAGGAGGGACGTATCACAGAAGCAGAGTCCGACCATGAAGAAAGTTTACAGCAAATTTTCACGAAAATACCAGGATGTGAAAATATTACGGAAACAGAAGTTAATGAATGGTTAAACAGTGATAATATAGAAGATGAAATGACTGACCAAGAATTAATTGAAAGTGTTTGCAAAAATGCTAATGAAATAAGCAGTGATGACGATGACGAAGTAGAATGCACTGACAATATTCCAGTAAAAATGTCACATTCAGAAGGACTAGAAGCCTTGGAGAAAGCGTTAACTTATGTAGAACAACAAGAAAATGCAACTGCCGCGGATGTTCTTTTAATAAAACGTTGGAGAGACATTGCGGCCAAAAATAGAAGTAGTGTTAAACGAGTGCAGTTAAAAATTACCTCATTTTTAAACAGCAAAGTGTAGAATGGGATATATATTTTATATTTTACGTTGCATTTAACATGTCTTTTATGAATGTACATATGTACATATTTAGGCATTTATGTACATACTATGTTAAAAAAAATTAAGTAATAAAAATTAAACAAATTATTTGTTGATGTTATTTATAAATTAATACATAAATTCAAGTAAAATATTTCATAAATGTTTCTAAGTCGATCTAATGATGTACGCATCCTAAATTCCTATTTTCCAAAAAAAATTCGGATTAACCAAAATTTCGATTATCCGAAATCACTTTGGTCCACATTATTTCGGATAATCGAGATTGTACTGTACTTGAAATAATCAAAATTTGCAAACATAAAAATGCAATTAATGATAAAACAGATGCACAATATTCTACCACATTATATAATTTAATTTTATAATTAAGTACAACAATACTATTTAGAACTTATATAATTTAAAATGTTTTTCAGATTTGCCAAAAAAACTCAAACCACTATACATATACTTTACCATGCAATCTTTATATAAAGAACATTTTTCAAAAATTTCATATCAAAAACAAAAAAATAATATATACCTAAAACAAAAAAGTTTATTTACAATTTAACATGGTCATTTTATATTATAATTTTTATACATGTACTTAATAAAGGTTAAATAATAACCGAAATGTTTTTAAGAAGAAAGTGTTTTTATCATTAAAAGTCCTAAAAAACCAAGAGAAAATGCCAAAATTTAAAATTTATACTTCATTTCTTTGTATTTCCACTGCAAAGTGTAGATACTGCACTTATTATGCTGATAGAATTTCATCCATCCTATAGAATATGAAACGAATATATTTCCGACAATATCTTTTTTTTTTTGTGTTGAACACATGCTTTTCATGAGACATCTACCACTTTATTATCCAAATTTATACTCAATTAATAATAATACAACACTCTCTTTCATATTATATACATGAACATAGTAATCACATTTTCTCCACATATTTAATATTAATTTTATTTTCTTTTCATATATTCGTATGTATGTAGATATATGTATAATGCATATTTAATTTCTTTTATCATCTTGAACGTTCAAAAAGAGAATCACCGATAAAATCCTGCCAATTCCTTTGCTCTAATGTTCATTGATACTGGTGAAATAACAACAAAAAAAAAACGAAAATAGATAACACGAATTCATTAAATTGTCTTTTTGTTTCACTTAGCAATTCATTTAAAATTCAGCACCATTAATACAAATTCCAGTCCATGTATTATCACGTTTCTCCTTAAAATTAATTCTCGGACACTTAGATAAATTTAATTTACCTTTCTGATTTCGACGAGTTTATCTTTCATACGTCTATCAAAGAATAAATCCGCTCACTATTACAATTATGAACCACTTTAATTCACTTCGAAATTACAAAATGCAGAGTGCAGTTAAATTTTCAGCAACTCCCGCTTCGAAATACAAAAATTGCCCCAGGATATTAGTTCATGGTGGCACCGCTAGGCGGAGCTACCACTACCTAGGCGCGAGATGGCGCTGACGACTTGCTATTAATACAGTTCTTCGTTTGAGAGAGGGCGCTTGCTCAATGGAATGTTGTCTTGATTAGCAGGATATTAGCCACTAGGAGATGGCTATCGTCACGACGCTGATTATTAAGAGCCATGACGAAGGACTGCACTGTAGCCAGGATAATCCCCTGCCGCCGTGTTGCATGGCAGCCGGATTTTCACCTGTAAAAACAATATATTAATATGAGTGCCATATATTTTCGGGTAAACAATATTTTTATAGACAGCGGTCAAAATTTAATCGATACTCTGGCGGTTTTCGGTAAGGTTTGAAAAATGATGGAGAAATAAAACGTTCACAGTTTTATTGAATGCATATTTACAATTTTATTCTTAAAAGCGGAATTACAAAAAAAAAAAAACTGGCAATGTGTAACATTGTAACACTGTAACATGTTTTGTCTTTATTTAAACAAAACATGTTAGAAAATATATTTATTAGCTATTTGCACCGATCGCGTCTACAGTAACCGCTAATTTAAACAATTGTGAAGATAAATAGTACATTCTTTTCAGTTGATCACTATCCAGGCCTGCTCAGTCGACAACGTTGTAAGAGCAATTGCACATTACTAAATAATAAGCGCACAACACAAACATGACACAAATACATAAAACCAATAGTAATGTTACGCGCGCTCGATTAAAATTGTACTTTCAATGGGCACTAATAGATGGCGCTGCCGAACAGTGAATAGAACAACGAAGTTCACATTCGAAACGTTAGAGGGCGGAATGGATATCTGGCTACAACTCGTAAACAGAATGTTGATTGATGTAAGATGAGATGCCCCGAGAATGATCTAGAAGTGGTCGGGCTCGATTTAAATACGACGCTGCGATTTGCCAGAGTTAACGTAGTAGTAACGAGACAGGGAAACCGCTCAAATCGAAGCGAGAAATACGGTGAAAAGCGAGTAACGCATAGTAGAAATAGTGTTTAACTCGCAGATCTGATATATTGCCAATGAACCGTATGCGCATCGCTAAGGCGTACCATCAAAAGACTAAAGGACATCTTCGAACACAGGCGTCATTATATGCGTCGTGTTTCATGTAGCGTCATGCTTACGTTAGTTTACTTTAGGAAGTATTTGCGTTAAGTCGTATTAAGTTTTTTGCAGGTTGACAAGTGTTATTGATGTTATCTAACCTTGCAGTTTGATTGTTTTATTTACTTTCTTTGCTTTATTCTTTCACGGACTGTTTCGAATATTATATATTATTCACCCGATATTTTTATTTTACGTGTAAGGCTGTGGTGTAAGTATGCAAATTATAGCATTAACAATTGGGCTTATATGACAATTAATCCAGGTAGTTTTTCCTAAAGAAAAGTGATGCCATCGTGTCGTGTAAAATCCTGCAAAAGCAATAGTTACAAAGATGACGGAGAACTAAACTTTTCATATGTAAGTTGCAGAATAATGCCATAGCTTAAAAATATCCTGAAATTATGATAATACTTAGTGTTTCTATGTGAAATAATTTTTTATAGAATGCCAACTTGTATTAGATTTTTACTACGTATTTTTATATGGCGTTGAAAGAATTTTTTTCTTTTCTCTCTTATTAAACTTCAGAACGAATGAAGTAGATGTTACCAGTTCATCGTAAGTTTCGAAACTGTCCTTGGTTCTAAGTTGTCCACAACTTTAATAAAAAAAAAAACAATGCCATATAAAATACATAGGATAAAATCTAACATATGCTAGTAACTATCATTACAAATTGCAAGTGCTATTAAAATTTATTGATATGCTTAACTTTATTTGTTTGCATATCCGCCATGGTATCGACGTCATTGATGACGTTTGTGTTCCAATATGGCGCATTTCAATTGATGGCAGTTTTAAGTTCAATATCAGCACTCTATGGTTTAACTGTTTATGTGTTTTATTAATTTTTTAAACAGACTTTAAGTATGTAAATAAATCAATTTAATTTAATGGCGTATGGCGTCCGAGTCTTTTTAACTGTCATTTGCAGGTTATTTTCGCAAGCGCCATCTTTGTTAAAAAATTACTCTCTAATTTCTCTCAGCATGCTATAAATTCTATTTACTGTATGCCAGAACGAATTTGGTTCACGCAAAGCTTTTATAATAAATAATTTCCCTCGAATTTTTTAATTTTAAACCTGGCGTCAAAGAAAACACCGAGCTCAAGTTGACCTTAAGAAAACAATTAATTTCGCCGCTTTGATCTCGTAAGGAGTGCTTCCTAATAACACGTAGCGCTCGTTTTGCCGTCTCTCTTAATTCGTATTCCATTTCCGCGTTTCGGGTTATATAAAAGCCAATCTCCAAAGATTATACGCGCGCAAAAGCTAGAATAAAGGGAAAACGACACATCCGCCGTGTTGTTTGGCGACTACTTCCGTAAGCGGCCGGTTAATGAAATTAAAAACTCTCCGTATATAAGCGAAGATGAAACAGATGAGGGAGTCTCCCTTGCGCGGATTAGCCCCATTATTTTCGACGCGGATGGAATTTTAAACTAGTGAACGCGCGTCATAACGTGCAGCCGGACTGCACGCTAGATGGCCTAGAATACTGCAGTATTTTAATTAGCGTATTAAATGTCCACCGCTGCGCAAAAGAGGAGTTTCGCAATTTACGGGTCGTCCAGTGCTAAACGTGTCACAAACTGGTGTATTTAAACTGCCAGTCCCTGAAGTAATCAACTTAAATTCATCAAGGAAATGCCAAAAAGCGTACGTTCGAAATATGCATATAGAAAGTAAAAATGCACTTTTTCCTTGCATATTTTTTATATGGAATATTTCACTCGTAATTAATGAAATTTTAATTGTGTCAAAATTAATATCTGCAGTGGGAAAAGTACATTGTATCCTTTAATAGAAGCATAATTTACATTGAGAGAAGATATTTTAAATTAACAAAAAAAAATAAGTATGCACGAATAATATTTAGTTAAATACTTATTATTGTATAGCACGAAATAAAAAAAGGGGTGAAAGATATACATGAGTAATGGCTAAATACACAAAATTGCGATTCTATGTGCATGTTGTAGTTTTGCAAATTTTAAGGCCAAAAATGTAGGTAAAGACGGCCCACATCTGTGTTTACCCTATGTATACACATAAATCTGATAGCAAATGAATTTCAACCAAATGTAAGTAAACATTGAAAAAATTAAATGCTAGGGAGAGTGAACTCATTCAAAGCAAATGTTATTTATACCAGATTTAAACTGAGATAAGACGGAAACACCAGAATGTAAAGAAATCATTTCATCAGCTGATTTTTTTATTGTGATGTGTTTTTGGCATGAACTCGTATATCACGTAAAATAGTTGCACATTTTAAAGGTTAAATTTGTTTTAAAATAAACTTATTTTGTTTGTAATAAAACTAGTGTATGATTGTTAACTTTATGTGGCGTGTTTCAAATCTCAAGTACTGTATAGTATGTAAATGTTTTCAATTTCTTTCACGAAATTTGTGGTAATCCTGAAAAGGGCTGATGCTGGTGAAACAGGACAAAATATGTGTTTTATAAAAAGTATTCGAAATGCACACCATAATCTCGAATGCAAGCATCAATTCGGCGACGAAAATTGTTACGTACGTTCGTAAAATTTAACATTTCCTCGCGAATGCGTTGAGCTGCTACGAAAACACGGTTTCACAGATCTTCGGTATTGTCTATGTCAGGGCGACGATCATACATTAACCTTTTCATGTATCTCCACAGAAACAAGTCTAGTGGATTTAGATCGGGGCTAGAAGCTGGCCATGGAATGTGACTTCCACGTCCAATCCAATGTGGGAATGTCCAGTTTAAAAATTGTTGAACAACCCTACTACTATACGCGGGTGCTCCATTGTGCTTGAATCATAACTGTAGGCGTGTCGCTAATGGTATGTCGTCCAAATATTCAGGCAATTCATTTTGAACAAACAGTAAATAAGATTCCGCATTTAATGCTGGGAGTATATGTGGTGCAAATAGTTGATCGCCTACTAACCCTGCCTAAACATTGACGAATATCCTAACTTGAGAGGAGCCTTAGTTATTATCATGGAGGTTTTCATACGCCCAGTGGTGAATGTTGTGATAATTTGCCATAATTGGTAAATGTACATTTGTCCGTAAATAGGATTACTGCCGCAAGATCCGGCTGACGAACTTCTCGGCGTTTTTATTATAACTCACAGAAGGCAATTCGGCGGGAGTAATCTAAGTCCGTTAATCATTACAGGCGTTGAATATGATGCGGATGAAGTAAATTCCTTTTTAAAATTTGATGCACTGTGGTTTGGCACACATTTACTTCCCGCGCGAGTGTTGTTGTACTTACGCCGGGATCCGCTTCTACGATATTTAAAATTTTCTCTCCGGCTTGTAGCACTCTGCGTGATCGTTGAGGCCCACAACCTTCAAAACGTGGAACTACTGATTTTGTCTTTCGAAGTCGATACACGGCTCTTACAAATGTTCCAGGCGAAGGATGACGTCGATGCGGGAAACGTTCTGCGTACAAATTCCTTGCTGCAACACTATTCTGTCCTGTTTCACCATAAATTAAGATCATGTCAGGGTATTTGATATTCGTATACGCTGCCATTGCAAACGGACACATCCACTGCGAATATTTCTTCCAATATTTCTTGGGGTGGGAGGGTGAGGTCGACTAAGAAGATTTAAATGACATGACAGGGCAAGTGAGGGCTCATTTTGAAGATAAAAAAGTGTTTTTTTTTTGAAAAAGTTCATCACGGCTCTCCAATCGAATGTTATGATCATAAAACCAAAACCAAAACGTAGATTTGTAGTTTGTTTATTAGATTAATTAATCTATCAATGTCACAAAAAAGTAGATTAGTCGAAGAGTTATGATAGTGTTTCCACACTTTTGTCCCAGCCTGTATATTATCAGACGATAAGTTTAAATACACAAGCAAAGAGAGAAACCAGAAAAACATCCTTTCATTAATTATCATACCACAATCTTCCAACGCGGATTTCTTGGGAATAACTATTGATAATTATTGAAATTGGGAACAGCATATCGAAAAATTGTCAAATAAATTAAGTAGTGCCTTTTATGCAATATATCAACTCCGAAATGCTTTGGGCTTGCCAGTATTGCGAGCCCTCTATTTTGCATATGTGCAATCACGTATGAAGTATGGTTTATTGGCTTGGGGGTGCAGTACATTATCAAAAAACATTTTTATATTACAAAAAAAAAAAATTAACGTTGTATGTTATTCCTTTCATCTAGAACGTCCTGCAAGGATTATTTCAAGGAACTAAATATTTTAACATTACCGTCATTACTTATTTATGAACTAATTAAGTACTATCATAAAAACTCCGACCAATTTCGAACCAATGCTGCAGTTTCTAGGTCAACGGTGCAAACTAGGGGGGCAGGTAATCTATCGGTTCCGCTCCACCGTCTCAGACTGTATGAAAAAGATCCATATTACGCAGCAATAACTGCGTACAATGCTTTACCGGCACATTTTAAACAGGCGAGAGTTGATCAAAAGTATTACGGGGCCATAAAACAATATTTGATAGATAAATCTTACTATAGTTTGAATAAATTTCTTGCTGTATAGTAGTTTCTCTATTCTCGGTGACATTTTGTCTTTACAATCTTTTATTTTGTCTTTACGATCTTTTATATCTTGGCAACATTATTGTATTGCATGTTGTATTTATTGCATTCGATTTTAATTTACAATGTGTATATCTGCTATAGATCCTGGACAATAAATATTATTATTATTATCCAGGTATTATACTCGGTTATCAAGATTTTTCATACAAGAATAAGTCCTGTAGCTATTACAAGACGAGAAAATTCTAGCTATGATTTGTGCAACATCGACCGAAAAATTCAATCCCAAACAAGACGTATTATCTACCAGATTCTCCGGTATTGTTTATGCCCGATAAAATTCTCCTCAACGAACAAAAAAGAAAAAAAAAAAAGGAAAAAAGAAAAAATGTAAGGTCACGCAGCAGTATAGGATAATCGATGCGCGCGCCCCCAGAAAATTTCTGCTCCATAACTCCCAACTCCCCACCCAAAATTTAATAACGCTCCCGGCGACCCCTTTATTTTCTTCTCCGTTAACATATTACGCCCCCCTACTACTACTAGTACGCGTGGGGGCTGTTATTCCACGTCATAAAGTTGGAATTAAGATTCCACAGCATGATACCGTAGAGGCGTCCCTGTTACGGCATCGCATCGGCGTTTTTGTTTGTGTGCATGCGTGTGCTCCCGTTTCGTGCGGAACGATGAGATAGTTCAGCAGGAACCACGCCCGTTACTGCAAATGTAGAAGATTACATCCATGTCTCATCCGTATAGTTGGGGAGAGAAATCTGCGTTAGTGCTTTCTTTTTGTTTTGTGATTTTATTGCCGTACATCTGTTGATTGAAGATGTTAGAGTAAATTGCAGCATTTCGCTGATAGTAATCAGAAATGCGGGGAGCAGTAACTTGATTAAACAAAGATATGGTCCACTTTTAAAAGATCTTTTTCATTTAATTTAATTTTTAACGAACAGTCGGTTTACTAGCACACAATCCCGTACTAACCTAAACTAAGTTCACCTAAACACACAACTGCATAAAAAATGTAGTTCAATCTTTCAACAAATTGAGTGATGTTACGAATTTTTAAGGTTATGTTAACTTAATTGCCCATAATCGAAGCATCTTCTAGTTATTGTTGAAATGCTTGTGTATAACGTACAATGTTCATTATTGGTCATAATTTAAAATTCAATGATTAGATCTTCAACTTGTTTCATATCTGCTACGCAGTTTTACCAACAGTTTTGGTCCAAAATTATAGGGAACTGCAATCATATCCATATCTCAACGTGTTTTATATTATATTATCAAAGTTCTTTGACAGAACTATATAAAAATTGCTCGAGAGGTAGGTATTTATTTATTATCCGCCATTTTTGAAGGAGATTGGTAGTTGTGGGAGAAAAAATAAATGTAATATTTAGAAATTATAGGGGTTTTAGTATCGCCTTTATTAACGACAATACTTAAACAATAGTGCAATTTTCTTACACTGTGAAATCATTAAATAAATGATTTTCTGCTATAATTGTAATTTTTAATATGAGGAAAAATTTTACCTCGTATCGGATTTGAACCAGGCACCTCCCACTTGCCGGGCGGGCACTCTGAAGCGGGAGGTGCCTGGTTATATATATAAATAAAAAATCATAAGCAAAAAGTAATAATAATTCAAATCTAAGCGCAAAAAGCATAAAGAGAAAAGTAATAGAAAGTTATAAAGGAAAATGAAAATATATTTACTTGTTAAAGAAAGCACTCCTTCGAAATTGATGGGACAGAGAAAGCGGACTCAAACAACGCATACCTAGTGGAATTTTGTTCCAAAGTCTACCAATATTATAACTAAACGATCTTTTAAAAATTTCAAGGTGGTGAACTGGAGGAGTTAGTGAGCCTTTGTATCTCACATTGATATTACGTACATCTGTTCTCAACAAAATTTTACGGAACAAACAACTTGGTTTCTTAAAATAAATAACTTTATAGAAAAAGAGGTATAGCAGAAAATTCAAAAATATTTAACCAACCAGCCCAATCGAGTGTATGAAAGATTCGGTTAAATTTACGTATCCCATAAATAAATCTAAGACACGAATTTCGCAAACGCTGAAGTCTAGTTCTGTCAATGGTGTCCAAGCAGTAATAATAAACGCTCATACAAAAATTAAATCTGGAAAGGACCAAAGATTCGCATAAGGCCTTACGCAAACCGACATCCAAACAGTCTTTACTACCATACAAAACCTTCAAACTACTGTAACCCAATCTAATTAAATGTGAAACGTGTTCTTTAAAACGAACTTTGGTGTCAAGGGAAAGGCCCAAATTACGCAAACTTCATCTTTGATTTTAATTTCAATATCCTTCAAAATCCCATCTCGGGTTTTTTCACGGCCAAAAACCAAAACAGAAGTTCTTTTATTACTTATTCTGAGACAATGGTTTTAGAGAGACATGTTTACAAGTGACTGAAGGTCACTATGTATGTATGAGATGGCTTCATGTATGTTTCCAGGATTGACGGTATAATAAAGTTGTGTGTCATCAGAATAAAGGTGATAATTACAATGTTGCAGGCACTTAATTTGAATTGAGGTGTAAATTACATAAAGTGAAGGTCTCAGAGTACTGCCTTGAGGAACGCCTGATATAATTGGGAGTGGAGAAGATAAACGACCATCATAAAAAACTTGTTGGATCTATTGAATAAGTTTAGAAAAGAAAAAATCGACAGAATTTTGAGAAAAACCTATATACTTTAAGATGGTGAGCGAAAGAGCATGATTGATATTATCAAAGGCCTTAGAATAATCCAACAATATCAAAACTGTAATTTGATTATCATCGATACTGCGCAATAAATCATCAACAATGTTAATCAACGCAGACTCACAGCTATATCCCGGACAAAATCCTGATTGCTTCAAGGGCAAAACATTATGCGTATCCAAGAATGAACGAATCTGCACACTAACGGCTTTCTCTAATAACTTGATTTCGGGAGGGGAGTAATAAGACTTCTCCTCCAAGACCCCCTGAAGTAGACAAGATTTAATTATATGGGTGATCATTGGCAACAAATAAGGAAAACAAAGAGAAATCGTTTTAATAGAATCACCGTCCAGTCCCGTTGCTCGTGATTTAATGAACTTAAGCAAAGATTCTACTTCATTTGTCGTTAGTAATTTGAAAGAAAAAGTAGTATTAAAACTATTATTATGATAAAAATTTAGTATACTAGGATCAGCAGCAGCATTCGACATAAAGGTAAAGAAGTGATTATTAACTACATTCACATCCGACAGATGACAGGGCAACTCCACCTTCTTACATTTATTATAAATATTTAATGATTTTAGTATACTCCACAGCATCTTACTGTCCTTCAATCCAATTACGTAATTAATATATGCTCATTTTTCATGACGTATAGTAGATGTGGTAAAATTGCGTAGCTGTTTGTAATAGTTAAAAGAAGCACTAGTTTTATTACTCTTAGCATCTCTCAGAGCTTTATCCCTGAGTCTCATTAGTAGTTTAACATTATCCCTCTTTCTTAAATAATAATGTTTTCAATGGAGCATAATTAAACCCCTGCTTGCATACAGGAACGAATTAAAAAGGCAATTCTGGTTAGAGTATTATTAAATTTACCTAAAACCACTGCTGAACTCCACTTAAGCATCTAATTATCACCCATAGCGACCATCACAGAATAATAAAAACCCGCGACATTTATCGAGGTGATATTTCACCGCAAGAGGGCGCGCAAATCTCTTTTTTATTACTGGCAGAGAGTACGTAAGCCCGTATATTTTAATAACCCTCGCGGCCAACTTGCCTTCGAGTTCCCGTTCCATTGAAGCGCTTTTGAAATTTTTATACCGCACGCGATTTATGCAAATCTGGAAAAATATCGGACCCTTATCCGCTATGAACGGCTCCCGAATAAAATAATCTAACTACGCCTCGCCGTCTTCCCCTTTTTCCGGTTCCGGGTAAGCGGAGGACCCGTTTTACCGGCAGAAGGAGAGAGCCGTGCAAGTGTAGAGTCCTCGCTGCGGTACGGCCATATCATAAATCGTCTATCAGTGTCCGAACCGCAAGTTATATTCGGGCCAAAGAGGGTATGCCGTTATTAGGGAAGCAATTCCAGGATCCCGCGGTCTTGATAAACGGCCCGGCGTTGAAACAAAGAATGGTTGGCGCTGCTCTGTCCCGGGATATCTTCTCTGGAAGTGGTGCAAGTTTAACTTTACTACCCGAGGGTAGAATTTAGGATTGGTTGGAATGTATGCATGCTGATTTGAGTGGAGCTACTTCATTATAGAAAAACTTTCTGCATGTGGTGCCGCCAGAGTATAGAATATTTTAAAAAAGGAAGGTTTGCAAAAGTTTAAATTTAAGGTTTTTTTTCTTTTTTGTAATAAAATATCTCAAAAACCCATGGCTTTAAATATATGGACTATTTATTACATAAATTTGCTCTAATTTGATCTCTAGATTTCAAATACACACAAAAAAGTGTTTTCTATTGCCAAGGACACCTATTTTCTTAAATATTTTTACTAAATCTAAGATAGTATTTTCTTTAATCTAGAGAATGTACCAGATTCAAATGAATGGCCGTACTTCAATATAATAAACCATTTTCTTGAAACTTTACTAATTTCAAAACAAAATGTACTTCTAAGAAATGTTGTCTCTCTAAATATAAATAATTCTATGTTCTTATGAGAAGGAATTCACTTCCTTGGAACGTTTCTAATTTCGAATAATATTTCCTTGAAGTAAGTAATATAATTTCTTTTATTGAAAACAGCAAAAAAGTAGGAATGTGGAGGGGTTCTTACACGTTGAAACTTGGTTATATATAAACAATATGACGTACGGGATTTTATAGCTTTTTCGACTTATTGCACTTTACGCGTGGAAGTATATCTATCTCCTTTACTAATATTATGTATTAAAATAAGATGAAAATACAATCAGTGGATAAAAGTGCACTAAGTCAAAAATGCTATTAGTTCACCTTGAAGCCAATAGAGGCGTTATTTTTCATACATTCGGATATGATTCGGATCAGATACGGATGAATTACTGGTAACGTTGGGTGAAATAGTTTGATTTAGTGTTCATTTGTAGTGATTGGAATGTATCTATTTTCTTTTGTTCCTGTTGCATATAGTATAGCTCACAATCTCTATATAAGTAACAATGTATAAAAAATGTAGGAAACAATGGAAAATATGAATAAATGCAATAATATTACAGGTTTAGTCGTGTTGGTTGTAAATAATTCATTGACGTTTCGCCAGTCATGTTGCAGGCATCTTCAAAATATCTGACTAGTTAGTTAAATTTTGAAGAGGCTAGCAGCATGACTGGTGAAATGTCAATCACTTTTTACAACCTACACGACTAAATCCGAAATATTGTAATTTTAGGGGTAAGTACACATAATCTTTTTGATTTAAAAAAAAGAGTTCCTCAGTTCAAGTATACCGTTCTCGTATTAAAGATAATACTGTTTTGAATTAAGAGCATTAAGAGGTCACTATTAGAAAATCGGGGACTTGTGTTAAGTTAACTTCGTATTCATTTGAAGGAACCACATGGTTTATATGAAAGTCAACTTTTCTCATATCAAGTTTATCACGTGTTTGACTTAAACCGGTAGAATTTCTTGGAACTAGAATTTTTATTCATTTGTTTCAAATAACTTACTTTCCTATGTTTAAGGACATAAAATTTCTTCATACAAGAAACTAATTTCTTGATATTTTGAGAAAATGATGTTCTTCGTTCAAGGAATTATTCATTTGCTTATATATGAGTACGAGAGGTCCTTCAGTTAAGGAATTCTCACTTGGTTCTAGAAATTACTTCTCTGTGTGTATGCCACTAGATACAGATATTCCATTTAAAGAAAAGGTAACTTTGTTGTGGATCTTTTTTTTTTTTTTGGAACAGCCTGTATAATTCAAAATAATTTGAGATTGTACACACAAAGGTACAGCTAAAAATCAACAGAACAATGTCACAGTTTCCAGCGTACGTCAGCCACTTGATGAAACAACAAGCACGCCCTGCAATACGTCAGTTGTTTTAATGCGTTTGACAGTCGCTGTTTTTTTTTGCCGAAACCAATTCCGCAACCGCAGATGCTTGCGTTTTATTATTGTCATCGGTTTTTGTTATTTTATCGCGAGCCAAGGACTGGAATAACGTTCAATAATTAACTTATCAATCTCAACCGCCGTATATTCGGATTCATGCCGACCGTAAAACCAAAAAGGGGGCCAACTCCGCGTTCAACAAATATCTGGTGGTGAATATTTTAATAGGGTGCCAGCTGTGAGCGTACGCTGTCTTTCACTGGTAATTTTTTGCTGTTAGGGGCAGGTGAAATCGGAGAAATGGATGAAAAATATAAAAAAATATAGAAAAAATGTTTGCTCGTTCGCAGAGAGACTGGAAAGGTTCGGGTTCGTATTGCAAATTACATAAATACCTTCTGGCTGTTGTTTTTGTAGGGTAAATAGGTACTCCATTAGTTTTCAAGCAACATTTTTTGGAAGAATCACTAATGAGAGATCGCTGCATATTTGTCTAATCGTAAATGTAATTTTAGAACGATTGTAAAGTTTAGTATAATAAATTGTAGAACATATAAGCGTCCATATCAACAAAATATTTTTTTATGTACTCCGTAACATTAGAAGTGTTACACCCAGGAAGAATACTTTCTTCAAGTTGATTTTTTGTCAGTGTGGTGGTCTTACATAAAAAATGAAGTGATAACATTTGCAAGAAATTTTATTAGCATGTAATTAAAAAAAATTAATAATATGTTCGGCGACTACGTAGCTGAGTATACTACTGTACGCGTCTAGACATCGACAGAATGGGATGCTCGATGCCTGCTTGTGGCACCTTGTTCCAAGCTAGTTGGATTAACTGTGTCAGAGTCTGTGAAGGATGGTACAAAGTGGACACTCTCCTCAATATGCAATATGGGGACGTACATTGCCTTGCTAGAAAAATACGTGCGGATGGTCATCTAGATAAGGCAATAAAGTGGTTTGTAGAACATCATCATCATAACGCGCACCTATCATACTGCCTCGAATAAAGATAAGTGATGATCGACTACCATGGACAATAGCCCCCTAAACCATCACTTCAACAGTCCTGCGTATATGCCTCTAAACAGCAAACTCAATATCACGTCGCTTTCCACGGCGACCTCTGATCCTTCTACGGCCATTGTGCGTACCTAGACAAAGACGACATTATGCCATTCTGCCGTTCTCTGCACCAGTTCAAACGTTGACGACAGTGGTCCGATGTCAAAGGAAGCACTACTCGTGGACGGTATGATAAACATCCAAAGGCTCAAATACGGTGATATAGTGTACGCATAGTAACAGGTCTACCTTCTTCTCCAAACCATTGGTGAGCAATTTGACGCGTAGTAGCAAAAACGGTCGCGTAGAGCTAGTTGCCTGAAGCGCCTATTTTGATGCTCTGTAGTACGGTTGACCAGTTGGTTCTTCGTGTGCCTCTACCTTGGGTAAAGCGCACACGACCGACTATCGCTACACCACAATTATGTGGGTGGCAATGCACATTATGCAACGTAATAGATGGGAACACCTGACCTACTATATTGTCGGTTCCACAAAATAGATGCAACTAGATCTATTTTTTACCGACTCGACTGGAAGATAAGTCATATATATTCCTGTAGTCTTGCGCAGATGACCGACAATTCAGTCGGTTGTGTGGGCCTTCTGCGCAAGGACTGAAAATTCAAATCTATAAAATATTTAATACGTAGTATTAAATACAAATTAATAACCTGACAAGCATGGACATCGATACAGAAAAGTTAATTATTGAGGTACAAAAGCGCAGTGCTTCGTATGATACTTCCTGCGCCGAATATAATGATAGAAATATGAAAAAGAAATCATGGGAAGAAGTTTGTGTCGAATTTATAAGTAACTGGAATGGTTTGGAATTACAAGATAAAATGAAACAAGGTAAGGTGAAGTCAATTTTATTTATTTAATAGTGTAGATAATTACACTTTATCGTACTGCCAATGGATTGAACCCTTGCGGGGATGTAAAGTTAGTTAGCAAAATATTCCCTTATTTGTATTCCACTATTTGTGCCTTTTGTACCCACAGCCGGTATGTTTTCAAATGCTAATTCATACAGTGTATCTTCAAAGCGAAACCGCCCTTTTTTCTTACAAACTTGTGGAGTATACATGCTGCTTTTATTATTTCGAACACAAATTCCATCTTCACATCTAAACTTCTGTGGAAAATTCTCCATTTACTAGCTAGTATTCCAAACGTACATCCTACTATTCGTCTTGCTCTGCTTAAGCAATAATTAAAAATACGATTTTTTAATATCCAAATAGAGATTAGGAAATGACGTAAAACACGAGTTGACGCTGCAAACGCTTCATCTCCTATGAATACAAACGGTATATAGGTTTACCGCCATCATCATGAGGTAATTGTTAGTCAGTTGGTATGTTGATACTATTTTCTGCTATGCGTTTTCCCAACGACGAGCTATTGAATACGCTAGAATCACTCGATTTCCCGTAAGCTCCAATATCAACATATGTGAAACAGTAATTCGCATCAACTAGAGCTAAGAGCATTACAGAAAAATAAATTTTATAATTAAAGTAGTTTGAGCCTGACATTGGTGGCATCCGTATACGGATATATTTGCCAACAACGGCTACCAAACAGTTAGGAAAATTTGTCCTTTCATGAAACTCTTTGGCTATTTTCAACCATGTTTCCTCAGTTGGATCTGGCATATAAAATTCTTTTAAGCGTTACAAAAAGTGTGACAAATTTCGAACACTATTGCGCGTATTGTTGATGCTCCAAGCAAGTACTGATAATGTAGAGTTTTAAGAGACGGGAAAGGTAATTGATGTTCTCTCTGATTTGTTTTCAGGAAAAGAAATACAAAAGAGTTCTATTCGTGACTGTTTTAACAGAGAACTGGCTCTCCAAAAAAAAAAAAGAAAATGCCTTCCGGAAGTTCTGCAAAGAAATGTCGCAAATACATATAGTTTGACGACCTCCTATTCTTACTACCACATTCATAAATGGCAGAAGCTGTGTCATAATTACCAGGCACTAATAACGAATTAGAGGAGTTACAAACGGCAGCGTCAGTTAGTGAGGTAGCGCCGTCCTCAAGTGTTTCTTCACATAGTAGAAAAAAAGAACAAAAAAAACTATGATGAAGAGTTTTTAAAAATACTTAAAGAAGGAAACAACCGTCAATGCCAAGAAAAGGTATTTGATGAAGATGAGTTATTTTTACGCTCAGAGCTTCATTTAAAAAATATAATGCAGAACAAAAGTTTTTACTAAGGATAGAGATTATGAACACAATTTTAAGATTTGGCCAGTCTCAAAATGTTGTACACAAAGAAAAAATTTACTCCATTCCTCTTCGGGACCTAGAACAGTTTGCTTCCAAGTAAGCATGCCGCAAGGATCGTTATCAACAAATACATAGATTCAGAAGCGCGGAATGTTGTTGAATCCCGCTACTTCAGTCAATTCACTCTAAAGATATCCATGCGATCGACAACACAGTATGTCATCTCATTGTACAAACCCTACCGTGAACTCAGCAGCAATATCACCCGAGATTCTTAACTCACCAGAGCCTGCTTATTCACCACTATCTACTCATAGTTCACCTGTGTGAAGTTAGTCCCACATTTATAAAATGTAGATAAACTAATTAGAGTTCCAGTTGCCCCCCGAAGAGTTCTAGAGTTCTCAATCGATTATAAAAATAGTTAGCATTTTAAGTAGTCAAAACGATATTTAAAAAAATGGGGGGCCAACTTCACACCATCTGTAACTTTCATGAGCTAGAACTCTGCAATTTCCACTCGAATCGCTTTGAGTCATAAGGATAATTTATGGAACTCTTTGGGGGGCTATCAGAACTCTAAAAAAAAACTCAGCGATTTTTCAAAAAAAAAAATTTCAGGAATTTTTTGCGCCAATGAAAATAGAACGAGCCAGAACTCTGTTATTTCCACCCGAATCTCTTCGAGGCGTAAGGATAATTTATAGAACTCTTTGGGGGGCTACCGGAACTCTAAAAAAACTCAGCGATTTTTCAAAAAAAAAAAACTCAGGAATTTTCTGCGTCAATGAAAATAAAACGAGCCAGGACTCTATTTCCACCCGAATCTCTTCGAGTCGTAGGGATAATTTATAGAACTCTTTAGAGGGCTACCGGAACTCTAAAAAAAACTCAGCGATTAAAAAAAAAAAATAGGAATTTTCTAGAATTTATAGAACTGTTTGGGGGGCTACCATAATAATAATATTTTAACAAAATAACTTAGAAGAGGATTTTCTAGAATAATAATGATAAACTACCTGTCTATAACACTAAATTCAATATTTGAAAGACCGCTATAATTTCTTGTTCACTCATTTATTTACTAATGAAAACATAAACGATTACCACTATCATGCAGATTAATGCTTTTTAAAATATAGGATAAAGAAATTCGTAATTCCATCCACTAGGAACCCAGTATACTAAACTATTTCTTGTATATCATTAATAACAATTTATTTTGGTTAGTTATTTAAAGAAAAAGTATACACTCATTTTTAACTAAAATCCAAAATCTGGAACCACAAATTAATGAAATAAGACCTACACTTTCAAATTTCATATTTTCAAAAGCAAATTAAATATTACTTGAAATCATGTTGCTTATCCGATAGTTTATTAATTTTGAGCAAATTAAAGAATCACCAGCATTGTGTAGGCAAATTCCTATTTATAATTACACTTTTTTAGAGTTGTGATAGCCCTCCCGCCTCCCCCCAAAGAGATCTATAAATTATCTTTATGACTCGAGGGGATTCGAGTGGAAATAACAGAGTTCTGAAAATTCCTGAGTTTTCTTTTAAATCGCTGAGTTTTTTTAGAGTTCCGGTGGCTCTCCAAAGAGTTCTATAAACTATCCTTACAACTCAAAGAGATTCGGGTGGAAATAATAGAGTTCTGGCTCGTTCTATTTTCATTGGTGCAAAAAATTCCTGAAATTTTTTTTTTTTGAAAAATCGCTGAGTTTTTTTTTAGAGTTCTGATAGCCCCCCAAAGAGTTCCATAAATTATCGTTATGACTCGAAACAATTCGAGTGGAAATTGCAGAGTTCTAGCTCATGAAAATTGCAGGTGACGTGAAGTTTGTCCCCATATTTTTAAATATCGTTTTGATTACTTAAAATGTCAGAACTATTTTTAAAATCGATTGAGAACTCTAGAACTCTTCGGGGGGCAACTGGAGCTCTAATTATTTTATCGAAATTTTATAAATGTGGGGCTAACTTCACACAGGTTCATAGTTCTGTGTTGATAAATTAGGGTTCGAAAATGGAAATTAATAAAATATAATAAATAAGTATGATACATGTGAATGTAATTTTTTTCTTATCTTAATGTAACTGACAACCTTTCCTCCAAAGATATACATTTCCTCATAACTATCTTGATGTGATATTTTTGATTGTAATATTGACAACAAATCGTTAAATGTATTTATAGACATACGATAATAATTAGAAAATTTCATTCATATTTTTTAAATAAAATTAAATTTACAATGAAATTTATATTATATTAAGGATATGATTATATTTTGACTCATATTTGTTTTTTTTTATTTTTTTATTTTGACATTTTTTATATATAAATACACCACCTATACCCATAAATATTTATACCAGAAAATATTCCGGTAAATTAACTTAACACAGAACATATACCAGCCAGCGTGGGAATAATACGTTGGTATAACAACACTACAGCCTACAGCGATAGCGGTTTGAACAATGTCAGTTGGTTCAACAAAAGCAAATCGAGCGACAAAGAATCGATTTGGCGGGGAGCAAATTCACTGGTAGCGAGTCCGCTGGTATGCCTGGCACAGCTTGTCGAACTGATAACAAGCTAGGGTTGTTCCCCCGTGTTTAAAATCTTTCCTTGCCTGCTTCTTTCGGTTGATATTTATCTCTCTCTCTCTCTCTACATCGGTAAGGTTAAATATCGTGAAGAATTGTATCTAAATGGGTAATTCATTTGGATCGTGCAGTCAGTAAGGCCATTTTTTTTTAAGGTAAGATCAACTGACTTTCTTACATTAAAGCTACTTATGTTTTAAAGAAGATATCTTGACCGGATGATCACTCTATTGTATAGTGGTTGAATAAATACTACAAGTATATGTTAGAATAGTTTTAATTGTCATTTACATCGTAGTAATATAATCTTGCATGCTGCAATCACACGTATTATATATACAGGGTGGTCACTTTTTAATAGGGACACTATTGCTATCTTGGAAAATGTAAGAGATACGGAGTCGGTTAAATAGAGAAAAAGTTGTGTATTTGAGACATAAATAAAGTGCATAAAGCAAATTAAATATATTCCGAATGGTTTCGGAGATATACAAAAAAAAAGCGAAAAATCCGTTTTTCTTTTTTTTGATGTAGCGCCTTCAGTTTCAAAGATAGCAAAAAAATTTATGAAGGTTTTTTATTATAAATGATGTTAGCTATAAGGTACTGGTATTATATTGAGACCGCAACGTTTCGGTTTAGCAGCAGTACCACCAACTTCTTTTTTTTAAATACGGGCCTGTACTTTTTTTTTCATTTCTTGGTGTATTTTTCTATTTTAAATACGGTGGATATAATATTTTTATTATATTTACGTTAAATGTTTAACCAGTAATTATTATATTACTAATTGTAATTGAATACGGCTCTGAATAAAAAACTAAAATAAATAACTTAAAACTACCTTTTATTTGTATAAAGCAGATTCTTTTTCATTTTTATTCAAAGGCATAATAAGAAAATGCAAAAAGCAGGTAAGCGCAAAACAACGAAATATTTACGATAATATAAATTTCAAGTATAAACAGACAAATTAATTAAAACAGAAAAAAACTATAGAAATTAAATTTATAGATCAAAATTGTTGAAAATGTCCGCCATTATTTTCTATGCAATGTTGAGTTCTTAAACGTATTTGTTTCGTAGCTCTGGCATCATCTCCGGTTTAATTTGGCTGCAAGCATCTACGATTCTTTGTCTTAGTTGATTTATATTCTGTATATTATCGTAATATACTTTATTTTTTAAAGTACCCCATAGGAAATAATCCAGTGGATTTAAACAAGGAGAACGAGGTGGCCACTTTACTCTTCCATGGGTACCAATCCATCGAGGAAAATTTCTATTTAAAAAATCGCTGACATTCAGGGCATTATGTGGTCCACAACCGTCTTGCATAAAATAGCGTAATTGTTGACGTATTAGCAACGGAATTGTATCAATTATTTCTTCAAGGTCAACGTAATTCCTACTATTTAAATTGCCTTCAATAAATTTTGGCCCTATTATGTTATTATCTATCAATCCACACCAAACATTTAAAGAAAATCGTACCTGTGGTCGCACTTTTTGTGTTAGGTGTGGATTGATTATTGCATAATCAAATTTGTTTTTTCACTGAAAGGCATAGTACCTGCATACATGAAAAATATTTAAACGTAGGAAAAGGTAAACAACAATAAAGCTGCAAATGCGTAGAATCTGGGATATCAGACCAACATATACCTCCCAGGCGGCTATGCTAGCAAGCAGGCGTTTCCGCACGGTCTATCCGAGCTCTGGCTATGACTATACGCGTGAATTCTGGTGACGTCAAATTTAAGGCAGGTCAAGGTCTCCGATCCAAACAAACCGCCATATTGAATTTTACCTGTGTTATTTATATGGCGTTAAATCTGTGCGTATTTATTTTATTATTTTTATTAAATCGGTGAATATTTAAGGACTGATATTGTGCTAAGTATGTTCCCTGAAGTATGTGTTAACAGTTCATCCCAAGTTTAACCTGGAAATGATCTGTACTTTCAGGATAATAACCGAAATTCAAGTGCTAGTCACTTCATGCAGACTAAATCATGGATAAACATACGAATTTTCAGTTTTTAAGAAAACAAATAGTCGATGCCGTTTAAAATAATTGCTAATCGAAAAGACTTATTTACAGAATTTGGTATTTTACTCCTTTAGAGCCAGAACACAGTTTTCTAGGTTATGTTATAATTTGTAAAGGTAAATTTTACAAAAATGTTGCCACAATATTTAATGCCTTTGGTTTGCAGGCTAAGATGATCACCAAACATTTTATTGAAGTATCGATTCTTTCAAATTTCTTCGATAGGAAGCAGCTAGCACGAGGGGAAAATGGTGTACAATGGTCCCGCTTTAAATCGAAACCCAGCAATATTAAAGCGGAAGGTGCGTTCGAGTATGAAATTCAAAGTGTACAATGTGGAGGTGAAAATAAAAATGAATATATCAAAACAAGGTTATTAACTATATTAATTTTGCATGTAGGTACATATTGATAAAGATGACGGCATCGTTAAAGCAAGATGCGAATGTCCAAGTGGACTTCTGTCATGTCATCGACGATGGCTAGGAATCAAATATAGATATCTTACAGAAATCTTATTTACCAAGTTTATAGAATTTTTATTACATCAATAAACTATCTGGCCACTTATCTTTCTACTTATTTATTTCTTTAAAGTTAAAATTGTTTATTATCTAAGTATGTTATTGCAATAAGAAATTTACGATTTCACAATTGTAGTGCCGTTCTCACTAAGAAAACAAAATGACCATATAAATATAGTCGATGACTATTTTCAGATTTATGTGTTCTTAATTTAACCTATGCTCAGTTATATGTAACCTCTAATGTAAATAAAACAAAATACTAGCCTAAATGAAATTTATTAAAAGTATGTTATAAAATTGTTGTACTTCCTTTATTCACTTCCTGGCTTTGGAAAGGAAAAGAATTTATACTCTTCTCTATTATATTAATAAAAAAAAATGTATTATCGATGCTTTGCTGCGCGAACAATGACTACTCCTTGAATATCACTTGTTATCCTGAAAGTACAGATAATTTCCAGGTTAAACATGGGATGAACTGTTAACACATACTTCAGGGAACATACTTAGCACAATATCAGTCCTTAAATATTCACCGATTTAATAAAAATAATAAAATAAAAACGCACAGATTTAACGCCATATAAATAACACAGGTAAAATTCAATATGGCGGTTTGTTTGGATCGGAGACCTTGACCTGCCTCAATACTGACGTCAGAGAATTCACGCGTATTCACCTACTAACCGTCAAATTGCGTTCATAAAATGCCGACTGTGTTATTGCAGCTAGTAGGTTCCGACACGAATAAACACGAAACAAGTAAAGTACTGTTGGTTCATAAAAAACGTAGGTACATATTTCGTTAGCCACGTGTTCAAATCAGAGTATGTGTGCAAATTACAAGATGTAAACTGACAATGCTGTTTGTTACGTTGTGTACAATATTTTTAGAATGATTTTGCTAAATTGACAAGGATGTTGCGTATATTAACAAGATTCCACTTAACAAACTTTTTTTATGGTACAGTTTGTTAAATCAACCATTATTGTATGTTACTTCAACATAAAAATTTGTAATTCTAACAAATTTTAACGTAACAACGAAATCTTTCTTACTGTGTACAACGCTAGTACAATATTCACAGAAATAACAGTTAGATATTTATTAGTCTTCATCAAAATACCCTTGTAAGGATTTTCCGTGTATTTCCATCCAAGATGCTCGGTACACTTTCCAGCTAGAATTCAGAAAGATCGAGCAAATAAACACGGCAGCTCGTGCTCTAGCATTAAAGCAACATGTAAATGAGGTAAAGTTCCGCAGTTTAAGTACTGAGAAATCGTGACGTTCAAGAGGCCCGCTAGATGGCGGCATACGTTTACGGATAATTTAACATGCATCTTACGGAATGCGTGCACTGAACGCGATTCGAAAATTGGATCTGTGAGCGTTCCGTTTTCAACGACGTCGTCTTGCCAAAATTAAAGCCGTGAGTGGCAAGCGAGAAGCAGGGATATCGGGTAGCCGATCAGATTGAAAGAAATTAGATTAGTGCTTAGTAGCACAACGTAGCGGAGCCGAATAATATAGGTAGGCGTGACAACGTTGGCTCTGGTTTGTCTATTAGCGGGCGTATGGGACTGGGAGTACTATTTGTGTCGCCTTTGTTCGGTGGATCTGATTACTTATGCATGCAAAGGAAGTGTACTGCGTAGCATCTTTGAGATAGCTAAGATATATTTTATTTGAGAGAAAGAGTTTCATATTTTGACAGAGAATAAAATGAATTAACATACTCTACTGCACTTAGGTGAGAGGGATTATATTCAAATGCACAACCAGTAAGTAATTCCGGTTTGATGATATTCAATCAATAACGCAGCAAGAGAAAACTCTTCCGATATTTCGTTATGATTCGATTTATGCTTTGAGTCGGGCATTTAGAGAATTGGATACGAGCAATAAAGTTTCTATTGGACAACCAAAACGTGCAATCGGAACCAGATTTTACACATAGCGTATTATCAGCGCTATGAAAGGCTTGAACTATCTAGCGTTGCACGACACATATATGATACTGGACATAAGATTAAAATTAAGAACCCAGAACTATTGAAAACTTCTTCGAGTGATTAGAAGTAGACTGTTACGAAACCATTTATATGAAGAAAGACTGTAACAATTTATTGGATCAGAAACATGCACTTCTATATCGTTTTTGTTGATTGATTTATTGGGACAAACAGATTTAATTCCCAATTGCATACTTCCTTGAGTTCTTGGCGCTCTAGCAGATCAAAGTAGGCGTTTAAAAGGAAAAGGATACTTCTAAATTTAGCTTTGGGGTAGAGAATGTACGAATCTGCACACCAATGGCTTTCTCATGTGGTCAGCATTATAGTTCCTGCAATTTGGATAATGAAAAACAATCTATGGCCGTGAGGAGTGCTACTTTGTGATGATTTAGCTGTTATTTTCTCAGAGGCGGGCCTTTACATATCTATTAGTAGAAGTAGATGAATAATGTCACATAACACTAAATAATATCAACATGTCAAAAGAAAACAATTTAGGTGTATAACGCATAGTAATTGAGAAAGCGTCACCCAGTTTCCACTTCCTCAAAGACTGTAGACGCGTAAAGTGTAGCACCAAAGCAAAATAAACTTCTCTCGGATCCTAACTCCTTTTAATTTACCAACCTTTAAGAAGTTTAAAACAATTTTCTTTTGTGAGGGACCGTCAGAGGAGTACCAGCTGAAAGGTAAATTGAATTTAAAACCGTTATTCTCCGGACTAAAACTTCGCGTTAGAAGCACACACGCTTCAATACGCCAACGTATTGCCGGAATATGCTGCCAGCTCGCTTAATAATATAGATATTAATTAATAGTTTCCGCAATCGGTGCGGATATTGGTTGATAATAATTGAAATTAGTGCCTGATACGGGGACTTGAACGCAATTCGTCGTTGCATGACAAGCAGGATATATATTACCGCGTATGTACGGAGATGTCGGTGAATGTAACATATTTGCATGGACATATGTAATATGGATCGTAGCTCTGATATATTATGCATGTTGTTAATGAGCAGGTTCATGGTCCGTTTGGCATAATTAAAAGGGATACCTAATATTAACTAGGTAGTTGTATAATGTAAATACGTATATGCATAATAGTGAAGCATTGCCAACTATGTTCTGTGTTTTAGCCATAAAGTTGGCTATACGGGGGTGTTCTAGCTCATTAGTCCGGCTCCATAACTTTGAAATGTATTATTTACTTTAAATTTCCAATTATTCAACCTATTTTATAATTTTTATTACTTTTGATTTTACCGGAAATAAGAACAAATTTAAAATTTTAATAGCTATAAATTTACTTCTAAACTAAAAACACGTAAGTAGTAAAATTTATTTGCACCAAGAGAGTTGTACCTACCATAGCACTAAATGCAAACACATTTAGTTGCAACATACATTTTTTTTTAGGTACCAGCAATTAAACAAATACTTGCTTTAAATATATATAACTGCCAAATATACAATTTATTTGGATAATTTCTCACAGTGTGCTTACCAATATTTTGAATTTTTATGTTGTAATCTAGAGTATCAAGAATACGCCAGAATATACCCTAACTGTCAAGATAATACCTAGAAACTATAAATCTTGCTCTCTTTTGTTTTACACACCTACTAGAACGTGCCAAAGTACACACTGACAGTTTTTTTTTAATGGAACCTCAGCCTTCATTTGAAAGAGAAATTATTCTTGGCGATACCAATTATACCAAATACTTGGTATTCGAATTAGAAGTTATTTCTCTGTAGATTAAGAATCTTGGTTATATCGAAAGAGCTGAAGAAGTAACATTGTACTCAGTTTCATGGAAAAATAGAAAACATGAATTAAACAAATTTTAAAAACTGTTTCCTTTATTACGGGAATAATCATATAAGAATTGCATGTAATTCTTAATATTTCGCAGGGCAGTGTTCTGAAGAAACATCTGATATTTTGATTAAGTATATTTGAATATTATCAATCTGTATATTTCACAGTTTGAGAAATAAATAGAAAATGTTGAAATGTACCAATTCTTTTCCCTTCAAAGTAAATATCCGGCGACTAAAAAAAAATCATCTGAACATACTTTATTTACATCTCCAAGAAGCTTTATCATTTGAATTTGAAGAAAATGTTTATAAAACGATTTTGTCCGGTCTGAGAAATCAGTAAAAATACTTTTCTTTTTTATGTTTTTAATAACGAAAGTGATTCAACAAAAGTTAATGAAAATATATATCAAAATATGTTTTCATTCCCACCCGCAGTAAATACAAAAACAGCATTTCAATCTTTTTTGTCATCAAAACGAGGTAAAACCCATTTCGGATCTTTTAATCATGTAATTTTATTTACGCGAGTGTGTTGCTGTCGGCCCTCGCTTTGTAAGAGAAAACTCCACTTCTTTCTAACCGAACTAACCGCTAATAAAAGAAATTAATTAATGTGAAAAACTCCCACGTGGTTTTGCAAAGGTAGAGAATGAAAAGCAAAAATATACTTAACCTCATAACAGGTGTTCAGGGGGCCTCGGTGCCTGTGGTAAATGACAGGGCCATTATGAAAGGATTAGTGCTTTATCGCCTTTTTTGCAGCAAGGACCCAAAGCGGGTAATACCCCAGCCGCCGAGTCTGAAGTATGGCGGAGACATTCTAAAGAAAATTCTGACAAATTGCTCTTACCCGAAATAGAAGCCCTCCTGCTCTTAATAATTACATTTTTCTGTCGCGCATCTACGAGGAACGCCCTTAATTTTATCTAGGTACCTTTTAATTCCAATTTCGTTTTTCCTTCTTTCTCATACGTCGTTTTCTTTCTACACGTTTTTCATCGCGCGCTTAATATCGAGAAATCCTCGGGTGTTAGTTATAAATGATAGCAGTACTTTTTAATATTTAAGAGTAACGCTGAAAAGGGACACCCACTCCAAAAGTCTCTTTTAGAATTTAAATTATTTATTTCCAGTAGGTGACTGTAGTCGAAATGAGAATTACATTAAGGGGCAACACAAAATAAGAAAGAGAGAACGAATATTCTTATTTAAATTTCTCCTCCTGGATATGAAACTTTCGCTCTGTATATCTTTTTTTACTAAGATGGGGGTTAAATGATAAGAAATTGTTCTGTGAGTTGATATAAAAACAATGTTTTGCAGAAAAGATATTGTTTTCAACCACATGTATTGTAATATATAAAAAAAAATATATATTACTGTCGATAGTAATGACTCTTTTAAAATAAATATAAAAAATGTATCTCATACGGGTCATTAATGGATTCGTATTGTACCGCCAGATTTTTAATGAACTGTGCAAGTATGTGATTCTTAATAAGCGGTGTATCGGATTACAAAGGAAAGGAAACACAAAATAAATAGGTAAATTAAATAATCTATTAAAATAAGTAAAATTTTATCGTTCAAACGGTGAGAATGGCGAATCAAAAGGTAAACAGATAAATTAATCTTGTTTCAACCTCCTTAAAATTATCTAATACTTACGCAAAATGGATGTCCATTTCTTATCTTGATGAAGAATAATATTAAAAAAAAAATCGCTCTAGGATTGAACTGAAACTTGAATAGTTTTGAAGACAACAGTCCTTAAATGGATTATGACTACTTAGAACTTACAACAATCTTATAACAGACTTAAATCACGTCTACAATTACAACGATCTGTGTACAATTAAATCTATTTGGGTAAGTAATGTTTTTTGAAAAGGTCTCATTATTAGCAAACTTTTGGCGCAAATTTTTTTAAAATCGGATTATGTTTTTCCAAGTTATGCCTCTTTAAACTTCAAAACTTAACTTGCTTCGTTCTTACCTATCACAAAGATAACGAGGAGCATTTTGAACACCTGTTGAAGGTAATTTTCTATTACGAAATAACGTACCTACATTTTGCCATCACATCAATGGAATTGGACAAAACAATGTGTGACCATACTTTCACTTTTAGTAATTTTGTTGGAATCATATTCCTTTGCGTGGTATTTACTTTTTTGTATTGTTATTTATTTATCACCCGTTCATAATAGTAAATTTAGATTCGAAAATCAACATCGGAATACACAACGCTTCTAGTTTAGCCCCTCACTTTAGCATTGCGTTATCCGCCAGTGGTATCTGCTCTGCATTTATATACATACATACATTCTCTCGAACGTACACTAGCGTAGTCAAGCGCCACATCCTACCAGCCACCAAATACATGCATAAACGCGTTTCATATCTAACATGATCACACTTGCAACTTTTGTTAGTGTGGTTGGCTGGTGATGTTACAACAGCGACAGCTTGGCGCAATGGGGCGACCGAATCTTAGCCTATTTTCGATGGACGTGTCCCAGAGGATAATGCATCGTTAGAGGCGTGCCTCTGCATGCAAAATGCTAGTTTTATTGCCGCAAGGAAGTATAAAATCCGCCAGGACGTGAAGGAGTTAGACTAGTCGGAAGGAACAACGCAAAAGTTGAACTGAGACGAATTTAGTAAAGGAATTCCTCCATTATTGCACCCGTAGAAGACTTAATAAGCTTTGTTAGAGATGCAGATAGCCGCTGTGTGAGTCGAATATATTACAATTAAAATTAGTGTCGACAGAAAAAATAAATTTACTTCTCGAACACTTTCTCTCGTGGAATTACTATACTATATTAGCTTACTTTTATCCTGTCGATTGCCGTAATATGAGTAAAAAAAGAATGTCCAACCTAAGATGCAACGGTTCCTAGCCAATTTATTACTGCCTTTTTGAAAAAAATTTTCAAATACATGTTGCCTCGAATCACATTCTACATATGCTAAAATTAGTTTCAGCAATGGCGTTGTACCGGAAGTAACTACTAACTTTATTATTTTAAATGGAACACCCTGTATATTATTGCACTTTTGGATTCCTTGTTAAATTTAAATAACAATACGTTAGGGATACATTGGGGCTAAGTTGTACCGTTTTCGAATTACATGACGTTTTCGAAAAAAATGACATTTGCAGTGTCTTCGGTGTTTGGAAATATCTCGGGAAATACGAAAGTTAGAAAGATGCGGTTTTCGGTTTTCGCTCAACTATGAAACAGCACACGTCTTTTATTTTAAAATTGTTGCGTTTAAATTACAGCGTTATTAAATAGGGATCTGTAATTTTCGAACTCTAAAATCATGGATAACTTGATTTTTTTAAATTGAAGGGTGTAGCAATTTTTACATAAATGGATGTAAAATTTAATTTTCTTTCGATTTTATATGAGTATCATTGTGTCACATTAATCACCTATATTAGGTTCCAGCAGGAGTCCCGCTAGCGCGTTAATATTTCATTACCGCACAGTGTGCGGTAATATTCATTTCAGCACTACGTCGTCTTTTGTTTTAGCTTTATTGCAACATCTAATTAGAAAAAAAAAAAAAAATGAAATGGTACATCACAATTTTGTAGAATACCTAAATTTTTTTTTTTTAGAGAAAAACAAATCCAATAAATGTACCTTTTGTTGCAACATTTACTAGATAATAAATTATAGTTATTATTAAAGGCATATGCCGTAAAGATTACCAATTCTAAAGTTTGTTCCATTACATACTTTAACTTAAGTACCTACTCAGAATCCGACTGTGGAACACATTCTTACAACAGGTACATTTATTTCAGAGCCCAGATATTTATAAAATTGGTAAATATTTTATAAGGATTTTTTGCATTTAAATCTCTGTTCAATTTCTTGTTACACAATAACTTCGTTTGGAAATATATTTGACATATTATATGTATTACTGTGAATTTTTGTAGTAGATTTTTTAAATAAAAACTGTTTGGAAGTGATATTAATGTTTTATTACGATATACTTTAGAAATCCTGCTAGAACAAATTTACAAATCGATGATTTTGCGTATACCCTATTAACTCTAAGATGTTCTCCTGGAGGTAAGGCGAGAAGAATATATCCGGTTTTGCTACACATACTGGCGTGGTTCATTCAATAGAGTAAGTAATACCATTCCTTTGGGAGTGTATATCTCAGGTTATTATCAAAAGAATTTACATGTTCTGTGGGTTCTTTTGAGAATTGTATCAGTATAAGGAGCAAAACCTGAGATATGCACTTCCCAAAGAAATAGTTTTATTTATTTATATTTCATTTTATTTGTTTATTGCATCAATCGCACTCCTTAATCTAAGAAATAATATTTTAATTGAAATATGTCACTTACTGTAATATAACTAAACTTACTTACCTAAAGTATGCATGAAGTTGGTTAAAATTTGTCTGTTTCTTGAGCCAAGAGGGACGTACTTAATTTAAGAAGACAATTATAATTCCTTTAAGGATATCGCATACTTAAATTACATAGTGCTTACTTCTTTTAAAAACGATATGAGCTGATTGGAATACCCAAAATACTTAATTTAAGAAATTTTATTTTTAACAGAAGGAAGAATATTTTTAACTCAACTCGCTAAAGCATTTTGTCTAATAAGTTTACTTACTTGTTTTAAATACATTTGCCATCTTCGGTAAAAGTGCATTTTTTTAAATAAATAAACTATTTTATTAAATATAGTGTCTATTTCCAGAATTTTTTTTTCTTTTCAGTAATGATTTTCTTGCATATATATAAACTTATGCCTTAGATTAAGTAATTCTCACTTATTCTAAATAATTTTTTCTCTGTGTGTGGTCATTGAATAATGCTTAAAAGAAGAAGGAAGGAATTAAAAAAGTGGAACTTTATATTTTACCATTTCTTCCAAGTTAGAGCTGACAAGCACTTCACCTTCTTCCATACTTAACTGAACTATTTTCACTTTAATTCCAAGTAATCCATCCATAAATTAAACTTGTCCTCTGACAAAGGAGATCCTAATCGAATAGAGAATATCTCTTCCGCTGGGAGGTTTCCGTTAATAACTTAATAGATCTCAAGTTCCAGGGGAGTCTCCAGTCTCCAGTCTCCAGTTACTCTACAACCATTCCACTTTCGAAATCCTAGCGCTTCTCCCCTAAGTGGGTGTCGGCCCTGATTTTAATGCGGATTTAATTAGACAACCGAAAACATTAATCCCTCATTTCCGCCTTCAGGGCCGATTTATAAATTTAATTAACTTGCGACTAACGATAAATCCACGACTGAGGGATTAGCCGCGCGCTCTCCAGTCAAAGGACGGTTTCTTTGTAGTTAGTGCAGCGTGTGTACCTGGCGCAGATGAAGCGAGACAAGATGCTGTGTATCCTTTTCCCGAGTGAGTGCGGCGCGTCGAAGAAGGCGCTCGCCTTTACCGCTTTTTTTCTCTATCGCCGCCGTTTCGCTCCAGGACTTTCGGAGATACTTCTGCTCCTCGAAAGTAATGGCTTTCGTGCTTTATCTACCCGCTTCTTTCGACTCGTTACAGAAGCCGTTGTGCCGGGGGTACTTAATACAACAGGCAACACGATGACTACTAAAACTCTGGAAACGATGTTAATTAAACGGCAGTATACTTTTCGGCTTATTCAAATAGCGCTTCGTTATTTTTGGCTTCGCGTTTTGCTTTATATAGGGTTACCATGAAGTCCTGGCCGGTTTTGTATCGTAGATCCAGGTAACCTTAAGATGGACAGTGTAATTTAAGTCTATCAAATTTAAACTTTACCCATTAAACTGATTAAACCTAATAAACGATTGTTATTATAATGACAACTGTTGAAGTATGGTACGAAGTCCAACATTGTCGTACGGTAAAATAATATAAGAACGTTCTCGGATAACTATTGAACTGGATATTGTAATATAAATAAAATGGAAAGACTCTTTTAAAATAAATATAAGAATGTATCTCGTTGATGGATTCGTTTTGTATAATACCAGATTATTGCTACTTACCATATTGTAATTAGCTTGCAAATTTGCCGCTTTAATTCGGTAGCTTTTTTGCTTGCGTTGGTCATCTGAGAATCAGCTTTAAATAGAGAACTGAGTTAGTACTGACCAAATAGTTTACCGCCAGATTTGTGATGAAGTGTACAAGTTGTGATGCTTAAAAAATATTTTTGTGTTTCCTTTGCTTTGTAATAGATGCTTAAAAAAGGTGTATTCTATTACAAAGCAAAGGAAACACAAAAATAAATAGGTAAATCAAATAACCTATTAAAAAAATAAACAAATTTTTATCATATAAACGGTGAGAATGGTAAATCAACAAGTAACAGATAAATTAAATTAACGTTCTTAAATCCTGTAATGGGTGGAGACTGTGGCTCTCACTCAGTGTTATTCCACTAGTGATTTGGTGAAGAGCATATCTTCCAAGGTTTAGCTTAGCCGAAAACACTATGTTTAACACTGCTCTTCACTTGATTTTCTACTGCCGAAATACGTATTTAGATCTGTATCTATAATTTTTGTATATTTTGAAGTTAAGATATTAACAGAGAGTGTTCGTGTTCCAATCCTTGTTTATTTAAAAATCTTTTATTTTACAACATGTTTCGGTCATAAATAAACAAGGATTGGAACACGAACACTCTCTGTTAATATCTTAACTTCAAAATATATCAATAACCAATCCCCTGGGAACAATATACATATAATTTTTGTGGTAAGGGATTTTTTCACTTTTTCTTTTGGATTTTTGTTATAACGTTCTTAAAAATTATCTAACTCATAATTACGAAAAAAATGTATGCTTATTTCTTATCTTATGTAAGAATTATCTATTGAAACAAAATTAAATCGGTTAACCGTTCTAGGATTGAACTGAAACTTGAATAGAATTGAATATCAACAGTTCTTAAAGGGATTATAACTACTTAGATCTTATAACTGGTCTTAAACACGACTACAACTGCAGCGATCTCTACATCTAAAACTAGTTGAGTAAGTAATGTTTTTTATAGCGTCTTTTCTTCACTGTTTTATATTTATGATTTTTTAACTGTTTTTAGGTTTTTCGTTCTCGAAAGAACGTTACAAACTTAACAAGAAATATATATTTTTACGATACCGTATCCGTGGATATCTTGTCCGAAGATCGATTCTTTGCTTCTTTCTTGAGGTGCTATATTCGGTTTCTCAGGAAAATCTGGCCTATTTTGTTATTATTATTGAGAATCTTTGATATTTCCTCCAAGTAAGTAACCCTGTTTTATTTTCAGAGTTTATCACTAATTTATAATTTTATTTTTCAATCTTTATCAAAACTGTGCGATGTTAAATGTGGATTAAATCTCAGTATTTGATTTTTTTAATTTCCTTAGTGTTTTACAATTTTGTGTAACTTTTTCTATTTCTTAAATTTTTGCGTGTTTTTTGTATCCATGCTATTTTTCGCTCTAAGTATTCAATTTTTCTAAACACACTTTCCTTTCTATTTTTGCATAGGCTTCCTAGAAGACGCAAATCACGCATCCAAGAAAAGGTCAATTCGCCTCTGAATTCATGTGAGAAGCTCGGTTACTTCCGAATTGTAACGTAACATTTATTAATGGTTTTCGTTCGCTTAATTAAGTTCTTAGACACTAACATATGATAACTAACTTTAAAATCACATTAAATTATAATAATCCTCTTACTTTTATCCTTGTTTATATATATCTAGTTATTCAACCGGTTTGAAGTACCTTTGGATGGCGTTCAGATGGCGTGTCAGGTTTGGCGTGCCCATTAATTTTTTTTAATAATATTGCATTGTAATTTTTTAATTTTGATTGGTTTTACTTTGTTATTAACTGCCAAGTTTATTTCAGAATCTGTAACCAACATAGCTCGCATTCCAATGAATATTTGGCGGCATTTAATTTCATTCATCAGTACTTTTATACTATCGCCGCCAGATATCAGCACCTTACGCAGCTCGGTTGAATAACTATAAGATATATAAACAAGGCTTTTATATAACAATTTAAAACTGTCATTTTAAGATTACAGATTTCCTTATTTTTTCTGTTTTTGTTGTTCCGCCGCTAGATGACTCTGGACATGACAAGTCAATTTTTAAAAATGTTAATCAAATAATTAAAATATGATTTGTAACGCAAATAAACTCAAATTCGCTCTTATAATAAAATAAAATCTAAATATTTTGTATTTCCTTGTTTGTTCTGTGTTCTGAATTTGTAATATTAAATTTTTATGGGTGTGATATGTTTTTTTTTTATCACAATATCTAAAACAATAACCGAAAATTTTAAAATCCATTAGTAACTTCTTCTTTGCTGGTCTGAGGAAAAATTACTAGTTGTTCCGTTTGAAAAATGATTGAAATCGTTATAGCGAAATCTACAGAGTAACTCGATTGATTGTTTTGCCAACTGTGAGAAATTAAGATGCCCCGGAGACACAATAGTTACTAACTAGAAAGGAATAATTGACAAGAAAAGACAATCATATGGACTCAAAAACATGCAGATCATTCGACATAAAGCGAAAACGTGCATTTTCGACACAATTAGAAGTTGTCAGGACGACTCAAAAAAAAATAACAATAATAAGGTAACAACATATGTTGTAGAGTCGAATTATATTTAACCGTTTTACCGTTTTTACCGTTTCATATTACTCTCGATCTTTTCTCTTTGAGCCGTGTTGTTGAGTCATCGACTTTGATAGGTACAATGTTTTGCCCCGATTATTTTTAAGCGTAACATTCCAAAACATATCTCATATGTCACAATATATCGTCGAGTAAAAAGATCAAACTGTACAAAAAGAATTGTTATTTCTTTTCTCTTATTTCTTAAGGTTATTTTTATACTTTCTCTTGCATACTAAAGGAGCTTGTATGTACATGTTATCCACTCCATGCAGATACAAGTACTAGAGAGTCGTAAACAGGCGAGAAACCTTTGTATCGATTATGTCGTGTTTTATGTGCCCCTCTATCTTCTTCCCTTCGCTTCTACTTTTTTATTTCCCACTTTGTCCAGGACAACGACGACCGAGTTCACGCTCTCGTCTGCACAGATTATGTTTACCCGGTGGCCTCGCTCTTTTATCTTTTACGCGATAAAAGAAGGGAAATTTCGGCAGAGTGCGAATCCGGATGTGTAACGACGATTCGAATTCTATTAAAAAGGGAATGAAAAAAAAAAAAAAAACGTCGAAACGGAACCGACCGAGAATAAAATGGGAAATGGTGCCTTTTGCTCTTTTTTCTTTCTGTTTGTTTGTAGGAAATTTCGCCTTTTTATATATATGGCAGATTTGTTTGCTGCTGCTTTACGTGTGTCGTATCATTTTGGAATCAGACGAGGCACGTGTCAGCTTCTGACATCGAGTGGGCAGCTTAATCGGTGTTAATCTCATTTATAAAATGACAGACGTTAAATTTAAAATGTGAAGCGTTAAATATGGAACTTAAATTAAGTATCAAATTAAGAAGTACCACAATTCAACTGCTAAACGTCAAATATTAAATGTCAAATGGAAAAAATATGGTCCTCTTCCCCAATCATGGTGTTATGCAAATAATTTTATGATTTAAAACATTCTTAATGCTTCCTTTCTCTGCACTGCTGTAAAAAATAAACGTATTTAATCATTAAAAAATCACCAAGGTGACGACGTGTGTTAAAGGTGCATATGCTGCCATGTCTCGTCTAATCGCACCCTAAGCGTTAAATGTCCTAATGTGGGATGTAAAACGTCTAGTTTTAAATCTTAAATATCAAACGTCAACGTATTAAATATAAAACGTGAAATATCGGATTTTGAAAGTTAATACTGAATGGCTTGCATGCTCGCCTTTCACCCCACAGGTGCTAGTTCGAGCCCAGGCTGAGGCGGTTATTTTTAATTGTGGATAAAAATCAGAACGTGCCTTCTTTTCGGATAGGAAGTAAAGCCGTAGATCTCGTGCCAATGTTTGGCACGTAAAAAGTCCCTACCGAAGTTTGAAATTCCTTCGGGTTCAGCAAAATTTCAGTGGAGTTGGTATTATACAAATTGGCCAAAAATAGTTGTCAATGCTTAGAAGTGTCAAGGTGTATTCCACAACCCGAAGCCTTCACCCAGCAACAACATACATACATACATAAATTAAGCGCTAGATGTCAAATATAATACGTCAAATGCCGAATGGGCAATGTACGATATAGTTAAATATCACACAATATGTAAATCTCAAGTGGCAAATGTTAAAAACTAAAAAATTAAGCGTCAAAGGTATTTAAAATTTAAACTTCTTCATCGCATAAAATATAAGTTCAACCTGATGCTCACTCTTAGTCAGAGAATTATTAATATATGCCGCTCCATGTTATAAAGATTAGAAAAACTTACAAATGTTTAAGAGAATGATAAGATCCCACAGCTATGCCGACTTCAACCTTTAACACAAATTTTAAACTGTCAAAATGTCAAACAGTAAATAGTATCTTTTCTAATTGGATGTTGCAATAAAGCTAAAACAAACGTTGATATGAATATTACAGCATACTGTGCTGTAATGAGATATTAACGTGGGTGGGGGGGACTCTTGCCGGAACATAATATATGCGATTAATGTACAAATTAGAAAAAATACTATTAACGTTCTCTTACGTATTGAAATGATACACTCGCACAACTTTTAAATAGTAACTTTATTCCAATCAAAAATTAACCGTTAATACATACAATACAACACATTAGTTTATAACCGCCATCCCTACTACTTCTTCTTCGTCTTCTTGTCCTTGTTTTTGAGCGCGAAATCATGGTTGCCAACAAAACTGTAAAAAACGTGTGCCACAATGACTTGTAATGCTCGTACTTTGAATGTTGTACTCGCATTACATAAACGTCATAGTATTTTAAAACACAAGTGTCACAATGACGTTTATGTAATGCGAGAGATTCAAACTACGAGCATTACAAGTCATTGTGGCACACATTTTTTACAGTATTATTTCTGTTCTTACAGCACAGTGTGCGGTAATATACATTTCAGCACTGCGTCGTCGTTTGTTTTAGCTTTATTGCAACATCCAATTGGAAAAAATATATAATGTTACATATCAAACGTCAAATTCTAAACGTTAATTGTCAATCGTTAATCGTCAAACGTTAAAAGTAAAACATCAAGTATAAAAAGTAAAAAATCGCACATTAATCTAAAATGTTAAATCCCTCCAATATTTTGTGAAAATTCTAGGCTGGATTTAAAGTTTCAAAATTTATTTACATAAAAAACACACGTTTCGACACTCTTTCTCTCTCCGTCAGTGTAATTCTTATTGCAAAACTATGAAGTTTAACTTACGTACTAATTACACTGACGAAGACAGAAATACAGTCGAAACGTATGTGTCTAATGTAAATAAATTTTGAATCTTTAATTTCCACTAGATATTGGAATTATTATTTAAAATACAAAAGCCTACTACTAACAATACGACTCTAATTAAAATTTTAAATGTCAAACGTCAGTGTTCATACATTAAAGTCAAATCTCAAACGATAACTGTCAATCGTTAATAATAAAATATCAAAAATCAAACGTCAAATATCAGAAGTGAAAAATCGCATATTAACTGTCAAATCTTAAATGTTGAATTACAAACGTCACTTTTCGCAAATCATGATCAAATTCCAAAGGCTAATTGTCAAACTTCAAATGTCAAACTCCAAATGTCAATAAAATATCAAGAGCGAAAAATGCCAGATGAATTGTCAAAACTTAAATGTTAAACGTCAATATTTGCATATTAAAAGTCAAATTCCAAACGATTAAGAATGATATGTCAAAAGTAAAAAAAAGTATGAAGTCGCACATTAACGTTAAAACTTTAGATGTTTTAATGTCAAACGTCAATTTTAATAAATTAAACGTCAAATTCTAAATTCTACTTGTCAAACGTTAAAATCAAATATTAAATGTCAAACCTCGAATGTCAAGAATGAAGAATTGCACATAAAATGTCGAACATTATTTATTAAATGTCAAACGTCAAACTTTTCATGGTAAACATCAAATACCGTAAACGTTAATTGTGAATGGACAAAATATTAATCAACATCATCAGAAGTCTATCGACTATCATAGATGTTAAATATTAAATCTTAAACATCAAACATGAAATGAATGTTAAAGATTGAACGTCGTGTGACACATTTTCTAGGTGGATATATGAATCGAATCTGAAACGTCAAATTGCGAGTGTCAAACTTGATAAATAAACGCAACTCGTTTAATATTAAACATCAAAAGTCAAATATTGAATTTCATTTCAGATTTAGTTTCGCTCTTTTTACTGTAGCAAATTTTTTACATTTATGAATTATTTTTTTTTAACTTTTTTTTGATGCTATGAATGTTGCTTTTCGAAATTCAATTACCACATTACCACCTATATAAAAATCTCCAGTCATCTTCAAGACAGTAAATAACTCAGAATAGAAAGCTTTACCCCAATTTAAAACGGATTCCGACCGAGTGTCCAAAAAAAAAGAAAAAAAAACTGCCAACTTTAATCTCCCAGCGAGCAGAGATAGACATAGAGGGAGAACAGAAATATCATTTTTCCCCTCTGAGCCTTGATGCCGATTTACAAACGGAATTGCGTTACGTCGTTAGTTTCACAGAGCACTTCGTTGCCCTCAGCGGTTCGACATTCCGTCTCCAGCTTGGCATAGCGCCGTTCTCGTCCCCCGACCGACGCTACGTCTTAATAGTAAGCATTTTTCTTTATAACGACCGAGTGGCAACGCCCGAAACGTATATTTTTTATTCCCCCAGCTCGACTAACTGCTCCATTAATTCCGATCCCAATTTAGCTATTCAGCTGCCAACATATTAATTACACCAAGAACAGAGGCGGTGTTTATCGCTTCATTTGCGTAGTTTTTATGCGCTTGGCGTTGTTTTTCGATAATGTTGCTAAATATGTGCGGAACACAGCATGTAATTCCTAACAGTAATTATGTTTGTAATCTACAAACAGCTGCAGGACATTCTACTTTATCAGTTGGCAGGTTTGACAACTCCCAAACACGAAATTTTCCCCAAGACTAAAAAAATATTATATGTCACTTTATCTGTGAATTCCCTAGGTGAAAATCAGTTATCTTTGAGTCTGAAATACTTGGTGTATGATAAACTGTATTCCAAAAAGTTATTTTAACGTTTATACCAGGTATAAATCAAGAATAAATGTGTGTTCAATTATTATGTGCATTACAAACTGTTATACATTGTTTATAGTGGACATTCTATTGATAATTAATAAATAGTCTTACCGTTTAGGATATGCACATAAGTGCTAGCTGGCTGGGCGTTGCTAGGCACACAAGAGTAGTTTCCTGAATGCCTCGTTGCGGCATTTGTTATCGTCAATGTGCTAGTTTTTGCTGCCAGCTCTGTGGTGACGTTGATTCCTCGGTCGACATCGTAATTGATCATTCTGTTGTTGTGGTACCAGAAAACGTAGGCTGGGGCTTCAGTGCTTTGGAGTACCGTACACTGTAGTCGTAAGCCAGATCCGGGCTTCAAATATTTTTCTGAAGGACCTGAGATTTCTGCTCTAGCTTCTGTAAAAACAAGAGAGAAAAGAATTAGATTGTTTCGAAGCCATTAGTTACCTTTTCCTTAAGAAACGCCATCAAAGGTTATCTACTGAATTAATTTAGGTGCAGCTGCGTTGTTGCTAAAACAATGCAGAAAATATGGATAGGTGGGTAGATTCAGGAAGTAGGGGTAGAAAAAGTTGAAACGCTAGAAATTGCGCAAATGGAGTGCAGATTCTTAAACTATGAAGATTACGTTAAGTCTGGTGTCAATTAATCGAAACAGAAATTCTTGGGTTTCGTACCGTTTGGAGGCCAAAAAAATAAATAGAAATTCTGATATCTTAAAATTTCTATGTATATTTCTACCTCTACAAGTGCAGGGTGAGGGCGCTCACCCTATTAACTCCCGAAATTTGTTGAAATATGTAAATTCATACCAGTAATATTAGTTAGTTACGATAATGTTTTCAAAGCTCATGTATAAGTTTGTTATAAGGACAGAGACCAAACAAAGATTTTTCCGCCAAGTTCTGACAAGGGTGTATCTTCGGATACATTGTTTGGATTACTGCAAGGGTTTACAATAGATGCTTCAACCCGGAAGTTTAATAACAACAGCCCCTAATTAGTGAGTAGTAAAGGTAAGAACATGGTCCCAGATTAAATTTCAACGAGCAAATTGTTCGTCACCTAAGAGATACATGTCATATGATCTTTGTGTGTGTTTCAAGCAGAGTATAATATTAATGCTTTTCCCATAAATGTATCTTGTAAATGAAACCGTAGATTTGATTAATGTGTTCAGCAAAGGTAAACTGGCTATAAATAGTGATTCCTAAGTCCTTTATCACTTTATAACGCTGGAGAACAGTATTTGAAGCCATATAGTCGTGACTTATGATATTTTATTTGTATGTATAGCTCATTGCCTTGAACTTATCAATGCTTAACTGCAGGCGAATGGATTCACACAAGGAAACTATGCTATCTAAATCAGTTTGTAACAGTAGGCAATCGTTCAATGTGTCAAAATCATAAAAAAGTTTGAAGTCGTCGGCATAAAGGAGCGATTTGCAGTGTAGTGAATCAGTGATATCGTTTATAAATATTATAAATAGAAGAGGTCCCCGGTTGGAATCTTGCGGTACGCCCGACGTATTGACTATTATTCAACACAATTGATTTTGAAGAACCAACTGTGATATTCTATCGTGTTAGTCATAGTTCATAATTTATTATTAAACATTCAATAACTTTTAAACCAAACCGTTTTGGACATATACTCATATGAGCTTTAATGATCAAAATAACTTCAGGAATCAGCTCCTAAAGTTTGTCGCATATATTGAGATTCACCCTGTATAATTTGAATATAAAAAAATGCAATGTTAGTTCCCATTTTTACAACGCCTTCTCATTAAAATAACGGCAGGAAGTGTATAAAGAAACACTCAAATTATATTATGATTTAATAACAAGAACGCCTGACAACCTCATAATTAAAACTCCAAGATATAATCGAAGGATTTGGGCAATAAATAGAGGCAAAATAATAGCAATAAAACATAAAATCTCTCCCCGAAAGAAGCAATCACCTTATCTGCCATGTAATTATCCCATTTATAATTGAAATATCTCCCTTCAGTACCCAACGCTCCCTTAGACCCCCGCCAAAGACACGCTCATGTAGAAATTGTTTTACCCTCATCCACAAATGCTACCATCTCACTCCAGTTCAACAGAAATGAATTACCGCCTCCCCGCATACACCGTCCTTATCTAATGCAATAATTCCGGAGTTCGTCTCCTAAAGTCTGTCTTGACGACGGCAGAACTTCGATTGCTCAGTTTCCGCTGTGCCGATGCCGACTTTAACAGGGAGGCGAAATTAATTTGGAACCGCGAAGGATTTGCCTTCGAGGACACTCCATTTCTCCGAGGAGGAATCCACCATTGAGAGACCCTGGAGGACGCTATCGATCTCGACGTTGAATTATAGAATGCTCCGTTTTCGAATCTTCCAGTCTTTTATTGGTGTGGAGTGGGGGGAAAGTTTTGGACGAGGTTTCGGTTCAATTATCGGAGAAAATTCATCATATATCAAATTTTGCGGATGGGATTTGTAAAAACTCTATTTGGAATGAAGGAACAAGACTTTTCCTGCATATATAAAGGTCATCGAGGTCCTTTGAAGCAACTTTCCAGACTCCAGCCGGTTTATAACATAGAAAAAGCACAACGCCAAACTGATTCGTAAGCCTTCAGCTTTAGCGATAAATACAGAACTTTCCCATGTGAAACTCTATACATATTCATGTGCTAATTGGCCTTCTCTTATAATTAGTACTACCTTTGTTCGCATAGCCGCTACATCGTCGAACGTACGTACCAACAAAACTATTATTAGTTAAACATAGTACAGGGTCCTGCGGTGAACTCTAGTTAACGTGGTCCGGTAGTAAATTAGATCAGACCTATTTTGTATCAGTTCCAGGGCTTTTCTAAGTGAATAAGATGCGAAACTAAATTAGTTGCGTGTTTCAAATGGAAAAGTTACAATTCGCTTGTTTGCTCATTGTTGATTACGGCGAAAATTGTGAGCTATGTGCCAAGCTGCATGATATTGTGCAAATTTGTTTTATGGCTTCAAAGGGATGGAAAGAAATTTATCGGCTTTTGAATGGAAATATAAAGTTTTAAATGCATGCAAGCAGACCGCTCAAAATAATAATAGAAGAACACAAAATAATCCGCAGGAAAGGAGAAGCAGAGAAATCAAAATTGGCACAGCACGCTTGGGAAACAGATCATAGAATAGATTGGGAAAATGCTCCTCAACAAGATACGAGCAATAAGTAGGACATTCATAAAATCAACAGAAATTCCAGCTCTCGGGTAAAAGTCGTGGAATATTTCCAAAAAGGTTGATGCAGGATTAGATAACTTAACTGAATGGATATTTATTTTTATTGGTTATTAGGGCTCGTGGAATTAAAAATACAATTTCCAATAACGCAGTTTTATTTACACGATCTAAGAATATCGAAGAATAACTAACTAAAAAACTAACACTGTTAGGTAAACCGTACGGGCAGGTATATGCGAGAGCGCCTGAGTCATAAGCCCGAACAAAGAAAATGCACTAGCCTACGATGAGATCATCATCGATAGGGTTCTTACAAAGAAGTTGATTTGTTTTTTGTGTTACTATTTCCAATAATTTTGATATATCGTAGATAAAATTTGGAATAACTCGAAAAACTAAAAAAATTCTGGTACTAAAATTAAGAGTACAGACATGCACATCTGCCTCGGTCGAAGGTCTAAGAGAAAGTGCCGTGGTTTAAAAAAAAAAAAAACGGTATGTTCATTTGGTCGAATTTAAACGAGGACCAACCAACTTCAGAAAACAGACGGAAAACTTGATTACAGTCTTGAAGATAACACGAAGGAAATAAAGAACCGAATGGAATCCACTGATTAAAAAAAAAAAAATTGAACATAGAATTTAACCCCAAACTTTGGTATTTTCACAACAATATAATACACATAAGAATCCAGGTACACATTTTTATTGGATAAATAATTATACTTCTAGTTGATATGATTTTCCATTTTGTTTACAAACAACTTTTCATTATATGACAATAGCATGTAACGTATGCAACATCTTCCTCTCACCACCCCGACTTCTGATGACTCTATATTTAAACGGTTTTAAGCAAGTACTAAACTATCTTTAATCTATACTTATTCTCTATTTACCCTCTGTTAAAATAATTTCTTTTAATAAATATTTGTTTCTAACATTATTTTGATCTACAGATATGTTGATTTTAATAAACTGTATTTCCTGCCTTGGATATTGTTGAAAAAATGCGTTGTGGTCACTTTATATCGGTTTACACGTTGGATACACCTCAAGAAGTTCGATAGTGCTTTGGAGCTTACGTTGGGAGACTTGCATGAATGCATTTCCTTATTTATGTTGTGTTATGACAGAATATTAATTTATAAATAGTTATGGATAAGATAGTTATATCTTTAGTTGAATAAAAACCATGATATTAAATGTACATTCCTTTTCTAATGATTCAGAATTGCCAAATTCTTGAAAAATTAAAAAAGCGATGTTTTTACCATTGACAGATATCTTATATCGCTTTAAATATGACGAAACGACTTGATAGAAACAGGAAACACAAACACGACTCCACCCCTCAAGCTACCCAAGCTTCATATCTGAATTACTGTTTTACATGCAAATACAATACATATAAGATGTCGATCTCAACTTTCTGAATGAATTTGCTAATAAATTATTATTACACAGTAAATACCGAGAACAAACCAAAACGCAATACAGCGGCTTAAATATCTTATATCGTTCGGGTTACATTCAAATGTATCCGTTGTATTCTCACTTTATATGCAGATGTATGTAAATCAATACTTCCTCTAGGTTGTGTAGATTCCGACGATAGTGTAGGGGGAAGTATATTGCGACAGACGTCATTAAGTTAGACGTATAGCTGTAAGTGGCGGTTAGATTCGGGCTCATAGGATACAATAAGCGGTTTAGAGATTCGTTAATCAGATTTGTTTGGAGACCGGTAGTGTCATACATAATGTATGTATGTATAAATATATGGGTATAACGAGTTTATGCTCAATACCAACCTAAATATAAGGGATAAATTTAGATTTTGCGTGTGCGAAAGTTGGTATGTCATTATTGATCATTGTTTTCTCGTTCAAGGTGTTGTATTTTGAATTATATAATCGTGCACTTGGTTTACTTTCATTATTTACATAAAGCGTAGTAGTTATTTAGCGCAGCGGTTTAATATAATTATGATAACGGTTTTGGGTTCTCAAAACAGTTATGAAGAACTGTTATTTTCCATAACAATTATTTAGAACCGAAATTCATGAAAATATCGGTTTCGATTACAGTAATAATATCGGTTCTTTATCGGTTGTATCTCGGTTGTTTTCGGGTCTGTATCGGTATTTTGGATAATTTGTTATTTTTGTTTTGTAGCAGTTACAATTATATGTTGTAGATTGTCGTTTCTGAAGCCCATAAACAACTCCTCAAACTTATAGGAAGTTCAACAAGTTTTAGGCTTTTTCCTAGCGATGCACTTTCTAACGTTAGCGGGAATGTTTATATTAATATTAGCCGCCATTTTTGAAGAACATTAGAAGTTGTGGGAGTAAAATAAATGTAATCTTTATAAGTTTGAGAGCTTGATTATCGGTTTCAAGAACGACAATACGTAAATCTTGGAGGATGTCCAAGATATCGGCAGATATAATTATTACTGCCATGTCGTCTTACTGGTACACTTCCTGACATTACCGGAAATTTTTATATAAATATTACACGCCAATTTTGACGAACATTGGGAGTTGTGGGAGAAAAAATAAATGCGATTCTAATAAGTTTAAATGTTTGTTCATCGACTTCAGAAATGACAACACGTAAATCTTGAGGGATGCCGAAGATGTTGACGGATACAGTTATTACTGCCATGTCGTCTTACTGGTACACTTCCTAACATTCGCAGACATTTTTATATAATAAAAAATCATTCCAAAAGATTTAAAACCATCAAATAATGAGCCTGTGTTTTCAGCTTCTTGCAACTATGGCACGTTTTCCCATATGCCGGACAATTTCGCGGCTTATGTTGCTTGTTACATCTTTTACATATGTAACTTTTTTCATTTTTACTATCCGCAGCAGATTGCTTTCGTATAACTGCATCTGTTGCTAACACTGGATTTCTTAATCCTTGGACCTGTGATCTACTGATTTCTGCAGCTCGACAAATTTTCACGGCTAGAAGGTATGTCAAGTCACTGGTTCTTAAAAGTCTCTCTTGAATGTCTCTATCCCGAACTCCTAATACAATTCTATCTCTTAACATTTCTTCCTGTTCTTTAAATTCACAAGTAGTACTCATGCGTTTTATATCTGTTAAGAAATGTTCAAAATCCTCATTTTCATTTTGCTTCCTACTGTAAAACAAGTATCTTTCGTATGTGATATTTTTCCTGGGATTTATATAATCTTCAAACGCCTTTTTTTTACATCTTTTTTATCCTCGTCCGTTAGATTGAATGTATTGAACAATTCAATGGCGTCCTCACCTATGAAGTTGAGGAAAATGGCTGCTTTCACCTCTTCGGGTTTATTGCCACTCCCTGAAGCTAATAAATATATTTCATAACTCTGCACAAACTTTTTCCAGTTGTTCACTATGTTATCGTCAATTATCAAACTCTTTGGCGTTTTGAAACCTTCCATTTTTACTTTCTTTTCTTTTTTATTTTTACAACCGCAGCGCCATGATGTATATCTTGTATTGTAATAGGAAACAACGTGCGTTCTGTTGTACTACTTTATTAAGACTGCTCAGTTACACAAGTACATAACGTATGCCAACATGGCAACATACATGTTAACTGAATGCATACACAACAATAATAATAATAAAGTGTACGTTTATTGCAATAACTATTACAATAACGGTCAAAATGTGTATACTACCCGCCATTTTTGAACCCGTATGCGCATCGCTACGGCGCCGGCGCACCATCAAAAGACTAAATCTTGGAACACACTTGGACGTCATTATATGCGTCATATTTCATGTAGCGTCATGCTTACGTTAGTTTTTTTTAGAAAGTATTTGCGTTAAGTCACGTTAAGGTTTTTGCAAGTTGACAAGTGTTACTGATGTTACCTAACTTTGCAGTTTGATTGTTTTATTTAATTTCTTTGCTTTATTCTTTCACGGACTGTTTCGAAGATTATATAAGTATTATTCACCCGATATTTTTGTTTTATGTGTAAGGCTGTGGTGTAAGTATGCACATTATAGCATTAACAATTGGGCTTATATGACAATTAATCCAGGTAGTTTTTCCTAAAGAAAAGTTATGCCATCGTGTCGTGTAAAATCCTGCAAAAGCAATAGTTACAAGGATGACGGAGAACTAACTTTTCATATGTAAGTTGCAGAATAATGCCATAGCTTAAAAATATTCTGAAATTATGATAATACTTAGTGTTTCTATGTGAAATAATTTTTTGTAGAATGCCCAAACATTGTTGTATGGATTACTGTACCATAAATCCCTGCAAAAGTAAGTGTGCATAAGTTTGTTCACTACATTTCCTCGAAAAGGATTTTGATAGAACGGGACAAATTGTGCAAATTAAAGAGAGAGTTATTCCAGCATTGAATTCGGACAAAAAAAATCTAAAAAGTATATTTTTATTTAGAATCACTTGATATTCCTGAAAACAAAGGGTAGAGGTAAATAAATGATGTATAACATATATATTTCTTTAAATTTTCTTCACTATTTCTTAGGTAAATTAATCTGCCCATCAAAGGAGGTACGATATATTTTAGATATGTCACCTCTGGAAGAAACTCATGTTTAAATTTTAAGTATTGATATCCTTAACTTTATTTATTTGAATATCCGCCGAATATTGATGACGTTTGTGTTCCAATATGACGCATTTCAATTGATGGCAGTTTTGAGTTCATTATCAGCACTATCATTTCTATGTATATAAACGATATAGAATACAAAAAACCGATATAGAAGCGTAACCGAAACTGATATTAGGTCAGAACCGCTATAATAATAACTGTTTTGGGATTATTTTGGTTCTCATAACTGTCTTAGTCAGAACCGATATATAACAGTTTGAAACAATTATTTCTATAGAACCTTTTTAATCGCTGTTTAGCAGGGCTTCATACAAAAAGGGAATAAGCTAAAAAAATTAAAATTATATAATAGTGATAAAGGTTTCGTTAAAATTAATATAAAATTGACAAATTTTGTTGTTCCAAAAGGCCCTGTATGTAATGCAACATCAATTAACTACTTACGAATATTTATTTTTATTGAGATTCGAACTTGCCTTCAGATTACGAGAACGGCCATTTTATGGTTTCACAGAAGTAAAGATGTAATTAAAAAGCAAATTTTAAATATTTCTTTATACTCACCTACGACATTTAATTCTATAAAGATGCTAGTGGGTGGATGTGATGAGACTTGACATTCGTAAAGGCCGGCATCTCTCTTCTGCACGTATTTGATCTGCAGCGTCCAATCCTGAAAGAAAGACAGTACCTTTTTGAGGTTATATTGCCGTTAGACCTTAACAAGGGCTCAAGTAAAATCTAGATAATCTAAAAGCATTAATTCCAAACAAATTTTACTGTAGCGCCTTTCCTTTATTGCCGGCGTCAAATTCTTTACCCCTAAAAATGTAAACAAACCCCCGCGCACTCCGCCCCCAGTTTAATCAACGTGCATACTTTGTATAGCAGTTTTATGTTGCGACTGAAGTGTTTCAGCCATGTACGAAGGTGGAAAATATTAAATTTAATGATACGGCGATGAAATAAAATTTTTAATTGCTCAGTTTTAATGGATGGACATAAAAAACTTCATAACCGCCGGCATTAACTAGGTGGTCCAGGGCGCTTATTTCAGAGAAGTTTATACATATTTTGGCACGTGCCGTATTATTTTTTGATTATAATTTTTATTAGCTGGAGCTCAAGGTTGTATAAATGCGAAAATCCAAAAAAGAAATTGCTAACCCTGTTCACACAAAGCATCAACGAAGTCCTCCTTGCTAAATATTCACGACAAAATGACAATTTTAAAGTTTTAATCTAAACAAACTCCATCACTAAAGACTTCCTCATTCCTACGTTGCCCCAAAAACAAAACATCCTCATAAGATCGCACCAATCACCACCTAATACAACCTCTTCATTGACATTGTCCTGTTAGGGCATCCCATTATCTCTATCTGCAACAATATCGTCTTCTCTCGTATCCGTTACGCCTTTCTTTCATCTGAGGACTCCCCCCATGGTAGAGAGGTAAAGTTGTAAGGAGGTAGGCGGTGCGAAGGGACGGTAACTAGGCCCATTTTTCGTGATTTGATCACGTTTTGCGTCACCCCCGTGAGTTAGGCGGCCCGTAAGGGTGAGGGAGTCAGGTCGTGAAGATAATGAAGGTTCGGCAACGTGTGCAGATGTTATACAACCGGGGAAGTTTACGTTGAACGAGATTGGGAATTTTTGTGGAGGGTAAGAGCCAGGAGTTCTCTGCTAGCTTTTGTAGTGAATCGAGTAAAATTCTCAATTTAAAGGACTCCTTTTATGCGCGGATTATATAGTACAGTATAGTACAGTAATTGAGAATATGCGTAGCAGTTAGGTAAGCAAGAATGACACGAAAATCTAAAATCGTTGTGGAAAAAAAAATAAATGTGATTTTCAGTTTGAGAGTTAGGTTATCGGTTTCTAGAACAATCGTCGAATGGGAAATAATGATGAATAAATATCACGATAACGAACTATTTTTTAATAATATTTTATTTACTGATAAAAAAAACATTTTACGTTCATGGACATCATAATCGCGCAAATGTTCGGCAATCGACAGGTTAAAAGTTAGCTCTTGATATAAAGAACGTAATAACATAAACCCCTTTAGATATATTACAACAATATGTATAGGGAAGTCTTCATAACACTTATTTATAATAACGTGTGTTATCAGAAAATGAACCAAAAATAGTTCAATGTTGTATGTAATATTTTTATTTCAAAGATTAGTACCAAACACAAATTCTCAGCATTCAACTAGTAATAATTCCCAATATTTCGCTAACCGACGGTTTAGAAGCCGCACCCTGTATAGAGAATATTCACTTTCACCTCCTGCAATAATGTTCTTTATCACAAACAACTGACAATGATTACGGCGCTTTCTAGATGAACATATTGAAGGCAAGGACTTAATGGAATTTCCAACAGAATAGCTTCATATATCTATTGGATAAAAGCGCTGTCAGTGTTTTTATCGCAATCTTTATTAATTCAGCCTTCCATGCACTTCGGGATACATTCGACCATCTCTTTCTATTTTCCTACCTGCGCCCAACCAACCATACGTTCCCGATCGTATAGATGATATTACTTCGCGTAAGCCTCGAGTAACGAAAAACAAATACTAGAAACACCCTATTGTCGAATCGCTCGGAGCGCTTTAGAAAAGTTTCGCCGTTATATCTGTACACACTACAGTCGTCTGGCCAGAGGTCAAATTGAAATTTTAATTGGGAAAATGGTGGACTAGCAGCGGTTGCGCGTCTTTATTAGATTGAAGGGAAATAAAGGATTTAGGTATAGGTACTGCGGAGTAAATATGAGAGAGGCAAGCAGCGCTTTCCAAAAGGGATGATTATAATAGGCAATTGTGACGGAATTACATGGAAATGCAATTCAATTTGCTCGGGGAAAATGTTCAGGATTAATCTGGAGAATATGTATCTATTGTTCGGATGAAGGTTTAAACTTTGTACTCCTGCTAATGCAACCCATTATTTCTATTATATTAACCGGTGGAATTATGCAGAGAAGTGGATTCTTTGGAAAAATGGGGAATATTACAATGGAAGAATTAATTTTGGATTTTTAAAGGTAAATAATTGGGTTGGTATAATGGTTAATATAGGAATTTTTGACTTAGATTTAAACGGCTTATATTTAAATGATTATACATCATATCTGTTATATTTACCTCTGAATGCTGTAAGTGAATGGCTTGGAATCGCTCATCACTGCTATATGTAGTTAGACCGACTGTCAATAAATGGTAATCCTTTCTTCTTATCCAAGATACCTGCAATTGCAAAATTTATTTGTTAAAAATTAGAAAAAAGAAAAATATATGGTATAAGAAAACTTGCAAAGTGCAATTTTTTCTTACAGTATGAAATCATTAAATAAATGCTTTTCTGCTTTAACTGTAATTTTTAATAAGAGGAAATTCTCTATAAGATATTTTAATATAGAAAATTTCCTCATATTAAAAATTACAGTTAAAGCAGGAAAGCATTTATTTAATGATAAGAAAACTTATCTTCTTTCAAGTACCTAAAATCTTTGATAAATGACATGAATCATTATTATTATTGATTTAAAATTGTACTTTTAATATTCAAGTAAATCATTTAATTTTAAAGTACAAATCATGTGTTTGTTAATATAATGGGGCCAAATTCAGTAATCGTAAAGGTTAAATACAATTTACAAGCTACAAATACTTAGCGAAAACTACTTTTTTCTAATTGGATGTTGCAATAAAGCTAAAACAAATGACGACGCAGTGTTGATATGAATATTACAGCATTAAATTCTTTATTCCATACATTTATATAAGTATTTCTAGCAAGCGCTGTGATATTCTATACTGTGCCGATTGAGGTGCTCTCGGCTGTACATACAAGCCTGGAAATTAATCGATATTATGCCCTTTACATGTATACCTAATAAAGACGACTCTCATTTGTTTCTAGTGTTGACTGCCTGTCAACGAATGTAAATGAAAACCTACGCTGTCATTTCATCTTGAAGCTAAAAATAGCTTAAATTTGTCATGCTGCCGTACTGTGTATTTGTTCGGGACACACAGTTTTAAAGAAAACTCAAGTAATGTCAACAGGATATTAACATCGAGAAACATACTCAAATATTATTCAGGCGTTACATTAATTTTCGACTTGTTTACCCTTAAAACTACGACAATAAATTAAGCCTGGTGGTATCAGAGTCAGTGGCGGCTCGTAACGTTTTGTTCAAGGGAGGCTACGGTAGCCTAAGTAACCCTTCTCGGTCAATAAATTATATTTATATATAGTTATTATTGTAGCATTGTAAGTCTAGAATAAAAATTGAAAAAAAATAGATTACAATAAAATATAAATTATTGTTTAGCAAGAACCACGTAGAGGTGAGAGTGAAATCTTGCCTGGATAGGAAAATGGATGAGGTGATAGGTAAAAAGGTAATAAAAACGTAAAAAAGCAAGCTCTTGATAAACGTAATAATAAAGCAAAAATAAACTCTAAAAACAATAACAATTAAAGTAGAAAAGAAAATTGAAGATTCTTGATTTATATTACGAGCTTTACTCAAAACTAAATTTAAGGCATGAGCATGACAATGTACAAAAAGAGCTTGAGGTGCAATTGTTTTTTTATTTACTTCGTAAACCATTTAAATGCCCTGCAATAACAGATGCACCATCATATGTTTGAGAGACTAATTTCTTCTTTTAAATCATATTTTTCGCTGTTATTTGATAAAAGGTTAAATAAATCTTCAGCTGTTCGACCGGATGATACGTCAAAAAACCCCAAAATTCTTTCAATAACTTCACCGGTCTTGACATAACGCACTATGATTGATAATTGAGACTTGCAGGAAATATCTGTGGTTTCATCTACTTGCCAAAAAAAAAACGGAGCTTCTTTAATTTCTGTATCTATTTCTTGTCTTAATACAAAACAAATACAATCTATTAAATCATTCTGTATAGATTTAGATGTAACCGAAAAAATATTACTACTAACAAATTTATTAAAACTAGATTCATATTTACTAAAGAGTTCGCGTATTTCTTTATAATTTCCAGGATTAAAAGAATGTGAAGTCTCATTGTGTCCCCGAAAAGATAAACCTTGTGATGCTAAAAATATTGTTGCGTCTATTAATTTTCTTAAATTTTTGCGGTTTTTTCTAACTTCATTATTATAGGCAATAATTACGTCTTTGCGCGCGCTCTCTACAGCAGTAGCAATATTTTGTTTTCCAAATAATTTAAATTTGCACAACGATGAAATGTGTTCTTTAGACTTAGAATGTCGTTCAATAGCGTGCGGTACATTTTTTAAATCTGTATAACCTAATTTCGACCACGTTTCGGTTTCGTTACAAAAAAGTAGAGATGGCCAACAAAATGATCTTTCCCGTTCAATTTAACCAGTTAACCAACCACATTTAGTATACCATAATGAACTAAAACCACGATTTTGCCGGTTGCCGTCGTTAGATACTACAGATAAATTAGGCCGTGGTTTCTCAATGTTTTGTACGATGTGTAATTTCGTCTCTATTTATAACAACTAAAAGAATTTCTTACCAACCAGTGGACAATATCTTGGCAAATTCTAATTTCGTTCATTTTGTCCATTTTGTGTGCGTAACCTAACAAAACTCACCAAACGCTTCTTAAGTTATTAGTACTGGGACCCGGGAGTCGCATGGGCAGTTGCGTACCAATGTTTTACGACCGATAACGCACGATAACATGCCGACCGGGTACGATCTCACCGCGGCGGCAAGCCTTCATAAAGCCGCCGTATAAAGTGCATGTGCACTTACGGAGACGCATTGCTTTCAGCCATGGCATTAGTCATCGGCGCGGAGCCAAATCTGTGGCTAACCTCCTCGCTTGCTATTATAGTGCGTACAGTAAAATTTCGCGCATTATTGGAGACTTGTTTACATTTTTAAATTAAGTAATGAGTAAATATACTATTGATTATATATTTTTTTGCGAAATTGCTTTATTTTAGTATATAACCGATGCTTAAACATTATTTTAATACATAATAAACGCTACTTATTTTATTAAAAATAGTAGGGGAGGCTTAGCCTCCGTAGCCTCCCCTGACGAGCCGCCACTGATCAGAATTATATCAGAAATAAGCGTATTAAAGTTTCCTTTTTCTTTAATTGGACATTTTTCCTATATATTTTGTGTAGTTCTCTTTTATTTGGGAATGCCGTTGATTTTTATTTTTTGTTTAATTAAATGCCATGACGTTTTGAATATTAATTTCTTTCTTTTTTAAACAAAATCCTCAAAAAAATTTTTCATTAAATTTCATAAAACTTTAATATTTTACGTTTAAGTTTAACATGTAATGTATATCTCTACTTGTCAGCATTAAATATATTTTAAATTTTATTAATATTATTCAATATTTTAAAATTTTTATTAAATTTTTTGTCGTTTTATACAATTTTTACGTTATAACCCCAGATTTTTGTTATTTTTTTTTTATAGTAAATATCACTATTTTTTAAAATTGAAAATAAAACACCAACAATTGCATTGTCCATTCGCAGTTCAAAGAAAAAAAAAAGAGCTAATTGAAAACCAAAACGCAACCTCCATTATGCAACATTCCCGACGGCCAAACTAGCAGGCGCATAGTTCGCTGAATGACAGGTGAAATTTCGGATAACGTCCGAAATTAAAATACGGGCCTCGGTCGGTAAATTCGGAACCTACAAAAATCGGGCCGCACTGCGACCTATGCCTGGCATAATTATTCCACGGTCCCGTCGAAAAAATTCCGTGCGGAAATTAAATTCGACAATAAATTACTGGCTGGGAAAACAAACGCTCATATCGGAACTAGCGGTGCTTTGCGGTCCGTTAATTTTCTACGTTCGGTCGCCCTACGCGAAATGGCTTCGGAATGCGGCCACATCACCAATTTCCAATGGCGCAAACAGCGTGGTCGCAAATGAAGTTCCAATATACACCGGGAGAAACAATTATGCAGGGTGGGGTACCACCTCCGCGTCGGTTTATATATACGAAAAGCGGTATAATATTTTCAAAATATTTTTATTAGGGGTTATATAGATTCGATTGTTTCGAAATATACAGAGCGACTCAAAAAAAATATTACACGCCAATGCAATGTTATGAAAGTTGAAATGAAACATCATATACAGGATGTTTCCTAACTTTTCTGACAAAATAAATGAGGATCCTCCTCAACAAATTTTAAGATGAAAATGTGGTATAAAAATGCAATTTTCTAAGTATAAAATGGTTGTGTGTCTGATTTTAAAATGCGTGTTTGTAAAATTTTAAAGTTTGTCCATTTATTAAATAATAAAATAAAAAATAGTGCATACCAGTATTATGGAAGTAAATTAAAGAAACGCAATTGAAAAAGAAAAATTAAATTAAAACTATCCGACAAAGACAGAAAAATATCTGAATTACTATTTGTATATAATTAAGAAATGAATGGCAGCAGCATCAACAGCTTGATAAAGGTAGCAACCGTCTACCGAAGCGTACGAACCAAAATAAAAACTCAACGTTTATGGACTTACAAATCGAATTATCAAATATCATTTTATTCGAATTGTACCTAGGTATATATGTATTTTACGGCCTGATCGCACCTTCAGTATCCATACGTTACTGCACTGAGAAAAATGGATTGTAGAAATTAGATAGTAAATCTCTTTATGTTAATTAGTAACATAATTATTGTCAAAACGACAATATGTGGGGTATTAAGAGTAAAATAACCAGATGTTACCATGCTTATAGTAAGAGGTAAAATCTGGATGTTACCAGGTATTCGATGCATATTCAATTTCTAACATAAATGTTCGTAACGCTCTTCCCACCCCTTGCTCTATTCATTGTCGATCTTTACCGAAGAAATCGACCAATAAGCTGTATTACCACTCACACGTGTTATGTACGTGTGATACAGGTGTACGTATTCGTGTCGGTGCATGTTTGTGTCTGCACAGAGAAAAATCCATGTTGTAATATTTACACTTTACTGTTTGACGGAAATTGTAGTAAGAATTCCTACTATTGTGCAAAATTTTAGAACAACGGCGTTGCATTTTCCTATATCACGGTTACAAAAAAAGCAATAAAATTGTTTAAAAATATTGTGTGACAATCTTCTACAAAATATAGTGAAATGTTTTACAATATTTTACAAGTGAATATAATAAATTGCATATAATGTAGTGAAGACAGTTATAATAACAGGTGTAGCAAATTTACTGTGTTGTGTTTATTTAGGTTAGGTTAGGTGCTTGCAACAGTCACCTTACTTTGATTATTGAAAACGGCATTAATAATGAGATGGAATGAAATGAATGCTGTATAGTTTTATATCTATATAGTAGGAATATCATAATACTCATAATTGGTTTAGCTACATAAATATGTGATACTACAGCTTTTGTCGTAAAGATGGCGCTACGCTTGTTTCATAATCTTCGAAATTCGTACTCAATGTAAATTGTGATCGGTAAATGTGGCTGCGTAATATCTATATGATGCTTATACATGGTTAACGTCGTGTAAAAAGTACTGTGGACAATCGCCCACAGACGAGAATTACGAGGCGCTTCAATACCGATACGACGGCAATTCGCCCGGCTGTCACCGGCTAATCAAATTATATTAATTAATTATAATTAAAAATTATTAAACTATATTTATTATAGTTTTCATTGATAACAGTTATTATCAAATATAGTCAGCACTACTAGACATTTTTTTCACATTTACTAACATGTATGCTCAAATTAATAATACAAATATAGTACACTTTACCATACGAGTTAATAAAAAGTATTCACAGATATTTACTATACAGATATTGTCACCGGTAATATAAAATATGATTGTCCCTATAGGAGCTATAAAATATATTAAAGTATACTATATTTATGTTAAAGAGTACTATCTATTTCTCTCAGTGTGGTATTTATTGTGATGGGGATATAAATCATGTCGGATGCTGGGATTAGAAAGTATTATGAGGAGTTGAAAACAAAAGAACACACGCGCGCACAACGCAATTTTCTATATCATATGTTATTTCAACTAAGTCTATTAGCATTGCTGCACATATGTAGTGTAAATTGGAGAGCGCTGCAGCATATTAGTCCTCGCAACAGGCAACTGGAAAGTGACATCATACCGTGAACAACTCCTAGAAACGTGAAACATCACTCTTGACAGAAGATATAGACAATCCACCTTAATATTTATCAGCTTCCGTAAAAAGTTGGCGCACTGAAATTTCAATATTTGTAAAAAAGTGTAGCCACCCGCATAATGAAACCCAAGGCTCTGCAACTAGCTGCACAAACATCCTCTAGTTCAGGTCTAAAAGACAGCTCGTGATCAAATAGGTCGCCCAAATTCCTAAAAGTTGTCACTCGCTCAATATAAATACCATCTATAGTATAAGAAGACGGAATAGAACATTTCGAATGGGTTGATTTGAATTTAATTGAAAAAAATTGGTAGTACCTATTCAGAAATTGACGTCAGTTTGATAGTGCAGAACAGCTATTCAGTGGGATAAGGGCTACATGGGACGAAATTCCTTTAATTTACATTCGTCAATTATACGCATCAATGATAAGGCAAGATTTTCAAGTTATAACAAATAATAGTGGTCATACACACTATTAAAAATTAATTTCTAAAAAAATCATTCTATTCACTTGCTCACTCTCGTAAGACTAATCTGTACTCCCAAAAATGGATGTCATACATATAGTTCCAATCTTTATTTTATCACTTTCCTTATTCTAGTAAGTAGGTACTATTTGTACGCATTATATTTATAAATTGTGTTATAATTTATTATAATATTGTAGAAAACGAAATTAATAATTTAATAAGGAAATATTGAGGTGGAAAAATAACATTTTTACTTTAAACAGAAAAGTATGTATGTATATATATTCTATGCATTATAAAATCATGCCCTTGAACTTTTTATATCGCTGCTTCGGTATCATACGTTTCTTATATTACCACATGGTGTTTTCAAATCCTTTTTCACACGTTAAGTTTTTTGTATCTATCGTTGGTATATGCAAGTTATATTTCTCGGTAGTCGGCGATGCACGAGCACCGTAGATCTAATCCGAACGAAATTGTAAGAAAGAGATGATCTTTGATATCGTATTTGCATTTCACGCGCGTTGGCGTCGCTTTGCGCGTTACAACACTTGATTAATTTAACTGTGAATTAGTACCTAAAACAATGTGATGTGAGAATTTGATATTCTTTCTATCTGCGTCATCGAATTGCCCCTGGGATTCCGCTCTGCAATTTTTAGGACGAATAAATAAAGGTATGCGCTATGATTTATTCGCGGATTATTAATATAAATTTGTATTGTACGCGCTGTTATTGCATCATGCTCTTAGTTTTTTATGGTGCTGTTTGAATATTGTACTTTTTCTTATATTGCCATTACATAATTTTAAATCCGTTTTTTAAATTCCTATTTTTTAATGCATTGCATGCAATTCTTAAATCTACCGTTGAAATTCCCCGTCGGTTGACGATGCACGAACGATTGCGAACCAATCCGAATCACGGATACGATGAGCTTGATGACGCCATGTTGCGTCTCTTTTGTTTGTACGAATTTTGCATTGGTAAAATTAATTTTTTCACACAGTAAATTAGTAAATGTGAATTGCGCGAGTACGAGAATTGGTTGGAATTATTTATAAATGAACACAGGGATTCTGCTTTTAAATTTTTGCGCCATAGATAAATAAAGGTAGGCGACGCTATTATGATTTGCCCTAGAAATTTTCATAATGCCGTTTGAATATTATATTCTTTCTTATATTGCCATTATGCATCATTAACCCTTCCTGCAAGTTAAATTTTAAGATGCCACGTCGGTGACGAAGATGCACGAACGGTTCCGAATCAATCCGAACCTTTATATTATTATTTTAAACTCCGTAAATATCCATAAAATCGAGTTCTATCATATCATGGGTCCTAAAACGTCTTTAAAACCTTAATTTAGTCTAAATTTAATTTTTAAAAAATATTATTGATTTCACCTATTAATTATTATTGCTGTTGCAGGATAATCTACAAAATATAGGAATTCGCCGGGTTTCTTGGACAGCGTGGATCATCGAGGACCAGCAGCGGATGGAGGATCGAAGAATAGATTGGCCGAAGAGGAGGAAAATGGACGGATTGTGTCAATAAGGTATTTATTACATTTTTAATTATAATTTCGTTAATTAATTTTGTTGCTTCGTTTGTTTGTACATATTAATTTTTTGCATACACGACCGAAATGTATTATTAAATCTGCTTAAAATATTTTGTCGGTCGGCGATGATGCACGAACGTTTCCGAATTAATCCGAAGTATATTGTATAGCGGGAATAGGATGATTTCCAACTTCTACTTTTCTTTTACACATTTCGAATGGCATCTGTTTTCGCGTGACGAGAATTGAATGATTCTTAGTTATTATAATCACTATTATTATTGTCTTAGGATAAAAATGCGGTCTCCCGGATTTTTGGAACAAGACAGCGAATTGGAGGACGGAAGAACTGGCGCGAAAATCGAAGGTTTTAGTCCATAAGGTATTTATTAGAGTTTTATATAGTTATAATTCCGGTAGTTAGCATTTATTCACTCGTGTTTTTTCCTATTGTTTAGCGTTTCCCGCGATTCTTCCCAAACATCGACTGTTATGAATTCCTTAAAAACTAACGAAAAAGAAATTAATTAATTGCAATTATTGTTTGTACATGCATTGTATATCTGTGTACCTATCTTTTTAAATACCACCGTTTCATTTATTATGCAATAGAGAAAGTTTTAAAGAGGAGGGTGGGGGAGCGCGATTTTATATCTACCGCCATTTTGTTTTTGTTTTCTTTGTTTAGCAGCTTAGGTTTTTTTTTTTCTTCGTTCGTTAATCGTGTTCTGGAATTAATGAATGTTAATCGGGATCGGTTACAACGCGACTTTTATTTTTGTTTAATTAGATTAGCGGCCGTCGGAATTTTGGTGAAGGGTAGACATATGTGGGCTGACTGGGTGCAATCGGTGTCGGCAATTGGCCCGAGGGGTCTCGGGTATTTACTTGGGAGGGTGTGGTGGTAGGGCGGTAAAGAGAGTAGGGTGCTCCTTGAGTGCTGTACAAAGGCGAAATTTGTCAGACTACGTAACACATAATTCTTATTGGCTGTCAATTATATCCCACAATAAATTTCTCTATCGATATGTGGAAAAGTTTTTTTCGGTAATACACGATAGGCCTCAACTTTCTTATTTTAAGGTGTATGGTAAAAGTATTTCTTTTATCGTTGTAGTAAATTTCTCGGATCAGTTTGCGTCAGAGTTTCTTCTCCCAAAACCCAATCGTTCTTTTTTAAATATTTTGTTGAAATTTCAGGTTTGTACTATTTTCAAAGGCATTGAAAGTTTCATCAGCTACGATATTTAGGTATTCATCACTAAATCTCATACAGGGTGTTCGAAAGCTCATCTCCAACACGGATATCTTTTAATAAAGGAAACTTGCTTCTAATTGGACACGATGTCTTTCATCATAATATTGAATGCAGCATCTATATCAGTTGTTTCAGGTTTAGTGCAAATATTCCCAATTGGTTTTGAAATATTAATGCTTTTTTCATAAAATTGCCTAAATTATGTCCGAAGTCAGTGTATTTCTTCATCCACCTCTATTTATTATTTCGTATTTTAAATGAATCATCGACTGCTTATATTTATACTTCAAGTTTACTTACTTACTACAGTTTCTAGATTACACGAAAATAAATGTTAGTAATTATAAAAACTCGTATCACGTCATTTCTGATTGTTTTGTTCTTGAAGATAATTTTTCTGCTGTTTCTACATGCATCGCTAGTACCTACCATTTCTTTGAAGTAAATTGGACTCCTTGGAACTTTCCACTAATAAGTTCTCTTCTATCTGCAGATATACCTAGCATATCTTCTAACCGCTGTTATGGTATGAACTAGTATTTGTAATTAACTATAATTTTTATGTGTTTCTTTAAATCTGTAATACGTCGTAAGGGTAATATAATACTTCAAGCCTGAATTTGAAGATTTTAGCGATCAATATGTGGTCTAATTTTCAATCTAATTGAACAGTGTTGGAGTATAATATCAATGTTATCTTTCATTTTAAATATCATCCAATCCGTTCCGCAAATCAAACGTCATAATGGTTTGTTGGAATTTTTTGAACTTTTCATATAATGTTGTCTTAGGAATATGTATAAAGTTTTTATAAATTTAGATATTTTTCAACTCATTTTAGAACTGTTGGCAAAAAATATTCCATGGTGTATTTAGATTTCTTCGGACAAAATATTTGAGCAACTTGAAGTTAGTGGCATTAGAAATAGGGTTTTTCGTTCACGAATTCTGACATGTGCCTGTTTATATCTCATGCCGACTTGCTACCTGTCACCCTGATTCTGGTATTACCACCGGGATGTCCACCCTCATGCGCTTGCACCGAGCGACCCTTCGAACAGTGACATCCCTGACTACACTGGAACCAAAGGTGATGCTTGCAGCCGTGCATGCGGACTTTTAGTTAGACTTCTTGTTTTAATTTTCTCGCGTTTCACTTTAAATATTATAGGAACGGTGGTTCGGATTTATTATTATCGATTTTATTATTATTGTCTTATTTTTATTTATTTTCGATCGGTATTATTAAGGGGTTTTCCGAAATATTGACAAATATTTATTTAATTACACAAAGATATGCAAGGTACTCAATAACATTTGTATATTATGGTAAAAACTATTAAAATGATTCAATATATAATAATTATTTCAAAGATTCAAATAAAGGTTTTGGTTAATTGGAATTGTTTGTAAGTGTATATGTACGTCTATAATATTATTTCAGGGCTAAATATTGCTATTATTTATTTTACAGCGTTTAAAAAAGAGGGTGCCGGTGCGCGTTTTACTGATATTCATTTTATTTATTATTATATTATTATCTTATTATCGAAACTTGTGATAGCCGGGTTCCTTAAGGTCTCGCTTAGGGCCTCGACTATTACCAGGTTACCGCGGGTTCGAATCTCGTCCTGGTCAATTGTGGTGACTGGATTTTTCCGGGATCATGATGATGATTAGGGGGGAGATTAGAGCCGGCGGGGGGACAGTCTGACAAGCATTAAGTTGCTTAGACATCATAGCCCTTTTTATATTCTACCAACTGCTGCATCATCGACTGGCGGTTAGACAATCTCAGGTCATACCAAGTTAATCGGACTGGACTGTAGTGTTTCGCGGTGGCGACTTGGTGGATGTGCGAAGGCCCCTTTACGAAGGGGAGGTGCGTGGGTAGGGCATTGGTAATACCACTCTGCAAAGGTGGTAGGTGCTCGCAGCGAACTGCCCCGTTACCGCTCTTCAGTGCACGTTAGCCTCGTTACCTCCGCGTATACAACGCTCTTTCCCTATCTGTGCGACTTGTCCAGGGGTTAATAACTGCCACATCTTCATGGACTTCTACCAAACTTATATATATATTTTTTTTTTAATTTATTGATATTTTAATTCAAATTTAATATTTATTGTTTCGTGAATTTTCAATGGTTTTTGGTATTTGTATTTATTTCCGTATTATCATTCAGGGGTTTCTCAAAATAATTTATAATTGAAAAAGTTTACATATACGTAAATATACACAAAATTATTAAAATTATGTTAGGATATAAGGTTATTTTTTTGTATTAATTTGATTAAATATTGTATAAGAATAGATGGATAAAAATTGTAGATGTGATAATTTATTATTAAATTAAACATTCTAATCACTCACCAATTTAATTGCATCAAATGTCAGTGTAAAGTGTGCATTATTATGCATATATGAAAACAATATTTATGTGTTTCATCCGTCTTCTTAAAAATAAATAAATCTTTTGTAACTCAAAACTTTTTTTTATTAAATAAAACCCATCTAATCCCTGTAATAACATTTTTATTTGGTACTGAATTCAGAAGTATCGTTGCAAGGTCTCAAACAGGAAAACTATTAAAATGAACAGTGATTTTCTATGCAAGGGTACCAAACATTCATATTTCTTTATCATTTGTAAAATGTAAGAAATAGTAATAATCTTTTCGGCGTTTTGCCATATCCAACAATAAAATGAAATAAAAGCAAAATGACTTATATTTACATAAACTTTACACTCAATAATCTCAGCCCAGGAGATCACAATCCCCAATTATTAAAATCACATCAATCCTTCCTTCTTGAGAGTCATTTCTCATTGTAAATAATTAAAATATGTTTTTATATAAGAGTCTTATACAACTATGGACAAATGACTTTTGTTTGTGATGAATAATAACCGCAGTTTCGTCCAATCTTACTTTTGTAAAATAAATGACTAGGCATTAGTATTTGAAATAGTAAATTCTAAATTACTAAGAAACTATAAGAGATAAGCATAGAAAACTTTAATGCAATTTTAAAATTGGAACCTAAATAAGAAATATATTTGACCAGTTCTTAGGTGAGCCACCCTATTAGAAACCAGAGTATTGGCATTAAAAGTTAGACTTTGGAGTTTAGAGAGTGTATTCTGGTATACTTTAGGCAAGGGTTTTACAAAATTCCTTCGCTCAAAAATCGGAGAAAATCCTAGTTGTTGTTGACCAAGAAATAGCATATCGTTCCGTTTTTGTTAGGTTAAGGTTCATGAAGACAGTTAACTGGGTCATGTTCTTTATCGTTTTAATTTACCGAAACATAAAGTACCATCAATTTGTTCTGCGAATCACTTTCTAGCGAGCGATTCGGTAGCAGTGGTACTCACGCAACTGGATCCTATTATGGTCATTAACTACCGCTTATATGTACCGTTTAAATGTTCTGACGTGATGCAGCAACGTATGTGATTCGTTTCTGTTCAGACGGTTCTGGTTCAGTTTCCTTTTCCGGCTTTTTTTTTTGTCGTTTAGAACAGTAGGGTTACGTTCGCAGTCATTACGGACAAGGGACATTAGTGTCTGCCCGGCTTGAACGCCAAGGGAATCGGGCATCCCGTGCAGATGGTAGGCAGTGATTTATTGGACGAAATAAAGAGAAAAAATTAGCGGTGCGCTAAACAATTTACTACACGTCGGAAACTCTTATTTGTGTGCCCCAAATGGAAGAGAGACAGTTGTATAAAAAAGAGTAGAGCGCACAAACTTCACGACCCGCATTAATGTTGAGGTGAAATTAATGCCTTGTACTCTGAAGGGATAAAAGAATGAATATCTTGTTGATGTTAAAACTCAATATTAGTGATGATTTTGCTAATTTGTCGATTTTGAATCTACAACTATGTTCTAATTCAGAACAATTAATAATGTAGGTCGACTTAAGCCACCAAATCGCGCTTGTTGCTCAATAATAATTGGATAAACCAGTGAAAAAATCTATTGCAATCGATCGTTATTAGCAGACACGTGTTTCGGCTTTCAAAGGCTCATGTGCGAATTTGATTACAATTTAACGTTCCAAGAAATCTATATGTAATAAAAACTCAGAATAAAACAACTTACTCGGAAGAGAATATCATAAGACAAGGTTTGCCGCTGGGCGGTATTCTTGGTCCTTTTTTATTTATAATATGTATGAATGATTTAGTCAGCAACAGTTGATTCTCATGCAGGTTTACTTTTAAAGCCAACTGAATCAGCGTTTGCTCCTCAGATTGCTATAAAATACATGGCTGTAAGAACTGGAAACTGGAATTGGCCTGTGGCTATGTGAAACCAGTGTTAATTCTCATGGCCTGAAATATTAGTAATTGAATTTCCATTGAAAGACAAAGAATTCCATAAAAACGTAATACAAAATTCAAAATTCACAAAAAACTAATAAAATATTTAGTTATTTATATAAACATAATAAAAAAACCAAATACATTCTTTGACGTGCAGGAATATTTTTATTATGAAAAAATACTTCGAAGTATAGAAAAATGTTATTATTTTGTTCATGTATCGGCTACACAAAAGCAACTGAGACAATAGTTTTTAGAGCATTCTACACAACGATATCTTGACTGAGTGGCCTTGGTGTGCGCTTGTTTTGCGTCAGTTTTTGCAAGTCTCTCGTAACAGACAACACATCTACGATGGTTCTTACTACCCACGTCTTCTAAAACATGCTCGGTACGTGGTTGTGTTGGGTTGCAAAAAGCGTTTAATTGGTTAACTTCAAAATAAGATATTTGAATTTCGTTATTCACATTTTTTCATTTGCAACTTCTTGCTGCAGAATATGCGCATTCACCAAACCAGCACTCAAGATTAGTTCAATGGCCAGCTTTCTATACCATTTTACCCCTCTACTTACAGAAGCTCTGTATGTATTCATTTGGTCAGATAAATCAATGTACGTTTTATATTTGTTATAATCAATAACAGACGCTGGTTTTTTGATTTTCTTTGCCGTAAATGAGTGACTGTTCTCAGTTCAACGGTGTGTTTTGTGCTGAGAGTGCAAACATCACGTTTAGTTTTCCACTTTTGAATGACTACACCTGTGTTGCTTTCTGCTGCAGCAGTTGCTCCTTTTTGTAGCTTTTTATCAAGAATGTGTTTTGGATTAAATTTTCTGTCGATTCTCAGAGTTCCAGCTAAGTGGGTATTCCCCTTCTGTAATTGGTGCGCTAACGAAATTGTATTGTATTATATTGTGCTTTATTAGCCAGTAGATCCATAGGATATAGGCTTTGTCAGACATAGTAAAAAAACATAAATATAAATAAGAATACTTATATACAATACAAAACACAATATAACCGATAAGAAAACACTCAATAATCACGAATCGGCTCAGTCAAAAACTCCGAGACAGTGTAGCAACACTTTTCCACTAAAAATTGTGTTAAGGATATTTTAAATTTAACAATGTTCAAATTTGTTAAGTTTTTAGGGAGTTTATTATAGATTTTAATACATATAAACCTAGGGTTTCTTTCATATAGTGCTGTTCTATGTCTCGGAACCGGCAGCCCACAAGCATTCCGCATCTCATATATATTACTAATATCGCAGTTACGTACGAAACGGTTAAAGTTTTTCTTGACATACACTGCGCACTCATAAACAAAAATGCTCGGTAAAGTCAGCAGGTTATGGCCCACAAAAAGTGGACGACAGCTATCGGTATTTTTTAACATGAATATACTTCGCAAAATCCTCTTCTGTAAAATAAAACATCGTGAGACAAGCCCCAGAACATTAAACCATATCTCAATCTTGATGAGATATGAGAGTGGTAATACATCAGAAGCACTTGCTTACTGACACTAGTTTTCAATTGGCGTACAGCATACTGAAGAGAACACAATTCTTTACACAGAGCATCCACGTGGGCATTCCATGTGAGATCCATGTCAATGTAACAGCCTAGAAATTTAGTGTTAATGGTTACAGGGATAGTTTTGGATCTCAAGCGTACTAATGGAGATGTATCTCGCAAACATCGTTTTGTATTAAACGTTAACATACATGTTTTAGATTGGTTAATTTCTAAACCGTTATTGCAACACCACGCCCTCATTGCTTCAGCATACTGATTGCCAGCCTGTGCCAACTCTGCCACCGTGCGACCTGAGATGACCGTAGTGGTATCATCAGCAAATTGAAATAGGTCGCCATCCGCAAAGGAATGATGCAGATCGTTCACAAACAAAATAATTAGCAGAGGTCCAAGAACTGATCCCTAGGAGACACCTCTTGTAATATTTATAGCTGATGAATACACACCACCCACCCCATCTCCGATATAAACAAACTCCAAACGGGTCGATAAATAGGAGGAGAGCCACTTCAAAGCAAGCCCCCTAACACCATAGCGCGATACCTTACTCAGAAGCTGAGCATGATTTACACTGTCAAAGGCTTTCGATAAGTCAAAGTATATACTAGTGGAATACTAGTGGAATAGTTATCTGTATAGATTGTATTACGTTCTTTATCTAACAGGTTGTCATCCAAAGTAAGAACTACTTTTTCAGAAGAAGCTGGTTTGGTGTTTTGTCCTCCTTTCCGCAATAAACTTGAAAACTATACGTGTATCCTTTATCGAGACATAGTTTATACAGTTTGATGCCAAACGTGTGTCTTTTGTTAGTAATGTATTGGCGAAAACTTACACGTCTTCTAAAAGGTACTAAGGTTTCGTCTATACACACAGTCTCTTTGGGAACAATAGGCTTTTGGGAATTTTTAATTAATAAATTTGCCAAAGAAAAATTTTTTTCTAACCTATCTTCAGTATTACTTCATTATTATGAAAATGCCATGTTTTCAGCAACAACTGGAATCGATTACGAGGAATTAGATCTTTGATTTTGTTATCGTAGATAACATTTCTGGGCCAGTATGATTCAATTGACGGAAACTGGCAGAGGCCCATCCAAATCTAAATTCCAATGAAATTCCTCTTTATTTGTGTCATGCTATTCGTGAATACTGGCTTTTGGTAATTTTTCAGCAGCTCTACACTGGGTTGCATATCTGTTTGCCTCTGTTATCATTAGTTCTATGACCTAATCGGAGGTTAGAAATAATTTGGAAAACTCATAAGGACCTCTATCAAAATATTCACAGTGTATTTCTTCCAATACGCCAACATTTATTTCAGTAAAATGAAATAATTTTAGATTTATTCCAGTTACTATCTTATTGCTAGCCTATTTCATTTTCAAATTGTCCCGACCAAAATAAATAGATTTTTAGTGCCTATTGTGTCAGTCAACGTATTAAACAAGTCTTTATACATGTTAAGAAAAATGAAAGCAAATAATTGCTATAATAATATATTTTGCGTATTTTAACTCGCACTTGAGTACTGCCATATGAATTTGCCAGAAAACACCAACAGAACTTGTGCTTGGAACAAAGCTATACTATTTTTCATATGGAATTTATACTAGCGAATCGAAGAATTCCAGCGTATAATCCCCTCTTACCATTCCATCTCCGATGTTGTTAACGACACACGGCACCAATGCCGTAGATCCGGTCTGCGACGTCACCACCGTGCTGTTCTCAGTTGCGAAATGGACCGGAGCGTGCTCTTCCAACGGTGGAAATGAAGCGCTTAGGTCGTTCTGATCATCTGCGGGCTGTTCGCCGTCCGACTCTGCAACAGACGAGAAGGGAAACGATGCATTATTAGATCCGAATAAGTTTGTTCAAGCGTTTAATATCTTGAATGCAAATTTTTATTTCGATATCGGACACGGAACGTGTATTTTATCCAGCAGCGATGCTGTTGATTTTGAAGAAGGTTTGTCTGGATGAGAGAACATTAAGCAATCAGGCACGCAGGCCTGATAGATCCCTTCTAAATTAATAAAGGGACTCCTCGGTATGTATTCTACCTTCGGATTATCTTAATCAGCCTGTTATGCTAAAGTTATTTGGGGGGCGCTAGGTTGGCTGAGGATCGACAAAAGCGATACTACGATTAAGGAAGGCGGGATTAGAAAGAGGAGGGATTATGGAATTCTCAAGGGTATTTAGGTGCAGGTACAATAGACATACAGTTCGCTTTAAAGTAAGTCGCTGCTGTTGTTTTCCTCGATTTTATACCTACAGATTGACTCGTATTGTTAATGTTTTGTCTATTTATTCATGAGATACAGGGCGTTTTCTTCTTCACCTGCTGTGATTCATATTTAATTTAAAAACCTGTCTTTGTCAAATCAAAGTGAACAACTTTTAGTGACGGGCCCCCACGATTTAAAATGTGAATAATAAAAAAATAATAGTATTTTCATTCCCACAAGATCCCCTAAACGATAGATAGTATAGCATATAGGTGACAGTTTATTCTCTCGATAGCAAGCATGCGTTTCCCAACTTGAACTATTTTCTAAGAAAAGCCCTAAGAATTTTATATTTGAAACTTGCTTAATAGATTTATTATTAACTTGTAGTAGATAACTTTCATAAAATGAATAAATGAAGTTTTATTTTTATTTAGATATAATTTATTTTGAGAAAACCATTCTTCAAATTTATCTAATTTTTTTCGTACATTGTTTACTAAGGCCTATCTGTTAGAGTCGCCGCAAACGCATGTACTATCATCCGCATAAAGTACTAATTCTGTTGGAGTAGAACATGCTAGAAAGTCATTGATAAAGATTATAAATAGTAATGGCCCCAGGATGGAGCCCTGTGGCACACCTCTGTTGAGATATAACTGATTGGAAGACTGACCTTTAATGTCAACTATTTCAAATCTATTTGAGAGATAGAAATCAAACCATTTATATCCACTATTTAAATAATCGTAGAGAACATTAAGTAATTGTGTGATAGCTTTTAAGAAGCAATCCTGTGAGGAATGAAAAAGCTATATGAAGCAGATATTGCTTTATAGATTAAAGCAATATCTGCTTTTCAAGAACCTTCGATACGGCAGAAAGCACGGCAGGTCTATAATTCGATACCTCTTCCGAATCCCCACCCTTATACACAGGAATAACACGAGGGGTTTTTAAACATCTTGGAAATATTCCATCATATACATATCTATTTAAAATACATGTTAAGGGATCTATGATAAAATCACTAGCATTCTTTAATATATTAGTGCTAATAGAATCAGTTCCAGTAGCATTTGATGCATTTAAGTTTTGAATTACTTTAACTATTTCCTGTTGAGAAATACTATCCATGTATATATCTACTATTTATAGTACTTCTTACAAAAGGAAGTGAGCTCTGCTTACTAGTAAAAGTAGGTACATATTCATCAGTTATAATCACAAAGTAATTATTAAAACAATTTGCTATCTCTAGAGGATGAATAACATCAGTATTGTCAACAACCAATTTTTTGATGCACTCATTATTAGTAACTGTGGGTTTAACAGTGCTGTTGATTATTTCCCATGCTATTCTGCTTTTTTTTTTTTTCGTTGTAGCAGCTATATATTTATTTAGTATTCGAATATTCAGTGTTAACGGGGGTTCTCTTGTCAACCGTTTCCAGCTTTTAATATCATGTAGGATACTTAAGCATTATATAATTAATTAAAATAAGACATTATAGCAATCTTTGGTGCTTACAAAAGCTTAGCATATTTAAGTACTTCCCAAATTGCTCTGGGTTCGACCAAGAAGGCATTTAACCCTGCATTTAGGCAAAAAGATACACTTTTGTCATTACCACGGATAAAAAAGGCACAACCACAACCGCTTGATGTTTTGGATGCATCCGTATATCTAACAGTAAATCCGGAAAGCCTGTCGAACATTTCTGCATGTATGCACTTGTCCACGCAGCTTTGGCCTGATTAATCCGGAATGAACACCCGTACTGGTTTGAGATACTGATGGAAATTTATGTTTGGAAATTCTGCATAGGCTATAGAAAGGTCTAAACTAGAAAGGTATCTATAAGCTGCAGTTAACAAGAGGGAATTTTTCTTTGCCTTGTTCTAACACCGAGGGTCTACAGGTGCTATAAAGAATGTTGGTATCCCCTATTGTATGCAATTTTAATACATGTATACTTGGCCGCAAGGTATTCCTGACGAAGTAATACAAGCGGTTTTTGTGCCTCCACATATAAAGCGTAAAACTAACCAGTTGTACTTAATGATTTCCGCGTCCTAATTATATAGTAATAGAGTTGCTTTACAGTATGTAAATTAATCTTATTTCTGGTTAGGCAAGTAGCAGTTATTTTTTAATAGTTTTTTTTTTACTTGGTGTTACTGTATTCCCCGTAAACTCATGACAATACCAATATTGTCAGCTTGGTTTTCTAAATTTTATCAAAAATGCTACATTACCCCTATACAAGTGCTAACTAATATTATTACCATTTTCGTATCGCATTTTAAATTTCCGATAGAATATGTCACATGGATTACTGGAACGTGTTTGTGAACGCAGAATAATGAATTACTTGTTTGTGGGAGAATTTTGCAAACTACAGTACCTTTCGTGTATTCTGAATGAGAAAAAATCGAAATATGTATGTAATTTGCATATAGATTGCGGATCGTTGCGTTCGAAAGAGGCATTTCAAATTGGAAATATTTCAACCGCGAAATTGCTCAAATTCCAACTTTATTTACCGACAAAATCTGCTCAAATAAACACCGCGAACTATCTTGCTTAAACTCGTTTTTTCTTATCAATTGTATCAAATGCTTTTGATAAGTCGTAGTAGATAACAATTGTTTCCTTTCTTTTATCTAAGTTTTCAAGTAAATGACGCAAGAAACAATAGATTGCCTATTCGGTGCCTCCCGGGAATAAATCCAAATGTGTAGGTAGCTGCACTGAGAGAAATGAAAAGGTTATTTCAATAGTTTTTGTAGTTTTAAATGTTAAGCATTAATCTAACCGTTAAAGATGTATTAAACCAAATACTTTTAAGATTAAAATAACGTATTAGGTGTAAATTTAACATTAGAAGGCATTGCTCGTATTTAACAAGAAATATGCATTTAGTTAACTGATAAATGGTTAAGTTATTTTTCTCTCGGTGTGGTATTAAATTATGTGAAGACAAATATGACATTATACGGCTATTTAGCAATTTTTCATAAACCGTTGAGAACACCGGTAAAATAGATATTGGTCAATAATTGTCGATATCAGCTTCAACAAATCAAGATATATCGCTTCCATAAAACAGTAATTAATCATGTGATGTAACGGCAAACGAGTGTGTGTTCTATTATGCCAACACCAAAGAGATTTCTTGCATCTAATAAAATGTAAACTACTAAGTTTATGAGGAGAAAAATTGGAATCTAATCCCACTTTCAGCCACATCGTTTTAGCCGGAAAAATTGATTTTTCGCCCGCAACATAGCAAATCCATTTTACATTCAATCTTCCACGCAAATTACATAAGGAAAAAACACTTTCTCGTATAGGATCTTTCTGGTTTCAGGGCGAGATTTTCCCAAATCCGTCCCACCTTTCGTATTTCACCTCGTAAAACGCGAAAGAGGAACAAAAGCGTGGCCCCATCTCCATTTATTTATATTTAAACCCTCAACGCGGTGGAATAACATCTTCGAGGCAGTCGCCGCTTTATGTTCTTGCTAGAAGCCGCCGGAGGAAATTAAAATTGCTAAATATGGATTCTTTTCTATTCGAGCCGGTTAATCGGCCCTTACGGCTTGGAACCTTTTCGGCTTTGGCGCAAATCCGGCGAAATCTGCTCCCGGACTGTAGATGGAGTTTCGGGTAAGACCTCTTGTTCGTTGGCCTTGTTTCCAGCGCGGATAATGCGCCTTTTTGCGTCTTTGGTGACGCGGAAACTTTCTCCGGAGTTGCAGACGAAATCGGGCGGCCGCTATGTATATGAGTCCCGGATTATCCCGGAAAACAAAACCGGAGTCGGTTCCAATGTGCGTGTCCTGGAAAGTATAACCGCAGTTGTGTTTACTGTGCGGTTTAGGGACCTACGGCTCTTCGGATATGTGATGAATAGGCTTAAGTAATACCCGGATTGTTTGTATGCTTAGGATATTGTGAGGAGGAGATTTATTAATTTGTTTAGGCGTTGAAAGCTAAGCGGACTGTTCCAGTTCATGCTTTACGATTCATAACCTGCTTATTATAAATTGGTTGTCGATTATATAAAATTGGGGATAAAGTATTTAATTGAAGACCTAAATTTAACTTAGTTTATAGTCCTTTTATTAAGAAAGAAAAAGCAGAAAAGTGATGAACAACCTATAACGACAACAGAATTAAAGCAAGTAATAGCAGAACTGAAAAATGGCAAATCACCGGGAGCGGACAAACTAACTTAAATGAAACTGGAATGACCTTCCTTTTAAGAAATATGGTATTATTTTCTTCCACTTCTAGTGTGAAATTTAATTTGTTGTGTTATTGGTTAAACTGATTTAAAATGTAATTTATTTCTTCTTTAGGTACAATAGCTAGGTAATCAATAACGTTTGCATATAGTTTTGGTTTAAAATTTAAATTAGCAATTATACTAGATTCTAAATCTTCATTTTTTCAACAGCAAGAGGATTACGACAAGGTGACCCACTCGTCCGACTTATTTAATATTCTGCTGGAGGTAATAATGAGAGAAAGTAGAATCCAAACTAATGGTCTAATTTTTCACAATAAGACACACTGCATAGCTTACGCGGACGACGTGGCATTACTAACAAGATCGAAAAGTGAACTCTAAAAGACATTTGATAGATTTGAACAACACGCAAAAGAGTACGGACTGAAAATAAACGAAGCAAAAACAAAATATATGGAGATGCGAGTGGACGCGAAAGGGGGGGAAGAATATGTGAAATTTAAAACTAACTTTAAAGAATACAACATAGAGAAAGTTGAGCAACTAGAATATTTGGGTGTAACCGTAACAAATAAGGGACAAGAAACAAAGGAAATCGAGAAAAGGATTATAAGAGGGACCAGAGCGGCAGGATCGGTAACGAGACTTTTACGAGAGAAGAACTTATCTAGAGCAACAAAGACGCGTGCATATGAAACAATAATACGGCCGGTGGTTTTATATGCGAGTGAAACGTGGACAATAACGAAACAAGACGAAGAGAAACTTGAAATCTGGGATAGGAGGGTGCTGAGAAAAATGTTTGGAGGGGTGAAAATCCAGGACGACCAGTGGCGAAGACGAACAAATAGAGAGCTGGAGAAAATATATGCAAAACCAAGAATTACGCAGGTGATCCGATCACATAGAGCAAGATGGTTGGGACATATGCGGGAACAAAGGATACCCAGGAAAGTGCTGGAGGAGGGAGTTGGTGGAAAACAAAGAAGAGGTCGGCCAAGGAAAAAATGGCTGCAGGAAGTAATAAAAGATGTGGAGGGGGTGGGAGTGACAGACTGGAGAGAAAGAGCAAAGGATAGGAAAAAGTGGAAAGAAGTCACAGAAAAAATAGAAACCAAGGGCCTCCAAGGCCTGTAGTGTTGCTATATATATATATTATTAAAATAAATTTTGCCCAACCTTCTTCCTAAAATACACAATTTTTAAAATGTACTTTGCGCAATAAAAAATTACATTCGGATCTCCAGTCTATATACAAACATATTAATTGACATAGAACATAAAATGTTTTGCCGCTGTATAGAAAGCATAAAATATTCAAACCAAACAGCAGAAGCTGTTTATTCTTCCCTTCTTTTTTAGTAATTTGAAACAAGGAAAGCAGCAACCTCGTTTTACTCCTCATCTCGACATTTGTTTCACCACCACCCGTCTAAGCTTCCAATTATAAACGGGATAATTAACAATCGTTGAGTCAGCCCACTTTACTTATACAACTTGGCGGAATTCTGCCCTCCCGGATTTTTACTGGCGTTTTTCCTACGGACCGCGACCTAATCCGGGGGCCGCGTTCACAACGATCCAATTAGTGCGAACGTGTAGAGTTTTATTGCCTGGAACATCCGTCTCTGAATATTGGACGCAGTTATTTACATCGGCCTTGGTGATAATTGACGTCGTAAAAACGGAGTAAACATGACGAACTACAAGCCGTCGTTGCAGTTTCAGCGACATAGAGCCAGATGGCGGTGTTACCTCGGAAATACGCGGCATTACAAGCAAACGACATGCCGTCACATCTGCTGATCTGATCCAATTGTTATTCCTTTTAAGAATTTGCTACGCAAATTCCGCTAGGTAAGTAGTAAGTATGGTACTGCCGCTTTTAATTAAGTAGGTGCAGTTAGTTAGCGGTACGTCGCTCGACTGTTTTCGGTTGAAGTGTTTAATCTCGGGTCTAATCGATTACTGAGATGGTAGTTTTACTTTCTTTACCTCGTGTGCTTTCTAGCGTCGTCGGTTGTCTGTGATTTCGTGCAGTGTTCAACCTGGCATTAATTAGAAACTAGTTACGATTCGCTTACATTATGAGTAACCGGGTTAATTAGGATGTTGAGTGTTGGTAGAGTGCTAGATTACAAGGTAAATGAAGGCGATACGGTTGAAGATAATGAAATCAGCAATAGATAAAAAAAAATCCTTTTCTAAAGTAAATTAAACCGTAAGTTTCTTATACATAATGTGATTTATATAAAACTCCGAAACCTGTCAATTGTCGGGTCAATGATTGAACAATTATTTATTTAAACAAGCACAAACTATACAGTTTGCAAAATGTATGTATATACACAAAAAAAAATTGCAACACGTATGTGCAACACAGCGTTGCCATGCACTGTTTTTCCGCCTTCATTCTTCATCCGAGCATACGAGATGGTGCACTCTTCTCGAACTAACCGTATCGAAGGCGTCGTTGGTTTGTTCGTTTGGTCCTTCGTACATGTTGTACTGCCGGTATACCTCCATCCTTATCTTGCTTTTAAATTTAACGTATTTCAGTGTCTTTGTCTGTTTTGGTAGTTTATTGTATGTTTTGATCGCATCAGGTGTTGGAAATCTTTGATATTTGTAACTTGTGTATTTTTCTCTTCTTAGGTGTTAATGGCTTCGTGTTTTGTGTGTGTGTGTATTTCTGTATTAGGTGTGAATTTGCAATCAGTTTTCATTAATTTGTTGTCGATTTTGTGTATTGTAAGGAGATATCTGAATGTTATTAATTGTTGTAAATTTAGTTCTTGCGTCTTCTCGTAAACGTCCTTTGATAGTGTCCATTTGTCCATGTTATACAGTGTCTTTAGTATCTTGTTCTGCTGTCTTTGTAGTTTATTTAAATTTTGCTTAGTTGTATGGCTCCATATGTTTATTAGATAGCTAATATGGGACGTAAATGTGCTGTGATACACAGACTTCTCCAGATATTCTGCTACTATATCTTTAATTTTCTGCATTCCTGCTATAATCATGGTGTTTCTTTTTATCAAATTTTTTACACGGGTATTCCATTTTAGGTCATTTAGGTCAACCAATACAGAAAATATAGTCACTTCAATATATAAATCCCGTCCCTCGTTTTATTAACCGAGACAGTCTTTTTTTTTTAGGAACAGCGCCAGCGCCATCTACTCGTTCGACTGGAAAAATGCCACGTCAGCAGAAAATCTACAACAGCGCCATCTCGCGCCCCTCTGCGATCGTGTGGGACGAGCAATGGGTTGTCACGTGACAACGTGTGAAAACGCTTCTCGCACTCGTGACGTTAGGCACTCTGCTAGGTCGCTCGCGTTTAAAGTGGTAACGTCTATTACGTCTTTGCCAGAGAGACCTCTCAAGAGTGCTCGCAACTATCTTCTTACACTGTCAACACTTACACCGACGCAACGCCTTGGTGAAATCCTAGACGAGGCGTCATACATAACGTAATGTATACAGGATGTTTACGGTCTCCTGATTTTATTTTTAAGAGGTGTTTAAACATGGTAAAATAAAGTCATTAACGTAAAAATATCGTGAAAGAAAAGTTGCACTTAGATTTATTTTTAGAATAGATATAAGCATGCACATTAAGAACAGTACAGTCCTTGCAAGGTCATATCAAATACGTTATCTTCTAAACTGTTTATTAAAACTAAAACATTCTCACGTGTAATCGGCTAGCATTCATCGCATTCCTGAAGAATCTAAGCGGTAGATCGTAAAACACGTTTAATCAATTCTCTACTAAAAACCAAAGTTGCCGACATCTTTCCATTCATAGAAAAGCTCGCATCGGCACATACGCCAAAATCGCTTGCAGGTTCTAATAATTCCAGTTTGAGTTTGCATACGCCGCTACTAGGCAGCGTTTGCAAAGCTAGCAGCCGGGTGTGAGCTCGAAAAGACAATTGCATCCTAACGTAATTAAACAGATGTCGCTAGGAAACGTGCCTCGGTTGGTTGGTCACCTCAGTGTGACTTTTAATTATAGAAACGCTACGTTGCTTCCTTTTAATGATGTGGACGTGTTTGATGGATTTTTTTTCTTCTTCAACTTGTGCCGCGTCGCGTTTGGAATGAAGCTGAGTTTATTCTGATAAACGATGTTGATTTGATATTTATACGATTAAACTGTCCAAATAATTTAACTTTTTAAACTATGAAATTGATACAATTATGTAGATAGGACGCATACAATAGCAAAAGGTATACTTACAATAGAATTAATCAAAGAAATCAGAGAACCACGGCTGTCTGTAAAAGGTCTTTACACACGCCTACCACATATTCCTTAGACCACAATAAGCCGATTTAAGTAAACTTACCTAAAGTCGCTTAGTTTGGGCGCTATGTGGCCTTGAAGTTAAAATTTTGAAATTGTTCTTTATTATAAATTCAAAACGGCTTATGCGATTTTAATAAGATTTGGCACGGCCAATTAGTATTATTGGACGAATGTTTTGAAAAATTTCAAGAAAATACTAATACCGGAAGCGAATGAAACACGCATGACCATTATGAAAATTAACATAATTTTTTTGCTGTCTATAGTAGAGACAAGAAATAATTTTTATTCGATAGAGTATTCAAAAGTGATCAAATTATGTCTCTTGTAAAATTTTCTTATTTTAATCGTTTTCGAGAAAAACAAAAAAAAGTGCTCATGGTCGTGCATTCGAAGAAAGCAAAAAGTAATTCAGTCTATTATAAGCAAATGAATTTCGCATGGCTAAATCTACTGCTCAAATAAAGACTGCAGGTAAACGAATGGGCTTAGTACAAGTTCATGGTTTCGCAGATTCTGGGTAACTTATTTACTACAAAAAACGGCACTCTTTATAAGAATTGATTACTCTAATGGTTTTTGCGAAATTTGTATTTTAATAATTTGCATTAGGTTATTTTACACAAAAATTATTAACAAAATTAAATAACTGAAACATGAACACAAATAATAAATATGTCACAAAAACTGTTGAAAGGGTTCTCTATTTACATGCATACAAAGATTTATACGACGAAGGAAATTAAACTGTACTCTTTGCAAAATTTCTCCATCACCTCTAAGGTCATTTATTGCATGTTGAATACGTTGCCATAGTTGTGCTTCATTAGCCACAGATGTCTTGTAAACCACGGACTTAAGATGTCCCCATACAAAAAAATCAGCTGAAGTTAAGTCTGGAGAACGCGGTGGCCAATTTACAGGAGCGTCATTACCTCTACCTATCCATTTGTTTGGGTATACTTGATTTAGGTAGTTTCTAACATCTACTGAAAAATGTGATGGTGCTCCATCGTTCATGTACCACATATCTCTCCGAAGTTGTAGAGGTAAATCGTCTAACAAATCTGGCAATGTATTTTGTAAAAATTGCAAGTAAATATCCCCCGTTAATCTTTGTGGAAGAATAACAGGACCAACAATAAAATTGCCAATTATTCTAATCCACACATTAAGTTTAAATACGTGTTGAAAATGATGTATCTTTATGGTATGCGGGTTTTCAACTGCATAAACGTGTTCGTTATGGAAATTAGGTATCCATCTTCTTGTGAAACAAGCTTCATTCGTAAACAAAATAGTGTTCCCAAAGTTTAAATCTGCTTCTGTTTGCCCATTAACAAAGCGACAAAAACCAATGCGCATTTCGGGATCTTGTTCTAAAAGATCTTGAACTGCTATTTTATGGTATGGATATAGCAACTGTTCTCTAATTACTGCGTGAACGACATCTTTATATACTCCTACTTCCCTACCTATTCGTCTTTATTCCTGGATCTTCTTCAACTCCAGAAACCCTTATAAAACGCTGCCTTCCATAATCAGCGGTTGCAGGAGCAAAGCGATCAGTCTCCCGAAGACTTTACTCAACGGCAGCAAACGTTGGGTGACTTGGTATTCGACGATTTGTAAACCTTTCAGAATACACCCTAACACACTTTCGAGTATTTCCTTCACAAAATAGAATAGAATAGAATAGAATAGAATAGAATAGAATAGAATATATTTTATTGTCATCGTTCTGTTAAAAGAACATAGACATTGTCCATAACATTACATTGATACAAAAATCCACAGGGCACGTCATTATTAATAGGTACATGTTAAATATTCTTCAATAGAATAGAAGCTATGTTTATACAAAAAAGTTTTTAATTTAGTTTTGAAATGGAATTTGTTACTACAAGTTTTTATATCTTCTGGTAGTTTATTGAAGAATATTATTCCTTTGTATGCCGGGCTAAATTCAAATGCTTTCGTACTATGTATAGGTATACTTTTGTTTATTCCATTGCGTGTCGTCATAGTACTATATATATCAGAATTTCTTAAAAAGGTATTTTCATTATTTTTCAAGTTCATCAAAATTTCATAGATATACAAACACGCCACGGGGAGAATATTCAGTTGCCTAAATAAAGGACGACAAGAAACGTCAAAGGACTTACACAACATGCAACGTAGAATTTTTTTTTGCAACGTAAAAATTTTTTTAAAACTAGGTGTGGCGCCCCAGAAGATAATGCCATACCGCAATCGTGACTCCACATACGCGAAATAAAAAATTCTCAGGGAATCAATGCTTACAGCACCCCTAAGACATCGCAGTCCATAAAGAGCAGTCGCCAACTTACGCGACAGTGTGGTACAGTGGAGTTCAAATTTTAATCTAAAATCCACTGTCAAACCCAAAAAGTTAACATTATCACTCTGCGGTACGGACTTACCATTACACGATACATACAGGCTGCTACCACCCTCCACCGTCGTCAGCGAAAATCGCATCAGACCCATCTTACCGTGGTTAAGTACCAAATTGTTAGCATCACACCATCTCATCATGTCCCTGACCAACTTGGATGTTAAATTAGAGGCCGATTCAACAGTATCAGTCGTTATAATACAACTAGTATCATCAGCATACTGTGCTAGTCTACAATAATCAAGTGTCGACCGTAAATCGTTGACATAAATTAAAAATAGGGTGGGACCTAATATCGAACCTTGCGGAACACCGCATGTCAAGTCAATGTAACCGGAACTATATGTCATTATCATATCATCCTGAACGCCCCTAACACTGACTACAGCCTTCCTACCAATCAGGTATGAATGAAACAAATCGTAGGCCACCCCGTATATACCAACCGACTCTAATTTTCTTAACAAAAGCGAGTGGTCTACCATATCGAATGCTTTGGATAAGTCAAAGAATACACCGGTGACAACATTTCTCTTATCCAAGCCCTCATAGACGTTGTACAAAGCATGTTCAATCGCAGCACTGGTGTTCTTTCCAGAAACAAAACCGAACTGCGCTGGTGACAATATTTTATAGCAGGTTAAATAATCAACTAATCTGATATTTATCACCTTCTCATATATTTTAGCAAATGCCGAGGGCAGGGATATTGGCCTATAATTTCCTACATCTAGTGCATCACCTTTCTTATGAATAGGAATGATTTTATTAAACTTTAACTTATCCGGATACCAACCTTCAGACATACATCTATTAATTAAATATTCTAAGGGACCTGTCAAGTAATTTTGTACCTGTAGTGGGATAAAACATGGCACGTCATCAAAGCCTGCTGAATGTTTTTTAGCTATATCTTTAAGAACATTTTCTAATTCACATTTGTTTGTTGGCAGTAGATATAAACCTTTGGCGTTAGCTACAGCAGGTAATTCGGTTTCGATTTTATTTTTGTTTTTATTGGTGACTGTAAATTGTTGTTTAAAAAGCGCTGCAACCTCATTGGGATTGTCAACTCTATCACCCGAGCCATTAGTGAGAATTAGATAGTCGACGCCACTACTGGTAGCTTTTGTTAATTTATTAATAATACGCCACGAGGTTTTTGATTTATTTTGCGAATTTAAAATTAAATTGTCATAAAATTTCTTTTTTGTTGTTTCGACCAGTTGTTTATATTTTTTATTGGCTGACTTATACAACTGGAAAACTTGCAAGTCACGACTACTCCTATACCAGTCATATAAGTCACGCACATACCTGCCGTATTGTCGAAGTTCATCATTGTACCAGCATTTGTCATTCTTAGGATTAATTAGATACTTTTTCCGCGGGAAACTTATGTCAAAGTAATAATAAAAGATATCATAGAAAGCATCAAATGCCTCATTACAATCTAAATTGTCGGAGTAAACGTCTTGCCATGTTTCACTACTTATAGAATTTTTAAAGTGTATTATAGAATTAATGAATTTTTAAAGTGTATTATAGAAATACAAATACCAATAACATATCGGTATATTCTGCATTGGTGTATTGTAAGGCCACGATAAATCACGAAAAGTTAAGCTCTAAGGTATTTTAGATTTGACGCTATTATTATTTAGCCATGCGAAATTCATTTGTTTATGATAGAAATCATAGGCGACTGGATTACTTTTGGCTTTTTTCGAACGCACGACCATAAGCACTTTTTTTCGTTTTTCTCGAAAAAAATCAGAAAATTTTACGAGAGACATAATTTGATCGCTTTTGAATACTCTATCGAATAAAAATTATTTCGTGTCTCTACTATAGACAGCAAACAAAATTATGTTAATTTTCATAATGGTCATGGGTGTTTCATTCACTTCCGGTATTAGTATTTTCTTGAAATTTTCTCAAAGCATTCGTCCAATATTACTAACTGACCATGCCAAATCTTATTAAAATCGCATAAGCCGTTTTGAATTTATAATAAAAAAAACTATTTCAACATTTTAACTTCAAGGCCGCATAACGCCCAAACTAAGCCACTTTGGACTAAGGTAAGTTTACTTAAATCAGCTTACTTTGGTCTAAGGAATATGTGGTAGGCGTGTGTAAAGACCTTTTACAGACACCTTATATATTGATATAGGACGAACTAGAGGATCGCGCTAAAATTTTACTCGGTTCATTGATGACGTTCCAAAGTCTATGTTTTTTTTTTGGTTTTATGAGTGATAATTTTTCACCAAAAAAAAATTTACTATAATTCGATGTCTAACAGATGGAAGTAACGCTGTTTTTTTTCAAAAAGGAATATTTTTCAGTAAAGAAAGAAAAATATATAAAGAAAGGTGCCTCCAACGGTATTTTTCTAATTACTTCTCAAGAGCAGTGGGGAGTCATCAAATAAAATACCCTTCTCTTACCCTTCTGGGGGCCAGTTCGCCATGTTTGTAGGGTAACACAATTTACTTCACCCACTCAGAGTGTTTTTCCGTAGGAATCTATGGGTAGTACATATAGTTGCCATCACGATATTTTAAAATGACATCAATTCCTACTAATCGGATTATAAGGGTTATAAAACGGTTACAGTACTTGTTTCTTGGGGGGTACTACATATGCTGTTTTAAATAATTAAATATTAATAATATAATCAATATAATTAAGAATTAATAAAAAACTAATCCATAGTTTCACGAATAACTCATTAGTTTAAAATTATAAATTGTAATTAAAAACCGTGGGCCCTTTTAAGTTTTTCCGAATATCCCCCATTAGACAAATACTGTAAACGATTATCCTTCACAGGTAAGCATAATAGCAAACCTGAAAATCCGATTAGTACAAATTGAGGTTATTTTAAAGTATCGTGACGGCGATTATACCTATGAATGTACATGTTTTTATGACTTTTTTAATTTCTGGCTTCGGAATCGTCCCTTGTAAGACACACAAATCCGTTGCAGATACAAAAGAAAATAAAAGCAACATCCATACTATTCCCATATTGTAGCCTTTATCTACGAAGTAAACAATTGGAGCGTATATACACTCAATGCGGTAACAAACCTCGTATTTCGATTCTAAACGAACCAACGCATAAACGTCAACGATACAGAAATCAGATTGAACGTACAGTTATTGCTCCGACGAGCATTACTAAACCGCATCGCCGACATTTCCTATCTTAAGTGCCACGGTTGTGTGCGCCATTGTCGTAAAGTTAACAAGTAAGTAACTCGAATCCTATACAATGAACTGGGCTATCCGTGTGTAGTACTAGAGTGCAACGTAGCGTCTTCTACTGATTACTGAAGCGGCGAATGCAACCTCATCAAATCTCGTACTTACACACATCGATTTGGGAAAACCGAGACAGAGGAACGCTGATATTGATATTATTATACGACATCGCAAAAAAATCTCATGTTTTATTTATAGTCGTGAACGTACAGAAGTATATCCTTCGATAATCTCCCGATAAAAATGTATGACAACTGCGAAAAACGGCACTCAACACCTCCGGTAATCTAAAACAAAAAAACTGACGTCGGCACCACGAGGTATCCGTGGTATAAGCGCGCGTGGGAAGGCAAACGATTATTGTGTCATCAAAATCACATAAAACCGCCGTGGGTGAGAGATTCGGAATAAAGAGCCCAAAATCGCGCAGAGCTAGACGCCCAAGAAAAAAAAAACAATATACGAAATCCCGATTTATAGTTAGGAATCCGCTGGGAACAGCGAGACGACAGACACTTATTTTTATCTCTTGTGAAAAATCTGAAAAGAACTGCGAGGATACAGCCTGATAATTTTATTGCTATAGTTCGTCGGCATCTGTGGTTCTATAAGATTATGTTAGAAGAATCCTTTACGTGAATGTATTACTAGATACCACCAAAAAATAGCCGTATTTAGAACTTTTAAGAGTGATCTGTAGTGTATGGAGGATTGCCTGTTTTTCGCCGTTCTCTGGTATGGAATTACGCAAAGAATTGACAAATAATTAATTGTTATTTTTAACTAGAAAGCCCGCGTTCCACCTGGGAACGCACCCACTAGAGAAAATTGATACGCCTTGCCCGCGTCCCACCTAGGAACGCACCCACTAGAGAAGGTGCGTACACACATAAAAATCAATTCTTAAATTTAACATATGTATTTATTTGTTATCATATAAGTATTTCATTAAAAAATTAAAAATTTGAGTAGAAAATATATTATTTGTATGTAGCATATTTGTTTATTTATATAGAATTTAAGATATGTTTAAATAATATTTTCAACATGCATATTATTTTGTTAAAACAAACTTTACAATAGTTTTTAAACAAAGGAATTGTATCAAAAAGAATATTTTTCAATGTTCAAAGTAAAGTTACCCATAATCTAATTCTAATAATAGACATACTCATTGATTTAAAGAGGAATATATCATAAGTTTAAATTTAAGGATATATCCATTTCAAAGATTTATATTTAAGGGTATTATTGTTTTTTTTTTATTAAGAAACGTGTGCTATGATTACTGAAACATTATTAATTTAATAGTTTTAGCTCTTTTTGTGAATTGCTGAAAATAGCGGGTCCAGCTAGCTTAACGCCTTTTGAAAATTTCGAAATTATATTAAAAAATACAGTTTTATCATTTACAACTGTAGACGCCTCTCGCCGGAAGGTTTGAACGAATATTCTCGACGTACGAACGCTATCTAAAAGGAAAGATATTTTTGGAAAGCGCGAAACGATCGTCGTTCTGGGCCAGGCGTATTACCTCCCATCGTTGAAAGCGAGAAAACGCGTAAACTTTTTCTGAAATTTCCATTTTCTCCGAATTTCGGTGACAGGCAGCCAATGCGGCTAAATTGCCGACGAGAATTGTCAGATTGTCCGGCTTCTCAAAAGATCGTACTTTTCAAAAAAATTTGAAAATCAAAAAATTGAAAACATTAAAAAAATGAAGGAAAATTTACAGAAAATAAATTAATAGATTATAACTTCATCTTAAATTCCCATACATATTCTACGCGATTAAAGAGTGGGTTGCTGCCTGAGGGGATTTATCTTCTATAGTGAACGCGGGCCAAGGTGGATCGCGGGGTAGGCGTACCAACTTTTTCAATAGGATGCGTTCCAGGCAGAACGCGGGCTAGCTAGTTTAATATATTTTTTTCTATATCGTGTGTATGCACATTTTGTGATCTTCTTTTTAATTGTCTGACTAGGTAAAAGATTTTGTTTGCTTTTAGTATCAGCTCTTCATTTATATAGAGTACATTGTTCCTTCCCTATGAATCACAGTTCGATGTATTTATCAAATCAAGATAAAGAGATTTCAAACAGAAAGTGCTTGTGGGGATATCTATTCGAGACGAACAAGTAAAGGACATTACGAGCAATATCCAGGTCTGGATTCTAATTTAGTATATTATCTATGTTATTGGAATTCCTCCCCCAAAATAGAGCGATCCAGATTATCGGGTACCTTATTACCTGCACCCTAAATGTTCGAACGCAACATTGGTTTGTTGGGGTGATAGTAAATGCCGTTCAGCTTTACGGTTATTACCGACAGATAATGGTATTGTAGTTTCGGCAATGGAGATAAGGCGGGGTCCGGTCCTGATAATGCTTTCCGGTAAATATAAACACGCATAATTTGATGGGCGCTATCCTTAAAAGCGAACGAATCGAATCTGATCTCAAAGGGGAACGCGGCGGAGAGGAGGAGAACGGGGAAAAGTTTATTTTTATATTTTCCTTTTCGTTGAATAAATCTCTAGGACGTTATAGCAGCCGGGAGGAAAGAGAATTCCACCGAACGCCCGGAATTCTTCCGGACTTTCCTCTCGTACTTTACGCTCAGGAAAAAAGAAAGTTAAACTTAGAGAGAAGTAATTCACCCCCACCGAAAGCAATTTAGAACACAGCAGATTTCCCTTACTAGAGCGACCTGAAACTTGAATAATTTTAAAAGTTTCGCTAATTTAGTTTCCTCCCATACACCTCACCTTACTTATATGGCGAACGCGCCATCTCTTATCCCGGAACGGAAATAAAGTCGAGCTTGCATTCCTCTTTTTCGTTACACGTACGCGTTTTTCTCCTTTCTTTTTTTTTTGTAAGGCGTCTGAACTTTAGCGGAGTGTAGAAAGTATCGATCAAATCCGGTCGCCCTGGTGCTCTCAGACGCAGCAATAAATAATTTTTGTTTCGAGGACAATTTATATTATCAGCAGCATCTAGCGCACGGGCTGGAGGCCAAAATCGTTAGGTTTACCAGCGTGATGTGCCAGTCTCGTTCGGTGATCTATGGCCGAAAACTTTTGCGGGACGGAAAGCGACTTCTTGCGGTTCGGAAAGCTCGTCAGATTTATTAGGTGCTGAGAAAAAAATAGTTGGACGGTTTCTTTGCCCCCGTGATGACATCCACGTTAAGGTTAAAAGTTGCCCATTGTTAATCCTGCGATTTTGCGAAGTATAGAAATGGATTTAAATTTAAATTAGATTCTATAGATTTTATAAGGATGAAAATTATGAGAAGCACAGGCAACAACTTCCTTTTTCTTATAATATTAATAACATCCCTTTATTGTCCAATTACAGGGCAACGATATAAATGAGTATTAAAAGTAAGAAAATGAAACAAATTCTAATTAAATGCATTCAGTTAGTTTTACAAATAATTCTAGGCAATCTATGTACTTTGCAAATAGCAAAAAAGATATCAATAATAATAAAGAAAAACAAGTAAACATTTATAGTTATCCAAAAAATATTCGGAAGCAGCATATTCGCACATCGTGGGGATGTAAATGTGTTTGCGGATCCACTCGCAATTCGGAGTATAGTAAAAGATTATTCATACAGTAAATGAGGACTGTCCATTTTGTTATTAAATAATTTTTACAAAAAAAAAAAGTGTTGCTCACGTTGTTAAAGGTACAATACGAAGCTCAGTCATCAGATTATCCAGATTTGCCCCTGTTTCAGGATAGTTTCCCCACACTAAACATTTTTAGTAAATCCTAGCCTGCTAAAAATTGCAGGAACATTTGGGGGAAAATCACAAAAAATTTGATAATTCTATGTTTTTTTAACAAAATTACCTATACTTTTGGAAATTTCTGGCATATCGACCAGTATTTTTCAATTTTATGTAAAACTGCTACGTGAAAACGTAATATTACTGAAATTTATATGCTTTCCCAAGAATTCTCATTAAATTACTTTGTGATTTTATCCACAGTTAGGAAATTTACTTAGGAAACCAAACACTTACAATACGCCCATGTTCAATTTTATGGGTTCAATTTGTAGATAGATGGCACGCACGGAAGTGGCAGGGGTCGTTATCTTTTTTATCTGTAGGCATATTTAGGTAAGTGACTAATTTAAAATAAGTCTAATAGTTAAATAATACATTCTTACTACTGATGGTGACCTACGGCTGCATTTTCATAATTTACAAACGTTGGAACATAGGTTTGTGCACATACAAACACACAATATACCTAATTGTGTTCCAAAAAAACACGTCAATATGTCTCGACAGGGTATATAAAATATATTTGTAGTTTGAATATTGCCGTAATGTTAAAGTAAATGGTTATAGATATTGTTTATTGTAGTCATATTGCTACGCTGAAGTAGAGGTTATGAATGTATTATTCAACTTGTCTATTTATACTTAGAATATTATCTTATACCTATCTATGCATTATTTTTATGGTTAAGAAAGTGGTTAGGTATAGCAACTAAACAAGCATATAACTATTATACGCTTAGTATAACATTAATGATTTCTTCTACCAATTTTATAATGCACAATATATTTTTCATACTTTATTTTTTATATTCTCTTCAAATAGATAATTTTAAAACCTATATTTTATACACATTACACATTGCACACTAAGATACTAATTGATATCTAGGCATTCATTTTTCATCAATGCTTACGATCTTCTAAGTCAATCAACAATGGAAGATCAGTTTATTGGAATTTCTTCAACGCTACATCATGAAGACGCATCCTGGTGCCGGCACCCCACACTCAAAAAAGAAAGCTACTAGTTTAATGAAACAGTTGAGTACCATCTAAATGTATTATTGGTGTTATTATTATTATAAGCATTGTTTTTTATATTTGTTAAAGTACTTGTAATATATATTTATAATGGTATTGCAGTGTCCATGTTAATCCTATTCCTTGCTTGAAATCAGATACCTACTCGTTTTTACTCGTGGAAAGGTATGTCTTTTTTATCAGCATTTCCGTAGTACTGGAATTTGCAAATAGGAAAGTAAGTGATGGATTTACAAATATTTTCACATTTAGGACAAACAGAATTTGTAATATACGAAGTGTAACATTAACGGAAAACTTGTGAAAGAAATTCTATATGTTATAAAGAAATCTTGGCAAACTATTTTCATAGGTATGGATTTTCCTACTTATAAACTTCAGTAGTATCGGAAAAATACCTACACGTAGTAATCTTCATCGGTAAATTACAAATTTTATGGATATTCCTATACAAAATGTATGTTTAGGAATTTTCCTAAAAATACATAGTAAAGCTCCATATCAAATTTCCACGCTAAACGATTTTTACTAGGGACCTTTTTTATCGTGAGGGATTTACCCAGTAAATTTCATTTTATTTAGTATTTTTCATACACTAGTAGTAAATTTCCTTATTTAACGAATTTTCTTCTTTAATTCTTATCATAGTCTTCAACCTGCGACCAATCATCTAGTAGCACTAATGAACCTTGGTAAGGCGAAACGCGCGTCTGCTAATAATAAATATGTGAAAATCTGGAGTACATGTTCTTATAACAGCTAGTAATTGAGTTATATCCTTTCAATCAGTATTTTTAGCGAAATCATACGAAGGAAAGAAAAATTGAAGAACCACACACTTTTATAATATTTACTGCCAATTCAATATTAACATTGAGTGGTTGCTACTCAAGTATTCTCTTGTAAGATATAAAAATTCCCTATAGCTGTTTTTAGCAGTTTCCGAGTTATATACTTCTTGACTTCCGGGTTGCAACCGCTTCCCGGAACTTCCTTCAGGGCTGCTTCTTTCGTTCCTATTGACCTGAACTGCGCGCTGGAATAGTTTCTTAATTCTACGCTCTTACAAAACAAAAGATCGGAGCGTTTTCAGAAACAACTCCCCCACGAAACCAATTCCCAGTAACACCCAATCGCGCCAGGATCAACACGAATCGAAATTGGATCGCCCGAAATGTGTACCAGATAGAGATATTATGGGAGCCGGGAAATTAACCGAGGCCGCGATATTAATCGAATTTTACGAGGGTCCATTCGCCTGTATATAGGTTTTACGTCTTTTAATTAAAGAAAAATAAACACCTCCCCGGGAGGTAATAAAATAAAAATCAATCCGTAATCCTTTAATCTTCGAGGCTATGCGGACGCTTTAACTGCCCTCCGCGCGTTCCAATTCCCCCGTCTCATCGTCTAAATTAAATGTATTTATCGGGAGGTAATAAAAGCGCTCCGACACGGCATTAAACCGATTTTATAATTGCTTCTGTCGCTTGAGCGCGGCGCCCTCTGTGTGCGCTTTATAGCGACTGTATTCCCGCTTGCGCCTTCGATACAAGGGCAGCGTTTAGCGCTCGAGTTTATACGAAGGAGACGGTGTTTCTGTTAAGGAACGGATCGTCTTAGTCGGCAACGCACGGGGGATTATTCCGAAAGGTTTAGGAATAGCGAAGGAATGAGGGAAATGAACTAGGCAGCGGGATGATACTTCTGAATGCGCTCTCGTCTACCCCCAGGATCTGGGCGTTATGTGACTTGAATAGATCCATTTTGATAATTCGTTTCGGCTAAATGAGGGATATTTACTTGGAAAGGGTGTCTTAATAGCGGAGATGTAGATAACACGAATGCTGGGCCTTGAATTCCTTTTGGATGGAGCGGTTTCTTTTATTAGACCTCTCGCCGAAACATCTCACCACTTTAGCTATTCTGTTATGCAATAATTGGCATGGTCAAAACATTTTTTGACCAAGTCAATGGGTCGACACCTTAAAATTGATGTCTTGCAAGAGTGGGTACAGAAATAAATGAAGTTGAGAAGGAAGCTACAACGTCAGATGTACGAGAAATTTTGGGCGATAACAACAAATATTTCACTACTAACATAAGAAAAATATTAGCTGAACAGAGAAACACTACAACCACCCACTACAGCGGTAATGACGAACCCATAGTTAACATTCATAAATAGTGGGGCGATCAGGTGTGCGTGGCGTGCGGAAGCAATGTGTGCTCCACCTGATGCAACTTAGTAAGAAAACCGGTACACACGAGTATGACGCTTGGAGTCGCTGTAATGATTAATAAAAAAAGAAAGATCCAAAACGTAACCTAACGTAGCCAAAGTGTAATGCCGGAACACATAGAAGACCTATCTATAACTGTATCCGGAACAATTTTGTTTTTACATATTTTAAGAAACTGCAAAATCTAAGCATATTACTATGGTCGTAATATGCTTAGATTTTACTTGTACTAGAAACATTGCTTTTGTGAATTTCTAAACTGAAAATAAATCTCTAAATATTTCCGTTGAATTACAACGATGAAATTGCCTTCTAATGAATAGTTTCCGCCCTGGCATATTATATAATCCATTTTTAATTTGGCCGTTATCCACCCAGAACGTGGTTTATTAAAAAAAAATGTGTCAGAGGATACTAAACGACTATGTAAATTCAGTTGAAATGCGATAAGAACAACATGTTTTTATAGCACCTGCTCGCTGCACAGATGTTTGATTTGTGCGCTGCATCATCAACACGACAAGAAATCTAATATGTCGGACAAATATTTCCTATATATCGATGTCTAAGATAGAGATGTAACAATTCCGAAGATTCACTTGGTTTGTATAGAAAATAACTATGAGAGGAAGACAAATTTCCTTTGAAGCCGTTCAACTCTCAAAGTTGTGGTCGCGCAAACGAAGACAAAAGGATTATACTGGAAGCCTTAGCAGTAGATGTAATCTGTGCCACTAAACGGATGAAATAGAAACTAGAATTGAAGCAATCACCTAAATAGGATTCTGACGGATTTGACGGCAGAGAGGAAGCTTTCTTTTTCTTTTTTTTTCGTTCTTTTCATGACGTAAGGAATAATATGTAATGGAAGCATAATACAAAGTAAACATTAATCTTTACTACCCAATGTAATATATTTCATCAGAACCGCCCATAATACATTTTAAACCCTGGCAACGCCAATGTTTGCCTCCCGTCGAAATAACGGCTCCAATAAGTATCGACTAACAGCGATTCTGTGTACCGTCCTCGATTGATTCATTGCCCTGTTAACTCTTGGGCAAGCTTTGGCCGACGCGGACGCAAATTGAATGACCCTGCGAACTACTAATTTCCGCTCTAAAACAATCGACTATCAGGATCTCGAATCTACTGTTCGTTCTATTTTAGACAAAGGAACAGCGAACAGGGTCCATTAGGTGCAAGCATTGTTTGGTGAACCGTGACGCGTTTGTCTTAACTTATTTGGGAGGTGAACGTGTGCTAGCGAGTGGATGTGTCACTTCACAAAGTTGGTTTATTATACAGTGTATCAAGTCACATAAAATAGTATATTAAAAAACTAGTTTCGTAAGACACGTTTTAAAAAATGATTTATTTAATGTCTTACGAAGCGTGTTTTTTTGCAGCTAGCTCTTTTTTTTAGTAAAAGAAAAAGAATTTGATAATGTAGGGTATGATATAGTGATTGGCATTACAAACGAAAAAATACCAACCTAATGTCGATAAATTTCGGACGCTGTATTGAATATTATAGTACTCATTTGGATATCGTAGGCCTATAACAAAACTTAGTTGCATAAAGAAAATACAGAACTCGTAACTTACGTTTCGTTTACCGTCAAGTATATTACAAATTTTACTGTTTATGCCCTTATATACGAACTTTGCAATTTATTGTACAAACATAACATATTAAAGAAGTTGCGAAGTCAATAACGTACCTAGCTGAAAATATGTTAAACATTTAAAATTATAATAACTTAGGGAATTTTCTGCCCATACCTAACTCTCGACTATATATTTTTTTTTAGTGGTAGTCGAGATGATCCTAGTAGCACAAAATATGTCTAATATATGGGTTAAATATTAAAATATGTATTAAATATTTTTAAAATATATAATACATATTTTAAAAATATTAGGTGTTACTGGGGAAAATAGAAAATGATGAATGATGAAAATAGATAATATATATAATATAATATAACGTAATTATAATAAACCTGCTATCGTATACAGGGTGTACAAAAATTAAAACTAATCGAATAAGAATTGTAAGTGGCTATAACTTGATTAATTGAAATAGAACGCCATAGTTTTGAACCTACCAACAAATGTACTTTTTTATTACCTATCGAATGGTATTTATGGTATAAGTTAAGCTTTCAGTCTTCGCATTTGAATATGCTAAATAATCGTTTTTTGAGCCATTTGGTATCTCTAACCTATCTAGCTGCCTATATAGTACTGAGAAATGTCAGATAATTTACAATTATAAGAATAATAATGAAGAATATCCAATCGGCTGTAACAACAATAATGATACTAACATATCAACGATAACATAAAAAAGAAACAAAATATGTATTTAGAACAAAAATAAATGAATTATCTGACATTTCTAAAAACTAAGCAACTAGATACAGTAGATCTCTTATTTAAAAAACGTCAAATGGTGCAAAAAACGACTATTTTGACGTTTTTACAGATTTATTATTATGTAACCATATATCCCAAAAGCGAAACTTTTGAACGTTACATGTTTTGGCCGCAATATTCCGTGCCGTATAGTGTGAATGACCCTGTAAATCTGATACTTATTTTAAAAAGATTTGATGTTACTTGGGTATAATAAAAAATTATAATTTTACTTTAAATCGGATTTATAACGTTTCAACTACATGCAGTATAATTATCACTATTCATTATCTCCGTTACTATCAATAAAAAACTTCATATATTATACCCATCTGAATAGTCTATAGAAACTGTTTATATTCTAAATAAGAGCGTAATCCACATTCAAGGAGGTATAAAATTCCAATTTTCTAATCTCGGTGCGGCAAAAAAAGCATATTTCTTAAATAAAAACAACTAGCGAGTTGGTACTCCTTCCACACTCCGATGTCCGATCTCCGACCGTACACCGTGCTCCCCGCAGCTATCTATGTTTCATAAAATCGATTATCATAATATCTGATAGTCAAGCAGCCATTAGGGCGCTGAGGTCAAACATAATCAGCTCCAAAATGGTTTGGGCGTGTCTACAAAAACTAAACAAGCTGGGCAAAAATAACAAGGTAACCCTATTGTGGGTTCCGGGACACACGGCAGTGGAAGCAAACGAAATAACGGATAATCTCGCTAAGAGATGGGCTAGAACACCTTTTGTAGGGCCAGAACCTTCTTGTGGGATAAGTAGCAGCATAACACTGGAGAAACTAAAAAATGAAGTAGAGCAGAGAAAATCCAAATACTGGGAGAATCTCCAGGGAATGAGGCAAGCTAAAACTCTTCTGGGAACCTATAACCAGAAGAGATCTGCAGAATGCATCAACCTGAGTAAAAATAATATTCGGATATTGACAGGGATCCTTACATGCCATTGTAAACTGAACGGACATCTAAGCAGGCTTGGAATAGCGAAGGAAGCCGAATGTAGATTTTGTGGGGAACAGGACAAAACGTCCATCCATATACTCACAACCTGCGCTGCACTGTGCAACTGACGGGCGCTGCACCTGGGAGCATGTGAAATTGAAGAGGGAGAGTTATCTAATCTAGGGCCTTCGGACATTCTGCACTTTCTAAAAGGAATCAGAATGGACGGCCAGCTGTAAATACAGCGAGAAGAGGGGACACAATAGATCTTTCAGGTCGCAGTGTACTATCACCCTAATATCACACACACATACAATCATAAAATCGTAATATTGCAGCCTTTGATTTATGCAACCTGCGTAATTTGGCCAATTCTGCTTCCGCGAGCTATCTGTTTACTTATCTGTGCTCTAAGGATACTGTAAAGAATATAGTTATTTTATTGTAAAATCACAATAATTCTTAACTGCGTAAACGAAGATTTCGATTTTATCAGATTAAGATCAAGTGATGGTGCATCTACTGATCCGTTATTTATTTAAAGAATCGTAAAAAATGCACCAGCATGAAATTATGGTTACAAACGAAATAATGTGATGCATCGACATAGTATTTATTTACTAAAGAAAACAGGATGTGTTCTTTTGCATTGGGCCCACCATTTACATCACGAGAACGACAAATTTTAGCCCCATAAACGATTCTAGAGTTTACAATTTGTGCTCTTTGCTATTTGTTGTCATAGTTACATGAACTCACATCTTCTTCAAACCAAATGCAATTTGGTACATTCGGTTGTTACTTAATAGAAGTTCATGTATACTAATGCAAACGTTCACTTTTCTTAAACCGAATATGTTTCGCACAGTAGACAAATACACCTAATGATTGCAGCATCCGATGAGGGGTTACGTTGGAGGTCCACCGATATGGATCGGTGATGATGAATCACTTTGGTTGGCTTGGGGCACCAACCATTCCGGCCAGTCACTAGCGTATCACAAAAACACCGTAAATATACGATATCAAACTAAAGTCTATAATGAAAGCCATTAAAAAAGTTTAACTGTATTCATATCTAGATTTTCAAGAGTTGCATGAATCAACGATGAAAATCTAGCCATTGCATTTACAATAGATATTATGAAAAACGTGAACGTAATACATCTACTTAAATTATCTACAATTCCACATTATTTGTACTTGAATCTTGTACTTATAGATTGCATACCGCAGGAATTCTAGATGCACCCTGCTTATTGGAAACGACGCCAGTGCGGCTAATAGCTTCCGACAGTGCTGATGCCGTCATCCGAAGAATTCAGCAATATAGAGGAGAGGCATCACCGTTGATCGGATGCGGTTGGGAACACGTATGAAAAGGACGCCTTTAAGCCGATCAATAATGGAAAGTGGGGCTGCATGCTAGCGTGCGGATGTGTGTGCAAACCAATCGCCATTCCTTCCGGTATGTTCAGTGTGAATTGCATTTTTCCTCTGGGGATTTCGGTGGAACAAAATTGGAAATAGCGATGCGAATACTTGTATATTGTGGTTATTATAGGAGTTTGCATTATCTAATTGTGGATGGAGAATAGTTAGGTAGTTTAAGTTTAATCGGGTGAATTCAGCAGGGGTTGCTCCAATTACTTTAAAAGCACGCTTGCTTATTATAAATGTTTATGTCCCTCTCCCAATCTAAATTGGAATGAGAAAAATGGTGTCGTATATTCCATTCGCAGACATATTCTTTATATGAAACACAATTAAAAAATATTTGTTTTCAGTTAAGTAGATTTCTAAAAAATATTGTTGTATTTAGTTATAAAATGTTTATATAGTTATATATAATACTTATATTTGATGGGGAATTCTTTCTTAGCCGTAACATTAAATTTTGTTTTTTGTTTCTCTTGGTTTAGCGGCTTAGTTTTTAATTTAATGATTTATTCAATAAAACTATCCAACTTAAACATTAACAGTATGTAGTTTGTGTAAGGAAAATGGAATGTCTATTTTTATAAAAAAACTGTTAAGACTTTTTTAAAATGTTTGTGAATGTCCTTAATTCTACAAAAAAAATTTTGTGAATTATTATATTTTTAAAAAAAGAAATCTGAGGAAGACAACAATAAACAAATAAGAATTGTCGAAACGTAATGGATAGTTTTATTGAATAAATCATTAAATTAAAAACTAAGCCGCTACACCAAGAGAAACAAAAAACAAAATATAATACTTATATATAGTTTGGAGAAATATTGAGTATCTGTTTTATCATTAACTGAATTTTCATATTTATAAATTTGGGTTATTTCAAATATAGGTGAAACACATCGTGTGTTTAAATTTTTTTCTTTATTTAGAATACCTATATTGTGAAAATTATTTTTGAGATTTTGGTTATACTTATGTTCTTTCATTCTTTCTACATATTGTCTGGTTTCACCAATATACAGGGTGATCAAGACCGTCCATTAGAAAGATTGGGCCTCCTAGTAATAATTAATTTCTGTAAAGTTGCATACGTAGATAGTGTAATAAAATCTATGCCCTGAAAATATTTTAAAGATGGCGGCACTTCCGGAAACACCGGAAATTGACATCAACTTTCTTATTTCAAATGGAATGGTATAGTTTTCTTTGCACTTTTGAAATCTAAACGTTATTCTAGAGGAACTCTTACTAGTATTCCCTATACCTAAGTGCAGCCGTTTTGGAGATTTTTCGACTTTTGAAAAATTTTGGATTTACATCATGATGTTTAACATTAAGTACTGTCGCGAAAATTAAGACTATCGATGGAAGAAATCCTGACGTTTCTGCCGAAGTTTTTAGATTTATTGCATTATCTACAGGGCTGTCCAAAATTTAATTGTCCTTTAGTGCAACTGCAGACCATCAAAACTCGATTTTTTTCAAATACAATGCCTTATTTTTTTTTCAATATTCTGAAACCTTATTAAATTTTACATCAAACTGTATTACAAAATGTATGTTAAAAGATTGGAATTATGTTATATAGGTAAGTATATTTTGTGATTATGTAATTATTTTTGTGTGTTTTTTGTTGATTTATTATAAAAAAGAAAGGTTGAAGAAGAAACTATACCTCAAATATCTGAACTATTCTTCGAAACTTTAAATAATGGGAAAGTTACAATCCGTGCTAGAAATTAAAGAAAACTACATGATTCATTTTCGATGTGAATCAATGAGAAGAAGAAATAAATTACAAGTAGACGTATAGGTACATAGAAAACATTTAATAGGTATTTATTAGATATATATTACCATGTATGTAATAGGGTCTTTGAAACATACCAAGGCATATCAATTCACGTCACGAACAACCGTAAAATATTAAAATTGCTGGCTCTGCGGTCATTATGACAGAAAACGTGTTACACTTTCATGTGCTTCCACCGTATAGCCACGCGTCTACGCTAGATGGCGTAGCGAACTACATACACGGAATGCACGAGACGGTGATTTACCTACGGAATAGATCTTTATTAGATATGGCACAGGTGGATTGGCAAATCGATCTGTCGCTAGTCCTTTCGCCTAGAACCTTGTTCGATGTATTGCGACAGTACTTGTCTGTGGTTAGTATACGATAGTATGCGGTTCTGATGTTGTGGCGTCTGCCGCTAGTTTGCTAAAATTACGCGGACAGCGCCCTCTAGGAGAATTAGTGTGGTGGGTTCAGTTGGTAATTATTAAATGTTCTGCGAAGGCCAGTGAACTTCCCAACGTCTGCTATGAGATACCTCATTTAATGTAGGGCACATTTGCGGATGAATTGTTAAAGGGTATATATACATCTATGCATAATTGGAGTTCAAATTTAATGAGAAGGGAGGAGGATACTTCTAATTCGAGATTGTGTTAAAATCAAATGCTTCATGAGAGGAAACTTAAATCTATAAACTGTAAATTTAAATCAATGCAAATACTAATTCACATTAAACCCCTAATCAATTTGGTATCATTTCTATGAAAAAAGAAAATCGTAACTTTGCATAATACTGTATGGTTTTCTTGGTGCAGTATTTTACTAGTAGCCAAGCGTGTAATTTAAAATATTCAAGGTTATCGTCTAGGGCGTTAGTAAAAACGTCTTCACTTAAAAAATCTAAATCATTATCGGATTCTTCATACAGTGGTGTGATTGTACTTTCACTGCTAGTGCTATCCCGATTTCTGTCCTTGTATTTCTGTTTCTTAATTATTCCTGAAGGTGTCTTCTGATGCGTAATTACTTCAGCACCTCTTGCAACACGTCTCTTCTTTGTGCTCTTACTGTTGGTGGCATTTTGTTTCACAGTTTTCAGAAGGTCTTCAAATGACAGATTATTTGGCCCCTGCTATTTTGGGCCACTTGTTCCCTATGGCAATCTTCAACTGACACAGATTCCATGTTATCTTTGACAATTTGCTCGTTATTAACCTCTTCAGTTTCATTAATTTGTGTCTTTTTTTAGGTATCACTGTTGAATTGAATGGATATATGGATTTAGATTATTCCAAGCTTTTCGCACTTTTTCTGAAAACTTTTTTTTTTAGTACTTTTATGCCTTGATTTTTGCTTTGCCAGGTTACCAGTTCTTCATCCCAAGCAGTTTTAAGTTACTTGAATCCGTGCCTAAATGTGAGGGGTAAGATCGAACATAACAATAAACTGAAGTAACTTTTGAGGTTAGGAATCACTAGAGCTAAGTATTAATACAGTTTTACTCAGATATCTTGATATAAAACAGAATATATTGTTTACTTACAGTTTAGTATAAAATTATATAATAGGGGCAAGTCCGAATCCACTTAAACAGTGAGAAAACAGCAAACAATAAATGTATGGTATTGTAGACGTTTTAAGGTCTTGCCGATTAGCTTAACGCATGCGCGAATGAGCTCTCTTGAAAGCTATATGACGACAACGAGGCACGTGTGCGGTTGCTACAAGCCTCGATCGATCTTACCCCAACTCACCTTATCACATTTTGCCTTGGCTTAACTAAAAATTAGGGAAATCGAATTTACCAAGTTTTAAGCGTCGGAAGAATAAATGCAGTAGTTGAAGAAAAAGATTGGATGGAGAGAGAAATTTAGACCTGCAGTTCTTCCTCTCGATAATCCAACCCAAAGCTAAGCTTTATTGGGTGCAATTTAGTTTCCTGATATTCATATGGGCTTTCAGTGGATCGTGTGCTAACTGTTACGTCATTGTTACGTATTGTACGTGATTTAAATGACGTAAGATATTGACCTATGACGGCACATCTCTAAAAATATGGCGTAAGCGCCATTAGATAAGCCAAAATATGGGCAAAAACGGTTATTAAAATCAATTTCTAATACTATCTTTAATAAAATATAAATCAGCTGTTCCACACATTTTGTCCAACACTGTATCTCTCATCTTCGAATTTAAGAACAATTTTTTTTTGCCAATCCTTCACAGGTAATGTGGTGACAGACTTTATCCCATAGCATTCGAACATGCCAATCGGGTACCTTAACCGATAACAAATCCGACTGAAAAACAGCAATCTCTGAGAGCAGGAAAGGAAGAAATCAATATTTTCCACGGCAAAATCCACCAATTTGACAGACCGACGTTTCCGACAGAAAAATACGCTTTTCTTCTGCGCTCGAAGGCTTATTGGTTAAATTTAGAAAATCGTCGCGACCTTGTACGCATCTCTCTCTCTCTTTCCCAGACTCTCCTTCTCAGCTCACAGCCAGCATTGCTTCCTCAACCAGACCGATCCCTGTCCGCTCCCCCATCCCGTCCACCGCATGTCTGTTTTTCTTCCTCTCCCAGACTTTCCTCAAAACGGGGATTCGGGAAGGAAACGAGACGGTAATTAAGATCTACGAATGCCCCGCCGTTTCCAGATAAATGAGCTCACTTTTTTCCAGGGGGACGCCCTAATACCCGGACCGAACGCCCGTTATTTGCGTACGTCATCAAATAGCGGCGTAACAAACCGTTAAAGTTATTACCGGGGGTTGGCCACAAAGAGAGATCGTTACATCGGAAGAGGGAGTAGTCGCGGAGAACAGATGTTTCCAGCTCAATTTAGGAAGAGAAGGACCGCTTGGGAATTCGTGAGTGGTTGGGATTTTTGTTGTGTCTGTAGATGTTCGGTGGTCTGACAGAATGAAGTCTGTATCTTGAAGATTGGAATATCATTTTGGAATTAATATCTGACAGAGGAATTGAATAGGTTTTCTAGATTTACATTTATTTAATGCTAATAGCTCTTTTCACGACTTTGTCTGAATAGGTATCCTTTTTGATAAAATAACCTTTAAAACAATATGAATTGCTTTTTCCAAAATTCTTACAATTACAAAAATTTAAATAAAATGGTTTGTTTTCTCATAAATTCTTTAAGAGTGCGACCGATTTTGTACATCAAACGCACTTTCTTAGGCCAGCTAAAAAACAAACATCAAGATACGAAATAGATAAGACACCGAAATAATAATGCTATGAATTAAAAAGCTACAATATACTAAAAATTAGTAAGCACATCGCTTACATCGCATTCTCAAGCAATATCTGCCATTTCTCTACTATGGAAATAAGGGTTTAGATTGTCTCCATCTACGGGACACAAGCAAACTCTCAATCCAGGAGAGGGCCGTAACGTAAGCCGGTATTCCAGTTACAGATCTAAGCTCGGGCGATTAATGTGCAAATTAAAAAAAAATACTGTAAAAAAACTGGCGTCACAATGACTTGTAATGCTCGTACTTGTACTCGTATTACAACAAACGTCATTATGACACTTGTGTTTTAATATACTATTTTATCCCCCAAGTACGTACACATACGACGTATGGGCTGTGCAAGCTTCTAAGCGGCAGGGGAAAAAAACTAGTTTCTTGCTAGTAGAATTTATGCTACTTGGTTTTCTGAAAAGCGACTAGTTTTACCAGACTTGTTGAGCGCTTTGTTGAAAAAGGAAACGTCAACCACCGAAAAAAATAGAAAGAACAAAGATGTCAAAAAATGAGAAAACTGAGTTTGCAGTTTTATTGACAGCTACAGAAAATCCAAATAGTAATCGAGCAACTATAGGGCAAGAAGTTTGAATGAATAAGTGATATTCAGCCAAAACAATTCTAAAGAAACATCATTTTTGTGCATAGCACATTTAGTTGCACCAGGCGCTGAGTAAAAATTATATACTTTCTGCGGAGGGCAGGGTTTTATACGGCACAATTTCGCCTCTAAGAAAACAAATTTTATTATTATGAACGCAGTTTTGCAACTTTTGAATGCGCCGACAGGCTTAAAATGATGATTATTATGTCGAAAGTATGATTTGGCAAATAGATCGTCGACAGCCCTGATGGTCAATAAAACGTTTAGAAAAGAACTAGAAATTCCGAACCGTTCACCCAGCCAGTTAATCTGTCGCTGAATGACGGATTATGCCTCGACTCCACAAACCGGCTACACCCAATCAATCTCCACTAATCCCCGTCTAGATCTATGACTGGTTTGGGATCGTCGGTACACCCTGTAGATTCATTTTTCTTAATTCTTTTTTCAAACGCGCCTCTCTTTTAAAAAGCCTCCACGTTGCGCGTCTCGCTGTCGTTACACACAACGTTACGCGTCCCGTTAAAAAAATTTAAATTTTTCTTAATTTTTGTTTTTTTTTATTTTTCTTTTTTTTTCAAACGGTTTTTAAAGAGAGGCGCACTTTAAAAAAGACTAGACGCTGCGCGTCTCGCTGTCATTACAGTCGACGTTACGCGTCACGTTAAAAAAATTTGCAATATCCTAATTTTTAAATTGTTCGTTTTTTTTTATTTTTTTTTTCAAACGCTTTTAAGTCAAGCAGTATGAAAATCGCTAAATTAGAGGAAAGGGGCCAGTTTATTGGTCTGTTAGGCCTTACCTTACAAAAATAGTTTTTTTTTTTTATATGGGGGTATGTCAAGGAATTAGTTAATAGTGAATCTACAGCCACTAAGCAAAACATGCGACAAAGAAGAAAGCATCAATCATGCGAGAATTTGTAAATATCTTGAACAAAATGGATGACATTTCGAACATCTCTTAAAATGTTAATGCTTCCTTTTGTAATCCGTTTATTTAGTAAACGTGAATATTTTTGATAAAAAAAAGTGAACACTTACACATATCGTAACTGCTACAAATATGAAGTTCCAAAAGATTAAATAATTCCGGACTATTTCATAAACAAACAGATTATAACTAGAAAACCGGGCCTCTTTACCCAGCCAACTAATTAGTCGTTTGATGACCGCTTACGCCCCAACTCGACAGAAAACAGAAAGTCTGCGCTCCACCTAGAACGCAACACTTACGCCCAAACTCGATAGACCAGCCAAACCGCACCACTGTCCGCTAACCCCCATCTACACCTGTGGCAGGTTTGGGATGGTCGATACACCCTGTACATTCCACGTCCAAGAAGTTTGCAGTTTTCTCATTTTTAAATTTTTCTTAATTTTTTTTTTAATTTTTCTTTTCTTTTTTGTTCACAGCTTCAAGCTGTACGATATTCAATATAAGAAACTTTAATCTACCTCAATTTGCGGCACAAAATCCTCAATTTTCGCATAATTAAACATTTTCTTACATTGCACAACACAACATTCGCTATTTCCTTCAAATACCAAACCAAAAAACGTAAAACATTTCCTTCTTCCACCTATTTTCCCCGGTTAAATGTTTTTTGTTCCATCTATTTGGAAACTGTGCGGTTGCGGATAACGAATGCGCAAGGTGAAAATATCGGGCGACCCACGTCAAGTTCGCTGCGACCTCAAAGATCCAATCGGGTCACGTGATTGGATTCGGCGGTCGTCAACTCTCCAACGCAATGCCACCCGCGCCGCTGTCGCCCTCTAGGGACAGTCTGGGCGTGTGTATCTATACAATAGATCTAGTCATACCTGTCGAAGTGGGTATTCGGGTTTCCCTTTATCGGGGAAAGGTCTTTTTGTTTGTTTTTCTCGGTAAATACGCATTCTGCGCTCTACTGTGGTTTATGCGATATATGGCCAGTACAATTGCGAATCGTTGATTTCAAACGTTTATTATTTTATTTAAAAATAGTAGTAAACATAGACTAAACGGTTTGCTTTTAAATAATAATTTTTTGACGTTTGTACCTTCACCTAAAGTTTTAGGAGTGACCTTTGATGAAAATTTCAGTTGGCTTTCTCATGTTGATTACGTTTGTAATTCTCTTTCTAGCATATCCTATGCTTTATATAATTTACGTAATTCTTGTAGTACTCACATACTAAAAACCTTTTATTTTTCCCATTTTTATTGTAGGATGAAGTATGGGCTTATTCACTGGGGCAACTCTTCTGATCCCCAACGTGTGTTTGTTCTTCAAAAGAGAAAAGCCATAGCTAATAGACCTCCGGCGTATAGCCCTGATAACTTATAACAGTGTAGAACGCATAAAAACAGTAAAGTATCTATCCCAAACTGGGAGTTCTAATCGTCAACGGCTACAGTTTTGTTTACTACGTCGGCTGAAGCGGAACACATTTACCATCCCTGTTACAACTTTCGTTTCGCAGTCAACGATATAATTTCGGTTGCTTGAAGTAGCCCCTTAAGTAGGCGTGATTCTTGCCGCCTGATATTTAAAAGTAATAAACTATTAACTTTCTACGATTTATATATATTGGAAGTGGTCTCCTTTGTTCACAAATATGTTTCGCATTTTGATTCCAGTATTAATCACTTGCAGGGTAGTATTAATAAATTTATAATTGAATTTCTGCAATACATTTTTCTTGGTACCTATATAAAAGTTTCGTGGAATATTGTATATACATATATGCAGGTTAAAACTGAAATTACAAGTTTTTTGTGGCCACCATTCTTTAATCGAGAAACATAATACAAAGATATGCCGTAACGCAAATTAATTTATGGTCTGTCAAAATGCCGGCTTGTTATTCAATTCATAACGTCAAAATTGCTAAATAACACTCCCGCACAGCGGTACCATTCCACCTAATTTCCGATCCTAATTAAAGGGAGTCATAATTTCCTCTACACGGTTTCGTGCTTTCCTTCGAACCCCTAGCTTCAGCGGTCATAAATTATAAACCTTAATTCAGTACGATGCTATCAATAGACCATTAAAAAGGAATAAATTACTTTTGGAAAGGCCAACGCGCGAATATACACGAGTAGCAGGTACTAATCCATGTGCATGCATGGATATCTATAGGTATACATATATGCGGGCCTGGCAATGCTTCGTCATCCCTTTTAATTACAACAGTCCTTTCTCGCTTACTTTACAATTACTTAAGATAATAGCTGGTGGGGTATTTCAACTGTTTCAAAAGCTGTAGGTATTAATTGAGTCAATTACGAAGGATTAGTGGAAACGCTTGGACATCGCTCTATTTCGTCGGATATACATTATTTATAATAGTCTTTTGATAGGATTTTAATTGATACTTGCATAATTTCCTTGTTATCAGAAGTACAAGATTGTATACATGCGAGACACTACCCACTAGTGCCATTAGGAATCACGTTACACGTCACTGTTTGCGTGTCGTTCGAACATCCAGTTCAGATTAGTTTACCGATGTTCCTAGTTGGGAGCACTGGAAATCAGTGTTGGGCATAATTGAATAATTTTTTTATTCAAATAGTTATTTGAACCATTTTGTCAAGGTCTTAATTCCAACGACTATAGTGCTATTTTTAGTATTACTTTTAAGATAGATTTTTAGTTTATCTCAAATTCTTCTTACCGCTAAGAGCAAAGCTCTAACTAACTGTAAGAAACGATTTTTACCACCTTTGCCGTTTGGTAAGCTTGTCCAACTCACAGACTTGATAGACTGCCAATGAACCGTATGCGCACCGCTACGGCACACCAGCAAAAGACTAAAGGACATCTTGGAACACAGACGTCATTATATGCGTCATGTTTCATGTAGCGTCATGCTTACGTTAATTTTCTTTAGGAAGTATTTGCGTTAACTCACGTTAAGTTCTTTGCAAGTTGACAAGTGTTACTGATGTTATCTAACCTTGCAGTTTGATTGTTTATTTACTTTCTTTGCATTATTCTTTCACGGACTGTTTCGAATATTATATATTATTCACGCGATATTTTTGTTTTACGTGTAAGGCTGTGGTGTAAGTATGCATATTATAGCATTAAACAATTGGGCTTATATGACAATTAATCCAGGTAGTTTTTCCTAAAGAAAAGTGATGCCATCGTGTCGTGTAAAATCCTGCAAAAACAATAGTTATAAAGATGACGGAGAACTAACTCTTTCTATGTAACTTGCAGAATAATGCCATAGCTTAAAAATATTCTGAAATTATGATAATACTTAGTGTTTCTACGTGAAATAATTTTTTGTAGAATGCCCAAACACTATTGTGTGGATTACTGTTACAGGGGGTACCATAAATCCCTGCCAAAGTAAGCGTGCATATGTTTGTTTACTACATTTTCTCGATAAGGATTTTGATAGAACGGGAGAGATTGTGCGAATTAAAGAGGGAGTTATTCCAACATTGAATTCGGACAAAGAAAATCTAAAAAAGTATATTTTTATTTAGAATGACTTGATATTCCTGAAAACAAAGGGTAGAGGTAAATAAATGATGTATAACATATATATTTGTTTAAATTTTCTTCACTATTTCTTAGGTAAATTAATCTGCCCATCAAAGGAGGTACGATATATTTGCAAGTTCACCGAAAAACAAATTCGAAAAGTAATGGTCTTGACAGGAAACAAGATTCCACTAGAAGAAAACTTCCCAACGACTTTTGTTTATTTACTATCAAGTCATGTTCCCCAAAACATTTTTTCTAGTTTATCCCATCATTTGTTAGATATGTCACCTCTGGAAGAAACTCGTGTTTCAATTTTAAGTAAAATCATAATATCGTCTTGTAGCAAAATTAGATTTCATAATTTAGCGAAGAAGTTTACAGAAAACATACAAGGAAAATCAATATGGAAGGAATTAAGTAAACTAATATTGTTTAATCATCAATAAATTATACAACAACTACTGCAGTATATTATTTACTCCTAAAGACAACATAGAATGTTGGATTGTTATGACAAGTCGTGAAGATCTCATGAAACTTGTATTAGATTTTTCCTACTTATTTTTATATGGCGTTGAAAGAATTTTTTTCTTTTCTCTCTTATTAAACATGAGAACGAATGAAGTATGTTACCAGTTCATCGTAAATTTAGAAACTGTCTATAGTTAGTCTATAGTTGTCCACAACTTTAATAAAAAAAAAAAACAATGCCATATAAAATACATAGGATAAAATCTAACATATGCTACTAATTATCATTGCAAATTGCAAGTGCCATTAAAATTTATTGATATCCTTAACTTTATTTATTTGAATATCCGCCATCCGCCATTTCAATTTATGGCAGTTTTGAGTTCAATATCGGCACTCTATCATCTCTATATTCCAACTACCTTGTTTTCACACTCTTGTCAAACATGATATTAGTATTGAAATAACATCTCAGATAAATTATTAGTGAACCACTAGAATACAGCTAACGCAGCGCTACCTTCTGATAATACCCATAATAACTTTCTGATAGATTTCCTATGAGGATTGTACTTCTGCAACGTTGCGTTAATACCGATAAAGGTTAGATAATGTTGCATTTGCTGCAGTAATATAGTTTCACCTCCGTTCAAGCACATATAGTATATACATAGATATAATGAATATTATACGTCTGTCACGTATTTCGACCGACTCACGATGTCACCAGCGGTATTAATCGCTCATCCGTTATAGTCGAACGTGTAGACGATGTCTGGCACTCAATTGCGGCGAAATACATTTTTTTTATCCTGTTTTACCGAAAGCGATTATATGTATAATGGGAGTGTGATGAATCGCCGCCCTCTAGCGGGACGTGTCCGTACCGATGTACGCGTCAAAAGCGGCCCCAGCGGTTGACGGATCGCCGGCATTGATCGAAAACCGAGCGATCTATGATGATATATTTTTGGGTGTTCTTTTTTTCTCAACAAAATGGTCCTTGTTAGGATGGATTGGTTTTTAGTCTGCTGGGCGTTCTTTTTTGGATAACATGTCGTGTCGTGAATAATGATAGATCAACGTTTGTATCTTTTTTCGTTTTCCCAAACAGAAAAAGGAGACTGGAAAAACTAGTTTCGATTCAATCTGCCGTTCTTGATTGCATAAAAGTACTTGTGTAGATCAATACTTGCAGTTAGACTCGATGCTATAATCATTACTACACAATAAGAAAAATGTTTCTGTTAAGTGCAAATTTCTTAGAGTTACAAAATTTTTATGTTGAAGTAATATGCAATAATGATTGATTAGACTTGATTACTCTTTTACATAGAATAAAACACAAATATGAAAAACATTTTTAGAACACCAAATTTAAACATAAAAAAACTCATAATTAAATTAATATACGTACATTACTATCCAACAAAGAAAATACTTCGAAACAGAAGGAATGGATTACCACCATCTCTTGTAGAAACTTAAGTTTAGGCTCAAATTATGGAATTGATTACCAAAATAAAGAAACCGTACTATTATCTTTAAGAATTGTGCCAACTAATGGTAGATTTTTAGATAGCAAATACTTTCCGAGGTTGTAGGAATTCAAAAAGCTGTCACCAGTGATAATTTCTTGAACTAAACGCTTCACAACCTTTTCTCCTCGATTGCTTTCTCTTTCATTTTCTTGTTTTCCAGCATACATTTCAAGTTTCCAGGCATAGGTTGTTACACACTAAAAAATTTTAATAAATTTACCAGGATTCCTGCTAAAAATTCCAGTAACATTTGGGGGATAATCACCAAAAACTGGGTAATTCTACGTTTTTTAACAAAATTACCTATACTTTTGGAAATTTCCCACATATCGACCAGTATTTTTCAATTGTAGGTAAAAGTGCTACGTAAAAACATAATATTACTAAAATTGTTATGCTTTCCCAGAAATTCTTGTTAAATTACTTCGTGATTTTATCCACAGTTAGGAAATTTACATAGGAAACCAAATATACGCACGGAAGTGGCAGTGGTCGATCTCTTTGTTTTATTTATAGGCATATACAGCCTGTTAAAAAAAGGTTGTCGGATATTTTACCCAATTATAGTACTGGTGGAAATAAACAAAAAAGTCATAGTCAACATGGGCACATATTTATTCACATTTAGGATAAAAAGAATTTGTAATATACGAAATGTAGCATTAACGGTAAGCTTGTGAAAGAAATTCTATATGTTATAAAGGAATGATTTTGACAAACAATTTTCATAGGTGTGCATTTTCCTACTTATAAACTTCACTAGTATCGGGAAAATACCTACACGTGGTGAACTTCATCGGTAAATTACAAATTTTAGGGATATTCCTGTACAAAATTCCTTTATGTATGTTTAGGAATTTTCCTAAAAATATATAGTAAAGTTATGAAATTTCTATGCTAAACGATTTTTACTAGGGACCTTTTCTTATCGTAAGAAATTTACCCAGTAAATTTCATTTTATTTAGTATTTTTCATACACTAGTAGTAAATTTCCTTGGTGAATTTTTACATCAAAGTAATTTTACTTGCAGAAGTAAAATTGCAAATGAAGGTAGATAATCATCTACCCTCATTTGATTCTGCAGTTCAATTTACTATTTCAGTTTTCAATTGCATCCATAAAGACAAAATTGATTGCACAGTAAAAACTTTTAATGCCTACCATCAAAATTTTAATTTTACAGTAGAAAAAGAAAAACATTTTTTAGACCTAACTTTAATACATAAACAAGATAAAATTTTAACAGATATATACCAGAAACATATAGCATTAAACAGATATTTGAGTTATAAATCATTTCAACATATTAATAAGAGTGTAATTAATACCGTTCTAAAGCGACCACTTCAACTTTCTATTCCACTTTATTATCCTGCCAGAAACAAAATAAAAAAGAACGCTTTTCTCAAATATAATTTTTAATAACCGTCTGTGTGAGCGCCAGCATCCTCTCCGGACCCTAAATTAGATCCCAGATATTGGAAGTGGGGATAGACAGAGGGTCGGAGATCAATCGAGAAGTTGAGTGAGTGGCAGTAGAGATTGCGCCGGAGGAGCAATTCGTATTATGCGGACGCTACCTATAAAACGTATGCAAGAGAATTTTAAATTGAGGCGGAGAAGTTCATTGCTCGAGAGGGCAGGCATGCAGGCTATACGCACGCGGTATGTAAAGACGGGAAGAGTTAATTATATTGGGAAAAGATGGGAGCGAAAAGAGCTTTCCGTGGTGCAAGATGATAGCTATTGCTGATGATGCATATATCTATAGGATGTACTAGGGAAGAAGGAGCTCCAATGTGATTTATAGTTCCTGCATGAGGATGGTTGGGGATTTTCGCTGCAGCGGACTTACAAAAGCTGCGCTAATAAATCTGCGACAGCGATGGCCCAACGAGATGAATATAGCTATGTACCAGTGCCGGATGGATCCGGATTATGTTGCTGCATTTCAGGATAGCCGAGATAATGATGGGATTTTGCGAGCTGATTCTTCAATTAATTTTCGACGAGAAAAACTAAGGGTAAATTTAATTCTGGATTACAGGTGGAGCTGCCCTTAGAGAGAAATCAATAGTAGAGCAAAAGAATATACTGCTACGGAATTTGTAGATAAATATTTTAAATTTTCAATTAAATTTCTTTAAGTAAACAGCTGTTTTAATTTTACACCACCCAGAGTCATCTGTAATGCTCTCAATACTTCTCAGATAAGCCAGATCTCAAACGATAGATAGCAATGAACGGTAAATCCGCCCCCTTATAACGGTTTTGAGTATACCCTCAACGATATTATTCAGTAACACTCGGGATGTGGGAGGATATGTCGCTCTAGCTAATATTGCTTATAGTAACCAATATATCATCTAATATTTAAGTATCTTTAATGTGATTGTATAGTTACTAATTAGTGAAGTTCTTCTATACGTTAAATAAAACAAAACAGTGAATAATAAGTGAAATTAATTTATTGTAGATAGTTTCAAAAAATTAACAAAGAAATAAATGTTCTAAAGATTTTACTGTACTTACTATAATAAGATTTCTATAATTTTAATCCAGACTAATAACTTATATTTGTCGTTCTAAAAACATAAATAAAATTCAAATATCCCCCCGAATTCCTATTATACCATACACTGTTAAACAAAGCGCCAACTCAAAAAACGCTAATTAGAATAACCCACAGAATCATGTCCAACCTCACATATCGAAATTTACTAGATTTTACGTATTATAAATCAAAACAATATAACCTGGAAATTTCTTGTACTAAATTTCTAGATAATGATTTCGAAAAGCAACTACTCCCAGAAAAACCGAAAAGGAAGTTGTCTCCTATTTGTTTTTAACAAACTCAATATTTCCTAGACGAAAGTAGCCCGGCAACTACCAAAAAGAAATCATTTCCAATGATACGACAGAATTAAAATTCCCACGTTGAACATTAATCGAAAGACACACATATGCCCTAAAATCCATGGTTACGGGCATTAATTGAGAATGATACTATACAAGTAAGTTGTTAGTGGGAATTATTACATAAATTTACAATAAATAAATAGATAAAAAATACACTTATATAAACAATTTTAATTGTCATCGATTCCATGGGTTTTGTTTAGCATAATCACAGAGTATAACATACCAATACTTTGGTGAATTTGAGAGATATGTGTGCAGTTTACCCATAGACGTGTTTCGCCTTTCCAAGACTCATCAGTGCTACTATATGATATGTTGCATTATACAAGGAAAGTCGCCTATATCCTAATGATAAGTAAAAGAGTATGCATGAGGATCAATTTGAAAATTTTATTAGATTCGTGAAGATATTGCGCTAAATTCCTTCGTATGTCATACAGTAGCACTGATGAGCCTTGCTAAGGCGAAACGCGTCTGCTAATAATGACTGTTGCTCATCAAATTTTGATAAGGTCCTTAATGTTATCCAGCGAATATTTGACTCAAGAAAAGTGATGAATTAAACTCAAAGGAAAGGATAATATTCTTTTAAAATCAATTTTAATAAGCGGTTTTGAAGTAGATTTTAACATTTTTCAGCGCTAACTAACTAACAGATCTGCATCAGCAACCAATAAACAAAAAACAAATAGAAACTAATGTGTATAACTTCCGAAATTAACATTCAACATCTGGTTTTTACCAAAGCACAATTGCAACAACTTAACTTTAATTCATTGACGGCGTTGTTTCCCTCAACAAAACTACTAACTTCCTCCAACTAGAAAGAAACACATACAAGAACTCGTTAGTTAAAACGGATTAAGCGAGAAGTGAATTTAAAAATCCCTTACCGACCGTTTCGCGGAAACCTAACTGAATAACAACGACTTATTTTCGGGAAAGAGCGGACGAAATGAACCGCTTTCACACGTTCCGCCTTTGCATCTGCTTCCACACTGCTTTTTTCTTTATTATTATTTTCGGCAGTCCCGAAGAGCATTTTAAGCGCGCCCCGGAAGAGAAAGTCGTTTCTTCCGTCGGATCATTTTTTCGTTCTTTCATCCTTCTCTGTCTGTCCGCGTTGAATAATTAATTTCGGGTCTTCAGTTTATATTCGGAGAGCGTCTCCGGACCCGCCTCATTGATAAATGGAATCTAGTCGCCCTTGCTGCGTGACGGATAGACAGGCTCGGATTAAGGGGGATAACAGGACTAATGAATCTATGAATGGGATCCGGATTGGAAGGAACACTAAACGTTGCTCCCTCGGTGATTATACGATATATTTGGAAAAAGAAAATGCCACGTTTTGATTGATTAATGAGCGTTGAGGGTGGATTTTGAAATGTATTTTTTGTTCCACATAATTGTGGAAACCCATTTAAATTGGCACATAAAGAAAGATATTGTAATTGAATCAGATTAGCTAAATATTTCATCTTACGAAATTAAATTGTTTCCTCATGTACATGGTTTCGTAAGCGCTTAATTCCCTCAAAGATGTTACATTTTTCAATAGTTTAATGTCCTCAATATTCATTTTAAATTGTAGCATTATCATTTTAAAACGGTTATTAATAAAAACAAGCAGAAGCGATAAAGGTCTTACGTTGGACAAAAAAAAGGGTGCGGGATCCAGATTTAAGGAAGACATTATCGCGATGAAAAGCTTGAATAATGTAGCATTGCGCAACATATTAATGATACCGGGTCATAAAATTAATATTGAGAACCTTGAGCTGTTGAGAAATGTAACATCTTCGAGGAAATTAGACCCTTGCGAAACCATGTATATGAGGAAAGACTCAAACAATTTATTGAATCGGGAACATGCTCCTGTGCAATATTCAGTGTTGAGTGATTTATTGGTGTAAACAGATTTCCTTCAGCTACACCTACACAGAGCGCCATAAGTTAGCATAGGCCTAATTATGGCAGTATAGAGCCACAAGATAATTTTCGGGGAAAGCCCTTTCGCGGTTTTTGTTGTGTGCTTGCTCCAACTCAGCCTCTTGTTAAACACAACGCTCAGATATGTGACATCGTCCGAAAAACTGGGAGGAAAGCCAAACAATTGTGGTGGTTGCAGTTGTTCCAGTTTCCTTTTGTTGGTAGAGAGTAGCATCTCCTCAAATTATGAATTAGTATTGCAATTTATAACAAACAGAAGCCGACATTTGCAACATATCAATTTTGAGAACATCCTGGATATAAACAGCTGTAAACGTAAGTTGACATGTAGTTTAATGTGTGTCATCTCTAGCTCGTATACACTTTCACCTCTGCTCCACAGGAAATCTAATCAGAGTAGCGTTAAAATCAAATAACCGGAGGTGAATTTACTATTCAGGTCACGAGAGGGCTCTCGACAACTAATCCCTTTAAATTCCTCAAATCGTATCGGCTAAAATATGCTAATTCCAATTATTCGCGTGTACGCTTTCCCCCTTTCCCTAACTAGGCATTCAGTTCTTCGTCCTGTCCCTACAACATTCCCAAAAGGACAGCCCTCTTTTCCGTGTCAATCGACTAGAACGATACAAGCGCCGGAACACCGTTAGAATGTAATATTAGGTGACCCTAGTCCGGTGCTATCCGTCACAGGATATATCCTAACTACTAATTGGTAAGTATCGCCGTTGACCGACCCCGTCAGGATGAACCGGGGTCGGGATGAAAAGGGTGGAGTGCCGAATTACGTGGTTATATGGTAATCATTGATGTCCAGTCGAATTACTGGAACGCAGGTCGAAGAACGGGACCCCTAATGAGAAGCTGGACGTTGCAAGAGGCAGAGGAGCGGTCGGATGTGGGCGGAGTTCTGGGAGAATTTAATTAAACATTTGTACGCGGAATTCGGGTCAATTAGTCGCAGTTTGGTCTGATTACCACTAGCCAAGATGACCGCTACTCGACATAATGCTGATGTTTGGAATAGCGTAGCAAAACGACCCAACAGAATCTAGGTCGTTTTTAAATATGGATTTGGATCGAAATATAAATCCAGCAGGTGGGTAACGTATAAGAAAATCTCTATAGATTGATTTAAATGAGTATAATTAGTATTATTAGTATAAACATAGAATATACTCCGTAACATCAGGAATGTTACATCCAGAAGAAATAATTTCTTCAATTTGATTTTTTAAATAATGCTGTTGACAGCGCTAAGCTAAAATCACGCTGCACCACAGAACATCCCTATACGTAGCAACATCTGATATTTTATCGTACTTGGTATTGGATAATTCATTCCGATTTCGGGACCATATTAACACTTGTCGGCAGGCATCGTATGCCAATTTAAAAGTGATATATCCGTTCCGGTCGGTACTGCCCCAAAAAACAAAAAAAACCTTATGCGACGGATACGTTCTATCGCGCTTTGCATACTGCTCTGAGATATACCATGCCTGCTTAGACGTGGCCACAAGTTACAATGTGCAGAAAGTACAAAAGCCATGCTATATTTATGGTATGAGAAAATATCAACACATATCACATAAACTGATAAATGCAGGATGGCTTAACATGAAAAACCGTTAGGGAACTACAATGCTTAACTTTATATCATAAGTTACTTTTATTTAAAACACCGCCATATTTGTGTGATAAAATACGATTTAGAACTGATGTACATAACGTGACGACTCGGTTTCGGAGACTAATATCACCTCCCTCCCATAGGCTTGTCCTATTTGAAAGATCTTTCACATATCAGATATATAAAAAGGATAATGAAATAACGTCACACCTTAAACTGCACTCGGAGCCACTGTTTAAAGCAAAATTGCGTTCTATACAGTTCGTAAAGCAAGACTTGGTTTGATGCACGTTGCTTCAGATAACCCTTTTAATATATAAAGTAAAGTAAAGTAAAGTAAACTTTATTTCCAAAAGACCACAAAACTACAAAGGTATAGGAAACGTCAGAAAAGAAAGCAAAATAAAAGTTAATGGTAATAATAAAACACTAATCATAATATCAGAATAAATAAATGATAAAATTAAAAAGAAAAGTGATAAAAAAAAATGATAACAATGTCAATAATAATAATATAAAAAAAGAAAAGTAGTAATACCGATAGTAAATTATCGTAGAGACAATAATGACAATGGTAACAGCGATCATTAAGATCATTAGGACAGCATGAAGGAATGAATGAAATTACTCTTATAAGAGATTATTAATAAAAAAAAAAATTAAAAAATAAATGTAGTGGTAATAATAATAATAGTAATTAATAATAATGACAATGATGATAATAATAAAAACACTAATGACAAAGTGATAGTAATCGTAATAATGGCAATAACGATAACAATAAAATAAAGCTATAATAGTAATACCGATAGTAAATTATCGTACAGATAATAATGACAACAGTAACAGCGATCATAAAGATCATAAAGACACACTGAAGGAAATAGTAATAATTATAAAATATGATTAGTTGAATTTATGAATTAAAAACTCATGTAGGGAATAAAACCCATTCACCATCAATAGATCACGCACATGGCGTTGAAAACGTACACGTGGAAGATTTTTCAGATGCTTTGGGAATTTGTTGTACACTTTAATAGCAAGAACCTCTGGGGACTGCTGAAATAAAGTTAATCTAGACTTGGGCAACGCTAAGTCATTTCTACATCTAGTAAGGTAGTCGTGTTTGTCTTTGTTAAGTTGAAATTTATTAATATTGTCATAGGCATGAAGTGCAAGGTTAAGAATTAAGATGGAAGGTAAAGTTAATAATTTATAACGAATGAAAACTTGTTGACAAGACTCGAAAGCCTTCAAACCAATTAAACAACGAATAATCCGTTTCTGACAGATGAAAATGTCTTTAGCCAGGACTGAATTGCCCCAAAATATAATTCCATAGCTAAGCCTACTAAAAATGTAGGCATGATATACATTAAGTAACTGCTGGCGAGTTAACACTGATTTTAAATTACGGATTAAAAAACACAAAGTATTTAACGTGGGAAGCAAATTTTCACAATGGACTTTCCAACTCAAATGTTCATCAACCCAAACTCCCAGAAATTTAGTTTGTTCGGATCTGGTAAGTGGCTTATTATTAAATTGGGTCTAGTTAATGTATTTGTTGATGTTACACCGTTGATGGTTTTCACAATAAAAATTCTCAATATCTTAGTAAAATGTTTACTTTATTTTCACTCTACAACCGCCGCTGTCAAGAGCGATCGGCAGGCCCACACCCACCTCCTCTGCGCAAGCGCTTACATAAGTGTACTGAACAGTATTTTTCAATAAAATTCTTGATTTTATTAATTTCTATTTCCTTATTGCTTTGCTAAGTACATACATATGTATAATGTTCTTACAACTAATAGAATAACTATTTATTTGTGCAAATATAGCATTTACCAGCGGAAGTATGTACCTATATAAAATTGTAGTAATTTTTACAACACTTCCTTACTAAATAGTAATATATTTCGTGAAAAGCGTAGATGCTATAGTGATAATCATTACTACAATTTCTAGTAACTTATAGTTGTCATTGTATACTGCGTAACAGCTTTTTACCTCAAATTCTAGCATTATACAAGTAGAAGCGTTCGCAATAAATATAGTGCGAATCGCCATTTTCCGTGGCAGTGTTTCTCAAATATTCTTTTACTTAGTGTTATACTTTGTAGCACACCTTACGAGGGCATATTACAAAGTGTTCGAATAGTTTAGCGAAAAAATTACCACAACTTTGTCGATTCAGTCTTATTTGTTTTGAGAAATTGTCTCTCAGAGAAATTGAATGAAGTATTATAAAAAAAAACTGCTACAATATTGTAGTAAGCTCTCTTAAAAATAAAATGACCGTACTGACTATATTGTTGTCACAAAACTTTTTTACACATTGTAATACACATTCTTATACACGTTAGATACAATTTTGTGTGACTTTTCATGACAGATTGCGCCTGGTGCATATATTACTGTAATTTGTAGCGATATGGAATACAATTGTAACAAAATTTGCAAGTTCTTTTTTTGGGTGTAGTAGTTTGCTACTTTTTCAAGCTAAAAACATGGACAATGGAATTTTTCGTCAAAAAAATGCACAATGATTAAATAACCAGATACGCTGTCGCAATATGACTTGCAATAATATCATTACACTTCTTATACAAATAATTTCTTTCTATTATAATGCTGCAGGGATTCGAGATACTTTCAAACAAATAAAATTGCATTTTCCCAGCAGAAATCAAAATCGTGTAATATAATTGAAATATTTATTAAATAAGACAAATCGCAAAAATTTAACGACAAAAAAACCTATCTTTGCTTTCTTTCTTTACTAACTGGTTTTAAAAGCCAAACCGCAGGAACAAATCCAAAGCTCTCAGTTCCCTCGGAATACTTGCCTTGAAATTTACGTCTAAATTAAACAACTCGACTAAGTGATTGACCTCAAGTCTCTCCCTTCGCTCCGTATAAGCGAATAAAAAGAAAAAAGACTCCCAACACGAGCCGGGAAGTTCCGCAAAACGAAACCAAACCACTCCACATTCAGCGTCGTGCTCGGGCAATCCATTTGCTGACTTCAGTTTCCCAACGCCGCGAAAAAAATCCTCACGGCAGAGCGGAACTAACGAACTGGGCTTGCATACGTCCGGTTCATTTGGCAAATCGAAACGCCGTCCTCGTTCGATTCCCCCAGAGAATCCTGGACCTACCGGAATATCGACCGGAACCCTTAGCGTGGTCTCCGTCATCGTTTCGGCCTTCATATTCTATTTGTTTGCTCTTTCTTTTTACCGTGGACTACTTCCTTCGTTCAAGTGGTAGCCGTAACGCGCAAACTTTGTTTTTCCTCCGCCGTTAGGAGAGGCAGCGAAACTTGTCAGATAGAAATACCCCGTAACTGTTTCTGCCCTCTTCGTTCGGGTAATGACGTTCCGACTTCCGACCTCTAGACTTTGCGATGGGGTTTGTTGAGAGTGGAGGAGGAGATATTGTCTGGACCTATATTGCGATCTAGAACCGGATATCATTAAGAGGATTATAAAGTTTTGTTGTATATATGAGTTTCGTTTGGGGTAGGTAGAAGTGAGTTCTATTCATTGAAACTGGTTAGGGTATTGAGATAAATGCACCAATTTATTTTGATTGAATACAGTAAGAAAAGGTTATGGCATATTTTTGTAATAAAAATACTCTGAAAGCGTGTGTGCTGTTTCCCCAGTTTGGGCAGCAAGGTTTTGATATAAAATTATTATAGTACACGCTTGCTACATTATTGGGAAATAAATTTTAACGCATAACAGTATTGTCTTAGTTTGCTACACAGATCGTCTACCTAAAGTTAAACCCAAAGTACTTTGTAATTGCCATATTAGCAGTGTGTGCCCGAGTTGTAAACCGAGTAGAATTGCTACAACTTTGAGGTCAGTGCTGATATGCCATTTGTACACTTCATAATTATTTTTGTCGAGAACACGAATCATATTCTCATAACTTTAATTCATGTGAAGTACGTAGCCAACCGGCATGGATAATAAACGTTTCCTATGTAAAGAACGACAGGTTTTAAACTCAATTTCGAAGCATCGATAAAAAGACACCATTCCTTTGGGTTGTGTTGATGACCTAATGTCAGCATCAACTAATCGATGTTATTGCAAAATGAAAGACCTTCTTCGGTTAAAAGATACTGTGACAGTTCTTTCTGGCGAGTACAGTAGACAGAAATATGTGTGACCGGTGCTAACAGCATCCACCCTTGAAGTCGAGATCCTAGTATTTCTGCTTGAGTTTTTTGCCAATTTCAGTTCTCGAATAAGGTCATTTACATCTGACTGATTAACTATGTGAGGTCCGTCCTCTAGAGATCGCGAATATTCGTCATCATTATACGATAATAACTCGAAAATTTCTTCCTCTGCATCTGAAATGGCATATTTTCCACTCGAAACGCCTATAGGTCTTAGTACTGCCAAGGCGTCTGAATGAGGTACTGAACGGGTAATAGAAGGAGAACCCGAAGGTTTTCGTGCAGCAATCAAACAAACGGGCCGATTGTTCACACCAAATCATAGGTCTTGCAAATGACATAGCGCTGTTCTTACCGTTAGACCAGACCCTCAGAGTAACCGCACACCGTGCGGAGCAAATGTGAGGACACCAAAATAGTGAAAATATAAATTTTTTATTAAAGGCGTAATATTCCGTTTATGTCGTTAGGGAATGGATTCTCTACATACATAACACAAGTTGTTGCGATTATTTGTACACGCACGGGACATTATGATATAAAAAGACGTTCAGCTAAAACAGACTTAAATTGAATCTAATGAGTCGTACGTAGTCCCTCATAAGAAAATTGTTAGCGCTACAGCAAAACTTCGTGTGACATATAACATCAGTTTATTTGAATATATTCATTTCAGCAATCTAGCAGCTTCTTCATTGTATTTGTTGTCACTAATTTGTCGCGTAAGATATTGCATGAAACACTACGTGTCTATATAGCTAGCATTAATTGGAGCAAACACCTGTTCCTGTGTACTAATACATGTTACTAGAAGCGCCCACACATCTTGAGCAGGTTTCGTACACACCAAACTGCTGTCAAGCGGTTAATTAACCGACATGGTTCATAATACCTGTATCGTCGAGCTGCGACTTACGACCGGGCCCTTTGTACTTTGCACATTAGATACATTGTGCATGCACGGAAGCAATAAATCTATTTAGTGCATCCACCTAGATGGCGCTAGTTGTTAGAGCTGCTCCACGCGAATAACATCTTCAAACAATCGCCTTAAGAACATTACAGCTTCCACTTTGTTGGTGAAATCCAGTACAGCGAGACGTAATATTCGCCTGAGGGTATGAACATTGGAAGACAATCGAAAATCAACAAAACAGAAGTTATCCGAATAACGAGAATAAATTGCCGGTCTTGTATTGGTGAATAACTCTCTGCTGTTTAACTTGTTGAGGGCTTTTTGGAAATCTAACGGTTCGTGTTGGGAAACCAGCTAAAATTAACATCGGAAGCGAGATGGGATGCCGCAGGGTGGGTTCGTTTTACGTCAATAACTAACGCGGTAGGATAATTTACGTATACATGGAACATATTGAATTTTTATGAAAATCGTTTCATATAGACTAATTTGCCAGCGAATGAGAAGGCACTCGATGTTTGTTGTTTGCATTACTGATAACAATTTCTGATTGAAAATTAAGTGATCAACAGTGTGAGTGTGTTAAAGATACACAAAAGAGTATTATGAATTTAACGCGTTGTATAAGCAGCGATGAAAAGTTCAGGGGATGGCTAAAGACGCGTATTTTAAAACAGAATCGTGTAACGAAGACATATACTACAGTGTATCATTTTCTAATGGACACCAAATAGTTGTCCGACTGATTTTATATTACTGGATATTTTATTTACCGAACACTCTATCTAATAGACAACATATTTCATCACAAACTGTAGGAATACGTAGGAATTTACTTCTGTAATAATATTTATTCACAATATACAAGATAATCTTGGTAATTAGTCGAATTAATAAATAAATAAATAAAAAATATAAGACTCACTATAGAAAAAATTCATTGGGGATATAAAAAATCACCTGTCTACAATATAATCTAAAAATGGCTTTAGTTGCGGTCATTGATAAATTGACAATTCACTCTTATGGAAGATTTCCGAACCATGAATATTTGCTTGCGAACTAATATTTTCCGAATTTATAAAATTGGTTAAACCGCCTCTTTTTTGCCTATAAACATAGTCTTACCAATAAAATAAAGTGAAAAAAGTGGGGCCGTCCGCACGTGTTCGTGCGCTCGCTATGAATACTTTGTTTAGAGATAAGAAAAATTGTGATCTATCTAAAGGAAAAATTACAGAAATAAAATAAACATTTCACTTATTGTGTTGAATATTTGGCATTGTTTTTTTTTTTCAAATTACACACTAAAAATTTTTAGTAAATTTACCAGGATTCCTGCTAAAATTTCCAATAATATTTGGGGAAAAAACACAAAAAACTGGGTAATTTTACGTTTTTTAACAAAATTACATATACTTTCGGAAATTTTCCACATATCGACCAGTATTTTTCAATTGTAGGTAAAAGTGCTACGTGAAAACGTAATATTACTAAAATTTTTATGCTTTCCCAGGGATTCTTATTAAATTACTTCGTGATTTTATACACAGTTAGAAAATTTACGCAGGAAACCAAATACATACTTGCAATGCGCGCATGTTCAATTGTTTGGGTTCAATTTGTAGATTGATAGCACATAGCACGCACGGAAGTGGCAGTCGTTCTTTTTGTTTTATCTATAGGCAATTTAGGGAAGAGACTAATTTAAAATAAATCTAGTAGTTAAATAATACATTCGTACTACTGAGGGTAACCTGCAGCTGCGTTTTTATGATTTACAAAAGTTGAAACATATGTATAGGTTTGTGCATATACAAACACACAATACACCTAATTGTGTTCTAAAACAAAACGCATTAATATGCCTCGACAGGGTATATAAAATATATTTGTAGTTTGTGTATTACCGTAATGTTAAAGTAAATGGTTATAGATATTGTTTATTGCAGTCATATTTCGCTACTCTGAAGTAGAGGTTATGAATGTATTATTCAACTTGTCTATTTATACTTGGAATATTATCTTATACCTATATGCATTTGTTTTTATGGTTAAGAAACCTTTTAGGTATAACAACTAAACAAGCACATAACTATTACTACGCTTAGTATAACATTAATGATTTCTTCTACCAATCTCTTCTTCATACTTTATTTTTTATATTCTCTTCAAATAGGTAATTTAAAATCTATATTTTACACACATTACATATTGCATACTAAGATTGATATCTAGGCATTAATTTTTCATCAATGCTTACGATCTTGTAAGTATATAATAATGAAAGAAGATCAGTTGTTTGTTGGAGTTCCTCCAACGCTACATCATGAAGACGCATACTGATGCCGGCACCAAAAGCAGCCTTTTTTCACACTCAAAAACCAAAGTTATAAGTTTACACATAACTAGAGTTGAGGACGTTTGCGGTAAGCCAGGGACGTAGTAAGTGCACCAGCGTATAAACACGCTGCAGTTTCACAGTCGGTGCCCTGGTATTCCCCAACCACCAGAGCCAATCCTTACACGTTGGGGAACTTGATTAAAGGGGGCATGTTATTATGCCAAGTATTTCCAACAAATAAAATCTGTGGTTCTACAATTCAATCCTGCCGAAGCTGTAGCCTTTAAGGAAAGCCAGAGACTCTTTCAAATCCCTTCCCTTGATGCAGATTTACAAACTATTTATAATAATCATATAGGATTGTTTAACGCAATCGAGAAATTTCAAAATACTGCATTATCGTTAGCGGAGTCACTGCAAATACTGAACGATGTACACGCGCAGCTATGCGCAGTAAATGACAACAAAAATGTGAATGTAATAGCAAAGTTCGAGAGTGCGATAAACAAAGATTCTGATTTTACCAGATTAAAACAAATTAGTAATGGTGCAATTGTAGATTCGGTTTCTATCTATAAAGATTATTTTAATTGTGCGTGTGTTACATCCGTAGATGTCGAGCGGTCTTTCTAAAAATATAAAAAAATTTATTCATCACGGCGTACATCGCTCACCGCTACAAATATGGAAACCTATCTAATGCTACAAACTTACTACGAGTCTTATCCACTTGGCGCTATGCAATAATAATCGTAAATAAGGTAAGTGTGTTATTTATATACAGTACATAACTGACATACCTAAGTGATATAAATAGCGAATGCATGTAAAGCAATAAAATCACGCATGCTTCACCGATCGAAACACGGTCATAATATTCGTGCGTTTACCTGAATACTATCCTGGCTTACCGCAAACGTCCTCAGCTCTACACATAACCAAACCGACATATAAAATACAACGCAATGGCAAAACGTGGCAAATCCACTTCCCACTCCATACCGCCTCTTTATAGACAGGTACAATCACGTCCGCCAGTGTAACCTTGAATCCACCAATCACAGCTCATCTATTTTTGTATTGCAAAAATAACATTTACAACTTAATTTAAAATTACCCTTAAATATAAATCTTTGAAATGAATATATGCTTAAATTTAAACTTACGATATCAATGAGATTGTCTAATATTACAATGAGATTATGGGTATCTTTACTTTGATCATTGAAACATGTTCTTTTTGATACAATTCGTTTGTTTAAATTAACTATTGTAAAGTTTGTTTTAACCAAATAATATTCATGTTTAAAATATTATTTAAACATATCTTAAATTCTATATAAATGAACAAATGTGTTACTTACAAATGATATATTTTCTACTGAAATTTTTGAATGAAATATATGATAATACACATGTTTAATTTAAGAATTGATTTCTATGTAAGTAGGCATCTTAAGTTAATGTTATAAGATATTCTCTAGATTTGATATCTGTAACATTGAATTTACTTTGGTTTTAATTTCGTCGTTCTTTCGTAATGTAAGGATACATTGGTTCTTGTTAAAATAGGCGTCTGCTTGCAGGATGACATTATTTATTACATTAAGATGAAATTTAAATTAATTAATGTAATTCTAATTGAGTACTAGCTTGGATAAAGATAAGAGAAATGTTTGTAATAAATTAACCTTTATTTGAATTTATTTATACTTGAGATTATATGTTGAAGGAATATTTCTCTTTCACATTTTCCTTGGAATTTAAGTAGCAATGATAAAAACTTATAAATTGTGTAGAAATTTGATAAAAAGTTAGAAAAGCATCCCTTAACAATATCAGAACAATCACAGCACATTCTCAGTCAATATTAATAAGCATTATTAGTATTTGAGAGAAGCAGAATTGACAGCGATACACTTTCTATATCTACGGTAATCGCGTAATATTATCTATTTCTTCGTTAGCACGAGAGTAAAATATACCGCAAGTGGGGATTTTTAACTAGCGTGCCACCAGCAAATTGAAATCTGATTTATAGGTACATGTATTAAAACGTTTTATAGACGAGGTATTTAATTGAATTAAAGTAATATTAAATTCTAGAGTATATCCAGTAATTGGGTTTTGGAACCTTTGGTGTAACAATAACTATCACACTGACAAAAGTCAATGCTAGGTTTTCCACTATCACTCCACTTCCACTTTGGTGATAGTGGAAAACCTAGCATTGACTTTTGTCAGTGTGATAGTTCTAGAGTATATAATTGCCATACAAATAATATATAGTGTATATTATTAAAAAAATAGTACGGGAAAAATTAGCTAGGGTTTCTTAGCAATAGATTCATATCCATTCACCGTTTTATAACGCCAGCCTACTTTTTCTCTTTTATTTCTTCACGTTCGTTGGATTATTTTTGCGTAACCGTAAACGAAAAAAAAAAAAAAAGAAAAAAATACGCAAATAAGGAAGCGCCAACTTATTTATAATTCTAGTAATTCGTTCTCGGGCCGGCGGACGGGCGTGACATTTTGCGCTGTTGTCGGTCCCAGCGCGTAATTTATAACCCCTAATTCCGTTTATTAAAAATAGCCGCGATGGCGTTCTAGATTATGGCGAAGATCTCGGCACCCCGTCTCTCAGAGGGCGAGCGCTTACGAATGCTTTAATATCATCAAGGGGGCCCCGCCGCCGTCGGGTATAGCGCGGTGTGGTCTTGTAAATTATCCACAACGGCTTCAACCTCGCAGGAGCCGTAAACGAGCTTAAGGTCACCGCTTTTTCGAACGTGAGCTTCGTATTCTTTTTTTTTTTTTTCGAGTTCGTGGCAACGGTTTCCTATAGGCAAACGACGCGACGATACAGCGTAGGCGGTTTAATTTAGGTTATCAAAATAAATGTCACAGTTGAAAGGTCGGTAGCTTGGCTCAAAATTTCACAATAACAATAATAATGAAAATGTGTAATAGGTATTTACATCAATTGTCCATATTTACGGTAAGTAATGGTGCTTCACAAAGGAGCATCATCAGCCTTTAACTTTTTTGTTATGTCTTAATGACATTTATGCTGTTGGATATTGCTCGACTTATCATAAGACATCAAAACTTAATTATGGTGATGATGCAACCTTTTCTGTGAAAGGAGACTCTATTGGGGAAGTTTCATGTAAATGTTGCCGCGGCTACGCCGTAGGTGGTCCATCCGTGAGCTCCAATTTTGGCATACTTTTTCCAGCATTTCGGTCGGTATCTCACCAATGGCAGCAGCTGTAATGTTGTCTTCCAGGGCTGGAATTGTGGCTGGCTTGTCCCTGTACACGAGAGACTTCACGTATCCCCACAAAAAATAATCTAGTGGGGTCAAATCGCATGATCTTGGCGGCCAATGGACTGCTCCAAAACGTGAGATTAATTGCTCACCAAACTCGCTTCTCAATAGAGTCGTGGTATCGCGCGCCGTGTGGCATGTGGCACCGTCTTGTTGATACCACATATCAACCAAGTCCAATTCTTCCATTTTGGACAAAAAAGGGTCGGTATTCATCGCACGGTACCTTACTCCATTGATTGGAACGTTGCGATTTTCATCGTTCTTGAAGAAGTACGGTCCAATGACGCCGCCGGCTTACAAACCGCACCAAACAGTGCATCTTTCAGGGTGCATTGGTAGCTCTTGAACTGCCTATGGCTGCTCTGCACACCAAATTCGGCAATTCTGTTTGTTGACGTACCCATTGAGTCAAAAATGAGCTTCGTCGCTGAAGACAATTTTTCGATAGAAGATCCATTTTTCTATCGAAAAATTGTCTTCAGCGACGAAGCTCATTTTTGACTCAATGGGTACGTCAACAAACAGAATTGCCGAATTTGGTGTGCAGAGCAGCCATAGGCAGTTCATCCAACTTTCCTAAAGCCCATTCACCAAACAAACGACGTTGTGGTACGTCACCTGGCCTCAGTTCTTGCAGCAGCTGTATTTTGTATGGTTTCATACCGAGGTCCTTACGTAAAATCTTCCACGTGGTCGAATAACATAAGTCCAATTGTTGACTACGGCGCCGAATTGAGATATCGCGGTCTTCATTGACACTGGCCGATAAAGCAGCAATATTTTCCTCGGTACCCACTCTTCGCATACGGGTTGGTGGATTAATGTCCAATAAAGTGAAACTGGTGCGAAATTTGGTCACAACAGCTTGAATAGCCTGTTCGGTGTGTCGATTATGACGACCATAAACTGGACATAATGTACTAACACATTTCTCACACGGCACGAATTTTGATAATAAAATTCAATGATTTGCAAGCGTTGTTCGTTTGTTATAATCTGTTCATGGTGAAATGGCAAACCTTACTGAGCATTTTTGGCATTGACACCTGTCACGAATCTTTTCTTTTACACTAAAAAAATTTACACTGAAATACCAAATAGAAAAAAATCATTCAGAATACAGCTGTTTCAATTAGGATGTAAAAACACATATTTTTATTTATGTAATTTAAAGCTAATGCAACAAAAAACTACAAGTGAAATAATTTTTCAGGTTATTTAAAGCTGATATACCGTTTGTCGGCCTTCATAGAAGTTTCATATTTATGCCTTAAAAAGTAAAAAATACCGTGTCCGAATGGACACTATCCGAAGATCATCAAATCCGGCTTGAAATATCACATTAATTTCAAAGTAATTACACCACTGTCTAGACAAACAAAAACACCTATTAGGTACTTTTTTTTCTGACAACACGAAATTAATTATAACTTTATACTCATATATCTGTGTAGAATATCCCATGACAGCTATTAACCTACAGTTTCATCACCCAGAGTAATCATATTCCGTTCAGGTTCCACCGGCCAATAAACAGGGGTTCGGTATCTAATTACGGACATGTATACGCTTTCATCGATGAGAGCTAGCCAATAAACGGCCGACAGATACGATACAAACGTCGCTTCGGATACAGCGTAACCATCCTTACTTTAGGCGCATGAAAAAGCCGAAACAAAAACCGTTGTACATGTTTACCGTGAACAAACAAGGTCGCTGGAACAATATGGAGCGATGCGAAACGGATACCTCGTTAACGGAAGCAGGCAGAGGACAGGGGAAGCGATCGGTTAGGTTGCGGTCGCATTACGCTGAGTAGAACATGCCACGTTTGATGTTATTGGGTGCTTTTTGCGGGTTTAAGCCGCCACCACTTCGCTGTCGGGAGTAATTATAATGGACGATCGCTTAGCGAGTTTTGGTTTACCTTTCTCTCATATTTGATTGGGAAAAATGGTATTATGTATACAGAGGTCACAAATTATGTGTTCCCTTCCCTTCTCAATATCTTTGAACACCATAGAGTAATGAATTAAATTAGAAGCAATTTTGATTATAATGGAAAATGCCACTTACTATTGGAACGAAGAAAAAAAGTATTTAGCTATTACTCATGTATATCTTTCACCTATTTTTTATTTCGTACTATACAATAATAACCCGTATATATATCATTATTATTAATAACGATTCATTTAATTTCGTTCATTATTTAATCGTAATTCTGCTTTAACACGTTCTGATTTCCAAACAAAATTTCAATCCCTTCACTACATATTACTGTTTAAAATTCAGATGAAAATAAAGACAATTCGCCGCTTACAACGTAAGAGCATCAGGATAACCTTAATCCCATAATAATGGCTAGAGATCCTGGCCGGAAGGTATTACCTCGACGATGATTTTTTCCCGTAAATTCGCCACGAAGATTAGCTCCGTAGACACAGCACAGGTGGCCGTGCCAGGCGATGAGAATAACAATTCCGCGGCTAACCGCACCTTCAGACTTACAAGCAACGAGAGCGCCACCTTGGGACAACTTTGCGAAGCGAGCGTGTTGCCAGCTTCGACCTCGTTCCTTGATGGAACTCCGAGGACTCGCTGTCCGGGTTAAATTAGTTTAAACTGTAAATACAAGCGGGCAAACTCCGCGGAAGAAGAAGGAGAACAGGACTACGACTACGGATTTAGATTGCTTCCGCGATGCTGCCTCGCTTCTGATAGCAGGAAGCTGCGCTTTTCAGTTTATTTCTTCCGTAAGCATTCGCGGATGTTATTTCTATCATCGCATCTGCCCGATTCGGTGCGGAAAATTGTCGATAAGGCGGAAGCTAAAACGAGATTTGATTATAAATGTCGATGATTCATTTAAGGAGAGCCAAAATTGAGTGGTGAGTGCAGAGTGTAGAGAAAAGATAATTTTAATGGTAGGTATTTTGCTAACAATTCAGCAATCACGTAATTAGATTAGAATAGATCTAGTTAGGGTGACCTTGCACCGCGACCTATTGATCTATTGTGCCGTCTTACATCAGCTATAATCTGCCGACACTTATTTTCTGAGTGCTTTAATAATAAGTTGAAATAGCTGTGATGGTTTTCGAGAAAGGATTTCTCCCTCGTCTATAACATCTTTGCCAAGATGGTTAGCACGAGTTTCTGTGATAGCAGTGCAGTTGGATATTAGGTGTTCCGGACTTTCATCTTACGCCACGCCAAACCCTACAGTCGCTATTCTGTTTCAGACGTATCCTTGTCATGTGTTCCACATGGTGACAGTAGTCTGTAAGAAGACCTGTGAGGATACGTAGTCCGTTTCTGCTTAGTTCTAGGTCTATGGTCTTTGCTTTTTTCTTATTGTAATTTCAAGGAATATCTTGGAATGTCTCACACCAGGGCATTCTCTCAGAGGGAAGCTCTGAGTTTATCCGCCCTGTCTTACGTGCACCAGAAAGCTATGCCAACACGGCTGTCAGAGTGGAGAAAACCGGTAAAATGTGATGCAAGCATTTCTTTTTTGTTTCAAATGTCCCACCGTGTACTTTGTCTCCCTTTGTACACCTCCATCCTAAATTTTGACAATCTTTACAATACAATACAAAAGGAAGTACATTGTTTTGGATTAATTAAAATTGATTTAGTATCAGTTTAAATCCAAACTTTTTTAATAAACTGATGCAATTATACGTTGATTATATGTTGATAGACCTTTTAAGTGAATGAACCGTTCATTCATAGTAATTAAATGAAGCTAATCTTGTACAACATAATTATATTTATATTTATCCTTCTCGTGTGTATAAATTTATTTTTTTCATATGCTACTGTCACTTTTCATGCACGTACCACTGTCACAACATATCTGCTTTGGCATGTACATGAAAAGGATGAAAAATGGCTTTAAAATCCTTTTAAAGCAAGATCGGGAGTGAGCGATTCAGTAGTATAAGATCTATGAGTACACCATACATTATATCATGCTTATAATCTAAGTTTTTCAAGTAACCAAGCAACCAACTTTCCCAATTTTCCATAACGTCAGTCAATAACAACACATTAACTTAAATGCGAACGGTTTAAATATCGATTAAACATCAGCACGTCAATGTCTAGTTAATTTTCACTCCACTCCAATATCTACACAATATGTGCTAGGTGGCAATCGCATGACTAAACAGGCACTGGCGGTTCGTGGTACTACTTGATCGTCGCTCAATTTGTCGATCAATCAACGAAGTGCCTAAAGTCTCGTCCAAATCAAAAGCGGCCGCCGGCGGCATTAGTTACCCGCTGTATATTGCTTATTTAAGAGCTATTCGACATACATTTACCTAACATTGTTAGTAGTCCGCTTTGTACCTTGCCTGATTTCCTTGACGATCTCCTTATCTGCCATACCTCCGTTTTGTGCTGTTTTTTTCCTGTCGAGATGTTTTTAGTTTTCGTTCCTGTTGTTTTTCCTCTTGGGCCAGGTAAGATGTATTTTCTTTGCATTTTTTTTTTTATTATTTTGGGCGGAAACACTTATCCCTTAAAAACAAGGAAAATTGGAAGAGACAAATCGACGAATACGAATATCTTCGCTTTTCCTAGCTTTGTGCTCCGTCAAGGCAGAGGGGCGTATTTTAGGAGTAAATCGAAGAGAGTTCTCGTAAACAGATCTGTCCGAATAACTTAGAGTTCTTAAAAGAAATTTACTTAGAATTTTGATTTTCTAAATTTAAATTTAAGGTCCAATTTCTTAACAATTTAAGATTCCTATTTGACGAAAATCTACTGTTGTATAGTAATTAAATTGTATTCTAGGTAATTTCATCTATCCAGCACAATTACTTATTTCAATAAACGAAATTTATGACTATATTGGTATGATTTTTCTTTGACCTTCATGGGCCTTCATGGGTTTACTTCGTAAGGCAACTTGGCCAGAAAATCTATTGCGCCCCTATAATGTTTCAGGGGGGGCACCCGAAGAAAGAGGTTCGGAAACTGGTCGAGACTAAGTTTACTTAAACTTGGTTCGTCTAAGCGAGGGACCCCTAAAAGCTTTCGTCTCTCCCTGTCCGCTGCCGGGCAGTCAGCCAGGAGTTGCACAGGGGTTTCTTCTGCCCTATCACAGTTTGTGCATAGGGAACTGTCCACTCGTCCAGTGTTTGTTCAGTACGCAGTGGCAAGTTAAGACTGCCGTATGTAGTCTTAGTCGGTGCCTGCTCATAAAGATTGCCTTGCGGAGTCTTCCTCATCTGGATGAATCCTGAGGGTTTTACAATGTTTCGCGCCGGCAAATCCATTCCAGTAGGACCTGTGACTGGCAGCGAGTTCAAATCTGACAAAGACTATGATGCTGCCGCAAAAACTCCCACACGTCGGTTTTGGACCTGTGAATAGTAATTTACTGGCGCCTCTAGCTAAGTTATCAGCAATTTCGTTGCCTCTGAACCTTAGAGTGGCTTGGAACCATCTGAACGTAATGCTATGATGTTCCGTCAATTTTTCGAGTTTTCTATGGGACTCCAGTAGCACTTCGGAAACGAATTTTGCAGCCTGTAGTGCCCTAATGAAAGATGCCCTCTGCGCAGGTCTGGATGGTTACTACTTCAGCCTGGAAAATGGAGTTGGAGTTCCCTAAACTGGTTTTCTATCTCCCTAGATTCCAATGCTTGTGCCATTCAGCGTTTTCGAGGTATCCACAAACCAGCGATAGAAACCTGGCCTTGGTTTGCGGACGTAAGCTTTTGTAGTCTCACTATTAGAAATGTCTACAAGGTATTTCCTAGTGAAGCTAAAAACGGGCGGAATCTTGTTCGCCCTTATAGACAGTGGTACTGTCTGTTCAATGTGGCTGAAGATATTGGTATGCTATCCGGTTTCGCCAGAGGAACTTTCACCGGCGCTACGTTGGCGCTACTCTGTGTGGAAGCCCAAGAATGGTCTCCATGGCTGCAGTCGACGTCGAGGACATGGCTTCCGTGATGCATAAGCAAGGAATGCTCTGGACCTTACTGAGCGCGTTTACTACGTAACCTAGACTAGCTTTATGCCACCAGACTAGCGATGCATAGGTTATAGAGGGTGCTATGACCTCCGTATACACTCAGTGCACCATTGCAAGTTTCAGCCAACACGTTTTACGAAACATTCCTCTGCAAGCCCAAAAGGCTCTCGCGGCTGTGATCGTCACAGTGTTTGTGTTTGAATTTTGAAAATCAAATTGTTTTTCGTTTGGAATGTACCGTGCGCTTGATTATATCACCATATGTTACATAGATTCGAATTAGCAATGCCTTGCGCGTTATGTATCTGAAACTGCACGCAAAATGTTCGTTGATTATATACGTAGTATATAAAAACCGATTTACCGAATGATAAACGTATACGACGCTTCCTCGCTGGCTACGACGGAATAGGTGCGATACTTCTAAAGAGATTTTGGATCGCTGAATTACCGAATTGACGTTTTGCCGCCACTTTCGCCACACAAGCGTGCGTTATTTTCTCGTCTGTTCGATGATGCGCACGGCTGCGTCCGTATTATGCCGATATTACGTGCCCATTGGGATATGGAAAACTCTAGGCGTTTACGTGTCGCTTTGCCGTAGTGTTTCGTTGAGATAACGAGTGAAATCAACGCAAACGAGAAGTTATTAGTGCTGCTGAGGCGAAAAATTGAATAAAAATGTTGAATAATAGCATTAGGGCGAACAAAGGCGATAGATATTCACTAAATGAGAATAAGAGATGGCGTGTTTCCGAGTGTTTGGAAATGAAAACAACGAAAAGTTAAAAAACATTCTGTTTTCAAATGTTTTTTAGAAATAGTGAAATTGATATATTGGAACCGTTATTATTTCTACATAATTGTCAAAACATTTGAAAATGAATAGATTTTTTTTTTTATAAGCAGTGTTTTAATTCGCCAGTGTAGCGTACCTAAGTGTACAATCATACATATACATTACATATACATATACATATATATGCACACACACATATAGAAAACACAATGCTGTTCCACACGTTCTGGCTAGTGTTGCTAGTGCTTCCCGTCCTCGTCTCGAGATCATGAGAATTCCATCTCGTCTCGGATTGCCGGTATCGAAGGCGAAATGGTCTTGCTCTTGTTTCTGAGTTTGTTTTATTTTTATTATAATACTTGTTGTTGTATCATTTGTTTATTTTTTTTTTGTATTATATATAGTTTAAATTTTTTATTAGTTTTGATAAAGTGTTGTAATGTCGTATGGTTTCTGCCGTAGGTATTTTTCTATATCTGTTGCATATTAAGTTTCTTTCCGTTGTAATGCAAGATTGTCTCCTTGTGGTGTAGTTATGTATTTGTCGGGTCTTAGTCAAGTGTATATTTCTTTTTACTAGATTTTTTTGGATATTGTATATTAGTATTAGGTTTTTTTGTTGTATTGTTTGTTGAATATTTAACTCGTGAGTTCTCTCATAGATTTCTGTTGTGGGAGTTCTTTTGTGTAATCCATATATGAGCTTCAGTATTCTGTTTTGTTGTCTTTGTATTTTCATTAGGTTCTTTTTTGAGGTGTCGCTCCAGACATTTATTAAGTAATTTAAGTGTGATGAAAAAATCGCATGGTATATTGATTTCTTCATATGTTCCGGGATGATGCTTCTTATTTTGTTTATAGATGCTATAGCCACTGCATTTTTACTAATCAGGGTATTTATGTGTTTGTCCCATTTTAAGGTGTCTTGTATTGTTATTCCCAAATATTTTATGTGGGTTACCTTTTGTATGTGTTGGTTGTTAAACGTTATTTTGAAATTAGTAGAGTGTTTCTTTCTTTGGAAAATCACATATTCTGTTTTTTCTCATTGATTGTTAACAAATTTTCATGGCACCATTTTAGCATTTTTGTTACATCAGTGTTGATCTGTTGTTGCAGTTTTTCTTCATCTTTTCCAGAATAGACCATACACATGTCGTCGGCATATGCAGATATCTCTCCTTCCATGTTAACATTAGAAATATCATTTGTGTATGTTATATATAGGATTGGAGCTAAATTTCCGCCTTGGGGTATGCCGTATTCTGCAGTTAGAGGTTTGCTTTCAGTGTTATTCACTATTGTTGTTTGCGTTCTATGTAATAGATATGTTTTTATTAAATTGCTTTCGGCGCCATTGATTCCTGAAAGCTGAAAGATTGAAACATTGAAAATTTGAAAAATTGAAGAATTGAACGATTGAACAATTGAAAAATTTCAAAATTTTACTAGTAAACTCCGGACCGTTCACCCAGCCACTTATATAGTCGTTTGATATCAGATTACGATGATTGATCCCCATTACAACCCACCTCAGCAGACCCCCTATACCGCACCACTCTCCGCTAACTCTCGTCTACACCTATGGTTGGTTTGGTATCGTCGGTACACCCTGTATATTCATTTTTCTTAATTAGAAATTACACATACTGTATCATCATTATTTTCCGTTGTAACACTAAAACAACCGAAGAAAACACAAAATTGCTTATCTGCTTTAGATATCTATCAACTATCGACGCGACGTACTCCGAATAATGGTTATTACATTAATTATAATGTTAATGTTTAAAAAATTGAAAAATTGAAAAATCGAAATGTCGAAAAATTGAAAAATTGCAAGATTGAGCAATTCTGAAAATTCAAACTATATTAAAATATAATCCAAATTTTATTTATACAATGCCTGCTGAAAAACTGTAATCAGGTCTGTATGCCATCAAACGAGTAAAATAAATACCCACACAGAAAGTGACTGATTCACACATTAGGGTCTGTAGGAATCTTTTGGTGGGAGCAAGTAGAATATTTGAACTGCAAAGTTTTATGCAATTTGAAATGCAGTGAGTCTCGAAGTCATTTTATAGTAGAGTTGGCTAATTCTATTGAATGTATATTTTGGTTTAAGTTGTTTTTGTTTTTGAACAATACCACATTCGTTTTCTCTTTATTGATAATAATTTTATTTAAATCGGTCCAGCTATTGACTGAGAGAAAGTAGAATTCTATTTAGGAAGATCGTTGAGATATACTAAAAATAAAGTGGGACCTAAAACTGAACCTAGAGGTAGTTCAGTCTTATAGGCTTAGATTTTAAGTTGTTAGAACTAACCTTTCGGGAAGGATTGCTCAAGTAACTCGTTAACAAAACTTTTGTGACTCCTCTTACACCATATCCGTCTAATTTTTGTAATAAAATTTAATGATTAACACAGTCAAACGCTTTTGTTAGATCAATTTACACAGATGTATCAGCCTGTATACAAGAAATACCATTCTGTATCAGCAAACGGAAACTCGACTTAGACACTTTTCTACGACAATCAGCATTAGTTTCATCCCCTTAACTCAACTTGACAGTACCGCTTCAATAATCCGTCTAAATCGAATTAAATTCCCTTCCCCGGACGAAGCGAAAGAAGATACTTAAAAATAAATTATCCGAACGAAAAGATACGCTCTCTCCAACTACGCCCAATTAATCTGCGAGTTATGTATTTAAGATTCCTCGATTCTCTTTCTTCTTTCCTTCTCGTCTTGTTCCCTTCCAATCTTCCTTGCGAGGACGCATTCATTTCGTCTGCGCCCCTAATAAAGATTTACGGCGAGAGAAGCATAAAGCTCTTCCTCGACCGCCAGCGTAAAAAGTAAATTAAACCCTCCTATAACTTCCACGGTATGATCGAAGATTTTGAAATTATTCAATGGCCGCCCTCCAAACTCCATAAAAACCGGAATGAATTATTCAAAATTCGCGCGCAGAAAAGGGTGTTACGTTATTATCAGTAATTTTCGGTTAGGTTCAGAAGGGTCGGTTGTCTTCGGGATAAAATACCTCGAATTCTTCGCGCAGCGCAAAACTTTCGATAATAAAATTCGAAGAGGACTGTGAAATCTCCCTTTTCTGCGCATCCGCTGAGAGATATAAGGAAACGATTGTTAAAACTTGCTTCTGCAGCGGAAGAATCGGCGAAAATTCCCGGAATGATTTCCATAAGCGCGTCTAAGCGTGAGTGGATGTCACCAGGGCTGTTACAGTATTAAATTTGAATAAATTTAAATGCAAATGGTATGCAATTTCTAATAAGGGTTGCTCTGAAACGCCGCTACTGAAAAAGAAATTCCTTTTTGGCTGCTCTTCGGTTCTCGGGTTCTCTGCCGTGTAGAAAGTTTAAATTACTTGACGTTTCGATCATCTTGTCGTGATCTTCTTCAGAAGTGAAGTGACTAGTTTGTCCTGATCCGGGGTTAATATATGGTCCTGTGTCCGTTGGTGCGTAATCGTTCCGCGCTGTTGAGGCGTGTCCGTTGCTCTCCGCTGGGCTGTGAAGAATGATTTCCAGATACTTGGTAATTGTAGTCCGTCTTCTCTGTTGATATTGTTCGGATTTTTCTGTATTTCAATGGCTTCTCTGTACAATCTTCTCCAGTAATGTGGTTCCGTTGCTAGTTTCCTGCATTTGTCAAACTTGATTCCGTGTTTCGTGTTTGTTGAGTGTTCTGCTACTGCTGATTTGTCTGTGTATTCATACTTTGTATCTCGCATATGTTCTTTTAGCCTGATATTGATGTTTCTGCCTGTTTGTCCAATGTATACCTTTCCACAAGTGCAGGGTATCTCGTAGACTCCTGGATTTTGGAGCGGCGAGGTACGATCTTTCGGTGAAGGTAATTTTGTTGATAGTTTTTCTGGAGCATTGAAGATTACTTTGATGTTGTGTTTGCGCAGCTTTCTTCCAATTTTGTCAGTGCATCCTTTGATGTATGGCAGGCAAGTCGTTCCAGTAGTAGTTGTTGTTTCTTCCTGTTGTTTTGGGTGTTTTGGTTGTTTGTTGATGGTAGCTGTGATGTCTTTGAGTCTGTAGTCGTTCTGTTGTAGTGTGTTCTTGAGATGTTCGAGTTCGGCTTCGAGGTGTTCTTCATCTGATATCGTCTTGGCTCTATGCACCAATGTGTTTAAGATTCCCCGTTTTTTTTAAACACATTGGTGCATAGAGCCAAGACGATATCAGATGAAGAACACCTCGAAGCCGAACTCGAACATCTCAAGAACACACTACAACAGAACGACTACAGACTCAAAGACATCACAGCTACCATCAACAAACAACCAAAACACCCAAAACAACAGGAAGAAACAACAACTACTACTGGAACGACTTGCCTGCCATACATCAAAGGATGCACTGACAAAATTGGAAGAAAGCTGCGCAAACACAACATCAAAGTAATCTTCAATGCTCCAGAAAAACTATCAACAAAATTACCTTCACCGAAAGATCGTACCTCGCCGCTCCAAAATCCAGGACTCTACGAGATACCCTGCACTTGTGGAAAGGTATACATTGGACAAACAGGCAGAAACATCAATATCAGGCTAAAAGAACATATGCGAGATACAAAGTATGAATACACAGACAAATCAGCAGTAGCAGAACACTCAACAAACACGAAACACGGAATCAAGTTTGACAAATGCAGGAAACTAGCAACGGAACCACATTACTGGAGAAGATTGTACAGAGAAGCCATTGAAATACAGAAAAATCCGAACAATATCAACAGAGAAGACGGACTACAATTACCAAGTATCTGGAAATCATTCTTCACAGCCCAGCGGAGAGCAACGGACACGCCTCAACAGCGCGGAACGATTACGCACCAACGGACACAGGACCATATATTAACCCCGGATCAGGACAAACTAGTCACTTCACTTCTGAAGAAGATCACGACAAGATGATCGAAACGTCAAGTAATTTAAACTTTCTACACGGCAGAGAACCCGAGAACCGAAGAGCAGCCAGCAACGACGGCCGTGAAAGCCTAAAGACTACTTAAATTCCTTTTTTTTGTGTCCTCCGGGCTTTAAGCGATATCATAAGCCCTAATTCGGCTTTAAACATTTATAAAGCCCGCATCTTGTTTGTGTCCTCGCCCAGGTTTAATTTTAAAAGTGCGCTTTTATAAATCCCCAATCATACGTGAATCTCAACTATGAAAAGCGCGCTTCTGGAAACGGCAAACGCTCTCAAAGGTTCCACAAAAAAAGACGCAAGCGCAATAGCATTGAATATCAAAGGTGCTAGTGGCATTTCACTATTATAACTTCGTAATATGTGTGTTATGCGCAGCCGAGCTCTCGCTGCAAAGGAGCCTTTGCAGTCCGAATACGAATCGAGTTACCTAACCAATCCACTTCTCTGTCCGGTGTAGAGGGAAACTCTCCCGTTGGGTGAACAGTTATTCGATAAATGCTGGTATCGGTAGAGATGTCGGATTGCCGACGTATACGGAGAAATAAAGCAATAAGGAAAAAAAAAACTGCTTTGTGGAAATCGGTGCAGTGGGACATGATATGACTGCATTAGCTTGGTCAATAATATTTGTTTGTTTCCTCGTATTCAGTGGAATTGAATGATGAAATTTATATGCGCAAAAAGCGATGCGAATAATATAAAATTTGTGCTTTCACTTCAGATGGTATTTTTCTGAAGTCACTATAATGCAATTTTATTGTACGATATTGTGTAAGAAGTATTTTGAGCTAAGATTTTTTTATCTTCGCTCAAAACATTTTGTCATGTTCTTCTGCGGTAATTACGATATGAAAGTGTTTTTTTTTTATGTTTTTAGGTTAAGATTTTATTTACAAATGCCAAAAACAGCAACAGTATAAACTTTCATGCATTACACTGCATGGTTTCCGGGCTTAAATCGCGTTGTGGAACTTCTTTTTCAGGACTGCTTCTTTTGCCGCTGTTGAAACTCAGTTTCAGAAACCACCCTGAAGATGTACCACACAACTGTGGACGAAACGTCGGCCGGAAGAAGTTTTAAGATGGGGTTTCAGCTCGGAAACCAAACAGCTACAATGTGTTTATTTATTCAAAGCAGTGTTGGGCATAATTAATTACAAGTTAAGTGAATTAGATAATCAATTACAAAATAATTAATTACTTTGGTAATTAATTACTTGCAATTACATTACTACGTAATTGAATATTCAATTGCTTTTTAATTAAATTACTTTTTAATAAAATTACTTTGTAATTATAAGTAATTAATTACAGTGTAATTGTAATTATTGAAGTAATTAATTACTTTTTGCACAACACTGATTCAAAGTAAATTCAAAATTACTGAACCAATCTCAAAAATTCTTTTACTGATATAAAAAATTATACCAATTAGGCGCGTTTTGTTCTATTTTCGAAAAATAAAAAAAAATACAATTTTGTAATAATCTGTATTTAAGCACATCCATGGATAGAAAACTATGAAACTGTACGGGGTGATCCAAATTGCTTGTCAGAATAGGGTATCTCAATAACCGTAAAAGAAAGGAAAAGGCTAGTGGCCAAGTCTCGATCTCTTTCTTCGAGATATTGTCAATGGCGAAAACGAAAATTAGTGTAAAATAATGACACGACCAGTCTGCTCAACAACTATATTCAAACTGAACTCTTTACAATTTCTTTACATCTAGTTATGATTCATATTCTTTGTTAACAATACGCAGGTAGAATTTGGGTCTCGCGTGATATACCTTTGGATCGATGATTCACAATAATATGCAAGGTCATCTTATGCAACAAATGTGATAAATTGAGTTTTTCGAATTTTTGAGAATGCCCAATAACTCGCTTGTCCTTAACGATAGGAAAAAACCGTTTTAACATTTTTAAGACACTTTCATGAGTAGAATCGACTAGTTAAATCAGATTGTTATTTTATGCACCAGTTTTTGGTCTGCAGCATAAAGATGATTTTTTTTTTTATGTAGGACTTGTCGAGATTTGGCCACTCTTTTTTTTTCCTATCTCGTACAGTTACCGAGACGTCCTATTCTAACAAGCAATTTGGACTAGCCCGTACAGTAATTGCCGTTATTGACTCCAACAAGAACTGGAGGCTGGGAAACGATGCAAACCCAAGTAAATTCTCAATATTTTATTACGTTGCCATCAAATTTTCGCCAGTCTATGTGGTCTTCAAAACGGCCTAGTTACAGAACAGTCTGCACCAGAAAATATAAAATAAACAAGAAACTTACAGCAAAATCATTAATTAAATCCTCATAAAAAAATCGAAATGCTCGATGTTATATATAAATATACAGGGTGCGCCGTATGTGGTGGCCCACCCTGTATAGAGCCCGCGCCACGGCGCGGGCTCTGTATGGAAAAGCATCCTTTTTATTTAGTTGAATTCTAGACCTTTGTATGTACAATTTAAAATTATTTCGAATTATACAGGGTGTTCGAGAAAAAAGATCCATAACAAAGTTACCATTTTTTAAATGGAACACCCTATATATAATGACATATTTGGAATCTAACGACCAAATTAGGGCAAGTTTATGTAATACTCCATATTTCTAAAACGATCGGTTTTCGAGAAATTTTAAAATTTATGAAATTGCAGTACAAAATGTAAGTTTGATTTTTACTGTGTAATCCAAAATTAAACACAGCCACCCTACATTCATCATTCAGTTAAGAGGCTAAGCAATGAAATGAAGTGGAATTTTAGTCACACAGTTATCAATCTTTTATCAATCTCTTTATCCATACTAGATATTTTAGAATGTAAATCACTTACAGCTGTTTCTTTTGTTTCAGTCCCACATTTATCACAACACCACTTCACATTGTGATTATGTGCTTCGAAAAGTTTTAATTCCGTGGGTTTATAGGCACTACACCCATAATGAATGACACTCCTACAACCCCCGTAACATTTCAGTACTTTATCAGTTTGATTATCAGAGTTATACAGAGTGTTCAAAAACGCTTGTTTAAGTTTGATGACTTTTGCAGTAAATTAACTTTCTTATCTTAAATAGAACACCCTATATCTGATGATACTATCCAACGTAGAATTTAATTCCCTTTTAAAATATATTAGGGTTCCCTATACCTAACATGAATAGTTTTCTTGTGGTTCAGCATTTCATTTTTTCGAGGACTACATTTAATACAATTTATTTATATTCAGTTGGCTTAGACATAGTTACTAAGCATGTATAAACAGTTTATCATTATTTGACAGCATTCAAAGCCTACGTTGGTTGAACTGTGAAATTTATGGTTAAATTGTTATAAAAAAGGAAAATTTTTTCTATTCAAGAGAGACAAAATCAACATGATTTTAACAATTGCTGAATGCGAAGAAAACTATTTCCTTGTATCAAGGGTGTACACCCATAAATATCCAGATAGATCACATCCAAGAAAAACTGCGTTTGAAAGCGTACTTCAAATGTTTGGGCAAACTGGAAGCATAAAATATGAGAAAGGCACCCGACGACGGAAGTCCATTGTAGGAAATGAATAATTCAAAATAATTTTAAATTGTACATACAAAGGTCCTAGCATTCAACCAAAGAAAAAAGATTTCAAGAAATCATATGCTTTTCCGTATAGAGCTCGCGCCGTATGTGGTGGCCCACCCTGTATAAATAAAATACATAAAATCTTAACCTTTTAAGTACAAAAGGGAATAGGCATAAAATATATTTTACAAAAACACGACAGACCTATATATAAATAAAATGATAAACAGTTGTTTTTTATAATATAAAAACAACAAATAAAATAAAATATTGCAGTGAAAATCTTGAATGTCTCGTGAAAGATAAAATCAAAGTAGATAAAAATCTACAAAGCAAGTGAAAAGTAAATTAATTTGAAAAGCAAGTTCTAGGTAAGTAAATCGATATAAATATTACTGAGATTGTCAATGTCTTTTCTGAAATCTAATGCAATCAACAAATTTATTGTTGTACCACATTTTTAAAATTGTCTTTCTGTTTTGTTAGTATTAGCAGCATTCTTTTCACCTTTCTGACTTAGCTCGCCTCACTTTTGTGAGTTAAAGGTATGAGTTTCTCACTAATACTCAATATGAAAGCTTAAACCACCCGATTATCTACTTCGTGGTGAGTAACTCGTAACTTACTCACACAAGTGAAGTGAGCTGTGACATGCAGACGGTGAAAGGAACGCTACCATTGAATTATAACAAAATATTGGGAATGAATAATTCAATTTTATTTCTAAAACAGATCGCTAAACCGAATCCTTATGAAAAACTTATGAAACAATTTTAACGACATAAACTTTATACGTTTCAATCTCTATTTCTTTTTTTTAAGAGAGTTATATGGATATAAGATATCAGATATATAGATATAAGATATATAGATATAAGATATAAGCATTATACTTATCAGGCATCCCCGCAGAGTTAAATCCCCCTCTTAATTCTCATCATCACGACCCCGGAAAAAAAACCGGTTATCGTAATTATTGACCTGAGTGAGATATGAGCCATGGACTGCACGACTGATAGCTACGTGTGCAAGCCACTAAACTATCACCCGAGCCATATTTAAATGCATATTTGCACAAACTTGCTTCATTACGTGCTAAACCTGTTTGCCTAGTTTCAACATACATACCGAGTAATTCCCATGCTGCCTACAGCACAACTGTATTACCTACGCAGGCTCGTTTGCTAATTTGGGAACTCGAAGCTAATAATAAAATTAGTTCGGAAACTATTCAAGGGAAACATGGTCATGCAGCACAAGGCTAGAATCTACAGTTGTATACGCACAAGTCGTTACACAAACATCGATTCACATCATATACGTTACATATATTACGTCAATATCAGTCCGCAGAAGAGAACATTTAACTACGTGTAATGTAGGTTAAATTCTACGCGACTAGGCACATAATAGGTGTTTACAATGCCTAAGGATTGTAGTTTAATAGGCAGATGATGGTAAATAGCCTATTCACTACAAAGTACTCCCAAGATTTCTGCAAGACTTTTTTTAAACATTTTGCTGTAAATAGTTTATTTAAATATGTAAGGAATGGCCAAATCACGCGGGCTGCATAAATCAAAGGTGCAATATTTCGCTTTTATGAAACATGGATACTTGCGGGGAGCCAAATGTACGGCTCAAGACGGACGGACAAGTGGCTAGTTGTTTTTATTTAAAAAATGTGATTTTTGGTGGCACAGCTGTTTTTTACCTAAAATAGAAGATTGTAGGTTTGTACCTCCTTGAATATGGATTGCTTGTGCTCTTATTTAGAGTATAAATATTCTCTATAGCTGTTTAGATTAAACTTGCAGTGCCCATAATGTATTCGCATAATTTTCAAGAAAATATTTTATGGTTGAAGATTTTTTCCTTGATAGCATCGGAGATAATGACGTTCGAAAAGTTTCACTTTTGGGATATATGGGGGTGTTTTATGGTTACTATTTACAACTATTTTTATGTTACACAGGGTGCCGCTCTGTAAGTTTCTTACACAGTAGCTCTCCGAATTGCTCGGGGTGGAAAGCCATATATAATCCGTGAGACGCTGGTGTCAAGGTGTATTCAAGATGTTTGGAAATGCTGAGCGCAGAAAGTAGCAAAGGTACCCTCTCAAACGACACCATAGCTCGTCGTATTAACGACATTTTGAAAAATTGCAAATTTTCTTAGCAACTTGCGCCAATGAGGCAATCCTTTTGCCTCATGTATGTGAGATATTAACGATAACTTAAAGGAAGGGATTATATTTTCGGCTTCTCTACCAACAAACACTGCTGGTTCCTGAAATGTTCAAAGTTTTGAGGGACCATCTAATTGATAAATGTGGATTGGACCCAAAATTTTGTGTAGGTGTACCCAGTTTAAAAACATGGCACCTGAACGCAAGTAAACATTTTGCTTCATTTACCACGAAAATTTGACCACGAGGAAAATGTCGGCGGAATTAAATAACTTACAAGGTCGTGGATATTGTGAACTCCGTAAAGACGAATGCCTGCAATTCGCGACTATTTACTATACTATGTGATGAAATTGGAGCTGATCATAAGCAGCTCCTACTATATCCTGAAGTGACTTGACTATCAAAAGGAAAAGTTTTGTTCAAGAGTATTCGAACTGCGGAATCAAAAAACGAAATTGGGTGCAACATTTCCCAGACGCAAATTGGGTGGCAAAACTTGCTATTTGACTGACATTTTTTTCCACCTTTAATGAACTCAACGCCTCTATGGTGAAAAACGGTTTCCTGTTTAACGATTGCAGATCAGATTGATGAAAAGAAACAAAAACTGAGAGCTTGGAAAGTTTGAATATCGCCAAATTGCTACAATGTGTATAACTTAGACATTTATCGATAACACAGAAGAAAAGCTTAATATTGAATCTCTAAAAGATATCATCAGAGAACAATTAACCAACTTGATGGAATGTTTAAAATTTTATTTTCCAACGGAAGAAAATCCGCGCAAAGTGAATAGATGGGTCTGTAATTCGTTCATTCCTCTTAAAAGCGACTTATCTGTGAATGGAAAACTAATTATCGGAACCAGCGACTGATGAAGGATGAAAGAACAATGCCGAAAGTACGCCACTTGCGTCATTTTGAATAAAATTGAAACCAGAGTATTCTGGTCTGTCCCATATTGTATTGAACACGTTTGTTTTTACAGGTTTCTTTTTTTCGTCGCATTCCTGTCAAATCTCAAACTTACATGAAAAAAACTATAAAATTTACCTAACTTCCTTTTTCACTCATATAATATCTAATACCTGTCATAGAAAAAGTCGGTAAAACAAACTTTGCATGATTTATTAGGTATATTACATTCACAACCTAATTACGTAAAATTAGTGTAATTATTTACAGTGAAGTTTTTTACAAACACCGCGTATATTTTGATACGTCTAAAAATTGAAAAGAAGATTCCTCGTTGACTAAAAACAAGATAAATATGGGAAATATAATTAGTAATTACTTTGAGATGCGTCAATCTTACTTATAAAAACAGTAATTTTCTAACGGTAATACGATAGAAAGCCGATATGATATGTAAATATGATTACTAGAAGTGCTCCATTTTGTAAATTTTGACGACATGCCCCATTTTAGAGTAAATTGCTCTCGTCTCCAACAAAATAACCTAATAAAATTCAACGATGTATCTATGCCCCTTTTAAAGTTAAGTAGCAAGGTTTTTTTGGTCCCCTATTAACCGAGCATAAAAAGACATAAAGAAGTAAAAACTGCCAAGTTTTTTTTTTTTATCTAAATTAACATCACATTCACGAGCGATGCGCCCTCACTCCGATCCCAGCACGGCATATTATCAGCAGCCATTAATCTCAATTTTTCCGCTTTAATTCGGCTTTTGATGTACGCCAATGATAACGGCACTACCCGAGACTGGCACTCGCTAATCGTATCACGAATAATCCTCCCTTAAAATGCCGATAATGACGGACGATAACTTAGTTAGCTTACCGAAGCGCCCTACCTGTACTTAATAACTCAATAAAGTCACGACCCAAAGTTTGGGAGTTTCGAGTTGCGATAGATCGTCGCCTGCCAGATCGTGGAGGAGCCGAAGGTTGCGGATTTGACCGAGATAATACTTAGTTAGTGAAAATTGTAGGTAAGACTTTAAACGAAGTTAGCCACCGTCATCCGGCTTAATTATTGGAACATTAGCTAAAAGTAATGTTCTCGAGAATGAGGTACGAAGTGTAGGTCCTTGGTTGATGTAATCGGATTAAAAGCAGCGTGCAGTGAATTTGTTTTTAATTGAAGTAGCAAGTTAATGCTGACAAAGTATTTTTAAGTTTAAATTACCAAATCGGAAGAATTATATTGAATGTGTCCACCTCTGGCTCGCCGCACCATCTTAAAGTGTTTAGGTATACAATATGGTAAGAACCATTAAGGAGAGCATGGCTCTTTTTACCATCTGCCTTGCATAAGGCTCAAATCTCAACAGGGAATCAACATGAAGTCCCAAATTTTTCACACATTCCGGGAATACAATTTTAGTAGATTCGATCTAGATATCCAAGATTGACTGAAGCTGAAGGCGAGCACGTCTCGGCCCGAATATAACTGCCTGTGTTTTGTCTGGATTAATAAATAGCTGCCGCTCCTCACAGTACCCGCATATGCCCTTCAAGTCGGCATTAATTTGCTCTTGCGCCGACTTATATTGGAGAGGATGAAACGATAAATACAACTACGTGTCGTCTGCGTATAAATGATATTTACTGTGTTGGATCACCGTGGGTAAGGAAGACGTGTATAGGCTGAATAGCAACGGGCTCAAAACAGCACCTTGTGGAACACCATTTTTAATAATGATGCTATCAGAGATGAAATTGTGGAGTTTAACTTGCTGGGTTTTCTCTTCAAGGTAAGATCGCAGCAATTGTAAAGCTGATTTTGACACCCCTATTCCATTTAAGGTTTTAAGTAATATTTCATGATGTACAGTGTCGAAGGCTTTGCTGAAGTCTAACAACACCGAAACTGTGACACTGCCCCTGTCGACCTCTCGCAGAATGTCATCGGTAACATGAGTAAGTGCAGTAACACAACTGTATCCAGATCTAAAACCCGATTGAAATTCTGTCAATAACGAACCGACGCAGTTGCCTCTCAAGGCACCTCTCGAAAACTTTCGAGATAGCAGGCATCAAGCTTATTGGTCGCAGATCCTTTACATCCTCCACAGTTTTCGCTTTAGGAATAGGTTTAATCAAAGACGATTTCCAAAGAGTTGGATAAATTGATTTTTCTATGCAATAATTAAAAATATGTAAGACATACTCCATTAGTAAAGGTACGCAGATTTTAAGCATACGTGTATCGACGTTATCTACACCACAAGCATTTGTTTTCAATTTATTTCGTGAATGTAGTATGTCGATTTCCGATACAGTCTCAAAGCCAAATGACGGATAATTTGGGGAACATGCTTCAAGGTCATCAGCTCACACCATCGTGGACGCCACCGAGTTTGCAAAGTGAATATTCAAGGTACGCGCGACCTGTAAATGCTCAGGTATACCTTCACAGTTATCTGTATCAGCGCTGATTTTATTAAATTCCTTCCACAGGCTTTTACGATTTCCGCGTAAACTTACACTGATGTGCAAAATAGGCTTGCTTTTCTCAAAACGTTAAAAAACACAAGAATGTTAGGAGTAAAAAATATATTGAAATAGTAGTCCACTACAATATTGTTTCACCACACAGTGGCTTCATCAGGTGGATGAAATTAATGATGAAGCCACTGTGTGGTGAAACAATATTGGAGTGGACTACTATTTTAATATATTTTTTACTCCTAATATTCTTGTGTTTTTTAACGTTTTGAAGATGGAGTTTAAACACGTATCCTCCCATTCGATTAATTTCTTGCTTTTCTCGCTTAATCGCATGATTGACCTCGTTCCGCAGTGTTTTATAATAGATGTAATGGGAGGGATGATTGGTTTTTTTATATCGCCTTAGCGCCGCATTCCGTGCTTTGATCATAAGTTGTAAATTATGAGTGAGCCATGCTGACGGTGGTTTAGATATTGACACACGCACCATAGGAGCATGTTTATTAAAAACGTGTATTATGTTGGCATTTAAAAAACCGACTTTAAGATCTACAATCGGAAGATCATACATGAAGTGGTCATAGTTAAAATTTTTAAAAGATCGGGTGTAGAAGGTTCTCTCGAATTTTTTTTTTTTCATTCTATAATTTATTTTACAGAATATGCCCTCATGATCTGAATAGTCCACGCTAAAGGTTCCTGATTTTTGCAGCGGAGTGTCTTTCCCAATAATTATAAGGTCAAGTAAAGTTGAAGAGGTAGCCGTGATACGAGTAGGGCTGTCGATCAACTGATCTATATCAAGAAAATTAAGCAAGTCATTTTTACTGCAGTGCCATCTTGCAAGTTAAGCAAATTCACATTCAAATCTTCCAAACATATGGTAACAACTGATGATTTACTATCATTGCGGTATTCAATAACTGACTCCATCAACTTGATTTTGGTTATGCCTTCATTTTGTCTCGTCTTGCAGATAAACCAAAGCTCAAAAAAATAATGGATGATGCATGCCCAAAACACCTATTAGGCAACTAATCTAACAGGTCAATCTTTCCATTCGACGAAACAAAATATTTTTCTAGAGAATTAAATTAATTTTGCAATTAAGAATTAGGAGGTATAATATATACTGTTAGCGTTCGAAAATATTTTTGTTCTTTCTTCTCTTTCTTTCGCATAAGCTGTTATGATTACGTAAGTTTGTTAAATGTTTAGTCTGCTTGGCTAGGGCCAGACCTATGCGTAAGTATCAGATTTCTGTATTATTTGTTTACATTGAGAAAAGGGAATGCGAAGGGAGATAGAATCATCCGTTGTCGCAACAGTCAGGTACAAACCTTGACTAGCGCGCCTGCGGTAGAACGATTTATAAGTGATGTATTTAAAAAGAGTATGTGTATTTTCAATAAAGGGGTTTAATAAAGTTTGTGCATTTTTAAACAATTGTTTTACGTGACTTATTTCTAACATCAGAAGTGGGATTCACCACGTGCTATTGGTGTGTATCATGGCAGAAATCCTGAACGAATTAGTAAAAGCCATTTGTGCTTCGATATATGAGTGTGTGAAACTACCGATCTTTCGCCCTAGAGGCATGGACGCACAGAAATAGACAGAACAGTTAAACCGAAGACAGACAAAGACAAGAAAAATTATCATGAGTCTTGGATACCGGACGTTAGAGATTGGAAGACTTTTAAGCGATACTTTTTGGAAGCATTTCCGCCGAAAAAAGGCTTAGGTAAGCGTTGGCATGAAACTTCTTCTTTTAATTCGGAATGACGAAACACGTACGATGAATACGTTTACGAAAAAAATCGCATTATTCAAAAATGTAAAAACACAATGGAGCGAGCCTGACTTGCTGTAGAAATTATGATTAACGGAATTCCCTTATCGAAACAGACTAAATTCGAGAGACCACCTAAATATTTGAATGGTGAGTCACCATTGAAACGTTTTAAAAGTAATATTACGGACAATAAACGGTATTCTAAGAAATGTTACGCTTGCGGAGCGATAGATCATCTCCAGCGAAGCTGACCTTTAAAATATTCACACAAAAAAAAAAAAAAGCTCAAAGAGTATGCCTGAAAAATCGCCCGAACAGTAATAAACTTGCACAGTTGGATGTATGAGAATTTTGTGCTAAAAAAGGACACAACCCCGAATCGTGCTTTACACGAAAAGCGATTCAGTAACGGAAAACGGTAAATGTTTGCAGTATTGGTTTACTAAATAAACCAAACAACATCAAAATTGATGGCGATTGTTATTTTTTGAATTATCGATACTTGCCCACCGATTTATCCAAAAGTTGAAACGCTGTCGCTACATGTTATCCACAATTTTACCTGGAAATGCGATTCTAAACCAAGAATTCTGTGCCACAGTTGAAATATGTGGAGAAATCACTCAGTTAAAGTTCGCTCTTGTACCCAATTGCTTCCTCGATTTTGGCGTTATTATTGGGAGAAATTTATTCGAAGATCTAGAGCTTATTTCCATCACTGGCCAGGACGAGGCTTAAGCAGACACCCTGTTACCGTACGAAGAATCACAGCAAATAGAGTTTGGTTGTATATTGACCAGCGAGGAGATGCAGAAATAAAGCAGCTGTTTGATACCACTAACGAATTAATAATGGATGCTGAAAAAAAAAACTTCGGCGTATCTGGATTCTCTTGGAATCGATTTCTATTATACGACACCCGATATATGTACATCGATCAAATGGTCAAGTGGAGAGATACAACGAACCATTACAAAATTGTTTCGCACTGAGACCAATGTGACGTCAGAATGGGCGAGTGGTTATGAAAAATCCAATTGGGACTAAACTCGACAGTATACAAAACCACCAAGGCACCTCCGCTGTAGTTTCTGATTGATTTGAAACCGATTGGCAACATGAAGCCGGACCGTCGTCGAGTGGAGGAGCAACTCGATTTAGCAGTCATGAAAAATCTTTTGCGTCGGAATAACATGCAGTTCGCAATTGGTAGTTTTGTTCTGATGCATCGGGATGAAAGGACGCATCGAGGCAGGCTGAAGTGCGAGTCCACACAAGATTGTCGGCATCACCTCAGAAGGCAGATACGAGATTCGAAATGTTGGGAAGCCACTCATTACGAAGGCGTCCAAGGAGCCTGGACTATGGTGATTGGTCCTTGTGTCTGGATTTGCCCGGTTTGTTGAAAAAAATTGGAAAGCAATTCTGAGTAAGTGACGAAAAAATTATTTATTGGTGTTGAAAGCCTTGCGCTTTGCACAGTTATTTATTTGTGTTGAAAGCCTTGCGCTTTGCACAGTTATCTATTGGTGTTGAAAGCCTTGCGCTTTGCACAATTATCTATTGGTGTTGAAAGCCTTGCGCTTTGCACAGTTACTTATTGGTGATGAAAGCCTTGCGCTTTGCACACTTAGTTATTGGTGTTGAAAGCCTTGCGCTTTGCACAGTTACTTATTGGTGATGAAAGCCTTGCGCTTTGCACACTTAGTTATTGGTGTTGAAAGCCTTGCGCTTTGCACAGTTATCTATTGGTGTTGAAAGCCTTGCGCTTTGCACAGTTATCTATTGGTGTTGAAAGCCTTGCGCTTTGCACAATTATCTATTGGTGTTGAAAGCCTTGCGCTTTGCACAGTTACTTATTGGTGATGAAAGCCTTGCGCTTTGCACACTTAGTTATTGGTGTTGAAAGCCTTGCGCTTTGCACAGTTACTTATTGGTGATGAAAGCCTTGCGCATTGCACACTTAGTTATTGGTGTTGAAAGCCTTGCGCTTTGCACAGTCATTTATTGGTGTTGAAAGCCTTGCGCTTTGCACAGTTATTTATTGGTGTTGAAAGCCTTGCGCTTTGCACAGTCTTTTATTGGTGTTGAAAGCCTTGCGCTTTGCACAATTATTTATTGATGTTGAAAATCTTGCGCTTTGCACAATTGTTGATTAATGTTGAAAGCCGTGCGCTTTGCATTTTGAGTTTGCAGATCGCTTGTAAATGATGCCGGAGGGAACCGAGTCGACTACTGGCAACTTGGTTAATGTGGAGGCAGATCAAAATTGAGGCGAGCTTCGAGAACGAAGCTTTTGTCAGAATTGGCCGTGTTAGCGTTCGAAAATATTTTTGTTCTTTCTTCTCTTTCTTTCGCATAAGCTGTTATGATTACGTAAGTTTGTTAAATGTTTAGTCTGCTTGGCTAGGGCCAGACCTATGCGTAAGTATCAGATTTCTGTATTATTTGTTTACATTGAGAAAAGGGAATGCGAAGGGAGATAGAATCATCCGTTGTCGCAACAGTCAGGTACAAACCTTGACTAGCGCGCCTGCGGTAGAACGATTTATAAGTGATGTATTTAAAAAGAGTATGTGTATTTTCAATAAAGGGGTTTAATAAAGTTTGTGCATTTTTAAACAATTGTTTTACGTGACTTATTTCTAACAATACATATATAAGATTTTTCTCGATCTGATCAGTTTACTGAGTAACACTCGCCAATACTGGCGGTATATATTGTCGCAATACCGACAAGTTACCCTAGGTGCGCACAAACCGCGCATCCAATACTCTATTTCTGGTATAGTTTATTTACGATAAAATTCCCGATACGGGGGTGATTTTTTTACGCTCTCCGAAAACCACGTCACATCCCTTATTCATAATTGCGTCCCAGAAAATATATTTTATATGTTTCCTGCGTACGAGTTCAAATTGAAATCGATACCGGGGGTAGGAAACGTGATCTGGTGACTAACAAGGCGCTGTAAGGATACCGCGCCACTGCATCCAGTTAGCCGTTGAAACGTCAACCGATAATTTATTTGGCAGAATTTATTTCTCCGCATCCTACAACCGCCGGGAGAGTAAATGGGACTCGGGATATAATTAAAAAAAAAAAAAAATTGAGGTGCAGACGAAAGCCGACTCGCACTCAAAGCATCGGGCGACCAATTAATCCATTCTCGGAATAGATTTGAGGAATGGAAGAAAGCGAGGACGATTGAATTAAGCTGTCGCACGTCAATTTGCAAGGGTTTGAGGCGGTCGTTGGAAATTGATCGAACGGAGAAGAGAAAGACGTCTTTTTCCGATGCGACGAGGTACCAATTATCCTGGGAAGTGGCCCCTGGAGTCTCGCTTGTAGCTCCGCGAATCCTATATTCGCCTATTTACTGATCGAATCGAGTTTATTGCTTCCTCTGACTCTGCGACAAGGCGAAAACTTGCCTCTCGAACAGGAGAAAAGTGAAAATTTTACGATCCGTGGTATACTGCGTGACACCATCGCACGAGCAGTTCCTTAGGAAAGGACGGTGTGCGTTATTATGGAGAATTGTCCCTGTGGGGTGTTAAATGTGAGTTGCCAAACTGTTGTAAAGTGTTTTGAGGAATACGTTAACCTGATTAACTGGGGCAGATTGGTAAGTTTTGTTGCCATAAAATCCACGTCAATACTTCAAGTCTGTATCGTCCGGTTTAAAAAAGAAGTGCCATATTTTTCAGTTAATAGTTGCAGTATTACAGATGTAATAGGTCAAAGGCATTAACCTATATATTTTTTTTATTTATGGATATAAGATTTTACATTAAGAAATCCCATTTCAAATTTTGCCGCATTTTATACTTGTTGAATAGCAAGCCTTGAATCTTTGATGTTTATAAGTAAAAAGATGTAACAACAATGTCTGGGAACAGAAATTCATTATAGAGACAATTAAATTTTTGAAAATTTGTGGTGTTTTGGTCGGGATAAATCACCATTGCAAAGGTAATTGCAAAATTTGAGCAAAATCACCAAGTTACTGATGTAAAATTGCCATTTCAAACCTGCTGAAACAGAAAATCCCATTGTCCATTGCAAGAGCAATTAAGGATCTTACAAACCAGTCTTCAATGCATTCTGCATGAAGATCTTATCCTACATGCTTAATTGCAGTTGACATAGGAATTGAATTTCATTTACTGAGTGCTCGAAATGCAGGCAGGTAATCCTCACTTTTTTAGAAAAAGCATTTTTAATGACGAAGTGGGTTCTTCAGTAGACAGAACTGTCGCAACTAAGATTCCGAAAATCCAAGAACAATAGTTGAGGAACCTCTTTATCCACAACGAGCTACTGTTTCTATGGTTATTCGATCGGTGGGGTTACCGGATCTTGCTTTTTTGAGAATCATGATAGTACTCTTATATACTGTAACAGTCCCTCTCGAGTAACAGTTTCTTAACTTGATTTTTAAAGCTATTTGTTGATAGTTGCTTTATATCGTCAGGTAAATGGTTATATAGTTTTATACTTCAATAGCCAATTGATTTTTGTGAACTGCCAATCGATAGTAAGGTATTCTTATGTTGTTCTTACTACGTCTATGGTATTGGTGGTTGCAACTGTTTAGGAGAAATAAATCTTGGTTGTTGTATACGTATATGACGACATTGACGATGTAAATAGAATATAAAGTAAGTATACTGTCACTTTTAAAGTAGCCTCTGCACGATTGATTGTATTCTAAGCTGCATAAAAATTGGGCCTTTTTTCATTGACGGTAATTTAAACGGAAATAGATACCTACAGTTACTTGAAAATAATATTATTCCGGCAATACGGGAGCGATTTAATATAAATGAAGTTTGGTTTCAGCAAGATGGTTGCCCAGCACACAATACACGCATTGTAACAAACTTTATAAACGCGGTTTTTGAAAACAGATGGATCGGTAACTCGGGCCCTATTAAATGGCCAGCGCGGTCCCCTGATCTAACTCCAATCGATTTCTTTTTATGGCCCTTTTTACATAATACAATATACGGATACGGTGATCAACGGCCATCAAACCTAGAGGAACTGCGCGCGAGAATTATTGAAATCAGTAATACTGTCACAGCAGATATGTTAACAAATGTTCGTCGGAATTTTTATGATCGGTTGGTTTACTGTTCTTATCAAGAGGGAGATTTATTTCAACACTTAATAAATTAATTTACTTCAAATTTTATTATTGTTTAAGAATAATATTCTCTTTTAGCTAATTGCAGGTTTATTGCAATGTTGAATACAATTCTGTTTTAAGAATTAAATATTTTATTTTCCATTATTTTATTATAGTTGCGTTTTTAGATCTTATAGGTACTTGTTGAACAATATTATTTTAGTTTTTATTTTCAAGTTTAGGAGTTCTGATTGTTTATTTTTGATTTTTTATGTTGTTTATGAGGCTGTGATGAATTACTTCACTGACATGTTATCAGTGATTATTTGATGCTTCAAACAACTAAATATATTTACTTATATCGGAAACACACTACCCCTAACAGTGCTTTTTATTTTGCAGGAATAGTATTTTCTACCACATGTAATGTTATTAATCACCTGTGCTATAACATAGAACTCTAAAAGACTTTGATTTGCCTATATGCCCCAATACATTTATACGTGTAACTTGTAATACGTCCGCTATCGTTTGTAAATGCCATCCGCGTGCCGCTAAGTAGGCGTGGCAATTCAAGGTGGCACGCCCATTTATAGTCGACCAGTAGTTACTAATACATGCATCGTGCTATGAACGGTTGCCACACTGTATATAAGACTAGCCGATTCGCACTCCACCAGGTACGCTTAGATCAATGCTGTATTTCGACGACCGTTCGTTTTCCAACTTAACAACTATTCTCCGATATTGCAAGAAAGACAACAACCAATCCAATGAGAGTTCTCTAAATCCCAATGAGCAAAGCTTCCGCGATAAAATCTCCGCATCCACGCAGTGAAAAGCACGCGTCAGGGGAAAAAAGATACCAACTAACAAACCAAGTATTCACTGTCAATTTGTAATAAATACAAATACAAGTTTCTTTTTAGCACAGATGCCGAAGTCAAGGATCGTAACTCCACTGTTAAAATGTTGTACAATTTAGGCGCCACGACATTCACACAAGCACGACCGTATTTGTTAAGACTTATATAGGGATCTAATTTGATTTGTTTTTGAGATAGTTTGATTCTTGCAGAACAGTTACATTTGCAACCCTTAAAAAAAACGTTAGTATCTCAAATGTGCTTCCCATTTTCTTCAATCCAAATGGCATACTTATGGACTGAAGGTAAATGCATCAAGATGGCACTTAAAAATTATTTTATCTTATACAGGGAGTGCATGAAAATTTGCAAACTTAACAAAAAAAATTTTTTAATGTAACAACTACCCAGAGTTGACGTTCCTACACGCTCACCTTATTTTCTCAATGAGCTGAGAGGCTCTGGTAATTCCGCGCCCGCTTAGCTACATACCGTGCCAGTCGCTGGGTTGGCACGATGTAGTTATCGCTTAGCTACAGATCGATAGTATATATATATATATATATATATATAAATAGTGTCCTCATGTAAGCTTTTGCAGAATAAAAATGTTGGTTCATCATCCAGAAAGTATTAGAACACAACACTGTCATGGAAATCCTATATATATCAGGAACAAATTAATATGCATCACATCGTTCCCACGTTTCTACCTGCTCACGGCATTTTTTCATCTAAATCCCCACCCTTTAATTGACGCGCACGGCGTAACGTTGACAAGGCGACATGCATCAACGTACGTCCATCACCTTCTAAATCCGCCAAATCGAATAATCGAGTCGGCTGCCGGCAAAAAAAAAACTTCGCTAAAACATTCCAAATGCGTACGGAAAATCCGACAGGGCATCTATACGAATTGTCGAATGTCACCGTTGACGACCTCTAGCGGTCAGCGGAAGTCAGGGTTCGCGCAGAGTTAAATTTGAATCGTGTAGGGAATCAGGGACAGATTGCATTAAAAAACGAGGAATGTACTAGCGTTACTGTGGGGTACGTCTAAACTTTAGTGTGCGTTTTTTTTCAAATCAAGATGTCACATCTGACAGCGCGTGATGGTTAACATAGTTATGAAACCCAGTTTTGGTGATTAATCTTACGGATTTGGCTGTGCATTTCTATTGTTTTATAGCATAGTTCAAATGGAAGAAAATGCTGACTGACATAGAGTAAATATTGATTGGAAAGTTAATGTTGTAATATGTAATTATAATTAATTATATGTTATTAGACGAAAATTTGAACAGTGACAAGTTTTAATATGCTTTCTCCATCCCTACAGGAGAATATTTGAAAGCTTGGGGATTTAATACTTAAATATTTAGTGCAATTAATATACAGTAACTAACACCAGCAAAGCAAATACTAACTCCAAATAATGCTTTTTATTTACCAGAAAAGTTTCTCAGTGTAATAATTACCTATTTACTAAATGTAAGCATACCTTCCTACCAAATCACTCAATAAATACTGCTTTGCGTGAATTTGACAGAAAAAAAGTCAGATCTCTTGTAAAGTTGATACCAATTTGCTATGTCCTGCTATGTCTTATGACTTGTCGAGAGCATTTGCTAATGTCGACCATAACATCCTAATCAAGAAGTTACATAACCATGGAATCAGAGGTATTTCTCTATTTTTAAGACAACTAAAAATCCTGTTTAAAGTGGGAAGGTGCTTGTCAACACCCTGTATAACCGGAAGCCTTAAAGACTTGTATAGGGTCACCAGGGATATTATTGTAGTAGATAAGGGTGTAAGAGCGAGTATCGCATTCAATAATGGAAAACACAGATGCCAACTTAACGCGTTAACTTGAGCCAATTATACGAACTAAAACTACGCACTCGGCTAATGCAAAACTATAATAAATAACACTACAAACCGCCGTGGGTATTATCCTAATGCATATCACGTGTAAAATTGCCGTAGAAGAGCTCTAAGATCCGCGCGTCCCTTGTTCGTGCTCTCCGCACACGAACGTGCCACTAAAACTACCTACTACCGCCATCCATCTGTAATAAAATTCCCCGTAGCGCGCACGATTCTGGGTTTTAATGTTGAGCGGCTGTGGTGGCGTCCAGGACCTTCCCATTAAGCAAATGCGTTTTATTTATCCTGTGTCACTGTTGCGGGTGTCCGGGTCAGGAGGTTAAGTGAGCGGATGTAAGTTGTTTTGGGTTTCCTCCTATGCCGGTCGTCTTGGGCGGGTACTGGCCCGCGAAGTGGGAATTTACTGCCGGCAAATGGGGATAATTTATGTAACGGTGACACAGAATTAATCGGGGACCAGCCACGAATACCGCAGAACGGTCACAAGTGCCCTCCAACAGCGTAGGTGTACTAACAGATATGGATTGAAAATGGGACGTTTCTGTATAATGCTGTGGGTTTCAACCAGGTATCACAATTTCCAAAGATATGCTAGAACTGTAGATTTCGATGTAAGGTTTCGTTACTTTTCCTTACTTGTACCTAATCATTACTTTCGTTGTTTGTATTCCTCGTCTTACAAATAAAATTGAGGCATTACGAACTGAACTGTTGCTACTAGATATAGATGTAGGACTTCCCTACGACAGAAAGAAGTATACCTGATAGATAGATACCTGCCCATACATTTAGCTTATGTGGATACTGCGTTCGCGTTGGTATATTTAAATGTAGATTTTTACGCGACCAGTAACGACAAACTGCGCGGTTATGATACCCGTATAGGTAAAATGTTTTTTCATCTGTGAACAATACGTTGTTAAAAAAAAATTGGTTATCGTGATATTTATTTATCATTCTTTCGCAAAATTCCATTCGGCGATAATAATCATCGGGAAGAAGTACTTCTGAACTTGTAAATTTGTATGAACGATATTTATTAGTACGTAAAAGCTTATGAACCGTTGTTTTAGAGATACCTAATTCGCGAGCAATTTGTCGAGATGACATAGTGGGATTTACTTCAACTAAAGCACATACTCGAATTTCTATATCGCTTACATTCTTATCCGGAACAACTTTATTTTTATTATTTACTAAAGAAAATGTAGTTTCAAATCGATTAACGGTCCTACGAATGGTGCTTGCATTGGGAATTTGACTTTCGGGGAAACTAGCTGCAAATAAATCCCGAGTTACTTCCGCGGAATTACCACCATAAAAGTGTTTAATCATGAAGAGTTTTTGCTCAGGCGTATAGTACTCCATTTTTAAAATAACCGTTATCTACCTACCAACAACGCGTTTTATTAAATAGTACGAGCGAGTAGTTCTCCCGACGAAATATAAAATGCATCTGACACGCACGTGTGCGAGCGACGGCTCATGCGCCTGTGCGGCGACAGCGTAGAAATGTGGATTTCTTGGCAAATACCAGTGCATCATAGCAATACGCTAATGTAATCCAGTCGAATATTCCGTATACTTCTAATGCACGGATACCTCTGTGTATCTCGCTTACACTACAGGATCGCTATAATGCGGACGCAGGCGAACAATTGGTATATATATACAGGGCCAGTTTATTAAACGGCAACGTTCATTTACTAGGATAACTGTTAGCTAAGCAAAAATTTTGATAATTGAAATATATATTGTAAAAGCTTCACAATTTAAAAATATTTTTACGTACATCGAGTGATCGGTAAGCTTGTCAGGAATAATAAGATAACTCTGTTAAACAGAAAAGCCCATATATAATCAGCTTATTATATTCCACATTAAGTTCCGAATATCTTTTGTTAGAAGGACTGAATTTTCCGCGTATTCTCGATTTTCTTTAAACAATGGCGGAATCGCATATACCGATTTGTCTGATTTTTTCCAAACGGTTTAAGTTTGAGCAATCGGCTTCTGTATTATTACAGTATAAGAATCTCTACATCTCAAGACGACATAAGCATTTATAATTTTTATACTCTGTGATCGGAAACTCTAGTTGTATTCATAGTAGCTGTGAAAAAGGCCATTTATAAATTTTAACAATTAGTAAATGTACTTCGTATCATTATTCTTACATTATTTGCTCTTTTTCGCTTATTTCCCTCACTTTTTGATTTTATTATGGTTATATCTGTCACTATCACCCTAGGCACCCTGTATATATTTTTCATTATTATGTTAAAAGGTAAAATTCCTATATTATTTTTCAAAGTTTATTTAGTATTATTACTGATAAATAAATATTTTGATCGAATGCGTTATAGTTTAAATTAAAGCATTTATATGAAATGCGATATGCATAGTATCTATGACTGACACTTTACAACTTTTTAATCAAACATCGCACATCAGGCATTAATAGTTATTGCTATATTAAATAAAATGAATCATAGTATATATTTCAGCTAAACAATAGCCCATCCTTTACATGGTTTTATTACCTAAATATTTGCTTTAGGATTCCAGCAAATATAATTTAAAATAGGGCTCTGTGGCCTCACATCTGTGTGACCAGCGGACCGCAAAACGTGCACCGAACCGTTACAATTTATTTAACAAAAAACTCACCCATCCTGCGAGCATAAAGTATTCAATTTATATTTTTGTATATGTGTATGTATATTCCTGCATTTCCCATTAGATTTTAATTTAGTTATTTTGTTCGCTGAAAAGGTACCGACGTGTCATATTATCAATACTATCGTATTATCACCCTAGTAGTTTTACAAATTTCGAATATAAAATAATATTTTACGTCCTGAATAATTCTGAAACGGTATCATCACTAGAATTGGTGGGTTCTCTCTCGGGTATATATTCCAACTTCAATGATAATTATGTTGAGAATTCACTGAAATACCAGCTGGTTTTACTAATTGTTTTTGTCTGCGGGCGTGGCTTATAAATGTCACTGCTATTCAACCCACATACTAGAAGGCGTTTCGATGGAATGCAGTGTTAAATGTAGTAAGCGCTAAAGCATCCGTCTTATCAGGCCGTAACAGTAGTTTGTGAGCATTTTATCGTGATGGCAGCATATTGACTGAAGCGTTCTGAGGGAGAACAGCAACTGGTGTTTGCGAGGTAAAACAAGCAATTCACTGGAGCGCAATGCAGGCTACGAGAGGAACCATTTATTTAATGAAAAGTTAGTTTCCAGCGACTGCTAGTCTCGTCTCAAATGGATGAAGAAGGCTTCTTTCGTTTTATAAAAGCTGGTAGCTGAAGAAAAATTATTTCAGTTAGGACGTTCAAACGAGTGAAAGCGTTGCGCGTAAGTTTATTCCTCATTTGAGAGTTATCTCGCAGATAGGCAGCAATCCGTTCGCGTGGATTCCTGCGTATCTGATCCTTTGTATATTGGTCAGGGTGTTCCCCAAGGGTCTATTTTGGGTCCGCTGATTTTTTCTATTTATTCCTCTCAATTGATGAAGGATGTGAAATCTTGCTCTCATCATGCGTATGCCGATGATATACAGCTATATTTATCATTTCCGTCCACGGGGTGGAGATCGGGGGTAGAGAATGTCAATGCTGACTTGGATTCACTTTTTAATAATGCTCTGCAATACAACTTACATATAAATCCCGCTAAATCTATGGTCTTGTTGTTTGGTTGTCCTGCAATTTGTGATCGTTTGAAAGATATAATTGATATTAAAATTAATAATTCTAGTTTACCTGTTGTTGATTCAGCAAAAAATTTGGGTCTTGTTTTGGACAATACTTTCAGATATAGGGATCAGGTGGGCAGGTACATTAAATGCGCATATTTAAACTTGAGAAAGCTTTACCCTTATAAATGGGTTCTCAACTGTGAAACAAAGGCGAAATTATGTGAAGCGTTTGTTCTATCGCATTTCACCTATTGCGCTTCCGTGTATCATCCTGCAATCGACTCTTTATCGGCTGCACGGATTCAAAAAGTTCAAAACTCTTGTATCAGATTTATATTCGGTATTCGGAAGTTTGACCATGTTTCCCATAAGTTGAGGGATTTGGGGTGGTTGAACATGGCTTTTAAGCGTGAGGTACAGACATTAACTCTGTATCATAAAATTTTACTGCATAAATCCCCACCTTATTTGTATAACAAAATTCGTTTTAGATCTGACATACATAATATTACCACTAGGTTTCGCAGTTTAATTTCTCCCCCCTCATTTAGAACTGCGCAGTTTACACGATCTTTTTCCTATAATATATATACTAAATATAATGCAATTGAAAACTCCTGGAAGGAATTATCAGTTTCGGCGTTTCGTTTTAAACTGCGAAAGCATTATTGTGGTTGACAGTCGGTCTCTCTGTCTTTTTTTTTCTTTTTCTTTAGCTTATATGCCTTTGTTGGTGTGTGCTGATTTGATTTGTTGTTATTATTAATATATTACTTAATTTTTAATAATGATAATTCACATATTGGTTTCTTTATGATCACTTTTTTTCTCTGTCGAAGAATGTTATATTAATTGTCACGTTATGCGACTCTAGTTTTGTATTAATTTTAAGCATTAAATGCATAATTTAATTTTAGTTCAAGTAGGTTAGTAAGCAGATTTTATCTGAGTCTCACCTACAGATTGCACTAATGTAGAATGATATAACTGTTTGTTTTTGTAAACGTATTTTGTGCAATAAAGACCTGTATTATTATTATTTAAAATATACAGGGTATATCAATTAAAACGAGCCACCTCAAATGACTCTTGACCTGCTGTGTTTTACACAGGGTTTCCCATTAGTATGTCAAAGTCCAATATAGTCTTTAAAAAATAAAACTGAAGGAATTTATTTCATGAAAAATGGTACAGGAACCAAAAACGCACATTTTAAAAATAATTTGAAGTATACACCCTGTATACTGCCCTAAAGCGGGGCACATTAAACAATTTTTTTTTTAAACGAAATGCCCTGTATATCTTTTGTGTTTTCTTATCCGCTGTAAATTGTGTTTTCAACGATCCCTGGGTTTTTGGTTTTGAGTGACGCATTGCTGAGTTATTAACGAAAATTAAAAAAAAAATGGTCGTGACAAGGTTTACCATACTAATTCCCTGCGACAATATTACGATTAGCTAAGCCAAATTATTTTGTAAGTATGCAGCCAAGGGATGTATTGAACGTACAAAATGATTAAACATGAATTTTATTATACAGGATATTTGTTACGATGCAGTCAATTTGGCCATTGTCAAAGAGCGTTTCCTGAATTGTTTTCAAATGGAACATAGCGTATATTATTAAATTTTTGAAATGGCTCGTTAATTGCGCTTAATTTTTGTTAATAATGTCCTACACCCAAACCCAATAATTTCAAAGTTATTTTCAATTTTTTATTACAGACCACTAATTATTTGTTTTCGATTCGATCTAGTGTACCTACCTCTGGGGCGAACGCTTTGACAAACAAAAAAAAAGGTGGCAAATGTGTCAAATCTTAATTATTGCTGTTACTTAGGCATTAGTGATTTTTTAAGTTTCTGCCTTTAATATTGTCATCGTATTATTTATTAATTGCACTAGTTTGTCGTGGTTTTCTTGCACATTTGTTATTTGTCACATATTATTATTACGATTTTTAGTTAAGTCAATATGCAGTTTGAAAGAAACGAACTCGTTGACATGATTTTTATTATGGGATCTGCCCAAAAAAATTGTTTATTAACTCAGCGAATTTATGCGCAAACATATCCTGACAGAAGACAACCTTCAGTTACAAGTTTGGAAAGACTTAAGGAAAGATTCATTAGAACAGGAAATGTGAGTTATGAAAAGTGTGAAAGGAGAAAGATGACAAGTGACGAGGTAAATTGAATGTCTTGTTATCAGTAATTGAGAAGCTCTCTACTAGTTCGGCTAAAATAGCAAGAGAAACTAATGTACCACGATCTACTGTTAGCAAGATTTTAAAAAATCATAAATATCATGACTCCAGTATATCTATTCACCAAGAACTGTTGGCGCCTGATTTAGATACTAGAAGGACATTTTGCGAATGGGGATTAGAAGCTGAAAGGGTAACACCTAACTTCTTTCAAAAAGTATTGTTTACTGACGAATCCACCTTTACTCAGAGTGTAACCCAAACCGTCATAATCTTCATACTGATGCAACAGAGAACCCAAGAATATTAAGAGCGGTTGATAAGCAGAGGCGATGGACTGTAAATGTTTGGGGTGATAATATGGGTAATTTTAAAATTGGACCACATTTCTTTAATGGACATCTGATTGGTGCACAATATTTGAATTTCTTGCAGTATGTCTTGCCTCAGCTTCTACAAAACGTTCTTCCAGTTCTAAGGGAAAATATGTGGTTCCAGCACGACGGTGCTGCAGCACATTTTGCACTAGATGTCCGACAACATTTCAATCAAGTATTCGAAGATAGATGGATCGGCCGCGGTGGTCCTATTAGTTTAGTAGATTTAACGAAACTTGATTTTTTCTATGGGGATACATAAAAGATATTGTATACCCGACACCTCAAACTACAGCCGACGATATGAGGCAACGTATAATACATGCTTTTGAAACAGTTTCCATTGAGATGTTACAACACGTAAATAGGTCCTTTCTGTTAAGGTTGCAAATGTGTTCTAATCAAAATGGAGGTCACTTTGAGAATTTATTGTAAATATTACCATTAAGGAAATTACAGTTTGATACTTTTTGTCGTTGTTTTTGTTTGTCAACGCGTTTAAATTCAACAATAACTCATATCTCTTCCACTCGTCCACCCATGTGGAAAAAATCCCAAATCCCGCCACGTGTTCAAATAAAACCAGTGACTCCTTAGTGACCGAGACCTAACGTTCGATTAAGGCATCAACCGCAGCAGAAGGTGAACGCGTTAGTTTCTCCAACACTCTTTTCCCCTCCTTTTTTTTTCCTTTTTCTTTCGTCTCTTATCCTTCGCTTATCGCCCGCGGATATCGCGTACCGAAGTGTATATCCTCGTCTGGAAGTTCTGCGCCGAATTCCGTTACCGTGGCCGCTGCCTGGCGTTCCTTTTTCAATTCACCGGCGCGCTGCAACTTATTACAACTTTCAAACTCATAAATCCTGGTGGCCTTTCCCAACTTTCCGGCCCGCCGGCGTATGGTTGCTGTCATCGTTAGTAGTTGCGCCATCTGCGCATCGCTTCGACAAGCCTCCACTTCCGGCAAATATAAGTTCAAGGCAAAAAAAAAATATAGGAATCGGGGAACGCTCCTGTTACCTGTAACGCAATTCGAAACTTAAATAGCATCAGGAACCACCACACTAGTAATTTTCAAAATTTCCCGACAGATGCCGCTCACTACACTTTGGAAACTTCATCGGAGCCATTCCAAATCTGCTGTATGTCCCTATAGCGCTCTCTGTTTCTCGTCTACTCGCATGTTAACGGTATATATTTTAATGAGGATGCGGTCCACGCCGAAACAATGTTATTGTGTTGACAGTTTTTGCCGGAAGCGACCGAAACGACCCTTCCGGGTCGTAGTAAGTGTTGTTTTATTATCCTTGGGGATCGGGCCTCGTGTAAATCGCGTAATTTAATGTTTTTAGTGAGGTCGACGCCACGGAAAATCTGCTTACTTAGGGTTACTTACCCTCGTAGGGGGGCGGGCGCGCAAAAAGCCGGTCGTATTTGAGATCGTCACTGTGTAGTAATCAGCGCCATCTGTTGACCGGTAATTTCAAGCGATTTACGAGGAAATCGGAGTAAATCACCGTTAAAGAATCGGTTAATTAGTCTGGGCCTCTGCGTTTTATTAACCCTTTGTGCACACAGAAAGAAGTTTAGCAAATTGTATTGTATATTCTTTGACATAGTGTTACACCCAGAAGAAAACCTCTTTATAACTTGATTTTTTGGCAATTTGCAAGAAATTTTATTGACATTTAATCCGATTTTGTGGGAAAAAAAGTGTTATATATAACCCAGTTAAAGTTACAATGTGAAATTCTTTAAAAAATTGTTTACAAGTATGAGTGATATTAACGTCAAGATCGTTTACGTAAATAATAGATAATAACGGCCCTAAAATAGAACCTTGCGGTACACCGCAATCAATGGGCACTACAGCAGATTTATTTCCAACAACCTCAACATATTGACCCCTAATTCTCTAGATATGCTTCCAGGAGACTGTGTCTATTACCCCGTATCCCATAGTAGTGGAGTTTATCTAACAATAATCTGTGGTCAACGGTATCAAACGCATTTCCCCTAGTACCAAACGAAGGCAGTTTACCCAACAAAGCTTGATGATTGACGCATTGACCCTGCTGAGATCACACATGATCGCAACGGGGCACTCACTTGGCTCAATGAACCTCAATATGTCATATGGAATTTTGCTACGGGGTCATAGCTATCCTAGTCTTAGAATTTTTAGGTTACAAAGAAAAGCCTTGCGTATCCTAAGTAATTTATTCTTGCGTGCTGATTGTCGAGAAGCATTTACTAAATTAAAAATTTGAACTTTTCCATGCCAGTTTATTGTTGAATATCTTATGTACGTTAAAAAAAATATAAATTGCTACTCTACTAATGCCGCATTTCACGGGTATAACACAAGAAATAAAAATGATTTAAGGATCAAATATACCCCTCTCAGTTCAGCGCAAATGTCTTACCATCAAGGCATAAAATTTTACAATGTTCTCCCACAAAATGTTAAAGATCTAAGCAGGAAGTCTTTGAATGTTCCATAAAAAAATCATAATTCATCAAGCTTTTTATACAAGCGAGGAATATTTTCTGTACTTTAAGTAGGTGCACTCCCGCATTTGGTGCTCACTCTGATTTTATATTTATCAGTGTGTGTTCCTTTGTGTTGCTGTTTTTTTATTGTTGACTTGTGTAAGTACTTACTGTATAGTAACATCAAGAAATAAATTGTATTGTATTGTATGTTGTGCTTCTTGACGTGTGTAAATACATTTACTGTATATTAGCACCAATAAATTATTTATTTATTCATATTAAAAGTATGTCTAAGGTTTATACAGACTAGTTAAAATTGCCAAAAATTTCTCAAAAAATATATGGGTGTCACCACAGGAGGAACGATAACAGTTTAAAGTTATGACAGGATAATTGTTAAAATAATATCTGGCGGCATAAATTTCAATATGACAGTAGGAGGACAGATCAACATTAACAAGTTGAGGATTTGTGATAATTGAGTGAACAATTAAAAAAAATATTGATTGGGTAAAATGTAAAGTTTTACTACTATTGTAAGAATAAAGTAAACGGAAAATATTTACAAGAAAATAAAACGCTATGAGTATTATATAAATCCTACTGACTGCGCCAGTAAGTAATTATATTACGCCTGGAAATTTATTTCAGTAAATCGTTCATGTGCTGTCTGCTCAACTGAAAGTATACACAAAACCCCCTCTTGAAACACAAACAAAAGATAAGAACCCCTCTATTTGACCGGCCTCTCCACAAAATTTGACTTAGAAATCGTTTAAATTCGCCGCATAAGTTAGGATTTGCTCCGATCCCCGGTTTTCCGTCTCGCCCTTCACAATTTAGGATACAACACGGCTACACATAAAGCGGAAATAAGGAGATACACCCTTCCGACCACGTACCAACATAAACTTTTATACACATTAATTTTTATCAGGCCGTTTACGAGATACAATGAAAAGTTACCGGGTTTAACTCGTGGGCCGCCCAGTGCGCCGCCGTAGTTCTATGTATTGCGATTCGACTGCGTAATTGGGAGTTAATATCGTTAGTTCCCGGGACTGCACAATACATCATCAGCGGCGTATAAAAGCGAGACCTTCTCGCACCCGCACGGACCTGGCCGAGTTTATTATTATTGCGTTGGCAGTGTTGATCGTTGCTGTTGATACAGGGCAGGGTAGTTAATTATGACTTGGTTGCCGGGACTGAAACATTAACATTTTGTTCGCACGTTAGTGTTCGCTATCACGTAACTACATGGGAATAAAATACGCCCGCGATGTTACATTGCATGCGGAAAAAACGTGTTCAATACATTAGATTGCGTTAACAGCTGCTGGGTTAAATACCGAAGCACAACATAACAGCGAAAATGTGACTGAATTCCTCATTAAGTGGTGTAACGGTTAAACCAGGCTGTGGATGTTCTATGAGCTCCAAGTTTACATTTTGCAGTAAAACGTATATGAAAGCAATCAGGAATATTATTATGTAAGAGAGCGCATGCTTGCGCTGTCATTTCAATTAAAGCAAGTCATTATTCTTTGTTTAATTCTACACAAAAAATAACAACTTAATATAAATTGCTATAATTATCGATACGAATTCAACTTAAGTACATGTCTATTACTTGCTTATGCTCAACAGCAATGTCAACATCTCTATGATTTACCACTAATTTCGTGTTTTTGCATCACATCTGTGGCAGTTAATTTAAGTGTTTAGGTATTCGTTTTTATGATTTTACAACAGTTTTTATAGATACTTTTCCTACATCTATTAAATTTTTATGTATGTTCACGTTTCTGAGACGTCAGTTTTTTACGCACTGAAAAAAATATTGCAATGAATGACAATAAACATTAAAAAAAAACACACATACATATGTGCATATACCTGAATCAAATTTATTTCAGTAATAAATTATTTGAATAACGACTAATTTGGTGAAACAGTTATTCCAGTAACGGTTTATTCAAACAACCTTTCTTTCAAGTAATTCTTATACAAATGATATCCGATTACTTCATTCGACAATAACCTAATACTGAATAAAGATTAATTGATAGGAATTTCATTCAAATAATTATTTGAATAAAAAATTATTCAATGACGCCCAACACTGCTATTAAGCATATTTATATATTTGTAAGGTAATCGAGTAAAATTATAGCACTAGCAGATAGTAGACACAATGGTAGTGACCAGTATAGCTTGCGACATTTTAAATATACAAAGAAATTGAGTTGCATGATGCCTTGAAAGACATGATTGTAAATGCTCAACACGACATATTTTCTTTTGAATATGTACCCAAGATTCAAGTTATGAACGATTAAACTGCTTTTAGCGTTAGGATTGTCATAACTCCTTCAGAATCGAGTTTTGTCAACTTACACCCAGGTAAAGAAAACTTACTAAATCAATACATATAATTTTAGAAAAATTCGTTGTTTTCAACGGTTAAAGGAGTTTTACGTCTTGGTTTCTACATAAATCTTTCGCATTTTTACACAGGCGATTTCATTCCACCGTCAATCACCTCTCAAGTCAACGATAACACATAAAATCCGCTCCGACCAGGAGAAAATGAATCGAATTTTATTGTCCGGCTCAACCGACGAAGACTTATGATGGAAGCGTTGCTTTTGCCGTAAACCCAGTTTCGTTCAGTTTACGACAATATCCGCAGGAGAAATTGCTGGTCATTCTGAGGGTGGATTTATGAATTAATCGATTGTCGATATTGCCACAAATCGGACTTCCAAATTTAACCGGGGATAATTATATATACGCATATATATAATTACGTGATATACAGATAAACACAAAGCACTACGATATTAAGCAGCAACGTGATTGGTTTACAGCGACAAGAGGAGAAGGTAGGGCGAGCGCAGTTAAAGGTTAAAGCCATGTCATGGTTTTAGCAGTGAAGGTAAAGACAATCATTCCGCGTTTTCAAGAAAACGTTTTGCATGTTTTCGTCTGATTTTTGTTACGAACTTTTTATCAATCTATCATACTTCGTATACTTAAAAAATTTAGTATACAAATGGCAAAATTAAAAGTAAATACTAAAACAAAAACGCAAATTCTTGACTCACAATAATTGAGTTAAACAACAATTAAAAACGCGTCTCGAACAAAATATGTTACGTCAGAAATTTAAAGGAATTGAATTCGGCAAAATATTTGTTGTTGAATAATATAAAATTAAAACACTTTTAAAATAAAAGTAAAAACGGAAAAACTTGATTCTGAATTAAGTTAAATAAAATTCATAATTCTTGATAATTTATAAATAAACATAAAAACAAACTCTTCTTAAATCAAATAAATTCGAATTCTCAAACATCCATGAAAACGAGAACCTGAAGAAACCTAAATAAAATTCCTATATCAAATGTTCGAACCGTCTTCCTTCTACTTCCAATAAACAATAAGCTACGTGGTTATAAAAAATTTTATGGGTACTGTGTATGACCAGTGTAATTCTCTATTATTACAATGATAAAATGATAAGTAAACTACATATCAAAGGTATCCATTTCTGAGAAATTGCGTTAGTTTCTCATTTTTTACTTTGTTACTAAATGCATGCAGTGTGCTTCATACTCTACATTTTTTGAGTTAAAACCACTAATAGAAATACCACAATTTTTGGTCAAATATATGTGATGTTCTTCCACTAATTTTTTTACCTGATCAGGAGTCAAGCCTGTAAAACAAAACATTCCAATTTGGTTAATAATGTGGTCCCAGTTTTTATTAGAACCTTCTTTCTTCAGATTATTCTTTAGTGCCGCTCTAGCACCTTTTATACGTTCTGCCATACCTTTAAATTCTTCTCCAGTCGTTTTTTAATACGGGATCTTCTAAAATTTTAGTGGCGATTCTGGGGCTGCTAACAGGTGGACTTGAATACTGACTTCTTACTATGATTTTCATTTGAGACATAACTTTCGCTGCTTGGTCTTTGCTCCATATCAATATATTTATGCAACCTACTCTTTCACCATACAGACCCATGTTTTTGGCCAAGCTCTGAGCTAACAAAACTTGATGGCCATCTTTTACAAATATTCTGACACTGTATGCGTCGTTATCTGCGTCACCAGAGGCAAATCCCTGGTAGGCCATGTCAAAAAATTGAAGAACTTTTTTCTTTTTACATAAGGCCGAAATCTCATCCCATTGCACATGCGAAGGGTCGACATCTGTGGGATTGTGAGCACAGGCATGGAATAAAATAACTGCTCTGGAACTTTCGAAATATCATTCATCATTCCATTGAAGTCTAGTCCAAGTGTTTTTGCGTCATAATATGTATGAGCTTTTACATCCAGGTAAGCAAATGAAACCATATGCCTATGATTTCCCCAAGTTGGCGTAGATACATAAACGGTTTTGGGACCGGGATAGAAACGCTTTAAGAATTCAAGACCTAGCTTTAAAGCACCACTGCCAGATAAGCTCTGAAGAGGAATCATCAGTCCATTTTTATCTGTTCGCAATCATCCTCGAATCCAAAAAAGCTAGCCAATTTGCAAAATTCCGGCATACCTTGCTGGGGCAAATACTCTTTATTTAAATCCATCCCTTGTATCATTTTCTCCCCTTTTTTGCCGCACAAGATGTCTATTTACTCTTGACAAATATCACCCCAACAGAAACACGTCTGTCTTTTTTGGTGGTCTGAGGAAGAATGACCGGTACCTCGTTTGTAATATAATAGTTATTCTCAAAGGAAACTGCGTTCGATTGCTTCACCAACCGAACAACAATGAGATGCCTCATAATTTACATCATGAATAACAATACAACAACGTATTGGTATATTTTTAATATATATTCAAATATATTCGGCAACCAACAATAAAACAGAAATATTAAGAAAGCTAATTTTTTTATATATTGATATGGTCCAGATAAAGAGAATTTAAAACTTCTTGTTTTTGAGACGAACATCTTTAAGATTCATCAGAGTATAAACATAATCCCAGGTAGAATTTTATTTACTGAACAGAAAACAAATCTTTATTCCTGGCCGGAAACGAAATGAAGAAAACGAACAAAAAGCTTTCTTATAATTTTCGCGGTAATTGCGAAACTGGGAAAAACTTTTACCCCACCCTAGAATCCGCCCCGTCATATACATAAACTTTTCTCTTTAGAGGCTAACTTCGAAATTACGTTATAAACAAGGAACGTCAAGCCGGCAGACGGGTGACAGAGATGGAGAGGGAAGAGACTTCTTACTGAATGTTTAATGTTGATGAAGTGGAAAAATTCCTCCGCAAAGTTTATAATAAAATAATTTCGCGCCATGTAACCAAGTCAAAACAAACTCTAAATCATTTTATATCACCGTTGAGGAAGAATGAAATTAAATTTTTCGTTTAGCGTTTATTTTTTTTTTCTCCCGGCTTTTAGGTGGAGATAATTCTTTTTCCCTTTGGTGTGTTCAAAAATAATTGAAGAAATATTAAAAAATTAATTACATTTTCTATTATTGCTATTCGTAAAGGCAGAATGAATTTAAGCAGCTGGTGTTTTTATGGTGCCTAGTATCAAGGAAATCAATTGAAGCAAAATTTAGTTAAAGATTTAATTTGTTATTTGGAAGATTTGGACGATAAAATAACAATGAATTTAAAATGTTTAAGTGAAGGAATATCAAACGCAAAATTTTGTGCATATACTTAACCTTCCGGAACACGCGTAAAAATTGGAACATTAGTATACGCGGCGGACTGCGGACTAGGAGTCCGCGCGCGTGTTCCGGAAGGTTAAGGATTCTTGCTAAATAATAAATTGTTTGCGGTTGAAAGGTGGGCACTAAAGGTCTTTAAGCATGAACAAATCTTTATAGACGCATTCAATGGCATTCTTTATAAAGAATTGTACATTTTCAATCACGTATTTTTAAGCATAAAATTAAATTAACTTAACTCTTTCAGAATTTAAATAAAAACATGTTTTACGAGTCAGCCCATGACTCAGAAGCAATGAAAAAAATCACAGCGTTGTTTTTGTCAAACGTGCGTGTATTAAAACGCTTTTTAAAATATTAGTTGATGGCATTGAGATGCTACTGAAACACAATAAGACATTAAGACAGGTCTTGGAGAAAATTGAGTATTTCAAACCATATTTAAAAAATATAGCATAGTCTCACAAATGGCGGATAAAGTATTTGCTTTTGAGGAGAAGCTAAGTATTTATCATGAAGGAATACCGAACAGACGGCTATAAAATTTTTCAACTGATGGTCCTCGACATCGAAGCAAACTGCTCTACAATTTCGAATTATATAACTGCACTGATGGACGAATTTAAAAAAGGATTCGAAAATCTAAGAAAAATAAAAAGTTTTTTGTTACTTGTAGAAAATCCATGGCATTTAGGAACAACTACAATTTCAGGGCTGGCTGCAATTTTAAATTGTTCGATAGTTCATCGATTTTAAAAACAACATCAACCTAGAAGCTCTATTTAAAAAAAGAGAAATATATCATTTTGAAGCTTGGTTCCCCAAAAGTATAAAAGCGTCCAAAAGAGTGCTCTTGACACTTGTGGGCGTTCTATTGTTATCGGGGTATCATTCACTTCCTTTTCGAAGTGTGTACTGGAAACATGATCGTGATGTACATTGCAATCTCGTTTCTGATGCAATACGTCGTAATAGATGGGACGAACTTGCCCGTTATATTCATTTAGCTGACAACAGCTCTAATGATGGAAGCGATCGTTTATACCAAATACGTCCAATTATGACTGAAATTTAGGCTATCCTACCCTTAACCGGTAAACTTCCTAGCCTATACTAAACTTTATTACATTACATACTCCCTAAATAACATAATAACCAACTACTTGTTGTTTGTTCCCAACAACATATTTACTTCAAGGTATATCCTGTCTCACTAAGCCCACTAAATTTCACACTCATAACAATACATCTTCATTAGAAATATCAGTCATGCCATATACTCTTGCTAACACAACCGCAGAACGTACAATATATCCTTTCACGGTGGCAATTTTCCTCCCGCTTGGCAAATTTATACCTGACGTACAGCTTATGCGTTCGTTACAGTTAGATCTTCTGCCTAAAAAGAAGGAAGAAAAATAATCTACGCTCTGACAAACTCGGAGAACGTTTCATAGTTCCGCGTCCTCCTCCACCATGTAAATTATTCCGGCGAACCGTTGGAGATAGTCTTTGAAGGGGAAATCTCTTCAGATGCGCAATCCAGGCTCCGTGATTTATGTAGGAAATCTGGCTCGCACGTGCGTACGCTTCCTTACGGTGTACCGAAGCTACGAGCTCCTGACAGGCCAGGGGAGCAGGCAATATGGACCTGAGTTGGTTCTGGTGAATTAGATTTGCGACCTTGGTTGGAGATTTCACATATCCGGGTGATCTTGAAATAAGGTTTATGAGATGGGTTGAAGAGGACGCCTCCTTATTTTTATCCGCACGGAGATGTTTTTTAAACCAGATCTTTTTATGATAATATTTGAGGAGGGCTTCCTTGTTTACATCAAGGAAGATTCATGACGGAAAGAAAATTGAATAATGGAAGACGGGCAACACAATGAAAGATTATGGTTGATTTTGCAATAAATACTTTTGAATATGAACGTTGAGGTGAGATTGTGTCAATTTTTTGGTTGATTAAACTCATGGTACTAATTTTGACAGTTATAATAGAAAGGTTACGTTTGTTTTTAATGTTAACAGAGGAATACCTACAGTAATAATAATCTTACCATATTGTTCATTTCATCGGAGGCAAAAAAAAAATTAAGAGTTGCAGAGAGCACAACGTATAATATTTTATATATACAGTGTGTTAAAAAAAGGTTGTCGGATATTTTACCCAATTGTAGTACTGGTGGAAATAAACAAAAAAGTCTTAGTCAACATGGGTCCGCAATTCAACTGTTTTTGACATATAGTCGATTGCATATCGTTTTAGTAGGATAAACATTTTCAAAGAAATTCTGATCGCAATGTACATTAAACAAATATTTATTTAAAGTAAAACTAAAGAAGTTCTTCTACATGTTCACCGTTCATTTCTAAGCACGCTTCACACCTTCTTATGAAAGATCGACGCAATCTTTCGAAAATTCCTGGAGTCCTCCGAATTTCCTCGCAACAATTTACGATTCGTTGCCTGAGTTCTTCCAAATTGTTTACAGATCGTGCGTACACTAATTGTTTTAGATGCCCCCAAACATAGAATTCTAGAGGTGTCAGGTCAGGGGACCTAGGAGGCCATGCAGTTGGTCCACCCCGTCCTATCCATCTCCCGTTGTAATCTTGATTTAAGAAATTTCTAACTACGATGGAAAAATGCGCAGGAGCTCCATCGTGCATAAACCACATATTTAATCTGTTAAAAAGCGGCACGTCTTCCAACAAAACGGGTAATTCATTTCTTATAAAATCCAAGTATACTTGTCCCGTTAAACGATTAGGGAGAAATACTGGACCAATTAAACTGTCTCCAAAAATAGCAAGCCAAACATTTAGCGAAAAACGGTTTTGGTGGTGCAGTTCAACAACAGCATGGGGATTTTCATCTGCCCAGACGTGATTGTTATGAAAATTGAATATTCCGTCTCTTGTAAACCCAGCCTCGTCACTAAATAAAATCCGAGTCGCAAAATTAGGAGTTTCTGCCAGCTTTCGTAAAACCCAATGACAAAAAACCCTACGTGCATCATAATCGAGAGGAGCAAGAACTTGCACGCGTTGAATGTGGTAGGGATAGAGCTGCTGTTCCCGCAGAATTCTCCAAATGAGAGGATGACTGACGTTCAGTTCTGCGGCAAGTCTTCGGGTGCTAATATTTGGGTTGTCTTCTACCCGTCTCAAAATATCTAATTCTACTGCGGGAGAAGAAACTGATCTATGTCTACCAGAACCACCATTAATTTTAAATGAACCAGTTTCGGACAGCCGGATATGAAGTCTTGAGAAAATCTTATCACTCGGTAACAACTGATTTGGAAATTCTTCGGCATACATACGCCGTGCTTCAGTGGCATTACCATTCGCACGACCATACATAGAATGCATATCGGCCATTTCTGCATTTGTGTACTTATGCATAATTTGAGAACAAAAAAAAATTGACACAAATGATAAATAATCTGATGACAGATGTCTAACAGAACTAATTTTAAGTCACAATCAGTTGTTTGACAAAGGGAACTATTCTCAAGACCGAAAAATGTTTTTTTTTATTTTAAAATATGCAATCGACTATATGTCAAGAACAGTTGAATTGCGGACCCATGTTGACTAAGACTTTTTTGTTTATTTCCACCAGTACTATAATTGGGTAAAATATCCGACAACCTTTTTTTAACAGGCTGTATATATGCATGGTTAGTCATGCAAAGGTGGTAATGCCTTTTCTTTAATGACAATCTATATATTTTATTTGCTATTTATCCACTTTTAAGGTTTATCATTCAACATTAGTTGTTGTAGGATTTACCTTAATAGCACATGACACAGACAATATCCGATCCTCCCTCAGTTAAGAGAATTGTGCCCCCCCCCTCCCCTCTAAACTTTGTGCGACTAAGTTACTAGGGCGTGCAAAAGCTTTTGGCACGCGAAGCTGGAACACGTCCGCGAGTTATTTTGCGCTCCCGAGCGCAAAACTAAGCTGCAGTGCGACGTCCTGCCCTAACGGGCGTCCTCCGCCGACGCCAGCGACCCATGGCTCCAATTTGACGCTCCGTTGCCAGGCTCGTCAAATTCATAAAGCGAACGGGTCAGGGGAGCTTCGAAATTCGGGTGGTTTTACGCTCGGACAAAGCGCTGGTAACCCGTTTTCACGGGCGAATAGGAAAGCAGATGCGACCGGACAAATTTTGTTCATGCACAGCGAAGGAAATGGCGTTTTACAGCAACCTTCTTTGTATTTGCTGGCGCAGTCAGTAGGATATCGCACTTAACTAATAGCGAAAGAGTTCACGTGCAATGTCGCCCAACTGGTCACCTCCGATTTTGATAAAATATTGCAGGCATGTCGAACAGTGAAAAATAGTCGACCTGTATTTGTTTTTCTTTAGCTGCGGATATTCACTTGAAGGGAGAGTCACAGATCCCTAAGTTGCACCTCTAAAACACATTTTTAACGATATCTTTGGAACTAAAAGAGATATCGAAGTGAACTAAATAGAAAAATGTTCTTCTTGACAACATTTTGGTTTAATAATGAGATCGGTGGTGCATGTTGAGGGTTGTAGCGGGTTGCAATAAAAACAAATTTTAAGCCCCCGACCACGTAAATGAGAAATTCATACAATGTGTTCCCAGATGAACTGATCAAGAGGAAAGAAAAATTTATTTGTATTTTAACGAAAAAATGTCATTCTTTATAAAAATGTTTGCTTTGTAATTTTCTCAGCTATAACAAAAATCCCAAAAGAAAGGTGAAAAAATCCCTTAGCACAAAATTTCATGACTTCCCGGTCTACGGAGTACAACAGGTTCCACAGTCTAAGGAGTAAGATTTTATTGTTGAAAGCTGATATTAATTTCTTGAAACGGTGCAAACGAAGTCAAGTTTTTCCTAAATTCATAAAAGTTGATGTATCATCGAATTGTAAAAGTAGTAACCAAGTAATTTTTCACGCGAAAACCAAATGGCTGAATTCGGAAATTAAATATCAGTGCAGTAAACGAAGTAGGTTAGAACTTGATTTATATAATTTGCATTTAAATTTTGTGGTAAGGGATTTTTTCACCTTTCTTTTGGGATTTTTGTTATAGTTTTCAAGCCCCAGTCTCCACCCATCACAGGATTTTCTCAGCTGCTAAAAAGAATATTTCGATTTTTGTTTCAGAATTGGTGGTTTTGAGATAAGCAAATTTTTTTTATAAAGAATGGCATTTTTTCGTTAAGCTACAAATAATTTTTGTTTTCCTTTTGTTCAGTCCATCCTAGGACACATTGTATATTCCTGTTCTAATCCATAAATTACATTAAAAAATAAAATTTACAGGTTTTTGGATTTTTTCCAAAAATATCACACATAGGAGTTACGGCCACCCCAAAATGTCCCTTTCACAACGTTTTTTTATATCTTTTCTATCTCAACAACAAAATATTTTAAAGCATTCATATTTGATAATTGCGTTAGGCATTCTTAGAAGACGTAACAACATGGTTTTGGTTAAAAGAGGCCTAAGGGTTACATGACTTTACTCTTTCGATTTTTTGGTTTTTTTGATTTATTCTTAAAATGCGTCTAATGATTTTTTTTTAAATTCACTTTTTTGGTACAAACTTACTTCTCAGGCACTGTTTTCTTTCAAAGTTGTCTGATGAGGGTTTTACTCTTATGCTTAATGTGAATATACGCATATAACTTCGTAACCAATCGACCGCGACGTAGAAAAAAAATTTCTTTACAAAAATTAATCCTCTAGTAATGCTAACAATAAGAAAAAATATTTGCGCCAACATTTTACCAAAGGAGTATATTAAAAAGAACACCCTGGTAACGTCAAATTCTTTAATGATGTTTCAATAACAATAATACGGAGAGAGACACATATTTATTGCTGATCTAAATTTTTTTTTTAAATAATTTTGTTAAGGAGCGGAATGAAAACGCTTAAACTCACAGTCTTGAAATTTTAATATGTTCTAGTAAAAGTTTAAGAAATTGTGCTGCTGATTTGGATCAATTTGTTTTAGACTTTGGAGACATTGTAAATCATAAAAAAATATTAGGCCAAATAAACAACACAATCTTTATAGAGCATAGTAAAGCGGAACAAACACAAAGTGATCCTTTCTTATTGATACGAAATTAATAAAACATATCTGAAATCACGAAACAAATAATCTGATGTAAGACACTAACAGAAGTTTCGTTACAAAGATGTTCTAATTTTTAGTATGCGCCTTGCCTAAAATGTTCGTAGACATTTTTTTTTCTTATTCTTAGCATTACTAGAGGATTAATTCTATTTAAGAAACAAAAAATAGGGGTCGGTTCATTGTTCTTCATATATTTTATGAAAACCGCAGCTGACCCTTAACATAATATCTGCTTGTCAGTAAATTTGACAATTTTATCGGAACTTGACACACTAGTAGCATTATAAATTGCTACTTTTTCTTCTTGCAGAAAACTCTAGGAGGATAAATCTACCCTCAAAACTCTAATAAATTATTAAAGTTATTTCAAATTTTCTTTGATTTATAAAATATATTACACATTACCAACTGTACAATATTACCACCCACTTATTCATCCACTGCTGATTAAATCAATGATAACTTCGGTTTTGGGGAATCGGTATACAGATTGCCAAACACACACTAGGTTAGCGTGATATTAACGTAAGCAACGGCAGTTACTACTAGTTTAACGGATAACACGGGCAGCAGATTAGGTGTAGCAGTTTCTATATCTAGCTTAGAGGTTTAATACTCCGGTGGAGGATTATTCGGAACGACGCTCAGATTCGCTGATATTCTCCGTGTGCAACGCCAAATCGGCGTGTACGATTTGGGATTGCGGCATGCTGGTGTTTGTCCTCTAGCGAGCAATCACGTGGACGATGGTAAAACTGAACGGGACACGAACGGCCTTGTTCATTATCTGGCTCTCCCAAACAGAATATTCAGACGCCAGCTAGTGTAAACTAGGGCAAGATATTTCTCGTCCTGCTCTCTCCTTTTAGATCTATAACGGATATCCCAACCTATACGAATGAAGAAACATTATATAGATGTTACCTTATCTGTGGTATTACTGAGGGCTAGGGGTAAATAATTGTAAGAAACCTTTAAATGCTATTAATTTCGCTAAAAACAATGGCTGATAGACGAAATAAGGCATTAGTAATAGTAACTAGAAAATCGGGCCGGTTCACCCGGCCTACTAATCAGTCGTTTGATATCCGCTTACCGCCCCCACTCGGCAGAAAGTAGAAAGCCCGCGCTCCACCTGGAACGCACCACTTACGCCGCAACTCGGCAGACCAGCCAGACCACAAAAGAAAAGTATATGGGTACAAAAATACAAGTGACATATAAAGTAATTATAATCATAATTATAAATGTCAAATTAAGGCCAATGATTAAAAAAGTCGAAATATTCCTCTTCGGAATAGAAAGCTTGTTGGATTAAATTTTTTTTTAACTTAATTTTAAATATATTTGAATCCAAATTTTTAATACACTCGAACATTGTAAAATTTTCTACCCTTGTAGCCGCAAAATTTTTATGAACTGGATAAACGCGTATATTTAATGCTTAAATTATTTTTATTTCTAGTGCTATAGTTAAGAAAATATGCATTAGTTTCAAAATTGTACATGTTATCTTTAATATACAAAACACAATAAAGAATATATTGTGACGGAAAAGTCAAAATTTGAAAGTTTCTGAAAGCATCCTGCGACACAACGATCCGTGTCTCCACAACAATATCTCATACGACATTACCGAATGAACCAGGAAGAAGTAAGCAGACCGCATAACATTTGTGGATACCGCGGTACATAAGCTTCTTAATAGAAGGGTAATCTTTAAGCGTTTACTTGTTGTATAATCTAAATGTGGTTCTCATCTTAACTTGGGATCGAGCTAGAAATCCAAATATTTAACAGATTCTGGGTTATTAATAATTGTAATTTTGTGGTTGTCTTATTCTCATTTAGGGACAATCGATTAGTTGCAAACCATTCATGCGCGCCACTGCGGGCGAAAGATGCTCTAACCTAAAGTCGTCAAAAACCCCAGATCTTACTCCTATCTGTAAATGTGTTCTATCAAAAATCATCATTATATATTGAAAATAACACGGGCCCCAATGTCGATCCCTGCGGAACGCAAAACTGAACGGGAAGTTCAGCGGACGTAACGCCATTTATACTAACCACCTGATATCTATTTGTGAGGTAAGTACGGCAAACGTAGTAAGCTAGAGGTAGATGCATTACATCTTAAGTTAACAAGCGATCTAGATGAAAACAATTTCCAAATGTGGTGTGACTTCCAAAGACGCATTGAGAAAATTAATCGTAAATTCCAATTAAAAGTGAGTAGCCAGAATAGGAAGTCTTGTGAGGTTTGGCTCATTAAGAGAAGTAAGACTATATGTTCTTTGGAGAACGCACCCCTAGTTTGTAACAAACCTTAGGAGACTTTTAATAATCATGAAATCGCCCTGCTAAATAAAAGTTTAAAGCATTGTATTAATACCTTGGGAATGCCGGTTGATGTTATCGCGTCAGTAGAATCTAACATTACGAATTTCGATTCCACAATAAAAGATGACATGAGAAATGCTTGTAAAATCAAAATAATCAAAAACTTGGGGCATACTGAAACGAGTATCATTAACAGAAAAACTAGCAATCTCAGATCTATCAAAGGTGCTAGAAAAAGGGTTTGTTTTTATCTAAAAGCGGACAAAGAAAACAAGGTAGTCATTTTGGACAGGCCAGATCATTTAACCCGCGTCAACACTTCGCACAATGAGACAACTAATGAACTCGCTCATCAAGGGGGAAAGATGCCACCGCAAGGACCAGAACCAGCTTTTGGGAATAAGCAATAGTCATCCGAAGTCATCTAGGAGACTTGATAGGAGAGGAGGATACGAGGCACTGGATAAACATACCCAGGCATGAGCATGGCAAGCAATTTATAGACAAACCATGCCAGAAAAGACCTGAAGAACTAATACCTTTAAGTAGGAACCAGCTAGGGATAATTAATTGTTGGGTGCATGTCGGGATATGCACCGAAAAAGGAACACCTATACAAGATAGGAGTGTTCAATGAATACCTTGAATGCAGACTATGCAGAAAAGAACCAGCGACAATCCAACGCATAGTTTAGTTTAGTTTAGTTTTTTATTCGTTCTAATATTACAAAAAGTATAGAACACGTCATTAAAAAAGTAAATACAGTAACAATACATGAATGTACATCACTACATAAAAGGATAATATAAAAGCAAAGGAGAGCTATACCATTGTCAGTTTACAATTGAAGAAGTCTTTTATACTATAAAATGAATGTTTATATAATACTATTTCTAATTTATGTTTGTATATCTTATCACTTAAAAGGCGTAATTCTATAGGTATGTGGTTATGAATCTTAATTAAATGTAAAACAACATTTTTTTGTATAATTGCCAAATTTGCTTTTGGTCCCGATATATAGCTTCTGTTAGTTGTCGCTCTTGTGGAGTAAGTATGTTTTAGTTCAAATTCACGAAAAAAAGTGTCGTAATTTTTTCGAACAAACATTGCGCTTTCAAGGATATATAAACCGGTAAGTGTATGTATATTTTGATTAATAAAAATGTCTTTACATGTGTCTCTACATTTTAGACCGAATATACTGCGAATACAACGTTTTTGGATCCTGAATAATCGGTTCACATCACTACCATTGCCCCAAAACACCAACCCATACCGTAGGCGCGCCTCAACATACGCACGATAAGCACTCAAGCCCGCGAACACACTCACCGAAGTAGCGACCACTCGCAGGGCGTAGCCGAATGGAGCAATCTTGGCAGCGATGTAATCCACGTGTTTCTTCCAATTAAGGTGGTCGTCGATTTTTAACCCGAGGAACGTAGTAGAGCTAGTTGAAGTGAGTTCTTCGTCTTCGTATTTTATGCTAAGTTGATATGTATCTCTTATTGTAAATTTAAGTAAATTAGTCTTTTTTATGTTTAGTTTTAGGTTATAATTTTCAAACCAGCTTTTATTTATATCTAGTGCATGTACAATTTTATCTTTCAGGGTGTCCAGGTTCGCGGCTTTTATAACAACTGACACATCATCTGCGAAGAGCGCCACAAGATCCCGCTGAATATCCGGCAATCGGTCAAGGTAAACCAGGAATAGAATAGGACCAAGGACGGAGCCCTGCGGAACCCCCTTCCGCACTACCTCCCAGGACGATGTAAGTATCGTACCGCTACTGCTTTGCGCCTTTACACACTGCATTCTATTTTCTAGGTACGACTGAAGAAGTTTGAGACTCTGTCCACGAATTCCAGCATTTTCGAGTTCTTCAAATAATATGTGGTGGTCAACGCTGTCCAAGGCTTTTGACAGGTCTATGTATAAACTAGCTACATGATCACCATCGTTTACGCCTTGCAGAATTTCGGCTAAGACTTGATATATGGTTGTTGCTGTTGATTTTCCTTTTTGATAGCCACTTTGCTTGTTACTCAAGGGATTAAATTTTTCTAGAAATGTTGTTAATCTTTTGTTTATAATTTTTTCAAATATTTTAGATACATTGGATAACAAAGTTATAGGTCTATAATTTGTTATTCGTTGTTTATCCCCCTTTTTGTGTATAAGGGTTACAGTTCCTTTTTTTAGATTACTTGGAAAAGTACACGTTTGAAGGCTTAAGTTGATTATGTAAGCTAGTGGTTCGGCAATGTACGCAGCAGATGATTTCAACAGTGACACTGGTACCTCATCGTGTCCAACAGAGCAAGTGTTTTTTAATTCAGCAATGATGTTAACTATCTCATTGGAGTTTGTAGGTAGCATATAGCATGTGTCATCACATCTCCCTAAGGGTATAGTCGCTGGAGAAGGATTATTTTGGTTCACTTCAGTACATGCGTTTAATAGATATTTGTTGATGTCGTTTAATTTTTCTAAATTATCATGTGTATTATTTTCCATTTGTATATCCTCTAATACATTGTGTTTTTTATGACTTTTACCAGTTATTTTAGATACTAAGTTCCAAGTAGCCTTTATTTTGTCTTTTGAGTTTATTATATAATTCGAGTTATAATTTATTTTTGCGTTTTTAATACTTTGTGACAATATGCGATTGTGAGACGCTGGATCATAAGAGGCATCAACTATTTGGGCAAGACAAAGTTGAACCAATGAGATTTATACAGTCTGTTACAGGGCACTAGTATATTAGAGTGGTTTCTGTAACATGAACCGGTAGAGCACAATAAGATTTTAGGCTGCGGTGTTAGACGGAGACCATGGTCAGACGTGCCTGTGAATATAAAAAAAAAAACTCATGCAAATAATAATTTTCTAAGACATATTTATGGGCAAGAAAATTTTAATGCTACACTAACCCCCCCAAAAATAAGCTTTTTCGTAAATAAAATTTCAGTTCATATCCTAGATTCTATTTAAATAGTAGTAACAAGGGCTAAATAAGTTTAAGTTATTAAATAAATGCTATTCTGCTTTAACTGTAATTTTTAAAAATTTATTTCATGATTACACGCTGTCAGAAAAATTGCACTATTGCAAGTCTAAGTTAGTTAAACGTCCTTAAGGAAGTTAGTAATAGGCAAAAATCATAATAGGATAAGTCTAAATTGAGGAAATCTTCTTAACAAGAATGTAAAAGAGCTATAGGTATCTAAAAAGCATGCCTATATCTAAAACAGGATTACTTATATGCTATGAAAAATTTTAATTTCCGGCTTTGGATTCGTCTGCATTCCTTAATTGGTAGACAAGGCGAGATATTTTGTTTTCTTTTTCGTACATGAAACGAACTTTGGTGCTAATTTGGCTGGTACTCTTAAGTTCACTGTAGGTTGAAGAGTTTCGATTGTACAGTGCATTTGGTTCTCTCATTGAGCATAATAAGATATAACAGTTTTATATCCAAGTAAATTTTAATGCTACAATATACACTCCGCCAAAAAAGTATCGCATAATTTAGTTTTGAATCATAAAAGTATCGCATAATCTTTGTTTGTAGCATAAAGTTGTAGATACACTTTAATGCGCTCTAAGATATAATTTCTATGTTTGTTTAAATAAAATACAGGCCAAATAAAAACAAGGACTCATACTTGAGATTTTTATTAAAACAAGAAATTATAATTTTGGAAAGAAAAATGTCATAACAGTAGCTTTTAATACTGCGTATTGCCACCTCTGGCTCTTATGACCGCTCGCATACGGTTTGGCAGAGATTCGATTAACCTCCGTATATAAGCCTGATCCAAATTCTCCCACTCGTCACGGAGAGCATTTGCTAGTCCATGCAGGTCCGCTGGGGCAACATTTTGGGTTCGTATCCGTCTGTGAAGGAGGTCCCACACGTGCTCGATAGGGTTCACGTCCGGACTTACCGCAGGCCAATCTAAAACTGGAATACCAACATCGTTAAGGTATTGCTGGACGATTATTGCAACATGCGGTCGTGCATTATCGTGCATTAACATGAATTCGTTTCCTATAATTGGCGCATATGGTACTACATGTTCTTCGAAAATGTCCGTTATATACCTGTGGGCAGTCAATGTACCTCTGTCTACTGGTACTAACTCTGTACGACCTGTTAAACAGATGCCTCCCCAAACCATAATAGAGCCACCAGCGAAATTAGGTCTAGGTCTGATATTACACTGCGAATAGCGCTCACTGTCTCGTCTGTACACTAAGATACGCCTATCTGAGGTGTAAAGACCAAATCTTGACTCACCTGTGAAGAGTATATTGGCCCAGTCATTAATGTTCCAATTTACATGTTCTCTGGCAAACCTTAAGCGAGCCACTCGGTGGTTCCTAGTGAGACGAGGGGCTGTTACAGCTACTCTAGCTCTTAATGCACTCTGTCGTAACCTATTCCGAATAGTTTGAGTACTCACATGAGTATTTCTGACTCTAGCCAAGTCGTTCTGCAATTGTCTCGCAGTTACATGTCTTCGACGTAATGCTTGTAGTAGTAAATAGCGGTCATCTTGGCGAGTAGAACATCTTGGACGACCTGGTACAGGTCTTCTACTGTAAATGCCTGTTTCCCTATATCTGGCTACGGCTCTAGAAACACTTGACTGATTGATGTTCATCAAATTAGCAACGTATGCTTGAGATCGTCCATCTTCGATTAAAGCAACTATAGCAGCCACTTGTTCTGAAGTTAAATTGCTCATTTTAGTTTTAAAAGCGTTGGTACAGAACTCTGACTTCGCACTTTAAAATTTGTCCGTATAGGAAGACTTTCAATAAACAACTGAACAAACCTTACACATATGCATTTTTCTAAATGTGTTCTTTTAGAAAAAAAAAAAGTAAAAACGCTAAGTTCCATTATTTTGTTAGTGTTTTTATAGTTCACATACACGAGGCAAACTTTTTGTGAACGTATAAAAATATCTTGGTTCATAAATGCCCTTTTTTAGTTTATGCGATACTTTTTTGGCGGAGTGTAGATAAAATCTCATTTGAAAACCATTTTCAACAACTTAATACAGGATAATCGAAAAACGATTTTACGATCTACACCGATAGAAATGTAGAAATTTTCACCTTCAATGCTCGCCATTAGTTTTCTCTTTGCTACTCTTTCCTTTGCCTCGAACGTCGCGTCGTTAATGCTGACTGCCGCATTTACAGTGCTCTCCGTCAACTATTTATATATTGCAACGCTCGCCTGTCATGTCGTTTACCGGCGTAGCGCCTTCTAGCATAATTACCCTAGTGCCGGATATTCCGCCTCTCTTTAATTATAGAACCGACGCTGCCCCGGTTGCATATCGTGCGGCTCGCCGCGAGTGGCGCGCCTGCATGCTTGACGAGGCGGACGCCAGCGGTTGCAGATGGCGCTGATCGCGATTGTAGATGCGGTTATATAAAGGTGGAGGGGAGGGAGGCTGACACAGTGTTGCATGTGGTAAGCTGCTGGTAATTTCTGTTAGGACAGGATATTGTTTGTGGAGATTGAGTCGATTTCTATGCTCCCCGTGAGTGGTTTTTCAAGCATTTCTTTTCCTTTTGGGTAGAAAATGAGGTGGATTAAGGGATAATCTCATAAAAGCGGTTTTAGCGGTGCTAAAACAACTACTTATTGGATTAAAAGCTGTTGTAGTTGTTGGGCGTTTTTCAAAGATCGATAAGACCATTGGGTCATATATAAGTTATATTTTGGACAATACTATACCTATATCAGGGTTGGGCATCATTAAATAATTTTTATTCAAATAGTTTTTTGAATGAAATTATCATGTGTTATTCTTTATTCCGTATTAAGTTATTGTTGAATAAAACTATATGGGAAATCATTTGATGAAGAATTATTTGAATAAAGCATTATTGGAATGACTCTTTCACCAAATAAATCGTTATTCAAATAATTTGTTACTGAATAACACCGAAATAAATTTAGGTTAGGTATATGCCTACATGTTTGTGCAGGTAATCATATAAAAATTATCGCTAATGTTAGGAAGTGCATCGGTAGGACGACATGCCAGTACTAATTATATCCTCGGACATCTTCGACATTCCTCTAGATTTACGTATTATCGTTCTTGAAACCGATAACCAAACTCTCAAACTTATAAAAATCACATTTATTTATTTTTTGCCACAACTTCCAATGTCCTTCAAAAATGGCGAGTAGTACCTATATACATAAAAATTTCTGCTAATGTTATCTTGGACTCTTGTACTCTTGGACATCCTTCAAGATTTACGTATTGTCGTATATCGTCGAAACCGATAACCAAACTCTCAAACTTATGAAAATCACATTTATTTTTTTTTCCACAACTTCCAATGTCCTTCAAAAATCGCGGCAAATATTAATTAATATAAAAGTTCCCACTAACGTTAGAAAATGCATCGGTAGGAGAAAACCTACCTTATGTTTCCTTCATAACTGTTTAGAGAACCGAAACCGTTATCATAACTGTTTTGAACCCCTGTGCTCAGGTGTTTTTTTAAATCCAGTGTTTACTTCGTACAAACAATCAAACATACACACGTACATAAACAAACTCACACCATGCCTTTGTCGTTAGTATAGATTATACACGAAGGAATTACTCCAATCAGAAAATCATCATAAATGAAGGTAGTTATTTGTATGAGAATGATCATTTGAATAATAAGAATTATTCGAATTATGAATAATTATTTGAATGATGAGTAATTATTCGAATAATGAATAATTATTTGAATGAAGAATAATTATCCCAATAATTGTTTGAATAATGAATAAGAAGTTATCTATTATTTCTGAATAAGAATAACGACGTTATTCATTTATTTTTATTATTAATCATATTAAATTTTGCTCAACCCTGACGTATATATGGACATCGACGCAAGACGGTGTAGAATTGCGCGAAGTCGTGTTTTTTGCACAGCAAAGAAACAAGCCAGTAACAAGAAGCAGATTATGACTACGCTTCATACAAAACAGTTAAATTTATGAGCAGATGAAATTTCTTCTTAATAAAAAGTTTAAATAGTTTTTTAAAAAGCAGTGATTTATTTTAAAAAAAGTTTATTTCAAAAAGATATCTAACAATATTGTCTTGAATAAATCAAGTTTCAAATAGAATTTAAGTAAGGATAATTTAAGTAGTAATTTAAGATACATGGGAAATTTTAAAGCCCCAGTATTTAAATTGTGTTCCTGATTTCGACGAAAATCCCGTGGAATTAGGCAGATATTTAGCACCTTCAAAAATTAATTGATACATTTTACAATACTATAAATCCAAAAAGCTTTTTAAATACTTTTTTATTGCATTGTAAACATCCAGAATATTTCCACTTGGAACGAACTAAAAGATACATTATATAGAAATTCCGCAGATCAACGCGACGAGACCTGTTTAAATCGAGAATTCACACGAAAAGCCGCAACAATATTTTGATCGTTGTATACAGATTGTAAATTTGTTGTGGTCATACGTAGACATTTATGACAACAAACAGAAGAAGCTAAAATTTTAAAACGCAGATTATATAACTATTTAAAACATTTCTAGCTGGATTACGTGAACCGTTAGGCACTACAATTAGGTGTATGCGTCCTAGTAATTTAAGTCAGGCTTTGCATGTATATAAACCAAGAAGAAAATACTCACTACTTTCAAAATATGACAAGCAAGCCTCAAAAATCGACATTTCCAATACCAAACTTTGAAAATTGAGCAAACCAGCTTAAAACACAAAATTCATTTAATACACAATTACCAAAACAGTCTAATATACAACAAAACTCATTTAATACACATAATCAATTCAATCGATTCAGAAATTTTAGTAATTTTCCTTGTAATCGCACACGAATTCGATCGTTGTGGTTGTGAAGGTGGTCTTCACAACCACAATGATTTTTCACAAACTGCTAAGGTTTTAGAACAACGCACCCACAATTCAATCAGAATATTAGACTCAATCAAAACGTTTTTAAACCGAATCAAAATAGGCATACCTACCATGATGAGTATTTCAACTAGACAGACAAGTATTCTCAGATCGAGTTTTAATAATAATTTTCGAGCATTACAACAATCAAAATTTACTTTCCAAGAATTAAATAAATAAGAAATACATGAGACGAATGATTCGAGTGCTATTAAAAAGAACAAATAAGAACATTTACTAGGTGTTTTTCAAACAATGTAGAAGGTAATGAAAACTAATAGTTTAAACACATCACTACTTTCAATCGACTTACTAATTCAACATCTTATTAGATTTTATTTATTGTCAGTTCCCTTTAAAACGGGCTTTCTGCATTTTGTTATTTTATTCCGAGAAAAATAACGTTTTGCTTCTTACGACGTTATACATAACTCTAGTTCATAGCTATAAAAGACAACTTACCACGAGCTTGGGCACCTAACCCCCTTAATAAACCGTAAATTATAGCTGTGCGGAAGACACATATTCACAAGATAAATATTTATCTCGAATTTTCATGTCAACAGGCAACCATAGAAGGAACAGAAAGCCTCCTACTTGAAAATCAAACCTTCAAGCGACATCTAATTAATATTTCACGAACCGCCTCGCGCCCCCTCGTCCCAAATAGACTAATAAAATTTATCGGGATCGTGCCCGATGGTTTGACGTCTATGAATATTGAAATTAAACCTGCCGCCTGGCATAAACGAATGAATTCCTCGCCATACAAGAAGGAAATACAGATTTCGAGGAAGGGAACCGGATTGCCGCGCAATCTTGTTACGAGAATACGTAATAATTTCCTAGTTTCAGGGAAAATTTGAATCCCTTTGACGTCAGTAAGTTGGAATTGCGTCCCTATCAGTTTCGGTAGATTATTTCTTCACCGAATCGAACATGTGCGAATATACCTATACAGAAGAGGTAATATACAGAAGTTTCACTCAATGCATTTCCCTATGGTCGCGATTTTATTTTTTGTGGTAATTATCTACGACTACACGATTCTGCGCACAGGTTTGATGCAGGACCCCATTGGCCCATTTTGTCAGCAGAGCCGGATTAACTAGATAAATAATGAGTATGCAAAGCAGAATTTTCAAAAATACATTTGCAAAATACGTTTTACAATCATTTTTTAATAGAAAACATGTTTTTAAGGCAATTAGTTGGTAAATAACTGCTTAACCTCATGTATATGTAATAAATTCTTCATTCGTGTCGACATATATTTTATCAATGTCTTCGTATTATTTTAAAATTTAAAGTAAATAGTAATACTAGTAAAAGTTCCTCTAGAATAACGTTTAGATTTCAAAAGTGCAAAGAAAACTATACCATTCCATTTGAAATAAGAAAGTTGATGTCAATTTCCGGTGTTTCCGGAAGTGCCGCCATCTTGGAAATATTTTCACGGCATAGATTTTATTACACTATGTACGTATGCAACTTTACAGAAATTAATGATTACTAGAAGGGCCAATCTTTCTAATGGACGGTCTCGATCAATCACCCTGTATAATGACACCAAGAAATTCTACCTGCGCGAACGACAAATTTGTACTGACTGCGATATCATTAAAACGGCAGCGGCATAGAGATATGGTACGAATTCCTTGTCTGTCTGACACTTCTATATATTACCTATTCTGTGCTATAAGTATGTTAGTTATGTACCTATGTACTGGGTGCGATTAATTAATGGTGGCCTCAGGGCATATATCAGTCACGGTTGGTACTAAAGCTTAGAAAAATAAAATTGTACTGGTAGGTGTGGTAATGAAAAAAATCCTTACAATATTTTTAAGTTTAATGTTAGAAATGATTTGTGAAGAGTACGATATTGGGTAATTTCTTGTAATTGTTTTGTACACACTAAAAAATATATGCAATTCCTATGAAAAATTCCAGTAACGTACACAGTAAAAAATTGCGTGTAGAAATTAACACTAAAAGTGGTCTATATAAGTCCACACTATTTTTGGTCAATTTTACACTGTGAAATTTGGTAAATTTTACCAAAACGATTTGGTAAATCCTACACTTTAAAACGTGTAGTGTAAGACACTTGCCAGTGTAAACTACCAAGAGATGATGTACACCTTTGGGTGTTAGTTAGAGGTACACTACATGGGTGTAGCTTTTACACTGAATAACGTAAGTGAAATTAAGGTGCGTTTAGCTGTAAATGTATATCGTACAGTATATATACGCTAAGCACTCTAATAAACGTAAGGTGGTGAAGTGATCCAAAAGAAGCTTCAATTTGCTAATAAAAATTTATTTGCGAATATCTTTTTGTATAAAACAGAATTCAAACATTTGCTTTCTCGCAAAACGCCCAATGTACAGAACAACGTTTAAACGACATGCACTATAATATATGTAAACGAATACGAACACTAATAATTAAACAAAAATATGCCTTGGAACAATATATCAATAATATTAGTAATAATAATTAAGGTTAAATAAACAAGTTATGCAATAAAAGAAAAACCATTGCACAGCACGACAATATTATAGTACAGTTAATATTAACAAAAATTTATATATAAGTATTTTAAATTTCAAACTTCTCGCTACCAGTTAGGTTAAGGAATATGGAGTTAACCAGCGGAGTGGAGGGAATAGACTAAACAGGGAATTAATTACATTCTACACGATTAGGCATATATACATAACCTACAATATGTCATAAAAATCTTTTAAAACTGACAAATATTTTACGAAATACAGCAACAAAGAATATAGGTTGTTAACGATACGTATTATGTACCTACCTACATATCTAACTATTGTTCAAAATGGTGTAATTGGCTACTTACCGTTTGATATGCAATGTTTATATGCCGACGGGATATGCGAATCACTAATACTCAGCCATTTAATCATATTTTTGCATTTAATTCATATTAACATCATGGTTGCAAAAAAAACATACAATATGTACGTATAAATTATAAACATTAAAAGCAGAGGCACAGGATTCATGTTTCAATACGAATCCGATCACGTGTCAATTGCCCGTTAGTAGTCTGTAAGTTTATCTCTCTTTATTACATATACCTGATATAAATTGTTCATACGCAGGAGTACATATGTACGCCACTCTCTTTTCGAAGTCAACTTTTTACACCCCCAGGTGTAGATATTTCAAATATTGGGCAAAGATGTCTTTACCTAATTGATTTTGGTAACAAAATGCAACTTTAACCAAATTAGGTGTTAATTTTAACACGCAAACTTTTTACCACTTACTTTTTGAGCTTTACACGCAGAAATTTTTTACTGTGTACGCTGATATTGTTCAATCCGTGATGTTTAGCAAAGTCACTACAAAATCTGACTAAATTATACCAAATACTAAATATACAATCATCATGAATTAATTTGGGACTTTCGAACTAGTTCTACCGATATGCACTACTCGAATTTCTAAATCCATCTTTTACTTAAATGAAAAGACGGCACTGAAGTCTTGCAAACAGTAGTCTCCGGGCAAAATGTTGACTCCATCTATAGCCACAGGAGTCGATATGGAACGCCTGAAGCGCTTCCGAGATACGCGCGAGCCAGTAAACTTTCCTCCAACTAATTTCGGAGTTCTTCGACATCGCGCTGTCGATTTTAAGATCGGAAACTGCGCCTAGAATGTTTTAAGGCGCTCAAAGGCTTGCCGCTTGATGTTTAATTAACGCTTTTCAGAAGCACTAGGGCGAAGGAATTTGTGCGACTACGACTTGATCTCTAGAATTAGTGAAGGGTCATACGCCGAACAGAATCCATGGCGTATTCTCTTTTTGTTTTTTTTTTGTTTGAAAGTGTTTTGTTTCTTAGATGTTGAGGAACGATATGCATACAGAAAAATGATTCTTACAATAAATGATAGAAAATGAAAAAAAGTCTTCAAGTTGTAGAAGATAAGATATTTATTTCCATATCAATGTAAAAAAGGCCCACACACATAAAAAAAACAAAACATATAGCAGACATAACAACAAAATTAGAGATTTTTGAAGATAAATGCATATATTAGTCGAATAGAACTAGTCGTCCATTTCCGTTTGATGTGTAAGGTGCACAGACCTGATACTCTGCCAATGAACCGTATGAGCATCGCTACGGCGCACCATCAAAAGACTAAAGGACATCTTGGAACACAGGCGTCATTATATACGTCATGTTTCATGTAGCGTCATCCTTCCGTTAGTTTTCTTTAGGAAGTATTTGCGTTAAGTCACGTTAAGTTTTTTGCAACTTGACAAGTGTTACTGATGTTACCTAACCTTGCAGTTTGATTGTTTTATTTACTTTCTTTGCTTTATTCTTTCACGGACTGTTTCGAATATTATATAATATTCACTGGATATTTTTGTTTTACGTGTAAAGGCTGTGATATAAGTATGCATGTTATAGCATTAACAATTGGGCTTATATGACAATTAATCCAGGTAGTTGTTCCTAAAAAAAAGTGATGCCATCGTGTCGTGTAAAATCCTGCAAAGCAATATAGTTACAAAGATGACGGAGAACTAACTTTTCATATGTAAGTTGCAGAATAGTGCCATAGCTTAAAAATATTCTGAAATTATGATAATACTTAGTGTTTCTATGTGAAATATTTTTTTGCAGAATGCCCAAACATTGTTGTGTGGATTACTGTTACAGGGGGTACCATAAATCCCTGCAAAAGTAAGCGTGCATATGTTTGTTCACTACATTTCCTCAAAAAGGATTTTGATAGAACGGGACAGATTGTGCGAATTAAAGAGGGAGTTATTCCAACATTGAATTCGGACAAAGAAAATCTAAAATACTATAGATATTCCTGAAAACAAAGGGTAGAGGTAAATAAATGATGTATTATATATATGATATATATATATATATATGATATATATATATATATATATGATATATATTTCTTTAAATTTTCTTCACTATTTCTTAGGTAAATTAATCTGCCGATCGAAGGAGGTACGATATATTTGCCAGTTCACCGAAAAACAAATTCGGAAGGTAATACTCTTGTAGTAAACAAGATTCCACAAGAAGAAAACTTCGTAACGACTTTTGTTTATTTACGATCAAGTAATGTTCCCCAAAACATTTTTTCTAGATTATTCCATCATTTGTTAGATATGTCACCTCTGGAAGAAGCTCAGGTTTCAATTTTAAGTAAAACCATAATATGGTCTTATAGCAAAATTATATTTCATAATTTAGCCAAGAGGTTTACAGAAAAAATACAAGGAAAACCAATTAGGAAGGAATTAAGTAAACTAATATTATTTAATCATCAATAAATTATACAACAACTACTGCAATATATTATTTACTCCTAAAGACAACATACAATGTTGGATTGTTATGACTAGTCGTGAAGATCTCATGAAACTTGTATTAGATTTTTCCTACGTATTTTTATATGGCGTTGAAAGAAATTTTTTCTTTTCTCTCTTATTAAACCTGAGAACGAATGAAGTATATGTTACCAGTTTATCGTAAGTTTAGAAACTGTCTATAGTTCTAAGTTGTCCACAACTTTAATAAAAAAAGACAATGCCATGTAAAATACATAGGATAAAATCTAACATATGCTACCAATTATCATTACAAATTGCAAGTGCTATTAAAATTTATTGATATCCATAACTTTATTTATTTGAATATCCGCCATTAAACCCATCATCTTTCCATTATTTGCCTTTCTCTGTCAGCAATTTGGCGTTTATATCCTTAATTCCTAGTATATTTTTTGATTTTATTGATCTCATATTTTTCGACACTTCATGAATAAGTTTTTCTTTTTTTAATAAAGTACTTACGCTAAAACTATATTTGACGATAAATGCACATATTAAATCTTAGTCGAATACAATTAGTTGTCTACTTCTGTTTGATGTGTAAAGTTTCTTTGACATTGGATAAAAGAAATCACAAAATATGTTAATGTATCATGAGAAAGACGATAATTATATTTATTCGTTATTGCATTCGAATATTTGACATAAGCTACTAATTTGGGTGTATCAGTACACAAAACTTATAACAAAGTCACTTACAGAGAAAAACATGTGTTACCTTTGATATTTTTTATTACTTTTTCATTCGCCACATTATGTCGAATGCTCTTTCAGATCTATAAAACGCAGATAACAATTCACATTTTTTTTCTTTTTTCTTTTTTATTATGTCCTCTAAGGTGAAGGTATTATGCTGTACGCCTCATCTTTTACATAAACCACTTTGCCCTTCCGATATCGTCGGTTCTAAAAGTCTATACAATTTATTATTCAAAATTTGTTCCTACAATTTCAGAGTCGTGCATACTTAACAATGTTATACCTCTATGGTTTTGGCGTTCCTCTTATTACCTTTTTTATAAATGGATGTTACAATTCCAATTCCCCTATCTTTCGGAATCATTTCGTCGTTCATATTTTATTCAAAATGTTTATCAATATTTCTTTGCCTTTTTTTCCTATAGTCTCTTTATCATTTCAGATATGATTTTATGATGCCACTTCTCGTTGTTCTGCCTGATATACACTGGGCTCTCCGTTCAATAAAATGGAGAAATAATTTTTCTTTCCAGCTTTCCATTATTTGCTGTTTTTCTGCAGGCAATTCGCCGTTCGCATTTTTATTTTCTTTCATCTTTATTTGTTTTATTGCTGTCGTATTGTTTTGCACTTTCTAGAACAGCTTTTTTTTAAAATTAGGTACGCCAAAGCTGTATTTTAAGACAACACACATCTATTTTAGTCAAATATTATTATTTATTATTAATTAAGTATTATTATATTATATATTATATAATTTTAGAACAATATTCTACAAAATATGGTGAAATGCTTTACAATATTTTACAACTAGTAAATATAATAAACTGCATGATGAAGTAGAAATCATGTGGAAGACTTTTTTTCCGATTAATTGTAAAACTGCCTGATAGCTAGAAATAAAAATGTTTGTACAGACTAATGCAGTTCATTATATTACAAATATTAATTAAAGTAATTAAAAATATTTCTTGATTATCTGCAACTGTGTTTTTTTTTAATTCTTTAGGAGTTTTATTATAGCTACATAGTAGGACTAGCATGATACTTATAATTGGTGTAGCTAAATAAATATGTGATACTACAGAAATTGTCGTAAAGATGGCGCTACGCGTGTTTCATAACCTTTGGAATTCTTACTCAATGGAAATGGAAATCGGCATTTAACGGCCCACCTGAAATTAGGTACTACAGAAGTTTATATTTTAATAGATTGATTGCAATTTTTATCAATGTGGTACACGTACTATTTGTAACAAGTGTCCTGTATGTTATGCTATTTTAATAAACCGGATGTCCCGCTCATAGGTCCTGGCCCATCACTGTTTTATTTATTTATATTTTGTTTTTATAGAATTCGGAATGCACATTTTATTCCAATTTTTCATAATATTTTATAATTTTTTATCACTTCCGGCTTTACCGGAAATAAGAAAAAAAATTAAAATTTTAAGTAGGAATATTTTTACGTATCCGGATTCTGTGTGTTTTTGTGAGTCTGGAAACATGTTGGTTTTTGTTTTCGTGGTTATCCAAATTTGGATTTCTCATCTTTGAATCTAGAGGGCCACGGATGCTCTAAAAGTCTTACTAACTGTCAACACAACATCTAGAAGCTACAAATGTTGCACTCTTTTGTCTTATACTGCTGCTAGAACGTGACGAAGTAAACTCTGACAGTTTTTTTTTTTTTATAAAAAGTGATTTTTTTTAAATGCACCTTAATTTGAAAGTGATATTCTTAACGATTCCAATTATACCAAATATTTCTCTGTAGATTAAAAATGTTGGATGTATTCGAAAAGCTAAAGGAATATGCTTTAAAATTGCATTCAGTTTCACAAAAAAGTAGACCGTTCTTGGTAGAATTAAATAATAGCTAGGTACTAAACTAATTGTGAGATAACCATCACAATATACAACGGCAGATTCCTTCAAAATTCGCAGTAAATTAAAAGCTGCATGTCTACCTGCAAAATCTAATGATATTATAAAGATATAATCTATCGTCTGTTATACAAACTTGTTCGTTCAAAAAATAGTAACTAAAGTGGTCGGACGCGTCTACATAGCGTAAAAAACTATATCGATGAATATCCGGATTTACATTACGATGCTGCGAAAATAGTTTGTACAGTGCGCGATAAGCAGCTATTGTGCTGGCATAAATCAGACTGCACGAAGCATGTCACTAATATACTACACAGAAACTTGAAAAGTGGTATGCAATCGAAAGAGCAATTTAAATTAGACTTACTGTCCACGTTTCTCCTGTGTGGGTTACGCTGGGTCTACTGGATAAACCAGCGTTCCCAGCAGGCGAAAGTCGACCACTCTAGTAATAGCAAAGTAACTGCTACATAATTAATATAACGAGAGAAAAGATTTAACAAATGGGAGATCAATACGAGCACTTAGAAAACGATGTAAATAAAAAAAAGTGCAACGTCATCTACCCGTGAAGGTAAGTTGTCTGGTAGTCTCCACAACAGAAATAGCAAAGCTATCAAACAGAAGTAGGCAATGGCTGTGCCGATACTCCACTACTGCTTCATAGCTTTGCTATATCTAACGTGGAGACTACCAGCCATCTTACCTTCACGGGTAGATGACGTTGCACTTTTTTCATTTGCATATTTATGTCATCAGTGCATTTACTTGACTAGGAGAGTGTTGTCTACTGTGTCTCGCCTGTGACATGCTGACGAGAACTAATCAGTTCGAAACAATACTATCCATGTATGGCGCTGGCACATTCGACAATCACTCCTACCTTCCTTTTTATTTGCTTAATAGATGTTTTTGGTACATCATCGATTATTTGCTGGGCATTGGTAACAATTCTTTCAGTTAATTTTTTTGGTGTACTACTGCCATCTTTTCGTATGATGCTACCAGTTTCACGAAACATATTTCTAGCTCCATGTAAACTGTATGGAGTCAACAGGAAAATCTAGAAGCTGCGTTTAAAATTCCTCTAAGCAATTATGGACAAAATAACCGAATTATATATGTAGGCTAGCGATAAACTTAATATAAGAAAAAAAACATGTGAAAATACTATATTACATTGTTAAATCAAAGTGCTATTAGGGCATTCAGCCGGTTTTATAGATTTCGTTATTAGCTTATAAAATAAAGTAACAGATGGTGCCATCGTTTTCCATACGCGCAACCATTTTATTAATGCATAAAGCTACAGTTTACGTTAAGAGCGGCTGGAAATGTATTTTTAAGAAATGGTTCTCAGAAAAATATGTTCTCCATGGTTTTAAAACACAGACTATATACGTTACATGAGTAGCTGTAATTCTGAAAATTTGCTATTTTAAATTTAAATACATCCCCATAAAAAGAAGTACCGCGCGACCAGCATCCACGCTGTTCTTGTTCCAAGGACGCAGAGGCAGGAAGTAGTGTTCACTCCAGCGGACTCCTTTAATAGTTGTATCCTACATATGGGAACCCGGGATTTTTACACGCCCATAAAACGTTATAACTCGCCGTAAATCTTTCTGCTTTATCGTCTTTGCCGGGGGTGAGCGGTTCATCGAAAACGGATGCTTTACTGTTGGACGCTTTCTTTATCTGGGTGACCCGGGTCGATTCCGATGTAGTCGCGAGTTTATCCTGTTGAATAACTCCGTCCCTGTGAATCTGTATAGTAAGTGAATTCTTTCGCTTGAGGTGATGCTTAAACGTCCCCGATCGGCAGAGATATATTCGTGATGATTTCTTCGATGCTGTTCTGATAAAATGATTGAAAATGCTAAGAGAGTTGATACTAATGAAGAGACGATATGAATATTAAAAATAATAACTTTTTAGGCGAAAGTGGTAATAAAGTTTGGTAAAATTCTTTATAAACCTTTTTTATAAATTACTAAAATTCTATTAACTTTTCCAAATAATTTAAACATGGATTATAGCTTCTCAAACACCAGGACGGTTAAAGTGTCTACACTGAGAGAAATAGATTGTACTCTTTAACATAAATATAGTATACTTTAATATATTTTATAACTCCTATAGGGAAAATCATATTTTATATTACCGGTGACAATATCTGTATAGTAAATTTCTGTGAATAGTTTTTATTAACTCGTATGGTAAAGTTGGTGTACTATATTTGTATTATTAATTTGAGCATACATGTTAGTAAATGTGAAAAAAATGTCTAGTAGCACTGACTATATTTGATAATGACTGTTAAATTTTTTATTGTACCCAGTATTATGTAATATTTTACTATGTACGATACATGATGCTCATACTTACCATATAGCCTTGTAGTACTTACAATATTATATTCTACTATAATAATCTAACGTCTCTTAGCATTTAACATAGTAGATAGTAAACAATAATATAATGGACCATATGCGGGCACTATACAGCGGTACTTACCTGTAATTTAAAATATAGTACTATACAAGGTTTTACCCAGTTCATGCATAAGGAAAGTGGAATATTACACAATAAAAACTATAATATTGATTTTATATTTTTATTTGTCCTTAAAACCATTATTACAAAAATCCAACGTGTATTACTTTCATTAACATAACAATCACTAGTAGGTTAGATTTAGGTTAATGTTCTATCAAAGCATAAAGTACCCACTACGAAGTATATGCATATAATATCTATTACTTACCTTTGAATATATTAATTAACTGTGAAAACCCCCACTCGATTAAAATGTTTTCCACGTTTGCATTCATTTCTGCTTACGATGCACAGAAATCAACGAACGCCCAGACACAAACATGCACCGACACGAATACGTACACCTGTATCACACGTACAGAACACGTGTCAGTAATTTTGTCGCGGCAAAACAGCTTATTGGTCGATTTCTTTGGTAAAGATCGACAATGAATAGAGCAAGGGGTGGGAAGAGCGTTACAAACATTTATGTTAGAAATTGAATATGCATCGAATACCTGATAATATCGCAGTCAATCGCAGCGACTATCTATAGAATCCATGTCATTATATAGGCTTTCAGCAATAGAGTATATTAATTGTTACATCCATAAGATGTAGATGGTAACATCCAGATTTTGCCTCTTAATATAAGCATGATAAAATCTGGTTATTTTACTCTTAATACGCCACATATTGTCGTTTTGACAATAATTATTTTAGTAATTAATATAAAGAAATTTACGATCTAATTTCTACAATCCATTTTTCTCAGTGTAGGCACTTATTTTTTTGTACGAAAATTAAACGCCAATAAACTGAGTTTGATATTTCTTATATATCCCTTCCTTTAAATATGGGAAAAAAATTAGTTTTTCCACTTTTGTAAGGAGTTGCCTAAAACTATATCCATTTCTTTAAAAAAAAAAGGAGAGATTGAAAAACTTTGTTGGGAATAAACATTTTATCAGATTATAATCTTTTTCTGTCCATCTAAAAATCTCCTAGGAATAAAGATTAATCACATCAACGGATTATTCCCAGAATATCCCCACGTGCACTTGAGCAATTACATAAAGCCGTTGTCAGGAAACATAATCAATAAGAGCCAACTAAATTAGGAAGTACCTCGAAGTTAGAAACCCACTGTCTGTCCGCAGTTTCGCTACGGCATATCTCCTCTGCAGAAACTATAGTTCAGTAGAGCAAATACGCCGCTCATTTATGTAATATCTCTAAGTGATATTAAGCGGATCGCAGAAGCTTGGAAGGTATTTCAAGAATTAATGACGCAATTAATTAGTTTGCAATAAGTTTCGGATAAAATTGGTTAAATCTTTGTAATACCTGGGTGTACACTCACGGATACCCAAAATGTGTAAGCAGCCGGTTATTCGCTCCCGGAAGGAAAGTGGATGCGTTGAGGGGAACTACGTATTCTCTTGGTGAAAATGTGATGTATGATTATATTTTTAAGGATGATAAACGTTTAGTCACTTATCTTTTATCTTGTTTAGCATTCAGACGTTCTTTTCATTGTAGTTCAGCAGAATTATAAACGACACTTTAATAATTCAAATTTTAAAATTTATTATTGAAATGCTAAATGTACAATAATTGTTTCTGATTTGAATTGGGATTGTTTTCAGTAGTATTACGAAAATTTTAATTAAACTTGAATCAGTTGTAAAGCATTTTGGTATGGAAAACTATTTCAACTTTCTGCAAAATATTAATTAGAGGGCAAAAAGGAACGTGCTGGTGTATTACAGATTTTAACAGATTTTATATCTTAAGAGATTCAAGGTGAATAAAAATACGTCAAGCTAATAATGAAATAAAGTATATTTTACATTAAAATACAATAAAAATAATAAAAATATAATTGCAATAAATAAAACAATATGGCACAAAATTTAATGAACATTCTATTAATAATAAACATAATGTATATTAACAAACCTATAACAAATACCTGTGTATTCTAAACTTAACTACATGAATACAAGAGATGTATTTATCAAAAAGCAAAAGAAAAAATTAAATCCACTATAAATAAAAAATGGGGGTCAGCACTACATATAACAACAACTGTATTCCTAATGTACACAATTTAAATATACAACATATCATAGATCAAAATTAATATTTTGTGTAATAGCCGTTGTTATTTATACATTCTGTTAGTCTATTTGTCATGGAATTTATGAGAGTTTCACAGAAACTTTGACCACGGAAATGTTGCCCCATTTTTCTGTGGGCAAATTGGCTAATATTTTCGATATTTCGCACTTCACAATTATTCTCGTTAAATGTGTGCGAATTGCTAACCATCGCACTCCACATGTTTTCTATGGGATTTAGATCTGACGATCTAGCTGGCCAGTTTAATACATCTATATCATTTCTATCTTCAAATCATGCCCGCACTTGTGCGCTGGTATGGATTGGGGAATTATCCTGTACGAGCGTAATTTGGTCGAGTTCGTCTTGTGGATAAACATTACGCACAGTGGGTACTAATACTTCATCTAGCACGCAAATATATGCCTCCGAAGTAAAATGAGCTTTGGAGATCCAGCCCCAGAATCCAGCGCTAAGTCTTCCACTGCGACAGTTAGGCCTAACATGAGCAGGGTCATATCTGCTATTCCGTGGACGCCAAAGTGTAACAGGCGCTTCGTTCGTTGAAGAAAATACTTTTTCATCAGTGAAAATAACACACATGACCAATCACGGTTCAAATTTTGCTGGCAGAATCTAACTCGCTCTTCGGCATGTCTAGGTGTAATCAAAGATTTCTTGGCTAGTCTACTTGATACCAAACCGGCATCTTCGAGCCGGCGACGAATCGTCTTTGTGCTGCAGTTGAGATGATTCATTTCAAATATTCGTTGAGATGAAGTAAAGCGTATTTCCCTGGCATGCCGGACGATATTTTCATCCTCTTCTCTAGTTGTTGCACGTTGTACATTTTTTGGTCTTGTTTTTAAAAATCTTTCACCACCTTCTTCAAATCGTCTCATTCATCTACGAACTTGGCGTACCTAATTTCTCATGTCAGTAAATTATATTACTACCAAGCAATGTGGATGTATGAAAAATCCCCTTTGTAAGATTTCTCGGGATCGCTTTATGTATGTCAGAAAAAATGTTTTTTGGTTAATGTTGAAATTAAATAAAGAAATCTATATTATCCTATATTATCCTTAGTAAATCTTGGGACGTGGGAGGATGTACTTCTCCAAACAAAGAAGTATATTATTAGCTTAAATTGACTTGTTATAATCTTTGTTTCTTTACTAAAAGATGTATTACTTATTCATTCGTGATGTTCTTCTATTATAGTGAATAAAAACCAATATAGTATAAATAACTTTGTTTATTTCGAGTTAATAAAAAGTGATGCACAATTAAAATGAATATTCTCTCTCTCAGGGTAAGTAAGTAATACTATTTAAATTGTACAAAAATAAGATTCCTTGAATCTTAATCCAAACTAAACTCAATATATCTTGTTTAAATATCAAAATTGAATTCAAATCTCCCGCTAAACTCCCGTCATAAAATCAAGCATTGCCAAATAACCTTTTACAGCAACATACGTTGGTTACATACAAAAAAAATCCCTATAATTTACTGCCATCAAAACCTCAGAATTCTATTTACGCTCTGAACGCCGGTTATAAGTTCAAAAGATGAATAATCGCTTACTTGAAGTACGATAAACTGCTTTCTTATATTCATATACTTATTCCAGTTCTGCAACAATCTTTTCAGCTCCAAATCAGCAATCTACAATGTCTCAGCTACTAAGCTCGAATCGAAGCCCCTCTTATTGGCCCCAGGAATAGAAAATACGCCATCCAAATCTTCGATTTCCATCATCTTTGCACAACATACACAACACTTCATTCTTGGCAAGTAAATCTTAAGTTAAAAGACTCTTATGTGATTTAAATTTTGAAATTTCTAGCTGTTTTCGAAAATACAACCAACTCAGGAAAATATCGAAAAAGAAGTCCCCACAATTGTTTTAAACAACATTCATATCTCCAAGGCAAAACAGACCCCAGAAGAATATTGTTTCCAACGATACGAAACCTTAAATCAACCCACGTTCGAACGATGAGGGAAGGAACTTTATACCTAAAAATCCATGGAAACGTGCCCTTTTTAATTACATACGATATAGTGAGTGTTTAGTTTAGATTTTTACAATAAATTTACAAAATAGATAAATACATAAATCAAAATACATTTATATAGGTACATAATTTAGTACTTTACGTATGTTGCTGTAAGTTGTAGAGATTAGGTTGCATGAAATCATAGCAATATATAAGTTCATTTGTTACGAACTTACAAAACACGAGTTGACTGAACGCATACCAACAGTAATATCACCACTCTCTCAACTCAAACATTTCCCTAACATAAGTCCCAAACAATCCAATTCGCGATTCCGACAAATGTTTCCAATGCTACCTCGCAAATATCATTTGCAAGCTACATTCGTCCCGACAACAATGAACATCCTTTCAAAGGTTATTCCGAAATTCCATCACTGCATCGCTAAGTCTCAATTCCTCAAATGCTATTGCAATGCGCGCCACCCCGTAACCGTATTGTCGAAACGAAATCAGACGAGTTAAGCAAACAATACACGCGACGTTCCTACATCTCCTTGGAGAGAGTCGGAACCCATCTGCATGGGCATAGATAACAGATTCAATCACGTCACGGTATGGGAAATTGGAAAATGCGACAGGACAGATGGGAATTCTATTATCCCTCATTTCCATCGTTCGACAATATGCTTTTAATAAGTTTCCCACTATTGCAGAGACTCGTGGACGATTCTCCCCGAGAGACATAAAGGAATTGCAGTAACAAGCTGGGAAGAGTTGCCGATCCGTATATACACAGGTATTTCCTTCCAAATGAGCGCTAGTATGTCTCTGTGTAGACCGCAAAGGAAAGGAAATGGAAAAGCTTACCGGATTTTCTGCTATAATGGCACACAATTGTATCCCTTGACCCGAATAATTCGCATCGGAGAATGGGTTTAGCGTTGGGCGCATGTGGCCAGTGGAACAAGTTTCGTGAGGACATTTCTGGCTTCATATCAATTTTGAACAGATTGCCCTTCTATCAGAACTAATTTAATATGCATCGGCGGAAGCGGTTTTTCCTTTTAACTATATTGCTACACACAATGGAATTTAATTTTAAACATATCCAATTTATTGCTCGGAACTTTCGCTAATGACTGGCAAAGTTATGCAATTAACAGTTTTAATCCTAGGTCAAACTAATATTAGAGAAATGTTTAATTTTCAACTTTGGTGGTGGCGGTCGTTAGACCAGACTCTTTTCATCTATTTTAATAGGGGAATGTTTCGGATATTAGTAAAATTATTTAACTCTCAATGTGTGTTAAGAACATATTGCTGACATTATACATTCACGATTATGATCTCGCTTATTATTGAGGATAGAGGCTAGGTTGAAATTTGCCAAAGTTACTGGAAAAAATGGCGTTTGAGTTTTTTGAGTTAAGCATCCTCAAGGTCACTTTTAATCTTCCACCTACTGGAGTACTTGAAATTTTTATCCGACGTTTAGTTTTCTTCTGGTCATCATCTTCATCTGGTCATCATCTGGTCTTATTTCTTATGGGCGCTAAAGGTAGACTTCCGAGACACGCGGCAGACGGCAAACGTCAACGGCAGGCGATAGCGACAACTGCCGCCGAGCGGCATGCGTCGTTGTCCCACATTCCGAGCGTAGCTGCAGTTGCATTGCAGCAATCACCTTTTTCGCACATATTTTCGGTTATTTTGTTCCAATCATGAATATAGTACAAGTTTTATTAGAAGAAGAAGAAGACGATGATCTCCTCATGCATCACATATATTTGAAAAAAAGAAAACCAGTACAGCCAATATATAAATGCAGAATCAAAGAAGGCTCTTACGAAACATTAATCAAAAGGCACTTAAATGGGGATGAAAAAATATTCAGAGGATATTGTCGGTTGAATAAAAAGCAGTGTAGTTTTCTATTATCTTTTATTTATGAAGATCTCAAACCTAAAACTACAAGAAATGTTATAACGCCTGAAGAAAAATTATTTCTGGCATTGAGGTAAGGCAATGCACATTATCAGAGTTACTATGAAAATATGACTTATCTGAGTGTTTGGGATAATTATCCCAAAAAGCTGCAAATAGATATTATGACTACACTAAAGACAGTAAAGATAAGGTTTCTCTTTCCTGTGTATTTGCTTGATCTGGTGATGAATCTCTATATTGATTTGAAGTGCCAGTGGTATTCGTTGAGACGGTAGGCGTTAGTGCATGATAGTCGTAAGTACTTGATGGCGAAATGTCGGCAGCCATAATCTCATAGCTACTAAGAACTTGGAAAAGTTCTTGTTTTGCCTTAATCCGCAATATATTGCCTATAGGCAATACTTGTTTAATATGGTTGTCAAATATCCCTAGCTCGTCGAAATTATTTTTGGCAACAGCTTGTAAAAGGGATTGCCGTGATTCACCCCTTGCCCGCAGATAGACAAGTAGGCCGTCATCGTTTTTACTGATACGACTATACTTGTGTTTTCTTCCTCCGGGTTCTGCTAAAAGTTCCTCTTCTTTTGGAGCATTGGTGGTACTCTGGGTTTCCGCTTCTAATACAGAAGCCTCAATATTTACATTAATGGCCAGTACAAGTGGTTTTGCAAATAGTGGTGGCTTATGGGTTCGAGAAAAGCTCAAAGACTATTTTTGTTCCCAACAAGGTGCGCTATAGTGGCAAGAAAATGTTATGCAACGCACGAAGTAATTGCTATACAAGTTAACAATAAACTAATTTCGCACTAAATTTAAATAAAAAATAGTTCTAAATAAATAAACGCTGACTTGTTTTATTTAATTCTCCAGCTATTTCTTGCCAAATCTTTTCTCTTACTTGGTAATCTTTGTACCCTGACGCCTTTAAATCGAACAATGGGGGGTGCTGGCGTACTAAATTAATTAATTTTTCACTCTCCTCCTCTGCGAAACGGTCCATAATGCCCAACTGCACGCGACTATACTGTGCCTGTACAAGTATGCTGTCTGCCGCTCAGCGTCATGATGAGTTACAACTTGTCGCGCGGCAAAGGTCGGAACTGCGCCGATATAAAACAATGCTGCAAAGTATTGTCGTCTGCCGCCCAGACATGTGCAGTTGCCGTCTGCCGCTGCAGTCTGCCGTCTGCCGCGTGTCTCGGAAGTCTACCTTAAAAAGAGTTTTTTTTCCTGATTTCAACCATGTGTAACATGTCGTCAAAAGTTTTTGTAATTATGCTTTAACTGACGAAGAATCCAATTAAAGATTAAATAAGGTAGCCATGAAATTTCGAACTATCAATCACTTATCGTTGCATGCAGAAAAAGGTAGTATTCAAAAGAAGAGAACAAGTGTGGACGAAATGTCATTCAAAAGACGCGGTTTTAGCCTGGAAACTTACCGGCCAAAATGTGGGCTTATTCTTCTCGTAATCCAAATATTAAAGGCACTCTGATTTTATATAAAACAAAAAGGACTCACTCGATCGGTTTTTTAACACTTAACACAAAATCACTTCGCGAGGGAAAGCTTTTGCGTCCTGCTCGAGTTTTTTGAAATTTTGGGAAATTTCACAGAACCACAAAGAAAACAAAAGAATTATTAAATTGAATTTAAAATTAAGATTCGCCCAGTAACGAGGGGATCGCGAGCTTTTCAAAAGCTGATTCGGACTCCACGAATTCAAAACTGACTGACTCCAACAACAATGTCAGAGTTTTTATAAACCAATTTCCGCCTGCACCCGGCTTAGCGGTGACTCGTTCTACTTCTCTCCACAAGAGGGCGCAACAATGCTTTTATTGTTATTTTTTTAACTTGAAATAACCCTTTGTATTATATCGTGGGATCCGCTGATCAGCAAATTTGGCTTGAGCTAGACTAGGTGAAGATAAGGATAATACAGAGACTGTATTACCATGTATTAGCGACATTTGAACAACGTAGAACGTCTTTCCCGTTGAAAGAAACTGTTACCGCAAATTCCACGGTACTTATCAGCAGCTAGTTTCAAGAAATGAAATTAAATCTTTTTAGTTGTACTTAAAAAATTTCGAATGCTTACATAAGCAGTGTATGGTGTCTGTTTATTACCTCTGCAATTTCTTGTTTTGTCGTCTGTGTGTTTTCTTTTTGTGAATATTGACTCTTTTATTGACATTTTCGTTGTTATTTTAATTTTATAACTTATAGGGTGGTAAATTGATATTTACCCAAGCAAACGATACCAAAGTTATGACTAAACAAACTGCACTTACAGCAACTTCAAACCTCTCTATTTTCCCGTATACACAATTTATTAGACAAGCTTGATAAACACTAAAACATCATCGTCTCGTTAGCCATAATATTCGCTCGATATTAGCAGAATTACTCGCTACATGCACACTCTAAACGAATCAGTTTCTCTTCCCCTTAATATCTCCACCAGTAATCGGGTGGTTGGTCCGCCGCCAACGGCTACGTTCATCCAACGCAAACGACTAACTTCAGAACCGCCTCAGATTACAAACAAATTGATCAAGATTAGAGGCGCTCAGATTTCACATCGCCTTGAGAAGCGGGCGTAATTGCGCTAGTATATTTAACATTTTTTTCAAGTTCCCGTTTGGTTAAATAACTTAACTGAGGCAATGGAGGATACGCTCAAAAGACTAAGAAACGTGCTATTAAAGCCGTTGCGTTTATTTACATTGAGAACCTTGAACTGTCGAAAAATGTAACATCCTGAAAAGAATTAGACGCATGCGAAACCATTTATATGAACAGAGACTCGAAAAGTTTATTAAATCCGGAATATGACCCGTTGTGCTATTCGGAACTGATGGTTTTATTAGGGTGAACACATTTATTTCGCACTTACATTTGTGAATGAGTTCCCAAATTCTAGCAGGTCAAAAGTAGGCGTTAAATAATAATAATAATAAACTTTATTACACAACAGATTTAAAATCTATTCACAGGATAATATACAAACATAATTAAGATAGTGCATATTTAAATACAAGCAGTATAAACAAAAGAAGAGAACAAAAAAATACATATGGCGTCTAGCAATACGTATTAAATATGGGAAATAAAACGATATTATACACATGAATATTCCTAAATTAAAAAGAATTAGATAACTATCTACTGTGAAACCGATAGCAACGGTAGCTGTGAGAAACTATAAATGAATCCTCAAAAAACCTATCAGCATTTCTTGCCATATGCGTTAATGGTGTATCTTGCACCAGCTCTAGGAGCAAGAAAATCTACCTGACTGAACAAAGACGAAGAGTCGTCTTATTATCTATAAGTTTTAGTAAAAAGTTGGCGCTAGTAATTTCTCTGCGATGAGTCAGGGAATCCATGTTATGGATACGCAGTGAACTATCGTAATCCGATCCACGAGAAGGATAAGTGTCGATAGTTTTGAATGACAAATATTTTAAAAATCTTTTTTGCACTCTCTCTAATTCAAGCTGATGGCATGTATTGATAAGATACCATACTACACAAGGATATTCAAGCCCACTTCGTACTATGCTATAAAAAAGGTTTTTTTTAGAGCGGTGATATCAGAAAAATTTCGACATGTTCTTATTAATGATCCGAGATTTCGGGAAATATTACATATGGTTTCTATATGCTCAGTAAACTGGAGGTGGGCATCAAACTGTGTTCCCAGGTCTTTGATCTTAATATGCCTTGCGATATCGATTTGGTGTAGCTCATTACAGCACATTTGTTGATATTCAACCTAATTTTGTTTACTGTACACCAGATTTCTTAGGAGTACACTGCAGTCGGAAGCCGAGGTAATTTCACGAAATATTTGCAAATTTTCCGCATAAGCTAGGACTTTGCATGTAATAGATGTTAAAAGATTATTTATGTAGATATTAAATAATAATGGTCTTAGATTGGAGCCTTGTGGAACTCCTGAGGTAATTATTAAAGTATCTGATAGAAAACCATTATAGCACACGTACGCGGCTCTGTACTGCAGGTAGAAAGATATTAAACTTACAGTTGTGGTAGAAAACTCAAAAGCTGATAATTTGGGGAGCAAGATATTATGATCGATGGTGTCAAAGGTTTTTGCAAAATCGATGTAAATTACGTCAACTTGCTGTCTATTGTCTAAACACCTGCTCACAAATTGGGTAACTGCAACTTCAAGTTTGTTACACTTGACTTTCCTGACATAAAACCATGTTGGAATGGCGAAATGTGAAGTTTTGCCCATGCATAAAGTTTATCATAAAGGACTTTGCTCAAACACTTTGTTGGAGACGTCCAACGTAGTTGGAGATATCATTTCTTTTACCGTGTTTGAAGATTGGCACTATTCGGCACTCACTTTTCATAGTTCAGAAAAGGTGCAAGTTCGTAGACTTAAATCAAAGATTGGTAAAAGGTTCGCTCAGCAGAAAAGTGCAATGTTTAATAAAGAAATTCGGAAGGCGATCGTGACCGGATATACCATCAGGCTTCGTTTTCCGCAACACGTTTAATACCACATCAGTGCTTATAGAAATTATTTGAATACAATCTGATATGGAGTTGTTCACCATAGAGGTATTGGTTGATATGTTGAGAGGTTGGAAAACACTTGAAAATAAATCAGCAACATGTTCGGAAATCATTGAAAGAAAGAAGCGCTTTTAAATACAGATTTAGGGTAAGTACAACTAAACATGTTTAGATACTTTATTGTTTCTTGGTTCATTTGGTCTTCGGTTGAAAATGGCAAGATTATCCACATACCCTAAAGTTTTATACGCTTCATTTTCTTGTTGCAATAGTAGCTCACTTGCAACTAAGTTCCACAGCAGTATAAACAAGACTCCACCAGGGGGAGAGTCTGCTTCCAACCACCAGTATTTCTCTCACGACAGTAGTTTATTTCATTCTTAATAGGCATTTAGATTATGCCAGGGTTGATCCAAAAATGATGCAAAAAGACTATAATGACATTGTGAAGAAAAAAGACGTTCTCAGGACTAGTCACTGCATAAACATTAGTATCATTAACACATCTTTTTCAAAACAATAATAAAATATGTTCTACGATCCTCTTCAAAACAAAGAAGAAACATTAATTATTGTACTATTGCTGTATCTGCACATTTTCCGAAAGACTATACCTATTTAATCGACACATTGAGCTTTATACGCATTTTGAATACATATGCTAATATTTTGCGTCCACTGTGATATGCACATACAGTGAAATGGAATCTAAAATTCCTCGATATTCAGCCACTGCGTTTCCGATATCCATGCGCGGATCATGCATTCCAATAGAGGTTATCCATGTCTATGGTATTCGTTTCATTCAGGGAAGCCTGGACGTGCTTTGAATGCGAAATCTCGAAGTGAGTCTGACTATATTTGTACACAAAGGAGTTGAGAAGCCTTTATGGGTATGGACATCAATTTAGATTTATCGTGGAATTTATTGCAAATATGATATTGTTTTTAAACACTCTAAATTTAAGCATTTGAAAAACAAGAAAATTTAAACACAAAATAAAAACATCCAGATAAAATTTTGCCTGCTCGTATCAAGTACCTATATAAAATTCCGCTTATCCGCTTTTTATAATTTGTGGAACTTGCTAACGACGAAATGGGAATTTTACGGTTTAGAATAATATGAAGGAATGAACAATTTAATTAGGCTTTCGGCATGATCCGATGCTTGAAAATCGCAGGAAATAATACTACTTAATTAACTTCTCCCTTGAAATATGATTGGTGTAAAGTTTTTTCTTTTAACGAGCCCCTACTTGGCAGGGCAAGCATTAAATCGTTTATTTTTCTCTTGTAAACTTTGACCAATGGGAGAAACGGATTTCGATTTTAGTATGTAGATAGCGTTATTGCGTCATTGGGCTATACAGTATGTCCCGGTATTGATGTTACAAGAGGTGTGATGGTGGAAAGGAACGTTTTAAGATTGTAGGATTAGGTTCTGCTTAGAAGAGAATCTTAAGAATCCATGGTAAATCCCAGAAAACTCACTACTTCTCCGCGAGTGCCTGACGAGAAGGTAAGTGTCTGCGTCTTAGTTTCATTTATTTTTAATTTATTTGATTCACACCATGTTTTGGCCGTTGCTAGAGTGCTGTCTCCAATTTGCGTTAATTCACAGGCGCTGTCGCATCTTGCCACAAAGAATGTATCATCCGCATACAGATAGACTTTACTGTGGGTAATACTGTCTGGAATATCGTTAATATATATCAAGAAAAGTAATGGCCGCAAAATGGAACCTTGTGGAACACCGCAGACGATCGAAGCAGCGTTTGACATAGAATTATTCCAGCTTACGAGTTGTGCTCTATCCTAAAGGTAAGATTTTAATATTTTACTTGCTGTATATCTTATTTCATAATATTTCAGCTTCGTCAGTAGTAAATCATGCGACACAGTATCAAACGCCTTGCTGAGATCACACAGGACCATCTCAACGCTCTCTTGATGATCTTTCGCAGATAATATTTTATCTACAGCCTAGGCTAGAGCTGTCACGGTGGATCTTTAAGATATATATCCATGTTGCGCCAGCGTGAATATGTTATGAAACAACCCTTTTGCATATCACTTTTTCGAGTACCTTAGAAAAAGCAGGTACGATCGATATTGGCTCTCTTCTTTTTCCTTATTTCTTTTTTTTGAGATAGGGACCACCCTCGCGATCCCTGTGTTCCTGTGATCCTGTGTTTTCCCTTCCTCTATACAGTGGTTGATTATATGTGCCGATGGTTCAACTATTTCTGTGGAAATGTCTTGGAGAAGTGCAGTGCTCAGGCCATACACATCTTTTGTTTTCTTTTTATTGAGACTATTGATGATGTTTGTCACTTCTTCCGGGTTCACAGGTTCAAAATAACATGTGTTTGGGGGTGACTTATTTGTATTTTGCAAAAATGTATATGGATCTTTGCTATTGCCACAAATGTGTTTTTGTAAATTATCCCCAACGTGTCCAAAGTATTTGTTGAAGTCTTTCCTGGTAAGTTGCACCTAACTGCATGAATCAAACTCTTTTGTCTTTCCGGATTTTTTTTTAAATAATTTCCCAATTTTTTTGTTGTTTATTTTTTGCTCTAAAAATTTGCGGTTCATAGTGTTTCTTTTTTGTGTTAGCAACTTTGTCTTGGTATGTTATTTTTTCCTGTGTTCAGTTTCTAAAGCCTCAATTTTATTTGTCAATCCTCGTGTATTGTAGTTTAAAATATTTATTTTAACTGTTTTCTTTTTAAATGCGGTATCTATATTATTTTTCTCGATAGTGTTTTGTCGAATTATTCTGTCTGTTCCGGTTATTCGTTTTTTGGTTTGAATGCCGAAAAAACCATACACTTATATTTGTTGGCCATTTGGACGAGTCAAATATATGTGCGCTTTCAATCGCGTTAGGAAATCTTAATTTAGATGCAATGTAATCTGCTTTTTTATGATAGTTTTTTTCATGAACATTTCTATTATAATCTGTTTTGAAATTTCCATATAGGTGCCCTTTTAACTCTTCAATAGCGTAAGTTACCTTAAAGCGGCCCGCATAAAGCCATTGTCTTGCAGTTTTTATAAAATCAACAGTTTCATTACTGCTATCTACAATTCTTTTCGGTACTCTCCAGATTTCAGATTTCATTTATGATAATCAATTTTTGTCATGTGGTTTCATCTTTCCTGTAACGGTTTCTATTTTCGATTCTTTATTAATTGTGTTAGTAGCGTTCCTTTTGTCTCCAGTAGTTTTTAAGTTATCAGTTTTCTTTATTAGGTTTTGATCTGGCTTTTTCATGCTCTGATTTTCATTTATAGATGTCTCTGTTGTATCGCCTTAGCATTTCCTTCAGATTTTTCGATAATTTTGTTTATGTTGTTTGTTTCATGCATACGTGCTTTTATTTCTTGAAAAGCTCTCTCAGTTTCAGTCATCCTATTAGATAAGTGGTTCTCAACCTTTTTTTGCCTAGCGCCCACTTACTGGATTTTGTATAGATCCCAGCGCCCACTGGTGGGCGCTACCGCCCACGTTGAGAACCACTGTATTAGACAATAACTGATTGAACGTTTAGGAGTTCTCTTCGACCTGGTGGTTTTCCATTACACTAATTGTATCATTATCTTCGTTTTTGTCGTGCTGTTCTATTGATTCATTTGTGTAACTTGTGTATAGTTCTAACATCGTAAGATCATTTGTTGCTTTAAATACGGTGTATAGGGCGTCTAACTTATTTTTAACGTCTTCAACTTCTTGAGTTTTCCAGTTAAATTCTTTATTGTAATTTTTATTTCTATATGTTTCAGGGAAACATGTATTGTAAGTATCTTCGATGAGATTGTGGAAGGCTGTGAATTTCTTTTGCGCACTTGGCTGATAAAGTACCTGTTCAGCATGGCAGTTTATTGCCCCTTTTAGTTATCAAATGAGTATTGTCTTATTATTTCCTTTTTCACTAATGCAAATGTAATATTGGATTTAATATTAGTTTTACAAACTTGGTAAATCATTTTTATAGTGGCTCACTTATATGATTAGTTATTAATTTGTTGCGATATAAGAGTGAGCTCTAACGACGAAAAGAATATCTCATATTTTACTTCCACTGAGCTATGATGATTCGTCGAACGTTAACAGATTTGTGTTGCGATCTTATGCGTAGGTACGCTTACAGCTGAACTCCCTCCCATTTCCAGTCGCTCAGAATGAAATCTACAGCTCACAACTTTTCTCCCGGTATACACAAAGCGAGGTTAGACTGTATAATATTTAGGTAATGTTTAATGTAAAATATGTGGATTTAAAATGCATGCGGATCTTAAAATCTCCCTAGATAATAATTCAATCTTTTACCGCATGAGAAAGGATGATACACGAACCATCTTCTTCAATAAACCATCATCCTTTCAAAGCGCACGGAAAACAAACTAACAACGGCAAGCGGAGCGCTACTGCACATGGATATAAATGCAGTAGGTATTACAACTTCAAAAGAATACCGAGACTCAATGCGCGAGCGTAGATTCTCGAGGAATTTTCCGCATTTTACGATATATATGTTACATATTTCTCTACCTAGATCAAGTATTCTAAGCTACTACCGTCTATATCACAGCTATGTACGGCGCGGCGCAACAATTGTTTTTTTTATTTGGTGCACGCGTTACTCTAGCGGAAATAGATTCCGTCGATTCTCGGCTTCGCAAGTGAGCGGATCGCTTTGAGTCGCTATATAGCGGCGAACCTGCGCCCGGTAGTTCTACATGGTTTGCGTAGACAATTTGATGCGAATGCTTGAGAAGTTTCAACAGACCGTTCGAATAGTGTTTATGATAATTTGCTCGTGCTGCATAAACGGGCTTACAAACGCTCGCAGTCGGATGAAACGCCGGGTATATTCTCATCTTATTAACGGGAACAAAGGAACACAAAGTTTTGAAACAAAGGTCTTAGACAAGCTGTGATATTGCAGGAAGAAGGAAAGGAAAATGGAAATGAGCATTGCATCTTTTGTTTCTTAAATGTAAATTGTAGGAAATCTACTGAAAACTCTTATAATAGTCAGTTTGAACCATTTTGTCTTTAAAAGTATTAACTATTTAGTTCAAAATATACGAATAAGTCTACAAATCTCTATTAAATATAAAACTAATAGACTGCACCATTTTCTTATTCGCAAGATTTTAATTTTTTTCTTGAAATTCGTGGTAATTGGATATTATACAAGAAAAAAATTTATTGTTTTTTATTTGATGTTTTACCAACCAAATTTGTTGACGTTGTAAACTGTAAAAAATTAACTATACCCTAACGAAGATTTGGTAAAATTCCTGTACGGTTTTGGGGCAATTATATTACCCCGAAACCGTACAGGTATTTTACTTGTGCGAGTAAAACTACTTTGATGTAAAAATATACCAAAGAAATTTACTATTAGTGTATGAAAAATACTAAATAAAATCAAATTTACTGGGTAAATTTATTACCGTGAAAAAGGTCCCTAGTAAAAATCGTTTAGCATGAAAATTTCATATGGGGCCCTACTATGTATTTAGGAAAATTCCTAAACATACATAAAGGAATTTTGTATAGGAATATCTCTAAAATTTGTAATTTACCGATGAAGTTTACTACGTGTAGGTATTTTTCCGATACTACTGAAGTTTATAAGTAGGAAAATCCATACCTACGAAAATAGTTTGCTAAGATCATTTCTTTATAACATATCGAATTTCTTTCACAAGTTTTCCGTTAATTAAACACTTCGTATATTGCAAATTCTGTTTGTCCTCAATGTGAAAATATTTGTAAATCCATCACTTGCAAATTCCAGTACTACGGAAATGCTGATAATGAAGACATACCTTTCCACGAGTAAAATCGAGTAAGTGTTTGATTTCGGCCAAGGAATAGGATTACAGATTGAACAGAATTAGGTGTATTGTGTGTTTGTATATGCACAAACCTATATGTTTCAATGTTTGTAAATTATGAAAATGCAGCTGCAGGTGACCCTCAGTAGTGAGAATGTATTATTTAACTACTAGATTTATTTTAAATTCGTCACTTACCAAAATATGCCTATAGATAAAACAAAAAGAACGACCACTGCCACTTCCGTGCGTGCTATGTGCTATCTATCTACAAATTGAACATGCGCGCATTGTAAGTATGTATTTGGTTTCCTAAGTAAATTTCCTAACTGTGGATAAAAACCAAGTAATTTAGTAAGAATCCCTGGAAAAGCATAAAAATTTTAGTAATATTACGGTTTTACGTAGCACTTTACCTAAAATTGAAATATTGGTGGATATGTGGAAAATTTCCAAAAGTATAGATAATTTTATTAAAAAACGGAAAATTACCCAGATTTTGGTGATTTTCCCCCAAGTGTTACTGGAATTTTTAGGAGGAATCCTGGTGAATTTGCTAAATTTTTTTAGTGTATATATACTTATAAACATTAAAATGCTGGCACTATATATATGGCAAGTTAACCGAAAGTAATTCTAATGTAAGTTAAACGGAAATAAAAAACCAATTTAATATATTTTTTATCTTAATCTTGTGCTTCGCACGAATTTTCTGTGTCGTCAATCAGTTTGTTTACTTTCGTATATAAGTCGCAGGAACTTTTCCCATTGTGTGCTCCATTCGGCAACGCGGTAACAGTTCTGGTAGTGGATAGTTTTCAAAGTTACAACTTCATCGCAGCAGTAAGGAAAATTCCATTACGGCAAACTGGCGGCCAGCGACAAAAAATTACCTCTAACTTTCCGACCGCACTTACAAAGTTTGCGTTCACGTTATTAATGCCATCAAATCAGGGAGAAATTGAAGATACGTATAGGTGATATTTTCCCAAGAATCACCAGCAGCATATTGTCGATTCCATTCAAGGATATAATATGCAATAACTTTTAATGGCGAGGTGTAAATACATATAAACTCTGTAAAACTTCCTTTATTTGTCCTCGAAATACCTCAGATTTCTCCGGTAATTCTTCCAGCTCACTGCTCTTCATGGGCGCTCGCTTAACAACGACCGATTCTCGGGATACACGTTGTATGTCCGGCTTAGGGGATGCTTTTGGCTTTTTCCACCGTCCACGTCTGTACAAAAATAGACTCGGATGTCGAGAACCGGCGCTCTAATTAACTGAGCACAATGGGTTTCTCTTTGTGGTCTGAGTTGCACTTAAAAAGGAATTAGGAGAATGGAACAGTGCGGACTGAAGTTTGCAAAGTCCGCCCGCCCAAAGATAAATTGATATTGCGTGCCCAACTGCTCTGTCTAATTGAAAACGCGGGGGATGCGAAACCGCCACAGATCTATCACATACATAAGTATCGGCGATGATGAGGGAAGTAATATCACAAAATTAAGGTTCCTTTCTGGCAGATATTGAAGAGGATTTTTTTTTTATTTCAAGCGCAAAGGAATTTTATATTTTATAATTATAACAACAATCTTGCGTTGTTAACTACCCTAAGGTTTTTGATTTTTATTTTATTTTCAAACTCAATTGAGTTTACAAAAAAAATGATTTACAAAAGTTTACGTAGGTTCATGCTGTAGATATAGAACCTTTTCGTCAAGAAATTAGTAAAAAATAAACGTCACACAGAATAACATAGACGAAATTAAGAAATATAAATTAATTAAAGGCATGTATAAATAAAAGCACAGCAATAAAACAAAACCATTTAGTGTGTTGGCAGTGACTACACAAGATCGGTGATCTGCTTAAAGAATTCATCTGTCATGTAGATGCTTCGGGATACGAAGAGTTATATATACATATATATATATATAATTATATTGTAATGTCTTCCGTTCCAGGTTTTATCTTGTTGTGGTAAAGCCTTATATGATCTCGCTGCTGTATAGTTCGCGCTCTTTTGCGTACAACTGATACGATGAAGCGAGACAACCAAATCTGTGTTGTTTCTAGTGTCACAGGACTCTCTCTGTGTCAGAAAATTTATGGATCCATGCATATGAAGCAGACAAGTTAGTATGTACCAGGACGGAAGGGTAAATATTCAAAGTTATAGAATAGCTCTCTTTTTTTGTTGCTCTAATTACTCGCTTTTGTTTGCAAAAACACCCTACATGCCGCTGATGATCCACTCCACCACAGTATTTCATAATTCGCGCTGCAGTGAAAGTGATAACGTGCCCTTCTGTGGGAAAATCCAGTTTAGTGTTAATTTCAAGCTGATAATTAATTTTTTTTATTTAACCGATTTTCCCATAGTCCGGTACTGCCACGTTATATTATGTTTCGTTAAGTTTTTTTCACAGACTCTCCCGACCCTCCGAGCTGTGATTTCGGTGGCGACAAAACTCTCTGACACGACGCAGTACCGTCCCCGACCTGTGCTTTCGGCGCCAGCAAAGCCCTCTAGCACCACACCCCACCAACATGTATTATAAAACCGGCCGCGTACTTTTGACCGCGTATTACCTAATTCTCTAAAGATCAAAAAGAGAAACACAATTTTCACACCTAGTGATCTTTTGAGGCGCCTTTTATTTAGACAAACAACAGATCGACCACGTAGAGGATAAGGGGTACCGCAAGAAACAGCCGGGGTAGACAAAAATATTCATATAAGCAAAAAGTAACGAATAAAAAGTCGTTGCTCGGGTTGTTTCAAAATGGTGCACATGCTTATTGACCCATCATAAAAACATTGATTACATCCGCAGAGGAAGCTCGACTATTATATGGTTGAAGAGTACCGACCTTTAGCTTTAAACTCGTAGAACTTGGAAACAGTACAACCGACAGGGAAAACTACAAAAATGGGTTAAAAACAGGAGCAAACAGTAACTAACTAACACACAACTGGAGTGACTATTGAGTATGACGTTGATAGCAGATCTACCTGGGTTTTTCCATTAGTTATCCTTAAAGAAACAACAATTATATTACAATCGCGATTTTTTTAAAACAACCGTGCATGTGTAAAAAAGGGACAGCTATACGCTCCATGTGGAAAATCATATTTATATATTGCTACAAAACTTGTAGATGAATCTTTTAAATTTTCAATTAAATTTTATTAAGTAAACAACTGTTTAATTTTACCATTAATTTCATGTTTTGGCATTACATCTGTGGCAGTTAATTTAAGTGTTTAGCTATTCGTTTTTATTATTCTACAACAGTTTTTAAGAATAAGAATAAGAATAAGAATAATTTATTTGGTTAAGCGACACAAAATGTGTATGTAACCAGTCAAAATAAACAACAGGATATATTAGTAAATTAAATTAAATTAAATTAAATTAAATTAAATCAAATTAAATTAGAATTAAGTTCTACTTATTAACTAAAACTAAGGAAAATTAGAGTTCTTATAATGATGGAAAGCCAAAAATGAGAATAATAAAAGAAAAAAAAAAAAACTAACTAACTAACTAACTCTACTAGTAAAAATAAAATAACATAAACCAAATCAAAATTACTCATAGAAAACAAGACAGGATTGAGACTTAAAAAGATCGAAAGGCTATCATGAGGTGCGCAATGCGAAATATTCAGACAACTCATAAAAATTGTGTGTTACGAAAACTAAAAATCGAGCTTTTTTCTTTAATTTCTACGGGTAAGTGATTATAGATTTTAATGCCCATACTCTTTAAACCCCAACTTGTAACCGAAAGTGTACATCCTGCCGTATGTAGTTGATCTTTATTTCTTGTGAAGTGATGGTGATATTCAGAATTTAATCTGAAAGCATTTTTATTTTTAAAAACGTAAACTGCTGCTTCCATTATGTAATTACAGGCTAACGGTAGTATTTTCAGTTTTTTAAATAAAGGTTTACACGACACACCAAAACGAGCACCCGTTAAGGATCTGATCACAGCTTTTTTATATATACTTTTCCTAGATCTATTAAATTTTTATGCATGTTCACTTTTCTGAGATGTCAGAAATGCGACAAATTATTAAAATTCTTTATTGAAACACTAATTATAACGTATTTAAATTAAGAGTTTTATTTTGCACTCACTTTACTTTGATTATTCCCAAAAAATATAGGTGTCTAATACATTTGAGCATACCTGTATATAATTCATTGATTATTATAGATACTGATATAGTATACATTTATAGCCATTTATAATCCATCAATATCGACTTCAGAATTCGATTTCGCCAAATAACCGTTTTATTCAATTTAAATAACGGAAAAATCCCCTGCAATATGTATCAAGACTACCTCGGCTAACATTATCCAGACCACCCCAGGGACTTTTACGCCTAAATAATATATGTACGAGGCAAGATGTCGCCCGTCTCCGAACAGAGTCTCTCGAAAACTTTCCAGATGCACGAAACATCGGAAGATACCAGCATCTACCGACCTAAAGGAATGACTAAGTGGTGCTTTCCTAGAGAACGAGACCCGGTAATACGATATATCGAAACCATTCTGCATACTTCCGGGTGTATACGACATCATTACGAGACGGAGTGGCGCCTAAACCTCGAAAAGAGACACATAATACAATTTGTAGGATCACCTCTGCCACATATTACGGGAAATAGGTGGGATTCCAGTTCTTATTATCCGCTATACGAGACGTACAAAAAGCGTTTGGGAGATCGATGGATATTGAAGAAGTTTTCGATGAAACTGAGCCGTTTACGAAGAAGCAGACGCAGTATATGAGGCCAGCACAGAAAGGATAAAATATGAATGATCGGTTTAGGGGGACAAATGAAGGTAATTATAGGTTAAGATTGATTGGATGCCGATAAAGTTTCTAGGGACAAATTTTATGTATGGAGCGAGAAATGTTTCTAATAGGTACACTCAAAAAAGTACATAGGAAATTATTACTATAATATTGTAGTTCAAAAAATGTAGTTATAGTTGCTACAATTGTAAAAGCCAGTCCTAATCCGTTCTCGTACAGCTTACTACATTATTGTGTCTAACATTGTGTAGTATATTTTAACAGTACAACGATATGAATTTGTAATATACTTTTGTTTTAAAGTGCTGTAGGATGAAATACTAGAAATTATTAAATGTATAAACACTTTGTTCACAATAGTATGCCAAACTTTGTTGTATTAAAGAGTCGAATATAATGTAGTCGAATTTAGTACAATTAGGTTTGAAAATTCAAAATAATGTAACACTTTCAGATATACATTATATTAATTATTATATGTATCTAATATACCTATAGGAGTAGGATTAACTTGTTTATTAATATCTGTTTCATTTGAATCTTATTAAATTAAATATCCCAAGGCGTTTTTACTATATTGATTATTGATACAAATATAAATTATGTGCGGAATTGCGGAAACAAAGGTGAATACTGAATAAAAGCAAACAAAAATGTGTTTTGATCACGCAGTGCCAGCAATCATCCCGCTAATACGCCATTTTATATTAGTCGTTAATAAGCCGTACATGGTGGTGGTCGTGTGATTTGTGTGTTCTTATGTCGTGTCCTATGGTACTTCGTCCATTAGATAATATATAGATACCTTAATGAAGATGGATGCGAAAAGTTATTTACCGTTGGTAAGCATTTTTGAAGGTAAGACATTGAAATATATCTTGAATACAAAATTATAGACGTGTATGTATGTATTTAGCATTAAATTGTTTCTCTTTGCCTGTGTAATTACCTATTACTTGTGCTGCTATGTGTTTATATACATACAATTACCTATAGAGGGTAAATGTAATAGGTAATTCTTGGGTTGTCTGGAATCTATTATGTCATAATAACAAATAATTATAATATTATTAACGCACGTTTATTGTTATTATAACTGTACAAGTTATTTTCTATTGTCCATATATCGGTGGCTTTAACACCTTTTACTAATGTGTAATAATTTCCAGAAAGTGCAATTTTCTAACTTTCTGTTACATATAGTTGAAATCGCAATACACAATCGCAATCTACAAAACTTAATTTGTATTTATTTCCAGAATATCACTGACTTGGATGTAGGGATACAGTGGCGGGCAGAGAATAACCCAAGATTTCAGTTTCCAGTAGAAGAGACACAAATAATAGTTGGAGAACTGCTTAACGTAACGGACTCATACGCATGCACTTTATATCAAATATAAAGTAGATACACCAATAAAAGCTGTGGATACATGTTTTAAAATAATGTTTGCATTGGGTGCTGAGTATCCAATAGAATGCGATCAGGTGACATTTCAGTTTCATTGAAGAAATCAGTAAAAAATGTTTGTGTTCCAAGTAAATAAAAATGTGTTACGTTGAAAATGTTGTCTAGTAAATGTATTTTTCAATAAAATTCTTGTTTTTATTAATGTCTATTTCCCTATTGCTTTGATAAGTACATACATATGTATAATGTTCTTACAACTAATAGAATAACTATTTGGTTGTGCAAATATAAGATTTACCAGCGTAAGTAGATACCTATATAAAATTGTAATAATTTTTACAACACTTCCTTACTAAATAGTAATATATTTCGTGGAAAGTGTTAGATGCTATAGTGATAATCATTACTACAAGTTCCAGTAACTTATAGTTTTCATTGTTTACAGCGCAACAGCTTTTTACCTCCAATTCTACCATTACACAAATAGAAACGTTCTCAATAAATATTTTATTTAGTGTTAAAATTTGTAGCACAACTTACGAGTGCATATTACAAAGTATAGTGCATAGTTTTGCGTAAAAATTACAACAACTTTGTGGATTCAGTCTTATTTGCTTTGAGAAATTGTCTCGCAGAGAAATTGTATAAAGTATTACAATATTGTAGTAAGCTCGCTTAAAAATAAAATGACCGTACTGACTATATTGTTGTCGCAATTTTTTTTAGAAAATGTAATACACATTCTTATACACGTTAGACACAATTTTGTGTGACTTTTCATTACAAACTGCGCCTGGTGCATATATTACTGTAATTTGTAGCGATATGGAATACAATTGCAACAAAATTTGTAAGTTTTTTTGGGTGTACAGTCGTTCCAAAGACTGGATAGTGTGGACGGTAGACACTTGATTTAAACGATTTATTTGTCACTTCCTTTTTAAATTTTATTTTCGGCATAATTTCCTAAATTAAAACCCTTATTCTTTTTCGCGATTCCTCGTAAACATACATCATCTAAAAAAACAATTCCCCATTAACTAGCTCACGAAAATCCCCAGAAACAAAACTCTGCTCTCTCCTCCGCAAAACCTCCTGCACAATTCCGTCCCATTTGCTTACGAAGACTATTCTCAGTTTCGCGCCGGTCATGACGTAGTAGTTGGTAATTGCAACCTTCGTTGCCGCGTTAATCCTATTACCCTGGTTAGTTGGAAGACGGCCAAATATCAACGCTTATTCCCGCTTTTCATAAACGACGCTGGACTCATTTGCGAAATGTTCTCCGTGGATGGAAAGCAGTGTGGGCGCGGATGCACGGGGTGAGTTTAATTAAATCGGAACCGGGATTCCATTAGACGAGTATTTTCCTTGCCCTGTTTGTATGGGACTTAATTGCAGGTGAAATCAGAGATGGCGAGGTGCTGCATGAAATTTTTTATACGCTCCCGAGTAAATACTAGAAGTGTCCTTCCCTTTTGAACCAACGTTGCCCATTTGGTTATTTAGAATTCGCTATTTTCCAACTGTTGCAAACAGCAGATTAGATTAGGAATAATTTTACAATAACTTATTAGTTGAGATAAGGAATGATGACTAGATTAGATTAGAATAGGTTTGGGATGGCCATGAAGGATTGTTGCACCGTACCCTTTTCATATATCCTATTATCTTAGAAGACGCTCTGAAGTTTTGTCTTTTGAATTAGACCTATCATGTAGATCTACTATCATTTTGACAGTCTTCCTATCGTTATTCAGTAAGTCATTTGCAAATTCAGGTTTTTGTTGCTTTATTAACTTTTTCCCCTGTTCTGGCGATGCTTTGCCTCCACTCTTTGGATTTGTTATGCATCCATTAATTGGTGATTTGGTACTGCCGAATGTAGGACTGACCCTAATTAATAGCCTTGGCAATCCTCGTCTGGCCAGTACAATTAGTTGGCCACTATCAGAAGGTATTTCGCTTCTTTGGCATATAAAACCTTATCTTCTCTCAGCCCTATCGATTACAAGGCTTCTAGTACTCTTCTTCCTCTAAAGATTACAATTTATGTTTTTTGAGTGTTGATTAACAGTCGCTCTTCCTTACAGCAGTTGCGGTCCGTGTTTGGAACTATTTCTATTTGTTCTGTTTGGACTAACGTATATCTGTTGTATTGGATAAGTTTAATCAAGATCCTTACTTCGATAAGCGGTGCACTCTTAACAATGAGACAAAGTGGTTACGCTTATATATCAAGATTATTAACGTAAAAGGTTCCAACTCCAGAATGTAATATAGTGAGGTGAAAAATTCAATGATCACTCTTTCATAGTAGCGTCAGTTTTCTTTGACTTTCAACGTGCCTTTGACTCTGTCTGGCACAAAGGGCTGATCCATAAGTTGATTGTTTCTGGCTTGAATCCCTTTCTGATCAGATCATACCTTGAGCGCAGATCTTTCTTTGTGATTTAAATCAAAATAGAAAGAAATAATTTAAAAACTGAACAGAGCGCTAAACCAAGTATCTGTTCAGTAAAAATGAATTGAATTTGACATATTCTTTAGCTAAACGCTTTAATTTCGGCATTTAAATCTCCACATCCATCCGTTCAAAGTGTTTGTTTTTTTTTTCTTTCATAAAGTATACAAGCATAAACTGTGCACTAGCATAAATTGCAACCTTAATGACAGTCAACACACTAACTTTGGCCTAACAAAAATACCAATTACTAAACACAAACATGCAATTAATTAACTTTTCTGTTGCGGTGGTATTTACTAAATAGTTTCCTTTGCAAAGCGAACGCAAATTTACATTTCATCAATTAGATTTTTTACAAAATCCGCTGCTGAAGCTACATTTATGTTGCCTTGTAAATTTGAATATATATGGGAATATAAAGGCATATTAATTGATTCGCAGCAATTTAATAACTTTATAATTAGAAAGGAATTCCTGGCAGAGGAAAATGTTTCTTCGTCATTTTCTATATAAATAGAATTCCTACGCGCGTATTCCAGATTTTTCCTTATTTTAGAGGAAGGAAGAATTTTTCTTTATAACTCAGCTTCGTCTAACATTTCCTTTTCTTTTAGGTTTTGCAAATTAGACTGCTGTGTACTATGCATAAATTTTAAACCGCTCTCCTCTTTTATCAGTAACCTCTGCTCTTCTCGAAGGAGGATGCGGTGCAGGAAAGGGTACGTCTCTGCGAAGCCCTGCCTTGATGTTTTAATATTATTCTTCCTTTAATTAACTGGAAAAGATTCGTGGCACAATATGAAAAATAATATCTTATTTTTGTTCCGCTTCCATTGTCTGGGCTAAGCTAAATACTGGACCTATTAGGTATATGTATATTCAACTAAAATAGTAGGAAAAAACCTCTCTTTTATTCTCTATCTATTTATCTATGATCACTAACCTATCTGTATTCCATCAGTATATTTTGCATGCTTTAGACACTAACTAGAAAGCCCGCGTCTCGCTTTCGTTTAACTTGATGCTGCACCTCATTGAAATAAATTGTGATTTCTTAATTTTTTGATTTTTCTTAATTTTTGGTTTTTTTTTAATTTATACATATATTTTTTTTAAATACGTCTTACTTAAAAACGGCTCGACGCTAGGCGTCTCGCTGTCGTTATACTGGACGCTAAGTGTTTGGTTAAAAGAAGTTGTAATTTCTTAATTTTTAAATTTTTCTTAATTCGCGTTTCACTTTAAACACGGCTCGAGGCTAGGCATCTCGCTGCCGTTATATGCCGTTGTTTTTCAAGTGCGTCTCACTTTAAATTCAATTACAATTTCTCAATGTTACAAGTATTGAATATTGCAATTTTTCTGATATTTTCAAATTTGCAATTTTTCATCTTCCGTTCTTCAAATTTTTTAATTTTTCAATTATCTATCTTGATTTCAATAATGACCGTATCGTAATTATTTGCTTAAATACCTAATATTAGTGTCATTACTTTAAATATTTTGGTTTTTCGATTTTCCAATTTATCGATCTGCAAATATAGGACCGGGTGATCTCTGGAAATCCCACTAACAGATCTCAATCAACGACATTCCCAGCTAGTTTAATACTTTAAGGTGTTGAATTTGTTGAATTGCATTTAAGACAAGATCACTTGCACAACGAATGTACAATTTTTTTGATTCTTTCGTATAATCTACTAAATACGGAGCTGCATCAAAGGAATCCTTGGTAGGTATGATAATTCCAGCATCAAAACTTGCATAAATAAATCTCCAGTTCATTTCTTTTTATTTTACCGCCAGTTTCATCCCACTCATTTCGTTCTTTGCTTGGACCGGTAATAAAAAATTAAATTCTCTGCGTCAACTTTGACCCGTGTTGTTAAAAACCTCGCCTTGAATACATTAACTATATTACAGAAGGGGAAAAGAGAATAAGTAATAAAAAAAGGGTTTTGGCCAAACAATCACGCGTTCTGCGTTTTTTTTTATTAAAATCTCCCTTTTCGAGTATACCGCTTGAGGTCAAGAAAGGGCAATAAAATGAAAGCAATCTGATTCTTGAATTATTTGTTAGAAAAGATGTATCTAAAAACGTTGTAATCGTAAAATGTTACTGTATCTGAATTATGATTAAAATGGGTTTAGGTTCTAGGTTGACTACAACTAGTCGCAAATTTAATATATAATATATATATCGGCTATCAAGTCTCTTTGAAGGCGATCATCTAGGGACTCAATTTGGATGTATATCTTAAGATCATCTGCAAATAACAGCTTCCCACAATCAATCACATCTACGATATCATTTATAAATATAAGAAATAAAATTGGTCCAAGATTTGAACCTTGCGGTACCCCAGATGTAAGTGAAAATACATTAGATCTTACATTAAAGTATTCGACGTATTGCTCTCTACCAATTAAGTAAGATTTAGACAGGTGAAGTAACTGCATTGAAAGACCCATTGTTTCAAGTTTCTTCAGTAAAATACAGTGAACAATCTTGTCAAATGCTTTTTGGAAATTGATATAGATTACATCAACTTGTCCCAGTTTACCCACAATATCTGAAGTATATTGACAAAAACAACTGAGATTGGTTACTGTAGACCGCTTAGCCACGAAACCATGTTGAGTTGGAGTTATAAATTGTTTTATGTGATTGTAAATATAATTGCAAAGTTGTTTCAAATATTTTGGCAAAATTGCAGAGAATAGATATAGGTCTGCAACTAAATTTCATTTGCGTTGCCAGACTTGAACGAAGGAACGATTCGCGACACCTTGCAAAGATGGACAGTCTCGGATAATAAAACTCGGGATCTTATCGGCACCACTCAAGAAACTATTCTTGGAGTTCTTTAAACATTGCACGACTTCAACTTCTGTGTTAGATGGTATATCAATAGTAAAAGGTGTTACTGTAGCACAATGTGCCTCATCCGACTGTGTGTAGACACTATTGAAATATTCTCCAAAAGCATTCATTATCTGTTGTGGTGTATCAAAACTGGTGTCATCATATTTCATCAACCCTGGTATTCTAGTAAGAACTCGCTTTGAATTTACAAATTGCCACAGTTTTCTAGGATCACGCTCCAAATTGTTTTGTATATTGCGTCCGTAGTTCTTATATACGTTATCAAAAGTTCTTTAGTGATTTTTCTGAAAAGCTTAAATTGCTCATAATAAAATACAGTCCCGAATTTTTTGAAATTTTAGGTGCTTTATATTTTTGACGGATATTTATTTACCAATTATTTGTTTTATAACTAAATTTCGAGTCAGGATACGTCTGTGTACATAAACCAAAAGATATTCTAACAAGAAGTAACCTGTCAATAGAAACAATGGTGTTTCTATTGGGTTTTTATATAATATTTTAGACCCAAAATTTACCTTCCCCCATTCACGGCTAAGCAAATCCTTTTTTATTTTCTCATTTTTCACATTTGCTAACTCCTATCCTAATTTAAATTTAATGCAAACCGCAAATGATTCAGAGCGGTTCCATTGTATGCCGAAGAACAGCGCTCGTTTCATTGTTATGGGGACGGCTACTCCGGTTGTTGCCAAACCTATACACGTATAGAAAGACAGGATTGGTTAAATTATGCAAAAATGACCCCTTCTAATCATTCCGTCGTAATCGGGTAATTTATGATGCACGACCTGGGGCATAATCAAAGAATTCGGAAACGAACGATCTCACAAAGATTTATGAGAGGCAAAAATGAAGTCATCCAAGCGAATATAATGGTTGTTGAAAGAATTCGGGCGCGTATATACATACGAAGGCAGCGTATATGAAGAGCATCAAGCTGTCAGCTGATGCTTTTTATCATAAAGAAAAGAAAAACTGAAGCATCGCTTTCTAAGCGAGGTTCATTATTTTTGAGGTACTGATTCTGACATACCTGTGTTCAGTGCGATCACGAGAAGCGGCTTTTGAATTTTGTTTGTAATAATGTAAACTAGGGAGATCGTTAACGAAGCGCCATGCTCCTTTGGTTTGTTACTTTTTTTGTACCGATAAAAAAGATTCCTAGCAAAGTTTAAAAAAAATATATCGTTGTTTTAGTGAAGTAGATTCTTCTAGTTGCTATTTGTAGTAAGCGACAATGGTTTTTAAAATGTTAGTGCTTCAGGTCGCTTCCAATGATGCGCTAAAAGATTTGAAAAACCAAGGAAATGTTAATAAGGTACACTGGGGCAAGTGTGAATTAGGGGCAAGGGTGACCCACGTATATTTGAACAAGTAGATGGTGTTATAGCAGCGCTATCTATGGATAGTAGCAAGTTAATAACATCTGCTTATGGTCTAGGTACCATTTCTACCGACCATGCACTCGAGCACCAAAATCCAGTCGATCAGATGTTGCGAATGTAATAACACTCGAGTTCGGAGTTCGCAGCGTTCCAGCAAGAAAATCATATCGCGTTCATTTCTAGTGTTGTTTGAGAATTTTTGTGGTAAGTACGTTGTCAATTAATGTTTTTAAAGTAGAATACCATTAGACTAACTGATAAATTAAGCCAGTTGTTTTTATCTGGTGTGTCACACTTGCCCCACGCAAAATGGCCGCATGGGTAAGTCTGGCCTACGCTATGTCACACAACTCATCATTTTGTTCTTTTTCGAGAAAATGGTCCTGTGCTCGTAAGAAGCCTCCCCCTACCTACAGCAATGAAAATTTGGAAGAGGCAGTACAAGCTGTAAGTAGCGGTACTCTAACGCTGTACAGAGCATCTAAAGTGTACAAAATCCCCAGAACTACACTTTTTTATCATCTAAAAGACACAAGAGGCCAAAAAAGTACAACTGGAGGTATGCCCATATGATGTCGAACAAAGAATTGCTGAATCCACTTTAACTAATTTGGTACCTTTTACTCAGGACACACAATTAATGCTTGATAAAGGCTTATCTGTGTCTGCAGTATACCCCGCATAAAGTTCATCATTCAACGTTATTAATTAAACTTCAGAATTTTGGTGTGCATGGTCCCTTGTTGAATCTTATCTAAGGTCTCAGTATGTTGCCATGAATAATTCCAGATCAACCATTACAAGTGTTACTTCGGGTGTCCCCCAGGGATCGCACCTAGGTCCTTTTTTTTTTTTTTTTTTTTTTTTTTTTTCGCTTTCATGGGCAGGTTTAACCCCGTAAGGCAACTCGGCCTTGAGACCTATTGTGCCCCCATGATGTCTTAACCCTCTCGACCCGGTTGTAAACGAACAAACAAGTCCGCGAGTTGGTCGAGAGTTAATTTACTTATACTGGGTTCGTCCAAACGAGCGACCCCTAGACAGCTCCGTCTCTCCCTGTCCACTGCCGGGCAGTCGGCAAGGAGGTCCTTTATTGTTCCGTATATTTATTAGCGACATCGGTTGTTGTTTCAAAAATGTTGAAGACAGCTTATACACGGATGATTTGAAACTTTATCGCTCAGTGAGCTGTTCAGACGATTACGCCTTCATCGATCGTGGCTTGCGCAGATTTACTGTGTACTGCAGCGTCAACAGCTTAAAACTGCCTTTCAAAAATCTTTATCTAGATGGGATGTTAATTTTGTCGGTTGGAATTGTTAATGATATGGGGGTGATTTTGGATTCCAAACTGTCGTTTGCGGATCACGTTGGGACCATAATTAAGGGTGCTTGGTGTGAATTGGGTTTCTTGCTAAAAGTAATAAAAGACTTTCACCATCATGCTACCTTGATTAATATTTATCATACTCCGATCCTTGATTATGCAGCAACAGTTTGGAACCCTTGTATAATAACAATCGGATGTTACAATAAAGCTAAAACAAACGACGACGCAGTGCTGAATTGGTTATTACCGCACACTGTGCTGTAATGAGATATTAACGCTTACCGGAATGTAATATGGGCGATTAATGTGCAAATTATAAAAAATACTGTAAAAAACTCGTGTCACAATGACATTGTAATGCTCCTACATTGAATCACCCGCCGCTCATGGGAAATAATAGATACTAACACTTTACCAAATTGATCTAAAACAGAAAGCGGTCTATAATTTGTAACAATAGCTCTGTCCCTTCACTTATGAATCGGTATTACCTCAGCAAGCTTCCACACCGAAGTGAAGCGACCACAGTTAAATGCCCTACTGAAAATAATGTATAAATGTTTAATTATGATTGAAGAGCATTCTTTCGAGAAACATAATTCTATTTCATTATAAAATTAATATTTCAAAAATTTGCAATATTTCTAGTCATGTTAATGAATAACCATGCATATTTTTTGAATCAAGATTTTGACTTTAGAATCAATAAGATATAATATTTTTCATCACTTTGTAACTACGCAATATATAGCGTACACTGCTGTAAAGTAAAAATTCAGATCAATATCTCCTATTCCACAAATTGAAGGCTTTCAACCACAAAGAAAAAGAAACAAACTACAAATTTGCACATGCAACCAACAAGATGGAAATTCCTACGAAGACACAATGAAACGACTAGGCATTACCATAAATCCATCCGCCTTTGTGCACGACAAGTAATATACCGCCAGCAAGATAGAATTATATTTTCCGCGAGCTCACTTATCTCGTTTTTTGCCCCTATTTTCGCGAATTACCCGGAAAGAAGAGGATCAATCCTTCCTCGCGCGTACCCGCCTCATTTCGCCAGGGAAAGAAAGGTTAGATCCTCCCACTACCACGCGAACACTAAATCAGAACACCCTAAAATATTCTCCCCGCTCAAGAGATACCAGATCTTCCGTTCCAAGGAATTTATAATGCCGAATGGGGAATGTCTGTAGTGTCTTTTTGATGCTACGCCAGCGGTGAGATATAAACGTGCTAGTAAGAGAGGGCATAAGGAAATGCCAGCGACTCGGCGTTACTTAGGTAATAATAACGTTCATGGTTAATTAAAATTTCAATTGAAGAACCAGGGGGGAATTTAATTATATTGTCACCTGTTTTTATCGGAATTCACCCTAGATTTATTCGCTAAGCGGTAACATTGCGTCATTCTATGATGCCCTTCGTCGATTGTGCGAATTTTAACCAGTTTAAGAAAGTATTCTTATTAAAGGTTGAGGTAAAGTTTTGACCGACAGTTTGGATGATGTAAAAGAACAACACTGTCACACAGTGGTTCAGAACGCGAAAAATGCGATCGAAAATCATATCTTAAACCTCTTGGTACAAAGTAAAAATTGCAGTAATTTAATCTTGAATAGTTGCTCTATTTGTTGATGATATTGGTTTATACTTGATACATACGGGCTTGCCGAAGAAGATAAATCAAGCAAAAATATTTTGTATTGGGTTGAACACATGTTTTTTCCAAGATATTCTCAATACTGGAAATCGTCCAATAAAACATCAAGTGTTTTTAAGAAAAAGCGAAAACTGCGATCGTCCATCAACTTCGGGTATTCGAGGTCGTCCTTCAAAGAGTTTCGCTGAAAGTTCTGATGTTATAAAAAGGCGTAAAATCGAGGAGCTCAGAAAAATTACTTTCGTGGAAGAACTTGCGCTTGCTACTGCAATGAAAGTACGAGAAAGTCGAGATAAAAGTGCTGCCGAATCACCATTTTGAGACAAATGTCATTTCACTTAGAATATTTTGTATTGTTCCTCCACATATTTTTACTATGCGAGTAGATGTGTTAATTTGCTAATATGAATATGATATTTTTGTTACCTTTGACCAGTAAATCCATTGTCATGTATATGATAATGATATAGATAATCTCCCTGTTTATGTGCAACTACCTATGGTAAAACATAAATTGTATTCATATTAACCACAAACCAACTAGATGGAGAATAATTCTTAGAACGTATAGGCGCCCCGAAGAAGTCAAACATACCAAGTATATAAAGGAAGATACCACATTTTCTTTATCTTCTATTAATCGATTATTATAAGCTAACACAGCACATTTCACAATTCTAACTTAATATTATAACACAATGACAACGATATAATAAGAGCAACGAATATTAAAGAAGTAGCATATTCTAACTCATAATGTAGGTATATGACCGATATTCATAATTAAGCTAATTGGTTTATACCCTTTTTAATCTGAGAACTAAAAGATTATGAAACATACATCGAATGTTTCGTCACTGCACTGGCATAACTTGACAAATTGTTGATAGAAATATTAATTAACATGCATTTATGAGAATGCTAGAAATGGTAATGCGATAAACAAAACGTCTTTTTTCAAAAAGTTGGGCGAAGTATCACCTGAAATCGCTGGAGCAAGTATTAGAAAGATCCTAGATGACAAAACAGTTTTCCTTTTTTTGGGCAAAATTGGGCTTTTTTTAAAAAAGCTAATAGAAGTTAGAATTTAAAGTCATAGAACACCATCTTCAAGAAATGGTAATTGTATAGTCAGATACAAATATGCTAATACTTTGCAGGTTGAATTACACATAGTTATTGTATATTCTGAGCAAATTGCAGCTTCGTATCGTTTCTAATTTCGAAGATTTTAGGAAAGAAATACTGCTTGATGCGAACGATCCACCGTACATGATGGTGAAGGCTTTCTTTTCAACGCTAATATTAAGTGATACATTTATAGCACAATAATCCTACTACGAGAAAAACGAATTTTTCATAATAACGTAAACTAATGAACACAGATATAAAAGAGGCCTCTTAACCTCTTCACACCCGCACCTAACATCCAATATTGTCGTCTTTAAAGACCCAAGAAGCCTCAAAAAGTATAACAATATCCTTTGCCACCGCATCTTTCCGTAGTTGGCTGTTTAACCGAACTTTTCCTCTCGTTTGGCGAAAAAAGTTGCCAAGAGGGCACACGGGATGTTTCTGGCCGTGTGTAGGTACAGGCACAGCTTGTGACCTACAAATAGAGCACGTTTTATTGATCTGGGTATCGTAGTAGGCGCTAGGTGGCTTGAGTCGGCATATGAGGTATGCTTTATATGTCGAAAACGCAATTTTCGAACAGCTGTATGTATAAATATTGGCTGGCGGGCAAATCTTGAGGATGCGATACTCCAGTGGAATGTAGAGATCGGCTTGGAAGCTAGTGAAATTGTATCAGGTATCATTCGGGGAGGTTGAATAGATTGGAAATGTTCAATTGAGGTAGACGAAGTTTATTTATAGGATACTACGTTCCAATATATGGGAGGGAACCAGTAATCTATTACATTCAAAATAGCATCAATTTACTTATATTATAAGAGGAAATTTAAATATTAAATTTAATTTCTTAAAAATATCAAGTCTAGATAAATTTTCATTACATTAAGGCCATTTTCCGGCGGCACTTCTTTGCAACACGATAACTTAGAAAATACTGACGCAATCGTCTTAAATTGATATCATTTTTTCAGAGGAGTCGTTTGAATGATTTGATATATAAAAGCATATTTCAAAAATAAAAACGTTTGGAGAGGTAAACGAATAATAAGTTATCTTCTGAGATCCACCTTAAGAATACGCTCATTTTTTGTTCCTTTTTCTCAGGAAGTAGTCAATATTTTTGAGTAATTCTTATTGTATTTCATTTTAAAGACTTAAATGTTTTTCAAAATTTTTACTTAATCATTAGTTATGAATAAAGCTCGGATTATATGCACAAACAAAACAACAAAATATGCGCATTTATATGCACATATTTTGACAAGTAAATGCAGAAATTATTGACAAATATGCTCTGCTATATGCGAAATATGCATCAGTATGCACTATTTCAACTTAAAAAAAAACATGAAGATTTATTTTACATTTTAAGTATCTTACAACATAATGCTCGTACAACATTATTCCTTATTAACAATATACAAAAGCTTAGAGGTTCTGTGACGTTATAATACTTATATTATAATAATGTACTATTTTAAAAAATAACTTAATTTAATAAATATTTAATTATTTAACTAGTAATATAATATCTACCTAAACACCTATTGTATACTGGTCACTTCACTGACTGAGACTCACTTCACTTCTGAAGAAGATCACGACAAGATGATCGAAACGTCAAGTAATTTAAACTTTCTACACGGCAGAGAACCCGAGAACCGAAGAGCAGCCATCAACGACGGCCGTGAAAGCCTAAAGACTACTTTACCTATTGTATACTGTCTACTAACTATTTGCTCTTGGTCTATCTAGCTACTTAAACTGCTATTATTTATTATTAAAATTGACAATTAGGTGCTTTTCTAAATTTTCTATTTTAAATGAATGACGTCTGTCATCTAACAAGTGTTTGAACGTGGACAGAAGTAATTGGAGCATGTTTTAAATTGCTTACAATATTAGGGTCTAATTCAAGGTCCTTCACAAATTCCCCTTTTAAAACATATATAAGATTTATATTATTATTAATTAATTATTATTAAAAAAATAAAAAAAAAACAATTAAAAATGTTAAGGTACTATATTTGGGCGAAACGTGACTATAAAATATTTCTTGGAAATTTGAAAATAAATGTAGGTATATCCTAAATTGTGTAAATAAAATATTGAAGTGCACGGGGATTATGCCGTTTTTTCAGCATTTATTCCAAGAAAATATCGCCGTGGGAACTTAACAACTTCATTTATATTTTTTAAGATTTCGGCGAGAACGCTGCTCGGATAATCGACGCTCTACTGTATTTTGTTATATCTTTGTTTGTCGGTGTTAGATTCAATGGGCCTTTGTATTAGATGTTGTGCCACCGCCTTTGTGGGTTTTTAAAAATTGAAGTTACTGTCTTTCGCTGTAGAACGCACTAGAAAATGTTGTTGACGAAACTAGCCGTGCTTTTTTCAGTAAATATCAATGAAGGAATTATAGATTTACTTTTCGCTGAAAAAAAACTTCCAATCTTTAACATTCAATGGAATTTTTTGGAGGAAATTTGTAATTTGACGAAAATATGCACAAATATGCAATAATTCATTAAATATGCATGAAGTAGCAAAAATATGCAGAATATGCATTTTTTAATAAGCTCATTTTAATAAAAAAACATTAGATACTGCCAAAATACCAAACATTTGGTTGATACCTTTAAAAAACAAATATGCATTTTGCATATAATCCGAGCTTTAGTTATGAATAATTCAACATGTGTAATTTGTTTTCTATTGTGTTTTATATACTTCTGATTTTTCCCCATGGTTCTAAATATTTTTTTAAAAAAAGGAGACGTTTATTTGCTACAGCTTGTTTTGTAAAAAAATCAACTCGCTTCGTTCAGTTGTTCTTCGGAAAAAGGAACATGAATGTGCAAAAACAGTTTTCAGGACTTTTTTATTTAAAAGTAGACCTATCGACAGGATTTTCTGTGTTCAACAGTGAACATTCCTGATCGTAAATTGACAGTTTTCATAATTATAATAAAAAGGCAACCAAAATACAAATATAAGGTATCTGTTAGATGAGCAAATCAAAATTTACGAAATACGAAAAACTAAATTGTAGGAAAAAAATTTACATGAATACACGGGTTGGGTCCGACAAGCCCAAAGCTCTTCTGGAGGCCAAAGACAGATGATAAAATTAAGACAAATTAAGGAAAAAATGTCTTTATTAAAGTTAGGAAGGTACCAAATAGCTAAAGAAATTAAAAAATTATTTAAAAAAATACAACAAAAATATATTTGCCTGGGCCTCACAGACCCAGCCCGTCAACCGGAGGGTTAAACAATTGAAAAAGGTAGCTAATTCTACCGACACGTATGATATGTTTTAACTCTATTTTAATACAGTCATATCTTCCAAATAACATCTTTCAAATTCGTATAAATCTTAGCAACTATGTTCATTTAAATACATAAGCTTTTAACTCTCATGAAAGTAAAAAGTCGCCAAACGTATATAAATTACTATATGTCACTTTTTAACACTAGCATTGTTATTTAGTCCTTCAAAGACAATGGGCCCGATTCGTGTTTTCAATATCTTGTGATCATACTGCAGATCATCTGCATCAACATCGTGTTCTAAAATACCACACAAAGGAAACTCCATCGGTTTAAGATCTGGCAGGAAAACAGATTTGACCCAACGTTCTCGCCCACATGTCTTTCGAAGAATGCAGTTTTATGATCTGGTGGAGTAAGGAGGCCCTTGAACCGGATATTCAAATTGTGTACATCAGTTAGAAATGTAATTTTCGAATACAAGTACTGGGGAGTTTTATTTATCAGAATTTTATGGTATAAGCATACTTTACATTGAAATTTGTCTACCTATTCGAAAATTAGTAGACTCCTTAATGCAGAAAATTGCATGCGGATTTTGAACAATACGCTCGCACGGTTTTAAAACGTTCCGAATAATATCTGAAGCAGCATTTCACAGTCCACATGCCCATTTTTGCATAAGAGGCCTTTGTGAACTAATAAATCTCTTCATCATTATCGAACAGCCGATCATCAGCTCGCTCGCGCATTTTCATCAGTGCGTAGTATAGAATTAGCGCTGATGAAATACGTTGTCGGTAAACGATAAAATTACAATCGATAGCGCAATAAACTAGTTAGCCAGCTCGTTTGGAAATTATACGGCGCATTTGTAGCGTTACCATAAACATAATACTGACATGGTAACTGCACCTTGCCAATAATTTTCCAGACTCGAGGGAGACAGTAATAGAAATTGGTACGTACAGATGTGTAATATGTTTAGCTTATGTGACGTTTTGGGAGTGCATAACGCTGTGATTATCTACACTGCCGACTACGGATGGGAATTGTCTCTTGTTAATTCCATTCGTCCAGATGATCGGATTTACAGAATACTATACATATAATCATAATAATTCTGCTGAAAATTGATAGGAGGAAGTCTCCTTGTATGGCTTACAATGGAAACAATATAAGTACATGGATTCTGAAACAATGAAAATATTTATTGTTCACACGAATGAGTACATGAAAATCAATAAAAATGATTTTATTATATGACAAAGGATTTTATCGGGTAATCAACTATTCATAGTATTAATATAAGTGACTAACAACATGTTTTTGTAATTTTAAAAAAAAATGTAACATTTTATAAAATAATTTTTAAAATGTCATTGTGATTGTCCTTAAATGTATAAAAATGTGAATTTTAAAATACAATTTCTGAAGAAGACAACAATAAATAGATTGTCGAAACGTAAATGAAGAGTTTAATTGATTAAAATATTTCAAATCTTTATATAAAAATAAGCCGCTAACTCATGAAAAAAGAAAAAAAAATGTAAATATATTTGATATACCCTGTCCAGGCATATTAACGTGTTTTTTTTTTAACACAATTAGGTATATTGTGCGTTTGCATGTGCACAAACCTATGTTCTAACGTTTGTAAATTATGAAAATGCAGCTGTAGGTCACTCTCAGTAGTGAGAATGTATTATTTAACTACTAGACTTATTAAATTAGTCACTTACCTAAATATGCCTACGGATAAAAAAAAGAACGACCCCTGCCACTTATGTGCTATCTATCTACAAATTGAACCCATAAAATTGAACATGCGCGCATTGTGAGTATTTGGTTTCCTAAGTAAATTTCCTAACTGTGGACAAAATCACGAAGTAATTTAATAAGAATCCTTGGGAAAACATATAAATGTTAGTAAAATTACGTTTTCACGTAGCACTTTTACCTAACATTGAAAAATACTGGTCGATATGTCGGAAATTTCCAAAAGTATAGGTAATTTTGTTAAAAAAACATAAAATTACCCAATTTTTGGTGATTTCCCCCCAAATGTTACTGGAATTTTTAGCAGGAGTCTTGGTAAATTTACTAAAATTTGTTAGCGTGTACTCTAACCTTCTCATCATCATAAAAAAAAAATCAGTTAGGTACTTAATCCATACACCAAATCGTTAAACACCTTCCATAGAGGACTTTTACGCTTTACCAAAAATAAATATAAAATTAAAGGTTGATTTTCAAACGAACCGAACAAAAAAAGCTTTAATAAAGTGCACTATTAAATCGCAAATTGCATTTGCATCGCCCAAAAAAATTAATTGCACCTCGATTTATTACATGTCCAGCGTCAGTCCAGCTACTTTTTTTCTGCACTAGCCACAGGCTCCGTAAATATAGTAATTATTCGGCCCGTAACGTAATTTCACGTTTAATGGAAATTCTAATTAAACCTATATCTATATATAGTAGTAGAGTTATAGAGTTTCGAACATAGAGCATTTGAATTTAACTTTTCCAGTTCGTCCTTCAGGCCTCTGAAAATCTAACAGTGTTCAGTGGATGTTGCAGCGGATATAGAACTTTACATATGTAAATTTTTGCATATAAGTGGATAACAAATAAATTGCAAGCAATTAAAAAAGGACTACCACATTTTTTTCTCAATTTAAAATTGCGTGGAACATTTTAAATGGAAGTATGCAAAACATGCAAAAACAAGACTGACTAAGCCTTGCTATCTATGTTACCAATAATGATCCATCGAAAATAATCATAATGCAGTTTCATAAATGTTCATAACCTTTTCTTTTTGCCACATGTTTAAAAAGATATATTTCATTTTTTTTTTTAAGTTTAAGGATAGTTTGTTGGCCACACATATATATTTTATCTGACATTATATTTATAACCGTCTCGATCTTCACCCCCAGAAATTATTATTGTAATATCATGAGCATAACAGATCACGGCAAAGGAGCCCGCCACAGACCCCGGCGGTACACCAAATTAATAGATAGCGAGGATGAAATGACCCTATACTTTGCTTTGGTGCTCCTAGAAGCGTATAACTTGTCACAAAAGACGGTGACAAACGCTATCGAATGCTTTTGTTTAATCGCGTGAGTCTAGAGTCTACCACAGGGTAAAGTTTCGCTTCCATAGCACGTAAGATGCTAAGATCATAAACCCTCCAACGTTGTAATAGTCAGGTATTTTATTACAGGTTGTAGTAATTCTTTTTTCAGTGTTTTAAAAAAATTTGTCGCATGCCTGATGTTTAATACATAATATTTTATTATAAATATAAGGGCAAACGGAACAATTTCTCACTTAAGCCAAAGAATTAAAGCTCACAAGAATTTGAGTCGCATTATAGAAATTCCTTCTAAAATTCCTCCCGATTTCGTTCACGTATAGCATTTAATATCCGTCACATTTTTTTGTTATTTTTCTGTAATAAAATAACCAGATGCGGCGGTCCTGAAAATTTCTCTCTTTACACTATTTTCCACGGTATACCCAACAGATTTTCTTTTTCGCACAAAAATGACGGAAGCGGAAAGAAAAACGAGCCTCTGCCTTAATTAATGAAGAGGATTTTTTTTATTAAAAGCGACACTGAGGATGCCCATAGAATTATTCATACCGGTTTCCTTGTTTCATCGTTGGAGACGTCAGGTACTTCCTCTCAGTTCAACGCAACGTTGCGAAAAGAAAATAATAATGAAGAGAATTTAAAAAAAAAAATACGAAAGGCTTATTCATGTTTCGAGTAAATCACGGGAGCCCAGGATCCCCGTAATTTTCCTACCTATCTCGCTATTATGAAAAGTATAAGTAATGCAAAATATGAGAAGGTCTTTTGATGTTTTCGTTCAGCTTTCTTCCCAATTCATTTAAGCACTTCTTAATTCGGTCTAGGGCGTAATTTAGATCTACTTCGCTGTGTATTTTACCCAGAAATAATTTCAGGAAATGGGCTCTCTGCAATTTTAATGGTGTAAAGTGCTGACTAGCAAATAAATAAATAAATACTTGAAGTACCAGAGAAGGAAAGAAGTTTCTAAATCAGCGGCAAAGTAAAAATTAAATTAATTATGGAAACTGATATAAAAAGTTAAAAATTACTTTCGCAATGACACTCGTCTTGATGCAGAATGTATTTTTTCTGTCCCAAATTGCTTAGAGGAATTTCAAGTGCAGCTTAAGAATTTTGTTGTTCATTACATGCAGTTTTGTGAAACTGATATGATCCTCCGGAAATCTAGTATGTGAAGAGCGGAAGAAGTTGTTGCCAGTGAAAACATCTATTTGGTAATTGAATCAACAGATCGATTTCTATTTCGAAGCCATACAAAGATTTGGAACTCTATCCTAACCATGTTACTGCGGTGCAAGAATTGAAACCAGCAGATTATGTACGACATCTTGAGTTTTGTAATTCCGTAGTTAATAACATTATCAATAGGAAGCATGCGACGGTCTTCCAGGCAGAGGTATTCACTCTTGCAGCCTGTGCAGAAATGATTGCAAAGGGGGTACAACGACTCATAGCCAGGCTGCTATCAGGGCAATCTCGAACCCTGTAACTAGGTCAAAAATAGTTAGAGACTGCAAACAATCCTTCAGAATCACTCGGTGTCGCTGATTTGGGTGCCCAAAGGGCAATATAATAGCCGACGAATTAGCCAGGGAGGGCTCTAAAAGACACTTCATAGGTCCAGAGCCCGTATGTGGGATTATCAAGGATTCTGCTAAAAGAGAGATTTGGACCTGGTTAGACAAAGAAAGTACAAATAAATGGAGGACGACTGCAGGTCAACTCCATACCAAAGCGGTAATAGGGGATGGGAATGCTAAGTTCTCTGATAACCTACTTAGACGCAGCAAGAAAGAAGCTAAATCCATTACTGGACTGGTAACTGGACACTGTCTTCTGAAACAGCGAATCGTGGTGCAGAAGATGTGAGCTATAGGAAGAAACGAGTTTAGATGTAATCTGCACATGTGAGGAGTTGAAAGTACTCCGGCAGAAACATTTCGAGAAGGATCGATTGGAGCCCTCGAGGGTTCCCAAGTTTCCACTGGGCAAGATACTGGGAACGGAAGTAAGAGATTTAATAGGGACGGTACAATGAGCAGACTAAAGGTGTCCGCCCTAACGTTGTGAATGAATAAATAAATATTGTCAATATTGTGGAATTATGAATATAAGAATGATTTGGACTGATGTGGCATGGTTTCACTTACCAGGATTTCTGAATTCCCAAAATAAGAGAATTTGCAGCCATGTAAACCCACACGAAATTACACAACCCTTATATACTGCAAAAATATGTGTGGGCAGCTTTTGATCACAATCGAATAATTGAGCCAATATTTTTTCAATATAACAAAAAAAAATATTTGTAAATTTTTGTTTACTATTATAATATGAATCGGATTTTCACGTCATTTTGAATACCACTAATCTACACATATACGAAAATAAAAAGCGAATCAGCTTTTCAAACAAAAAAAGAGCAGAGGCGCACATTTTTAGAATTATGGTCATGCAAAAATATAACCTATTTTTAGTAAAATATCTTTTATTTTCCTATCTTACATAAAATTCTTTGAAACAATCATAATGTAAATTCGCAGATCACCTCACACAGGATGTGTTGATGTTTTGTTGCACACAGCACACCTATTCTGTTTTTTAGCAGGAACAATCCAGTGGTCACTTCGGTCAAGTTAAACCTGCTATGGTACTCTGGTAGGTAAGGCACTAGCTAAGACAATTTTTTAATACCATGTGACCTACTTTTATGACCTTACATAAAAGCATTAACAGAAATTTCCATAGCAGAGTGCTGTTAAATTTTGACATTGGAGGATTTTTTTTTGTGATTGGCGTACAGTAAAAAATCTTACAAACCAGCTGGTTTATTGCTAAGTCTGGGCACATTTTTTTTTGAGGTTCAGAATTTATCCTATGTAATCGATGCAATATTTCAAATAATATAACCATATCGTCCTTCAATACACTCTCTTCCCACATTCTGAACCTCAAAGTAAAATTGCGACATCGGCTGCAAATTCTCTCGCAAGAAAAATCAACAGAATCGTTTGAGATAAAACGGCTAGGCGTTCACTTATCTTATCCGCGGTAACTAATGACCGAAGCTCTATAAATTCCGATTGGAAACGAACAGTAAGTCGCGAAGAGTCGCCTAAAAACTTTCGGGCGATTTGCTAGCAGGAATGCTCGATTCTCAGAACGATGGTAGATTATTTATTAATGCGGTTGAGGCTCTTGAGGTGCAAATCGATTTGAAACGCAGCCAAATATCTATTTCGTATGATAAAAGTTTGAAGTCGCTATTTTATATATTGGAACGCTATGAGGAAGTTATTGAAGAAGCTGCAAGGGTAATTCATTCACTTTCTTTGATTTTTATCGTTTTAATACGGGTTTTTCGAATATTTGTTTTTATTTTGCTACTAATCTGATACCTTTATTTTAGCAAAATAAACACGTGGATTTCCAAAATTTCTTTGCATTAATTATTAATAGCAAATGCCTTCAGCAGAATAGTTGTAATATAAAAATAAAATGAATTGTCAAAACTTCTATAAAGTGTCCTAAATACGGACATCAACACGTAGATGTTATTGACTTTAATCTTTTGGGATACTTCATCTTGAACAGACGGCCTCCCTTGGACCTTTGCAAGTTTCCAACCCCGCCTATTATCCAGGGACGTACTTTGAGGAACGTGAACCTTTTACCGAACACAAAAAAGCGAATCGACCATTCTCGCACCACCCTCTTTTCTATTTTTCCATTGCCTTTTTTTTTTCAACTCCTAACTCGTAATAAAAAGGCGGGATGCCAATGTAGGTTCATATATAAAAAGGCTAAGCAAAGAATGAGGCAGCATACAGTAAGATCGGCAGTGTTTTCTCCTTTTAAATGATCATAAAGTTTATTTGATGATACAATAAAAATGTGTGTTGTTCTCGAGTGGAGATGATTCCGCGAACACGACTTGTGCCTCATTTGTTCGCGTAATCTTCCACCTTCAGCCGTTGGGGTGGTGGATATTGCGTTGCCTTTCAGGCAAATTGGGGAATTTAATATATTTGGAGCAGATTCTATTTTATACAAATTTACTCACCTTCTTTTTCTTGCGATCTACATAATGAAAATGACTATTGTAAGATCAATACATACCTTACCAAGATTACCTTAATAGCTTTGAAAAAGAAACCCAATTTCTAGACCATAAAACTAGATGGGCAGGATGAATTGGGAAATATGCAGGGCTTACCCTAAATTATAATGAGCAACAACCTGAAGTAACCAAACGACGTTTAGGAGGAGCTAAGAACTCGAATTTAAGGGACTATTTGCTGCTTATCAAGAGTCGACTTACATCCATAGCATATTTACCCTGGCACGTTTTGCCTTGATTCGAGTACGAATTAAGCACACTAGATATGAATTTAATTTCCTTTTTACCAATTTTTATCCTTACATTTAGAACTGATAATTTACAAACAGTCCAGTAAATGAACCTTTCTTAGCTCCTCTTAAGCCTTCCTAAACTCTCCATAACATGACCCACACAGTTGTTAATCTCTCCAAACGATCTCTATCTACTGATGAGATTGGTATCCTATCCAAAGGTCCCAATTTTGCATTTACACCTAAACATATTCCTACCAATGACATCATCGCCGATATAAAAACGGCTCTTGTCAGAACCTCTAACGACATCGCCAATTACCTTCGTTATGAAACCTCCAAGATCCTTGGTAATGCCAAATCTCTTAAATCCAACATTCCTAAACCTGACATACTAGCTCTTAAGCACCTAAAATCCGATCCTCAAATTGGTATACTTAAAGCTGATAAGGGAAATACTACGGTGGTACTAGACAGTGATGAGTATAAACAGAAAATCCAATCCTTGCTCCAAGACGACTCACACAGACTCCTAAAGCATGATCCTAGCGCAAGCATTGCACGTTCCATCATTATATCCATAAAATTCTCATCTATTCCTCCTGGTCTGCGCAAATCCTTGTTACATAGTGATTATAACTCTCCTAAACTATACGGTCGACCTAAAATCCATAAATCCAATGTTCCTCTACGTCCTATGGTTAGTACTGTTAGCAGTCCTATCTGCATACTGCATACTGCATACTCTCCAATATCCTGGAACCCTACAATGGCAATAGTAGTTCCTTTATCCAGAACTCCAATCACTTTGTACAAGGCTAGCTGACAATAGATTCCCAGAATTTACTTGTAAGTTTTGATGTCGAATCCTTATTTACTATATCTGATACTATAATAACTAGTTAATACCTGAGATCCTATCTTCCAACCGCCAAGCTGAAGACTTAGCTGACTTGGTGGCAACCTGTCTTACCTCTTCCTATTTCCAATTCCACGGCATTGCAACAAACATTTTTATGGAGGCATTTGAACAACAAACCCTAATGTCCTATTTCCAGAATCTGAAATGCTGGTTTAGATTCCTTGATGACATCTTCGTAGTCTGGCCACATGGGCATTCCACATCCTACATATTCATAATTCAAACTATTCCTCACGATTCCAATGCCTATCTCCCTCACATCAAAGGTATTATCGATCGTGTAGGAAGAATCCTATCCAAACATAACATAAAAGCCGTTTCTAAACCTAATTCCAAACTTTCAGATTCTTATTCTATCAAAGATCGTAATCCTGTCGAAGTTCCTGGTGTTTAGCGAATTCCATGTTCGTGAAGCAGTGTTTACATTGGTGAAACAAGAAGTTTCAAGTGTGGACGAAACGTGGGCCAGAAGAAGTGCCAGGACGCGGTTTCTACCCGGACACCAAGAAGTTTGGACAACGGCCGCGGAAGTCTACGTGTAAATTTAGCCGAAACAATTGCCCCGAATTATGTAATAAACATATGCCCTGTTTGTCACATAGATTAAAATTTGTGTATTGTAATGGCTTTCAGCTACATAAATTTAAATTTACTGGCGGGATACTACAAGGTTCCAATCTCGGTCCTCTGCTTTTCAATACATTTATTTATGATAGGTTGCACTTTTCGACTTCTTGGGAATTGACATATGCAAATGATTTAAAATTATTCTGTAGAGTGTCAAATCGTAATACATACTTTCAGTTAATTGATCAATCAAAAGCAACTGAGATATATCCAATATTACAGATAGAATGATTTTGCTTAAATTTACATAAACAGCATATGAGTAATGGCACGGTTTTAAATCCAAATTTCATCTTTCTCATTTGGCCATTACATTTTCGCAGTATAGAATACTGCAGATGATCGTACAACCCTCTAACTAACATGGAAACAAGTACAAGTACTTCCGTATATGTTTAGTCGTGCTCTGGTTTACGTCAGGACGAAATTGGGATCCCGATAGTCTAGACAGGGGGCGAACGAGCACAGGACGGAACTGGCAATCTCCGGGCACAACTGAGACTCTTCTTTATGACATTTACTTTATTTTTACGGCCCCTATAGATGAGATTCTCGGCTGGGCAAACGGCGGAAAAAAGGCTGGAAGAGTAAAGAGTACGGGGGCGTGGGATGGCATCGTCTCCTCTGGGAATTGGCTTGAGTTTGCGATCGTATCGCGTTTATTATTTTTGACGAATTGGAAGCGTTAAAAATCGGGTGGGCCTTTAGTCAGTTTTATTAGGCGGATTTGTCGTGCGGTTAGCGATGATTTATTCCGATGAATTGGTTTTTGGGAAAAGTTAAAGATGAAAGTGCTATATAAAAGGAGGAAATGATGTTAGACGTGGTTAATTAGATCGATACAAATTGGATCAGTTGTATCAGAACTGATAACTCATCAGATTTTTTTTTAATATCATGTCTTCTGCAGTAAATTTATTAGACTAACAGTTGTAAATTTCGAATGTCTAGGTCACTCCTGGTTGATTTCCTCTGACCATAATTGGGATCGATAATTTTTATACTATATATCAATATTTCCTTGATCTTTTGGTCTAGAGAAATTGGATATCTCTATCTCTATTTGGTCTTTCTATTCAATCATATAGACAAATTAAAACAGAAAAATACTGATTTTATCAATAAAACAAACACTTTGTAAAATATATTTCTATTATTTAATATACAATGTAATAGAATAAAGTTTATTAAAAATCAAAACATTTACATTATAATTGGAAAGACCTAAAAACCAAGAAAATATTAATGCAATGTATACACACACATAAAAATCAATTCTTAAATTAGGTTAAAGTAAAGACACCCATAATCTCATTCTCGTGTTTTCTTGGAAATTGCGTCGCCAAAATTAAATTCACGGGCAAACTATATCATGAAAATCCTGTTTTCTGGGAAACTACATCAACAAAATACAGTTTTCTGGGAAATTGCGTCACCAAAATCGAATTTTCAGGGAAACTGAGCCACCAAATTATATTTTCTGGGAAACTATATCACTAAAATCGAGTTTGCTGGGAAAATATATCACCAAAATTGGATTTTCTCGGAAATTATGCAACCAGACCCGTTTCCTAAGAAATTACGTCAATAAAATCGAATTTACTGGGAAATCATACCACCAAAGGCGAGTTCTCTGGAAAACTGCTTCACCAAATCGTGTTTTCTAGGAAACTACATCACTGAGATCGCATTTTCTGGGAAACTACGTCACCAAAATATAGTTCTCTGGGAAACTATATCACCAAAAATATGTTTTCCGGGAAACTACATCACCAAAATCGTGTCTTCTGGGAAATTAGATCACCAAAATACAGTTTTCTGGGAAATTACGTCACCAAAATCGAATTTTCTGAGAAACAGCAAATTGTATTTTCTGGGAAACTGCATCACCAAAATCGTGTTTCTGGAAAACAATGTCACAAAAATCGCGTTTCCTGGGAAACTACGTCACCAAATTGTTTTCTAGGAAGTTACGTGATCAAAATCGAGTTTTCTGGGAAACTACGTCCCAAAAATGGGAAATTATGCCAGCCCAGCTGAGTTTTTTTGAAAAATGTGCCCCTCAATCGAAATTTTCGGAAAACTGCGCACTAGTTTTCGAGTTATCTGAGAAACTGTTTTACCCCTAACGTGTTTTCCGGGAAGCGATATCACTCCAAGAAAATGGGCCCATGTCCCATAAAAATCCAGTTTTCTAGAAATCTGGATGGAGTGGCTAAAATTTGGATGAAGCGAAGATTGAAATGATGTTTAAATGAAATTATTCGGGATCCAGAGAAAGATCTACTGGCTTTGGAAAAAAATATTTGCATGTATCATTTACACGAAATTTCTAACAATATTTTCTAGGTATTTAGAGAATTGGGTAAAATCATTATTTTTGGTATAAAAGTTGTTACAGGCTTTGCAAGTTGAAGATCACATGGTATACAATTTTGCCTATGGTTTCTGTAAAAACATGCAAAAATTGCAAACTTTTTTTCCATTGTTTTGGCGACTAAAGAAGAAACGTTTACACATAACGGAAAAAAATGCCTGTCGTAATACTCACATTTTGGCTGTGGAAAATCCACAATAATGCTGTTCCTCGTAATCATTTCCAGCACAGATTGTCGATAAGCATTTGGGCCGGATTGGTTAACGGATAACTTATTAACCCATTTGTACTGCAAAATCGATTGAATGGATATGGTAAAGGTAAAGTTCTGGTCGGGGAAGGTGGTGAGAACACATGCACTTAGGCCACTCTTACCGGGCCCATTGTGCTACCTCCCCAGGGTGCCGGACACACCGAGCCGCTTAGGCAGAAGTTTTTATTGAAATGGTCACCCATCCAACAACTTGTTATGCATATTGCTGTTTGACGCAAAAAACTGACAATGATGCAACGTACCATTAAGCCGTACTGCCGGCTTAAATGGATATGATCATCGCTTGTTGTTGCAAAATCATTTAATGGGGCTATTGGAAGAAGTTCCTTTAAATGTAAATGTGGTTTTTTCAAGATGACGTACGGCCGAATTTTAATCGTTTAGTTCGTCAACATTAAATAATGTGTTTGAAAATAAGTGGATTAGTCGCGGTCGTCCTGCGACATGGCCTCCTGACCTTAACCTCGTGATTTCTTATGGGGCGTTATGACCATGATATACACCAACGACATGATTGTATTCCACGTTAAATTCCGAATATCTTTCGCTAGAAATATTTTTCCATGAACAGCTTAATGCTTTCAATATTTTCAATTTTCCTTAAAAAATGGCGGAATCGCATTTATGGATTTGTCTGATTTTGAACAATGAGCTCCTGTACTGTTACAAAATAAGGTTCTCTGCATATTAAAACGACATACGAAATTGTAATCTTTATAATGTGTGATCGAAAACTTTGGTTGCATTAAGAGAACTGTAATTGCTAAAAACTTGTTTATTGTAGATCAGATAGCTTTTAGGCGCTTTAAAAATGTTGCTAAGCATACGCTATACCCCTTAATTTACGATTTAAGAGATAATTATTGTCTTATAAACAATTAAGACATAAAATTTCTTAAATGTTCTTTTTCAGCTCCTATGATAATATAATAATTAGTAGCAGCGAAAAAAAAATTGCATAAATATCAAATACATTATTCACCCTTTTTCGCTATTTAGCTTTGAAAATTTTTTCGGTAAAAAAGGACTTACCTTGCCCTATGACATTCACTAAGATCCTCAGGCACAGAAATCCCAACAGAAGCGGGGGCCATCTTTCCAATCCCATGACTGCAACCCTCCTCCAAGTTTCGACGCTCTCCTTTACCCCACCTTCAAAGATAAAGCACCTACACAAAAGCACTCTTTAAAATCACCGCAAGATTCGGCCTCAGCCAGTGCGTGGCGTATCTTTCTGCGAGCACATCCATTCGTTACGCACGTAAATATCGTTTAATATATTACGACATCCACAGACGCGAGTTAGTGCGCCCCTTCGAAACAGTCGCGCCCCACCCTGCGAGAAGCGAGCGGGAAAAACGCGTTAGGGAGGATTTTTCAGCTCGAAGACGACGTTATTATGCTGGAATCGCGTGGGTAATAAAGCCACTTTCCATTTGGCAGACTAGTAACGTTCCCTTACATAGTCGACGAGCGTCTTTCAACGATTCTTCTGCGGATGGATGGGGTGGCTCCTTTCACTTAGTACTCCTTCAGCGAGTAGTAATTCTGGAAAAAAGAGATGAGAGAAAAAAATTAGTTATAGCCTTGCGAAAAAATAAAAAGATGACGTGTACAATTAAGTAAATAAAGGGTCGAATAGATGGCGCCATTTGATCGAATGATTATTATTGCCGATAGGTTTGTTGGTTTTGGCCCTAGCTCCATGCAGCGAAACGCAAGAGTATCTTTCTGTTTGATTTATATTTTGGAATCTACAACTTGGCACAAGTTGTCACCAAGCATCGGACATCTAGAAATCTCTGCTTAAGGAGCAGATTTTCGCAGTAAAATACAGATCGCGTTGGTGATGGTGCTTATGTTGGTAGCACGTGATAATAGATTCGGACATAAGCAAAAATTTGCAATTCGGAATTCGTTTTTTTTTCCTTAATTCACATTCATATGAAATACAGTTTTATATTTGGCAGTGGTTTGGTACGCTAGAGTTTCACGTCACGACTCTAAGTACCAAAATGAGGCAAACCTAGTATCTATATACTTTCACTCCCGAAAATGAAATTTTTAACAAAAAATTGCCATAGAGGTGTGTAAACGGAAATAATCCATAACTAAACTCTCTATTCGTTTACATAAAAATATATAGGGTGTTATGGCCCAACAATTACCGTTACCCCGCTACAAACTTGTTTGCTTTCAAAGTAAAAACTATGTCGGCCTAGGAAAAAACGGTAAAATTAAAAAAAAAATTAATTAATCTATTTATTTTGACAGGATGTCTACTGAGATTGTAAAAACCGGCGATATTTTAGAAATTGTAAATGCTTTAAAATTTCATAAATAAAATTACAAAAGGAAATTATTTTTAGAACCCTAACCATGCTCGCTAGAGGACTCAGTGGCTAGGATAAACAGTAAATTTTAAATTTGCAGGTAAGAGTTCCAGAATTAGTTATAACTTTAATTACTTTAACAGAAAAAAAAAGAAAACACCTTTTTTTTAAAGGTCTCGTTTGGGGTCTCGACTATAACCAGGTTAGTGCTCGTTCGAATTTCGATTGGATCTTTTCCGGGATTAAGATGCCAATTACGGATTCGGCGGGGAAACACTTGACAACTATTAAATTCCACTACCTATAAACACCTAACTATCATGTTCGACTCTATGGATGTCTTGAGAGCGCTACAACAACAAAAGCACCCTTCCAGCTTGCATCCAATTTTTATAGACATCATTAAAATCATTAATGACCTAAGATCGAATGCTGTTTATACGCAACTGTACTGGATCAAAGGACATAGCGGTATTCAAGAACATGACATTGTTGATCATGACTGGAACGGGTACTGGAGGGAACTGTGTGCATCTCGTATGACCCATTATGCGTTCATCCATGATGCAACTGATACATAGTAGCTTAAATGTACCCTGTCTAGCTACTATCGAACTACCATAAGTAGATTAAAATTTGGACACGGTAGATTCCCATCTCATCTGCACAGATTAAATATAATCAATTTATCCACATGTGCATGTGGTGATGATGAGACAACTTTAAATCATATCATATTGTCGTGCAACAAACACGCACACACACAATAACAGCTATACGATCTCCTTATCTCAATGGATGTACCATTGCTAACTAGTTTAATAACACTACTCTCTCTAAATAACAAAAGAATCGATGACAAACTAGTGGACCTTATTAAAAGAATGAAAATAGTAATTTAGTTTTTTTCGAATGGAGTATCCCATTCTCAAGCATTACCTTATATGTATACCCTCTTTACCGTTGGCCAAATTGCTGTTATGTGTACTTTCATTAGCCAATTGATAGGCCCCAGACTGTGAAGTGAGTGTCCCTGTTATATCCCAAAGACCCCATTCAAATATAAATCAGTGGTAAATATCTATTATAACATCTGCATAACTTCAATACAATAAATTGGTGGCATATAGGCTTTGATCCCGCAGGCAAAAAAAAAAACTATTAAATTGCTTAGATAGCAAGCGCTTTAGTTCTCCAGCCAGCATACCTAAGTAGCCAACAATAATAGAAACTACCATGATAAATCGATCGCTTTGTATATGATTTTATTTAGCGATCATATACTTTAAATGATAGCCTATCATTTAAGGGAGAAGCAAGGATAACTTTTATGGTAGCAAAGAAATCTACCCCAACAAACATTCTAAATGGCCTCACACTATCGGCCCATCCTCCGAGCAATTCATTCACCACTGCTCGCTCTAAAACGTATCGCACCTTTCTACTAACCCTAGCCACGCACTTCCATTTCCAGGTATCATTTCCTTTACCCCGCTCTTAAAGGATTTCAATTTCGTCCGTCCGCATCAGATCCAATTTCACTACATCCCCATTACACTGACGAAACCTTTACGCAATTCGAACGGCGGTAAACACCGCTTTAAAAAATACGTTCCTATAGAAGATGGGAGTCCGAATGGATGGGATGGATAGAAGGAGTGGATGCCGTAGATCCTTCTAGTAATGTTAGCCGCCGAGTGAGGATTGAATAGTTGCCAGGCGAGGGTGCGTCTCCTACACCAAGGAGAGGGTTTTCTTTGAAAAATAAGGGGAGCCGTAGAGGAAGAAGACATTTCTTATAGTCGGGGGTGTTGTGAAATCTCACCTCGCCATTAATCTTGTACGCGAGGGTATAAAATGTGTCGTTGACGGTGGCGCCCTCTCAAGTCTGTTTATATAAACTTTAAACGAGGTATTTACCTTTTTCTGGCTGTCTGACGTTTATGCTGTTCGTCTTATATAAAAAGAGCATCGAACATTTCTTATTATGCTGGCGGCAAGGTTGTTCCTTAGATTGAAATAGGAACAATTTTCACTTTTACTTATTCACAAGAAAAAGCATGGATTATTGATTTTCTATATGTATTGTGTACAACATATAAATGTACGCAGTCATAAAAATTTTATTTATTTTGTTGTTCCAGAAGCCCCACAAAATAAAAATGTTATTGCAACAGTTACCCAAAGTTGTAACAGAAAAACTTTATATCTTATTAAAAGTTAACAATTTGTGTTAGTTGGAACAGCAAAACTAATGAGCAAAGTTCCCATGAACTTTCTTTTCTTGTTTCACTAAAGTGTATTGCGTTCTGTTGTTGTAGTTGTACTAGTGTGTTAACTTATAAGAGTGATATATCAATAATACAAAAACTTGCACACAATATATTTTTATTTATTTAAAATATTACACTCATATTTTAAACCGACATAGTTTATTTCTAATCTACCATATTGTGGTCCAATCACCAATCAGCTCCCGATTACCTCCATGCCAATCCAGACATCTACTCTGCTTTCGTTTGCGTCCAGACTTGCCCAGAATAGTTCGTTAGGTTTGTATGCATTATATCATAACAACTGATAGTTTTAAATTTTAATACAATACAACAATATTACGCTAAATACCAGCACCTTTTCTTCTATATAAAAACGTACTAGACTGGTGTCTGTTTTCAAGTCGTGAGAAAAGAATGCTGTGTGCAATTATCGTCCATTTATTGCTGAACAAGTTTGCAAAGTCTTTGAAAAATCCTTATATAAAAACATCTGGACTGCAGTCAGAGCTTGGGTATCTGCTGACCAACATAGATTTCAATCCCCAAAGAAAACCTACATTTACTAATCTGACAACAATTACTGTGTTTATTGCGGAGAATATGGATGCCAGCAATCAGGTTAATGTCTTTTACACTGATGTAAAGAAAACGTTTGATCACATTAATCATAACTATCACACTGACAAATGTCAATGCTAGGTTTTCCATTTGTCAGTGTGATAGTTATTGTTACACCAAAGGTTCCAAAACCCAATTACTGGGGCATATTAATCATGCTGTTCTCCCGTGCTAAATGGATAGATTTGGATTCTCCCTAGACTTTTGTTCTTTTTTAGGAGGACATATTTGTAGGACAGACACTGTCATGTGACTTGTTTGGAATATCAGTCGGTGTTCTGCAACGCAGCAACTTGTGACCACTTCTTTTTTTCATTTTCATCAATAATTGTGTGATGTTTTATCTTGCGGTACGCACATATGTCTAAAGTTATATTCTATTTTTTAACTTAAGCGCTCGTAACGTGATTTTGTAAGAAAATTAAATCGAGATAAGGAATGTAGATTTTTTGTTTATAAAAAAATACACCGATCCGCTAGCGTTTGGCCTTGATCAAGAAACGCTACGCGTTTATTTACAGATTGATTCCTCTACGTTTACAAAAAGTAAAAAACAATCACAGATGTTGCAAATACAGAATTCATGCGTCTGTCCTATAGTTCAACACAAAGTACATTTATAACAATATCTGTGAATTTATGGTTAGAAAAAAAGAAAAACAAATTCTAAATTTAATTAACTATAATTAACGTTTTTGTTACGTGAGCTTGGTTACTTTATTGCGTTATTAAAAGTCTCAGAAGTAAAGAAAGAATAAGAAACGTACGTTACGTGAAAGCGTAAAATTTCAAACTATAAGTTGAGAAGAGGCAGGCCTGGACACCAACCTGCCTTAAGGACAAGCCAACCCCGGGCCGAGTGATGTGTGTCGTAGCCAAGTAATATGCCCTGAACGATGGAGCAGGCTAAAGCGGGTACTGACGGACTCAGTAAAGGCACTTCCATCGCTAACTTTTCTGGCAGTCCGGATAACTGAAGATGCAAACGATTCTGCGGTGATGTTACAATTGTCGTTGTTCTCCCACTTCCTCGGAAATAGATGCTTCGAATTAAAATGAACCAAAATACTGAACCCCTTACATAAAAGACTGTAGATGTCCCTGGTTTATTAATGCAAATTATTTCTTTAGTTCCGCCCTATAATTGCAGACATCCTAATGTGTTCTACTGCGACTCTACTGCTGTTAAGTCTGTGCTGTGAGACCTCTTAATAATTCGTTCATTTCCTTCCTTCCTTTGTCGTTTACTGTGATTTGTTTTGCAATACGTACTTATTATACACTTGTAATTTAAGCTTTATATTTTAAGTTGAACTGATAATTTTAATACAAACTAGCATTACTAAATAAATTACTAAATACTGAAAACATCTAATACTGATATGTGAAATGTAAACGCAATGAATTTCAATTTTAATTTCAAGCATGCACGTAACCTACCCTGAAGTTGGTATGCAGCAATATTTAAGTTCAAAATTTTGCTGGACGAAATCTTTTGTAGATAGGTAGGTACTTATGTTTTTCAATGATGTCGACGTAAGTATAATTTGGATTATTACGCACTACTCAACTTTATTTTTATGTTTCATTCTAAAATATAATTTTGTGGTTTTGGAAATATCTATTCCATAACAAAAATGTTATACATTCACCAATGCTATGTGTTGCATTAACAAGGGTGTTGTGTGCGATACTATTATCTGATTAATTTCAAGCGTATTAACGATATATTAACGGATATTAACGAAATTCGACATAACAGATCTCGTTTATCGTACAAATTTCTTAAATTAACCATTATCGAATGTTACTTCAACACAAAAATTTGTAACTGCGTAATAAAACCGATTTTACTCGGTTTTACCGGTAACTATTCCAATATCGCATTCCAGTTAACACTGAAACAAGTTCATATTATGAATACTAAGCTCGTTTGATTACAAATAGGGGACATAAAAGCATGAAGGTTTGTAGATCCATCGAATATTTTTTTTTTCAATAAAATTCACATCGGAAACACCTCTCGTTTTAATCATCGAAACGATCCGTACAATCCGCCGGAAAAATCTATTTGTTTATGACCCAAAACAACTGCAAAAAATACTTTCAAAAACGCTTCCAATCGCTCGTTCGAACCCCATTAATAAAATTCCGACACGAGCTGCGTTTTCTACATTTCCTGCGCGGTAGATACATAGAATTATGTTTGTGCTAGGCATCGACTGCTGTGGAACGGGTGCGGTGTTTGTTCTAGGCTCATGGGTGGCGGTGCTACATCGAATGGGGTTTGTTTTCAACGTGCCACCGAGAGATAAGTGTTGAATGTGGACGAGTATTCGGTACATTAGCTTGGAAATGCATTCGAGCACGCAACCAAACACATTAGCGGCGAAATAGAGGCGCCATGTATAGCTAATAGATGTGGTGATGGTTAGACAAACTGTGCATAGCGAATGGCTACGGTTTCTCTAAACAGTTGCACCTTAAATTAACTCCCTGTATTGATATCGGTAATGGAAGCGTTAATGCGTTTTCGAGAGATTGTGTTTCGGGTACAAGTTTAGTATTTTTGTACAGGGTATCCCAACTAAAACAGGATCATTGATTACAACTCTATTTGTCATTTTAGAATGCTGGCAATTTTATGTTCTTTTTGCATGGAACCTTATATTTTCGCTTATGTTATATTAATCCTTATAAAAAGCCCTTTCAAATCGTACTAAATACTTCTGGCTGGAACAGAATCTGCGTGGACTTTTTCTTCAAAACGACGTTGTACGACTTACTACTGTGATTACTTACTCCTTGCTATTGTCTGCATTCTCTCTTAATGGGTCGTTAGAATAATGTTTCAACCCCAGCGTGGTAGCTGTTGGTGTCAGAGCGGGGGGTCCAAGGTTACGATCGGGGTGTGCGCAACAATTTAAATAATGAAAACGTATTTTTACAAGCATTTATTACTGTAAAATGGATGGACAAAAACAGGTGAGTAACAAAAACATGTATATGGTACAATCAATAACATAAACGAGTATTCGTGGAGCTTCGGAGCGTTTTTGAAATCAAACGCCGAATTTTAACGGTCTAATTCTAGTGATAACATGAAATTAAAATCTATATACCGGGGCCAGGTCGGAAACACGCAAACGGTTTTAACGTACAAATTTGGTATTATTTCGAGCCAGAAAGCAGTGCCGGCACCGACCCTACGAAACGAAAATGTCTAGGAATAAATCTCTGCGAGCATCAGAGAGCTGTGCCGAAACGACTGCTAGAGCGAGGAAGGCTGGTAGAATGCCTGCGCCGCACAGTGGATCGAAAGGCGGTAAAAAGCGGACATTGACTGAAATGGTAATAAGTTGCTTAAAACTTAATGTTCATCAACGAAAGAAAATTTTGTCGAATAGGTAAGGTGGTATATTATATCGGGTAAAAAAAATATTGTTGTACCGTCACTACTTGTTTGAGAAAATGAAGCTAAAGTATATAGTATTTGAGACTGTAGAAATCGCCTATTCGCTAATATCGATATAAGTTTCGTAGCTGTTTCTGTATGATGGAACTTGTAATGTAGACTACAATATTATGCAACAGGAAAATATTGTGATCACTAAATACATTTAAGATAGAAACATGGGCTTTCGTATCTTAACAGATTAACTGTGTCGACACTATTAAAGCAGAGATAAAGAGCATATATAATGTAAAATTATGTATCTCTGTTTTTAATAGAAATTTCTTTTAAACAGTTATGGTGTAAACGTTTTTGTTCGCTTACCTCTCTTGATAACAGGTCGTTGATAAAGAGTAGCAGTACCTACTTTTCACTTAACACAATTTTCAATTTTGCCGATGAACAATTAATAATTCTTCTTCTGGTAATAACTCACTTCTTGTATGTTCGTTTCATTTTCGTCTTGAATGGGAAATATATGGATCGAATGTGATAAGCAGTCTTTTCAAAATATCTTCGTTAGTAGCTGAACGGCTACATTTTCTGCTACTTTTTCCCTGAAGTTTTTAAGTCTTTGTTTCGAGCTTCAGGTTACTTACAAATATGATTTGCTAATACTTTGCAGGTTGAATTATACATAGTTAGTGTATATTCTGAGAAAATTGCAGTTTCGTATCGTTTCTAATTCCGAAGATTTTAGTAGTTGAAGAGGTTGGTCGAAATACACTCTTAGCGTAACTAACATCTCCGAACATATGTAACTTCAGACTTGCTTCTGTTCGATATTTCGTCAATCTACCTGTTTGTACTGTGATTTCCATATCTAATGCTTATTTTACTATATACTTATACACATTTTATTATGATTCTGGAAGATTGGCTTTTTTACGCAATGTCAGATTTTTAACCAACTTCGAACCATTGTGTGCCGTGTCAGAATTCTGTGCCGACGCTTAATTAACCGTGAACTCAAAATTTATACTAAAATGGATTTTCCGACAGAACGGCACGTTACAATTTAATGGTGGGTTTTATGTAGGTGGATAAAAATATTATAAAAATGTTGCAGGATAGAATAGATATGTTAAACATTAATTAAAATTTAAAACTTATCTAATAGTTACTAAACTTGGACTTGACCCCGACAGAAACATGGCTGTGTTATTCGGTGGTCTGAGGAAGAGTGAAGCCAAGCCTCGTTTAAAAAATAATTGTTAAAACTTAAGATTTCAAGCAAATTAATTTTCATATTTACATATATGGTACTTAAACATTAGCATTTTACATATTAAACTTAAAACTAAAATGACATTAGTAAAGTTTGACGGGTAGGGTATAAAAACGCAAAATACGAGGTTATAAAGTTGCTTGTATAAATATCCCGCAGAGTTTTAAATAAACAAAATTCTTAATCAATTTAAAATTACCATATATGCAGAATTAATTCACACAAAGAAAAATGTATATTCCATCTAGTCTATAATACCACTGCGGTATTCGTTCGCTATACAGGCGGCAACTACACTTCAAGAAATGCAATACACTCTCCCGGCACCCTAATAAAAATGTCCCAGTGCGATACCCCTACATATCCTTCAAGCAATAACCATGCCCGCTTTCCAACGTTTCGATTGAGGTTACATCTCACGAACGACACACTATCATCTTATCTACGTCCTGACGGATAGTTCCTTCCGAAAGGCAAAAACCCGCGTCTGATGACAAAGCAATTTCGGCTGGAGACATTGACGTAAGAACAGATGATTTATATCTATCCCTCTCGGACAAACTGTTGCATATAAAGTTATATACGATTGGGTGGATCGATGGAAACAGGCAATGCTGGTCGGCATATAATAGAAAAAGCTGCTACGTTGATCAGATAGTATGCGGTGTCTACTAAGCAAAAAAAAAGGAAGTCGATAGCTGCGAGTTTTTTGTCCCTATACCGAAACAAGCCTTTTTGTGAAGATTACGGAACAATGAACAATTGAAATTATGTTGGTAAAAGACGTGTCTGAGCTAGTTCGGGTTAGGAATACGATATAGAGATTCAGTATGCAATAAGTCAATTAAAACTTTTGGCAACAATTTGTTGTGAGTGTCGTTAACTATACATTTTTTGAACTGCTAAGGGCTAGAAAGAAGAATATTTTAAATGATTAACTTTTTTTAAGAAAGGAAGGATTTATTTCCTTACTGACTGAACGGGACTGAATTTTTTCTAAATAATTAAATTACTTTTAAGTTCAATTGATTATTAAGTAACGTACATGTACACTCGTGGCCACATAAATGTTTCCGACCTGAAACCGTAAATTCGTATGTTTTCAACCTTAACAGTGCAGCTGCCAGATGTTCGACCGCAAACGTTTTTTTCCGATTAGAATTTATTAGTAGTAGATATGAAGCGAGTAAAATGAATAGGAAAATAAACGAAGTTGTGTGTGTAAGTTTATAAAACACCTCACAGTAAGAGAAAAACAAGGCAATTGGACCGGTTATTAATCTTTTACCAATGGGTTATAAATGTTATTTATTTATATTTTTACATGCATTTTATAGTGTGGATCAATACCTTAGTATGTAGATTATCATCATGTTTCGTATATTTTTTCTTGTTGTATTATTTTTTGGACAATATAGCATAGAATTGAAACTTGAAATAATTATTTTACAAAACATTTTGATATTTTATTCATGTTTTTTTTTTATTTTCTGTAACAGTATTATAAGATTTGTAATAACGATTTTTCTTTTCTTATTATTATTTGTTGTATTTTTTTTTGTCCCTGCCATATATAGAGGGCATCACGCTATAAGGGCGTAAGAACATTTATATTTAGAACAATGTAAAATTAATTTAAATGCGTTTTTGATTCTAATTTTGTAAAACAAAAGCTTATATTACATTACACATATACCGTAGTCAACAAAATTGAATTAGATGTAGGAAAGCGGAGTGTAGGAAAGACTGCGCCGCTATAAATAAAAAGAAACATGCGTATTTCAAGATCCACTAAAGTTAAATTTTGTCGACTACGGTATACACATTTACCAAAAGGCTGCAGTATTGAATAACTATAAATGTAAATTAATTATTTATACAGGAAAGGAGAGGGAGCAGAAAATAATAAGAAAGGAGCTAAAAGTTTGTTATTACAAATTTTAAAATATATATAATAAAAACAATAATAAAATATATCTATCGGTGCGGTTCCTCTTTTCGATTGACGGACTTCGATATAAATACCGAGAGAGAATAAAAGCCGCCGCACAGAAAAACGTACTAAGCGAATTCCTGCAGCTAACCCGCATCCAAAATATAAACACTCTTTTCTCTAACACCTTATCTTGATTTGTGGCATACTCTATTCACTAAACACCACTGGCACGTCGCGCTATCCAACCTCGACTAGGATAAACACATTCGTACACTGTACAAAATATGTAGAAAATGCGTGTAGGTTGGAAACATTTATCTGACCACGAGTGTACTTAAAGATTCTAATTAATTTTATTTATTTAAGTAATGGTTTTTTTTGTTTTATATATGAAATATCAAAATTGGTTGTTAATTCTTAAGAAAGAAATTTATTGAGGTAATATTAATACCACAGCTATTAACTCAGCCTTCTCAGAATGTGGCCTCAGTGCCAGTACTGATAACATGAATATCGCAATAACGGACTGGTTTTAGCTAATAAATTGTGCATGAACACCAAAAAGCTACAGAGACTTGACTGACTACTGTCACTGAGACCCACTGAGAACCATCTAATTGAACCTCTGAGACTACTCGGTGTATTGTTAGATCCGAAATTGACATGGGAGAGTCATATCAGTGACCTGTGTTCAAGACTCATAAGCAAAATTTTCTTAATCAGATCTTTAAAGAATAAATTATCCTCTAATTATTTAACAACTATATACTTCGCATTTTTTCATTCTGTTATGAGTTATGCCATTTTAGTTTGGGGCCATTCCACTGATCTATCTGAAGTATTTAACCTGCAAAGAAAATGTATTCTTGAAACATCGGTGGATAATTTAGCTGACTTACAGCAAAGCATTGAGCAAACATATGGAGTAACTTTTGCAAATTTTAGCGATTGTTTGCGACATTGCTTGCATACTTATATATTATTATTTATTTATTTTTAATTTAATTTTTAGGATAGCCACCCATTGTTTAAAAACATATAATTAAGGCATATTAATTCATATGGCTTCCTATGATTTGGCAACTAATGAAGCAGAATTTGTTCAATGTATACATACCTAGAGCATTACTCTGTACTACTAAATATTTCAGTGATGTCAAAAGTAATGTGTTACAGCACCTTTAGTTAACATTTCTACTTTCCTACAAATCACTAACGAATATCTATTCCAAAACCCATCTAATTAACATATCCGTTGCTTAATATTTAAGCTCTTCCTCCGCGCTGTTAAACCGCAAACGAATATAGATATCATACGATTACTAACGAGATCCCTTTCAACGCTTACATGCATAATGTAACGAGGTACCTAACACGGATAGTTAAGCCGTATGTAGTGGGCAGGTTACCAGTAGGTACTTCGTTTGCCGATCCAATTATTCAGCTTGAAGTCGCTTTGTTTATTTATCCGCTAACACAAGCACGCGTGTCTGCCCATGGCTATTACCTACAAGGGATGGTACACACATACATAAATAAACAAGCGACGCCTACCCGACTAGCATCATGGGCTCAGGCATAAAGTGAAACGCGCTGACGTTCATGCGAAGGTTGTTGGGCGTTTTAGAGTATAGGCCATTTGCTCTTTATAGGATGTGTAATTCTAGTGTAACAGATCGGCACGAAATAATACCGTGAGCTATATCTTGTTAATGGACGTCGTTTTGGAGGCGGAAGAACTTTTTAGTCGAATGTCGATAGGCGAGAATTATACGCTGGGATTACGAGCGATGATATCTTGGTGTATGATATGGGTTGCGAGTTATGTAACTCGGAAAATTTAACCTCTGCTTACTATTTTCTTATATTAGTAGGTTTAATGTTGCATGAAATTATTACAGAAAAGGTTGAATTCTGTGCCAGCAGCTTACTTAGTTATATGTCATCAGGACTTATTTTTCAAAAAGTGTCACGAGTTTTAAAAATAGAAACCCAACGACAAAGCTCCAAGAGTTAGTTATATTTGGGTTGGAACGAAAACTTGGCCTGCATAGCTATGTGTAAATATTGCAATAAAGAAACCACTGCAGGAGAGCACATTTTTAATGAAGTTGAAAAGGTATTCACAAGTTTTGGCTTGCCATGGTCAAAATTAGTTGGTGTATGCACGGATGGTGCACCTTCTATGGTCGGCTTACGTAAAGGTTTCATCGGAATTTTGTATGAAAAAGCAACTGAATTAAATGTGCAAAAAGATGATTTGATACTCCTTCATTGCATTATCCACCAACAGAACTTGTGTTCTAAGTCCATTCGACTCCAGAATGTTATGAATGTGGTAGTAAAAACCATCGATTTTATTCGATCCCGAGGGCATCATCGTCAGTTCAAGGCGTTTTTAGATGACATATCAGCCGAATATGACGACGTAACATATTATTCTGAAGTCAGATGGCTAAGGAAAAGGAAAATGCTGAAACGGTTTTACGAGCTTAGAAATTAGATAGCAGATTTTATGCAAATAAAAGATAAACCACTATCTGAATTGAGTGACCCAAAATGGATATGTGACTTAGCATTTCAGGTCCACCTTACAGGCCACTTGAATGATTTAAATTTGAAACTTCAAAAATAAGGACAGCTAGTAAATGATTTGTACAGCCGTTTGAAAGCTTTTCAAAACAAAATCAGTTACCATTTTACCACGGTCTGCGCGTATGAAAATACTGCTTATGCTCAATATGCTGAAGAACTCAAGTTACTGTCGGAGCAATTTTCGAACAGATTTAGCGATTTTAAAAACCTGGAACACAGTTTTAATTTATTTGCCACTTGCAAATGGAGTTGATCGAGCTTCAAGAAAACTCACTCCTAAATTCTAAATTTGAAGACGTGGAGTTGTGCGATTTCTACAAAAAAAATACCTCGAAAATACCTCCGGTTTTCCGGAGCTTAGAAAATTCGCAAGAAGATTGATTATGTGCCTTTGGTAGTACTTATAAATGCGAACAGTTCTTTTCAATGATGAAAGTTAATAAATCAAAACATCGTACAAGGCTGTCTGACGATAATTTGGAAAATTCTTTACGTCTTTGTATCAGTGGAATTCATCCAAACATCCATGGATTAGTTCTCCAAATTTAAATACAACAACATTAGGTTAGATTATGAAAAAAGTTATATCTATATGGGAATTCCCTTCTCTAATTCAGGTATATACAAGGAAGCTTCTGAACACTTCATTCGCAAAGCAATGCTGGCTGGTGCCAATGTTAATACAATACTGATAAGAACTAAGTCTGATAGTCTAGATACCAAATCTAAGTTATTCCAATCAATGATAGAGGCAGTACTATTATATGGAAGTGAAATTTGGGCGCTTAGATATTCACAGGATATCGAAAAAGTTTAGGTAGCATTTTTTAAAAAAGTTTTTCATTGGCCGATAAACACACCTAGTTGTATGGTACGGTTAGAGGTAGGATTAGTACACCTGAAAACGCAGGTTTTAAAAAGGGTCACGGAATGGTATGAAAAAATCTTAAGTATGACCGACGAAAGGCTGCCTAGACAATGCTTACGAGCTCTGCTACAAAAAGATGCAAATACCGAAAACATGGAGACATTTAACTGGATAACACAAGTGAAACAGCTGTTTACGACAATTGGTGAAGCAAATCTTTGTTGTCCAAATACTACCAATTTCGATGTAAAGAAAAAGAAAAAGCAATTAATAGAAAAAGCTATCAACAATGAGCGGAGTAAGGATATAGAAGCGGCAATAACGTCAAACTACTCAGAGTTATATCGCAAAATTAGTTCGATGGGAATGAGAGAATTATATATGGATTTCCGTGTCCCCGTAGCTAAAACATGATTGATAAGTCAAATTAGAATAGCCGACAAAAAGAAGATTAGGCTCTATTTTAAACATCAACTGCATGAAATACGTGCCGAAAAAATTTGTTCATTGTGCAACTTACATATGCCAGAAACCATTGAACACTTTTTGTTGGGTGTCCTATCTATCGGCCCTTTAGAGAGCAGCGCTTTTCGAGTGACATAACAGCTGAAGAACTATTAGTTGTCGAAACCAAACAGCAAATGGACAGACTTTATTTTTACTTAAGTGAGGTTTTAAAATTAAGATTATTTATTATCTCTAAATAATATTTTGTATAGTGGTAACTTTTAGTATTGAAGTAAAGTCATTTACTTAATTTCATTATTATATAATTATAATAAGTAGACATATATAATTATTATAAGCATATATTTTTATATACATAGTCATAGATACATGACCGGATTTCTTTGTTAGAGATAAATGGATATCTATAAAACAAATAAACCAGTAGCAGTAGTAGTAGTAATTCTCCAAATTCAAGCTCATGTGTCTCATTGATTTCGTTGTCGCTATTTAACTTTTATAGTTTGTAATAATTCCAACTTTCACGATTTAATTATAACGTTGTACCTATTTTATTCATTTTATTTTCTTATTTTAATAAATTGCATTATAATAACATTGTCGTATTATTTCATGTCTGATATCTATCGCTAAAAATTATGAACACTTTAATTAATTAATTAACACTTTAAAATGCACTACTTTTAAACGCGGCCCGCGAATGTATTTGCACACTAAAGTTTGGCCCACAACATGCTAAAAGTTGCCCATACTTGACCTAAATGATTACTTCTGTAATATTGGAGGTCAATTAGTTAAATCCAATAAGGTTAACTGCAATTATTCTACAGATATACGTTTTAGTAATAGGTTTTTTCTGGTACCAAAATTATTGACAATTTAAGTAACTCTAAATCAACTGACTATTAAGTACTAACTAGTGCGTCACTAAAATTGGGCCAAAAGCGGTTAATTAATCATTTAACATTCTTTATCAGTTTCTGTTTTGAATATGGTCAATTTTCTGAGTAATTCCAATCTGCAAGAAGGGTGATAACTACTTACCTGTTAATTATAGGCCATTATATTTAGTTCCAGTTTTACCAAAATTACTAGAAACTGCTCTTAAATTTAGACTAGTTAAGTATCTGGAGAGGAAAATTTTAATAAATCATAACCAACGCGGTTTTCGAGGATGCAAATCTACTAAAACCTCTTTAATTGATATTATCACCTTCATCACTGACGAGTTGAGTCGGGAAAAGTGATTATGGGCGGCCTCTTGGATTTGACCAAAGCTTTTGATTGTGTATCTCATAGCATATTGCTTTTAGATTTATTGAAAGTTTTGTGAAAATTTCGTTTCAATGTGTTAAATTAAGCGGCCACTGGGTATAGGAATGACAACTTTCTCTCTATTTCCTTTCAAAATACCGCCATTTTCTCTCTAATGTATGTGATTTTGTCCAAACGTCAGCAAGACCTAGTGAAATCGATAACAGACACTTTAAACTTCAATACACGCGGCGGCTCTGCTGACAGGAATCGAACCGGCGCACCGAAATATACTTAAGCGATTAAAATTAACCCTCGAGCGTACGTGACGCCGATCAAAAACATCCGTCTTTGTCGACTTCCTACGGGGTGCGTTCATCGATAACGCGGCGACACGGGTCGATTAATTGAAATAGCGCACGGGGACTGCCGGCAACTTATAGCTTTCGCAGGGCGGCGAGAAAGCGAGACGGCTATAGTGCTGGAAATCAAGTAATAGCAATTAGGGCGTTGACAGGTTATCATCAGGTAGACTACAATGGCGTCGCTTACGTGTTTCGATGTGGAGTCAATTAGGATTAAGAGCCCGCGGTATATGCATAGATTATGTTGTTCCGTGTTATGAAGGGTTCGCCGCTAGGTAGCGTGTATTGCGATTAATTGGTGAAGTTCTAGAGGTAATTGTGAGATGCGAGGGAGTGCCATATATGTATTAGGTGAATGTGATAATCATTGTTAGTTTAGGCGTTGACAAAGACTGGATGGATTAGAAGACGTACAGGTGTCCCACTGAAGACTGGGTCTTGAATTACACCTCTGTTTATCATTTTAGAAAAAAACTTTTTCTACAAGAATGTTATAGAATCCAGTGCTGCATCACCTACAAATATTGTGACTATACAGAGTGCCCCAGAAGTAGGCAAATAGATACTTACTTCGTTATTTTAAATGGAACACCCTATATATTACTTCATTTTTCAATTCTACGCAGAAAAATAACATAACTTCATATAAACTACTATATGTCTATATATAATATATATGTCTATATATAATACACTCCGCCAAAAAAAAGTATCGCATAAACTAAAAAAGGGCATTTATGAACCAAGATATTTTTATACGTTCACAAAAAGTTTGCCTCGTGTATGTGAACTATAAAAACACTAACAAAATAATGGAACTTAGCGTTTTTACTTTATTTTTTTCCTAAAAGAACACATTTAGAAAAATGCATATGTGTAAGGTTTGCTCAGTTGTTTATTGAAAGTCTGCCTATACGGACAAATTTTAAAGTGCGAAGTCAGAGTTCTGTACCAACGCTTTTAAAACTAAAATGAGCAATTTAACTTCAGAACAAGTGGCTGCTATAGTTGCTTTAATCGAAGATGGACGATCTCAAGTATACGTTGCTAATTTGATGAACATCAATCAGTCAACTGTTTCTAGAGCCGTAGCCAGCTATAGGGAAACAGGCATTTACAGTAGAAGACCTATACCAAGTCGTCCAAGATGTTCTACTCGCCAAGATGACCGCTATTTACTACTACAAGCATTACGTCGAAGACATGTAACTGCGAGACAATTGCAGAACGACTTGGCTAGAGTCAGAAATACTCGTGTGAGTACTCAAACTATTCGGAATAGGTTACGACAGAGTGGATTAAGAGCTAGAGTAGCTGTAACAGCCCCTCGTCTCACTAGGAACCACCGAGTGGCTCGCTTAAGGTTTGCCAGAGAACATGTAAATTGGAACATTAATGACTGGGCCAATATACTCTTCACAGATGAGTCAAGATTTGGTCTTTACACCTCAGATAGGCGTATCTCAGTGTACAGACGAGACGGTGAGCGCTATTCGCAGTGTAATATCAGACCTAGACCTAATTTCGCTGGTGGCTCTATTATGGTTTGGGGAGGCATCTGTTTAACAGGTCGTACAGAGTTAGTACCAGTAGACAGGGGTACACTGACTGCCCACAGGTATATAACGGACATTTTAGAAGAACATGTAGTACCATATGCGCCAATTATAGGAAACGAATTCATGTTAATGCACGATAATGCGCGACCGCATATTGCAATAATCGTCCAGGAATACTTTAACGATGTTGGTATTCCAGTGTTAGATTGGCCTGCGGTAAGTCCGGACATGAACCCTATCGAGCACGTGTGGGACCTCCTTCACAGACGGATACGAACCCAAAATGTTGCCCCAGCGGACCTGCATGGACTAGCAAATGCTCTCCGTGACGAGTGGGAGAATTTGGATCAGGCTTATATACGGAGGTTAATCGAATCTCTGCCAAACCGTATGCGAGCGGTCATAAGAGCCAGAGGTGGCAATACTCAGTATTAAAAGCTACTGTTATGACATTTTTCTTTCCAAAATTATAATTTCTTATTTTAATAAAAATCTCAAGTATGAGTTCTTGTTTTTATTTGGCCTGTATTTTATTTAAACAATCATAGAAATTATATCTTAGAGCGCATTAAAGTATATTTACAACTTTATGCTACAAACAAAGATTATGCGATACTTTTATGATTCAAAACTAAATTATGCGATACTTTTTTGGCGGAGTGTATATGTATATCATATCTGCTACCTGCGAATCCAAAAATAGCCGAAGCTCACGGCTTAGAGCGTGTGGTAGAAAGTATAGATAGATGAGGGCAAGGCGGAGTCATTAGATTAGAAGAACACTGTACGTTCGGTGTAGTAAAACTTATGGTGGATTATGGGAAAGTGTGTAGTAATATCAGTGCTACAGCTTTATGTATATTTGTCAGCTTCAGCCAGCAATATTTATGAAGTATTTTTTGGATGACAACATACAAAATTAATAATATTTATGTTACCCTTTTCAACTTCACTTATCTACTACTCCCAGTTATATGTTTTGACAATTATCTCCAACTTTTTCGCATCCATTAGGGCAATATATCTCACCTCTCCTTCCTCGCGAAATGTTCGCTACCGAGCTTAGCGGCGGCGGCGGGCGGCATTTTAAAACCTTCTCCCGGAAATAAGAGCCAGGTCCCGCCCGACTGTATTCCCACAACCCGGAAACTAAGAGCGACATTTATCAAACTCATAATACGAGACACAACCGACGCTGCGCAATTTATTACCGAGCGCACGTACAACAAATTATAGCGTCGTTTGTATAACGGACCGGTCTCGGTAACATTTGGCAGCGTTTCACCGGAACCCGGCCGCCGTATTTTCTCGCGTGATTAATTCGAGTGGGTCAGCGGTCCGTCTTTTCCGCCGTTCGAAAGGCTGGAGGGAAATAAAACTCCCATACGTTTTAGATCGATACATTTCGGAGATTTTTACACGCGAATTCCGTTTATTTTGTTCTTTTTACCACTGACTGGTTGACTAACTTTGATAAGTATTTGTAAAATATTTATTTGCTGTTAGATTTTGTATATGTCAAGGCAACACATTTTCGTTTATTAAATGTTCACTCAATTTAAAATCGGCATATTCTTGGCAAAAGTACATTGCATAAATATATAAATTAAACCGTAGATGAATTAATAGTTCACCCTTATGGAAGAGTTTTGTACTCTTTTGTAAAATTCTTAGAAAAATACTAGCGATAAAACAAATCTTTGTTTTTTGAGTAGAATGTTTAATTTTAAACTTTTCGATTTGTTTTTTTGCAATTCCTCTAATAAAAATTTTGTTTTTAAATAAAATAACTAAAGCAATATAATATTATTTACTTTATCAATTAAATATTATTAATAAGTTCATCAACTACACACTAAAAAAAATTTGTAATGTATAGCGTAAAAAAATTAGAAAATATACCTAAAGTTTTCTAGTAAATTTCCCAATTTTTGGTAATTTTACCTTATACGTTACTGAAATTTTCCGTAGGAATTGCACATATTTTTTAGTGTGTACACACGGTGCTATCCAGTGGAAAATATACTAAACTTTTTAATAATCCAGGGATCATCTTGTCTTTAGAATTTCGTTTTTTTTTTTTTTTTTTTTTTGTCAATGGTAATAAAAATTAATTTTATAGTTTGGCGTGAAAAGATATGTTAAAGTTTTTTATCGCCACTGAAAGATTGCTATTTTTTTCCAGATAACTTGCATCCATAAGTTAACCAAATACAAGGTCACCGATAACTAACTGATTGGTTTGTTTCTTAAATATTTTTAAAATAAAATAAAACGTTATTTTTTTTCATCCAACCTTTAATTGAAGGTTACAAATTATGCATGAAAAATAATATCTGACAATGTCCGCCTCTGGAAGCTGCACAAGTCTAAGCCCTCTTCACACCATTTTCCATCACTTTTTAGTAGGTTTCGGGGAAAATATTTAGAATCGCTTTCCAAATATTGTTCTTCAGTTGTTCTACAATATTTGATTTGTTGTCATAGATATTATTTTCTTAAATCTCCGCAGAAACAGGTCTATAGCCGTTAAATCGGATGACCTTGGGGGCTAGATAATAATAATAATAATAGCGGTTTACTGGCATCAAACATAGTATAAAAATAAGTAAATGCTAAAAATTTAACCAACATGCCAAAAGCTACCTCCAGCACCATTAATAACTTTAACCCGATAAATAAAAAATCATAAGCAAAAAGTAATAATAATTTAAATCTAACAAAGTCTAACAATATTATAACTAAACTATCTTTTAAAAATTTCAAGGTGGTGAACTGGAGGAGTTAATAAGCCTTTGTATCTCACATTAATATTATGCACATCTGTTCTAAACAAAATTTTACGGAACAAGTAACTTGGTTTCACAAAATAAATAACTTTATAGAAAAAGATGGTAGCAGAAAATTCAGCTCTGGCAAAGATATTTAATCAACCAGCCCAATCAAGTGTATGAGAGATTCGGTAAAATATACTTATCCCATAAATAAATCTAACACACGAATTTTGCAAACCCTGAAATCTAGTTCTGTCAATGGTGTCCAAGCAGTAATAATCAACGCTTATGCAAAAATTAAATCTGTAAAGGACCAAAAGACTCATCAGACATCCAAACAGTATTTACTACCATACAAAACCTTCAAACTACTGTAACCCAATCTAATTAAATGTGAAACGTGTTCTTTAAAACGAAGTTTGGTGTCAAGGAAAAGGCCCAAATTACGCACACTGTCAGATCTTCTACTATCAAAACTGCATCTTTGATTTTAATTTCAATATCCTTCATAATCGCAGCTCAGGTTTTTTCACGGCAAAAAACCAAAACAGAAGTTTTTTTATTATTTATTCTGAGACAATGTTTTTCAGACATGTCTACAAGTGACTGAAGATCACTATTTATGTATGAGAGGGCCTCACATATGTCTCCAGGATTGAAAGTATAATATAGTTGTGTGTCATCAGCATAAAGGTGATAATTACAATATTGTAAGCACTTAATAATGTTTAAGATGTAAATTACATAAAGTAAAGGTCCCAGAATACTGCATTGAGGAACGCCTGATATAATTGGGAGTGAAGAAGATAAACGACCATCATAAGAAACCTGTTGGGATCTATTGAATAAGTAAGAAAAGAAAAAACCGACAGAGTTTTGAGAAAAACCTATATATTTTAAGATGTTGAGCCAAAGAGCATGATTAATAGTATCAAACGCCTTAGAATAATCCAACAATATCAAAACTGTAATTTGATTATCATCGATACTGCGCAATAAATCGTCAACAATGTTAGCCAACGCAGACTCAGAGCTATATCCCGAACGAAATCCCGATTGCTTCAGGAGCAAAACATTATGCGTATCCTATGATTGACCATTAATTTCGTGTTTTTTGCATTACATCTGTGACAGTTAATTTAAGCGTTTAGGTATTCGTTTTTATGATTTAACAACAATTTTTATAGATACCGTTCCTAGATCTATTAAATTTTTATGCATGTTCACGTTTCTGAGACGTCAGTTTTTTACGCACTGAACAAAGTATTGCAACGGTATTAAAATCTTACAGAAATGCGACAAATTATTAAAATTCTTTATTAAAATACTATTTATAACGCATATAAATAGAGTTTTATTTTGAACTAACCTTACTTTGATTATTCGCAAAAAATATAGCTGCCTAATACATCTGAGCATATCTGTATATAATATAACCGAATATTCTATATATATATTTAATGACAACAGGCGAGTATCTGCCATCATTTCCGATCAGCCACGTCCCTACGATATATATCCAGTGCTCTGCTATACCAATTTTGCCCAGGTCTCGTTTTTACTTCACCTGTTAGGTGCACGATATATGGCATCGTTTAGTTTTTGCTACGGTTTCCGATAAACGGAGTTGATGCTTACGATCACCCAGTCGATATATCACTGAGGAAATCCCCGAACGTAGTTAGGTAGCAAAAAAGAAAAAACTTGGTGATCTGGGCGGTTCGGCGTTCCTAGATTAAGGACCGTGTGCGTCGTCCCCTTTCTATCTCTTATTGCTAACGTTGCGCAGTCGTTTTAGGAAATTTACCTCACTTTTTTGTTAATTCCGACGACGTGAACAATCGGCGGTGGTCTGACTGCCGACAAGTTTGGCGAATTTAATTTCGAGCTCATAAAAGGAACAACGGGAATCGCGGATGGAGTGAGTAAGTTGAGATGGGCGGGATAGAAACGAAGTTTCCTCAACCGTTTCATCAATTTTGTGCTCTCCGAGTCTAGTTACACTTAATATCAGTTAGACGAAGAGGGAAAAACGGGAGCGTAGTGAGTTCTTGTGTCGGGTTAAGTAAATATAGATTGTTAAGTTAATGAAATGGTGCACAGATTAGATGTATGTATGTACGTAGTGAATGGGGCGTGGTAATTTGTTTGAAGTGTATAATTAATGGTTAATTTTGGCTAATAATGCTTGTGCAGGGTGGTGCAAAAATACCTTTACGATTTTTAATTTCAATAATTCTCTTTGGAATTAATATTTATTGAGTTTTTCTTTTTCAGATTAAAATTCAATACATATTAATTAATTGTAATCATAATAATAGTAATAATAATAATAATATTGATACATATAATAATAATAATACATATAAATCACAAATTATGTCAAATCAAGATATATCAATACAAACAAAACAAGATACATATTAAAATATTCTGCTAAGGTGTAGAAGCAATAAAAATTGCTTCTACAAATAATTCTTTAACTTATATTAGAACTTTAAGTTAACATTATTATATTGATTTAATATATGGCGATAAGTTGTTATATATTTATATGGCGGAGTATTTGGCTGACTTTTCCAACTTAGTAGTTCTATGAATAGGAGTTCTAAACTCCCCACAGTTTCTTGTATAGAAGCTATGGTTAACAGCATTTTTATCAGATGGATTATTAAATATGTGGACAGAACAGGAATATATATATAAACAATTCTTTGCAATATTGTAATTATCACCTTTATGCTGATGACACACAACTATATTATACCTTCAATCCTGGAGACATATGTGAAGCCCTCTCATACATAAATAGTGACCTTCAGTCACTTGTAAACATGTCTGAAAAACATTGTCTCAGAATAAATAATAAAAAAAACTTCTGTTTTGGTTTTTGACCGTGGAAAAACCCGAGCTGCGATTTTGAAAGATATTGAAATTAAAATCAAAGATAAAGTTTTCATTGTATCTGATTGTGTGCGTAATTTGGGCTTTTTCCTTGACACCAAACTTCGTTTCAAAGAACACGTTTCACATTTAATTAGATTGGGTTACAGTAGTTTGAAAGTTTGGTAAGGTAGTAAAGACTGTTTGGATGTCGGTTTGCGTAAGGCCTTATGCGAATCTTCGGTCCTTTCCAGATTTAACTTTTGCGTAAGCGTTTACTATTACTGCTTGGACACCATAGACAGAACTAGATTTCAGCGCTTGCAAAATTCGTGTCTTACGTATATTTAACCGAATCTCTCCTACACTCGATTGGACTGGTTGGTTAAATATCTTTGCCAGAGCTGAATTTTCTGCTACTTTTTCTATAAAGTTATTTATTTTAAGAAACTTGTTCCGTAAAATGTTGTTCAGAACAGATGTACATAATATCAATGTGAGATACAAAGGCTTACTAACTCCTCCAGTTTACCACCTTGAAATTTTTAAAACATCGTTTAGTTATAATATTGTTAGACTTTGGAACAAAATTCCACTAGGTATGCGTTGTTTGAGCCCGCTTTCTCTGTGCCATCAATTTCGAAGGAGTGCTTTCTTTAACAAGTAAATATATTTTCATTTTCCTTTATAACTTTCTATTACTTTTCTCTTTATGCTTTTTGCGCTTAGATGTGAATTATTATTACTTTTTGCTTATGATTTTTTATTTATCGTTTTATACGTTATTAATGGTGCTGGAGGTAGAACAGCGGCTTATGCTTTAAGCAGCTGATCCTGCACCTTTTGGCATGTTGGTTGAATTTTAGCATTTACTTATTTTTATAGTATGTTTGATGCCAATAAATCGCTATTATTATTATTACTAAATCGGTCTAAATTATAAATGAGCCTAATAATCCGTTTCTGAGCAATAAATGTTCTTTCCCAATCCACAATCTTCCCCCAAACTGCAACATTATATTTAAGATGTGGATACACAAGAGAATAATATATGGGCAGTAGTATCAATTGTTAAATTCTGATTTAATCTTAAAACAGCATGACAAGCGGAGTTGACTTTGTTAACAACGTATTCAACAACTATCACACTGACAAAAGTCAATGCTAGGTTTTTCCACTATCACCAAACAACAATGTTTGTTGTTTGGTGATAGTGGAAAAACCTAGCATTGACTTTTGTCAGTGTGATAGTTATTGTTACACCAAAGGTTCCAAAACCCAATTACTGAACGTATTCAACGTGTTTTTTTTTTTTTCAAGATAGTTCACAGTCCATGAACAGCCCTAAGAACTTCACAGAATTTCCAATTTTCTGAACCGAGCCAGATTTTAGCGTAAATCTTAGAGTCATAGTTTTCGAATGGTTCAGTGAAAGTTTATTCTTTTGACACCAATCGCTGAATTCGATCTTGCACGCTTCGAGTTTTTGATGTAATTCAGTCTCATCCCCCACAGATACAGCAATAGTGGTGTCATCAGCAATTAAGACACACTCCTACAGAAAGCCTGTAATTTTTTCTTTGGAAAACGGAAGAAGCATCATTTCCACTCAGAGACACCTTCGATGATATTTTAATGTTAGATATTACGCACAGAAAAATGCATTCCGAGTTCAAAACAAGCTATTGTTTTAACACAATTTTCTTATAGAGAAAATGAAATAATTCTGTTGTAAGTTAATCTCGTACCGCTAAGAAAATTAAAAGTATATCTAATTACATGATATGATCGATGATAATATGTAGCGATAAATCTACCCAATAATATTAATGATGAAGTAGGTAAGTAAGCTATTACTTTGACATTTTTACGGTCAAATTCAAGTGGTTCCTTGATTCTGACACAATTAGATGGAATGCCCTTTTTCGCATCTACCAAACCAGGACAATTTTTCCAATGATGGGGCATTTTCTGATGTGCCCATACATCGATTTGCTGTTTTTGCTACCGTAGATGCTATGCCAATGATAGATTATGGTCCCTGAAAGTATTCCGCAGCACCCTTTTTTCGCAAGAGTGTCGGCTTCCGGTCTGTTATTTACAAAATGAGTGCGCCTTAAAGCACGACAAGAATTGATATGGACTATATTTAGGACACTTCCTTCTTTTGCGATATTTTACACCTCTGCTCTTCAGTTCATTGGAAATTGTACCCTTGGAAACACCGTAATGTGTCATTTTTCTCAATGACCAATATCCAATTTTATTTATTATATTTAATTGGTTTGCTCTATGTCTAGTAAACAATCTGGACTTTTCAGCTTACGAAAGATTTAGGCACGACAAACCTTGCTCATATTCTCTTTAGCTATTTCATCAAAAATATCATTTGATTCTATCCCACTGTGTCCTGTTACCCGGAATAATTCCGTTTCAATATGTTTTTTTTTCCTCCTCATTTCATATATTATCTTAATGATGTCAATAACAATCGGATTCACTTTAGAAATATGCTTTCGACGGTGAATGGCTTTTAAAACGCTAGCAGAGTCTGTCATTATGACAACCTTTCCAAGGTTATTATGATTAGCATAAATTAGCACTTCTAAGATCGCAACTGCTTCGGTTGTAAAAACATATGCCGCAGAAGCCAATTTAAATGAAAAACTCGCTGGGGTGTTCTGAACATAAAAAGTGCACCCATAACCGAGCACGCTTTTAGTGCCATCTGTGAAGATAATCAAAGATTTCTGATGTCTTCGTATAATCGATGCAGTCAAATATTTGTCATATTCTGGTTGACCAATACAAGGTAAAAATCGGACATGTATTGCTTGATGGTAAGCTGTCGTATTCAGCTGACCATCAAATACTTTATAAATTCGATTAACACTCGATTTTAGTTTTAAAAAAGTTGAACTATTTCAAATTTAGGTAACTGCCCAACTAAATTGTAAACGCTTTTTCTAAGCTCTAATTCATAAGCCATTACAAGCAATCGATGTAGGTAACTGAACTGTTATTAAAATGACAAATTACTTCATTGCAAAGCCGATATCTTGAGACTTTTTGCTGTTTTCATAAAGTATATTTTGTTCCAAAATTTTTGGGACCTACGCTATCTAAGGTTTGGAAGATTAGAACACTGAACCAGGATAATGCTGGTTATCTTTAACATTTAACCAATAAAATTCTTCAAGAATCTGAGAAAAAACTACCGATCTTAAAATACTTTGAACTGTTAGAGCTTTTGTACCCATGTTGCCTTCCCAATACCTAATTAGTGGTAAGCGACGGTATAATGCACAAATCCAATTTCTATCGTATACATCTCACGTTAGCTCAAGGCAAACAGTTGAAAGTGGCTATTCTACCGCGTCAAGTATTTATCTGCGCTCAAGTCCAATATATTGTTGGAAATTATTGATAGGAAAACGCAGTTAAGGCAATTCCATAGCGTGCACATACCAACCACTATGTCATCTACACTCCAAATCTAGGTTAATACAAGATTTGATATATACAGCAAATTCCCCGGTATAAAGAAAGGAGTCACGTGCGACAGGATACCTATTCTATGGGAGATTACTACATTAAACGTGCAATTTTTCGCTTCGTGCGCCACATCGTCGATATGGAACTGACGGGAGCAACTCGGCTTCGTATTGTGCTGCATCACTCCAAAGGCTCGATGCAATTTATTTAAACGCCTTCCGAATAAACGCGATTTATTATTGCCTCTGTTGCAGTGTTTCCGTCGAAATCTCCCCGGGTTATCTTGATGCGAATTCGTACAGTCGAAAGAGAACGAACAAGACGTGTAAGTTATACATGAGTAACAGGAGGCAGTGAATTTTTAAAGCGGAGTTTGCGCCGCCAGGCGCTATCTCTATTTGGAGCGGCGGTATTATTGTTTTAAGAACGGCAAAGGGAAGAACGCGTCTGCCGGCTTTATTGCATCATGGTCGGGTGCATCCTTGGCGTAACTTTAGTGGAAGTTTCGGCTGCTTTGGTGGGTTCTTTCTGAATTATTTCCTTCCAATCCGAAGAAGTTGCAAGAGAGGAACATATATTGGGATGTATGTGACGTACCAGTGGGATCAGTTATATGCTTTGGGTATTACGTTGTATGATAAAATCACCTTATGCGCTACTGTTTTCTTACATTAAGTTAAATAGATATTTTTTCCTAACGAGGAATTGAATTTTTAATGTATGGGTTTTATAATTAGACGATTGGTAAAAAAGCCATGATAGATTACTACATAGAGAGATTATTAGTGAAAGTACCAGTACAAATTCTGAAGATCTGTGTAATCCTCAGTCTATGTATGTTCATTTCTCTTTGTTCCAATGTAGAAAAGCTTGTCATAATTAATAAACTTAAAAAAAAGCCCTCTACAGCGCTTAATGAATTATCAGCCGTTGTAGTTAGAGAATTTAGGACTTATCTGGTAGATATATGATTATAACAAAAGTTTCCTAGGTATCCCTAAAAAAAAAATTAGATAAATGTATTTTTACACCGGCCTATATAATGCATTACCGGTAAAGGTCAGCGAGCTTCGGAAACAGCTGATTAAGATGAAAACATGTATAAAAATCTTCTTTGTGCTGGTCTGTTCGTTGGTGCTACACTGGCTCCTAAGTAAAACAGTATAGAAGATCACCTCTTTGTACATTAGAAAAAGATAAACATGCACCAGTGTTATTGGTGTAACACCAACGAATAAAGCTTGCGTCGTGTCAAGGTAAAAAACTAGCTATTTCAAATGAATAGGGACTATTCGTTTAAATTCTTTTAAATTTTGAGGTAGGTACACGGAGAAATAAAGATGCCACCACGTATTATAAATATAATGAATGATATTAACTCAAGGACAACAATACGTTATCTAGTACCCAGTATTCATCCATGTATTACTGTTTATTAGGAAGATGGTACGCTCTAATATAATTATAATACAACCAACTATAAAGTTAGTTGTCCCTATTCTTACTATCTATTTTTCTCAGTGTACAATTCTCTTTTATTAGGTCAATTTCAATCGATTCATGTTTATCGATAGTAGCAGTCATTGTATAAATTCCCTGCTTGTATTTTTGGTTCCTAATTGCAATGGCTTTTATTAATAGTGTATTAACCGACACGATATTGATTTATGGAAAATGCCACCAAATTAGTGCAGCGGCTCGTCGATAGATACCTTTCCCTATTCGTCGCTTGCTAACCGCTGGTACATTTGTTTCCGTTGTTCAACGTGCTCGTGATACTGGAAAATTGCAGCCACAACGGCGAGACGAGCTTGGATAGGGTGCCCGTACACATGGCTCCCGAAGAGGTAATACTCTAGAAGCTGTTGAAAATGACGCTAGTTTAAGCACACGACAGCCTGTGACATGAATGTTTCGCACTATGTTGTCTGGAGAACGTCGTGTGTATCCTTATCACTATCAGAAGGTGCGACCGCTTTCTCCCGATGATTATCCTGCACCAGTACGATTTCGCAAGTGGCTTCTTCCAAAAGCACGCTGAAAATAATTTTCTTTGTGGGGTTTTTTTTTTCCGATGAAGCGAATTTCACGGCGTTTTCAATATTCACAACGCTCGCCAGTGGCTCATGGAAAACCTCATGTTTTTCACCATGTACATCACCAAGAACGATTTTCGTTTAACGTGCAGTGTGGAGCATTTTTGTTACCAGCTGGAGTAACTAGCCAGGTTTATTTGGAGTTCCTAAACAACAACTTACAAAACCTATTAGAACTTGTTCCGCTAAACATTAGGCAAGTGATGTGACATCAACATGATGTCACATTGTATTCTCGATGTGCGTGAACGCTTAATTAATATGTTTGATAATCCATGGATAGCTCGCAGAAGCCTAGTACCCTAGTCACCGCGATCATCTGATCTAAATCCCTTTGATTTCTTTTTCTGGGGTTATTTAAAACAATTACCCGGTTTCTGGAACGTTAAACAGCAGTTATTTGTTCGGTATCTGGCGATTTAACAAAGACTGTCTTTGTTAAAACGCCAGGTACTGCACACGTAACTGCTGTGTAACATTTAAGAAATCGGGCATTAGTATATCAAACCGAAGCTAATAACATTGAAGCCTAAGGAGACGCATTATAGCTGCAACAAATCAATTCAGTGAACACAACGTCTTACAGACGGTGATAGCATCTTTTTTGCCTCGTGCCCGCTTTTGTCTCTAACTGCGTGGCGATAATTGTGAACATCTCTTGTAAAATTGGTATTTGCTATAGTATATGTAAACAGTCGTATGTAAACGACTATCTAAAATATCTTCAACAACTATTGAATGTTTTTAACCTTAATTCAATAAACATGCCGTATGATATCATGGACTGTTTTTGTGATGCCAGCTGTTTCGGAAGCGCGGCGACCTTTACCGGTAATGCATTATACCGGCCGGTGTAAAAATACATGTGCGCTATTTAATTAAATTAAGATTTGCTAGGCGTCTTTTATTATAATATTATTTTTTTGACGCAAGGATACCTCGATTTAAAATTCTAGGTTCTCAACAAATGTATAAGAGAAATAAATGTTTTAAATAGTAAAATCAACAAGATACGATAAATAAATTTGACGTAACATGAAAAATTATTTTAGGGTTAATATAATATTTATATACAGGTGGCGCATTAGTACGATGAAGCTCAATATCTCCGATATTGTAAAAGTTATAAAAAAAGATTATTAAGAAAAGATGTAGGAATTCTTAAGCTTCATATTCTAAAATTAGTTACATATATACAAGGTGTTTCATAACGCCGTGCCAGACCCAACTTATATTTTTTTAAAATACCTTTTTTTACATATTTGAAATCTGCTTACTTTTGCGAGTCTTCCAATACAGGGTTTGCCACATCTCTTTCGAGTATTTAAAAAGTTATGACCATTTTCACGTCTAAATTTCCGGTAAAAAAAAATAATACGACCTTTTCCCCACCATTACTTGGTTTGGGTACGTCTTCTATTTTCTCTGGTGCGAGAATTTAACAAAAAAAAGTTTTTCTTGTATACAAGGTGAGTCAAAAGTCGGACAAAAGTATAGCATTCTATTTAAAAAAATATATGTTAAGTCTGGCACGGCGTTATGAAACACGCTGTATATGTGTAACTAAACCTTTTCTTAATATTTTTTTTATAACTTTTATAATATCTGAGATATTGAGGTTCATCACACTAATGCACCACCCTGTAGTGTGTAAATAGTGTTATGTATAAATTTTTAAAATATTTTACCTTAGTAATTATCCAAATAATATTTTATAGAAACTCAATTCCATATGTGTAACAATTCTGTTATAAAACGTTTTATTTTGAAATCGGGGCAAACTTTATTTTCGTAATTCAATTATTCTGTCCTCAAGATATAAATAAGATCAGAACTGGTTTACTGCATTCTAATTAACGGCAATTAACAATAGGTATGCCTATTGCAAAATACAAAAAAAGGATATACACTCCGCCGGTCGTGCACTATCGTGCATTAACATGAATTCGTTTCCTATAATTGACGCATATGGTACTACATGTTCTTCTAAAATGTCCGTTATATACCTGTGGGCAGTCAGTGTACCTCTGTCTACTGGTACTAACTCCGTACGACCTGTTAAACAGATGCCTCCCCAAACCATAATAGAGCCACCAGCGAAATTAGGTCTAGGTCTGATATTACACTGCGAATAGCGCTCACCGTCTCGTCTGTACACTGAGATACGCCTATCTGAGGTGTAAAGACCAAATCTTGACTCATCTGTGAAGAGTATATTGGCCCAGTCATTAATGTTCCAATTTACATGTTCTCTGGCAAACCTTAAGCGAGCCACTCGGTGGTTCCTAGTGGGACGAGGGGCTGTTACAGCTACTCTAGCTCTTAATCCACTCTGTCGTAACCTATTCCGAATAGTTTGAGTACTCACACGAGTATTTCTGACTCTAGCCAAGTCGTTCTGCAATTGTCTCGCAGTTACATGTCTTCGACGTAATGCTTGTAGTAGTAAATAGCGGTCATCTTGGCGAGTAGAACATCTTGGGCGACCTGGTACAGGTCTTCTACTGTAAATGCCTGTTTCCCTATATCTGGCTACGGCTCTAGAAACACTTGACTGATTGATGTTCATCAAATTAGCAACGTATGCTTGAGATCGTCCGTCTTCGATTAAAGCAACTATAGCAGCCACTTGTTCTGAAGTTAAATTGCTCATTTTAGTTTTAAAAGCGTTGGTACAGAACTCTGACTTCGCACTTTAAAATTTGTCCGTATAGGAAGACTTTCAATAAACAACTGAACAAACCTTACACATATGCATTTTTCTAAGTGTGTTCTTTTAGGAAAAAAAAAAGTAAAAACGCTAAGTTCCATTATTTTGTTAGTGTTTTTATAGTTCACATACACGAGGCAAACTTTTTGTGAACGTATAAAAATATCTTGGTTCATAAATGCCCTTTTTTAGTTTATGCGATACTTTTTTGGGGGAGTGTATTTCAGTCAAAAGCGTTTTTTTTTTTATAAATGAATATGAAACAATATAAATAATTCATTTATAAATAAATAAAATACAAACATGCATCATATATTCTAACTACCATCCGGTGTCATTCTGCAAATTAATTTCTAAATCATTGCTGCACCGGACAGCAGACTTCCAAAACAGACGGTTTCGATAAAGTCGTCATTGTTCGTTTGAATTCTACATTACAATTTTCGTTTATCTGTGACAGTTACATTATTTCGTTGGCATAATAATTTATTCTATACGCGATTTATGTTTTTCATATTTGTATCATAACAGGAAATATATAGACGGTACGATAAAGTTTTTAAAATGGACTATAGTCACGGTAAGGAAACGCAAAGCTTTATTATATTTATATATAAAAAAAAAACATTAGAGAACTAGTCAAAATTTAATAATACGTTATAATAAGAATATTTTATAAAATAATCTAAATCCTAAATAAAGATGTTAGGAATACCAAAAAAATGCCTACATACAAACAGAACCGAAAAATGCCATCGTGGCTGCTTCACTGACTGCATTACCAGCTTACGCTGCAGTCGTTTTGTGCGTTGACAGTTTAGCTTGTGTCTCATAGGAAGCGCACTTCTAAACTCTCGATTCCGTGATAGACGTTGGTGGATAAAGCTTGAAGAGAATGACTATTTGCAGATGGAATCGAGATGGACATTTACTAGATATCGTTTTTCTATTTAAAAAAACCTTTTACTGTCAAGAACAGTGAAAACACTTTACCTTCTACATCAATAGAAACTCATCAACATTGTGTTTATACAGCGCGTTTCAATTGAAACAAGCCACCTCAAATAACTCTTTACTTGCTGTGATTTATATAAAATTGTCTTATCATGAAGGACAACTTGTAATGACGATATATAAATTTTCGATGTACTATATTAACTTGTAAATCGCTTTACTGCATCGAAAACACACAAGGTGCTCTCGTGCCGTTATTGCTTAACATAGCGTAGGTAATGAAATTTATTTTCATAATTGGTTTTATTCCCCTGTCACGTGCACAAAGGCAAATCGCTCGCTTCCACTTGTGATTTTCATATAAAATAACCATTATTTTGCCTGGCGCACCCTTTGTCTTCATAACAATTTCCTTAACTATATGTCGTACGAAAATGCGTTTTGCTATTCGTTTGAAATTAGTTTACGCGGGGGCGCGTAAATCGCTTATCAAGGAACAGCGTTATCTGCCACGTTAGCCGATAGAGGGCGCCTACACACGTAACGCTAAATTCGTTATTTACGATGCCGATAGGGGATGTTCACTATCTATCATGCAAATTAGGTTGAATACGGAGACATAAGCGCGTGCTTTATTTCGATAGGAGCAGAAATAAGAATAATTCGCCGTTTGAAACGGCCATTTTTTCTTCTGTAGGGAAGAGGAATTATTTCCGTCAATTTTATGCAGTAAGCATCCATGAAACGTGCAATAAAACCCTCCAAACGCGCAAAAGCTTGCAGTGAAAATATGAAAAAGGTAGTGGTTTTGTTAAAGCTGCATTTCAAATTTGTTTTTTTTTTTTATTTTTTGTTAAATTATTCCTGCTGTCATCAAGAATATATTTCAGAAAAGAAAAGCGTTGTGAGTGAGCATTATTTATATCAATTTAAAATGTTTTGAGAAACGTCAGCATAAGAACTTTTTCCATCAATTATTGCGTTGTATCTTAATATAGTTTTGTATTCTAGACATTTTTCAAACACTAACCATTTTTTGGGTTATTTATTGTCTTCGTGTTTTTTGTGTGTGTATTTCTGTATTAAATTGTAAAATATATATATTGGTTTAACTGTTCTGGGCTAATATGAAAAACTTTTTAAGCAAGATACTTTACCAAACTATATAATTTAATTTTATAATTAAACACAACCATATTTTTGTAGAAATCTGCTTATAAGATTTCTATATTTTTAGAGCACGATAGAGGCACAATATATTTTCACTATGCATTAATTGTTTCGCCAACGGTAACACATATTGAAACATAGCCAATTGTAACGTGAAAAACGTTTGTTTTCATCTCAAATTTATTTTATACAAAAATTAACTCTTTTCAGAGAAAATATTAAATTACGATCGCCATTATTATTACAAGCAACTTAATTATTCCACCATACATAAATAAACCAATTAATTTCCCATTATTCGTGGAGATAAAATGATATTTTACTATAACACTGCTAATGTTACATTCGCTATTTTATTCCTATCCCAGTTTATATTCATTAACAAAATTTAAATTAATTACTAGTATTCTGTAATATAAACAAACCACATATTCTAAATATATATAATGTATGTACATACATATCCGCGCTTTAGTTCATTTACTCAGATATAAATCATTTATTTATACTGCTACTGCAAAGTGATTCATTCCCACCAGACGGCACTCGTGATAATATTAATTTACATTCGCAAATATTCTATCGGGTGTTCATTTAAAAACGTCATCAAGTAGCGTATGGAACTTTTAAAGTAATTTTAGGTATGTATATACCAGATCTTTCATGGTGTCATTACGAAAGTATAAAAATTAATTTCTAAAGGATTTGATACTCGGTACCGGGGTATGTGCAGGCATACGCTGGTTGACCTGTTTTAGAGAGACGTAAACGGTCAAACTGCGAGATAGACATCCGGTAAAATTTGATGGACGCTAAAATTATATGTTCCTAGCATATATGTATGTATATGGCGACACATCAATTACAGCGTTTATAGTGCGTATAATTTAACGCATTGTAACCCGATAAATCTTACAATAAAACTGTATCATCGAGTCGTGAACCCGGTCGAGTTAATTACTCGTTTCAGTGGCACTAAAACTTGAGCATCTAGTCTCCTGTTGCTCGCTACAACTTTTATATCGCCATTTATTCCGAATAATTGGACCGTAAAGGGACACGTAGCGTGAAATCGTCTACTTATAGCGTTTTCCTTTATTTTTTTTTCTTTTTAGTACATAGTAATGACGCGTTTACGGTTTGTTTCGCGCTTCAAATATGCGATAGGTGACTATTAGAATAAAAAGATAATGATGACGAGGATGTGTGATGGGAATAAAAACGGTGTCAAAGCGGTGCCTGTTTCAAGGACTATTATCAGTCTGATAAAAAAAGAAATTCTGTATTTTCTGGTGATGAAAATATGCTTATTACGTCGCAGCTAATGTTGGGTCCGACGAGTTCGCGAAGGTGTACAAATTTTCACGAACTACTAAATAAAAATAAAAAATTTAAAAGAGTAAAAAAAACTAATTAACGGTTTATATTGAAATTAAATATATGATTTAAGAAATATAGCTATTGTTGCATTTCGATTCGATGAATAAAAAATATATAACATATCTCGTTTCTCTTCGTTGGTATACGACATTTTTCTATATATACAGTAGTAATGCAACGATAAATGATTGACAGTGCGAAATTTCATGGCTACCTTATTTAATCTTAATTTGAATTCTTCGTGAGTTAAAGCATAATATCAAAAACTTTTGTCAACATTTTGCACATGGTTTAAATCAGAAAAAAATACTCTTTCTAATGGTGTCAAAATCCACTATGGCGCCTATAAGAAATAAGAAAGTTGATGACGACCAGAAGAAAATGAAACGTGGTATAAAAACTCCAAGTACACCATTACGTAGAACATTAAAAGTGGGCTTGAGAACGTGTATTTAGTTTTTCTCTACAAGGCCAAATAAAAGTGCTAAAAGCAAAATAAGAAAATAAGATTTTTCCGTTTTTTTTTAAATCTCACACGTCATTTGTTTTAAGTCTACTTTGTTTTCGGGATCATAATAACCACAAGATTTAGCAACTTTGCCAAATTTAAACCTATCGTCTATCTTCAATAATAAGCGAGATCCCAATGGTGAGGATCGAAAACGAATCAGCCTGTATATAATTGAAATACGTGGAAAAATTGTACGCGCTCATGTACGCGCGATAGACTCAACACTGGTATATGAGGATGTAAAAAGTACCAAATGTTTACATATCAGTTTTCGTTTACCCATTTACTGTGAAAAACAAAAACATGTCGTGAACACAACGCTTATGTCTTCCTGAAGTATACTGGGCTTTCATTTCAAAAATAGGAATAACTTTTAAAATACCTTGAATTGAATTTCGATTTACGGTTGAGTGATACATCTTTGAAAAGGTCTTGTTATTAACAGTCTTTTAGCACTTTATGTTTTAAAATCGTATCAATTTGCCCTTTTAAAGATTAGATCGATATTTTAGTGAAAATAATTTTATTAGCGTCGGAATGAAGTTGTACTAAGTCAACAGATGTTCAAAATGCTCCTCATTATAAGTAAGGCAATGGTGAAGCAGTTTTTGAAACGTCCCTTTGGTAATCCGCTCATACTCCTCCACTATTCTACGCCTAACATCACGAATACTTTGAGGTTAAGTTTGCAATGGAACGCCTTATTTTATTTTGTTTTGATTTTCATTAATAATAAAAAATATAAAACGGATTGATTATAGGTGTAAGAATATTTAAGTTTCATATATGTCATATGTGTAAAGTATTCTATGTGGAAAGTGGGAATTCGGGGAATACCCTCGCTACGGGTAGGCTAGAAGAAACACGTGATCGCACCAGAAGGTTTCGGCCAATAGTGAACGAGTAAGTTGTTCGTCAAGAGACACAGGAGAACGAGAGCGGCGAGAAAATAGAAGGTCTCTCGCGCGAGAATTGTTAAGCGTCGAATATGCTCTCTTAACGCGCAGATAAAAATAAAAATATAATAAATAAGTAAAAAGGTTACCACGAGTTAGTGAGTCGGTAAAACGTGAAAGTAAAGTAAAGTGCTACCTCGCAATAAAGAAGCTGTGGAGGACGCCTTTAGGTATACCCAACGAGGGAACCACGCCCTGATAGAAGCCGAAAGCAGCTGAATCGCAAGTCTAAATATAAATATATATTTGTTACATATACTCTGAACAAAATAGTAAATATAGAAGTTTTATATAAGTATTTGAGCGGGCCCGTAATTCCCCCGGGAATTAAATTTTAGAGTAATCTACGGATGTTTATTTGTTTTTATTTCTTTCACTTTATGAAAACGCTGTGAATAAAGTCTGTAAAATTATAGTCAATCCGAAATGAACTGTTTTATTCGAAAATTGAACTCACAATTACCCCTTGTTAACCGTACGCCCTGAGAATAAAACAATAAGAGAGCTTATGAAAGTTATTAATCATAATTAAATTTATTTGATTAAAGAAAAGGAAGATTAAATAATGCAAACTTAGTCATTAGGCTACAAATCATTTTATTTAAATTTAGTTGCTCCTAGTAGATTCCATTTTTGGTGGCGCCCAACTTATAAAATTTCTTCCTTGTGGCGCTAAATTTAAAATATAAGACGTTCCGTCACAAGTTTTATACGCTACTGTCTTTAGATACCCACACAAAAAAAAGGCTTCCTTTATCTAGCAACAAATTTCCAACTTTAGCTTCCTGACCAAGTGCTCGGCTAAGGTGTAGTTGAAGAAAAAGTTATGATTGGACAATTATCATAAATAAAGGTGTTTATTTGAATTAAAACATTTATTTAAATAAAATAATGATTGAATAACGAATGAAATAAACACTTCATTTTATTATTGAGCAACAGAATAATGAATAAAGGACTATCTTTTATTCCTGCATAAAGATAACACGAATTGTTCAATTATTTTTTTATCATTATGCTAAACGAAATTTGCCTAAGCTTGCATCTCAATTAGAAATAATAACGGACTTTGGAAAAGCAGGTTGAAGAATTAGTTAGTGTATCTTCGTTTAAATATGCATATAGTGTTACGATAGACACTTATAGCTCTGATACGAGAACATTTGGCTACAGAAACCCGCGTCAGCACTGATTAAAAGGAGGAATCACGTTTGGGCTGTAACAACGGCGCTTTACGGTGTTATACAGTTAAGTTAGTTTGTGAGGATTATCATAATGCTATATACCCGTGGAAGCAGTTTGGACAACCAACCCTATTACCGGGATCTAATCCGCTCTGGAACACTCAAACATCCTTGCATATATAAATCTATGTATTATATCATGTGTATCTGTGCACGTTTCAAGACATACGCTGAAGTTCCCGCAAGCTTTCTGCGATCGATTTTCCCAGAAGAGCCAGGATATAATTGAATTGCTGTTTTGTTTTAGGACTATAAACGGTTTATGTGTGTCTAGTTTTGATGCTCTTGTGCGTGGATGTTAGAGAAAGTCGACTATTTCCGTGGTAATTTGATTTATATAAAATTGCGAAACCTGTCAAGTGTCATATCAAAGGGAAGGACTTTAATTGGCGAGCCACTCATCCAAAAAGTCTTATTTTTCTTTACGGCAAGATATATCAAAAAGTCATTTTCTTCAGTCAATAAGCAAAAAGTGCATAATTTGGAACTTGTGTAATAAAACACGATTAGCATGAAGTTCATTAAAAAACTAGCGATGTAGTAAAGAAAGTAGAAGTAATGATCACTTTTCTACAAATTTCGTCTGCAATCTAAAGAAAACTTACTATAAAGATGATATGAGAAGCTGTACGACTTTAACCTTAGTGGGAAATCGTGACAAAATACTTGCTTGCTTACACATGCTTCTAGCGCCAGCTGTATTCAATTTCCGTCTCTATTTCAACGAAATCAACTTGTACACCGTTTTATACAAAACAAAGTAAGCAAACTCAATAGGAAATCCTGGATTTCAAATGAGTACTTTAACAACTTGCATCCTCTCGTGGTTTTTGTATAAGTCGCGTTTACTTGATTCGTTTACATTCGTAAACTGTAAACTTCTACTACTAACATTAAACTTAAGATTGCCAGCAGGAACAAAGTTTCAACTACGTAGAGGTAACAGTAGCTCTATTAGAGACTGCATAGATTCAGTGTTCACCGACTAGCGTGTTGTTTCACAACAGCGAATTAATTAATTCGTAGCATTTGGGCATTATAAATGTATGTGTGTTTATTCTTGGAGATGCTAGTCCCATTAATTAAATTAACAAGTTTTAATGGAAGTTAGAAGTTTGCATGGTACGGGGCGTGAGTACAACAATACTTCTAAAACTAACTTCACGTAGTTGGAAGTGAGTGACAGTTGTTCTATATACAGTAAGATCAAAAAGTCTTTTTGGCTCGAGATAGCCATGGAATGTAAAACCATCTATAGAATTATTTATTTCTACAGCTCGTAGCTTCTCGCTAATGTCACGCTAATGATATAAGCACACAACGAAAAAATAAAACTCTGCCTTGGGTTATAGTAATTAGTCCTTTTTTCATTACATCCCAGGTTCATCGCAGCAAAATAGAACACTAAATCAATAACATTCAGATAGGTATAAAAAATTATAAAAGATGTTGAAAATGTCTTCCCTCTTATTGAATACACGGGTTAACACGTCGGCCCACATTAGTAAAAACTCGAGTAAAAAGATCAAGTGTCACTGTGCGACACTTTTCAACAATACATTCTTGTAATTCCTCTGCGAGATGCAAATAAAGAAAAACCGAGGAATAATAAAAAGGGTAAGTCAAGAATAAAATCGGAGTGGTAGTTCGTCCACAAAGTAAGTACTTATGGGTAGAAAATAGCGATTTTTAAGGAATTTCGACACATTTTTGCGAATATCTCGTAAACGGTTGGAAACATCGATGTTTCCTCGTCGGCGTTCGATTCCCCATGCAAATACGCGTCGGATAGGCTATGCTAGAACGCTCTAGCATAGCCTCTGTTACATACAGGAAACGTATGTAACAGAAATAATTCAGAAGTTCCAAGCTGGAAATCAGAAGAACTTACCAAATATAGAAAAGAGGTTGGGAAAAATTGAGGTAATTATTCAGCCAACAACGGAAGAAGTTGTACCCACAATACTGATCTCGAAGAAAACGATATGGTAGAATGCGGATTGCGCAAAAGAGATAGGTAAATGAAGTGGATTGCGAATGAAACCATTACAAACCGGGAATGCAGAGGACAAGAAATCATATATAGAACAAAGAGGGAAAGCAAACAACATGTGCAGGCACAGAAAGAGAGATGAAAAGGAAACGAAAGCAAATAAGATAGAAAGCTATTATCAAAGGAATGAGACTCGAAATTTTCACAGAGAAATGAAAAAAGAGAAACAACAACTAAATTAAGCAATATATATAAAAGATAAAGATGGGAATCTGACTGGGACGAGTATAAATTACAGACGATGAATATATATGCTTGCGGTGAGCAAGCATTAGAAAGTTGCCATCACAGACCTGATAGACTGCCAATGAACCGTATGCGCATCGCTACGGTGCACCACCAAAGAACTAAAGGACATCTTGGAACACAGGCGTCATTATATGCGTCATGTTTCATGTAGCGTCATGCTTACGTTAGTCTTCTTTAGAAAGTATTTGCGTTAAGTCACGTTAAGTTTTTTGCAAGTTGACAAGTGTTACTGATGTTACCTAACCTTGCAGTTTGATTATTTTATTTACTTTATTTGCTTTATTCTTTCACGAACTGTTTGGAATATTATATATTATTCACCCGATATTTTTGTTTTACGTGTAAGGCTGTGGTGTAAGTATGCTAATTATAGTATTAACAATTGGGCTTATATGACAATTAATCCAGGTAGTTTTTCCTAAAGAAAAGTGATGCCATCGTGTCGTGTAAAATCCTGCAAAAGCAATAGTTACAAAGATGACGAAAAACTAACTTTTCATATGTAAGTTGCAGAATAATGCCATAGCTTAAAAATATTCTGAAATTATGATGAATACTTAGTGTTTCTATGTGAAATAATTTTTTCTGGAATGCCTAAACGTTGTGTGGATTACTGTTACAGGGGGTACCATAAATCCCTGCAAAAGTAAGCGTGCATATGTTTGTTCACTACATTTCCTCAAAAAGGATTTTGATAGAACGGGACAGATTGTACTAATTAAAGAGGGAGTTATTCCAACATTGAATTCGGACAAAGAAAATCTAAAGAAGTATATTTTTATTTAGAATCACCTGATATTCCTGAAAACAAAGGGTAGAGGTATATAAATGATGTATAACATATATATTTCTTTAAATTTTCTTCATTATTTCTTAGGTAAATTAATCTGCCCATCAAAGGAGGTATGATATATTTGCCAGTTCACCGAAAAACAAATTCGGAAAGTAATGGTCTTGACAGGAAACAAGATTCCATAAGAAGAAAACCTCCTAACGACTTTTGTTTATTTACTATCACGTCATGTTCCCCAAAACATTTTTTCTAGTTTATCCCATCATTTGTTAGATATGTCACCTCTGGAAGAAACTCATGTTTCAATTTTAACTAAAACCATAATATCGTCTTATACAAAATTAGATTTCATAATTTAGCGAAGAAGTTTACAGAAAAATACAAGGAAAATCAATAAGGAAGGAATTAAGTAAACTAATATTATTTAATCATCAATAAATTATACAACTCTTACGGTATATTATTTACTCCTGAAGACAACATACAATGTTGGATTGTTATGACAAGTCGTGAAGATTTGATGAAACTTGTATTAGATTTTTCCTATGTATTTTTATATGGCGTTGAAAGAAATTTTTTCTTTTCTCTCTTATTAAACCTGAGAACGAATGAAGTATAGGTTACCAGTTCATCGTAAGTTTAGAAACTGTTTATAGTTCTAAGTTGTCTACAACATTGATAAAAAAGCAATGTCATATAAAATATATAGGATACAATCTAACATATGCTACTAATTATCATTACAAATTGCATGTGCTATTAATATTTATTGAAATCCTTAACTTTATTTACTTGAATATCCGCCATGGTATCGACGTCATTGATGACGTTTGTGTTCCAATATGGCGCATTTCAATTGATGGCAGTTTTGAGTTCAATATGAGCACTCTATCATCTATATGGTTGTCATACGTTTATCGCTTACATGCAGGTACTATCCTATAGCTAGGTATAGATATACAGCGATGAGTCAAGCCAGGTCGATTGGCATTTTAAGTGGGTGAATTAACAGATATGTATAGACACAGAACATAAATATTATGTATGTTAAAACTGAAAAACTGAAACTGGGCTTCAACTACACGTAGAAGAGAGTATTGAGTCATAGACCCGAGGGTGACACATTAGATTTTTTGATTACTGTACATACCTATTTAATATAATAAAATATTTGTTAACAGTCATCTTGGAGAGTTATTGATGTCACCTATCTAATAGCAATTCCACTAAATGTCATATCATGTAAATCAGTCTTTGTGAGTGTTTTAAAAACGTCAGCTACTCAAAAACTTTTTTAATATTTATGCGACAAAATAAAATTACGAAGTAATTGAAGCACAATCACTTTAGGTGAATTTTTTTTTAAACATGACTCGACCGACGAATGTTTTTAACACTCTGTCACGAATATTCGCACGCATTTCGGTATATTTCATACAAAACAGGCAAAGCAATCTAGAATATGTTGAAATCCCTTTATGCTGCAGAACACGCGCATTTTTTTTTAATTACAAATGCACAGCTCTTCAAAAGCCTGCATTCGCATAGAGCAAATTGCTAACGAAATGAAAACGCTTATGTTTACAGCGTTGGGTTTTACGCTGTATATCATTGGAATTATTTTCATTAGAAACACCGTATTAATTAAGATGGATGTGTCATAATCCTTCAGTTGGCATTACAGTTTCCTACATTCTTTCTGTCGCTAGAAAAATCGCATACGATATTATACTTATAATTGGAACTTTGTAAAAAAGTTGCGTATATATTAGGTAAACACATATGTATGTGCTACAAAACATTAATTATACAGTCGTGGTTGCCTCTCCCTCTTTATATGTGCTGGAATAATTTCTGTGCGATGGAATGCGGCTGTCAACGTCGCTGTTATATTTGCGATGTCTACCGCGTGGCGGCGCTAAAATCTGCGAATGTAATTTACTTGGATGTGCGGACCTGTCAGACGAAACACAAATTTTTAATTGCGAAGAGTTATAATTGTCTATCCGTTATGATATAGTAGAACTTTTATTTTCCACCAGTCGACTCACAATCAGTAAAGCATGCACAACATTTTTTTTTTTTCATTACTTATAGCTGGATATCAGCTTATATCCATCTTGAATTAAAAATATTTTGAATTAAGTTTTCAGGAATTGAGGATCTTAATTTGAAAAGTTGCAACGTATTGCTGCATCCTCTATTTACTTACACTAATTGTAAGCATATATATTCTCTAATTAAAAAAATTAATGGAAACGAAAGCTTCCTTGAATTAAAACTTTCAATTTTCTTAGTGATAAGAGATTTACTAACTACAAAATTATTTTATTTTCTCTATAAGAAAGTTGTGTTAAAACAATATTTTTCTTTTGAACTTGGAATGCATGTTTCTGTGTGTGCTTATCAGAATATTATTTCAATTATCAATTCTACAAACAGGGAAAACAAAGAACGACATTACTTATCTCCTTACATAACAATTAAAAATTACCCACATTAAGTTAAAGATAGTACTGAGTAGAGGCGCACAAAATTGTTTGCTCATAAAGTTCACTTCGCAGAAGCGTATATGCGTAATTTATACCTCAGGTACTTCAAAACATCACTAGCGGAACTTCACATAACAGAATATACGCTATATTAAGTGTCATAGATTCATACAAGCGAACGTAGTTCCGAGAATGTATATTTGCGAGATAGATAAAGACGCAAGATGATTTCTCTTGTTGTATGCTCTACTCCCTATTGTGCTATTTCGAATATTTACTTTAGCTTTTGTCAGTATGTAGTTGAGTGCTGAAGTTTATTAATTTTGATGGTTGCTTTACAATTCTACGTACCTAAATGCGTTAAGTTTCTTAGAAGATTGATTTATTTAACTTGGCGCTGGTATATTCTGTTTGTTGTGTTAGCTGTTAGACTCTATGCCAATGTACCATTGTAATACTGGTTCTTAACATGAAATTAGAATTACAATAGTTGCAATATTTTATAAGTAAAACAGAGAAGTAGAAGCACTTTTCAGTTTTATGAGTGTAATGTTATGGTTTTGTCACATTTTTATTTCTTGAACCTTGTTGTGTGGGTATTTCTTCAATAAATAAAGTTGTAAATATTATAAAAGTCCTGAACATTGTTTCGGCTACATTAAATTAAAGTTATAATAAAAGCGAAGCATAATTTTTAGAGCTTTTAATATTGTTTCTGTAGACAGAATTCGTCGTTTTACAATAGCTACGGTATAAGTGTCGTTTTCACAATCTAAAACAAAAGATTTCATTAGAGTTATAAATGATATACCATATCTGTATCACACCCTTTTCCCCATATTATACGGTGTCATCGCCCTTGGGTCAACTTCAAAACCTTTTTTTCTTGCAACCCGTCTTGCAGTATCTATGTTAATCCTATTTTAATAGATTCAGCGTTTACTTGATGTTAATCCTATTCCTTAGTTGCAATCAGATACTTACTCGATTTTACTCGTGGAAAGGTATGTCTGGAATTTGCAAATAGGAAAGTAAGTGGTGGATTTACAAATATTTTCAGATTTAGGACAAACAGAATTTGTAATATACGAAGTGTAAAATTAACGAAAAACTTGTGAAAGAAATTCTATATGTTATAAAGAAATGATCTTGGCAAACTATTTTCATATGTATGGATTTTCCTACTTATAAACTTCAGCAGCAACGGAAAAATACCTACACGTAGTAAACTTCATCGGTAAATTACAAATTTTAGGGATATTCCTATACAAAATTTTGGATGTTTAGAAATTTTCCATGAAATTTCCATGCTAAACGATTTTTATCAGGGACTTTTTTTAATCGTAAGAAATTTACCAAGTAAATTTCATTTTATTTAGTATTTTTCAACACTAGTAGTAAATTTCCTTGGTGAATTTTTACATCAAAGTAATTTTACTCGCATAAGTAAAATACCTGTACGGTTTCCGGGTAATATAATTGCCCCGAAACCGTACAGGAATTTTACCAAATCTTCGTTAGAGTATACGATTACCTTTAAAAATTATTATTGTATTACAGTGAGCATGTGACGACTTGCTCATTTTTTATTATCACTTAACTGCAGTACGATTTATCTTTTGTTTTATATGTTTTGGTGAAAATGCATCTTTTACAACGAATAAATATCTCTTAAATTACTACATTATAATCATCCGCATCTCGAAACATAGCTGGACACTTTAAAATAACCCTTTCAGCAATTTTTTTTGAATAGGATGTTTGGAAGTTTTGGATTAAACTTTCCTCGCTCCGTTGACAAGAACCTGAGGCCAACAAAATAAGCGATACTAAGCCGACTGGCAAAAAGCTGCCCACCTATCTAACATAAATGTTTCCTCTTTGCACACACGTAGTTGTTGCACGATCAAATAGTTGTTAGAGATATCTGCCACAATACTGCGAAAGCTTGACTTGCACATATTGGTAGACAAGTGTTATAAATTGTAATATATCTTTATGTAGCGTTTATTTACAAATACTTAGACAAATGTAGTATAAGTTGCAATAATACACAAGTTTACACATATTATTTGAGTGAACACACTGATATTTAGAGGAAGCTAAAGCTAAAAACGTTAAAGATATTATTTTTCTTTCTTATTCTTAAAATATCTCATGTAACACTTATTAATTAATTTTAGATCAAGTTTTTGTTTAGTCAAAATTAATTGCCCTTCAATTTTTTTTAATCTTCCACTCTAGTATGCATCATACAAAACTTGTTTTCCGCCACATCAATCTGTTTTCATCCTTCTACGTCCTAGAACGAGCCAAACTTGACTTTGGGAGTAATTTATAATAGCGTTGTTATTGTTCCATCTTGGACTGACTCCAAGATCAATAGTTTAATCTCGGCTGCGTTATTCCTCCGCGATGGCATTATCAAATTAAAATATGCCATTTAAGACCGGGCAAAAATAGGAAGCCCAGTTTTTTTAGGATCATCTTTGGGTATCTCCGCGAATGGGAAACATCAACCGGTTTTCGGCATCAATGTAGGTACGGAAATTTAGCGAAAGAAAATCAACAACGAGGAAGGAGGGATCGTTACATTGTTGTTATGTATACTCCACACATACTATATTGCCGGCATAAATAATAGTATTACCATCATCAATCATGCTTGATTGATAATAGTGGCTGTTCCAGTGGATGAGCGAAATTGGGGTTGCTGGCTTCTTTGTTCGTTGCTTGTTCGGAGATTGTTACGTAATGTATGTATACTGGTGCTATCAGTACCTTTCGGAGATTGTGTGGAGATTGTATTCATGACAAATATATCATTTCCGAGTGTGATATAATGTCAACTTGGATTATTGAAAATTAATGCTGGCACCTTCAGTTTGCTTACATAGCTGACGCGTCCAAACAACGCACAATTGTTGTGATAATAAACATTTAATCTCTTTCTTTTAAAAAAGAATTGATGTCTAATAAATGCTAAACTATCGGATAACGCCATTTGTAGCTGTTGTAGCAGGGGAAAAAAACCGAACAAAACTACGATAGTGACGTCACCCGGAAGAGGAGAGTGCAACACTTGGTACCGGCCACTATTCAAGTTGTGAAACTTAAATTTGCAGATAATGTAAAATATCTAGACGTCCTATTTAAAAAGACACTAACCTTTAATCCACACGTAAAAAAAATTACGCGCGAGGTAAGGTTATTCTTATGAACCTGGCGAAAAATATCTGGGAAATCTTGGGGAATATTCCCAAAGAAATCTTTCCAGATTTTTTAATTCAATACATAAGAAAGGAAGTAAGTCAGATTTCGAGAACTATAGGCCGATTTCGTTAATATTAAATATTTCGAAGGTGTTTGAGAGGATTGCGTATCGAAGGATTGAACGATTTTCGCAGAAACATGGCATATTAATTTATATGCAAAATGGGTACGTAAAACAAAGAACAACTTCCAGAGCCATGTTTCAATTACTACAAGAAATTATTGCGAGACTAGAAGCACGGGAAACAACATTAGACACGCTTATGAACTTGTACATATTTGTTTCATTATTACAATACATACAGAGTGTGTAATTTTTAATTAAGAAAACTCCAGTAATTGGCTTTTGGGACCTTTGGTGTAACAATAACTATCATACTGACAAATGTCAATGCTGGGTTTTCCACTATCACCAAACAACAATGCACAATCTCTCGAAGCGCGTTTCGCTAACCAAGTTAGCATCAGCATTGACATTTGTCAGTGTGATAGTTAAGAAAACTGAATATACAGGGTGTACCGACGATCCCAAACCAGTCACACAAATATACAACTGCGGGACGCGAAGCGTCGAGTCTTTTTACAAGTGAGAGGCAAGAATTAAGAACAAGGAATATACAGGGTGTACGGACGATCCCAAACCAGTCACAGGTGTAGACGGGGTTAGCGGAGTGTGGTGCGGTCTGACTGGTCTGCCGACTAGGGGCGAAAGCGGTGCGTTCTAGGTGGAGCGCGGGCTTTCTACTTTCTGCCGAGTTGGGGCGGTAAGCGGTCATCAAACGACTATTTAAATGGCTGGGTTAACCGACCCGGCTTTCTAGTTTATTGCATATATAACCTATTGAACCATATCCTTGGTTTGTACATATTTTATGTCCACCACTGTACATATAGAATATGGTTGAATTCGTTAAACTCTAATGCTGTACGTGTTCGAATTTTCTTTTCTTCTGAGTTATTATTAATATTTAATAATTAATGGGAAAAAATACCAGGAAATAATATCACTACGAGTACTTCAGCAGAAATATAAATTAATTTTAGTAATTGCTTACTTCATTCACTATTATTCGCCGAATACACGTTTCAATTAGAGTACTCTCGTCCCTCACAACTCTGGAATTTAATATCCTTGTACTTAATACACAATAACATGATATGCATATTTAATTTTCCCTGTCGGAAAGCTAAATATAAAACAAGGAGAGCCATAATTTGCGATGAACGAGGAAAAATTCGGTTCGCCCGTTTTTTTTTCCCTCTTCTAGGTAGATTATTGATGTTATCGCGAAATTTCATTAGTCAGAATCTAAAAAAAGAAGAATTTACGAACCAGCAGAGATAAATCGTCGAAATTGAGTATAAAACACTTTTTGAAGTGGACGGAAACGATTTCAACTGGCGCTGCTGATGGTATTTTCACAGGTGGAGGGGCACATATTGATTTTATTATTTAATTTCTACGCGTATCATTTATCAAATTTCCCCTAGTCATCATTTCAACGTTTGCCCACTCCTTCCCGCCGGAAATTTTCGCCCTCCTACTTCAACCTTCGCAGTTCTGTTTTTAATATCGACGCCAGCGAATAATTCTTCCAGTTTCCAGCGAGGAATTTCTTACCTCTGCTTGCGCCCACCTATTTCCTATACGCAGGCCGATCTGAAGGAATGAAATAAGGCGGTTCCTTGCCGTAAATGCATGAATAATAGAAAGCGTGGTGCTTTGAGGAGGTCGGGGTACAAAAAAATTTCCCAATTGTCGCATTTATGGCGTCATACTGAGAAATAAGATCCACCACGCGCTCCTAAATAAGTCTTGCGGGCGAATTGAACGATAAGGGAGCTGTAGAGCGCTTTGACCGGACGAATCCTGAATTATTGATTGTTGAAGTGAGAATATACGATCTTATTTTGGGGAATTTATCGGTTGGTGAGGCCGTTTCTTAGAACAAACGGAATCTGTAATGCAAAAAGGGATCAATCAATGGCAATTTTACACGGAGAATTATTTCATTTTGGTTCTAAAGTTGACAAGAGTAAAAATCTTTATTATTAGCATAATGCACTAATTAACACTTTTCAAGATTCCATAAATTATAATATAAAAGACACTTTAGACTTCGGCCAAGAGTTTCAAAACTCCAATACAATGCTGTGGTTTCAATTTAAAGTGATCACTTATTAGTGGACATCGTACAGGGTGGGCAAATTTCGATGTTTTTATAGGGTACAGACGTTTCGGTTTAATAATAAAACCTTAATCATTTACATTTTAAAAATTAATAATGTAGAAAATAAAATTTTCATGTATAAAAATATATAACATTTTTTGTTTTTTGTTTTAATTTGAAAGAGTTTTGAAATGTTTTATATAAAGATTGTCTTGTGAATTGTGTCAGTTGTATTAGTTATGGTAGGTTATGGTTAAATATAAAAAACGTTACTAAATTTTTATTAAAATTTCATTTATAGAATTAAGTTATAAAGTTTAGTGAAAAATTATAAAATAATATCTTTAGATGTAGGCTCTTTATATACAAATACACCAATAGAATTAGCAAAAGAAATTATACGTAAAAAATGGCAATTAATTGAAAATTATACAAATATTCCAATTACTGAATTCATAAATGCAATAGAATTAACACTAACTGAAACATATTTCCAATATAAAAATAAATTTTATAAACAAATTTTTGGTTGTGCAATGGGTTCACCAATTTCAAGTATAATTGCACAAATTGTTTTAGAGTATATTGAAGAAGAAATTTTAAATAAAATAGGTTTTGAAATTATTTTTTTCAAAAGATATGTTGATGACTGTATAACAGCACTAGAAGAGAAAAATATAACAAAATTATTAGAACAATTTAATTCGTATCACCCTAGATTAAAATTTACAGTCGAAATTGAAGAAAACAACAGCATTACATTTTTAGATATTCAACTGATAAAAAACAATAATGAAATTTTAACTAAATGGTATACCAAACCTACATGGTCTGAACGTTATCTAAATTTTAAATCATCTCAACCAACCTCGCAAAAAAATAGTATTATTATTAGTTTAGCTGATAGAGCTATAACTTTAACCAGTCCAATTTTTCGAAATGATACCATTAATAAAGCAAAAACTATTCTAAAACAAAATAATTATCAAAATCATCTTATCAATAAAATATTTAAACAAAGAATATTCCGTTTTTATAATAAATCAACAAAAACTATAAATAATAGTCAAACATTTATAAAATACATAAAAATTCCTTATGTAAAATATATTTCTGAAAAAATTAATCAAATTATCAAACCTTATAATTTTAAAATAGCGAATCAAAATAATAATAAATTACAAAATCAAATTTACACAAAATTAAAATCGAAAACTGAAAAAAATAAAACATCACATATAGTATATAAAATAAATTGTCAAAATTGTAATGGTGTATATCGGTGAAACTACATATGCAATATTTAGAAAATAGAATAAAAGGATACAAATATAACAAAAATCTTACAGCTTTAAAAAAAACATGAAATAACACAAAATCATACAATTGATTTTAACAATGTATCAATCCTAAACCAAGAACAAAATTATAAAGCTCGAACTATACTTGAAATAATCCACATTTATAAACATAATATTTTTTTCATATTTAACCATAACCTACCATAACTAATACAACTGACACAATTCACAAAACAATCTTTATATAAAACATTTCAAAACTCTTTCAAACTAAAACAAAAAACAGACTGATTTTATCAATAAAACAAACAATGTTATATATTTTTATACATGAAAATTTTATTTTCTACATTATTAATTTTTAAAATGTAAATGATTAAGGTTTTATTATTAAACCGAAACGTTTTAGTCACTCTAATAGTTGTTTAACTATATGACTTTAAAAACCAAGAAGATCTACACATATAATAATACACATGTGTTCAAATTTTATTCAGAAATCACTCAAAATATGATTTCTTCGCTAGTAATAAATATTTTTAGTTCTCAATACTATACTTTGTATTAAATACTTTGTAAAAGTATAACAAGAAATGATTTTGATTAGCTAATCTAGTAATGAACCAACTAAAATGTTTATTATTTATATCGGTAAAATTATTAATGCATAAAAAAACTTTGTTCTAAAAATCCGTAGAATTTTCTCTGATTTATTTATTCGTAATATTGATTTACGTGTGCTAGTACGCAATAATGTATACAAAACATAAATTACCTTTCTCTAAACTCAGAGTCTTTACTCTGTACATTTTGGCCTTTTCTCGCCACAAAACATCAATGTAAATTACGTTTGCCGCACGCGTTTTTGTTTTCTCATTTTTTTTTTTTTTTGTTTATCCCCTTTGATTTACAGCGCAGAACAGATAGGAAAATATTTTTCCTCGCATTTTATTAACAACAGCGGTCGGATGATATACGGCCGAGTCGCGAACGCGTGGAAAACATTTTTTTCCCGGACGAGGGGTGAAAAACTGAAAATTTTCGAAACATAACACCCGCCCAGCTTAATATAAACATTAAAAATAGCGGAACATAAATTTAGAATGAGCTTTAAAATGAAACGTTGCGCCATTGAACCCGATCACTAACGCTGGACTGTCGACAACATTAATAAAATCCGTCCAATCGGAAAAAATACTAAATTTATATCGTATCCCGCCGGCGCAAATGCAAAGCGAATATTTAACCGCCCGGCGAAGTCATAGGATATCGTCCGCTATATTACAGTTTCCTTTTGTATCGACGCGGTAATTGCGCGCCATCTGTCGTCGGATTATAGCGGGAAATAAATTTCGATAATTAAGCGCTTTACAAGGGACTATCGCTGTGGCGTTTTGTTCGCAACGCAAGACGATTAAATTCCCTTATTGTAGGCGAAAACCGTAGCGGAGTTGTCGATTAAAATTACTGTTAAGTCGGTGGAGGTGGGGGGCGAGTTGTAGTATTGTCGAGAGGTGCAATTACTGCGAGCTACGACAAACAAATTGGGTTGTTGATCACTTTGTTTCGCTTAATGTTTGAGTAGAATTAAATTTCCTCTAGAAAGGCAAATAAAATTAGTAATTATCGTAGAATTGATGATGAAAATATAAACTTGAGTAGGCAAGAACTGCGAAACACAAAATTAAATGAATCGTATATAATTTGAAAGAGACAGTTAAGAGTAGAAAACCTAAACCAGTTTGAGTGTATGAGCCTTAATTTTTTGAGATATGAAGATATCTTCTAAAAATATTAATCCCTGTAACTTAAGTGCTGAAGTACATGCGCAGTGTTTTATGATTAAATGGATCGGTCAGTAAAGCGACAAATCAATACTAAAGTTAGCAAAGCTCGAGCAAAGCGAATGCGGATTCAAACACCGAAGATGGCAAATTATTTTTTTGACTTTAATAAGTATTTATTAATTTATGATTTAGAAAAAGAAAGCATATTTTTATATATATTTTGAAATAAAAGAACACACTGTAATTTTACCCTATACATTACAGGAATTTTCCGTAGGATAAGTGTAATTTTTTTAGTGTGCACTTAACGAATAGTATTATGTATTTTAATAATAATAATAATGTTTATTAATTACATGGACACATTAGTGTGTGTAACATGTCAAAACAAAAGAGAAATCTTCATCAAAAATCTTCGCGGCAAATTTAGTGCAATGCTCCATCCACAGAAGATTATCTTGTATATGGAGTCCGAAAAACTTGACACTGTGACCGCAAGTTAATGATTGGCCGTTCACTTCTAAGTTAGTGTTCCCTACCAGCCTTTGCCTAGTGTGAAAAGTCATGAAATTAGTTTTTTGAGTGCTTAGCGCCAGTTTATTTGCTGGAAATCTATCCAAGTCATCATTTGCTCTATCCACCACATCAGCGTTACCAGATATCACTATCGAAATAACATCCGCATACATAACAATGCACACATCATTAAGAAATGCGACGATGTCCTTTACATACAAATTAAATAAGACAACAATCCCAGTGTTGTACCTTGGAGTACTCCATTCAGTGCTGGAAGAAGACGCGATTTAACAGATTCATTTTATATTTATCATAAAAAGTCAGTTTCACGAACTGCATTCTGTTTTCAAGAAAAATTGCAAACCAGTTAGTAACGTTACCCCGAATACCGTAGTTGTACATCTTAGCAAGCAGTTTGTCATGTTGCACACAATCAAACGCCTTCTCTAGGTCACAAAAAATTCCAATGGGACTCTCGCGTTGTTCAATGTGTAGCAATAATTTATTGTAAAAGTCAAGAAGCGCAGTAGAAATAGATTTCTGCTTTAGGAAGCCATGTTGATTGCATGCAATAGTTTCATATTTGTTCAGAAAACGTTGTAATCGGTCAAGCATACCATATTCCAATATTTTGGCGATTGTGGATATAAGGGCAACAGGTCTATAATTGGCAGCATTCTTAGAAACTCCCTTTTTGTGGATCGGAATAATGGCTGGTATGTTAAGCACATCAGGATATATGCCACTAGTACAGGATTCATTAACCAAGTATGTTAAAATATGAATCAAATAAAGCTTGCATTCTTTGAATATAAATACAGGTAGTTCATCAGGCCCTGTTGATTTTTTTAGTTTTTAACTTACTTATGATATTACATACGTTCTCTCCTTAAAGGTTGTTGAAGAGGTGGAATGTTATTTGCCTGACAATCAGCAAATGAATATAAATATTATAGAAGATCAATCAGTGGCAGCAAGTACTTCAACAGTTGATGAAGAACCATCGGAAAAAATTGTTAAACAGGACAAAGTACCTTTTGAAATTAAATTAAAAATTGTGACAAAAATCTGCGAAATTATTGGAAAAAAGTATTTATCTGTTTGTAAGAATCAGGGGAAGCTTTTGAAAAGTATGTTAAAAATCAAGTCAAAAACTGTATTAAAAGCATATGTGAACACCAATCCACTTTTAATGATTGTTCATTCATGGGAAGGACAAAAGAATATTATATATGTTAGATTAAATATACGTAGTACGCATCAAAGTTCGATAATGAAAGAAACATTTGCTCCAACGTGACACAATTACTTTCCCACAAATATTTCCTCTTTCAAATAATCAACTGTCAATGTAAGGTAAATTTTGCTTTTATCAAATGTTCATGGTGTGCCCTTAATCTATACTTTCAATGCTTTTATGTGGACTACCATCCACAACATTGTACACCTATGTCAGACATTTACAAATAAACAAAAATCTAATTTTTGTATTCAAGCAGATAATAGAAGGTGCCACCAGCGATTTATTTCACGATTCTATAAAAGAGATGATTCCTCTAAACTGTTATTTTTTCAGTTGGCGAACGTGTGATGCACAATAGTTATTGAAAAAATACTTCATTTGTAAAAATATGCGTTACATAAATTGTAGAGTTTGATCTGCAAGATAAGTATTGCAACCATTATAATTTTTTCATCCCAAATACATTTGGAAACTCACCCTAAATGAATGTAATCCCTTACACTATATTCCATAAATGGATTTTACGTTTACACCACGGAAACATTCGAAATATCCCAACAAGAAATCAGTGCCCTTCAGCAGTTTCCAATGCTCGCTACGTCACGAAAGTAGTTAAGTATTAAAGTATGGAGCGACAAGTAACGCTAACAATGTCAGCATAGGTAACATCAACAAGACCACATCGTTTCCACCACGTTAACGATGAAGACTGAAAATCTCTTCTGACATGACACGCTGTTGTTTGGTAATTGCGTCTTGCCGTGAAACTTATGCGATTACAGCGTACTTCGCGATGTTCTTCTCTTAGCGTTAACGCCGGTTTTAAGTGAATTGAACTAGGATGCCAGCTGATGCCGATCTTAAGTACTGACTGACGCTCCCTTCTAAATAACTTAACCTAAATAAGATATAACGCGGTTACGCTCTTTTGAGCAGTGTGAATTTTTTGTAGCACATTTAATGAGTTTATAAAGGCATCGATGTTGGCTTTTCTAATTTGTTTTTTCTTCAAGATGCTCTTATTATGTATAATAAACATACAAAATAAAAAATGTTGTATATTACTTTGTGTATGTAACCGATAATACTAACTACTTTAAAATCAATCTATTAGTGATCGCTAACGATGCTTATTGTTAATATCTTCTATTCTGAATGCTTATCGAAGTTTAGCGCCGTCGATTCCACGATGTTGACATCCAAACCGCAGGTTGTATTGCTAATATAATGGCTGGAAATAACTGAACTGAAACGATGATTGATTATCGGAACGCTGGGACGATTAAAATTCGATTAGTATGGATTATTCAATCGATATATGCGTTGGTTTAGATTTAACAGTCTGTTCAAACAGTGCTCGCCTTGTTACGTTTTGAATTTTGGCCCGCTTGCGATGTTGCTACGATGTTACGATGTTACGACACGACAAACATCAGTTTTGGTGACGGGAACATGCATGCGCCATCTGCAATTATTAACATTTAATCAAGTCACCTGATCAAATCAGTGCTATACGGATGATATATAGTCACTCGCTAAATTCAGCGTACACCAATGAGAAAATAGAAGCAAGCGTGTTTTTGCAAAAAGATATTTATATAACAAGAAATACAAGTAATATTTCAATACATTTACAAATTCAACTAAACGAATACTGACAACAATAAGTCAAAAATAAAATGCAATAATATTAACATCAGTGTTATGAAAAACTGAAAACAAGTATGTATTATGCTACCGCAAAATTAACCGTACACTCTAACCTTGGCATCAATGACAGCCTGTAGACGTGGTATAGAGTCTACAAGTTTCTGTGTCACTGTCTGGGAAATATTTTCCCAAACTTTTATTATTTTACGTCGTAATTCCGCCTTGTTGCTAGGGTTAACATCCTTCATACGTTTCTTTACTTCAGTCCACAGGTGCTCAATCGGATTTAGATCCGGGGATTGAGGGGGAATCTGCAGCAACCTTGGTACATTATATGTTAACCACTGTGTAACTATACCGGGTGTCCAACCTAAGATGCAACGGTTCCTAGCCAATTTATTATTGTCCTTTTGAAAAAAAAATTCAAATAAATGTTGCCTCGAATCATATTCTACATATGCTAAAATTAGTTTCAATAATGGCGGACTTCCGGTTGTACCGGAGGTAGATACTAACTTTAGCCAGCCACCTTCCACTCGCATTTCACCAGGATTGGGAGTTGCATCAATAATACTAGCATGCTTAGAAAGTGGCCAACTGAACACAATAGGACCACTAGAAACAAACAAAATTGTTTAAAAGATACTTGAGATGTTTAAAGCGGCATCTTTAAAGTCAAAGCAAGCTTGAAAAACAAACTAGGTATCTAACCGTTATTAGTGTTCCAAGTGTCAGAACTGACATTCAGAGTACTGTTTGGTAACATAATAATTAAAGATATCGCTTACTCGAGAAGAATTAGTAGATATGGTTTTCGTTTTCGGTGAATGTTACAGAAACGCTTTGTTAGCGTCAAGAGTTTACGCACAGTATTACCTATGTAGAAAGCATCCAGATAGGAGGGCATTTCAGTCGTTACTGGGTAGATTTGTAAGTACTGGATCCGTAGCACATACAAAACGGAACCGCAATAACTCCGTACTTACGGATGAAAATCAATTGCAAGCTGCGATTTCTTCTCATGGGATTTCAATAAAAATAAGGTTTATGAGACGCCACCAACAACCCCTGATGATATGCGCCATCGTATTTTAATAGCGTTTCAAGAAGTCACACCAAAAATACTCAGAAATGCTCAAATGTGTTTGCAAGATCGATTTCGACTATGTAGTGCCCAAACCGGACAGCATTTTTAACATTTAATATAATAGTGTTGTACAAATTCTCTGTACAATGACAACACTAGCGTTTAAAGTGTAGCCTGTTGGGAGCAAGACGCTCGATGTGTACGCCATACATTGGATAGAGTAATGTAGTTTGAAAAATGTGCTGATTTATTGATATTCCAGTAATGTTGTTTTCTTTTATCTCTGCTATGTTTGCTTGTTTCTAGTAGTTCTATTGTGTTCTGTTGGCAACTTTCTAAGCATGCCAGTATTATTACTGCCAGTCCCAAGCCTGGTGAAATGCTGATGTTATCCGTGATTTTAGAGTTCGAAAATTACAGATCCCTATTTAATAACGCTGTAATTTAAACCCAACAATTTTAAAATAAAAGACGTGTGCGGTTTCATGGTTAAGCGAAAACCGAAAACCGCACCTTTCTAACTTTCGTATTGCCTGAGGTATTTCCAAACACCGAAGACACTGCAAATGTCATTTTTTTTTTTTTTTCGAAAAACATCATGTAATTTGGATACAATACAACTTAGCCCCAATGTATTCCTAACGTATTGTTATTTAAATTAACAAGGAATCCAAAAGTGCATTAATATATAGGGTGTTCCATTTAAAATAATAATGTTAGTAGTTACTTCCGGTACAACCGGAAGTCCGCCATTTCTGAAACTAATTTTAACATGTGTATAATATGATTCAAGGCAACATTTATTTGAAACATTTTTTTCAAAAAGGCAATAATAAATCAGCTAGGGACCGTTGCACCTTAGGCTGGACACCCGGTATATACGGTATGCTTAGGGCCATTGTCTTGCTGAAAATAATAGACTCGTGGCATATCGAGTTTACTCCCGCAGATTTTTCTTAAGTATGTCAAGATATAATATAAATCTTATAATAGAAAATATCATATATTTCCTTAACTGACAGAGATTTTCCGTACTTTCCAAAATCGTCCCAATTAATACCAGATAAACCTTGATACGACGCCGGATAATTTACATTACGAAAATAACCCAGGTGAGAATCATTTCGGGAATTCCGTCTTTGACAATTATCAATTGTAAATTTACAAAACAATGCGGGAGGATGTTGGTCTTCCGATACCAGTGGATCCATATCAGGTTAACAATACAGGAAAGCTGTCCAGTAGGCAATACCAAATCGAGTAGGCGATCATTGAAATTTAAAATATTATTATGTTGAGACAGGCCATTATAGTTTATAAAGTTTTCTAATGATGTACAAAAATTGTCTCCTAGACCAGGCAATAACATAAATTATATTAAAATTAGTCTTAATTTTAACAATAACCATATCAACGTTGTAAAAAGGCGACACAACATCTACATTTTCTGGTAAAACAGATTTTTTCACTAAACTTTATAACTTCATTCGATAAATGAAATTTTAATAAAAATTAATAACGTTTTCTCATATTTAACCATAACAAATAAAACTGGCACAATTTACAAAACAATCTTTATATACAACATTTCAAAAATCTCCCAAATTAAAACAAAAAACCAACTGATTTTATCAATAAAACAAAAAATGTCATATATTTTTTAAAAGTTATACATCAACATTTTATTTTTTACATTATCAATTTCGCAACGTAAATGATTAAGGTTTGAATTAATAAACCAAAACGTTTTACTTACTGGAAATAGTTGTTTTATTATACGATTTTAAAACCAAGAAAATATAGGTAGGTATATATTAGTGATTGTTGCTTAACTGTGTGAAACATCAACGTAGATTTCTATTTTCTTCATCTGAATGTTCACCATCGTAGCCTCTGATCCAGTATATTTCCCTCGGATTCACTTATAATCGCTTAAGGGATCCTAGGTAGTAGCCAAGACGGCCTCGATGACTTCCCTCGCTTTTTCGAACAGCGAACCCGGGACTTAATTACGGGAAGGGAAGCAAAAAGTGCTCTGGCACTGTTTACAGGTATTCCGACTTAATTATCTTGATTAAATTTGTCCACAGACGAGGCTGAAACCCTCCAGGATGGCCTCCCGATTAACCCTGGCGACTCTGAGCCAAAGGGGTGGGAGCAGGTTTGTTTAATTAAGACTTCCTAAGTAATCTGTAATAGAATCATCTTGGTAAGCATTCCATTCTGAATTCTTGCGTCAATAGTGAATTGTTTTTGTTACGTTAAAATGTTAATTATTCTTTAGAAAACTTCTGAATTACCTTAACAGTTTAAAGTTTAATTTTTTATATAAATTTACGTTTAAAAATCATTTAGTTCACTAAGGCAATATATTCTCTAGTTAAGAAAATTCATGGAAACAGAAGTTTTCTTGAATTAAAACTTTCAATTCTGTTAGTAGTAAAAGAAATCTTTTACTACTAACAGAATTGAAAGTTACTTTCAACAAAATTATTGCATTTTCTCTATACAGGGTGATTTATGAGCTCACCGACAAACTTTGCCATATGAAAGCGCTTGGTATTTTAACAAAAAAACATTATAGGAACATATATCCGATTTCAATTATTTAAGGAAATAAAAGACTGCTAAAACACTTACATATTTAAATAAATTGCTCAAATCTCAAAATCATGTGAATAGTTAATTATATTAAGTGTTCAAAATGTGGTGGAGCACCGTCCTGCTGGTACCACATAGTTGCAATAACGTTAAGAGGTGTATCTTCAAGAAAGTCAAAGATGTTGTTTAAAAAAATTCTGTAAGTATTTGCGTTCAAACGTTCTTCCAGAACATGCACAGGTAATAAGGTATCGTTGAAGATTCCACCCCATACGTTGATACTGAATCTTTGTTGAAAATTACGTTGCCTAATCGCATGTGGGTTTAGTAATGACCAAATATGATCATTATGGTAATTGTTTATTCCGTCTCGTGTAAAGCATGCTTCATCGGTCCACAGAACATTTGTAATGAAGTCATTATTTTGAGCGTGTTGCTGCAATAACCAATTACAAAATGCTAGCCGTCGCTGAGCATCTCCAATTTGTAAACCATGAACATTTTGTCGATGGTAGGGATGAAGGACTTCGCGGTTCAAAGTACGCCATACAAAATTTTGACTTACATGCAGATTGTTTGCTATTCTCCTAGTACTAATTGAAGGATTGTCAGTTACAGCATCAATAACAGCGTCTTCCTGTTCTACATTAACTACATGAGGTCGAATAGCTTTAGCAGGAGCAGGATTACCTGTTTCTCGTAATCTACGGAAAGATTCCCCAAAAACTGAGTGATGCGGTAGATGACGAAATGGAAATCTTTCTTGATATTCGCGCACCGATTCGCGTGCATTTCCATTGCAATAACCATACACGAATATGATGTCGGCATACTCTTCAGTACTGTAGGCGTACATTTGAAGAAGGAACAGAAAACAACGATTGAATACTGACATTAAACTGACACAGACTGACAATAATTGTGTTTGCGCTTCTCTCTAAGTACACTTTGTTTTCTTATTAATAAATCATATCAATAGGCATTATTCTCCAAAGTAATAAAAAATTAAAATAAACTGAGAAGTCTTTTATTTCCTTAAAAATCTGAAATCGCACATATGTTCCAATAATGTTTTTTATTAAAATAACAAGCGCTTTCATATGGCAACGTTTGTCGGTGAGCTCATAAATAACCGTTATTGTGTTCGTCGTTGTGAAGCATGCATTGAAGCGGGAGGAGGACATTTTGAACACTTAATATAATTAACTATTCACATGATTTTGAGATTTGAGCAATTTATTTAAATATGTAAGTGTTTATAAAAAAAAATTTAAAAAAAATTTGCAGTCTTTTATTTCCTTAAATAATTGAAATCGGATATATGTTCCTATAATGTTTTTTTGTTAAAATACCAAGCGCTTTCATATGGCAAAGTTTGTCGGTGAGCTCATAAATCACCCTGTATATAAGAAAATTGTGTTAAAACAATATCTTGTTTTGAACTCAGAATGCATTTTTCAGTATGCGGACAATAAATTATATGTTATTTATTGTCCGCATTATTATTTTCCATCGATTTTTATTCTACTCTTCCAATGGTGTGATATGATTATTTTTATGCCTATTGTTATTAATTTTTGACCGAGAAAAGTTAGTCACGAACCGCCACTGCTTACAAGTTTCGTTTGAATCAAAATAGGTACATCCGATCACTAATTTAGACGCCAAATATTAAGTTCAGAATCACAGCTACATTAATCGATTTTAATTCGATCAACAGGCGCAAATTTTCCAAGCAACTTGTTATTGAAACCCACTCCGAACTACCCCTTCCGGGTGAATACAAATCGCGTTTAAAGCTACCATTTAATGGGATTTATACAGAGACATTAGGGCATTATAACTCCATCTACATAACCATCGAGAGCCGTATACGATAACAGTTTCCTCTGTATGTGTAAACGAAACAGTGGATTCGTTCTAAATGAACTAGGGGACCGGCAAAACTGATTAACAAACATGTAAATAGAAACTCCATACGTGTGACAAGGGGTAAACGATTCGAACACTTATATCGTATCGGGGGTGCGAAATTATAATTCGTAATTTGTAACTGCGCGAGTTTGTATAGACTATGCTGGCACGTAACACTTAATGTAATAGCCGTGGACGAGCTATACAAACAAAATTACAATTTGGATACATTAGAACGGGCAAATTATACACGTGTGTGCTTATGGCATTGTATCGTCATCGCTTAATTCGATTTTAGGGCTGGAGAATTAATTTTCGCGCGTTGTTTTCATTAATTTAACCCCTTTTGTTTCCCGCTGCTGAGGTTAGAGCAATTTGGGGAGACACATGTGAAAGTAAATTCAATTATAAGTTTCCAGGTTATTATTTTCTAGAAATGTTATCGCTAATGTGTTTGTAATTTATATAACAAATTCTTGTTATGAAAGATATTATAAGTACTGGCTTGACATAAATTTTGACAAGTTGAATATGTTTAGTACGTTTTACAATAATAATTGTTAAGAACATTCTTACGCGAGCGTGCCGCGCCAAGTGCTTACGGCCGGAAAAGTGTACCGTCGCCCGTTTGCCGCCACGCAATTGTGGTACGCGTTCAAATGTGTTCCGAAGGCTGCTCTCTACTACCGATGCCATCCGACAGCGCTCCGCAGTCCGAGGAATCGTCGGAGCCCGAAAGCCGTTGCCGTCACTTCTCCATTCGACAGCGCGCAATGCACAAGGCAACGAAGCAGCCGCCGCGCTTGCGCCGAAAACCGCCGATGCCTAGAGCCGAGCCGCCGGCCGTGAATCGACAAGCAACGAGCTCGCATACTGCGGGCTGTGACTCACGAACTGCAATCCCGGTCATCGTCGCTTATATAAGGGGCTGAGCAAGAAGAGAAGTTGGAAAGGTATTCGGTGACCGTTCGGCGCTTCGTGCGTATATATCAACGGTTGCACTCAGCCAACGTCGGATACCAGGTCCAACACATATACACATATATACAAACTTTGTCATATTATAAAGGTGGTAAACTAGCAAATACTAACATACGTATAGCAATATACGTCAAACGGAATACTGAAAATACTTTTTATTTTTATGAGAGAGAATTATATGTTATGTTATGTATATATTGTAAATACTGAATTTATTATTTGAAAATAAACGTCTTAAAACAATTCAGCCTCTTCTCTGTGTTCTCTCCCCGGCGCATCGGTCTACAAATTAGTAGTCCCGAACAATAATTGAGATTGGCAATATGCGCTTTTATGCAAATTATTATTTCAATAACATTTTTTCTCTTAGTTATTCTATTTATTTAGTATTCGGTTATTGTTGAATGGAGTGATTGGAAATTATTTGAATAAAGCATTATCTGAATAATTGTTTCACCAAATAAATCGTTATCGAAATGATTTATTACTAGAATAAATTTAGTTCAGGTGAATGCACACATGTTTGTTCGAATTCCGTTTTCATCCATGGTTTTTATACCAATGTACAGCAAGGCATAGGATTCGCGTTTTTTACATTTCCATTGAATGGAGGTGCTGGATTGATACGATAACAGCTGCACATGTCAACCGTTTTTATACTATTACAAGCGTCAAAAGATTCCCTACCAAAAAGATATAGTTAGCTAGTTAATTTGTTAATTGACTGTAGCTATTAGAGCCATTGCCATAGATAGATGATAGATGATAGATGTACTACGAAGATAACCTATACATAATCTTAAGCATTGCAGCAACTAATCGCTGTATCGTGTTCTACTAGTAAAATCTCTACTTTTGCAGCATAAACTTTTTCTTGTAAACTCAATATTTAAAAGGTTATGGCGCAAAATATTTGAAAATATTTAATCAATCAGATAATTTTATCTTTATAAGAAAAGTTATTATGTGATTTTCTATCTTTCAAAACAATAATTCTATGCCATGCACATTTTTTTATGAAATCTATATTTAGAAAGTTAAGGCACCTGGAAGTTTTTCTTATATTGGAAAACAGAGAAAAGATTAACGTGCATTTAGCATAGGGTACGTTATAAAGCAACACTCGCTAACCCTGAAAATTTCGGGTTATACGTCAAAACTTTTTTTTTCCCTCCTCCTCCCAACCTTTTCGTGATCCGGAATCAATTCAGAACAGGCCGGCCATCATCTCCGCTCCGGGTAATGCCTATTTTAGGATTAGCGGCGTCAGGAGAGTATCAGAAGCTATTAGAGGATTGTCCAAATCGGCTCTGTCGATAAGTAGAAACGGTTTGTACCCCCTCTTTTTTTCGGCCGCGCGATTGTAGTGTTGTGTTACGGACGATTTTCGATTTTTCTTGTTTGTTTCCGTCCTATCAGAGTCCTAACGCGTGCGAGTCAGTCGGGAAGGGCGGGGGGCGCGGGGTTAGGATTTGCCACAAGCCCTGGACAAACAGATAGATTACGGAAATGGACGAATCGGCCGGTCGATTCGTGTGAAATTCGCAACGTCGACGGATAGCTCGTAAATAAAACACGGAAGAATCGATTGACGCGAAACGCAAATGGGTGATTTACGCCGGGGCGTCCGGGAATTTATAGCCGATTTTGGATATAATTGCTAGCGGGTGGTTTCCCGTTGCGGGAGTTCGAAAACTATTTGTCTAACGAACGCTCATACGTCATGCAAACGGGAGAATTGTATTGGTATACATACTACAAGGACAGCACTATAGCTATGGATGAGCTATTCTTGTAGTACGGAGCTTTAGCGCGGGTTGCGCTGTTTTCAAATCACTATTTTGTAAGAGGTGTATTGTCAAATAAATATACTGCGTGAGACTAAAAGTGTTACACAGACGGAAAACATTCTTCAACCAAATAATGATGAATGCCCTACTAATTGATCGGCTACATAAAATTCAAAGTCTTGTTGATACACTCAATGATAATTTTTATCGTTGCACAACACATGAACGTGGTTTACGAGTAAAACAAACTTTCTTGCAGTTTCCTCCATTCTCATAAACATTTCCTTCAGTTCTCGATTGGACCTAGTGATGAAACAATATCGTGCGCATATGCCATACACTGATGTTTGTGATGGTATATTAATCCCTTGTATGTATGTGTGATATTAGGGTGATAGTACACTGCGACCTCTATGTGTCCCCTCTTCTCGCTGTATTGACAGCTGGCCGTCCAGTCTGATTCCTTTTAAAAAGTGCAGAAGGCCCCAGATTAGGTAACTCTGCCTCTTTAATTTCACATGCTCCCAGGTACAGCGCCCTTGATTGCACAGTACAGCGCAGTTTGTGAGTAGATTAATGGATGTTTCGTCCTGTTCCCCACAAAATCTACATTCGGCTTCCTCCGCTATTCCAAGCCTGCTTAGATGTCCGTTCAGTTTACAATGGCCTGTAAGGATCCTTGTCAATATGAGAATATTATTTTTACTCAGGTTGATGCATTCTGCAGATCTCTTTTGGTTATAGGTTCCCAGAAGAGTCTTAGCTTGCCTCATTCCCTGAAGATTCTCCCAGTATTTGGATTTTCTCTGCTCTACTTTATTTTTTAGTTTCTCCAGTATTATGCTGCTACATATCCCGCAAAAAGGTTCTGGCCCCACAGAAGGTGTTCTGGTCCTACAAAAGGTGTTCCGGCCCTACAAAAGATGTTCTGGCCCTACAAAAGGTGTCCTGGCCCCTCTCTCAGCGAGATTACCTGTGATTTCGTTTCCTTCCACTCTCGTGTGTCTCGGAACCGACAATAGGGTTACCTTGTTCTTTTTGCCTAGCTCGTTTAGTTGTTGTAGACACTCCCAAACCATTTTGGACCTGATTATGTTTGACCTCACCCTAATGCCTGCTTGACTATCAGATATTATGATAAACTCCTGCTTTTCGTAGCTTCTCTCAATATTGACCCGGACGCATCTTTCAATAGCGTGTATTTCCGCCTGGAAGGTACTTCGGTACATCCCCAAGCTTTCGAAATATTTGGTTCTATGCCCATATATCCCTATTCCAGTTCCCTCTGCCGTTTTGGAGCCATCTGTGTACCATTTAATGGCGTTTCTATTGAGTTTCGAAATGGTGTCTCTATCCCATTCCCTCTTGGTGCTAAGCTTTGTGGTGAATTCTGTCACAAAGGCATGTCGTCGCGGGGCATGTCCCAGGTTCGGTCACCTGCAAGAGGCTGAGGTCTATGCCTAGACATTCCTTCCCTGATCATCCTCATCCTACGTGTGGTCCCTTTTTGCTATGCTCTCCGCCAAAATGTGAAGAGGAGTAAGATTTAGTTCCACTTCAATAAGTGCTGTTGGGCAGGTTCTCATTGCCCCAGTTATGCATACACATGCTAATCTTTGCACTTTAGGGAGATTAGCTCTCGCAATGGCCAGATTAGATATTAATCCCTTAGTCTGTATGTTGCTGTCCCTCGTAATTCTTTCTAAAATCAGGGTGAATAATATGGGTGAGAGTGGATCACCTTGGCGTTGTCCTCGTTTAACATTAAAGCTGTCTGAAATTCTCCCATCCATCAGCACTTAACATTTGGTGTTACCTAGGCTCAGCTTTACTAAGTTTGTTATCTTGTCCGGTATTGTAAACATCTTCATGGTTTCAAAGAGCTTTCCTCTGATTACTGTAGGTATCATACGCGAGTTTAAAATCAATGAATAGGAAGTGCAGCGGTAACTTATATTCATGGGCGCTGTTCATTAGTTACTAATTTATTTGTCAAACGAAACGGCATGGCATCTAGAACCTGGTATAATTTTTATTTAGGAAAGGCCATGGCAGTTAACGGGTTTTAAACCATTACTTAAGCTAAAAAATGTAAAGCGTATTTGCTCATTATGTACCTCGAATTCTGCGAGTCAAGAAGTTGTATACTTCTTGATTTCTTTACGAGACAAGATATTTAAGAATATTGCTAAAAATAATTATTTATTTTACTACTAGATTTTAATTTAAGGTTTTAAACATAGAAAAGCCACCAGCATCCCTTAATAATCTCGGATTCCATCGACAAATGAGAATATTTTTGTTTCATTTAATGGAGAAGCCACCCAATACACAAAATCATCATTTACAGTAAACAGAAAATCCACAAGCAATCATCCCGTCGAAAATTGATGGCAAAAGGGTCATTGCTTATCCTTAGTTATTATAATTTTAGGAGTTCATCCAGCGTAGCTCTTATTATGTCATTAATCAGAAATACATTGCGGCATCCATTAACAGTATACAAACACCCAATTAAACCAGTAAAACATAAATGATAAAACACGCATTAATAATGCAACCCTTCATGGATATTACACCTTAATGTCAATGTATTGTATCCGAGAGCATACATATATCACCGCTCGCTTTGTTTTTAGTGATTTTATTACGCAATAAAGACCTTTCTTGTTCGCGCCATGGCCCCGCAACAACAACGGTGCACACAAATACACAATAATAGTACTACGGTGCTAAGGTCATTATTCTTAATTACAATTAAAAGCACGTGATTTACGGCGGCGAATGTAACCGTGGCAGTAACGGCATTATCGGACTAATGCATTTAAATTGTTTCTCATTAACCCTTGGTAGCTGCAGCGCGTAGGGTAACTACATATATACGATATTGTAGGTATATGTGGAGCCAAAGGTGCGATTGTTTACGCTGACGTTAACACGCAGATTCCCCAAGGGTAACTGTACATTTAGGTGATCTTCTTGATTGCAATTCCAACTGTCCCGAAGCGGATGCGTTAAAAATATTGGATTTTTTCGTAGCGTACCGTAAAGCTAACCACCTACGACTCGGTTGAAATGTGACAAACATGCTCCGCTCTTTTTTTGCACATGCATATTTTTACATCTACTTATTAATATGCTAGTTGGACCCTTTCTTTTTTAATAGAAGCTTTCGAATAACTCGAAAACCAAATTTTAACCTCTCAATACATATAGGAATTGTCTTGAAAAATGCCATTAGCAGGTCTTAGAGGTAATAGTATTTTAAAACACAAGTGTCACAATGACCTTTATGTAATGCGAGTACAAGTTTTTAAAACAACGTTTAAATTAATAAATGACAAAAATAAAAATATCCCCACGAAAAATGTCAGTGATATCGGAATTCAAGTTTGTACATTAGCGGAATTAAATCCTATTATGGCCTCTACATAAATTGCTGGCGAATGTAATATTAGTGCAACAACTGTTTTAAACCTTCCACATAAGAATAAAATCGGTCGTACAAAATTAGCACATCTCAACTACTTTTACCCGATGATTGTTGCCGTCAAATGGAATTTTACCAAACAATGATGAATAAATATCGCATAATAGATTAGTTTTGAATAATATTTTATTTACTGATGAAATGACATTTTACGTTCATGGGCATCATAATCGCGCAAATGTTCGTTATTGGTCGCGTAAAAGCATACATTATAATACACCAACGCGAGTGCAGTTTCCACAAAAATTTAACGTGTTGTTGGGGATGAAATAATCGGACCTTTTTTATTGAAGAAAATTAAATGGCAATAAGTATTTGGAATTATTGCAAATTAATATTATTCCTGCTGCACGGGAGCGACTTGACATTAATGAAATTCAATTCCAACAGGACGATTGCCCGGCGCACAATACCCGAAATGTCAGTAATTTCTTAAGTACCGTTTTTTAAGGTAGATAGATTGGTAATTTGGGTCCTATTAAATGGCCACCACGCTCCCCGGATTTAGCCCCAAACGACTTCTCAAATGGCTTGTTACACTCCAAAAACGTAATTTCATATTTGTACCGATTGCATAAGCCCTGAGCTGATTTTGGGAACGTGGGAAAAGTATTTCCTCCATCGTTTTGTTTTGTTCTTTTGATTTTGAAGTTTCGATGGACGAAACACGTATTTGAATACGGATCTCAACGTTGTATTTTTCTCCGGTCCTGATCGACGTCATTCTTGGAAACCTCCCCCTCCAAAGTAAAATCCTTCCCGTCAATTTAGTGTTGTTTTGTATGTAAGTAAGTTGGTTTAAGTTTTTTTTTATGTAGGTATTTGTAATGAACGTTAATTTAGTTGTTTTCTTTTTTTTCTCTCTGTTCTTTTTATCGTTTAATTCAAGCCCATCGTTGACAATTTTGTATCGTGTGTCAATAAATTAATTTTAACTTGAATATTTACATATAACCAACTTGCGTCATCTTTTCTTTTTGTGTACATTTATTATTCAAGGTTTGATATTTAATAAATTTCTCTAACTTATATATATTTCCATTATTTAATTAATAATTTTTTGACAGTATCTGTTGTGTTTACTATTAACTTTTGGTGGTATATTATATTAACACCGAAATAATAGAGAAAAATATCTTTCTCAAAACTTTTAATAATTGTCTTACAAAATGGTGGCACTTGTTGCTCGTATGACAATCCAAGAACACTAGCAATCATTTCATTTGTATTTACAGTTCTTAATTTAAATAAAAAACAAATCAGTGCTTGTGCAACTGTGCGAAAATTCGTATTTCGCTTTAAAGTTAATAAAATTGTTAGTTCTGTGATATTTTCCCATGTGAAGCCAATCAATATCTCCAACTGATTTTCCGGCATTGCACAATTGTTCATTCGGTCAAATAATATTAAGGTGGTTTTCTTAGATAATAAATTAAGGAAGCAAACAATTTCGTTCTTACTTATGTTATTGTAAAGGGAAACTATCCGCAAACTGGATAGATCCTCTTCAAACATTATTTGCCAATTAAGTGTTGGAACACCGATCAGCATTTGGTATAATATTTTTGTAGTGAAAGTATCAAGTCTGGTGTTCAGGGATATTTTGTGAAGATTTTTTACTGCTCCACATATTATGCAGTACTTATGAGTAGACATTACTCCCGGGAAAGGTACCTACTTCTATATATTCGTTATCTCTATTCTGCGCCATATCTTATACAAAATCTTCGGCTTTGACGGGAGAGTCAGAATCCTCACCAAGATACAGCATCAGAGCGTTCTGAATCGCCAGTTCTTTTTGAAATTCTTGTATATATAATTAGACGGCATCTTTTTCAAATCGCTTAATAGTTTAGCTTCTTCTTCAGTGGTTAATACTTTTCTATAACCGCCTATTTTATATAGAAACTTATTACATCTATCGGACATTGTTACTTCTGGGAAACTGCTTACCGGACGCTATGATTTTTAGATTCATTAAATATGAGAACGTTCTTTTTCTGCGGGTAGTTTTTACGCATAAATATTAATTTGTAATATACTGGGCGATATCATCATATAAGTTTGATTTCATGTTTTTTAAATACAGTGAAATCTCTCGTAACGGACACCTCCCTTAGACGGACATATTTCACTATATATAAAGCTAACCAGTTAAAGTATATTTTATTAGTAAATGTATATAATATGGATTATTATAAGTAATATTTTGTATTTTTTTATTATTATGATATCTGAAATATAAACGTAAAAGATGAACACAGTGTGTAATTCTAATAGGCATACAAATCGTCATAAATGGAACGTATTTCCTTTTGATATATTGTACTTATTATTTTTAATTTAAACCTATGATTTGCGGTAAACAATGTTATTAAGTTTTTCTTTTATTATTGTTACTATAAAGCAATCATGATATTATAGACACAAAAGATTAACAACACAACAAGTAGGTATAATGAGCATAGTAATGGTCATAACTGGAATATTTTTTTTTGATATGTTGCACCCGTTGGTTTTTAATCAAACTTACAGAGACTATAGTATATATAATTAGCAATGTTTTGTATTTTTTCGGTGATTGTCACTCTGAAGGAATCATAAAATGCATAATTTCAAATTTTTTTTTTTTTGATTTTATGAATGAAAACTATTGACTTTACATTGTCAACAAGTCGACAGTAATGGAAAGTAAAACAACCAGGTAACGAAATGAATAGTGTGATTGTAACTAAGGACCAAAAAATAAATTTTTCCGCGGAAGGTCAGTTACCATGGCAGGCCACTTAATGTATAATTATTGAGTGTTGTGTTTGTGGTAGCGAAAAAAAAATGAATGCGCATCCTTGTAGGGTAAGTTCTTTTTTATTCTCGGTGGCTTGTGGACCACAGCTCCGCTTCGGGCCACGAACTGCCACCTCGAATAAAAAAATATACATATTTATTTCCACTCGGAACGCAAATAACTACTCATATTTTTTTTATGATTATCACTTGACTCATGATATTATAGGCACAAAAGATTAACAACAGCAGATAGGTATAATAAGCATAGAGATGGTCATAACTCGAATTTTTTTTTTTTAATATGTGCACCCATTATTTTTTAATCAAACTTATAGGAGTTATAGTATATATAATTAGTAATATTTTGTATTTTTTGGGTGATTGTCACTCTGAAGGAACCATAAAATGCATAATGTTAAATATTTCAAAATAATTTTTCTTTTGGATTGTATGAATGAAATTTTTTCAAAAAAATATATAATGTACTACGGTTCAATATCTAACAGATAGCGGCAGCGCCGTTTTTCTAAAGAGAATAGTTTTCTAGGAAAAAAAAGTTAAAGATAGGCCTGTTTGGGGCACATTTTTCTGATTATTTCAAGGTCAGTGGGGAGTCAGGGCGTAAAATACCCCTATATTACCTTCTTATGACCTGTCAGTGCCCATGCATAACTTTTTTCAAAAATCCGTTCTGGGGGCCAGTTCACTATGCTTATTCGGCTAGACTCTTTACGTTGCAACCTTGTGCGTAGATACACCTTTAGTACATTAATTAATATATAAATAAATGAGAGAATATGTTCATAATGTTAGTAGATAACTGACAATAAGAAAGACTTAAATTAAAAAGTCGAAACATCTTAGATACATCAAGCATAGAAGTTCTTATAAAACCCACTCCAATATTCCACAAAGTTAATTACTACATCGTAATAAATAAGTGAATTTAAAATTTTCACTTTTCAACAACATTTACATTTTCATACGCTTATATTCTACACATATTTACCCCAACGCGCCTCGAAATTTACTTAGGACATCCCCGCGGTAATCCGAATAGGTTTTTTTGATGTCCCGACTGCCGTACAGTCTGATGTACGCCAATGTAAATACCGCGAGAACAGACAAAAGCACAGCAAACGCACGAGTGGGCGTAAGGAAATCTGTGTAAATTTTATTGGTGGGATTTACATAGAAAGTACTCGTACCCTAGCCCCTTTCAGCGGAATTAATTTATGCCAATCGGCACCAAGGCGGGAACATGAAAGGTAAACGAATTTAGCCCACTCAGAATGTGACGCAAGGAGTTTTGGGGATGTGGTTAATTTTTAAAAAAAAAAAAATCTTGGCATTTACTTCGCACAGGAAAAATATATAATGTATAATAAATTTCACCTGGATATGGTGTAAATTTAATAAGGAAGGTTAATAAATAATATGACTAAATAAAAGAGAATGCGTATTAAAGATTTTAAAAGAGAACTTCGACTTTTCTTTGATCATAAAAATGCTGGAGATAACAGCGGCAGTATAGGCAATGCAACTGTGACACCGCTGCTAAAGTAGGTTGTAATCTTTCGCAAAAGGTAATTCTTTCCAAAATCTCCCTTAGATTTTGCTATGAAACTCGTAGACAATATTTCTTAATTTTAATTAGATATTTCAGAATCTAAATACCTTTAATTCAATACGACTTGCAAAGTGAATTTGTTAAAGAGTATGATTCTGTATGAGTTTTTATAGATACTTTCCTAGTTCTATTAAATTTTTATGCATGTTCACGTTTCTGAGACGTCAGTTTTTTACACACTGAAAAAGTTATTGCAACTGTATTCAAATCTTACAGAAATGCGACAAATTATTAAGATTCTTTATTGAAATACTATTTATAACGCATTAAATTAAGTTTTATTTTGAACTCAGCTTACTTTGATTATTCGCAAAAAATACAGGTGTCTAATATATTTGAGCATATCTGTATTTTAATTTAAATTCCTCAACGCTTGGCAATGGCTTAAATAGACACAATCTTTCAACTTATCAACAATAATGTTGGCGTTGAAGGTGGATATTTTGTAAAATAAAAAAAATAAATTCGTGAGTCCAATCGCCTTGGGTAATGTTAGTATGGTTTCAAAGGTAATAAATAAAGTATTGCGTTTAAATTTTTCAGCGTCAAATCGGTTTCCTCAATAGCTATTTTCTTCTCTTATTAAAACGCATATATGTCCTCCGCATACAGATTTATTGAGGTCATTAATGTAAATAATAAAAAGAAGAGGGCCCAAAATAAACTCTCGCGGTACCCCATATTTTGCATGTTTGAGAAATCTGTAAATACACAGATTTCAAATAAAAATAAAGAGTACAAAAAAAATTATTTTGGAAAGTTTTTAACGGAATGAGAGAAAGCACCAACTTTATTTCGTGAGGAATATATTTTTACGTTCGTTTGATACCCCTCGTGATATATTCATACCGAGTCCTTAGGGTAGCTATATCAAGAGAACTTGCATCGCTGACCCAAAAATGCTACCCGGTCAATTATTAAACACCTCTTGAACCTCCTGTCTCCACCGCTTCCTCTATAAATATCAGCCATTGTGGCAGCGTTTTAAAGGCGTTTTATTACTATTTCAAACCGTGGGCTCGCGGTAAACCTGACCCCAGCTTATTTCGCCTCAATAATTGATTCCTACTGTGAAGATTTAATTCAACATGTGGGTATTTTGCGTCTGTCCTTAGGTTATATTAAAAAAAAGGGAAGAAAGAAGAATTCATTTAAACATTTTATTCATTTCCTAAAGATGCAAACTAAATTACGTAATGCATAAGTGCAACGAGGATTTCTACGGAACGAAGATACTTTTCCGCAACCAACTTTTTTTATCTTCGTTCTATGTTGACAATAAAAATACCCCTTAAAATTTGTTTGTGCCAAGAACTATGACGTGCCGAAAGTTGATATAATAATTCATCCTAATTTTCCACAAACAATGAGTACAGCCATAAATTATTGCAGCACATAAAATATTACCGTAACTTCTAAATATACCTAGTTTGCTATTACGGAAAGTTTTAGCGACACAAGTTCTAGTTGACAAATTTGTCTCTTGGGAATAGTTAGGGTATTCTTTGACGTTAAAGTTACATTCGACTGGCGAATTAAGTGTATAAACTACAGAGGCTGATCAACACGTGTTAGACCGAATTTCCTTTGGCAAAATTTGGCTTCCTTCTGAGAATATTTAAGAGCTTTCTGCAGTATTTAGCTTCGATTGAACTTATTTAACTTATTCCTGGTACCACTGCCCATTTGCCGGGGTCCTTATATAGCAATTAAGCTCAAGATTTCCCGATAATCACTGCTCTCGACAACTGTCCGGTAATTGGTTCCGAACACAGAACTTAGCACTCGTAAAATTGCCAAAGTTTCCCCACCTAGCCGGGTTAAAATTTATCACTGGGTCACTATTCGGGTAACTGTGTTCACCACCGTTGAGAATCGTTCTGATGTTAAATCCGAATTCCAACGGGGTAATTTCGTTTTAGTTAACGGAAGGGGCAAGGCACGGCTTACTTCGCAATTGGAATTAGTTTGCCAGGTGGTCGGTTCGAAGGCCGACGTTGCTAAAACTGGAGCACTCCATGTGCAGACCAGTGTAAATAAAACTACTGTGGTTTTGGTATGTACAAAAATCGTCTAAATTGATGGTTAGTAAGTATATATTTATTCGGAATATTTCGACTAATATATTTAAATCTGTAATTGAACAGCGATTTCAGTAGGATCAATTGAAAGTTGACCTCTTTGCACTATGTACACCCTAGTCGAAAAGCGTTCAATATACATAGAGTCCCAATAGCATTAGACGGTCTAGCACCCTCAAAAACTACGTGTGAAATATCCTTGTGTCATCTTGACTCCAACTAAGGCGGAGGCAACAATTATGTTGGCCAGAAGAGCCCATGGAAAAACATTGGGGTTAAGACCAAACATGATGTACTGGATATACATAACGGTAGCACTAGTCAATAAAATTTCAAATTTAGTTTGTCCCACGCGGTAAAGTAGATGAACTGGTAGTACTTTCCACACTTATTTCATATCTGTTTTCAGAATTTTTCTATCAGGCAGGGTTTCAGAGTGACAAAGCAATGACATTTTGGGAAAGTATATATTAGAATATGTGTATAAATCATGAAAAAATTACCCACAAGGTAATATATTTACTTGGAAAATGTGCTGATATATGACTTTCGCCTGTACTTTGTATCAGACATATCTCTCTTCAGCGTCCAACAATAGTCTGCTAACTTAGCAGGGCTCCATTTGCTTTGATATCTCTTCGCCATGAGTAGAATGTCGTGGTGAAATCTTTCACCGTGCTAGTCACTAACTGCAACTCCAAGGTTTTTTGGGAAAAACTCCAAGTGGGAGTCAACGAAGTGTATTTTTAGGCTCATGTTGCAACCCATGGCTATATATGAGGCCAGTAGATTGTTAATAATTTTTACGTAATTTTCGGCTTTACGATTTCTCAAGGAGATGTCGCAAATCTCCTTAAAAGACAACCATGCGGTTTTTTTCAATTCCATTTACCGCCTCAACAAATTTTTCATCTCCAAGTAGCTGTCTGATCTGGGGTCCCACAAAAATACCTTCCTTTACCTTAGCATCACTGATCTTAGGTAACTTACTGCTCACATAGGCAAACCCATTGTTAGTTTTATCCATACTTTTGACAAAGTTTTTCATCAACCCAAGCTTAATGTGCAAAGGGGGCAAAACATTTTTTTGAGGATCAACAAGTGGGGTACCAATGACGTTCATATTTCCTGGTGTCAGTGAAGTTCGTTTTGGCCACTCTCCCTTTTTATAACGATTTTTCCTATCCCAACTATTGCATTCATAGAGGAAACAACAATACTTTGTGTAACCGAGTTGCATGCCGAGTAAAAGTGAAACCACGTTCAAATCGCAACAAACATTACACTTAAAGACGTTATACTTAATTTTTTTCCAAAGGACGCTTTATATTGTCGTAGATTCTTTCAAATCGCTTGCAAAAGGAACGGAGGGGAACTTATTTGTGGAGTAGTACCGCTTTCAAGCTTAATTTGGAAAAGTCAATAAACAAACGCCACTCATTTGTATCTGACATCTAATGAGTAAAGCAAATGGAAGCGAGTGTTTCCGGAGACTTTATACTAGAGGGCTTCCACAAAAAAACAAACACAATAGCAACCAGCGTATATAAATGCTCCACTCTTGTTACCTGTTATCATGTAAGCTTCGGTTAGAAGGTATGATAAGCTGCGTACGACGTCAGCACGCCCACAGTCTGTCTCTGTACCACAGAATAAACAGTGAGACAAACTCCAAAGAGCATCTTGGAAAATATGGACAACACGATTTTGCATAAACACCTTTCAGTTTACAGTGGACTGATGGAACCCCTGTCAATATTATGTTCCTTAGGTGGATTCATTCTCTGCTGGACTTCACTTTTAAGTTTCTCCAGTATTGTACTGCTATTTGTCTCACAAAAGAATTCAGACCGTAAAAATGAGATTCCAGTCCCTTCTTTTAGGTAGACTATCTGTTGTTTCGTTTCCTTCCACTCCCGTGTGTCTCGGAATCCACATAATGACTACCTTGTTTCCTTTATCTACTTCATTTAGTTTTTCCAAATACTCCTTAGAGCTGATTCTACTAGAACTCATCCCCTTGATGGTTGCTTGGCTATCAGACATTCTGATAATCTCTTGGTTTTGATTGTTCCTGTCGATGTTGAACTGGGTGAATCTTGCAATATTTGGTGCTAGGCCCATATATCTCAATTAAAGTTCCATCTGGCGTTTTGGAGCTACTCGTGTACTATTTAATGGCATTTCTGCTGAAGTCTTAGCATTGAGGAAAGTGGGAAGTTGTGATACAGATGATAGTTATCATTCTATAAGTCAATATATGATAGTGTAGAAGCAGTAATAAACTTAAAAAACACCTTAAGCCAGTAAAATATTCATAATATCAATTGCTTGGTTATTATAATCTCCGTGTGGGAACAAAAAGTAAGCTTTTTAATTAATTGCGGCACCAAAACGTTTTTTGTTCCGCATTTTACGCTTGAAGACGGCCTTTTTTTTCAATCAAAATTAATTAAACAAATGGCAGGACACGATCTGACTAACAAAAAGCATTAATCACGCCTCTGTGGCGAACTTTCAATCATTCTGTCCGCATAAACAATTCCTCCCTGGAGATTTCCAGTACCGATTAGCGCTCTGGTGATAAATGACACGGACTTTATCAGAAATTTAATATTAATTAACAAGAAAGTCTAACGCGTGATATTAATAGCTTAGTATCCCTTCTCGAGCGTTCATTCGTGATGAAAAGGGGAAAAATTAATTCTCCACCGAATGCGACCTAATAAAGAAGCTTATATATATATATACACCCGTCCTTATTTCCTCGGTACCATATCAGCTCCACATCTTGGCTATTAATATTACCACTTAACAGATCGGATCACACGCCACTGTCTTCCGGAAGTAATCCCCGGAAGCTATTTATACCGAAGCGGAGAATGATGGCCAGGTATTCTATTACCGCACGGCAGCGACGAGTAATAATGTCCGTCTCGTGAGAAATGCGAATGAGAGGAAAGGTTTCCCAATTAATATTGTGATTCGGCAATAGGAATTGAGGATGTGGGTGGCTGTTGTTAAATCGAGTGAGGTCTAATCTTTAATTTGGTGATTATTGGTTACTTTCACGTGCTTGCGAGTGGGGGGATTAGTAGGCTGAGGTGCATCTTTCATTTTCTTTTACGACTAATTAATTTTTTAACAAGTAAGAAGTTATTTACTTTCAATGTAGGTGGTGGAGTTTGGTGATGTTGGGCGCCTTATCTTTTTACATGGTCATAGCATTACATGGTAGGGCATCGCTAGGAGGAGGGAAAAGGGATAATTTTGGTCAACGTCAGAGTGTATTGTTTCGTATTTTGAATTATCAAGGGACGATCGATTTAATCGATTTAAGCTCCATCACAGAATGCCAATGAAAACCGGAGAACTGTCGGTAGTCATGGATAGATATCAATAATGTCGCTTTAGTATAGACTAGATCAGGGTTGTCCAACTGGCGGCCCGCGATGCTATTAGTTGTGGCCCGCGTAATTATTTTTATACCTCACGTTATTTAATTATTACTTTAACAAAATTATTATATGGCCCGCAACCACATCAAAGGTTTTAGTTTTGGCCCTTGAGGCTTTGCAAGTTGGACACCCCTGGACTAGATACTTGCACGACAAATAGAGCGGTACGTTAAGTAACAATACAAGAGAAGGCAGACAATCTCTAAATTCGTGAAAGTGGTTATTAAAACAAGTAAAACAAAATGAGGGATACATGAGCTAAGTTGCAGAGGTTGTAAATTTAAATACAAAGTCAAACATAAAGATCACTAGGTGTAAATTGAAACGAGCTACCTCAAATAAACGTTTACCAGCTGTGATTTATACAAAATTCCGAAACAGGTAAATTGTCATATCAAAGGGGACAACTTTTAATGACGGTCCTGACAATTTCGATCCTTAAAATTGAATAGGGATGATGTATCTTGTGGCTACTCATTTAAAAAGGCATGGAATTCTCCTACATGACGCAGATTGAGGATGTTCAGAGAAGGATTCTGAAATTTCTTTGGCTTCGCAGGTTTAATAGCTATCCATGCCGTGGTTTTGATCATTCGCTCTTGTTAAGTACTTTCGGTGTATTGGAAATAGTAACACAAAAAAAAACAAATCAACTTCTTTGTAAGGATGAAGAAGATGACTATGTCATCGTAGGATAGTGCATTTTCTTTGTTCGAGCTTATGACTCAGGCGCTCTCGCATATACCTGCCTGTAGGGTTTACGTAACAGTGTTAGTTTTTAGTTAGTTATTTGTCGATGTTCTTAGCAGTAAGATCGTGTTAATAAAACTGCGTTATTGGAAATTGTATTTTTAATTCCAGAAGCCCTAATAACCAACACGGTGCCATCTTACTTGCAGTCAAGCGTGAGAATATTAACTTTTTCGTATAAAGCTTTTTGTACTGCATAAGTTAAATTTTGCTGTGCGTAGACTTGTCACATGCAATGTTTGTATTTTCTATAATGCACTGCCTAGAACTAACGTTTTAGCCAAGTCGCCAGTTCTGATTATGACGGAAATATATAATAAAATCTGCGGCAGGTGTGATATATTCTGTAGTTCATTGAGATGTTTGCTTGCCATCAATACCGAGAGGAACATTTAACTCTATTTTTTTGTAGCTTTAGTTGTTTTGTTCATTATTTGTATTACCATTTACTCTTAGGTAATTGTCTATCTGTTAGTCCTGTGATTGGTCATTTTGTACTGTTGAGCTAATATACTTATTATTATTAAAAAAAAAAAACCATTTTTTTAATCAGTAAGCAAAATGGAATTAATCCAAAAATTTCTTCTACTTTGACGTATGGCTGTTTCAATAATTTAATTTCAGTTAAACATAACGTTTCGGTTAGCTCTGCAACCTTTTTCAAATTCTTAATGCCGTCAAAGTCACATATCCAAAGTTAAAATCAACAACAAAAGTTGTATCGTAAACGGGACAGAATTACAAACATTTTAAAAAATTATTAAACAACAAAAGACGTAACACGAAAGACAAACAGCAACATGCATTTGTTATTTTAAATCCGTTTATAAATAAATATTACCATAATAAAAAATAACATTTTCATATTGGCGTGACACCAACTACAATCTGACGCGGGAAACACATACTTAACGGCCACAGAAACTTAATGCATGGGTTGGTATCTTTGGCGATCATCTCATAGAACCCCTATCAATTGATGGGACTTTAAATAGCCAAACACATATATTTGAACATGCTGGACTATACAATCATTCATTTAATTACAGAAAAATTGATGCAAGATCCAGAGCGCCTCCACATTACGCTGCAGGAGTACGACAATATCTCGATCATCACTTTCGCGATCATTGAATTTGTCGAATAGGGTATATAGAATGCCCTGCCAGATCGCCGGGTCCAATTGATTTTTTCTCTGCGATAATATTAAGTCTAAAGGCGGAATCCCACGACGTGTGACTTGGACTTGTCGAAACTTACCCAAATTTGATTCGCGATAAGACTCGGCAAATGGATAGATGTTCCCACATGTGGGTTTCCAGTATTGCTTCGTGTTGGTTCGGCAGATTTTGCTTTTAGTTTACGCAGTGACTCCGGGATGTAAGTACACTTAGTTCAGTTAAAAATTAGTTAAAATAAATTAACATAAACATCATGCTATTAGATAGTTATTTGAATTTTGAATCAAAAAACGAAAAATAATAATAATAAAAAACGATGGAGGACAGCATCGCTTATTATAGGTGGCCATTAAGGCATCCCTTTTCTTCTTTAGTTCCGAAACGGAAAGTTTTATACTTAATTTCTCTTCTATACGTTTCCAAACATCATGTATACAGTTCCTATTTTTATGATTTGGATTTTGCGGATTCCAAATCGCTGGCACTCCTTCGTATCCCGACAAAAATTCTAACAAAATGTCGTTAGATCGTTCCATTTTTAAGACAACAACTAGCGCCTCACCTTCACAACTACAAGACGCTACTGAAATGCATGTGAATTGCATCACACTCGCCGATGATCGTTGGATCGGGTCGAACTAACACGAGCCGATTCCGGGGATGCGCGCCTTCCTTTGGCTCGCATCAAATTTACCGACAAGAAGCGGGAAAGCGCAAACCTTTTCAAGCCGAACCATAAACGAGGAGCGCGGCCATTCCCGTGGCGCGCGAATCGGCGGGTCTTGCTCATATTTCGCCGCGTGGTGGGATTCCGCTTTAGGGTGTATGCCAGACTTTGAGCTTCCAAAACAATTGTTGAAGAATGCCGACAAATATCTCTAAAAATATTATTTGATGCAAGATTGTACTATTGACCTATATTTTCTATTCAAATTTTAAGGATGGAGGAAGAATGGTTTTAAATCGTTAGGGTTAATGACGGAACCCTACGTTAGTCGCATCACGTTTCGTCTCAAGTTTGGTCGCGTGGGTGACGTATGTCAACCAACTAAATTCGAATGCATAGAGCAATATTTTTTCAAAAATTCTTTATTTATAAGGTCCACAGAGTGCTTCAAATTTTCATACAAAAACATGTTTTACATAATTCCGTAAATTCTTACATTTAAAGTATACATATTCAAGAGAAACACATTATTCTACCAGAGCGTCCTGTTCAAAAACACGAACGAATTAGCTCCCTTTGAAAGTCTACACGTGTAAACACGCGAATCTGGGCTTCGTCTCCGTTCGCACGTAAATATCAACAGACATTTTCATCCCTCGAAATAGACCGTCAGATGTCCTGCGTCCCCCCGAGCGCCGCGCGTTCTCCCCTTGCCCCTGCCTCCCGTTATTACTATTATTATGATGATGCGAACCGACAAGCAGGGAGTCGACATAAATTTTTCGGAGGGCAACCGCGACTCGGGCGCTGCTGGCTTGTCATTGTATCTCACGACAGATACGAGTTGTTTATGGGCGCGGAGCGCTGTCGGGAATACATATTCACGGTCCGCGGGGTCCGCAGACCTCACCGCCGCTTCCACAAACAGAACACGTCCTTGCGCGCGCCCCTTATCTAGTTGTTGGTTGATACGAGCTGTGGCCCGTACGTTCGTGGTGCGGTAAGAGGTGGGAGGGGGATCTCTCGGATCGATGTGCGCCCATTACGAAACGGTTAAGTAAATGTTTTATGAATTATTTCGCGAGCTAACTGGGTGGATACGCGAAACATCTTCCGAGAAGTCGCGGGAGCGTTAAAGTAGTGGAGTTTCGGGAGAGCTAATTGATTGTACCCTCGGTTGGTGCCTAATTGCGTTCGTCTTGGGTATTTTTGTACTCTTGTCGTTAGAGTCTTAACGTAAACTATAGTTTGGTTGCTTGTTTTTCGTTGTTCTGTCATGTACTTGCAATGTACTTGCAAATTAACCGTCCAATTAGTAGCATTCGTGTTGTTAGTTGCTTAATTACTTAGGTACTTTGAAGTTTAGAATGGACAAGCTATAGCATATTTACAAGTTTTCAACATGCAGACCAGGTGGCTCGCTGGACATTTTTTGCGAAAAAATTTTTTATCCTTTTTGTGCAGATGCAGGTCTATGAGAACAGACTAGTACAGATATTTTCAGTTACAGCTCCTCCGTCTACTAGTGTTAAGCATAACAGAATACCTCGAGTGCTGTGGCTATTTTCAGGATATAAAAATAATAATAACAATATTGTCTTTTTATTTCAAGAAATTACAAATTGAAAGGAACATGTATAAATTAAAAGTACATACACGTTTACACGTACGCTCTACTGTTCCACTTAACTAGTATAAATCATATATATAAACTAAAATCTAAAAAAATCAAATATAACAGCGGCAAACATATAGCTATAAGTACAAAAATTCTGCCATAAACTAAAACCCAAAAGCAAAATCAAGAAGTACCGCCAGGCTAGATCTCAAATGTTAGGGGCCTGAAAAGTAACTTTGTCCCCACCACAGGGTTTCAAGTACACCGCAAACGAATAGAATACTTATAATTTCCAGTCACCCTCGGGACGAGGGAGGATAACGTCACTCCGCTGAACCACTGATTATTATATTAATATAGCCTATAACACATTAAGTATATTTAATGTGACTGTAGTAGTTATTAGTTAGTGATGTTCTTGCAATACATTGAATAAAAGAAACAAAAATATAATGTAATTTATTTATTTAGAGCTTAATAAATCTGATGAACAAAGAAATGAATCTTCTAAAGACTCCCTTAGGGTAAGTAAGTTCTTTACTATCTTAAATACACGATAATAAGATTTCTATAATCTCAATCCAAACTAAAAACTCGTATTTCTCGTTTTTAATATCATAAATACAATTCAAATCTCCCGCTAAATTCCCCGTCATAAACCATGTATTACTAAATCAAATGCCAACTTAAACTGCTCATGAAATTATCCCACAGAATCAAATACAACTTCACGTAACCAATTTCACTAGATTTACAGTTATCATTCAAACGAATATAACCTCAAATTTCGTTATGCATTAAATGCAAAAGATGATAAAATGGCTTACTTCAGCTACGGAAACTGCTCTAATTTAATCTAAATAATAATTCCATCTTCAAAACAATCATTTCAGCTTCCAAATGGTGGCTGCACAGCGAACTGCCTCGAATGTTGTTCTTCAAAACCCGAGGATTAGACAACAGGCCACCTCACATCTCGAAATAACTAGATTCTTATCATCCTAGCACCATACACGTAATATTCTCATTCTTGTAAGTAAATTTGAAAACTTTATGGACTAAAATTGTGATAGATATTGCAAAATTCTAGATAAATATTCGGAAAGCAACCACATTTGTTTTCAACAAACTCAATATTTCCTAGACAAAAGAACCCCGGCAACGACGATAGAAATCGTTTCCAACGATACGACAGCATAAAAATCCCTCGTCGAACATTAATCGAAAGACATACATATACCCTAAAATCCATGGTTACAAGCATTAATTGAATTGGATACAAAATAAGAAAGTTTTTAGTTTAAATTATTACATTCGTTGAGAAAAATAAATAAATAGATAAAACTACATTTACATAAACAATTTTATAGTCCATATTATGATTCCGTGAGTTTTGTTTAGCATGATACACCGGAAATAACATATCAGTATATTTGTTTGTGGCCCTCATCAAAGGCGCATGGGCTTCGATCCCGTAGACGTCAAAGAAAGGAAAAAAAAAACTAGGGCGTTTCGATAAAATAATCCCCTGATAGAGACGATACTTGTGCAACATTCGCCACCTCTCCATGCTCAACCACCCCACAGCCGAAAACATATGACCGATACGTTCATACTTTGGAATGCCACATAAGAGACGCAATCAAGTATTCTGAAGTCTCTGAATCCTACTCCACACGTACTGGGTTATATTCGGACCATATACAGAGTTACAATAATCGAATTTGTTCAATACGATCGCATCATACAATCGCTTTTTCGTATACCGGTCGAAATTGTGTCTGTTTTGGTATAGAATGTTTAATTTGGCAAGCGATGCTGCAATACACCTACAGACATGTTCGTAAAATCGTAGGTGCTGATCCAAGTCAAGTAGGCGCAGTATCCAAAATGAGATGTCAGCTGGGGGGTATAAATCGAGAACAGGAGAGGGCCAAGAATGGAGCACTGTGGAACACCAGAACCAACATGAAATATTAACTTTGTTTCTAAATATTATCGCATTCCACTTCTTTATACATTTTCAACTGGTTTATAAACAAGCCAGTGAATAACAAACTAAACAACACGGTAGTCCGGTATGTACCAATAATTTCTGTATAGTTTTTTTTTTTACCTCGTCGTTAATCTCATTTCATTATTATATAAGTGTTTTGTATTCATGTTTACCGAATTCATGTTTACCGAAACGCTATAATCTCATTTTTTTCGGAGGCAATAAACAGCAAATTTCTTATAACAACACGCGGTTTGATCTGCGTGAAATCATCTAATCCGTCGGATTATCATTTGCAGGTAAATTATATATTCCGGACAGGCGTAAACAAATCGCACAGCATTATTTACGCAAAATAGCGTAAATATTGACGGAACGGTCCTACAACTCTTCGCGTCTGGCGAGTTGAAGAGGAATTCCCTTGTTCTATTGTTTATTTTTGCGGTTCGTTTATTTTACGTGGATGCTAATGGAATGGTAAAACGTTAAATAAATTTATGTGGCTAGATCGTAAATCATATTAATATATTTTGCAACCAGAACTTATTAATGAATCACTAGTTTTTAGTTTAAGACAAAGAAATTCAAATCCATTTTGCAATTTTATTTTTATTGTTTAAATTACATGTTTCGACTTTAGGTCCTTTTCGACTTAGATTTCATAATCTTAAAATGAAAAATAAAATTATGGAACGGACTTTCTTTCCTTTATTTTACATCATACACCGTCCATAAGGCCTAGACCTCAATAATTCTCACTTTGATGCAAGTGATGCTAACCTCTGTAAGAAATTATGGTTAAAAATTGCCGTAGGTACCTGCACAGCTGGAGCGTTACTGACCCATTTAGATCAGCAAAAAATTAACCGTGTGCACGTATTGCACCTTGCACCTTGCGCAACAGCGGTGACTGTGGTGTGACGTGCATTTTCCATAAACGAATCACCTCCGGCACTGATGAAATATTCAGCGACCAGCGGTCGTAAACGTTAGAGCCGTAAACGCAAGCGACTCCAGAGCCGGGCGCGACCCAAATGTCGACGTAACTACAGTTTCGGGAAAGTCGGCAGGTAGTATTTTACTGATTTTACGCTTTGCTAGCATCGAAGGATCCTTCGGCAAGGCGCCGGAGGAGGGATTGTCGTGCGAATTAAAAAAAAATGGAGCTGAAAGAAGGCGGAGTGCGAATAACGGATATCTCAACGTCTTTAAGATCCCTACTTTTTGTGTTCCTCTGTCTCTGTCTTGCCGTTTCTTTGCCTTGTAGCGCGGTTGCCACTGAGTAAATTCCCGGGGAATTTAACTTGTCCCAGATATTATCCTGCAATTATCTGCGAAGTGAAAGGAACGTCCCGCTTTCTTTTTATTAAATTTTAAGATTATACAGTATCGTGGGGAATTTTGTATTTTACTTTTAATATAAGTTAAAATATTGTGTTATCTAGAGCGATTTATGTAGCTTAAAAATATATTCGATACATGTAGAGATACAAAAAGATAATACAAAATTTCTTCCACACTTTTAGTTGAGGGTGGTCTTAGAACCAAAACTAATCCAAGGATACAAGTTCTTTTTTATAATTCCTTTATGTGGAATTTCTAAAAAACTAACACTATAAAAAAATATTTTCTGCATGTTTTCTCAACAATAATTGGCTATTTTGAGAACTTAAACACTCAATGCAGCAATATAAAGTGCATATTGAAAGAGTATATTATATTTTTATTTCCTAATTATTACTACATAAATGAAACATTTGTATAATACTGTGTTTAAGAGATTCTGCAGTTATTATGCCTTACATAATAACATTGAAAATTATACAAGGTGCAAATAGAAGTATATAACTTAACGTTTATGTAATCAGCAGGGTATTGTTAGTATTTTGCAGAAGAAAGTTTGCTTAGCTTGTTACACTTTACGTAATAATACAACAAACCCAGTTTCCACCGCACAATCACCATAGTTACGTTACAGGTAACAGAGAAATGATAGCGTAGTACCATTCTATAGACTGCTGGCCTCCTTTATTATATAATACACTGTTCAGAGAGAGTTGAATAGCTTTTGCTTAAATACATAAAATGAGCAGGGAACAATGCTGGACATTTACCTGAAAATAGCATTTATATAATAGCATTCTTGAAATACTAATTACTAAGAAATTGAAAATAGTACTAAAGCTAGTTGTAGCAAAAAAATATACAGCCATAATCCCTGCAAAGTCATGGTTATACCACGCATGTGCGTCTCCCGCTCATTCTTCTTACTACAGTAGGTATTCCCCTACATTCAGTCATTCGTCATAGCCACTCATAGATCACAACGAATACTGACGCGAGCGCAGCGCTTGCTTTGCTATTAAATTTACACGCAGAAATGTGTTAATTTTTAGTGACCGTGAACGTATTGTATTTTTATTATGAAGATGAATAAATTGCAATATGTACTGCTTTGGACACACGTACTTATAAACTCAAAAGGTGTAATGAAAGCGTAAAACAGTAATTTATAGTATCTATTATGTACTTAAAAATAGTCTTTGCTCATGACAAGAAAATTAAAGTAATTCTAATAAACGAAGAACAAAACCCTCATAAAGAAATAATAAATTTAAGGAAGGAAAAATAAAACTTAATTCTGAGTAACTAATTTTAAAAAATGAAAACTTAAAAGTAACTCTTAATAATAAATTAAATAAAGTTTAACACCAGCTCGGTTACTATTCAATTCGTAATAGTAATAAATAAAGAAATATAAAATTGTGGTTTGTTCATGACAGGGAAATCAAAGAAATTCTAATGAATTTAGGCCAAAACTCTCAAAAACAAATAGTAAATTTAATGAAGGACAAATTAATGCTGGGTAAATAAATTTAAAAAATAGAAAACTAAAATAAGCATTAATAATTAGATGAAATAAACGTTAATTTTTTAAAAATCTTTGACACTTCAAACAAAAGGTTCAAATATACCCCCATCGTTGGCTAAACAAAATCCTCATGTGTTGTAGAAATTCGTTCTAACATTCTCCAACATTTCTGGGCTAATGTTGTTTGAAGTTTGAACAATTTTATTGCGCAACTACTCTACATTAACTGGTCTAACGTCTTCATTGCCATATTATTTCTTTTAAATAACCCCAGTAAAAGAAATCGAGGGCAGATAAATCTGGTGAACGTGGCGGCCATTTGATATTTTCAGAATGAGTTTCGATCCACCGGTTAGGAAACTGTTCACTTAAATAGTTTCGGACAGCCACTACATTATGTGCAGGGCAACCATCTTGCTGAAAGTAGATGTTTTACATATTTATGTCGGGAAGTTGCTATACAGTAGGTAGAATGTGGGTGTTCAGTAATTCTAAATATGCATTTGCGTTCAAATTGCCATTGATAAAAAGAGGCCCAATAATATGGTTGTTTAACAAACATGCCCAAACATTTACTTTTTGCTGTTGCTGACTAGATGAACTTAAATATCTGTGCTCGTTTTACTTGGCCCAGTATGTTGTCACAGATAAATTGTGACTTCTAACCAAAGGAAAAGAAGATTCATCGGTAAAAATAATATTGGTTACCAAATTAGCATCTCGGTTAATTAAATCACTTAACTTTTCACAAAATATCATACGCTGAAATGCGTCGCTGTGAAATAATTGTTGGTGTTTAGAATATTTAAAATTGTGATACTCATTTGCTTTGAGTATTCGCTGAACGGAAGAACGGGATATGTCTAAATCATTGGAAATAGTAACGTAACGGAAATACGGACGTATTATTAGAAATTCTGCGAGTTGGAAGTGATGTTTTTAAATTTTCGACCGAACCGGTATTGTCGGTTTTATTTTTTAATTTAGAAATTGTGGGTTTATTTGGAATAGGCCTGTTGCTATTTAGCTGCAAATATGTCGCATACCCTTTGAAAAGAATTGCCAGCGTGATACCACCGCATCGTCTCAGCTCTCTCCTCCACAGTATAACGCGGCATTTTGCGCAAAAATATGTATTTAAAACTTAGACAACCAACTTACTTGAGTATATAGTAGTACTAAGTCTACACGTGCTATTATCGTACTACAGCGCCACACCTCGCTGTTAGGTAGAGTGGGAGACGGTAGGAATATATGTACTTCCCCGCCGTTTACTTTGCAGAGATTAAGGCTGTAGAGAGTTTGTTATAAACAAGCAAAGTATCTTCATTTAATTTAAACTAATGTGGGTTTTTTATAACCAAAAGTTTTTCTTTTTTTTCAAAAACTGAGTTGGTGAATTATACACCCAGTTATTAGTTGTGAAATATAATTGGACGAGATTTTGCATATAAGAACTAACCCGTAGCCTAAAGACTACTTTAAGAACTAACCATTCAAAAAATCTCTATAGAAACGTAGTTAAAGCAAAAAGCATAGCAAAATTTGAGCAACTAAAATCCAATCCAAGTTTATTTTAAGCTGCTTATAGATATAAGTTGGGAAACGATTCGGGCCACCTATTTCAGGAACATGTCAATAATTTTCGAATAATAATCAATCACTTTAGCCCGCTGGCAAACGTTATACTGCATATCGATTAAGCTAGCTCGGTTTCGATAACGGCGCGCCAAATCCGTTGGAAGAAATCGACATGGAACATGAAGATTGCATTAAGTGCTACGCCTAGGTGATCGATGGTAATTTATGGACGATTACTTTGACGGAAACAGCCGCCAATAAAACGGGTATTGCCGATGTATATCGTCTGTACCTATACGCTTTCCTATGTCCTGTCGTGTAAAACGACTTAACAAAGTGTCGCGTAATTTATCTTTGTGTAGGTATCATAACGGAAGTCGTACTCGGAACATTGTTATATCGTACAAATTTGTTACAAAGTAAAGTCGCTGCGAACCATTTGCAGATTTTATATTCGCTCGTAGTTAACTACAGGAGAACTATTTGCATTGTAAATATCATTCAGGTAAGTATAGCGTATTTCCCTACAGCGTGAACTGTTGCGGTTCAGTCGGTGCAATCATACGAAAAAACTTGCCGTATGCAAATGTCTAGTTGTACGACAACCAAAGGAAAACTCGGTTCTAATTAAGGTAGGAAAGGTACGTTTGCGTGCCCTATTCGAATGTAAATTGCTACTGTTTCTCGGTGTTATAATTGGGAAAAGAAAAATATTTACCTATTACAAATGGATGTAAAATGTGCATGAAAGTGGGTTGATTTAACAAAGGATTCTACTTTGTTACTTCAAATACAATTTTAATGAATTTGCATACCATTACCGATAATGCTATGAGAAATGTAATCATAGGATTAGTAAGCTAAGAAAACTGATTTGTTGCCTTGAATCATATAATGCAAGCTTTATTAACGGACATTTAGTGAACTTTTACGAAATTACCGAATATGTTAGCCTAACCGATGGCAACATCCCAAACAACGGCACACAGAAAAATGTATTTTGAGGTCAAAACAAAATACTGTTTTAACATAATTTTCTTAACTAGAGAATATATTTGCGTATGTTAGTGCAAGTAAATAGAGAATGCAGCTTATTGTACATGTGCAGCAGTACATGGGATTTATTTAATAAATAAATAAATATTAGAATCAATTAGAGTACAGCAGCAAAACGCTGTACTGCTGTTGGTTACCATACAGAGTAGTTCGTTCTGTGAATTTCTTTTAGGGAAATTGTTTAATGGAATCTTATTAGTTTTACATGTATCAATGTGCTTATGTCTAATTACATGACAAAAAGGTTGGTAAACATATCTAGCGATAAATCTACCTAATAATAAATTAATGAAGTAAGTAACTAAGCTGCTGCTCGAATTGGATTTGCTGGAGGATCCCAGCAAGATATTTCAACGCATTTGGGTGAAAGAAATCTGATATTCATTTATACTCAAAAAAATTTTAAAAGGTTTAATTAAAAATAAAAGAACAGTATTTTTGAATGACATAAAAATTCAATAATTTTATTATCTTTTTAAAAATAAAGAAACAAAATGAATTACAAACTTTGCAGAAAAAAAACTTTGGACAAAAAGGTCCTGGTCTAAATCAAAACTGCATTTGACTTTAAATTACAAAAGGATAATTCAAAATCCTTTTACAAAGCAACAGAAAACAAAAAGTTCAGGAAGATAATAATTTTTTTTTTCAATTCAATCCACGTGGTCTCAATATTAAAACAACTAAATTAAACGTGGAAAATTCAAGTAATTTATATAAATGAAAAATAAAAACAAGCACAATGCTTTTATTCTCCCAACCCGAGGTGATTAATAAATAATGACAAATCAGAAAAATTTACAACGAACAAAAAAATTAACTCTTCAAACTAAAAATATCTTCCTGCACATAAAAATAATAACAGACCTTATATCTAAATTGTGTACACAAAAATACAATATCAATTATTATTAAATGAGTGCCGTGATGAACGAAATAAAATCAGAAACGTGAATCAAAACTTGAAATCAATAATCACAAAATGACAGCAATGAAAACAAGTGTATATATCTACTTACTTTCGTATCGACCAAGGAACTGAACTCACAAGGTTAAACAATCGTATAAGTATAAAAATCTCAGATGCGTGCGATGCAACGCACACAGATCTGTCCGCAAACGGACGAACTCGGAAAACAAAACAATATATATACAATACCACTGAACGAAAAATGTACACCTGACTGAAATGTATATAAACAACTGAACAATAAAATAAACAAATTTAACAGTCCAAAACATTAACTAAATCTTATTTGAAAATAAAACAAATTGAAATTTCTCGCAACATTGACAAACGCTTAACGGAATGAACAAAAAAAAACTGAATTTACAAAAACCGTGGTGCCAGACCACAGCAATGTGTATGTATAATAATATAATTATTGAACCGCAAAGATATTCAGGTAGCACAACCTGTACTGGCGTATATTTTTCATCGCATTCAACCTATGTTTTATTAATTCAAAGTATTAAAAATAAGAAACTACTTTCTTTTACGATAATCTAATTAATGATCCCAAGTTCATAAGCTTGGACGAAAATGATATAAGGGAATTAATTCCTATTTATAGGATAATAAAAACATCTCTCAGCAAGTATAATATTTACATGCAATTATGCGAGGTTAGAAGAAGTTAGAACATATCAATAAGGCAAATATGTATATTTTAGTGATCATGTAGGAACATATGTACTTACATCTCTCAAAAAAAGATTCGGGGTCACCAGCATTAAGCATTTTACTTTAAATCTTAGATTAGAAGACTTTGTAATGAGGGATTTCTAAGCAGTCATTTAACGCATTGCGGACTAGTTAGTTACGTTGAATAGACTCCTGAATTTGGATCGATTGTAAGTATTTTGGTAGTTACGATCTTTAAAGAAACTCTATACTAAACCATTGTAAGTACATACATGTTGTAATGGAGACTCTTACATTGCTGTGCAATAAGCCATGTTGGTTCTTTTACTGAGACCTTTCTATTTTTATAAACATTAGTGGATAGAACAATTAAAAGTAGCGAGAAAAATTGTTATACCTGGAACGCGATAATTTGTACATGCACAAGGGAGCAAGCCTTACATGTATATTTAGTACTACTTTTATGCATTATATGAGTTTGATTTGAACATTTAGAAGGATAAAATTTAAGGTGGCTGCATTCATTTCACAAATGGTGCGGTGTATTTGTGAATAAGGTGGAACTTCTGAAAGTATTATACTCCATATTTTACCATTTTTAAAACTTCCTCCTTATTTGCAAATAAGGTAGGTACCTTTAAAACTATTTCGTTGTTCCCAAAAAAACTTTATCAAACCAAGCATTTATTTCACATAAATAATAGGTACTTTTTATTCGATCGAAATAAATATTTATCCTTGTATAAAGCGTTATGATTTTAAGATAAGTATTATTATTCTTAAAAGGATATGAAAAGTTATTAAATTCAAGAATTCTAACATTTTGCTCAGAAGCTAATACTTTTAATGTAAGTAAATGTTATTAGTAGGGGTAGACTAAAAGTAGTTTCATCCAAGACTGTTAACCTCTCACGTCCAGATTATGATGTATGTGTGATATTAGGGTGATAGTACACTGCGACCTAAAAGATCTATTGTGTCCCCTCTTCTCGCTGTATTTACAGCTGGCCGTCCAGTCTGATTCCTTTTAAGAAGTGCAGAATGTCCGAAGGCCCCAGATTAGGTAACTCTCCCTCTTCGATTTCACATGCTCCCAGGTGCAGCGCCCTTGAGTTGCACAGTGCAACACAGTTTGTGAGTAGATGAATGGACGTTTCGTCCTGTTCCCCACAAAATCTACATTCGGCTTCCTTCGCTATTCCAAGCCTGCTTAGATGTCCGTTCAGTTTACAATGGCCTGTAAGGATCCCTGTCAATATCCGAATATTATTTTTACTCAGGTTGATGCATTTTATGCAGATTATGATGATAAGACATTTCTTTTTTCTTGCCTTAAGAAGCTTTGGTCTTGCGGATATTCAAAACGTAGATTCATTTGGTCCAAGCGAAATTTATTTAACCGAAGCATGCATTTTTCTGTGCGTGTAAAAATACTTAAGGTATTCTCCAGTTACGGGATTTAACGTCTCTTTAATTTCCTATTTAAGATTTCCGTGCGCTATTGCCAACATTATTACAATGTAATTATGACAATGCAACATGCACTAGTCAAGAGCATAAGTCTGCAACAGGCACTAATCAAGATAAAAATATAAACTGGGATCTACTGAAGTTGTTAGATAAAGTATAAGAAACAGCGAACATTTAGTTATACAATAGTTTTAAGTATTTCCCCACTATACAGGTTGTTCTAAGTTAAGTGAGCGCCATTGCGAACTTTGTTATTATTGGCGCTACAAAGTCGGTTAAATCGACTTAGTTCTGGGATTTTATGTGGCGATTGTAGTGGTAAAAACAGAAAAACAATTGAGCATGGCGCTTTCAAGATATTCACTAAAACTATCTTTTTTAAAATAAAGCACCCTTTATATTTCACTGCAGTTTGATTGGAAATTTAATTGTGAACAAGAAATTTTTGATACAATACTACGAAGAAATAAAAAATATGTCCCCATAAAAAAAAGTCCAACGGTGTCATGTCTGATGATCGTGGAGGCCATGGAACTGGCCCATTTGTATCTATCCAGCGATTTCCAAATAATCTGTCCAATAATTGCTGTGCACCAGGATAATTATGATTTGAGGCACCAACCTGTAGGAAACGGCAAAATTGTAGCTCTAACAAGTTTAAATCTTCCAAGAAGTTTTGGAATATTTCTGATGAAAAATCCAGAAAGATCCACGATAAAAAAAAACGACCTTAAAATTTTCGATCCGATAATACTACACCAAACGTTCACACTAAAAAGAGTTTGTATTACTCCAATAATGTTGCGTTTCCTGTTGAACATACCACTGATGGAGAAATCTATTTTGTGGACTGTGGAGTGTAGTCCACAAAATAGATCTAAAAAAGTCGAGATTTTCGTGACAGGCATTGATAAACCAAGATAAGAATTCCAATCTTTTTTCGAAATCACCAAAGTGTAAATTTTGCGCTATCTCGAATAGAATTATTTGAATGTGCTCGAAATCTGGGTTTCTTCATCTAATATAAACTGCTTTCTATGTCTTTTTTTCTTCAAAATCTCTGTATTTATTCTAAATTTTCTTTTTCTTCATTAAATATCGTCGATTCGGAATATTGCATTCAAGATACCACTTTTAAGTCAAATTCTTAGCTTACTTTAGTATGAGTTAAGCTTAGAGCTACTCACAATGAACTCAGCTAGACGAATGGTTTTGTTGTGCGTAAAGAGTAATTCTTAGCTTAATTTACAGGAGTCAACTTAAAAGTGGTAAATAGAATACATCTAATGTCAGAACCTTTTTTTGCTAGTAGTGACAGGTGTGAAATAAACAAAGCGAATTGTTATTTCATAGCCTAAGGTTGCTTTGTTTTTACTTAAACTAAGGTACTGAGTTAATGATGAAACGTCAGAAAAATTTTTCATAGTATTGTATTAAAACTTTTTTGTTCACAATTAAATCTTCAATCAAACATATTTTTTATTTTTTCGTAGTATTGTATCAAAAATTTCTCATTCCGTATCATCAAAGCAAATCCATATATACTAGATTTGTTCAAAAAGAATGTTCGGAAACCCCAAACAGCTACTAGTAAAGTTGACCCGGTAATGTTTGAAGAACTATTATTAGAATGCAACTAACTATGCTAAAAATACGGTTGTGATGTTTGCAGACAAGTGGAAGGAACAAAATCATCAACTCTTCAACACTTTATTCTGTTTCTTTTCAGTAATGGAATCCAAAATAATAGAAATTTTCTTGTAGACACCATTTCTCCGCTAATGTATATCTTCACAAATTTTTTTTTTGACGTTCCTTAAAAGAAGAGCTTTTGACTTATTTGACCGGGACAATCCAATGAAAAAGTTTAGCAAGGTTGACATAAGCGGTATGGCGTTGGAATGGATAAAAAAGAGAGAGTTCGTTTGGGAGTCCCATATGGACCTGTTCTGGGACCGCTTCTATTTATTGTATATATAAACGATATAGAGGATGCTACTAAGAATTGTAAAATAATTTGTGCATGATACCCTTAATAAGTGTACCATACAGTTATGCAAATTGGAAAGCTATTGGAAAGATTAATTGTGAATTTTTTAATAGATTCGGCGTTTACTTGATGTAAATCCATATTAATTAATAACACAAAATTTGTGAGATATACACTTTATTAGTCGGATGTTAAAATGACAGCTGTTTCGCCGTACAACGGCTTCGTCAGAAAAAAAATTTTACTAATAAAGTGTAAATCTCACAAATTTTGTGTTATTAATTAATTGTGAACTTGAAAATATTGGTAGTTAAAAATGAATAAATTATTTAAGTAATAATTGTTTATAGCGGTACTATTGAAAAGGCGGTATCTTATAGTCCTTTTTATATACAAAAGGTCAAAATTATTTTATAGTATGTACGATATAACCAAATATTGTAGTACTCCAAAAGAGTTTAAATACCACTGATTGAGAGATATTTTAATAATCTACTTAATAGCACAGTAATTGTTAATATCGTAAACACTTAAAGATTAATAAATAAAGTATATGCACATTTTTTCTTTTCCTTTTGCAAACTAGATTGAGATCTCTTGATAGAAACCATTTTGCAAAAAAAAAAAGAATGGACGGCCAGAAGTTCTTATAGTTAACTTCAAGACAACTTTTGGAGATTTAATATGCAAGAGATCTGTTAAAATTATTTCTTTTATTTGCTAGAAAGTCAAAAATTTCCTCTTTGTCCTAATGGTGAATATTCCTTTTGAAAGCTCAAACCATCCGCAAGTCTTACATTCAGAATTATCAAAAACTACGTTCATCAATCATTCTTACAGCAAAACTTCGCAGTACCGCCGTAAATCTACTGGTTGTCACATGCACCTCTTCCAGCTATTAATCAAGGTTTCGCCTCCAGAGCACCTTCACGTGACTCGCACCTTCAACACTTCAAATATTAGGAGCTTCGCACCACCATAAGAGATCCGCGAAGATCTCCAAAGTCCCACACCGCACTTCTAGTTCCTACAGTCTCTGTAAAAATGGATTTCTGTCTCCGGCAAACTGGTTTTTCCGCGCGTCATTTTCCTTACTCCCGGATTCTCGGACTCGCTTGATCCTCTCACGGTTTCCGGTCGCGGCGCGATTATTTCCGGGGGTGAGACTCGGCCGGATTAGAAGCGCTCGGAACGGCGTGCAAAGGGTGACTGGCGCTGCCCAGCAGAGACGCCGAGAGCGCCACCATCGGCCGGGACGGTGACTTACCGAAGCTCCGTGTTGGCTCCGTGTATTTCATATAATATAATAGGAAGAATGAGTGCCGGAGAATTGTGGCTTAATATGTAAGAGATTAGAGGGAATTTTTGAAGATAGCAGATCGCTTTGTGCGGTAATTTCGTTTGCCGGATTTATTCAACGGTAACCTAGGATGAATGAGCTGGCAAATCGTAATACAGTCAGCTTGGTTGGACATTCAAGAATCGAAGGAAATTGGAAAGAAGATAAATTAACAAGAACAGCTTAACTTGCCTTGGGAATAACCAATGGTGAAGCATAACTATGGAGTTGGATGCAAAAGAATGTGAATTCCCTGACCTCTGGGACGAAAGACAGATGCCCTCAGGGTGGGGTCTTATCACCCCTGATAGAGTCCCTAGTTATGGATGACCTGCCTTCTTAAGCAGGTCAATGAAGAAGGAAACAATTTTCAAAGCTATTCAGATGAACTGGTCTATTTAATTCTGGGCAGTTACTATAATATCTTATCAAACCGCGTGCAGAAGACTCACAACATTGTTAGCCAATGGTATTTGGAGCAAAACCTCCAAGTAAACGCCAACAAAGCTACATGTTTAGATAAGGTATTCCTGAAAAGCGATCAACTAAAATATCTGGAGATCATACTCGACCAGAGACTGAATTGGCACAAATAATTAGAAAGGATCACCCGTAGAGTCCAAAAATGACATTTTGGTACTGCCAAAGGCTCTTTAGGAAAACTTGGAGTTCTATAGCAAAGAAAATTGCATATTTGGGTTTTACGGTTCTCGGTGAGTCGTCGGAAAGCAAATAGCTTTTAGTCTAGGTTGATATGGAAATGCTTAAAAAAGTGACACCGTTATGGGTGCCAAAGCATTCTCAAATTAAAGGCAAAGAGATGACTAACCAACTGGCCATATGAGAGGCCAGCAGCCACTTCGATGGACAAGAATCAGCTCTGAGTTTTTCGAGAACCCAGATTAGAGGCGATTTCCAACAATGGGAGCACGAAAAAGCGATTCCTTCGGGAGTCAAATCCCTGGACAACTTGTAGCTAAGGGGTTGGTCAAATACTAACCAAAACATATTCAGGCTAAGCAAACCACGACAATGGCTACTTGTTTGCCTGCTATTGCAATGGTCTGGCACTGCAAAGGCTGCTAACAGGAGACAATATCATCCGAAATGATAAAAAATTGAAGCACGAAGAAAACCCTCAGATTTGTGGTAAGCACGAGCTAGACTGGTAAATCTAAATCAGGGTCTTTGACAATAGATCGCTTTGGTCGCGGCGGGCAGAGGTTTCTGTACATTAGCCCGGTTACAATGCAATATATGTAAGAATAATAATTTGTAAGAAAAGGCGGGATTAATATATGCAAGCTAAATCATGGATAGCTCCTTATTAGGAAATCGTCTTAACAGACACCCATTCATATAATTGTAGGCCTTCCTGCATTGAATGGCCGCCTACAGAGAATTCAGATCAACATTGGACATCCCCAGTGCATACTATGTAATAAAATTTAAACGGGAGAAAACCAGATTCTGCTGGAATCAATCGATCAGAGACCTGTAACTAAAGAGCGCACCAGGACGTTTGAAAGTTTGACATGATATAGTAGGTGAAAGCGATGGAAGATTCAATACAAAAACCCAACAGAATGGAACCAATAATATTACACCAATTACTTCTAATTCTTTAACATCAACTCTAATATCATTTGCTTTAAACCATGGGCTGAATTGGTTTGTTGGCACCAAGATGATTTTAGACTCCTTCGTCCATGCTGCTTCTATTACTTTGTGGGATTAGTGTGAAATCGATACAATTTATGCTGATCTCTCTAAAGCGGTTGATAGTCTACAACATGAACTAATTTTGTAGAAGCTTGGTAACGTTGACATTTCGGATGACTGAATCGAAACCCTTCGATCATACCTGCATCATTGCGCCGATTTTGTGATATATCACAAATCTAGGATACCACCAGGTCACGTCTTGGACCCGTCATTGTTTATAATATTCGTCAACGATATGGATATCTTATAACTGCTGTTCATATGCAAATGATTAAGGGATTTTTCGCAGGATTAATGGACTGATGCTTTTGCAGTATGATTTGGTGGTGCTGGTTTTGTGAGTGTCATCTAACAGGATCTCAGAAAACACTACAGCTTCTTCTAATCTACCGTTTTATCCATTAAATCATACCAGCCATACTAAGATCCCAGTGCCTTGTATTAATCTGCACAAGTCTCATTCTGGTTGTTCGAAATAATCTTATGGGTTTATTTTTGGATTGCATAGCTTACAGTAGGTGTTCTTTAAATGCACAATGTCCTATTAAAATATTTGTTACTGTGCGAAAATGATTCCTACCAAGTTTTTATTATATATAACTTTATTATCATGCCAAAGATTTGTCTTATTACATTGTTCTAAAGTTGTTTGCGTTTCTCTAGGCGCTGCTTAAAGAATGATATGTGCAAAGCAAAGGCCAGTAGTTGAATTTAAGCAAATGCAAGATATATACAGTTTATATATCTAGAAACATTTTTTGAAAATCTTGTAATATTTGATGTAAAAGTTCATTTCGCATGTTTTGAAAATCTTTCCATTTTTATTGGTAGAAATCCAAAAGTCCTTGCTAATGTCGAACATGGAACTCTTAATATACGATTTGAATTAAAATATTAACATTTGGAACTCAAGATATGCTAGGACGATGACATGGGTTAGAAGACACAGAAAAAAAATTGAAAAGCATTTATTTTTAATTTTTTATCTTCAGTTTATCAACTTGCATAGTTAATCATGCATCTTTAATACACTACTCAGGCATCAAGTCCTACAACTTATTCTAAAACTTCATACATATATATAAATCAATAAATCCTACTGACTGCGCCCCAGAGAGAAACGCACTGTTATTCCATAAATTATTAGATTATAAAATAGCACACTTACTTATCGATTATTTAAGCGAAGTTATAACTATTTTACCAATTTTAGCGTTTCATTGCGCAAGGACGAAACGTCCATTTAAACAGTTTTTAGTACTCATAAAATATTGAGGAAATTAAATCAGCTCCTGGAAGTTTGTTGCAAATACTAGTTGGACGCAGAGCGTTTATTGCATCCGAGCTAAATTTGCATTGCAAATTTTTCGACGTTTATACTTCAATGTGCAATTGTATGAATGGACAGTCTCGCAAATATTTTCTAATGCAAGATCGTTGTGCAATTTTTTAAAGATATTTATTTAAACTTGTAAATTGCTTAGCTGGAATTTGTATTTTCTGTTTATGTGCAATAGTGCAATTTTTCTTACAGTGTGAAATCATTAAATAAATGCTCTTCTGCTTTTTATATATTTTAAAATTTCCTCATATTAAAAATTACAGTTAAATCAAAAAAGCATTTATTTAATTCTTTTTATGTATTATTTTTTTTAGCAAAACCCACGAACGAAAATCGTGCATTACTAGATAATGCCTTGCGTCTGCGAATTGTGCTTGTCTCTCTCCGCCAAAACGTCATTCACCCCAGACAGAATCCAATTTAAAAATTGCTCGTCATTTTCAGCCTCCGAATACGAATATATAGTAAGTCACCCTCGTTGGAGGGTACGTTAAGAGGACATCAACCACACATGCACCCACTAAATAACATATGATGAACGAAACACAATTTGTCACGGTTAATATGGGAAGATTTATGTGTCATGCAGGGGTCAGCTTCTGTTGGCTAGGGTATGTACGATTACTTGATTAGATTAGTGGGTGATGCACAGGTCGGAGAATTAGTAAAGGAGGCAGCAATAATGAAACAACTAGACCGAACGGACCTAATAAGTACTAATTAATCTACTGACGTATGCACGAACATCCATTAATCAAGTATACAATTGCCGCGATTGCTTGCAGGATTTGTTGAATTAACCGTGTTTATCTGTGCATCTGATCTACCCCTATCGTTCCTTGATTACTCTTGAGTATACATGGTGAAACACTTTAAGATAATTTGGTAGATAGTCAGGGATAAAAGATGCAGACTTTTAGCAATTACATGTATCAGCCATTTCATTATGACGGACGGGAAAAATCGGAAGCATTTATTCAAACAATCTTTCTTTTTCTCAGTCATTTAGTAATCATATTTTAGAAGGATTTTAACAATACTAAAAGGCATCCAAAAACAGTACGCCTTTAGTACCGTGGACGCCTCTAGCCGGTATATTTTGTTACAAACGTTCCGATCGTAGACCGCGAATAGGCGCCGGAGTATTTTTAGGGGGCTTAGATCGTCGGTCGTCCGGCACTAGGGGAATCCCCGTTCGTCGTTAAAAGCGGGAAAACGCGAAATCTTTTCGGAAATCTCGATTTTTCACGATTGTCAGTAACGAACCGCCAATACCCAAGGCCGATCCCCGCGCGCCGGCGAGGAGGGTCCGATTATGTAATATTGCCGGTGATCAGCAGGTAGTCGTGCACCGAACATCGAAACCTTGAACGACGACGAATCTGGTGTGAAAAATGCACAAAGGGGATCGAAGAAATGGTAAAACATTAACATGATAATTAATGTAATAACCATTATTCGGAAAACGTCGATTACCAAGTATGTAAATTATCGATAGTTGACGGATATCTAAAGCAGATAAGAATTTTGTGTTTTCTTCGATTGTTTTAGTGTTACAACGGAAAATAATCAGGATACAATATAAGTAATTTCCAATTAAGAAAAACGAATATACACGGTGACAATTTCACGTTTAATTATTACAGTAGATACAGAGTGTGTAATTTTTAATTAAGAAAAATGAATATAGAGGGTGTAACGACGATCCCAAACCGATCACAGGTGTAGACGGGAGTTAACAGAGAGTGGTGCGGTATAGGGGATCTGCTGAGGTGAGTCGTAATGGGGATCAAACCAACGACTGCGAGTCTTTTTACAAGTGGGAGGGGTTTAGCGGGTCTTCTGAGGTGGATCGTAATCCGTTATCAAATCAACGACTGCTAGATGCGAAGCGTCGAGTCTTTTTACAAGTGAGAGGCAGGAATTAAGAAAAAGGAACATACAGGGTGTACCGACGATCCCAAACCAAACTTTCATGTTGTGTAGATTAAAAAACTATTTCATAATGGTTTTTAGAAAAATCAAAATTAAAATGTAAATTAGGAGTCTACAATTAAAAAACGAAAACGAAAAATTAAGAAAAATTCAAAAATGGTAATTTCTTAGTTTGCGAAAATTTTAATTTGACATTTAAAGTTAAACTCAAAAATTACAGATGATAAATCAATAGATTGAAACTCTATTCTATATTCCCATATCATTTCTACGCGATTAAAGATCGAGCTGCTACCCAAGGAGTATGCATCTTCTCTAGAGGGTGCGGCGAAACGTATCCACTTTCTCTAGAAGGTGCGCTACAAGGCGGAACGCGGGCTTTCTATTATTCAATCAATTTAAGATAGTGTTTTACGTGCATGGCATTTGATTCTTAATAGCTTTGAAGTATAGTTAACGTTTGACGTTTGTTGTGACGTAAAATTTGTTGGTTAACAAATTTGACGCACAGATTTTGTTTAATAACTTGACATACTGTTTGAAGTAAACTGTGACTGTGCAAAAATAACATGTGATTTCTGACAGATTTAACTTCAAAATCAAAAATGTTTAAACCAAATAAACAAATCTATAAATTCACTTATCAGTTCACTAGTTTCATAAAAATATAAAAGAAGAGACTTAAAATCGAAAATGATTACCCAAAACGCGCTTCCAGCCTTTTTAAGATATCTAATTTCTGCCGATCCAATTCGCAACGCGGGAATATCGTGACAATGACGCCAATTAAAAAAAAAGGAACATCGGTGAAGTACCTGACAGAAAACATGTTCGCAACGAGGACACTCAACCATGCGACAAGCTGTAATTTCCCCCCTAATTCTCCAGCACTCCAATTTACGACTTTTTCCAACACGGTAATGCGCTTCAATCGAAACCGATTTCCCGATTTTATTTAAATGCCGCGTCGTCTCCGGCAGCGAGGCGCGCGTTTAATATTTCGCAGTTTCAATTCTCGCTCGCGCGGTGAAGTTAGTAAATAGCAACAGGGATTGCGTATTGTTCGCCGAGTCGAGCGCTTTACACACTCGTTTAGACGCGGGCTAATTCCAAGCGGAACAGTCGAGATTCGCTCCGTCTGGCGCGTCTAGTATTAGTTATCAGTATTAATCACGGAACGCTGCGAAGAACAAATGAGAGGTCTGAAGCGAAGCGGTTGAACTTGTCCCATAAATTAAAGTTGCACTATTGTTGACGCGCAAGTTGAGTGTAGTCGGGCCGGATTTATGACGCCTGTTTACGCGTTCGGGAACATTTGTTGCTGCCTTTGTTCGCATCCGCGCTAGTATATTAAAGGGCGATATGTTCGGAAAATTCTCAGTGTTGGGAAAAACCGCACTATACTTTTTCTGTTGGTCTTGAATTTGTTAACTACTATTATTAAAAAAAAAAAAAACTCGTCCACTTAATCCATCAGGTACGTCTTAAACCCATTTCAATTTTTGAGTTAAATCGAGATTAGATACACAGCTAAGATGTTTAAAATCTTCTTGTCTTGACCAGTACACTATACAGGGTTATCCACGGTAGCCGTTCGTTAGAAGTTTCCGAGGTTAGAAAAAACCTGGAATTTTTGTAATCCGGGGCTATTCAAGATTCTCTCATTTTAAAATATTTTCAGGGTCTTACCACTTCCGGTTATACCGGAAGTCGCCATAAACTTTCTTATTTTAAATGGAACACCCTGTATATTATTTCATTTTTAAATTTCTGAGAAAATTTTATGATGAGTTCTAATAGGTTTCGCTATACCTATTTTCAACTGCTACTTAGATATCTTGATTTTTTTGAAAATTTTGAAAGATGTAGCGTTATTTGCAACACAGTATCTTTTGCCCATTTTCGAATGGTAATAAACACTTCTAGGGCAGATGGAAGCACAAGAATGACACTTTCGAAATCCACATTGACAATTGATTGTCGCATACAGGCTGTCCAAAGCTACATGACCAATTACAAAATCTTCAAAGTTGAAAAAGTTATTTTTTTCCAATGGAACAACCTGTATATTATTGGATGATCAGATGCAGAATTTAATTCTGCATCGATTCGCTATGACTTTCCCTATACCTATTTACAACGGTTTTCTTGTTATGTCAATATCAGGTTGGGTCATACGTGGAGAGCTGGGAACAAGACTACAATCAATAATATACTGGGATGGCAATTGGAACGAAGAAAAAGGCGTGCAGACCCAGAGCTACATGCCTGCAGGAGGTGAAGACCGACTAGGTAGAGCTAACGTGTACAGATAGCAGGAGAAGACCAGAGACAGAAACAAATGGAGAGACATATGCGAGAAGATATAGCCAGAAGAGAATTGGGATTGATCTAGCCCGCAGTTTTCCAAGATCTAGAATGTTTTAGAAGTGGCGATACCCCTTTTGGGATTATTAGTCATTACATATAAAGCTAAAATTCACAAATTGCATTTCATTTTTAAGAACACTAATCTTTTGTGAAAGGCGTTGTGATGATTTAAAATTTAAATAACAATAGGTTTCGTATACCATTTTGTTAGAATTTTGTTATTATTTTTTATGAGTTTGAGGTCTAAACGCCGTTGTTTTCTTCGAATTCAATTGTAAATTTTAATCTAGGATGGTAAAAATAAAATTGTTTAAATAAAATTGGTATGATCTTTTCTTCTAATGCTGTTATACTGTCATCAAGATATCTATTGAAGAAAATTGTGTCAACAATTGGAATATACAGGCTATTTTTGCATTGGAGAGTAGATGCGGGAAAGTATCCTTACTTAAAAAAAAATAATATTATAACAAAAGTCGCCTAGGAATCCCTAAAAAAATTATTAAATAGTGCAGTAGATGTATAATGCATCACCGGTAAAGGTCAACGCGCTTCGGAAACAACTGATTAAGACGAAAACATAAATAAACATCTGCTTTGTGTTTACTACAGGTCTGTTCGTTGGTGTTACACTGGCTCCTAAGTAAAACAGAGATTCCCTTTTTGCATATTAGAGTAAGATAAAACAGGCACCAGTGTTATTGGTGTAACACTGGGTCAATATAAAAAACTAGCCATTTCAAATGAATAGGAAATGTTCTTTTAAATTTTGAGGCAAAATTTTCTTTTATTAGGTGAAGCTTGACGACTCATGTCTATCAATAGTAACAGTTATTGTATTTGTATTTTTACTAATAGTGAATTAATCGACATGATATTGATTTATGGAAAATGCCACCAAAATAGTGCAGCGGCCCGTCGAAGATACTTTGCCCTAATCGTCGTCTGCTAACCGCTAGTACATTTTTTTCCGTTTTTCAACGTGCTCGTGATACTGGAAAATTGCAGCCGCAACAGCGAGACATGGCTGGAAGAGATGCCCGTACACTGGTTGCCGAAGAGGCGATACTAGAAGCCGTTGAAAATGACGCTAGTTTAAGCACACGACAAGTTGCCTGTGACATGAATGCTTTGCACTATGGTGTCTGGAGAACATTGAGAGAAAATGATTATCTTGCACGAGTATGGTTTTGCAAGTGGCTTCTTCAAAAACATGCTGAAAGTGTCGTTTTCTTTGTGGGGTTTTGTTCTCTGATGTAGTAAATTTCACGGTGTTTTCAATATTCACAACGCTCACCAGTGGGCCATGGAAAATCCTCATGTCATTCACCATGTACATCACCAATAACGATTTTTTATGACCATTTTTTTTACCAGCAGGAGTAAATGGCCATTGGAATTTCTAAACAACAACTTACAAAACTTATTAGAAGATTTTCCGTTAAACATTAGGCGAGCGATGTGGTATCAACATGATGGTGTGCCACTCCACACTGAAATAATGTGTTTGATAACCCATAGTACCCTAATATCCTAGCCACCGCGATCTCCTGATTTAAATCCCCTTGATGTCTTTTTCTGAGGTTACTTAAAACAATCATGCCCGGTTTCTTGGAGATTAAACAACAGCTATCTGTTCGGTACCTGGCGATCTAACGAAAACTGTCTTTGTTAAAACGTCAGGTACTGCACAGGTAACATCTCTTCTAAAATTGGTATTTGCCATAGTGTATGTGAGTCCTCATTTACATACCTAAAATATGTTCAACAAATGACAAAAATTATTGAATGTCTTTAACCTTAACTCAATAAACGGCGTATGATATCATGATCTGTTTTTGTGGTGCCAGATGTTTTCAAAGCGTGTTGACCTTTACCGGTAATACATTATACAGGTCGGTGTAAAAGTACGTTTACTGCACTATTTAATATCTTTTTAATAATAATATTATTTTTTTGAAGCAAGGGTACTCTCAGGCATTTTTTTCTCCAAAGCTTACAGGTGAATGCAAAAACAGCCTATATGTTAAATAATAAATCACCTGAGAAAGATCAAATTAAGAATGCTTCGAATGATTGGGGTTTAAACAACACAAGAAATCCCTGGATGCCACCTTCCGCTCCATTTGCAAATTACCCCAAAAGCAAATCCTATTTTTCCCCGATTCGATACCTCAGACGATAATTCCAGTCTGGCGTTAAATGATCCATGATCTAAAACTGCTAACTTACCCTTTCTTCATCCCTGTTCTTTTGGGGTGCCGGTAAGAGGGAGCCTCATCGAAGATAATTAGATTCCAATTTCTACCGAGCGTTCTCCGTACTTGCAGCAAAGCTTTTATTAATCAATTGTTAAAGCCAGCGAATTCAGCGCTGCGGGCGTTAATCAAATTACCAGTCGACCTCCTTAATCGAGCGTCTAGTAATTTGAATTTCGTGACTTCTCCTGTTTTTCTTCTTTCTAATTTTTTTCGTCCACTTTCGAACACACTAATGAATAATTGGATGCCTTGTATTCCTTTTTTTTTTGCTTTTACTCTTCACTCAGGGTTCCGAAATGAACAATATTAATAACGCATCAGGTGAAACAATTTAACTTTTCACCTTAAATTGTTAGCTTAATGTAGCAAAGTAAGCAGAAATTGTTTTCTTTCATCATTTATTTCACTTCTTACCTCTGGCGCTGTCCTTTTCTAATTAACTCTCACCCTAGTATCTGCTTTATATTTACCGGTGCATGTAAAGGAACCGTTTATAGCTGCGAGCACGTATCCGAATAAACTTTGAGTTCGGCTTCTGAAAGCGAAACTTAAGTAATTGGCAGGATGGAGGTAACGTTGAAAATATCCTCTGGATCTCTTAGTCGGAGCAACAGAAGCAGGCGGAAACTTTGGGAACAAGGCCGTAGGAAATATGAATATAGCAGATCCTACCTAATAGTTATACGACAAGATGTAGCGGAGGATGTAACTTATGACGGTATTAAAACGTTTAAAAATGAATATTTGAAGGGCATTTGTCGTTTTTTTACGTTGAAAAGATGCTAGAAATTAAAAATAGTTGAACGATATCAGCTGATCAACGCGACAGCAGGGATCCAGACCTTTCATATCTCCATTTCAATATACAGGGTGATTCTCAACCTATACGCAGAAACTCGGGGATTTATTTCTTATGACAAATAATGACTAATAGGTAAAGGAAATTGTAGTAAAAGTTTTTTAGTTTCCTAGATATCCGTAAAACTTACTTTCAAATCAAGAATGCATAGAGCACTTTAAACTAACATCACGTCATTTGTAATTTTTTTATACACAATTGATCTCGCCGAATCAGAATATGTTTTCAAATTGATGATAGCATTTTAAACAGCAGTGTACAGCAATTCTGCGGTAATGCGTAACAGACTTTCTCGACCAGTTCCTAGATAAAGAGATAGCTGGTACCAAATGGTAGATCGTTCACTGAGAACAACGGACTTTTCTCTTCAATACACACAGCATGCGCTATTGGTCAGAAAGCAATCCTCACTGGTTACGCGAAGTTCAATTTCAAAATCGTTGGAGTGTTAATGTTTGGTGCGAATTTTTAGGGGAAAATTATTGGTCCTTACTTTTTTGAACAGCCTTTAAATGGTGTGACTTATTTACATTTTTTTGGAAAATGAATTACCTTTATTGTTGGAAGGTAGTCCCCTAGAGACAAGAATGGGTATGTGGATTCAGCAGGATGATTACCCGGCGCATTATACGCGAAGTGTCCAGGAATTTTTAAATAACCGGTTCCCAAATAAATGGATAGACTGGGGTGGCATATTTGTTTGTCCGCCGAGGTCCCCCGATCTCACAGTAATTGATTTTTATTCACGGGGTAGACTTAAAGATGTAGTATATAAAGACCGGCCAACAACACCTGATAATATAAAACAAAGAATTCGAGAAGCCCTCAGAAATATTTCCATTGCCGAGGTAGAAGCGAGTGTATTATCCACAAGTAACAGACTCAATTTGTGTGTGGCCAGTGATGGTAGACAGTTCGAACATTTATAATTAAAATTTTATTAGGATATTTTCTTTTTGCTGTTATTATTCTGGTTAATAATTTATTTCATTCAGTTTTGACTATTTTTAGCCATCTTTTTATTTCATTAAAATTTACATATTGAACAATTGATTGGCTTCCCCGCTCCTTATTATGGCAGATACGAAAAAAGTCATTAAACAAAATAATGGGACATCAACTCAGCTTTCGAACGGTCCATTCAAAACTATAGCTAAACATGCAATTCTCAGAAAATTGCAGGTTAAGCTATATATATATATATAATACTTTATGATTGAACATAGCAGATATGTCCCCTAGCGGTGAAATTTCGAACATTAAAATAATTTTCGGATATTTCTGGTGGACACGTTGGTTATGTATTTTTTTTGTCCCGAAGCTCTAGGCATAGCAGTTTCCGAGATACAGCCGGTCGCCACCCTTACTGAATCACCCGGTACAGACCAAACTAGGACTAGAGCAAAAAGTAAAGGATATGTTTGACAGCATAGATCTTAGGCCAATAGAACAGGCCACGACAAAACATGTTTATAACAGAATTTTAAAGTGTTTGCTGGCGAACGGGAGACATCTACCATGTTTATAATTTTATTATACTTTGAGCTTTAATGTTTTGCACTCAGCAAATTTTATATTTTGATGTTATAATTTTTTTTATGCATGTTTTTTAAGTTATAATTTCATAGTTTTAATCGCCTACTATTTTAAACTACACTTTCTAAAAATCGCTAATATTAAAAGAAACTATATTGATAGGTACCACTTGCACCTTTTCGGTAGAGGATTGAGGTCTCCATCACACGATGTAAAAATATACAGTGCGTTTTATTTGAGAAAAATATGTTAAAACCATTCTGGGTTGTAGAATATATTGTATAATTTTATCTACTTCTTATTTATACTTCTTGGTTTGTTTTTTTTTTTTTTGAAAAACCAAATAATTCAGTAAGTCAGAAATCTTATTAAAATTCTGAAGATATTGGGTTAAATCGGCGAATGATATTTAGAAACAAATTATAAATATAGTTCGACAAATCATGTATTTAGCACAATATCTTCACGACTTTAATGGAGTTTCCTTCTTAAACTCCCAAGCGTATTTCTTCATTAAAATGTAATGTAATTTTACCGCCCAAAAAGAAGGTAGAAAAAGCAATAGACAAAAAAATATCGCATCAGATAAAGATCACCGCGTCCTCTCAAAAAAACCGTCCCATTCGCGCATCCATCGTTTGCCGAATCAGGAGGGATCCGCTTCGTACTCGCTAAGCGAGCCAGTACCACGTTATCACGACGAACGGACCCAGGATTCAATCGTAATCGAGCGTAGGATAAATATTTGATCGACGGCCGACATAATCCCGTTCGACGCGATCCATTCGCCTCCGGTTCGACGGTCCTGTCTCCCGAATATTTTTAATTACTTAAAATCACGTTGAAATTTTAATTCGCCGGATTAGGCGAACGGGCGCTGGCGGAACCGAAATGAGGAAACGGTGTCGTTCCCGGATTTTTTTGAGGGGAATTTAAATTTGACGTCGGTCAATTTAACCGTCGGAAATATGATTTTACCTGACGGCAGGAGTTTTGCGGAGTAATTGAACATTTTTGACCTTTTCTTTTTAAATATTCAGAGTTGGTTTTAAAGGCTATTTGGTCGTTTAACGAAAACAGCTTCAATGATGTGAAAACCTTCGGGTATCGTAATATACAAGGTGTTTCATTAATAATTGTCCATAGATTACTTAGTGTATAATTTTTGTGGAATTGTTGGATGTTAATGATGAAAACTCTTTAATTCATCTAAGACGTTTCGACTTTTTATTTAAGTTTTCTTTATTTATTAGATTTAGATTATATCTACTAGATATAGATTACTTATATAGAGAATCCTTGACCAGAAATATGTATGCCGATTTACCATAAAACACTTAAACAAAATATTCCTCCTAACTGTTCCAAATACTTTTTAGAACCACTGAAAATAACAAATAATTTATATTGCGTATACATTAGGTTGGTTTCTTTAATAATAAATAATTAACAAACAAATAACGTATACAGTCCACTACAACACGAGAAATTTGGTCCACACGAACCGGATTAACCAAGCAAAACAACTACAAAAATCGTCACTGCGTCGATTTTACATCAAGCGCTATATTTTCTCACCAAAACTACCACGTGAAGAAGCGTACAAAATACATTCTGCACGTTCATCAATAACAATCATCATCACCTCACAACAAGTGGGAATACAAGGATTCAGCGATTCTAAGACAGAAGAAACGTTGGATCGTCAAAACAAGTAATCCTATTTTATCCATTATCCACACATATCCTAAAACATATTTATTGATATTATTTGCACTATCATATCATTTAAACTTTGTTGTGGGTCTTATAGTAGTACCATCTAATCACTCAGAATTTCATAAACAGCAATTTAAACATAAAAGAACTATGTCTGACGAACAATTAAGAACGCTTATTGCAAGTAGATGTCAATTAAAGGCCAAACTAAATGATATAATTAACGGGTGTAATTCGCCACAAACTTCAGTAAATGGGGTAGAGGTACCAATAATAAATGCATGGACGTTAGAGAATTCATTACAAAATATTACTAATGTGAATTTGCCGCAATTAACGATACCACAATTCGATAGCGCTTACGATAAATGGACTCAATACTATGATAGTTTTCGGTCGCGCGTTGTTTTCGATGCGTCTGCACGACCAGAAATAGGGTTATCATCAAACGAAGTCCTCATGGTTGGTCCTACATTACAGGAGGATATATTTTCTATTCTTTTACGATGTTGAGTTCACGAAGTAGTATTTACCGCTGATATTGAGAAAATGTATCGCTGTATGGTGGGGCGCATGTACAAGGTCGTGATTTTCAACGCATTATTTGGCGAACGAATGAAAATCAAACACTAAATTACAGGTGAAACACTTACCTATGGCACAGCGTCTTTAGTTAGTTAGTTAGCTACGCGCTGTTTAGAACAGATCGCAATAGAAACCAAAGAAAGGTTCTCTATTGCGAGTATTATTATATGGCGAGATTTTTACATGGACGACCTTATTTCAGGTAGTAACGACAATAAAATAAATGAGCTAATTAGCATACTACGTACTGTAGGGTTTAATTTACGGCAATTGACGTCAAATAGAGCTGCTATTTTAAATCAAAAACTTCAATTTAAGGGTGATAATACCGAATTGTACTAAAGGATATACAGAAATCAAACAAAACAACGTATACAGTCCACTACGACACAACGTTTCATTTTGTACTGATTCTAGAAAAGAAATTTTATATTTGAATCAATAAAATATGGAATAACAAAAGCGATTTGTTTGCGGGAATTAAATCGGTTTCAACATACTACAACATCTTGCACACGTTCCAACAAGCAAGTTACACATTTCGTAAACACTGGCTTTCATAGTTGCATACTTTGTACAAAATTACCAATTTCAACTGTACCTGCAACTTCAATAGCGCCATATCACTTCAGCATCCGGCGTTTCTGAAACGAAGACTCGTTAAATTTTTATACACCCACCCTCGCTTTTTCATGCCGTTCTAAATCTGGGCTTCGTCACCAAGCGTATCTGCTTCGGAAAAAGCTAGCAGATTTTTATTACCGCGCGATGATATTATGAACAATTCCGTTCGTACAAATACCGGTAACTGCACGAAACGAAGACAGAACCGTCACGGAAATAAGTAAATATAAAATTTTACGTCAATCATAACGTTTTATGGTCCTTAGTGAAGCACCAATGACTTGCTCCCTTTCCATATACGCGCCACGGCTTGCTCTAATTCATTCTGAACGTGCCGCCTGGATGCGAAAAGTTGTTATCTTGACGTGTGCAGAAATAAGGAGCGAACCAGCGAGTTATTTTTTATGTTATTATTTTAGTGAAAACGAATTCCGATTTCCTATTTCCGATTCTATATTAAAAGAATTCGCGAATATTTTAGGAGCACGTAGCGGTAATAACATTTTTTATGCGTATTTGAACAAAGTAAATGTTGAGAAATATTTTTCATGCATATTGTAATATTAAGTTTAAGGATACTTTCTCTGAAGGGTTTAAAAATTTAATATAAACGCAAATTTCATTAAGTATTTAGCTATTTTTACTATTGTTTGAGTAAAAGATTAGCCCTTTTTATTTAGTTCTTACAGAGCCTGGCAGATGATGCAACCTGCAGATACTGCCAAGAGGAGGAAGAAACACCAGTTCATGTGCTGTGCCAATGCGAAGGCCTGGCGAGGACAAGGTTTCTAGTAATGGGGGAGGAAAACCCCACAGCTAGTAGCTACATAAAGAAGCCGCTCTCAAAGATGATAGGCCTAATTAAGAGGGCAAAATTAGAGAGCGTCCTCTATGAAAAAGGGGATCACAATAGATCTGAAAAGGTCGCGGTGAAATAGGTCGATAGGCCACCCCAATCCTAATCTAATCTAATCTAGTTCTTACAGAATAAATCCCAAGCAAATGTGCGTATTGCTATGGGCTTCCATACCAATACTACCCATTTAACAGACGTGCCGGCAGGGTTGCATTTGTGTTTGTTTAATGTCAGAACAGCTGATTTCAATATAACGAGAAAGTTTTATTAATTTTGTTTTGCTTTATTTAAGAGTTTTTACACAGGAATTTATTTTTTTTTATATTAGTTTTCTAGAGTTAAGATTTACATTTAATCTATTGAATAAGTCTTTTCAACGTTAGGTTGGTTTTAGTCCCTTTTCTATCAAGAATTTTTATTGTAGAAATAAACTCTACGGTTGCTCTATAAACTCTAAGGATAAAGCATGAGGTCGCTGCATTTATTTTATAAATGGTGCGGTGTATTTGGAAATAAGGTAGATCTTCTGAAAATATTTTACCGTTTTTAAACCTTTCTCCTTATTTGCAAATAAAGTACCTTTACAACTACTTCGTTGTTCAAAAAAAAAACTTTATTAAACCAAGCATTTATTTCACATAAATAACACAGGTCTGCAAATTGACAGTTTTAAATTTTTTTTTAAATGGTGATGGGTGAATTATTATGTATTTCGGTATACTGAATTCGAGAATGCCATCCATTTCGACCCATCACGTAAGGATTTTCCGCAAAGTGGAAATTAAAATATAGGCAAAATCCGTCTGACACTACTATGTAGGGATGTTTAAAAGAAAGAAAAAATTATAAAATTTGACAAATTCAATTTAATTAATTTAAATTAATTTTAAGTCATAAAATATTTTATTTACATTATATACAATTATAAATCTTTATAGAATCCGCTTTTTTTAGTTTCGAAGCTTCGTTTTGTGCTTTTTCTTTTGTGGGATGTTATATTTTCCCTATGCAGCATCCAGCAGTAGTCACCCATTATATTTGTATCCCATCGGCCTTGATACCTTCTCTCCATTTCCTTGATATCTTGGTGAAACCTCTCACCCTGCTCTTCACTAACTGCACCAAGATTTTCCGGAAAGTAATCCAAATGGGAGTTTAAAAAATGGAGTTTTAAACTCATTGAGCGTCCCAGATTTTTATAATTTTTATTTTCTACGATATTTTCAAAGTTCGGGTCCTTTTGATTCCCTAGAAACTTCGTAACTACATCTTTAAAAGAATTCCATGCTGACCTCTCAACATCTGTCATCACATTTTCGAAGTTGTTATCTTTCATCAGCTTACGAATGTTAGGCCCAACAAACACTCCCTCCTTCAGCTTTGCTTCAGACAGAGCAGGAAACTTGCTTGAAAGGTATTTAAATGTCTCGCCATCTTTTGGTAATGCATGCACAAACTGCTTCATCATGCTAAGTTTGATGTGGAGCGGTGGTAGAAGGAGCTTTTTAGGATCAACCAAAGATTCAAAGTGTACGTTTTTCTCTCCGACCTTCAATGTTCTTTTCGGCCAGACTTTCTGGTTCCAGTGTTTAGCTTTAGCACGACTATCCCATTCATAAAGAAAACAGGGAAATTTTGTGTAACCACCTTGCTGTCCAAGTATCATTGAAATTACTTTAAGATCCCCACAAACTGTCCACTCGAATTCCTTGTAGTTTAACTTATCCAAGATCAATGCCAAGTTACCATAAGTTTCCTTCAAATGCACTGAGTGACCAACAGGTATTGATGCGTATTTATTCCCGTTGTGAAGGAAAACAGCTTTTATACTTCTTTTCGAGGAATCAATAAACAGTCTCCAATTCTCAGCTGCATGTTGAACTTTGAAAATGGACATTAAACCATTAATATCGGAACAATAGACTAACTCGCCATCTTGAGAAAAATAAGGCTCAAACTGTTTTTGTCTATTTCTATACCAAGCAAAGGAAGTTTCAGGTGCCAATAAATTCTTCTCTTGCAGTCTGAATTCTAGTAACTCAGCAGATTCTTTTGGAAATCCCGAATCTTGGATCAGGTCATTTAATTCGGCTTGAAAAAAATTGTTGAGGTCCACTGGAATCGCCTACTTGAAACTCGTCACTAGAACTTTCTTCTAATTCACTTTCTGATTATGCTAAATCGTCTAGGCTTTGGGGTGCTTGTGGTGTAGGAATGCCAGCTCTGTGAGGGACTGGGCGGAGTGCCGAATCCATGTTTGGGTAGCAAATTTCTTTTTTATTTTTGGCACTATACCCTTGCACATTGCACGCACAAAAGTAGCAGTCATCGCTGTGGTTTCGAGGCACTCTCCAGGTCTTGGGAACACCAAAACGAAAAGATTTAACTTTACCTTTTGACCACATTCTAAGTCCTTCAACACACCCTGAACAAACTCCACGCGGGGCCCAAGATTTGTCCTGCTCCCCTATCTTCACACCAAAATACGCAAAATACACTTTTTTAACAAAATCAGTAATATTTCTTTGTTGTTTTTTCACTACAAATTCACCACAAATATAGCAAAAACTGAAGAATTTACACAACCTCTTGAAGTTATATGTGAAACACGTAACAAAAGTTTGAACAGAAATAAATAAATGAAAGGGCATGGAAGGGAGTGGGCACTTAGGAAATTCCGGCATTCTCTCATCATACTTACTATGGAAAATCCCGATATATATGATTCAAAGCTAACTAATTTTATTGTTATGAGTTACTAAATATTTTGTTTCAGTCTATAAAACATAACATTATCTTATAATAAGTTAGAATTAATAAAAAGAAAATATTTCGGCAATAAACCCCGTTTTGCGGTTTAAGATAGGCAATCCCACAGTATTTTGCGTTTTGCGGAAAAATATTACGTGATGGAATTTTTTCGATAATTTTCCCGAATTATCCCTTATATCAAAGAAAAAAATTTAGTCGCAGACCTGTGTAATAGGTACTTTTTATTTGATAGAAATAAATCTTTATCCCTGTTTTTATGTTTTTTTTTTTGCTTTAAGAAGTTTTTGTCTTGCGAATATTCAAAACGTAGATTAATTTGGTCCAAGACAAATTTATTTAAGGTAACCATGCATTTTTTTGTGTCAGGTATTTTGCATATTAAATCCTTTGTGATTGGAGTAACTTATATATGTTTAAAACGATAGGTAGGTGTACAACAAGGATTATGGACCACTTTTCAAGATGGTGGCCAGGTCGTCCTCCGCGTGTTGAGGCGCGAATTCGCGATCGTGGCTTAATTATGAATTATTATGGATTCATTATTTGTTTATCCCTGTTATAATCAATCAGCTCACCCGTTCGACTCGATCGGCAAATAACAGTACCCTGTTGTGATCAATCAGCTCACCCGTTCCGCGAATTAACATAATGCCCCTAATTAAACAAATAATCAGTCCATAATAATTCATAATTAAGCCACGATCGCGAACTCGCGCCTCAACACGCGAAGGACGATCTGGGGGAGCCGCCATCTTGAAAAGTGGCCCAAAATCCTTGTTGTACACCTACTAACGAGTAAGTCTTTTATGTGTTGATTGACGGACACTTGCTCTTGTTTACTCCAGTTATCGACCACGTTTATATAAAGCTATCTGCATTCGTTCTATTAGAGCGTTTGAAGATCTCCGCTGAGATCTAGTATATTTTGTAAAACCGTTTCTTGATGTAATTAATATTGTTCTTACAAGAAAACAACCCGTTTATTAAACGAGAAACTTTTAGATCATCCTGTGCACGCTACAACTAATAATAAACATACGTATTGCGTTGTACTGGCCAACTATAATAAATCACCTCCCTCAACGGCCTGTTATTAGAAAATATCTCGAAGCCCCGTTAATTAGAAAAGTTCTCTCAGACTTTATTCTCAACTCATTTACCATAGCTCGGCCGTAGCTTCTATCGTACCGTCCCGGATTAAAATTTTCCAGAACCCTTACCTGGTGAACGGTAGTAAACTAATTGACGTTTAATATTGGAGCACGAACAGCGAGCAAGAGCCATTAAAATTTCAAAGAACTCTTATCCTGCAGTTCGGTATCTACCTGTACAGATATGTACGGGTTACATCGTGCAATGTAATGCAAACGTTGAAAAGTTTACCTCGTTAAATACTTAGTATACAAGAGAAATTGACTCTTGTTGTATGGCAAAGTGATCGGAATCTAGTGGTGAGGATTTATTAATGAAGGTGATGCATAGAAGTTTGTTATCTTTGTCTTTTTTAATGCATTACGTAACGTGTTGAGAATATCAAACTTACTTATAAGCTTATAACTAACGCGTCTTAATACTACAAAATATTACGGTTTCAATTAATAAATCAAAACTAACTTCAAGTTTAAACACACAACCAATTACTTTGTCCCTTAGAGTTGATAAACTTTCCATAAAGTTTTGGGCAAACAGTATTTGCAAACGTAAAATCACTTCTTAGTGGCTTTCAGATGCAAGTACTTCTAAGATAATTTAAATGATTCATAAATGCGAGCTTTTTTGATAATGGAAAGTATAGTGAGTGTGCAAGCCGGTCGTGAGTTCCATCTTTATTAAATTCTTAGCCGTGAAAAACCTTACATTGTGCGTTTAAAAGTTGCGATATTCAGTTAGTTAACCCTTGCGGTCACAATTTACTTCTCTTAAAGTAAAAAATCTGCAATTGAGCACAATAAATGCTTAATTTGTATTTTGAGTTATATTTGCAAGTAATTAGTTACACCCGTTCAGGATTCCTAGCACGTCGCCAATCGATGACACTGTGACTCTAACGAAGTCGGAAGTGAATAGAAATAATAACACAGGTCCGCGATGGTAAAATTGTTTCAAAAATCTTGAGTGAATCTTATGGTACCTTTTGCGCTTTTACAGAAAAATTAGTGAAAAGAATCTATCACCCTTTGTTTATCCACAAATCACACATTAAATTTTTACTTTTAAGGTTTTTATATAATACATAAGAACTATATTCTTTGTGAAATAAATCTATAAAATTTCAATTATAATATTTTTAACTAAATAAGTTATTTTACGAAAGTAACCAGCGTAAATTTAGGTTGGCAACATGAGACAGCCTTTGTTTTGTTAAAAAACTGTACAGTAAAACTGGTAGAATCCGGTTCATACTAGATTTGCTGCCAGTATCCTGTCTTGGTCAGTACCCCTTCCTCTTTTCCAGCCTCCCTCCCCCTTCCACTCTCTGTCTGCTCACCAATCTCCACTGCAAGGTCAAGCTATTGTCTGTAGTCAGTGTGGATGTAAACTTCAAGTTGAAAATGGAAGAGCAGCAAAGGAAGCATGGAAGTCTTTAAACAAGTGGTAATCGGCTTCCTAGGAAATAAAAAAGACCCAATCTATAAGAATATTGTTGCCAATCTGTTAAATAACTATAAACTGTGCAATATGACTGTTAAAGTTCATTTCCTTCATTTTCATCTGGACTATTTTCTGGAAAATCTTGGAGCAGTAAGTGAGGAATAAGGAGAACGGTTCCACTAAGATTTTTCCCCTACAAATTTTGTAGACAAACTTTACGTAATAGAAAAGAACCAATATTATTTCTGAAATCAGCACCAAAAACTATAAAAATCCGCTATTAAAACTAAAACAATTTTAAAAGGTATTTTGTTTGCAGCCCTATGTAATTGTTTTACTTTGTAAATAGTTTATTTTCAGTTTTTATATAATTAGTAGTTATTGTTTATGAAATTTAAGAAAACAGTTTTTAGTGATTGTTAAACAAAGATGCACTTTGCATTTATTGCAGAAGATTCTTGATATTCCCTGACAATCTTCGTGTTTGCAGCGAGAGGCAAAGTCTTTATCATCGTGACCTATCTGATCATACCTGATCTTAACAAACGGACGCACTTGTTTCTCGATTGTTTTGGAGTTGAAAGCTGTGCTTCCTTGGAGGGTTTACCTCTTTTGGAAAAAAATTTTTTTTTATCAATATTAGGGTTTCTGCAATATAAGCTCTAAAATACAATAAATCCAAAATATCTTTTTTAAGAATATACAATTGCAGAAGCCTTTTCACGATATTCGAATCATACAGTCACACACGCAAGACCCACGGCATGTGTAAACATCCGCATAGTCCACTTTTTTGATCGTATGAATGTTCTATAAATTTGGATCGTAAAATCTAATTTATCCACGCCACCCATGTAATCATTATAAGCTCGTACTACTTCAGGTCAAGGAAGGAACACATATCTTTACTTTATACCACCTTTTGCAACGATTTGCTTCTCCAATTGCTAAATATGTTGAGGCCATGTAAAGTGACTTATTGTCATACCATTTTGTCATTATTACTTCGCCATCGTTACTAGTAACTTCCTCCATTGTTCCTCTTCCTTTCTTCTGCATTATTTTATCTTCCTCAAAAGGAAGGCGCCTAAAACAATCAATCCTTGCTGTATACGTAGAATATATTCCATTATTTCTCAAGTACTGTAAAAGTTAATAGTTCGAAAAACAATTATCAAAGTATAACCGTACATTATGCACATTTCGTATTTCCAGCAAGCGGTTCTCTAAGAAACTGTGCGGACGTTAAGGCAGTTTAACCCGCAATCAGAGCGTTATAAATAATAAATATATCTTTGTTTTGAAAGTGTTGCCCTTAAAGTCACTATAAATTTTCAGTAGTGTAATCGGGACAAAACAATTTAATAATAACGAATGAGTAACTTACTTTCAGATCGCGAACAGATGGTCGAATAATGAATCACTGTATAAACCGGGGATACGTTACTTATCTCCGGTATTTATGAGTTTACCCCGTGTTCTACACAAGCCCCATATACCTAGTATAAAGCGTAATGCACACGGTAAATGCCGTAACGCATTTAAGCACAAAGGAAGCATTACCATAGATCAAGGCAGTCCAGGCGCATCCCCTATCTAACGGGAAATCGTCGGCCGCCGAGCCACAGCCCAGCCCCAACTTGTGTTCCTCCTTTTTCAACAGTAATAGGAGCCAACCCAGCGCCAAACGTTCGCCGGGATTTATACTTGTGACGGCCAAATGAAGACAAAACTTGGATGATATTTCCTCCGGTATAAGTTGTATACAGTGTGCACCCGCGCGACCTGTAAGTTAATGCCCTCTTTAGCAGTAAGTTTCTAATAGGAAGCTGATATCCCTTAAATCTTGTCCCTTAGTTAATGTTATTATTAATACTGATTTAATCAACTAATGTTCAATTTATTAGTTAAAATTATTTTTAAATCGAACTTGGAGCAGTATGCACGCGCATCGGTGCTATCCTTGCCAAAGCTTAGCGTAAGAACTGAAACTGCCAGGTCCACAGTTCAACCAGGGAGCAAGATTCGGCGTAAGCCCGCTTGCCAATTGGGCCTTCATAATTCCATTTTCTAACTGCTCTGCCATATTTCGTACGCACACTGAGAGAAATAGATAGTACTCTTTAACATAAATATAGTATACTTTAATATATTTTATAGCTCCTATAGGGACAATCATATTTTATATTACCGGTGACAATATCTGTATAGTAAATATCTGTGAATACTTTTTATTAACTCGTATGGTAAAGTGTACTATATTTGTATTATTAATTTGAGCATACATGTTAGTAAATGTGAAAAAAAATGTGTAGTAGCGCTGACTATATTTGATAATAACTGTTAACAATGAAAACTATAATAAATATAGTTTAATAATTTTTAATTATAATTAATTAATATAATTTGATTAGCCGGTGACAGCCGGGCGAATTGCCGTCGTATCGGGCAGGATTGCGGGAATCAGACCGGCCCGTGTACTGTAGAGTACTACCGGTATTGAAGCGCCTCGTAATTCTCGTCTGTGGGCGATTGTCCACAGTACTTTTTACACGACGTTAACCATGTATAAGCAGCATATAGATATTACGCAGCCACATTTACCGATCACAATTTACATTGAGTACGAATTTCAAAGATTATGAAACAAGCGTAGCGCCATCTTTACGACAAAAGCTGTAGTATCACATATTTATGTAGCTAAACCAATTATGAGTATTATGATATTCCTACTATATAGATATAAAACTATACAGCATTCATTTCATTCCATCTCATTATTAATGCCGTTTTCAATAATCAAAGTAAGGTGACTGTTGCAAGCACCTAACCTAACCTAAATAAACACAACACAGTAAATTTGCTACACCTGTTATTATAACTGTCTTCACTACATTATGTGCAATTTATTGTATTCACTTGTTGTAAAATATTGTAAAACATTTCACTATATTTTGTAGAAGATTGTCACACAATATTTTTAAACAATTTTATTGCTTTTTTTGTAACCGTGATATAGGAAAATGCAACGCCGTTGTTCTAAAATTTTGCACAATAGTAGGAATTCTTACTACAATTTCCGTCAAACGGTGAAGTGTAAATATTACAACATGGATTTTTCTCTGTGCAGACACAAACATGCACCGACACGAATACGTACACCTGTATCACACGTACATAACACGTGTGAGTGGCAATACAGCTTATTGGTCGATTTCTTCGGTAAAGATCGACAATGAATAGAGCAAGGGGTGGGAAGAGCGTTACGAACATTTATGTTAGAAATTGAATATGCATCGAAACCTGGTAACATCCAGATTTTACCTCTTACTATAAGCATGGTAACATCTGGTTATTTTACTCTTAATACCCCACATATTGTCATTTTGACAATAATTATGTTACTAATTAACATAAAGAGATTTACTATCTAATTTCTACAATCCATTTTTCTCAGTGCACGTACCTATACGCTTACTTTTTGTCGCTCGTTTACGTCCGTGTTTATGATTATGTATGTGCTTAACAACATGTAGCGCAGTGTCTGACATAGTCTTATACGTTGACGCAACACCCAATTGCATATGTAACAACTACAGTAACAGCAAATACCATATATATACCGCTCGCGCGTAATCGCCTTTGTTCTTTCGTTCACCCGAAGCGCTTCATTTATTTATTTCCCGTTTTTCGTAGAAGGTTCTGCCTTTCCTAACTTTCCGTTTTTAACGTTTCGCAGATAAATCGCGCGCGCGCGCGCTCCGGAGTGGGGGATCAATTTGTTTACGAATAGATAAATACGATTTATGGTCGGTAAGAGGGAGGGAATGTAGCAGTAAATTTAACAGGGTAGCGGAGAGGGAAAGAAAAAATCGAAACGCTAGCAACCAAAGAGGACGATTCCGGAAAGTGAATTATTAGTTTTTTTGTTATTTCTGTTTCCATTGCGTGCTAAGTTACGTAAATAAGCCGTGGCGGGGATGATTTATCATCTCCATTTTCACGGTCGACTTCTGAATTACTATCGAACGGAAAAAGTTAAATAGTCGCATTATACGTTTCGCGAAAGGGCAATTCGTAATAATTTGAAAGTTTTAAATGAGGCCGTGTACTTTATACTGATTGCAAATTCGTCTCTCGAATTAAAAAAGTGTATAGTTTCTGCCGAGTATCTGAAGAGATCAAGAGATGTATTTTGAGCAAAATAAATAGAGCACCTAATGCATATTCAAAAGATATATAGTATATGTGTAATATATTTTTTGAATTATATATTTTTTTAATTTTTGCAATTTTTTTTAATATTGTGTTTATTATTACTTATCTATTAATTATTGCAACAATTCTTTAATGTCATACAAATAAACGTAAGTATTTTTGATAACTTTCGTTTAATATATTCTTAACACTTAACACACGCAAAACGAAAATTTAGCAAATATTCTGAAAATATCCGTACATATTGCTGTGGTCTGGCACCCCGGGTTTTTGTAAATTCAGTTTTTTTTTGTTCATTCCGTTAAGCGTTTGTCAATGTTGCGAGAAATTTCAAATTGTTTTATTTTCAAATAAGATTTAGTTAATGTTTTGGATTGTTTAATTTGTTTATTTTATTTTTGTTTATATTAATTTCAGTCAGGTGTACATTTTGCGTTCACTTGTATTGTATATATATTGTTTTGTTTTGCGAGTTCTGTGCGTTGCATCGCACGCATCTGAGATTTTTATACTTATACGATTGTTTAACCTTGTGAGTTCACTTCCTTGATCGATACGAAAGTAAGTAGATATATAAAATTGTATTTCATTGCTGACATTTTGTGATTTTTGATTTCAAGTTTTGAATACACGTTTCTGATTTTATTTCGTTCATCACGGAACTCATTTAATAATAATTGATATTGTATTTTTGTGTACACAATTTAGATATAAGATCTGTTATTATTTTTACGTGCAGGAAGATATTTTAAGTTAAAGAGTTAATTTTTTTGTTCGTTGTTAATTTTTCTGATTTGTAATTATTTATTAATCACCTCGGGTTGGGTGAATAAAAGCATTGTGCTTGCTTTTATTTTTCATTTATATAAATTACTTGAATTTTCCAGGTTTAAATTTAGTTGTTTTAATATTGAGACCACGTGGATTGAATTGAAAAAAAAATTATTATCTTCCTGAACTTTCTGTTTTCTGTTGCTTTGTAAAAGGATTTTGAATTGTCCTTTTGTAATTTGAAGTCAAATGCAGTTTTGATTTAGACCAGGCCCTTTTTGTCCAGAGTTTTTTTTCTGCAAAGTTTGTAATTAATTTTTTTTCTTTCTTTTTTAAATACCTACTATGCAAAATACTGTTCTTTTATTTTTAATTAAACCTTTTAAAAAAAAAACTTTTGGGTATAGAAGAGAGTCAGATTTCTTTCACCCACATTTTACTTCTAGAACCTAGAGATGAACGGCTAGACCTCCGAGCCGCTGCTCTTAGCACAGTCACCGTATATTTAATTAAGATAATCGCCTTAATTAGAATATTGATCTGATTCGGACGTGTCTTGGGGATGCTACGACAAAAGCAAAATTATTCCATTTGCTTCACCCCTCACCGCGCAACCCCTTTTAATCCTGAGCAGGGGACCAGCAGAGGACGCCAGACAAAGACCTAGCAAGAGTTCGAGCGTTTCTGAAGTAATGCCGCCTTTTTTGTCACATTTCAAGCCATCCATCATCCTTTCCTGATATCCGGAAGCGAATGACGTCTTAAAAATCGTTTCGCACTTCTCAAAGGCGGATAATTGCGAATTAAAACCGGCGGGAGCGTTTCGAATCAACGTTTGTTAATAAGCGAATATCCGAATGTGAAGGTGAGAGAGGGTGACTGTCCTAATTATGTCAATGCCCCTCGCAATTACCTCCTGCTGGCAAAGGTGTTCGACTTTCGTTAAAAGCTTCCTCCTTCGAAGTTTTATCATGACGGAAAGCGGGGATTTTCGAGTTGTTTGGATTGAGGAAGTAAACAAGTGACAGCCGTGAGGTATTTGCATTACAGCCTTATTAACTTTGGACGAGATATCGATTAGTTGGATATTGGAATTTTACGTCGAGTGTTGTATCCTACTGACTGCGCTAATTTTGTTTTTCTCAAGATGAAACCCAATATCAGTGTAATACCGTACTTTTTCTTCCTTTTTATGGAGTTATTTTTTATATTTGCTTTATACAGAAAAAGAGAATCTTTTAGTATGAAATACTTCCACACATTTTGCCGTAACTACATATACAGCCATAATCCCTGCAAAGTCAACGGTTATACCGCACATGTGCGCCTCCCTTTCATTCTTCTTACTGCAGTAGGTATTCCCCTACATTCAGTCATTCGTCAAAGCCACTCATAGCTCACAACGAATACTGGCGCGAACACAGCGGTTGCTTTGCTATTCAATCTACACGCAGAAATGCGTTAATTTTTAATGACCGCGAAACGTATTGCATTTTTATTATGAAAATGAATAAATTGCAATATGTATTGCTTTGGACACACGTACTTATAAACTCAAAAGGTGTAATGAAAGCGTAAACAGTAATTTATAGTATCTCTTCTGTACTTAAAAATAGTCTTCAATTCAAACAAAAGGTTCAAATATGCCCCCATCCTTGGCTAAACAATATCCTAACGTGTTGTAGAAATTCATTCTGTCAATACTGATCACTGATGAGTCTACAGCTTTTTGTGGATGATATGATAACTGGGTGATTGCGAACCAAAACTCGCTTGATAAAATTTTGCCTTTTGTTTCTGTTTGAGCCAGCCGGATTAATTATATTATCTAATTCCGCGACCACTAAGGCCTATTGTATGATGATTACGATATTTCTTGTTTTTCTGCTACGTGTTCTGAACTTACAGCCGAGAATTCCATTTACAAATTTAATACTCTTTTTATTCTCGCTGCAATATGTGCTACCTACAATTTCCGTAAAAAAATACAATTTTCTGTTGTTTAAATCTCCATTTCTCGTGTTTAATTTGAGAAAATTAGAATTGGCGCAGCCAGTAGGATACAGCAAGCGGCAAATACGATATCTCGACGATTATTTCGGCAGAAATACCACCACCTGAGGCACCAAGATGCCCCGATTTCATTATAAACGATTTCACTTAACAGTGACGGTGATATTTTTCCCCGGGACCGCAATAAATCCTCTCCGCAGCCTACCGCTCGCCTAACAAACGACTGGGTCGGTACTCACCGAGGCTATTAGTTTAACTCGAGCGGTTTAATTTCGTTTGTCGGAGCGCCGAGTTTCAGGCGCCCCTGAAACGTCGCATCTTCGTGTTTATGAAGTCCAGCGGAGCCAGACATAGTCCCAGGCGTCCGTATAAATATTTACCTCGACCCATAGTCCGAGCATACCTTTATTAGTTTTCACAGAATGTCCGTTTAAATGTCGCTTCTGCTGTACGAAATAAATCGTTGTAAAATCATCGTAACAGTTATAAAACCGAAATCATAATTTCTTTTTAGATTAATAGTACCAAACTGCCAATCACTGATATCCGAAAAACAAGAAATCCAAATGTCACAAATTTGCACTTACTACGCCACCATTTTTTCTTTAAAGAGGAAAAATTTTGAGTTCGATTCAATCTTTATTCTTCATGCCGATGGTTCGTTTTTCTAGAAATGAATTAAAACACGTTGTTTTGAAATTTTATTTACCTTAAAACATTATATGTCAAATAAATTCAAAATTCCACGATATAAAATTCACCGTAGAAGAAGTGAACATACAACTTCCGTTCCCGAATACAAATTAGAAAAACCTAGACATCTATAAAAAAGAAACCAATACTAATAGATTTATAGTGATTGATTCTTAATTAATAGATTGATAGCTTTCCAAGTTAATGGGATTAGATTTGGCAGAGGATTGCAGTAATTTAAAATGGTTGTCATCTACATTGGTTGCTCTTCTACGGATTTACTCCGACATTTAAAGAAAGTTCAATATAACCATAATGTGCAAAGTTCCACTACTTTAACTTCATTTGAAAACCGCGGTAATAAGCTTATTAAATTACCTTTCCACGACGTTTCCAAAGACGTAGGCGGTATTTTTAAAGAGTATAACCTTAATTGTTAGGTACTGCAAAGGATAAATCGACCGGGAATGAAAGGTCCGGCATTAAAGCTGCAATGTCACATTGAAGTTTATGTTGGATAAGACAAACCGGGCAGTCGGAACTAGATTTAAGGAACAACTTGCACATTATCGATACGGAATGGTTGATTCGTCCAGTGTGGCGCAGCATATTAATTATACGAGCCATCAAACTAATATTTAGAACCTTGAACTATTGAAAAATGTAACATCTTCGGAAGAATTAGATGCTCACGAAACCATGTATATGAGGAGAGACTCTAAAATTTATTGAATCGGGAGTATGCCCCTTTGTACCATTCGGTGTTCATGGATTTCTTTCGTAGTTACATTTTTACTGAGTCCTGGGTATTCTAGCAGGTCAAAATTGAAATACCCCGCACAGGGAGAAAAATGTAGGAAATTTTACTACAATTGTCAGCATTTATACTACACATTATAGTTTATAGCAATGTTTACCATCAAATTGTAGCACTAAGTTTGTAGTATTAATTCTTACAATTTGCATGAAAAACAAGAATGAACAGTTAGTTTCCTTTCAACAACGTTGTAAGATAAAGTAGTATTTATTGTAGTAAAATTGTATACAATTTTGTGTGACTTTTCTATGTACTGGTGAGCATAAATTAACATCTGTTGTAGTAATATTTATTACTCATACTCATTATTTTAAGTTATTATAATTTTACAATAAATTTTACTTACCTTTATTGAAACATCCACCAAAGATATATAACTTAATACTACATTGTTGTGTGGATAAGTTTCAACTTGTGTATTAATATATGTAGTATATACTTATGCACTAATTCTTATTGTGAAGTATGTAAAATGTCTACCCTGCAGTTTTAAAATGTTTCATTCGCCTGTAGCACTTCTAATATTTTTATCATTAATTCTATAATTTATTTAAAGTTTCATTTTATTAATTTAAAAGGATCAAAGTATGTAGTAAAGATACACTATGTTAACAAACTAGAAACATATATTCTTAAACTAAGCAAATTTACAAATAACAGACTTTAACATAACACAAATATTTAAAACAAAACAGCAGTCTTCTATAGTACTTCCTAATTTATTTATTATAATTTTACTACACTACTACGCTACCGCATCGCCGGCGCACCCTCTCCGAAACTGCAATCGACAATTGTATTCTACTTCCGGTAATTTTCACATTTTTGTCCATTGACAATTCACTATTAGTACTATTACATCACTAGGTAAGTGCCTGAAGACGGTTTATTAACTGAAACTACCACAGTAATATAGTAAGATTGTAATAAATAAGTTGGGGAGTATGTACATATATTAAAACATCAAGAGAGCACTATTCTTCACAACCGCACCTAACACAGGTAAAACCAAAAGGGAGGACAATTGCAGTGATCTACACTATCTCCGTTATATCACCCCATGTTTTCACCCATTTCATGGCGAACAATGATAGAAAATCTTGTAGGTATGTGAATATATAGCCAAATTAAAAACAACTACAATATCTCCAAATATAAACATGAAGAAAGCCTGATTTAAATTATTAATTTCAACGTACACTGTAGAAAATGTCGAACTTATTAAAATAAAGAATGCATCAATATTTATTCACCAAACATTCTAATATGTTTATGTATATTAAGCGCAGAGAAGACTTTATTACGAATTATAATTGCCTGATATAAATATGTATATTTTTAAGTACAAAATATGATGGGTTTTAAACATATAGTCTTTTTTATTATATAATCTTGTGGCTTTATTTGCATATTGTTGTGCAATGGTAGATATCGCAGTAAGGTACTAGTAAAAATATATACTGACATTGTGAAATAATTACAGAATGTGTGCTAAGTTTTCCTACAATAGAGTATCAATTTTTGCTACTTCCAAATAGATACAAATTTTAACAAAATTGTGTTACTATTTCAAACAAAATTGATCCTACAAACAGCTGTGCACTTTTCCTACAACGGCTAGTATTAAATGGTAAACGTGTACGTTGAAGCCCACTTTTTGTATTACTTATTTCTACAAAATCGTTAGTACTGCCCCATGTAAGTTTTGACTACAAGAATTTCTCTCAGTGTGTATACAGAAGATAACAGTAAGGCAAATTATGGTAAACTTAAACTGACAGGATGTAATGCATATTCTGTTAGCGAGCATTAACTCGTTTGATAGGAATTGAAATTAATTCGGATAAAGTTTTTAATAAAAGATAAACTGCTTTTTTCGAAACTGTTCAAGAAGTATAGGGATATTCCCGAACTTCGGCAGTATACATTAACCTCTAATTCGAGACATTTCCCCGTACATAGGTTACCATAGAGGCGGCCCTTGAAGTCCTATTAATAACAGAGATCGGTTTAGATCCGAATTTATAGAGGCTCGGTTTGATTATGTGTAGGTGTTCCCGCTAGAATTGATTACAACTTGGTTTTACGCCGAACGGGAATCTGCCGAGTAGGCTTTGGTTACATCTAAGAGGTCTTAAGACGAAATAAAGTGGTGATAATATATTGCGTTATCGAGAATGGTCGTGATATGTCGATGCCAATCTCTAAAATAATATTTGGAAGCTATATACTGTGTTTCTTTCATCAGATTATTTTCCCTCGTGCCATTAACAAACGATCTCCTCAGACAATAGGCGTTTGCAAAGAGATAAAAGCATCCGCACGAAAGCCCGAATCAATTAGGGATAGAATCGGTGACGTCGAATAGTCCTCAGTCCGTGGCGGAGGCGAACCAAGGAGCCTTTCTTTTTCTAATGTAATTGAGTAGGGGATTTATGGCGACTGCGATGCGAGAAGCAAACAAAGTTACGGTTTCCGAAACGTTGCGGTCGTGACTTATTGTTTGGAATCGTATCGGATGTCGTTGCTGGGACGTGTGTGCCCCGTTTCTGAGTTTGTGTCCCTTCTTCCTGAGCGGTGTCTCGTTATTGCCGCTGCGAGTCTCCGCGGACCAAAGTTTTCGCGAAATTGCTACAGAATCTGTGCGAGGAAATTGTTTTCGTTTTGCGAATCGCGGAAAATCGCAATTAAATAAACATATATGCGAGGGAATAAACAAAAGAACTGTGAATTTCTAAAAATACCAATCTGTTACGCTTGCATGCCCAAGAATAACGGTTTGTCTTTCTGTAACATTGTGTTGCGTTGAATGCTGCTTCATCTACATGTATAGTGTATAACTAGGCCAGAATATTGCAAAGCTAAACCAAATAAATGAAGCAAAGGCCGCCTTCACGATGCGACGTGCCTTCATTCTTTCATACACGCTTAATATGTTCTCGTTCTCACTACCTACCTACTTCTAAAAGACTTGTATAAAGCTTATTATTATTGTTACTTATTACTTTTACGTTGACCCCTGTATGTCTAAATCTCCGCCTGTGTCGGAAAGTCGTAGTCCTATATTGATTTGAACGATGTTGCGCTTTTGACGTTGTTACAATAATGTTTCAACCCCAGAGTGGTAGCTGTTTACGTTAGGGCGAGGCACTCAGGGTTGCTATCGGAGTGCGCAACAATTTGAATAATGAAAGCGTGTTTTAAATCAAGAATTACCATAAAACAGGTGTAAAAGTCATCAAGTATGTACAACCTCAAAAACAGTTGAGTGACAAAACATAAGTATGTATGTACAGTTGCAAATATATTTAGTAATATATACAATCGTAAAAATATCTGCGGGGCATCGGAAGGCTTTTACATTTAGACGCGGAATTTTAACGGTTTTAAAATATGATGATAAGTGAAATAAAAATCTATATATAGGGGTCGAATCAAACATACACGGATGGTTTTCACATGCTATGTCGGGTCAGAAAGTTGTGCCGACGCTATACTTTGCGGAACGAGAATGCCTATGAATAAATCTCTGCGTGCATCAGAAAGCTGTGCCGACGCGACTGCCAGATAGGAGAAAACTGGTAAAATGTCTATGTTACACCAGAAGCTGTGCCGGCGCTAAGGGATAGGCCGGGAACAACTGAAAGTGCTTGTATTACGTCAGAAATGCTGTGCCGACGCCAACGGACAAACCGGGAATGGGAGGAACTGAAGAGCTCAATCCCTATATTAAGCGCCAAAGAACGGCGCGTTACAGTTTTACATCAAATTGCTTAATACGTAAGCAATGTGAAGTATTTAATTCATGCACTGTGCTTCATTCATGTAGATACATGATTACTCACCACGAATATTCATCATTCGGAAGGCGTACTATGATAGGAACGATTTGTCATCATCGAAGGCTTTGTAGTATGTATGTACATTTCTTTCTTTATCCGAGTGAATTAACACTCGTAATGAGGGCTCTATATGAATAAAACGCATGTTAATCTTTCGCATTACTTTCACGAGATTAACTCGCAGCATTCATGCTATCGTATTTAACAACTTGGTGTAAGATTATCGGGAATGTTCTTTTGCTTGTTAAAAAAGAGGGACGTGCTGGTGTTTATCTAAGTTATGTATTTATTTATTATATAAGGATGGCAATAGAATACGATACATTACCGCAATTAAGCCGGCAATTGCCATATCCATATCTACTCCTAGCTAGTGTGTTTCTTCCGTACGTGAGACGCAAAATAGAAGAGTACGACTGCAGGGCGAAGGCTTCACCTCCGGAAACAGTCCTGACGACCCATTATAGATGACAAACGCGTTTTTAAATCGCCCCTCCTCGGGCGAAAATTCAATTTTACAAGATATACAGCGACGATCTCTCTTACTTTATTGGACGGGGCGCCCGTTTTATGTACTAACATGCTCCTGACAGTCGTACAAACTGCGTCGCTCACCTCGCGAACGCGTCTCCGAACCGTGGCGGCGCGAGGGAGCGGCGGAGTTGCCGCGTTTACACTTTATTCTTTTTTTACTTCTCGTTCGCGGGAAATAAGTAATTGGAGGGGATTTGGCGGTATTAGCGATACGTGACTGAAATGTCGCGCTGTACACTCGATGTTTTGTTTCGTCTGTCAAGAGAATGTTCTGCATCGACGAAATATAGCGAATAAAAATACGTATTCTAACTTCGTTTTACAAAGTCAATATCTAAAAATTCATTCATTTTCGAACCTCATTATAAATGTAAATGAAAAAAGTGCAACGTCATCTCCCCGTGAAGGTAAGATGCCTGGTGACCTCCTCTCTGTTGTTTATACTGCCACGAAACTTGTAAATAAATCTTTCAAATTCTCAATCAAATTTTATTAAGTAAACAACTGTTTAATTTTACTGAACACCACCCAGAGTCACTGTAACGGTCTCAGCAACTTCAGAGAGAGAGTTAAACCAGATCTCAAATGATAGAGGGCAATGATTGGTAATTCTGCCCCACTCTAATAGTTTCACGTCTACCCTTATCGAAAAGAACTATTATTAAGTAACCCTCGGGACGTGGAAGGGGTACATATCGCTCTGGCCAATATTCTTTATAACACCCAATATCGCATCTAATATTTAAGTATCTTTAATGTAGTTGTATAGTTCAGTAGTTGGGTTTTGGAACCTTTGGTGTAACAATAACTATCACACTGACAAAAGTCAATGCTAGGTTTTTCCACTATCACCAAACAACAAAAAGTTGTTGTTGTTTGGTGATAGTGGAAAAACCTAGCATTAACTTTTGTCAGTGTGATAGTTAGTTGTATAGTTATTAATTAGTGCTGTTTCTTCTATATGTTAATTTAAATAAAAGACTAAATTACAAGTGAAATTAACTTATTCTAGTTAGTTTTCAGAGAACACAGTAATAAATCTTTTATAGATGCTCTCAGGTAAGTAGAATCATTTACTAAATAAAAAACATTATTATAAAGATTTCTATTATCTCAATTCGGACTAATTTGTCGATTTAGAAACATAAGTAACAATCCAATTTCTCGCCGAATTCCCATCAACATTTCTTCCGAACAATCAAAACGCCAACTCAATAGACACATAAAACTGACAAATAGCACGTAAAAAAGAACCTCACAGAATCATGACCAACCTAACATATTCAAATATTCAAAATCACTGGGTTTTACAATTAAATACATCAACAAAAATCTAGCCTTGAAATATCTTGTACATAATGCAAAGAGTATTAGTTCAAAAGATGATAAAATCGGTTACTGTTGGTATGGACAACTCCTCTAATATTAATTCCATGTAGTACAATAAATCATTTCAGCTCCCATGAAGTTGAATGTTGATCTTCATTACCCCAGGATTAGATTAAGGCCACTCCAAATCAACAAATAACTTGATACACATCGTCTTTGCACAAAACGCGTAGTACACTGAGCCAAAGTAAGTAATTTATAGCACTTTTAGAATTTCATACTGATAAATAAAACAATTTCTAGATAAAGATTTTCAACAGCTACTATACACTCAGGAAAATCGAGAAAAAAGTCCGTTCTCCCATTTGTTTCCAACAAACTCCCATTTCCAAGACGAAACTACCCCGGTAACCCTCAAATAGATATCGTTTCCTACGATACGACTAAATTAAAATTCCCAACATCGAACATTCATCGGAAGACACAAACATACCATCAAAACCATAGTAACAAGGCATTAATTATCTATACGATCAAGTAAGTTATTAATCGGAACTTTACATTAATTTATTAATTAATATTAAGTAGATAAAAAATAAAGATACACTTATATAACACAATTTTGATTGCATGGATTCTGTGGGTTTCCTGGAACATAATACACATAAATTAAAATAGCAATCCATTTATTTTTACGAATAAGGTTGAAAAGTTACATATAATTGACATATTTGACAGTTTGGCTCTTTATAGTTACCTTATCAATCCTAAGATCAAACCTCATCAATTAAAGTACACTTTCAAACACTTTTGTTAAATAACATTATATATTACAAGGGTGAAATGACAAAAAGAAACACCTTTATGCATCATTTCGGTTTGTTTTTAGATCATCTAAGAGCTTTAATTGCCCAGGAAATAATAGAACACCATCAGATTTATGTGCCGTATATCAAACGAGATCCGTTCTCAATGATTTGTCGGCTTTGTGTGTCGAAAGGAGGTTCTAAATCATCCCTTGACTCGATTCGTAAATCGAAACATGATATATGCGCGACCTCCTATCGAAAATCAAACGAGCTTCCTCAAGATAATCCAACACTCAGCGTTTGATTCTAGATTAAGCTGGAATCCCAACATTCAATATTGTTCGTAAAAGTGGGAGTATGATATAAAGAATCTTGCTCGCGTTTAAGTAATTTTAAAGAGAATCTTCTTACTGAATCGTCAAAATTAAATACTTTAATGACATTGTGGTAGTTAAATCGATATATAGTGGAAACAAATTATCAGGGAATGTTTTTACTTCAAATTTACGCCAGTAATGTTATTATCAGCGTATTACTATTATCGGGTTTCAGGAGCAAAAGTTGCACCACCATATATAATTAAGATATGAATACTCGTAAGTTACTTTCCGATAGTAGATAGGGGATAAAAGCCTTCTCAACAAAGATTGTTAAGTTTTACTTTGCCTCTTTGAGCTCTAATCCTGTTAGCCTAAATCGGTGCACAGTAGACGAATTCACATTATGTCTGGCAGCTAAGCGGCACTAAAAGGTTGATCAAGTCGTCTTAGATAGTGAAGAATTGCCTAGACGAACTGGTTGAACTGTGGAACAGTGTAAACCTGATCTGGATACCAGAGCATCAAAAACTTGAGGGCCATGAAGGAAATCCATGCGGACAGCGAACTAGGGTTTGTTGTTTGCATCCAAAACATTTTATGTGCCAAAAAGTACTTTAAAAAGAAACACTCAAGACAGAAATAAACTTTCAGTTGGCGACAAAACAAGTCACGATTTCTGGAAGCTGATTTTCAAATTAGTTGAAAAGCTTAAATGCAACCACACCTTCAACAAGGAAAAGCGTTTGGCAGATTGGGACTGGCTTGATTTTTTCTTTAAAAAGGACATCCATCGCCTAATTTAAGCCAACCCGAGGCTACATCACTCGCACGAACTCAGGCTTTTAATAAAGTAACAATAAGCAAATATTTATCTCTTCATAGTACAATTGGGCAATATAAGTTTGAGCCACATGAACTATATAATATGAACGAGTTAAAATTTTAGCCAAGAACATGGGGGTATTCCTAACAAGTGTCTCTGCACTTTCCAACGGCATTAATGGTAAAATGTTGCCTTCTATCTAGATGGCCGTTGGACAGTGCATCCGCAGGTTGTGTTGGATTTCTTCAAGAAACCGATTATATCTTTTCTAGGTTTTTCTTCTATGGCTTAAACATTTCATCAAGTACACAAAACTTTCACCTGACAAAAAGATTCTGTTACTCCTCGATGGAGTTCTGTTTTCCGCCACACTGCACTGATCGGGCCCAACCCTTAGATGTCAGCTTCTATGCACCGTTGACCAACTACCACAATTAAGTTTTACCCAAATGATTCCGTGCTCATTCTGGTCGAGTAGTAACTCACTATTAGGTTGGTCTTTTATTTAATGAAGTCTACACTCAAGCTGCTACAGTAGCCAACGGTGTGCATAGCTTTGAAAGAACTGGCATGTGTTCATTGAGTGAAAACATCTCTCCTGACTGGCACTTTCTTCCTTCCGAAACAATTAATATGCCAGAGAACAATTCAATCTCCACCTTAGTTGAATCATTCCAGTCTTCGGGGCATGGAGCAACAACAAAACAACCAGTAGCAACTACTTTCAAGAATATAGAGGCAGAAGACCAACAACCTTTGGAAGCAGGTTTAAGATCTATCTAATAGAGATTCACAAACCCACATGAACGGTTCAGTGGCCCTTATATTGGAACTTCAAAAAATATTTATTTTTCATATTCCGTACGTTACAATACATATAATTTATTTTTGAGAGTAAACATAAAGAACTGCCTTTCTTCAATAATTGCGAGTGAACTTTCTTTGGGGTTTATCTTTTGCTTCCTGACGTTGTATTATTTACGCGTCAAATAACATTTTACTTTCTCCTTTTGACGAAGGAGAGCGCTCGCTGTGTCTAATGAAACAAAGGGAATATTGCAACCGTGAATAAATTAAGCGTTTTTGGTGGGCTAAGGATTGGATATGTACTACGTCAATTAGGTAACGCGCAAACGGCAAAAAGTCAAAGACAGACGCTAACTAACGAACAATTAGCACTTTTGATGAGTTGGCAAACCTGGCGGAAGGCTTGCTGCGCTACTTGCGTCTCAGCGAGCATATGGAAGTTATTCTCAAGTGAGATAGAGGGAAATTTATTTAATGTTTCCTCGCCCAATTAGCGTGAAGTTCGGTTAAATGCACGGGAGCACACAAGTGGCCTCGCAAGAGAACAGAAATTTGCATTTCGTTCGAGACAAAAGATATGATGAATAATATATTTCTAGGGCGCGTCTTTCGTTGCCGCATACGCGTATCTGCTCGGATGGGAAAAGCAATAAAAGACGGTAACGAGAGCTTGCAATTGAATTCAGATGAGATGCGAAAAGATAAATCGATGCAAACTTTATTGCGACGATTGGAATCTTAGATTTCGCTTCGTGCGGAGTGCATTATTTGTGGATTTTGCTGCAGTCTTGGGACTCACAGCAAATGATATACCTGCCGTTGTTAAACGGTAAGAAAAGAAGTCAAAAATTGTGTTTTAAAAAACATTTAATCCTTTTATTACTGTTATTGTGTGTATGTTTTCTTATAAAATTGACTTGTAATTTCGCTAGCTTCTTTAGTTATTGAATTCACACAAATTCTGCTGCTGAATTTAACATAATTTCTCTGGTCTATTCAATAATTAAGTCGCCAGAAAGTGAATTCTGAATTCAATATCTGTTTCACCTTATCACAGATGAGTAATACAGATAGCTCACCTTACGGGAGAATTGGCAGCGGCTTTCGCTAAAATTGGAGCCCTATATTCAATAGTTTGGATCCCTGCATGAGTTCATTCGGAGCGCTATACTTCAGTCGTCAGTCAACGCTCGCGCAGGCACGTACTGCTAGCATTGAAATAGGCACACTCGGTGCTGGCAATTAATGGGTATATATCCGCTGTCTCGGTGGAATTTTAAAAGTTTGACATTATTTAAATATCCGAAAAATTACTTATTGCGTGCTGAATTGATCAAAAATGCAGGTAAATACTGTGTTGAGATATCTTTAATACAACAGTAAAAATTCACGACAATATTGCTCTTGAAATCCACATATATATATATTGATATTGTAAATTATCATTGATCCTTAGTAGAAAAAGTTAAAACATCATCAAATTGGGTTATAAAATATGGTTACACGTCATTGTAAATTTCGCTTATATAATTTAAATACTTCTTAGGAATTTGAAACATGATACTTGATTAGATGATTAGATTTTCACAAAAAAACCTTAAGGTTTAGTTATTATAAACCTTATTAAAACAGATACTTATTTTGATTATATAAAAATTCAATAATATACAAGTATTCCATTAAAAAAAAAACACAACATTGATACTTTTAGGGCTTTTCGAACAGCCTGTGTAACATACAAATAATTTGAAACAGTAACCATATATCCCAAAGTGAAATTTTTGAACATCACGTGTTTTTGCCACAATATTCCGTGGCGTATAGCATGAACGACCTAGCATATATGATACATATTTTAAAAAGATTTGATATTACTTGGGGATAATGAAAAATGATAATCTGGCTTTAAATATTCTTATAAGATACATACGAATAAATACATTACGCCTAGTGTAAGTCAATATGAACAGTCTATAGAATATATTTATATTCTAAATGACTGCGTAAGCACTCCTCATTCAATGATGTATAAACTTCCAATTTTCTATTCTAGGTAAATAACAGCTGTAGGGCAAAAAACGCATATTTTTTAAATAAAAACAACTAGCAAATCAGTACTCCTTCCACACTCAGACGCCCGGTCTCCGATCTTACTCCCCGAGGCTATCTATGTTTCATAAAATCGAATTATTGCATCCTTTGATTTATGCAGCCCGCGTGATTTGGCCAATTCTGCTTCAGTAAGCTATCTGTTTACTTATCTCTGCTATTATGAAAGTCATGCCGTAAACGTTAACAGCTGCTACCTGTCCTTCACAATAAGTATTCACAGATGTATGTATAGATTCACGTCGGGATGACAACCTTAAAAACTGATTGCATTTCATTCGGGCGAATGAAAGCTAGGTTCATTCCGACACTATCAGATTTACTGTACATATATCCATACCAGCATTGTATGTAGAGGCATGTATGATACAATTTTAGGCATTCTTTCAGTTATCTTAGAATGTATATTTCTTTAGAAATAATGTAAATTTAAGATGGGAGAAGAGGTTTCTATAAAATTCCAATGTTGTTTACGTAAATTTGAGAAGCAATAAGAATGCCAATGGAAAGTATGAGGAAAAACATGTAGGTATGTGTGTTTACTACTACAATTACATAAAAGTCTCGAATAAATTTTTTGCACGTGATGAATCCAGAAGCACACAAGGGGGAACAACAAACTCCTTTCGCCTAAATACAAAATTAAAAATTTTGTTGATTAGAGTATCACAAATATCCAGAAACATTATTCTGGTAAATTACCCTAGACTTTACAGTGTTCAAATTTCCCCAAGTCGCGCTCAGTTGGTACTTCTGTTTGTGGTGATACCCTCAGTACCTACGAATAATCCATCCAATCAAGGTAACTCGCATGTGTGCTACCCGGGAAAGCGTTTTCGTCAGCTAGGCTCCTAGGTCGGCGAATATTTCGCGCGAATTTTCCTCGAAAAGGGACTAACCCCCCTCCGTGGGTATCCCTGCTGGTGTATGCAAATAATTTTAATCAACGCTTTTTGCGGGAGCGCCAGTTTCGCTCCGCTTCATGAATATATATGCCCCACTTATGAATATGAAACAAATTAGGTGTTTCTGGCCGTGCATTCAGAGCCGCCTAACAGACGAGGAAACTGGGACCGGCGCGGTTGATGTTTATTATTTTCTTAGGAAGAACGGGAGGAGGGGACGCTGGAGACGCGGAGAGAAAAAATTAAGTCAAAAGAAGAGATGCTTTTAAATAAGTTTATTGTGAATTAAATGAATGGTTAAAGACTACGGGCAATTTTACTTTTACATTTTAACCCTTTCAACGAGCATAATCTCTCAAATTATTTATTTTTCTTTAATATACAGGCTAAATTTTTCTTACCATTAACTTTGTAAAGTAACTAAACCACTGACAAAGCCAACTATAATCACTAAAGCTCGGTAGACCGTACGGGAACGTCTCCTTGTTAGCATAGCCGTCCGTTTATTCTTATATGCTGGGATTACGACTGCATAATTCAGTATCGCACTGATAGTGGAAGATACACGTTGCTGTGATATCCGAGATATATTTCTACGCATTTGCTGTATATATTGTTGTTTGTTTTTTCCTAGGTTTAAACATTTGTCACGTATGCAGGTACATGCACAAATCCGCCTTTAGTTTTTTCCATGGGTTTGATTTTTATTTATCATTTTTATTAATATTCGTAGTTATACATCTTTAGTTTTTTTATATACATTTAGGTAGTATGTGTTTTCTTCATAGAATTGCAATGCCACCGCACCAATGCTGGATTGTTTCTCGAATGGTGATCAGGATGACATTTTAAAAAACTCCATAAGCTATATTCATGTACCATATAAACATATTTTACTAATCATCTTAGTATCCATTTAGGTGATGACTATGAATATGACTTTTTTTTGCATTTTTGTAGGGGCAGTTTGCTGAGATAGAGAAAAACAGGCAGTTGTATTTAAAAAAATGTTTTGACATTTTTTCAATTCGAAAGTTTAACCGTAATTTTCGGACACGCTGTATAATGGTTTCTAAAAATTCATTCAGTTGCGACTGTTACCCCATGCGATCAACAGTTCTGCAACGTTTTAACTTTCCTAGTTAAATATTTTTAGAGTTACAGAAATTCAAATGCAATCATCCGTCTGTCAAAAAAAAAATGCAAGTATTTATTAATATATAGGCTGTTTCATTTAAAATAACAAACTTGACAGCCAGTTCCGGTATAAGTGGATGCGTCAGATTGTTGAAAATATTTTCGTTCAATAGCGCATGTCGCGTCGGTTTGAGTATAGGTACTGCGAAATTTTCAGAATTTTCCAATCCATACTCTTTCATATATCCTCGTGGGACACCCGGTATATCATCAATCATCCGTTACATAACCACCTTCAAACCTTTAAAACATTCCCCTTATGACACAGCGCAATAGCAACAACATTTAAACGCAATACCCTTCCGGCGACTTTTCCCAATAGTTTATTTTACACTTTAACGCCTATTTTTAGCTCTCTATTGTTAGACCTATTCACAAGGGAGGAACCAGGGATGACATTGACAATTACAGACCTATTACACTGGCGTCAAATATCTCCAAAGTTGTGGAAAAGGTTCTATGCAGTAGAATTACTAAATTTATGATCAAACACGATGTTTTGCATCCTAATCAAAACGGATTTATGAAGGGGCGATCTACTGTGAGAGCTGCGTTTCAATTGCTGGAGGAGCTTTTGGTTGGTGTGGCTGACGGGGAAGTTACCGCCTGTGCGTTTGTGGATTTATCGAAGGCTTTCGACAGTGTACACCACCAGGTTCTCTTAAGCAAGTTGGAGATGATGGGTGTTAGGGGCGTCGCTTTGGAGTTGCTTGAGTCCTATCTGACGGGTCGTAAGCAGGCGGTGGTGACTTCTGATGCGGCTGGCACTGAGAGGTCTTCTACATGGAAAACAATTCACTTTGGCGTACCCCAGGGCTCTATCCTGGGCCCCCTTATGTTTTTGCTGTACGTCAATGACTTACCGCAAGTCATTGACGGCTTGACGATTCTTTACGCCGATGACTCCTCATACGTACTTCGAAAAAATTCCTGCGAAAATATAAAAATAGCATTAGAGAAAAATCTTAATAACATGATAAAATGGTGTGAAAATAACAACTTAAAGTTAAACGCAAAAAAGACAAATATACTACCTCTCAAAATAGCACCAGAGGAACTAGTAATCCAGTGCAGTGGAGAGTCAATTCGCTGTGTGGACCATGCTCGTTTTCTTGGTGTAGTGATGGACAATGTTTTATCTTGGAGAGCCCATATTCAAGATCTCGCTGCAAAATTGGGTAGTTTCTGCTACAGCCTGCGAGTGATTTCCCGAAACGTGAATGTCGAAACTGCATTAAATGTATATCACGCATGTGTTAAATCCCGACTACAATACGGAATAATACTGTGGGGGAATGCAACAGGTTTCGACAGAATGTTTGTACTGCAAAAGGCTTGCATAAGAGCAATCTTCCAACTTAAGCCTAGGGACTCATGCAGACAGGTATTTAGAGACAATAACATACTTACCTTACCATCTATATATATACTAGAGACAGCAATATTTGTGAAACAGTACTATACTGATATTTTTAACAAATATAAAATAGATCATGAACGCAGCACTAGATGTAAAACTAATAGCCAATTACTACCGCCCCAAACAACACTTACCAATGTTCAAAAACAGGCTATATGGCAATGTATTAAAATTTATAACCATCTGCCACAGCCACTAAAGCAAATGCCATTAACACAATTTAAAACAATTTTAAAAAAATATCTTGTCAGCAAAACGTTTTACACGACCGCAGATTTTCTGGGCGCACCCTGTACAGTATAGTACTTCCTTTTATATGCGTATGTGTGTGTTTTTTTTTATTTTATACAATTTTTGTCTTTTTATTTATACAATTTCCTTATGTTTGTTGACGTAGTTTTATATTGGATATTGACGTGTTCTACGCTACTGTATTATGGAATAAACGAATTTATTTATTATTATTATTATTATTATTACTCAATCTCCGTGTTTACGCAAGTCGGCTGTTTTCGTCGGGACCGAAATGACGACACAATATTGTTACTATTCCGAAATTCCCGGGGAGATATGCAAATGACACTTTATTAACTTATGCAAATCCGTTTAGTCTGTGGATATTGGCAGGATCAGCGGGCGATCTCCGGCGACGACTGCCAGAACGACATATAGTTTTAAGGTCGTTCCGACTGACGCTCACGTGACGATGTGGATGTGACGAATATTTAAATTGTCGATGACGGTAAAGTTTAGTGATGAACATGGTGGAGGCGTGCTTCTTCGTTTATCGATTAGATGTCTCTTAATTTGCTGTTATTTTCAGAAAGAAAAGCGGCGAACACAAGAATTAGAACAATGTTTCATTGTTATACAGGGTGTCCCCTCGTTGGGTCGCATAACTTCATAGGGTTATTCCTTGTATCAAAATTAACAAAACACTTCCAGTCACCATAGGTCCAATTCTCAACCGTTTTCGAGATATGGGTGGTCAAAGGCGCTGAAAGTCACTAGTTACGGTAACTAATTTAGACGAATCATAGACGCATTTGGCTCGAATTTCTGCATGAAATGTCTTACTTCCACAATAATGAGCAGAAATTGTTTTGATGATTTTAATAAACAAGCAATGCTGTAAACATTTAAAGCTGCTTAAAATGGCGACCCTGGACTGTGAAGCACAACTCTGCTCTTTGACTCAGTCCTCCTATCCAGTTGACATTTTCCATATTTCCACGAACTTCCCGAAATGCTCGTTGCATTTTATCTACCAGTTCTTCTTTGGTAGCCGGCTTCTCTTGTCCATAAACGATGGTCTTAACATGGCCCCAGAGGAAAGAGTCGAGAGGCGTTAGGTCCGGCGAGCGCGGGGGCCATGCGCCAGCTCCATTCCGCCCTATCCAGCGGTTTAGAAACGCAGTGTTCAAAAAGTTAGTTACCAGTCTTCCATTGGGGGGAGATCCTGGTTCTCTAGGATCCACGAGCAAAGTTCTTCCCATTTTGCATAGTCGGCAGGTAAGAGATTTTGTACTTGTTGTACGTGGTATGGATGTAGCCCATTTTCACGTAAAGTCCTGTGAATCGACGCTCTTTTCTGTCCTGTGGTAGCAGTAATTCTTCTTATGCTGGTTCTCCGATTCTCAGAAACTTCATGAAGAACAGCTTCAGTGTGGTTTCTTCGCGCAGGCTCTCGCTCATTAGTCTTTTTCGGGAAGGATCCTGTTTGCCGGAGCGATATGAAACAGTTCGTGATGGTTGTCCGACAAGGATGTCTTCGGTTCGGGTACCGTTCTGCGTACTCTCTTGCCGCTGCTGAAGCGTTTCCTCCACAATAGCCATACAAAAATATCATGTCGGCGTACTCTTCCTTCGTAAAAAGAGGCATTTTTAAATGTTCTGCGAGCGAAATCCAAAACTGTCAAAAATACAACAAAACTGTCCAAAAGCCTACATCAAGTGCATTGGATCTGAGTTAGCAGTCGAGGCAACTGCGCCCATGAGTCATCTAACAAGTCCTAATAACCAACATCGGTAAATAGCATACTATTGAAAAACTGTTTATTAATCAGTAATTCACAAAATTCCATCCGAAAGTAAATAAAAAAATAAGACTAAAAATTCCAATCGAAGGTAACAATCATGGGGTAAAAGTTCTTGAGATGTACTAATTTTGTACCACCGATAACTATTCTTATGTAAAAGGTTTATAACAGCTGTTGCGCTAATATTACAGAAGAGAAAAATTCTAACATTCAATTTCATTGCTTGAAATGTTGTCATCTTAGACAATAAATCGATCGTCGCACAAATGCAAAATAGTTATGTTAACTTAATTGACCTACTAAATTCAAATTAAAAACAATTCATAAGGGCAAGGTTAGAGGTCAAAATAATCCAAATTAACGAAGCAGTCTATACGATAACAGTGGGTAGGCGTGAAACTAGAGGAAGTAAAAGTTAGGGTTGTGTTACTATTGTTTACTGTACACGTTACAATGTATTTTGAATAATATGGTCATGTTCTAGTTTTTAACATACATACGTAAGGTTTAAACAATATAGTATAGGAGAAAAAGTTATTAAATTATTTCATTTCACCTACGTATTGTTAGCACAAATATTCTTTAGTACCATCAGATGAAATGTTGTAAACTTTGTCTGGTAATAACATCGCTCTAAGTGTTTTTATGTTATATATGTTATAAGTTATAACCATTTTATTTATCAATACAAGATATTACATTATACTTGGGCTTATACATATTAACTTATACATCATTGTAATAAAAGGATTCCTACACGCTCCATACATATTCTATCGGGCCCGCAAACATTGGATCACTTTGCCCATACCGCACCAAGGAATATCATATCATAGGACCGACTTCGTCCTATTTTTCTTTCGACGACAACCGTGCCTCTATCTCTCTCTCTCTCATCGTCTATACTGCCGTGCGACTGGCGGAACTCGACTGTTCGTTCGCTTGTCCGAAAGTGCGCGACCGGAATTTATATTGCGCATTTGAAAATATTGCAAATTTTTCCACTTTCCGCTCGTGTCCCGTCCTTACAGTACCGGATGCTTTGGCTATCGTAACGCAGCGGAGTCAATCGATGAGCCTGGGGGGATCGTTCCACTACATTACTGCCGGGCAATTTTTTTTTTCTTTTTTTTGTTCTAACGGATAAAAATATTTTAATATCGCATATTTTCGTGCGCTATTATGGTATTTTCTTTTACGCTTCCGACAGAAATATTCCACCACCAGGAATACTTTATTACTATAGGCTTCAGAAATTTGTAAAGCTAAACAGATAACTCTTTCGGGGTTCATTAATATGAAGATATACATCATAGAATAAACAAATTACTTAATATTTATGCTGCTACCAAAGTGAAAATCGAATAAATGCATGCCAGTATGTAACCCTTACTTTTCAAAACAGAGAAAAATGTTATTAGCAAAAGTTCCCTGTTATCCCTTACTATATTTGAGGTGTCGCTTAAACGGCAAATTTTCGCACTCCCCTGCCCGTGACCTTGAGTAAGAGAACGTCCATGCGGCCATCTTGTCTGAGGACCAGTGAGTCACCTGAATTAAAACCAGAATTAAAGATCTGTAAATTTTAAATAATAATAAAAATAATAATACGGAAATAAATAACCGCATTAGCGGTTATCTTTCCCAAAAGAAGAAAAATTAATTTTCAAAGTGAAAGTGCAAAACGCTAATCGAACGGTTGCAGGCAAGGTCATGGCGTCTGTTTTTTGACATGCGCGCGGGATAATTTTTATTGATTATCTTCGAAAAGGAAAAACAATCAACGGCGAGTATTATGCTAACTTATTGCAGCGTTTAAGTGATGAAGTTAAGAAAAAAAGGCCGCATTTGGCGAAAAAGAAAGTGTTGCTTCATCAAGACAATGCATCAGTTCACACATCCACTATTGCGATGGCTAAAATCAATGAATTAAAGTTGGAATTGCATCAAATCAATTTATTGTGTAATTTCATGACATAACAGTAGGTACTTAACATTATAAATACGACCATTAGAAAAAATATTAATGGAACTAGAAAGCCACAGTCGATCACCCGCCAATTAATTAGTCGTTAAATGACGGATTACGCCCCACAGCGGACCGGCTAAACCGCACCACCCTCCGCTAACTCTCGTACGCAGCTGTGGTTTGGGAGCGTGTATATTCCTTTTTGAGATCACTGTGCTATATTCTCGTTTGAAACTAGTTCAAAGTCATTGTAAAAACGACAATTGTGTCATTAAAAGTAACTAATTGACACGTTTTACGGTTTTCCAAAAAAATATGATTTATATTTTCGTTTGGGTTCTTTCCAGACTTTGGACGCACTGTATATAGAATTTATTTGTGATTACATCTTTAGAGTATAGAAATCATCATTGATCAAATGACTGACAGATGGTTAAAAATGAATGACTGTGAATATTCGGCAAGATAAATATATAGAAAACTTACAGCTCGGCTCTGTCGCAGCTGTTGTTGTCTCTGGTAGGCCACGTGCTGTTCGTAATGTATAATCTCGTCTTGCGTAGTCAAACGCAAGCTACGATACCTCAACAACTCCGACAACCTTACTCTTAACTCTCTCTCTCGCGTTCTATGCTAGCTATAAGACTTTCGTGTTCTCCTGACGTTAAAAATTGACTAAACAACCTCATTTTATCCGTAAATTCTCTGCAAAAGAATTTGCTCCGTGGAAGATGGCCAACAGATAACCATATCTATTTAATTGATTTTGCAACACAAATGGGTCAATAAGTTCATCACGCACCTTATTCGCCAGATTTACGTCCGTCGAATTATTTTCTATTTCCAAACTTGAAAAAATAGTTCGATGGTAAAAGATTTACCAACAATGGAGAGGTGGAGTGTGCCGTTGATGGCTATTTTAAGGAGCTAGACAATTCTTACTACCGAATATCGCTGGGAAAAGTGTATCGAGCTAAAAGGAGATTATGCTAAGGAATAAAGAAATTTTTTCCCAAATTTGTTGTGTTTTTTTGTTATAACTAATAAAAAACATAAATCATTGCTATTCCTTTGGTACGAAATCTTGTTCTTCCATAAGCTTCACAACAACAAGAATTGTTACTGTAACAACTACGCAAAATAGTACATACATATGTACAGTCAGACATCCAACTGATTGCGTGTGAGAGGCAGTGATCGCGAACACCAGTACAGTACCAGAACCACTACGAAAAATCCGTGAAACAGCCCGGACAAACCGGATTTCCAGGAATGCGCGAAACGCGAGTTACCGACGGCTCGGTGGAACAATCGGTTGCCGTGCTGTTCTTGTCCCATTTACATGCAAATTACAATCGGACCGTGGCGGGCTGCCGTAAAGCGGTCGCTTCCTACGGTGCCTGTGCGGTCGGCGAATTATATGCACCCCAGTAAATTCGGTTATGTTTACGGAGCACCCGGTCCAGTTCCATTAACCCCGTTGACTAACTCGCGAAATAAATATGTATGATGTACGCTGTACCTACGGAGTACGGGAATAAGCTTAGATTACAACGAAGCAATGTAGATTGCGAAGACGCGGGAGTTGACGACACAATCATATTAATATTTTTATAACATTAGCAGAGTATTTTTACTAAAATATATTTACGTAATACCACCTCAAATTACTCTTTACCTGCTTTGATTTATATAAAATTCCGAAACCTGTCATGTCCAGGGGGACAACTTTTAATGAAGGATCTGACAATTTAAAATTATTCCTGGGGCGCAGCAGTCCCACTCTTACAATTCGAATAGGGAAATGAGTCTTGTGACCACTGATTCAAAAGGTCATCTAATTCTCTTTACGGCAACATGTAACAGAAAGTCATTTGTCCTTAATCAGTAAGCAAAAAGTGCACAATTTGCAATCTGTGTAATAAAATACGATTGGAAAGAAGTGGCTTAGATATTACTTAATTAAATGTTCAAAATGATGACCATTAACCTCCATACAATAGTACAATCTTGCTTCAAATGCTCTCTCGACATTTCGCAACGTTTCTGGAGTTACTCGATGGCATTCTTCAACAATTTCTTAGCATAACTCTTGTAAGTAAGGAAGCTGAACGCGTGGCATACATCTTAGACTTAAGATGCTCTCAGAGAAAAAAAAATCAAGTGGTGTAGAATCCGGCAATCTGGCAGGTCATCGCGAAAGTGACGGTCCAAAAATTGTCATACTCTGGCAGCGTATTTGCTGAAATACTGTCTCATTCTCCAACAAATCTGGATCTTGTTCCAATTTTTCTGTGATCAAAGGATTGATGGTATTATCCGGCATGTTCAGATACATTTGACAATTTAAAGTCTCGTCAATGAATAGCGGCCCTATGAGATGATCCCCAAAGATATACCAACCCATACATTAAGTTTCTGTGGCCGTTGTGTATGTCTTTTCCGCGTCAAATGGGCGTGGCTGTCACTTAATATCTGCAGTTATTATTACGCGCCGTTACTTGGGAAAATCTATTTCAGTATGCAATAATGACTTTAATTTGAATTAATTCCCTTTATTTTTTATTGAATTTCCCATGGACGGTAGCGTTGCTACCGCATGCTATTTTATTTCGAGTTTTTATTCAGTTAATTTTGTGTAAGACGCGAATGTCGTGCCCCGCAGACTGTGACCTATTCACGGAAGCCTGACTCCCACCATCGTGACCGCGTAGGGGCAACCGCGAATATATTTAAGCTGCGCGCTTAACAGTTCCAGTCCAGTCCACTCCCCGAGTCCCTCCCAGCCCGCTTCAATTAGCCTGTCGGCATAGTCTCTGACACTCGTTGAGTTTCGCAATCCTGGTCTGTCGTGGCGTTGGCAGAGCTTACTGACGCAACACAGACATCTTTCCCGTCTGCCTCAATTGGCGTGTCGGCATAGACTCTGACATCCGTTGAGTTTAATAATCCTGAAACTATCACACTGACAAAGTCAATGCTAGGTTTTTCCACTATCACCAAACAACAATGCAGATTGTGCATTGTTGTTTGGTGATAGTGGAAAAACCTAGCATTGACTTTGTCAGTGTGATAGTTATTGTTACACCAAAGGTTCCAAAACCCAATTACTGGATTAATAATCCTGGTCTGTCGTAGCGCTGGCAAAGCTCACTGGCGTGACGCAGGCATTTCACCGTTTCGTTTCTCCGCTCTGGCCGTTGCGCGCGCATCGTTCTGGCGTTCCCAGAGTGTTAAATTACCGTACCGCCGAATTTAGCACCGTTACCGTAATATAACAGCGAAAATCCATCCCGTACTAATTGACCGACCCCTGAACATAGATTTTCGCATCAACCGAAAGATAGTTATTAGATATCGCATTGAGATTTCAAACCGAAGTCCCTTAAATATTTTAAAGTTCACCACTGTACGTATTTACATCTATATGATTGTACATGTTTGTTTATATTTTACTTAATTTTTTTTTCCTGTATATATTTCTTGTCTGTTGTACTTGATATTTGGGAATAAACGTTTGATTTTCGACACTTTTACCGTTTTGTTGCGTAGTCCGAACCCGGAATTTTTTTTCTCCGACTCGTTGCTATCTCAGGGTTTACACATATTATTGCAGCGACACAAGTATTACGCAACACTGTTCAAACCGGCATAGGTTGTAATTTACAGTTTGACAACTGACATCAGCGCCACCAAACGAAGTTAAGGTGAACCTCCTCTTTCAACTTACGAGGAGCGACGCATAAGTCATGAGCATTTAAGAGACAAGTAAGTAACCGAAAGCCCATAAGCAAGGCTTTAATGGTAAAAGCAACCAAACAGCAACCAACATTCACCGATGTCGTCGTCGTTACATTGTGACGATGATTCGTGCGAAAAACAGATATTATACAGTAAGTTTCGATTATTGTTAAGGCGTTCGGTCATTAATTCACAAAATTCGTCCTGAACGTCCAAGAACTGCGACCTGACCTAAGACTTCGACGTTAGAGGCGTCAGAGACAGCACTCTAGCAACGGCGAAAGCATGGTGTGAATCAAACAAACTAAAAATAAATGAAACTAAGACGCAGACACTTACCTTCTCGTCAGACACCCGGGGAGAAATAGTGCGTTTCCTGGGATTTACCATGGATGGCGCATTAAATTGGTCGGAGCATATATCTTCGCTTACCTCAAAATTAAGTACGGCAATATATACCATCAGACGGATTAAACACCTAGTAACCCAAGAAGCTGCAAAGCTGGCATATTATGCAAATTTTCATAGTATAGCTACCTATGGTATTATGATTTGGGGTGCGTCCGTGGAACTAAAACAAATCTTAATTTTGCAAAAGCGCGCTTTAAGGACTTTATGTGGATTACGCGCTCAAGAAAGTTGCCGGGAGGTATTTCCCCAAGAAAAAATAATGACAGTGGTGAATGTGTATATCCTGAACTGTGTAAATTATGTGCACCAGAACAAACATAAATTCGTGAAGAAGTCGGACTACCACACCTACTCGACTAGAAATAAAGACGATCTCACCGTCCCATATCATAGGTTACGGCAGACACAGCAGACGGTGAACTATTGGTGCGTGAAAGTGTACAACAAGCTGCCCCACCAACTAAAACAGCTGAATGAAAACAGGTTTCAAAAGACAATAAAAGAATTCCTTTTAAAAAACGCTTTCTACACCGTGAACGAGTTCCTCGTATGTGACTGTAGCGATCTGTGAAATGTTTGTTGACTTTGTTTTCGTGTCTCTCGTTTTTTACATTTTATTTATACAATATTGATACAAATACTGGTTTATGTATGTATATTTCATCTGCCTAGGTACTGTATTTATATATCTTTATATTGTTTTTTTTTGTGACATGTTACGCCCAAGTAACGAAATAAATACTACTACTACTACTACTAATATCTTCATTATTGACAACCCGATGAAAATGTTGTTTTTTGGTTATGTACACAGCCCGTTTCCGTAAATTTTTGTATTAATTCCAGTACGTACCTGTGCCGCACAATTTAGCCTGTATGATTTTCGTTGAATAAGTGAGCTGTAGATCTTGCACACCTCCAACTCTCATAAGACAAAGTCACTAATTCCACACGTCCTTGCATTGAATATACCATATTAATTTATTGTGAATTCACGATTAAATTAAAAGTAAATTCCACTAAACAATTTAAACGTAAACTAACATCTTAACTGATTTCCGTCTCTTTTTTGCTGCAACAACTGTGCAAATGGAAATAGTACTACTATTATTACCATGTTAACTCAATAAAATCTGGCAAAACATTCGCTTCTATATTCGATGATGTACGTATACAATCGCAATTCGACGCCCTCTCTGTTATGATAACATAATTAATGTTGCTACAGCTCTCCCGAAGATTCACAGCTAGCTCAGCCTGCTCAATATAGCGATTGTGTGCTTGACAGTTCGCGAAACTGCTTGACGCGTCTTTCGGATTCTCCCGTTTGTTGTATTTGGCCCCGTTTACTCACCGAATCGTCGGCGCTGTCGGGAAATTTATTATTTGTCTGGTAAACAATCGCTTAAATAAATTTCCTCGGGATAATTAAATCGTAACGTTTGATTAAATAAGCGACAAGATAAAGATGGAGATGGAATGGGATGTGGCTTTGCGGGAAAGATGATGGATAATGTAGTGGGTGCTTTTCATTGAAATTCGTTGTTATCCAAAACGCAATTGATACAATTAATAACGTAACGATTCGCACACAATATAATACAATAACGCGTGGTATACAAAGATATCTCTTTCAAAAGAACGTCCAATTCGAAGGGGGCCATAATAATCCTATATATGTTATCGCTCCACGTCTATAAGCTTCTTGGGCATACAACACATCCATTCACCGGAATATATAGAAAAGTACTAGGACCGTATCCTTGGTATCAACTTGCCGGCGATTGAATCCAGAGCGGCTTTATCTAGCACCATGTTCAACCAATCTTCTCAAAGACTCGCTGTGTTAGTACCGAAAAGCGTTTTGTATAGTGCAGTAATGGAAACATATATCCTGACTTGCGTAAACCTATTTGCTATTGCATCTGGATATTCTATTTAGAGTTTTGCGCTTGCGGTAATACATTTAGGATCAAAGTTGAATGGATTACTGGGAAGGCAGCCAAACTGTTCAAATTAAAACGATTCCTTCATGTGTTAATCTGAGCTGTCGCTAATTAGCTTAGGCTGTGAGTTAATAAGCTACCTCAATCTGATTTTACATGGGAACATAATACGGATTATGTTACAAAAAAATTCTAAGTGTAGCAAAGAATATTAATTTAAAATTAATATTGACAATGATGAGCATTTGCATGACTATCTCATAGATTTACCTTTATTACCTTATCATTACCCATCCAAGATTTCGAAAGAAAATAAATTAATGGCTACGTTGCGTGACAGAGAGAAAATTGTATTACATTATAAAAATCTCATTCAAGCATTATCCCTCGGAATTAAATTAATTCCTATTCATCGGGTCTTAAAATTTAATTTTTCAACCAACCTGTTTGGGTTGAAAAATTACATAGATTTTAATACATCTTTGCGTGCAGATGCAAAAACCACTTTCGAAAAAAAAAATTTGTATACATTAAAAACCAATGCGATATTTGGGAAGACTATGGAAAATATTAGAACTCATAGGGACATACGTCTTGTTACGTGTTGGAAAGGTCGCTACGTAGCTGAAAAGTTAATTTCATGAAAATCTTATAGCTATTGAATTAGCTAAAACTGAAATTACTTATAATAAAGCTATTTACATCGGCATTTCTATATTAGATATTTCTAAAACGGTTATGTATGATTATCACTACAATTATTTTAAAAAAAAATGTTAAGTGACTCAGATCTGCTACATACAGATACGGACAGTTTAATTTATCACTGTAAAACTGAAAATAATAAGTCTCCCAAAATTAATGAGAAATTAAAGTAACCCATAGGCATTCCTCAAGTGAACAAAAAAATTATTGGTAACATCAAAGATGAAATGGCAGGTACAGCAACTACGGAATTTATCGGTTTAAAGTAAAAAATGTATGCTATACAGTTTGGAGATGAAATGAAAGAAGTTGTTAAAACTAAATGTGGGTAAGTCTGCGATATGAAAATTAAATTTCAATATATACAAAGATTCACTGTTTAATAACCAAAAATATTATTCAAGGTTTCGATCAATTAAATAAGTCATAATTTACATTCAATAGAAATTCACAAAAAATCCTTAGATGTAAATGATGATAAGAGACAAATTTTATCTGGCAATATACCAAAACTATAATACACTAGTTCTAAAACTACCGCCGAAAGTAGCTTTGAAAAATTGCATTGTGTAAATGCATTGTTTCATTTTACTCCTTTATTATTAAAACATAGACTACAGTTATGACGTGACAACATCGCTTTCTATCGAAAATTTAGGAAGACGTGGTATGATTTTAAAACTTAACTAAAGCGTAGTATGTTGCGCCATCTGACATGTATTCATCAATAGAAATATTAAAAGGTTTTTGCGTATAGACGTTACAACGTTTAAGTTAGTTTTATGGAAGTTGCTGGTTGTAAATACAGTCTTGAAGCGCTTTTAAAGGTTCAAGGTTACCTTTTTTCGACCTGTTGTACATGGAAGTCAATTATATTTATTACTCTAATTATTACAAACCTGTATATAAACGTAAATTTACTTATTTAATCAGTGTAGACCGTTATTATATTTCCAGATCTCAGAGCTTCAACTATTTCTTCTCTCAGCGAGTGTAATAAAACGAAAAGTTAAATTATATTCATGCATAGGCTGTAACTCCAACATTTCCAGTCTAGCTTTTGGAGTGGGACAGGACTGGTACGAAAAAGCAATTACGGTTTTAATTCTGGATTTTATTAAATCGTAGTATTCACCCGGCTTTGAGATTAGCGCAGCGCCCTCTTTCCCAGGACTGGGGTTTTTGATCTGATTTTAATTCCGGATTATTACGAATACAATGTAAAACCGGTACAGCAATCATGTGTGCATGCGTAGGGCGGTTATACTGAAATCACAATCAAAGGAAACTCTGACCAATAATACAGTAACAGGTAAATTGATTGACATGCATAGTTAAAGTATATAGAAGGACTGTGCACGATAACACTATTAATCATGTAACGAATTGTTAGAGGGAGAAAAATCAGACAAACAATACTGCACTCAACGGTAATCAATTAATTATTTATAGAATAATGCAAACACAACAGCACAGAGTAATTATTTATAACCGAAATGCGATTAACGTAAATCCCGCACTAAGCTTGTATAGGATGGACCAAAAGATTTGACATCTCACTTGTCCAGAACAATTACGCAGTACTTTATCTACTCTAGAAATTATTCTTCACGTTTGCAGAACATATATAAGTTTAAAATAAAAAGGCATATTAAGTGTTAAATATATAAAAATGTCGGAGCATTTAAAAGCAATTACATACATTCGCATAACAAACTGAAATTCTATGAAAAAAAAATGTTTTAAAATAAATTTCAAAGAAAATATTTTTACAAACAGAAATAAAAATTTCAGTAGATATTATAAATTATAGTGCAGCAGGGACGAAAACGTACGTACCTAAATGTAACCCATGAATGGACGGTGATACACCCTAAAGGTCCATTTAGGGTCTCGTTTAAAAAGCTATTCACTGTACATGAGAAAAAATACGTCTCATGTGAATAAATGAATAACGCATTTACCTATTACGTTTATTTGATAAATTTAATTCTCCACAACACTGTATTTTTATATGCGTTAAGCTCAAACTTCGCTGAATCAAAACAGCATCTTTGTGTATTAAATGTTCCTTAATTAATTAACTTCATTTTGCAAATGTAAACATTTACTTAATTAATTAAAACATCTCCACTTCGAACTTCGCACGTAAAAGCGCACATTTAAACATATATACATTAAATTTGTATTTTAGATACGTGTATAGTATACGCATTAGAGTATTTACCACTGCTCCTAGAAGTTTCGAAAGCGCAGAATACCATCCGCCCTCGGGAAACCGACGATTCCATTAAGTGGATGAATTCAAAGAAAATTCCAACGAATATCTGCCATGTGTATGATATACTATAGGAACTGAAACTAAATCTCTTAATACTCGCAGTGTGCATTAATTAATAAGTTAGTCCCACATATAATTTTAAACGAAAAATTCCTGTTGAATATATTTCGAAATAAAATATATCACCACAATATCATCACAATACCCACTAATACAAGCTTCAAACAATGCAAATTCACACAAATATTCATGTTTTTCAACGAAGAACAAATTCAAAATTTTAAGTATTAGGGGAATGGTAAAAAAAAAGCTTTACAAACATTTTGGTGGCTGTATCGAACGTCACTACTTCGTCAAAAAAAATATTGAAAAATTAAAACGTTGAAAAAGTTATGCCCGTGATAAAACTGCATATTTTCTTTTTTTCCTTCCAATCGGACAACCCCCATCCCGAGATTCTCAAATAAAAATTGGTCTTTATGTTTTTACTCCAAGACCTTTCAATTAAATTGGGACTAGCAACCCATACTTACCAAGTGATTATCTGAATAAATCCATAGCCTGCTAGACCATTTTAAAAAATTTAATTTTCTCTGGCGAATTACAGAAAATTGTTTTCTATTTTTTTTTTCTCGATAACGGTCAGAGATAACAAAAAAACACAAAAGATCAAAAAGTTTCTAAACAAGACAGAAAATCTATTGCGTATTTTAGAATCTAGCAGTGGGGCATCGCAAAAAAGTTCACGGTAACGAAGCGTTTGCAGACCTATGTTTATATGAAATTTTAGGCACAAAATAAACCAAATAATTACCCCCTTCCTTATGTACATGATATTTAGGAACAGCCTGTGTATAGGAATATATAATTATTACTCAATAAACGAAATTTTGTTTTATTTTTTCTTTTAGATACAAGTAATCATTTCCAAGTAATACAGAAGGCCAGTTTTCGGAGAATATTAGATTGCAAACGACAATGTATTTATGAGCAAAATAGGATATAGGCCACACCTACCCGATAAAACGAGAACGACGACTGTGACCGAGCCGTGAACATACGGCGAGCGACCGGTCATTTTGGGTGGTGGTGATGGTACGTACTTGAATTATAACTTCTAGAGGTTTGAATGCAGTTCGATTTTTTGGCTCGCTAGTCGACACAGTTCGTTATAAAATCACTCGCGTTTACTCTGTGATCGTTGCGGTACTGCTGCAAAGCGGATTGAGCGTTTTAATTAAATTTAAACATTTTCAATTAGCGAAATTGAAATCTCGAATGGAGCCAGAGCCGCGCGTTTCTCGATTACGCTATTTTGATAACAAAAAAAAAAATAGGTGGTTAGGTACAACATTTAAAATGATGAATGTTGCGCAAAGAGGATTGACGTGTACGTCTCTGAAAAATGATGCGATGTTCTATTGATGTGGATTGTGGGCACTTCGGTACGTGTAATAATAATTGGTGATTGGTTGATGAAGCAACATGCTGTTTTGTAATATCTCTCTCAGTTCTTTCGTTTTCCAGTTAAAACGGTTTTACCAAAGTTGTAAACAATGTCACGTACTGGTATTGGAATGAAAGTAGCTTTCATTCACATAATTCATAATGCATAATCTTTATTCATCTTATAAAACATTTTTAACAAATGTGTGAGATAAGGCAGTATAAGAGTATAAGCAGTCTTGGAGAAGGAATGTTTTAATTCTACGTTTAAAAGATGACTTACTACTTATGGATTTGATATCTTGAGGTAGAGCGTTGAAAATATTTAAACCTAAAATTCGTGGTGACTTTTTAAGTAATTCATAATTAAACTGTGGTATATGAAAATCAGATTTCATTCTAGTATTATGAGAGTGAACGTCATTATTACATAAAAAATCGTTTTTGTTTCTGAATCGGTGCTCCTCTGTGACTGAGACACCTGAGAATTTAGCCGCTGATAGCTTTACATTCCGTGGTAGAGATTTGGCATATTCGCTCGTAGTTTCATGTTTTCTATCACTAAATCTTTGCCAAAATTTTGAAAAAATAGTCGTCTGCCTTTTGAAAATTCTCCATCTGGATTGTTCGTTTTATTTATTATGAATGCGTTGATTGCTCTTACGTTGCGCATACCGAAAAAAACCATCAATGGCCATCTTCTTGTGTTTCCGGGCTACATTATAATATGTAATCATCCTGTCCACTACATCGACACCACTTTTTGTGGAATTGTAGAATGTTAGTAACTCTGGTTTTTTATTATCACCAGTATTTTCGTCTATTAGTGCATTGACGATACAAGTAATACATTCTTTGACTTTTTTGGGACATATGATGTAAGTGTCATATCGGCATGGAATGCAAAAAATGAAGACCTTACAGGTCTATCTTTAAAATTTTTAACTTCTTTTGGCAAAGACTTTCGACTTTCTATCTGAAAGGGACCTTCAAGTTTGCTTCCAAATGCGACGTGTAAAATGTTTTTGCATCCGCTGCAGAAAACACTTTGATCCCATATTTGTTGAGTTTACTTGGAATGTAAACACGAAAGCCACCTCTTCCACGAAATCCTAACAACATTTCATTTAGAGTCACATATTTACCCACACTATAATGTTTGTTACACTGTTCATTGAATTTTTCAAATATTTCTCTAACGGCATATTGTCGAAACGTATACACTTCATCAGAAACATAAATCTTCGCTGAGATAAGCTAGGAGGAAATAATTGGCACCCTAAGCTTTCCTCGGACCAAAATTCGCTTAATTTTTTTCGCCCCCCATGCTGAGAACCGGCCAAATACAGCAAACCGATAAACGCCTTTATTTCCACCTTATTAGTAAGAACAACATCGTATTTATTCTTGTATCTTGGTGCTATTTTTTGTATATACAAATTGGTATTTTCGACAACTGTGTCCAAAATTTCTTCAAAAAAGAGCATCCAATACTGAATTGACGTGTTTGCGTTTCTTGCACCAGCACAACACCAGGCAATTGGGTAACGATATTCTGCTGCCTTGTTCGAACTCGTTGGTCTGGGGCATGCTTTTTCCACTTGGTTCCATCTCCTCCATAAAAATACAGAGATATGGAGGTTGTACTAGAAGTATCTGATTGGTTTTTATCTCCATCTGGTTCTTCTTGTGTCTTGTGCACCTTCGTCTTGTAACTCAGATTCCTCAGGAGCGTCCGGGGTTGGTACTTCATCGTAAAATGCCTGTAGTCTAATAATTTCCCTTTCATAAGCATCCATCTCGCCAAACAAAAGTAATAAAGTCACAAGTGGAAAACGTTACAAATGGAAAACACGGCTAACTTTTAGTTGCACTTCCAATAGAGACTAAACCAAAAAAATCCCTTGTCTTTTAAATTATTACTGTGAGATCTCACTAATCACTTTTTGAACGAAACAAAACTACGGTATGTTGTTGCTTCAAACGTTATCAACGATAAGGTGTCGAAAACCGTTGACAGTGAAACCAGAATAACTATTACAATTTTAAAACATGTAGACCGCTCTAGCATAAACAAACTCGTTAATAACAATTCATTTCATTGTCGCACAACTTTAGCAAAATTAGTTCGAATACAGCACTTGTTAGTGTATCATTGTCTACTCCTTGGTAATGTGCAAGATCTCGTCGACTATAATTACGCGTCATAGCTTGCTAGATGACGCTAAAAAAACAGCTCTTTATAAACACGTTTTACATGATAAGTCTAGACTATACAACGGTAGCTTGTGCTTAGGGTTTAGTTAGCGCACATTAGCAAGGCGCCCGGAGGAGAACGGCCAACTTAATTACATAATAAAGAAATGCCCGACATCGTCCCGAGGTCGGATTGCGAATAAATTTGCAGACTTTCCGCTGGAGTGGCGTCGTTGCAATAATTGTCTTCTTGAAGGGACTACAGTTTCATAAGACTGTAATTCTCTATTTATATAGTGGAGCACGTACTGAGATACTTGTATCTTCGGGCGGTTTTACCGCCAAAGCGGCTAGTAACTTCGACTTAATGTACATAATTTTCTGCGAAAGAAAATCTTGTTATTATCGCGTTTAGAGAGTTCATCATGATAAAATTGCTTATAATTGTTGCGCTAGTTTTTTTACAAGAGGAACAGCTACTGAACTAACTAGTTTGTAATATAACTTTTGCGAAAGATGTTTTGACTAATTATGTAATGTAGGTACAACATAGCATAGTCCGATTTTTCCTCACTGCCGGGATAATGAATGCAGGTGTCGTTGACGCATGTGTATACATAGGTATATAGTGCAACGTTTTTTCGCTGATAAAACATTGTCGGGGTTCAAAGAAATAATTCCAGAAATAAATCTAGAAATTAAATACATCAAAAAAAAACCTAATCACTAATCACTTATTTACGTTCACTAATATCTCTTATCTCTTCTATGAATTTGTATTTCCTCGTATATTTATTTGCATTCGCCTCTCTTTGTATTAGTCGGTCTGATCTAACCGCGTGCAGTTCCTGAATTCAACTAACTCCCTACCCAATCGCAGCATGGTATTTAAACACCGCGCGATCCTTTCGAGTAAGTTCGAGCCACCTCTCGGCGTTACTAGAATCCAATCCGCAATTATCTCGATTTTCCATTTACATGTTGTAAACAACCAAGCGCCATCTGACGTTACGTACGTGAACTCTCGATACATTGACCGTTAGCGCCATCTGTGAGCGTCCAAAGTAAACTGGTGCTCGTAACACTAGTTTTCCCTGGAAGGGATGTTCATATAAATCAATTGTATGCATGGTTATTATTGTATAGTACGAAATCAAAAAGGGGTGAAATACACAGCCTGTTAAAAAAAAGTTGTCGGATATTTTACCCAATTATAGTACTGGTGGAAATAAACAAAAAAGTCTTAGTCAACATGGGTCCGCAATTCAACTGTTTTTGACATATAGTCGACTGCATATTTTAAAATACAAAAAAAACATTTTTTGGTTTTGAGAATAGTTCCCTTTGTCAAACAATTGATTGTCACTTAAAATTAGTTCTGTCAGACATCTGTCATCAGATTATTTATCATTTGCGTCAATTTATTTTTGTTCTCAAATTATGCATAAGTACACAAATGCAGAAATGGCCGATATGCATTTTATGTACGGTCGTGCGAATGGTAATGCCACTGAAGCACGGCGTATGTATGCCGTTCATTTAAAATTAATGGTGGTTCTGGTAGACCTAGATCAGTTTCTTCTCCCGCAGTAGAATTAGATATTTTGAGACGGGTAGAAGACAACCCAAATATTAGCACCCGAAGACTTGCCGCAGAACTGAACGTCAGTCATCCTCTCATTTGGAGAATTCTGCGGGAACAGCAGCTCTATCCCTACCACATTCAACGCGTGCAAGTTCTTGCTCCTCTCGATTATGATGCACGTAGGGTTTTTTGTCATTGGGTTTTACGAAAGCTGGCAGAAACTCCTAATTTTGCGACTCAGATTTTATTTAGTGACGAGGCTGGGTTTACAAGAGACGGAATATTCAATTTTCATAACAATCACGTCTGGGCAGATGAAAATCCCCATGCTGTTGTTGAACTGCATCACCAAAACCGTTTTTCGCTAAATGTTTGGCTTGCTATTTTTGGAGACTGTTTAATTGGTCCAGTATTTCTCCCTAACCGTTTAACGGGACAAGTATACTTGGTTTTTTTACGAAATGAATTACCCGTTTTGTTAGAAGACGTGCCACTTTTTATCAGATTAAATATGTGGTTTATGCACGATGGAGCTCCTGCGCATTTTTCCATCGTAGTTAGAAATTTCTTAAATCAAAATTACAACGAGAGATGGATAGGACGGGGTGGACCAACTGCATGGCCTCATAGTTTCCCTGACCTGACACCTCTAGACTTCTATGTTTGGGGGCATCTAAAACAATTAGTGTACGCACGATCTGTAAACAATTTGGAAGAACTCAGGCAACGAATCGTAAATTGTTGCGAGGAAATTCGGAGGACTCCAGGAATTTTCGAAAGATTGCGTCGATCTTTCATAAGAAGGTGTGAAGCGTGCTTAGAAATGAACGGTGGACATGTAGAACAATTTCTTTAGTTTTACTTTAACTAAATATTTGTTTAATTTACATTGCGATCAGAATTTCTTTGAAAATTTTTATCCTACTAAACAATATACAATCGACTATATGTCAAAAACAGTTGAATTGCGGACCCATGTTGACTAATAGCGTTTTCAGCTTACTGCACTACACGCGTGGAGTATATCTAGCTCCCTTACTAATATTATGTATTAAAATAAGATGGATATACATTCAGTGCATAAAAGTGCAGTAAAGTGCAGTAAGCTGAAAACGCTATAAGACTGTTTTGTTTATTTCCACCAGTACTACAATTGGGTAAAATATCCGACAACCTTTTTTTAACACACTGTATACATGAGTAATGGCTAAATACAAAATCAGATTCTATGTGCATGTTGTAGTTTTCCAAACTTTAGGGCCCAAAATGTAGTTAAAGACGGCTCACATTTGTGTTTATCGTATCTATAACTATAACTATAATTAATTAATATTAATAATACTAATAATATTGTTTATTGTCGCAAAACTTCGACCGAGTACCTTTACCCAAAGTTAAAAACTGCTCTAGTTTTTCGTATAAATGTACAAATTTCCAAGTTAGCTAAACTATTCAAGCTTAACCTTCATTTTACCCAATATAACAGTAGCCGCTGATCCTTTCCAGTTGTTAATGCCCATCGTCGCTCTGCGATCGTCAAGTACGTCTCCAAGCTATTACCAGGGGTATGCAGTATAAAAATGTCAACAACGCTAACAACTTTGGAAGATTAAACGGCAAAGATAAGCGCCCCTCGAGTGCCGTTGGCAGACATGTTAATGGCGTCTCCACCTACCACAGTGACAGCGGAAAAAAAAAACCGTACAACGCTCTCACTCAGCGCGTGGATGAGGTCACGAGGAATATTCAGCAGAGCAAAAACTAAATGATTCACCGAGTTCCAGGCCTCTTCCTCTATTTATGTTACCGCCGACAATATTTCATTACAGAAAAGACATGCGACCGGCGTGCCAACGCTCAACTATTATATTGGAACAGACCGGCCTACTTCTACGTACGTACGTATATTGCGTGCGCTGTTCAAGGTTCAAGAAGCATCGAGAACGATTAGGAATCGAGCTGTAACGCTGGCTGTGGCAGATACGCTTAGGACAGTATTAAATGGAAATTTCCTTGGGATAATTTATACCCGTTTAGCAGGTTATCACTTAGCGAAATGAGGTGGAAAATTTATGGGTTCCTGAGAGGACGGATCGGAGTCGCACTCCCTCGCTGGATGGACGAATTAGGGGAAGGGGGAGGCGGGAGAAGATCTGTGGACCCTTTCTATGGAAGATCCAAGAAGACGCCAGAGATTAAAGTGGCAAAAAAGGGACATATGAATTGTTACGGAGCGTCGAATTACTAATTGGGGTTAAGACATTGTGTGTAGAAACAATATATAATCGGGAGAAGTAGGCATCGATATATACAAGGTCTTACATACCAACTTCCATCTACCATTATGGATTTACTATTGAAGTGATTCCTTTCACATAAAAAGCAACACTCTAAGATGTTACTCACGGGTCAGATTGAGGCTCGGTACATTTTTAGAAATCATTGTCCACAGTTACTCCTAGTACTTTTATGGTACTTGAAAGAGGTATGATGTTTTGATCTATTTTGATTTTAAATCATGGTTCGATATGTAATCTACAGGAGTAGATTACATATCGAAAAGGATTTAGGGCAAAACAAAATGCTAGATGACTTGGTTGGATTTAAATGTAAATCGTGGCAAACCGCAAACTTCTTTATAAGATATAAATCTGTGTTTATGTGTTTCGCCGCAATTTCGGCTTCAGGAGCTTGGAAAGAGCAAAAATAGCTGTGTATCATCCGCATAGCCCTGCAGCAATGAATGTTTGGTAACATTAAACAACTCGCTGGTATATAACGAAAATAGTAGCGGTCCCAATACTGAACCTTGGGGCACACTGGAGCATATTTGTCCCACGTACGATTCAGAGTCACCAACAGAGACCTTTTACGTCCTGTCGACAAATACGTCCGAAAGAATGATAAGGACGTAATATCTAATCCTTAATAATGCAGTTTTGCACATATAAGCTGGTGATCTATCGTATTAAAATTAGCAAGGCAGTTACGAAGATTTTTTTTTTATAAATAAATTTAATTAATTCATCAATAACATTAATAATAACATATAAGAAGAGATAAACACAAATAACACAAATAATGTTCCAATTGCAAAAATTTGACAAAATAAACATTTGTACTGAAAATAAAAATAAAAAAACAATTCCTAGAATCGAAACATTAAATTAATAACAGAAAGTAAATAAGGTAACTCGCTCTCTCAATGAAACGTTTAAAAGTACAACTTAAATATTATGACAAAATAAACAAAACAGTTCATTACAATAATAATAATGGTTTATTGATTCAAAGTATCATATATAGTACATAATAGAATCAGTCATAATAAAAGCAAAGGTAGAGAAAAAGACAAAATATTGAAATTTAAACTCAAAATTACAAAATTAAAAGACCAAAAGTAACTTAAGAATAATTTGATAATTGGAAGTATGGCTGTTCTAATAATATAATATCAGTTAAAACATAACATAACGTTTCAACCAGCAAATCACCGACCTTTTTTAAACCCTTAATGCAGTCAAGTTATAATATTTAAAGTTAAAAATCAAGAATAAAAGTTGTGTCGTAAACGGGGCAGAAACATAACATTTTAAAAATTATAAAACAGAAAACGAAACACGAAGGACAAACACCAACATGCATTCACAAATGGATTAATGGAGTCAGGGAGTAAAAAACCCTTTTTTATGACTTGTCAGTACCCATGCATAATTTTTTTCAAAAATCGGTTTGGGGGTTCACCCCGTTATTCGGCTAGTCTCTTTAAATAAACTTATTTAAAAACAATAATATACAATCAACTTATCTTGTAAATGATTTATAATTTAATAATATATCTCATTTAATTGTTTTTATCTGATTTATATTGTAGAAGCCCTACTAATTTGAAGATAGCTAATTAGCCGAAACATGTTGTCTTAAATACATTGAAAGTAAATGAATGGAAAGGATTTATTTAACTGTATAAATTACACATATAATAAAAACAAATATTCACTTAACAAGAATATTTTCCTTACTGTGTGTGCAGGGGTAAATCTCTTAGAACTGCAAGCTTCGCCTTGTCAAGACGCTTCCTCTATTCTCTACGACGTGATCAAACCGATGCTCGCTGCGGTTTACTAAACGACCAATTAAACTGCGACCCATATAAGCCAGCGTCTTCATCGTTTCCGATATTATGCAAGGCAGCGACGTTCTAGTGCTCTCAAGTCTTGCCACTATGAGGTAGTTCGTAATTTCACTTTAGCGACTATCTGAAACGAGCTTGTCCTTCGTTCCCTACTTGTTGTTTTAATGTAAGTGTTTGAATGTAACGAGATTCTAAAACAGGAAGGATTCCCAATTGAATTTGTAGTTACTACAAAAGCGAGCCTTTTTCATTATTCTCCGAAACATCTTGTACACGCTAAGGAATTTCCAGTTTCACCAATCGGTGAAGCTCTAATACACTGCGTATAGACAGCACCATACGATACAAGAACTCACTGCGTCTCCATTAAAATGGCCCCACTTCGTCCTCTACCCTTTTTTTTGTCGTCGACATGAAACGATTTGTACGCCGGCCACAGAGAGAGGACCATCCATTGCGGTCCTTTTTTTTTGCGCGCTTTGTAACGACATCAGTTTGATGACTGGCTTTCTACGGCGATTGATTGATCGCTGTTCTGGCGGACTCCCTTTTTTCCCTCAATGGGGAGAATGTTTACTTTCAATTTCCACCAGGAATATACCCTTGAGGATCTTATCGCCTAATCAAAAGGGACAAAAAGGCACGTAACAGAGCGAAGTGGAGCAAAAGGGAAATTAAAAAAACAATTTTCCTTAATTGAAACAAAAGCCCATCGCAGAAATGGGAGGAAAGCTATAGCGATAAAGGGAAATTGTAATTGATTTTGGAAATTTTCGGTTTTGTTCTCTGGATGCTTATATCTGCGCAATTTCATGGATATTATGTAAAAGTTTCGTATAATATATTACCAAATTTTTAAATATAGAGTCTCCATTTTACTTATACAAAATGTATATCATATTATGTTTCCTTTTGTCAAAACTATTTCCTTAATTGACAGACCTATATCACTAGTTATCTTATGGAAGATACACAGAAAAATAGTATAGAGCCAACAAAGTTAAGGCCCAATTAAGGGAGGCTGTAATTATTCGATTGCTGCTGCAATGTATATTATGTCATTATATTTATTCACCGTTCAAAATAGGCCTTACAATGTAGAACACTTTGACGAATTCTTGATATCTTATTGTTAGATTGATTACTTAGCCGAAGATAATATACAAGGTGCATATTTTGTCATGGACAACGCCCGATTTCGTAGAACGAATGAAATTCAACAACTGAGCAGAGCTCATAGACATGTCATAAAGTAAATATTAGAAAATCATATAGAAATATTAAAAGTAAACTAGTGTTTATTACATACATATAAGGAATCCTTTGTTTTTATATTAACTTAATAACACCCGATACATAATAATAATAGCAGTTTATTGGCTACTATGTTTGATAGTATAAAAATGAGTAAATGCTAAAATTCAACCAACATGCCAAAAGATGCAGAATCAGCTGCTTAAAGCATAAGCCGCTGTTCTTCCTCCAGCATCATTAATAACGTTAACACAATAAATAAAAAATTCTAAGCAAAACGTAATAATAATTCAGCATAAAGGTGATAATTCCAATATTACAAGCACTTAATGATGTTTGAGGTATAAATTACATAAAGTAAAGGTCCCAGAATACTGCCTTCAGGAATGCCTCATATAATTGGGAGTGGAGAAGAAAAACGTCCATCATAAGAAACCTGTTGGGATCTATTGAATAAGTAATAAAAGAAATAATTTAGAGAATTTTGAGAAAAACCTATATACTTTAAGATGGTGAGCAAAAGAGCATGATTAATAGTATCAAAGACTTTAGAATAATCCAACAATATCAAAACTGTGATTTGATTATCATCGATACTGCGCAATAAATCGTCAACAATGCTAGCCAACGCAGACTCACAGCTATATCCCGGACGAAATCCGGATTGCTTCAAGGGCAAAACATTATGCGTATCCAAGAATGTACGAATCTGCACACTAACGGCTATCTGTAAGAACTTAGACAAAACAGGACGAATAGATATAGGTCGCAAGTCAGTAAAATCAGTTGGAGTACTTGATTTCAGGAGGGGAATAAGAAGATCGCTCTTAGAAGAATCAGGAAAGACCCCCTCAAGCAAACAAGAATTGATTATATGCACTATAAGAGCTTCAAATTTTACATAGGCTTGAAATATCTATTTACAATTTTTTTTAGCAACTAGTTAACCGAATCAGAAACCTTGTTTGTTGCTGAACGAGATATTCGAGTTGATACTTGTAAGCACTGACAGCTATTGATGAATTGTACCATTTTGCCTACAATTTTAGCGAATCTGGAGGAGTTCCAACAACAAGTAGACATTTCTTCGCACCAAAACAGGACCTCTGGCTTCACTGCGTATCACGAAAGAGGGCGTGACCAGAAGAAGAAGTATGGTACAGCTTACGCAAAATAAACTGGCTGGTGCGCGGTAGCAAGAAGGCGTGCGCAATGGAGTGAGACACACCGGAAGAAATATGGACGTTACGTTACCACCCCTGGTATCTTCGCGATTCGTTATTGCAATATGTATCTCTAATTCTCCAGTACTTTACTAGAATTAATTCCTACCGCTCGGCCCGTTTCCTCTAGTTGATGACGTAAATGCGCGTGAGGGCGTATCTTCCGCCAATTCCCAATGCGAGACCTGTACATAGCTACATATTTCAATAATTTTATTGTTTCCATCACCATCGATTGATATGGTCTAAGAAGTTAAATATACCTACACCATGTTGTTCAGTTGCAAATATGTTTTCCAGATTTAACGTAGCTTTTAACTGTAATATCTTCCTTGTCCTCGCCTGATGAAACTTGATGATTTTTCAGACGGCACGCTATATAACGCATTGATCTACAACACCGTATCAATCACATACGTTTGTCGCGATTCACTTTATTCTGCTGCTTTTTGATTACTTTCTTTATTATCTGCTACAATATTTCGAAATTCGATACTTCATTGCAAAATTGCCAATATCTGTCTCAATCGCATCTCGGCATTTCAACAAACAAACAACGCAGATAACAAACAATAAAATCATCGACGGCAGAAAGCTACCATGTATTTGTGTCTGTGCGAACGAATGAAATAAATTGACCCTTCGCTCATCGTCAGTTCTAATTCCCGCCCTTTGAAAATCCCTGGCTATCATAAATCGCGATAAGGAAAACAAAGAGAATTTCCTTTAATAGCACATATCTCTCGCGAGTGAATACAAGAAATCTTCGGATCTACATTATTATTGATGAAACGCGTTGTCCAATATATATGAGGAGGAAAACCTACAAAAAAAAAACTGCTAGTTGGCTTTTATATCGTTATCAGATTCAATACCCTCCCGGAATAAGTTGTTGACCATGTCCGGTTTTTCATGAATTATTACCGATGGTGTGCTATAGACTCTAGCGGCCAAAGAGCTCAAGTTTTGCCCACCGCTGCATCTTTGGTGTATGTATTGTACATATATATTATGTATGCGATATGTATGGAAGGTAGTGTGGACAAACGGTGGCTTTTAGCGGTTCGAATCGCTGCTTGAAACTATCCAAAGGGAAGGGGTCACGAAGAAATGGGGTTTATGTTTTGTGTAAATCGATTTGCGAATGTGTCGATTTTGCAACGGATGTGTCGTCAGTGTTTGATCTTATTTGAACTATACGGTTGGCAAGAACTGAATTCTTATTTTTGTAGGATCGAAATAACAAAAAATATATTTTCTTACGATTAGATTTTGGGTATACGTAACTAACCTTTAATTTCTTTTTTTTCTTGGTTTTTAGGTCCCAAATAATAAAAAAAGTATAAATGACCAACGACGTTTCGCTTTATTTAAAAGCTTTTTCAAGTTGTAAATAAATGTATAAAGTTTGATAAATAAAATGTTTTTGTTTATTAAATGACAATTTGTTTGTTTTTTATTTTGAAAATATTATTATGTTTTAATTAAAGATGTTATTATTATTTATTTTTGGATTTTGTAATTAAATAGTTCTTTAAAATATTGTATTTAGTTATAAAAGTAAATTATATAATTTTGTGAAATATTGTATATCGGTTTTATCATTGACTGCATTTTTATGTTTATAAATTTGAATTATTTCTAGTATGTTACGTGTTTTTAAATTTTGTTCTTTGTTTAAAATTGTTACGTTGTTGAAATCAAAGGTATGATTTTCAGTTATTTCATGTTTTTTTAGGGCTGTAAGATTTTTATTATATTTGTGTCCTTTTATTCTATTTTCCAAATATTGCATGGTTTCACCTATATATACACCATTACAATTTTGACAGTCTATTTTATAAACTATGTGTGATGTTTTACTTTTTTCAATTTTTGATTTTAATTTTGAATAGATTTGGTTTTGTAGTTTATTTGTGTTTTGATAGGCAATTTTGTAATTATATGGTTTGAAAATTTGATTTATTTTTTCGGATAAATGTTTAACATAAGGAATTTTTATAAATTTTGTAATTGTCTATCAAAACACAAATAAACTACAAAACCAAATCTATTCAAAATTAAAATCAAAAATTGAAAAAAGTAAAACATCACACATAGTTTATAAAATAGACTGTCAAAATTGTAATGGTGTATATATAGGTGAAACCATGCAATATTTGGAAAATAGAATAAAAGGACACAAATATAATAAAAATCTTACAGCCCTAAAAAAACATGAAATAACTGAAAATCATACCTTTGATTTCAACAACGTAACAATTTTAAACAAAGAACAAAATTTAAAAACACGTAACATACTAGAAATAATTCAAATTTATAAACATAAAAATGCAGTCAATGATAAAACCGATATACAATATTTCACAAAATTATATAATTTACTTTTATAACTAAATACAATATTTTAAAGAACTATTTAATTACAAAATCCAAAAATAAATAATCAAAACATCTTTAATTAAAACATAATAATATTTTCAAAATAAAAAACAAACAAATTGTCATTTATTAAACAAAAACATTTTATTTATCAAACTTTATACATTTATTTACAACTTGAAAAAGCTTTTAAATAAAGCGAAACGTCGTTGGTCATTTATACTTTTTTTATTATTTGGGACCTAAAAACCAAGAAAAAAAAGAAATTAAACATATACATGGTCAAGATCCAAAGATTTAAAAAGTAACTAACCTTGTCATCTCTGCCAAGGTAAATTCAACAACGTAGTTCTAGGACGAAATAAAAACAGAACCCCTCACAAGTTATACAAGAAAGGACCAACAAAACCACCATTCACGTGGTAAAGGAGTAAATTATATAGTCTTGTAGTAAACTATCTTGGTGCTATTCCCGGCTCCAAGCTTACTTTAAATCGGCTGCTTCAGAGATTTAAAGCATAACAGAAACCACACTAATCTTGAATTCAATCGAAAGAGAAAGGTAAAATCATTTTTATCACAGAGTACAACTATGCGTAGATGCTTCCTAAGTTTGCAGTGACCTGTAAAAACAGAAACAATTATCTTGACATTTTTGTCGAGTTGAAGTAGTTTCTTGTATTTTGAACATGAACTCGTTGGCATGTACCAAAAACCAGGACAACTGTTCCAACGTTGGAACACCTTCTGATTTTCCAAAACAATGATGTTTTGTTTTAACTGCTTTAAGCGCTTTAGCAATGACAGGTTCTTGTTCCTAGAATTACAGTGCAGCACCATTTCTCGCAAGACTAACTGCTTCCTCATTTTCGTAAATGAATAAAGGTACTAGGGATACATTATTAGCCATCTCCAATATACTTAAAGTGTTTTTAGAACTCCAGATAAGCTTCAAGCTATATTTACTCGCTTCTGGTACTTTTAGTACCGTCATTTAACACTGCCACTGAAATTTTTTATTGATTCTTGTCTGATGTTTTTATCCAAAATCTTTTCAGTCCCTAAACCTACGTATTTGTTTTTTTTTTATTGCATCTCCAATCGCCTTATCTGGAAAGGTCGACCATTGGTCGAATACACATCATGTCCGCCAGCAAACTCGTATTGGCTAAAAAAGCCCATGAAGAAACAAGCGGCTCAGAACCTAACAGAATGTGTTGGATATATGTACGTGGAGACCCATGATCAGTTGGTATGGTAGAGGGGAGAAAGGTGCAACTTCATAGAATCTACGGCCAAAAAAATAAGCTTGCAATTTGATTAACTTCCAAAGCAATTTTATTCCATGAACTTCTTATCTATACCTACTAGAAAATCTTATTTTAACACAGTCTGCAAGTCTAAGAACATCTAATGATCTGTCCCCCACGTTTCTCTTCAATATTTTATTCATTTACATTCGTATTTACTGCTTCAACCGACACGTGCTGATAACAGTTGCGAACTACCGCCATCTCACTTAGAGATGTCGTCTTCGACCTTTGCGAAATACTCGACCCAAACTATCGACTAACAATTTCTACGCATTCCTGATGGCATAAAAACGTTCTCAGAACTATTCGATTTGACCGGGCGATATTCGGATAGTTTTCCATTAGTTTATGGCAGATTAATTTCGTCACCGAAAACTTATTTCGGTGTCCTGGATCACGTAGGAATTTATTATGTGTCAGTGGCTGAATTCCTTCTCCCTTGGGTGGAAAATTTGCGATAGTGAAGGGCAAAAGTAGTTGAAAGATTCTAGTATGTATAGTGAAAGTGTTTTAAGGGCATTATCGAGCGATTATTTCTAGGTTTGATGGATATTGTTAATGTCCTATACGGTTCGTCATTTATATTCTTATATATTTGTTTTTATTTGCTTCATTTTCAAATAAAAATGAATATGAATACTGTTATTGTTTAGGTATGTTTTTACAAATTTATATATTTTTCTTTTATTTTGTAGTTTGGATGCCGTTACAGCTTTACTCCAGGAATTTTAATTTGAAAGTGTATTATGCCAGTACTTATCATAACGATGAATTACGGACTATTCAATGAAAATTACCATAACCTAGGAGGTATTCACTAAACAAGGAGATATAATTAAACACCGCTTTTGTAATACTAAATTTATTGGACAACCTACAATTTTCATAGAAGAAACTCATTGATGATCTTACCTGCAAGCAAATTAGCAACCAAAGCAACTATAATGCTATTTTGATTTCTCCAATCCCCTTAGATTTATGATTCAATGGTACAAGACAAGCATTAGTTACAAAGGTTTGCATATGCATACATATAAAGTAACCAATTGACACCAATTACTGCCCATTGAATTCCATGCGGAATTTAATACTATTAATGATTGGTTCGCAACGATTGTAATATATTAGAGTTTTTCAATTGGAGCGAGTGGATGTTGGCAGCCTGTGACGGCCATGTTGTTTGGGTGGCGTCTGTCTAATCCGTTATTATTACTCAGTTAGTGATGCCAAATCACCATGGCAAATTACACGATTGAGCGGCACGTCCAAATGATAAAACTTTATTACCAAAACGAGTGTTTGTTTGTGGAAACGTTGCGCGCTTGCGCCCATTTTACGGCAAACACGATGGTCCTCCAAAGTCGACTCTCCAACGTTTAATGGCCAAATTCCAGACAACCGGTTCGGTAAACAAACTGCTAACACCCATATGTCAAAGGAACGCCAGATCGACCGAGAACATCGCCGCGGTCCGTGAAAGTGTGCAGGCAGTCAATTCCGCGCCATGCACAAGAACTCGGCCTTTCGGAAACTTCAACTTGGTAAATTTTGCGTCGGGACTTTGGGCTTACACCCGTACAAGATCAAACTAACCCACGAGCTCAAAGCTAATGACTATAGACAACGCCGTTTGTTCGTTAACTAAGCTTCGGAACGTTTGGAAGAGGACTCAAATTTTTGCCGAGAAATCATCTTTAGTGACCAGGCGCATTTTTGAGTGAATGTTAACATTCACAATTGCCGTATTTGGGACGACACCAACCCACACGAAGTTCACCAGGTGGGAATGGACCCACAGAAATGAATATTTTTAATGATATGATATTTCTTATCGCTTTCATTTAATTGGTTTTTTATTGGGATATCTGAATTAAAATGACTTTCCGTGTTGTAAAAGCTTCTTCTTAAAATTTGTATAAATATAAGGTTATACAAGTTATTAAATTATGCATAAAATATAAAATGTTAACCAAACATAGGATTATTAATTCAAGTTCAATTTTTTCAAATGGAGCATGATGCAGAAACCCACCTGAAACATTTCACCGAATACTTTGGTTTCCTGTATGAATTCAGCCGGATGGTTGAAGAAGAATCGGAGTTCTTGCTGGCCATTGTAGCTATCCACACTACGATCGATTTCTATTTGGACCATAAAGTGCACGAATTTGTAAGTTACAAACATATTTATTTATTTATTACCAGAAAAAGAAATCACAAGTAGGTAATCCCAAGGAGGTAAAAAAACCTGTGCTTGGGTATACAAACAAGATATTAGACCAAACAAGGACAAAAACAAAAATTTAACCTAATAGAGAAAACTATATTTTGTAACCGGAAATAAATCAAATTTAAAGTTAAACAATACCACAGAAATAGTATTTCACGACAAACGAACCAAACGAAATTGAGCAATCATGAAAAAAGTACAAAAGCAAAAATGAGGTGAGGTAGATCCAATTCAGAAGCTGAAAACTAAGGAAAAGACAAAAGGAGCAAACTGCGACAATTCAACACGCTCCAGGAATACAAGGTTAAAACAAGAACGTTGGTAGTAACCAGCGGCGGCTCGCCAGGGGAAGTTAAGTCTCCCTTGTTATTTTTAATAAAATAAATGATTTGTTATTGTTTTTAGAGTTTATTTTTGGTTTATTAAGAGTTTACTGTTTGCTGCGGATTTTGGACCAGCGGCGTCATTGCTCCGTATTTTTTTATAACCGTCAACAGCGAGCGCTACATAACGATGATAACCGATTTCCTTTGGCCCAAATTGAACGATATGGACGTAGACGACATATGGTGCCAGTAGGACGGCGCTACCTGGCACACAGCGGACGCCACGATGGACATTCTGTATGAACGATTTGAGGGTATGCTTATCTCTCGCAGAGGTGACGTGAATTGGCCACCAAGATTGTGCGATTCAACCCCGCCAGACCTTTTCTTGTGGTGTTTCCTGAAGTCGCAGATCTATACCGATAAGCCGCAATCTACCGATGCCCTTAAAGTCAACATAACCAAGGCCATCGCGCAAATTCAGCCGGATCTATACGACAGAGTGTTTAATTTTCAAATACTCTATCGTATAGATCCACCAGTCAGATCCGAGCCGCCGTGAGAAGCCACGACGGACATTTGAACGATGTTGGCACATATGGTCCTTTCAAATAAAAAATGAATTTCGTTAATACCTCGCACACAGCTTGTTTTATGAAAAGCCCTTTATATTAGATCTGGTACCCATGTCCAGCCATTTGTCAGACTATATCAACAACCAACAGGCAACAAAAAATTCATATAATTTTATGAAAATTGTTCCGCATCCAAAAAAATCGGGACCTGGGATGTAGTGTATCATAATGGGTGTAATATCTTTTTAATCACCATATCAATGCCAGTACATATGGCACTCAAATTTAACACAAACTAGTTACATAATAATGCATTGATAACGGGCTATTTTCAAAATTGGAGCACAAATGCAGGTACTTTAAGACACATTAACTAAACACTAACAATAAGTAACAGTTGTTAAAATTAACAAATTTTGTTGTTCCAGAAAGCCCACAAAAATGTTAATGTAACAATTACCTAAAGCTGTTAAGTATTGAAAAACTTTATACTTTGTTAAGGGTTAACAACTGATTTAGTTAACCATAGGCAAGTTTTCTTTTTATATTATTACTATTAATATATTAAACAAAATGATGCTGTTTGTAGTATGTTAATTCAAAAGCTTCTCCTCAATGCACCGATCCATCTCAAGATAAATATAGCGACTTCTAGTGATAGCGTTGAAGTACCTCTCTCACGTCTATTAATCTTACAGTCGACGCTAAGCGGAATTCGAGAAATTCCCTTCACCATTACTCTTTCGAGATTAAAGTCACGAAGACACTTTTATAATTAACTAGCGAGTATAATATCCAACGTCGAGCCCTACTATCTTACCTCCCTTGCTCTGCCGGGTTGCCTGAGGGTGGTTGCGTCTAAGGTTCACGTTCACAACACACGTATACTGTCGCTAGGTGTCGCTAGTGTTCTGCGGTTTCAGTTAACGAATTACCATTTAATTGTTTACGCAGCGTTAGTGCGTCAGCCGTATAAAGCAAGATGTAAGCAGTTTCTTCTGTGACAGGTCGTTAGGAGTTGCGACGCAGATTGAAGCGGGTTTGATTTAAAATAGGTGTAACGGTGACGTCTTAGCGGAAGTCACCATGATGCAAATGTGATTAATTTATTCTTACGCTACTACACATCAGAGTGATTCTAAACGACGAGGGTGTATGCTTTGAATTTTCCTTCTTGCTATTCTGGTAGCGTCTTAAATAGAAATTAATAATTCAAAAAAAATCATTTCACATTGATTTTCAAAACGTAAATGTGATGGATTTTTATACATTTTTAAATGATATGAATAAAATTTAGCATAACATATTTTAAATTTATTTTTATAAATTGGACCCATATTTCGTTTATCCAAAATAACCTTTAAACGGTGCAGGATAGAAAAAGAGTTCCAATACGGTAGTTAACATACAAAGTAATACATTAAAAGTATATCATAATTAACCTCTGATATCAGTCAGCCAAGCATATAACAGACACACTGAGAAAAATGGTCCAAATGGACAATATATTTAGCAATTTACATTCCTGACAACTATTTTTTTTTAATAAGTATAATTACTTAGTTAGTCCTAATTATTGGTCTAAACATTACGAGTGTGTAAAGTAAGGTTTCTAACACTGTGAAATAATCTCAAATACTAAAACATATTAATAGGCATTAACTATTTCATAATCAACTCACAAAACATATTTACAGCTATTAAACTGGGTCATTTGCAACACTGTTAGTTATTGCAAATAATAACATTAATAAGTATAAATAAAAAGTAACTAAAGGGTAATAGTCAGTGAGTTGGGATCATTAGCAAAATTTTCAATCGCAAATGTTCGGATATGGTCGAATAAGATCGGCGCCATTTTTCGGGCGTTGTTTATACGTTGCGTTGGTTATAGGTTATAGACTTGTCCATACGCGCTTAACGATTCTAATGATAGTGGTTGGTGAATATGTAGTGGAGGTTTTTTCTATTTTCAAGTATAGAATATTTATCCTTAGAGTCGTGGGGATTGGGCGATTATTCTTCCATATATATAAAGAATCGCATATTATGATATGCAACTGATTCCAAGATCTTATTGTTTTAACATTATCTATTTATATCGTATTACAATTATTGCATTTGTATAAGATTTTACTCAGTTTTTTAACAGTACAGTATCAATGACTGCAGATAACCAGTTACTGCAAATAACCACAATGTGTATTTACTATAGCCGTATAATCTGTAAACTTATGTATACAGTAGGTAAGCATAATTTTTAGAACCTAAATACATTGTGAGACTACAACATTGTTAAAATTTCTGAAACATTGTGAAGTATGCCTTAATTTACGGAAATCCTGTGCAATTTCTTTTCTTTTATATGTACTTAATAAAACATGTTATTATTCGATATAGCTATTTTGTATTTGTTTTTTAATTTCACACAACATAATATCCATCACAAATCGTTGATCTCAGTAAGTTTACTATTATGGTAAACTCCATCTGGTGCGCGTAAAAGTTCTAGTAATTCTTCTTGTTAATGTACTTATTGGCTTGTGTATATACATATTCTTGTGTGATCAAATATTAATCCATTTGAGATAAAATAAAACAACTGTTAATTAAGACCACAGTGTATAGTATTCTGTAATAAGTTAACAACTATTGTGTGTGATTTCAAGTGGACCAGTATTGCATAAAAATGATTTAAGCCTACTGAACGAAGTCAATTACGATAACTATACAAAAATATACCTCAAATATATAATTTATTTGAAGTAAGTGCCATCCTTATTATAGCAGTTACACAGTTTAATTATAGTAAGTAAACTCAATTATGTAACAGTAGTAAGACAAACTATTCACTGTAAGTAATATGGATATTTAGTGCAATTAATATACAGTAACTAATACCAGCCAAGCAAATACTAACTCCAAATAATGCAAAACATTTGTAATAAATAATGCTTTTCATTTACCAGAAAACCTAGTTATTTATCTTTAGTCATCATTGTTAGAAACACGACTTTACTTGCTGTAAGTAGCTTGATCATTTGTCACATATACAAATGAATTTTTTAGTTGCCAATACTAAATTTTCACTTGCAAATTTTTTTCTCAATATTGTTATGATAACTTGACGAATAGTAGCACTATTAGATCTTATTAAGCATGAAATGGCCCTAAATTCAATAAAGATAGTCCTTGTTTATACTGAGAAAAATAGGTTAAGTAAGCTGTATACCTGATAAATATTCATTTACCATAGGTAAAGTTTAACTTGGAACTATTCTTTTGAGTTAACACTTACCACTAAACCCAGTTTCCTGAAAGGAAGTTCGTACTGTAGATAATACTGTTATTAACGTCTATTATACTACACAACGTACTGCTGTGATCTAGCACCCCGGTTGTCGTAAATTCAGTGTTTCTGTAAGCCTTTGTTAATGTTGCGAGAAATTTCAAATTGTTTTATTTTTAAGTAAGATTTAGTTAATGTTTTGGATTGTTTAATTTATTTAATTAAATGTTCAGTTTGTTTAAATTAATTTCACTTTTTAATTTGTTTGCATTTGCTCATGGAGCCCATGTCCTTCTTAGAAGTTTGTCTTCTATGATTTGTGCGTTGCAACGCACGCAGCTGTTGTTTGATATGAATACGTTTGTTTAACCTTGTAAGTTTAGTTCCGTTATTGACACGAGCGTGTGACTATATGTAAAATTGTATTTCATTGCTGCCATTTTGTGATTTTTGATTTCAAGTTTTGATGTAAGACTTTTTATTATTTTACGTGCAGGAAGATAGATTAAGTTTAAAGAATTAATTTTTGTTCATTTTTTTTTACTGTTTTGTATTTTAATAATAAGTCATCATCGGGTTGGGTGAATAGAAGCATTGTGCTTGCTTTTAGTTTTCTTTTATGTAAATTACTTGAATTGTCCACGTTTAATTTAGTTGTTTAAATATTGAGACCACGTGGATTGAATTGATATAAAAAGGATTATCTTACTGAACTATTTATCTTTTGCTTTGATAAAGGATTTAGCATTGTCTTTTGTAATTTAGAGTCAAATGCAGATTTGATTTCGACCAGGATCTTTTGTCCAAGGTTTTTTTCCCTGCAAAGTTGTAATTAACATTTTTCTTTTCTTTTTTTTTAAATAATAAAAATTTTGTTTATTTACGTCATTCAAAATACTGTTCTTTTATTTTTGATTAATCCTTTTAAATTTTTGGAGTATTAAAGAACATTTTACTTTTCTTGATAAGTTTAATTGTGAGAGTAACCCTGAGTTTAATTGTTCTTTTGCGCCCTTTTAAATTTTTATCCAGTGAGCTAGCTAATCTAATTTTTCATTTTTAATTTCATTTTGCATTTTTGTTGGTACCTTCAGTACACAGCAGTACGTAACAAAGTCTTGAGTAATAGTCATTTGTGGTCAGTAACGTATTACTTGTGACTATTGGTACTTTATCTAGCTACACCATATTCTTAGTAGGAGCAACAACAATACTGATTGCTATTAAACTGATGTATTTTCATAAATAAGTAGCAACTTGCCACAACTCTGATTATTTGAATTTTGTTGCACCTCCAGTATTTCGGTAGTTTTACCGCGTTTTGCGCATAACTACCATAAATCATATAGATTGTACGTTTACCTATGGTAAACCTTATGATCATTCCTGATGCTTTAGAAATCACAAACAGTATACACCAATTAACAACAGATAACTATAATTTTTATTCTTGAAAAATAAAGTACTATCATTATTAGTATTCATGCTGTTCGTGAGTATACAAAAGAAAATGTCACTCCTTAGAGAACTTATTGATCCTCGCTCTGATTTCGAACCGATCCACAACTCAACAACCTTCTGTAATCTGGAGTAATATTATCGTCTGCACGATGATATCGGCTCGTCTTCAAATACTATTTCAACAACGCGAGGACGATCCATATCTCTAATCCTTCTATAGTTTCTACTACGAAAGTTGTTTCGCAAAAACTTGTATCGATCAGAATCGTATCGCATCGTACAATTCTAATTCACGGGAATTATTTTGCGTTACTTGATTTTCATTATAATTCTATGAAAGTATTACAGATGAATAATATTTGCTGAATTAATGTGAACCATGATAGTTGCCGACACTACAAAACGCTGTGAACTAAATTTACATAAAACCTGACTTCGTATATAGACTTATTATTGCACCAAGCGGTATCAAATCTACACTCAATTATTAGTAATATTTAGTATGTGTGTGTGTAACCTAGCACTGATTCTCAACATACAATACAACCATATGAAAACATACAGGATATCTTATTACAATCAAGAATTGTTTGCGAAGAAATAGATATGAACTCAATAAATATTAAAAAACTAATATTATTATATGATAAATTTGCTTTTGTAAATTACTCCAGTAAGATCTTTTCTGCAGAAATACGAATAAACCTTGACTTCACTTTACGTAACGGCACTTCTCCGGGCAACTTTCCAGAAACGCCATAACATATTTCTAAAGGCACGTTTCGCCTGTCAACGCATAGGAAAAAGTCGGACCTTTTCAGAGCGTTCGTCCCTTCCGAAAATTATAAAATTAAGAACAGCGACGAAAGCGGATTAAAATATTCCCGGACGCAAACTTCTTTCATCCCTGTAAACATATCCGCCTTGATTAGTTTCGGAAAGCGATCGCCCGGCAGTTATTTATGGTAATTCTGTTTGTCTCCGCTCTAAAGGAATAAGAGCAACGAGATGGGAGAGAATATTTTTACGGTTAATAGAATTTTCGACCCTTTGTTTTCGTTGCCGTGCCTTTTTGGCAGCGGGGAAGCAAGCCTTTTATCTGCATTCAGTCAAAACCGTCACGTATACTCTATGGTTATAGGGACGTAATTTTGCAAATTTGTGAATGTTCAGGGTTAAATTGTCCGTTGCTAATTCAAAAATTCGTACTGGTTCGAAGAGAATCGCAAATATATCGCTTCCTTCATTGTATATATGAGTTTTTGTTTGTATAGCGAATGATTAGACCAGATATATCCAGCGGATTGAGTAAATTGAGAACACCTCATATATATCTGAAACAATAGCCAAATAGCCTGTTTGTAATTAATGTTTCTATTTACTTACAAAATATTAAAATTATTCATGAAAAAATAGGATATTAGTATCTACTTCCTAATTTGCTTTTATTATGAAATATTGTGATTTTTTTTATAGCATAGTGACTATTTAGTGTTGATTTCAACAAATTTCGATATGGCAAATACTACAAATCGAGTGTAGGTACAATTATTAGCTGTATTTATATAAATAAAATAAAAAATTCTTACGTCAAACCGTGCACATAGTGGATTATAAAAAAACCAGTACACCAAAATTAAAGTTTGAAGAACAAATAAAACAATAGTGCATGAGTGGGTGTAAAATATCCTTAACAATTAAATTAAACAATTTTTATAAAGTTCAAATTTATAATGTTAAATGTTAATTATATATTAATCACTAAGTATGTGTTTTTTTACTTATCCACACATACTCGCCTCTCTCCTTTCTCCCCCAAGAAAAACATTGAATCATTAAAAACAATAATTCAAACTCATACACGTACCTAGTCATTAATCAGTAATCTGGCGGTTGGTGTCGGCACAGCTTCTGGTACAACGCAGGTATTTTACCAGCCTTTATCGCTCTGGCAGTTGTGTCGACAAAGCATTCTGATGCACGCAGAAATTTATTCCCGTTTCATAAGGTTGGTGCCGGCACAGCCTTCTGGTTCGACATAGCAGCATATAAATTTAAAAAAATCTTAATGCAATCTTATTGAAAATGCATTCTATGATGTTAGTAGCTGCTTGAATAAACCTTTCAAACTCTAGTCAAACGCGCTTTCTACTAGTAATGTTCTGCTACGTGTTAGTATGTGTTTGTTTTATTTACTTGTATATATATATATAGACTATTGACGAAATGAGAATATCTCTCATCATAAACCTTTATTATTATTATTACGGCGATAATTATAGCATTATTTATTTGTTTGACATTTGTATCTATGAATGACATGTTCTACGCTATGCAATTATTATGCACAATAAACTTATCTATCTATCTAATGAAGATTGGCAAAAATCAAAAGGATGGAAGAATAAAGATAGAGGACTATGAATTTGAGCAGGTGGATAGATTCAAGTACCTAGGAGTAATGTTATCAAAAGACAGAGACAATAAAATAGAAACTACAGAAAGAAAAATGATAATAAATAAAGCTTACCATGCTAACTAAAAACTTTTAAGAAGTAAGCTACTTACCAAGAAAACTAAATTAACAACTCACAAAACATTGACAAGAACGACGATGACGTATGCAGCAGAAACAACGACACTTACAAAAAAAGACGAAGAGGACGTAAGAATTGTAGAAAGAAAAATAATGAGAACAATTCTAGGACCTGTGAAGATAGGAGATAATGAGTATAGAATAAGAAGGAATGATGAAATAGCACAAGAATTGGGAGGCGAGGACATAGTGAGAAGAATTAAAAGGCAGAGAATAAAATGGCTAGGACATGTGTGGAGAGCAGGACCGGGAGCAGTGATATATACGATGTTGGAGTGGGAACCGGGAGGCGAAAGAGCAAGAGGAAGACCAAAAACACGATGGTTGAAAGAGGTGGAAGAAGATCTGAGAGAGGCCGGATTTGACAAATGGAAGAAGAAGATAGAGGACAGACACTTATGGAAACAAATAGTGAGAGCGATTTAGAGGAAGAAAATGGGGATTGATCCACCCCAATTTGAAATGAATCTAGAAAGCTTATATATATAAGTGGCACACACACACACACAAGGGGTGTTAAGCCATCATATATATATTTATCTATCTATTCACCTGTTTTTTGATATTGTACATACTTAATGCCTTTCGCACCTACTTTATGGTAATAAATTCTTGATAAAAACATGCTTTCAATGTTTAAATTGTTGCGCATATCCCGATCGTAAACCTGGATACCCCACTCTCACACCAACAGCTACCATTCTGGAGTCAAAATATTATTGTATCGACGAACTAAAGCGCAACTCCCGCGCCGATCAAATCTACGCGCGTCATTCCGTTTGACAGCCGACTCGCACAACCAGCGCCATTAGGCGAGACAGCGCGTGAAGATTTAGACATAGAGGAGCCAACGTAAAAATAAGGTATTAATAAGTATTAAGCCTGTAGGAAATGGAAAGTAAATAGAAAACACGTAAGTAAAGGAGAAAACAGCTGATAGTAATAAGTAAGTACACGCCGTTACAATATGTCCTACATTTAATTCCCAAATTTTGTTTCTCTACTGGAAATATTTGCAAAACTATCTCCCAGAAATAAGAAGTACATTTTTTTATAAAAAGAAGTCGATAAGCCATTTTTTATATTTGATTACTCTACCATCAACCGTAACATTACTTATTTTCGTTTGACTAATAAATTTATAATTATATCATAAAAGTATTAAAAGGATGGAGGCAGCTTCAACCTAAAAGGGACAAGAAACCATCAATACCCAAACCCCTCGACGTATCCAGCGTTTAATTTACATCTATTCCGTGATCGACGGCACCACTCTCTCCTCACACGAGCGAACGTCGAAATTGCGAAATCGCTTAGCGGGCTGAACGACCCGCGCCGCTCTTATCTGAGCATCCATCGGCGATCGAGATCTTGAGCATCGAACGCCAATGAAAGGATGCACATCTGACGGCATGACGCGAGGCGCATTCGACCGGCGAAACGCCGTCGACTGCCTGCGCGTTCGAGGTCAGTAGAGCGAGAGGCGAATCGGGAAAAAGGACATCGCAGAGCTAATATCGGAATTTACTGACTCTTCTTGTACGGTCGGTTTAGTCCTGATGGCACTCCGTCTAACGCCGAACACGAAAAAAAAAAAAAAAAAAGGGAAGATAAAAGCCTGGAAGGCTTCGAAATTAATTATTGTCTATTCTAAGTGGGCTTGCGAGAGTGCAATTTTCAATTTGGAGATAGGGAGTTCGATTTGTCGTGTTGACGAGTGAAGTTGTTTCTCTTTGCGGTGCGATATTTTCGAAGTTTTTGGTGGGAAAAAACATGTTTACGCGGGCGGATCGGGAACCGCCCGATAAAATAAGTGATGGGGATATTGCTGGTGATATTAGATCAGCGCTAAATGTTTTACATAATCCAATTTTGTCAGATAATTCTGAGTATATGGAATGCGAACAGGCAAGCAACGTATCGAAAATACATTCAAAAAAAGAAGAGCTAAAAAGTTCGAATGCAAGAAATATAACTAAAAGTGTACCTAAACAGAAGAACACAACAAATACAACGAAAAATACATTAGAGAATATGAATACGAAGATAGTTGAAAAACAAACTACAGTAATTAATAAATATGATATAACGGATGGGGGTCCATTTCACGTATTTCTAGAAGGAAAAGAAAATATAGGGAATTTGCATCCAATGTCAATTGGAAAAATCATCTCAGTAAGTCATAAAGAAATTAATCAAAATATAAAATCCATCGAAAAATCAGGTAAGAATAGAATTAAGATCACGTTAAACTCGCCTTTGTCAGCAAATCGCCTGTTAGATTCTCCTATTCTACGAGAAAAGGAAATTTCTGCCTATATTCCGCAATTCATGGTACGTAGAATAGGTGTAATTAAAGATGTTGATATCTCCTTAACAGAACTAGAATTAACTGAACTGATTGCACCTATGTTTAATGATTCATGGCAAATTTTATCAATTAAAAGATTTACAAGACGCGTTAAAAATGGGGAAGAGTTTCAATATCAGCCTACCACTAGTATTATGGTCACATTTAAAGGGCAAAATCTACCGCCATTTGTATCTATTTGCAAAGTCGTGTGTCCCGTGGAACCATATGTACAAAAAGTTGTACAATGCTTTAATTGTCTTCGCTACGGTCATGTCAGTAAGCAGTGCAAATCAAAAATAAGGTGTAATAAATGTGGTGAAAATCACAAGTCTGATCTGTGCCAAACTTTCAAGCCAATAGAGTGTATATTTTGTAAGGGAGCTCATGTAGCTACGGATCACAAACAATGTTCGGAATATAAGAAACAAAAAGACATAAAAGTTATCATGGCGAAGGAAAATATATCATATAGGGATGCAAGAAATAAACAGGAATCGTCTTTTTCTAATGTTGTGGCAACAGACCCTTATGTCGTTGATCACAGGAATTTTCCGGTTGTGGGTGACATTCGAACAAAGCGTAAACGTCAAACAAGCATACCAGAGCCAAATTTTAATTTTAGAGAGTATCAAAATCTCATAGCATCTCCTGCAGATGATAGAGGTAACGGAGTTTGTCTAAACAATGCTAATAATCCTTTATATTTCGATAAAACAAAAAACATTCTTTTATCAACAAAAATAACCACTGATGTATTAAATATTTTAAATTCAAATCTTAATAAAAATGTGAGTTTAGAATCAGTTCTTAAAAAACAGATAGAGTCAATTTTTAAGAATTTTCAATGGCCAGTATCGACATAATTCAATGGAACTCCCGTTCGATAACCTCGAATAAAGGCAGTTTAGAACACTTTATTTTTGAGAATAATATAAAGATTGGTATGATTAGTGAGACGTGGCTTAAGGCCTCAACAATCATTAATTTTAATTATTATAATATATTTAGACTAGATCGAGATGATGGATACGGGGGAGTTTGTATTTTAGCACACAAATCTCTGTCATATGCTCAAATTTCAGATTTCTATGAATTTAATAATTTAATGTGTGTCTCTGTTTCTCTTTTTCTAAAACCTAATCTGCCGATACACTTCTACTCACTATATGTAAAACCAAATAGTAATGTATCACAACAAGACTGGTACAAATTTTTTCAAAGCGCTAAAAAACCATGTATAATCGGCGGGGATTTTAATGTACACCATGCAGCATGGGGTAACAACTTTTCTGATGTGGGTGGCCAAAGTCTGTTAGACGCTATTGAAGATTGCGGCTTAGTTTTTCTTAACGATGGTTCTCATACCTTGGTGCCTCGCCCAGGCAATGATAAAACAGCTATAGATATCACGTTGTGTACTGCAGATATAGCAACTTCTATCACATGGCAAACTTTAGAGGACACGTTAGGTTCTGATCATTTGGTTATACATATGAAGTTAGAAATCAATGTAAATAGAAGTCCTTGTACTTTAGCTAATAAGTTGAATTTAAAAAGAGCAAATTGGAGTAAGTTTGAAGACCTCATGAATGTTTATACATTAAAATGTATTAATCAAAACGATTACTCTTATAATAGTTTCACACAAAATTTAAATAAAGCCATTAACAATTCTATACCTACATACAACAATAAAAATAAAAATCCTGTTTTCAAAAAGTCCTGGTGGAATAATGACTGTAAAATAGCTATTACAAACCGAAAAACGGCACTTGCAGAATACTATCGATCACCTACTCTAGAAAAATTTAATAAATATAAAGAAAAAGCAGCTATCGCTAAAAGAGTCATTCTTAAAAGCAAACGTTTATCATGGGTCAATTTCTGCTTGAATTTAAATAAAGATAAACCAATCACAGAAATTTGGAGTGAAATAAGGAAAATTAAATATGGTACGAATGGAAACAGACAGCCGTTACTCTATGGGGAATGGTGTAATAGTTTTTTAGATAAATTAACCCCTCCTTCAGTATCTGAACCTTTTAGATTCAAAAATTGCAGTAGAAACGCAGATCACTTTTTTAATAGTCCTTTTCATCTGAACGAACTAATGACGGCCCTTAAAACGGTAAAGAAGAATTCTTCCCCCGGGTTAGATGGAATATATTATGTAATGCTACAGCGCCTTCCATTAACGAGCAAACAACATCTCTTACAAATTTTCAACAATATCTTACTTGAAGAAACCATCCCTGAGGAATGGAAAGACTATAAAGTGATACCAATTTTAAAACCGAATAAACAGCCACATTGCGATGCCTCTTACAGACCAATTGCGATGTCTTCTTGCGTTGTGAAAATTTTTGAAAAACTTTTAAAGCATAGATTGGAATATTGGTTGGAATCCAACAATTTTTTGGGTAAATCTCAATTTGGTTTTAGAAAAAATTATTCCACAGTGGATGCTGTTGTTACACTAGTAACAGATATTCAAACGTCTTTTACAAATAATAAGTCTCTTGCTGCTGCATTTATAGATGTTAAAGGTGCCTATGACAATGTTAATCTTCATTTACTTATGAACTCTATGGAAAAAGTAGGGATACCGGAAAAGATTTTATCTATATTAAGTAAAATGTATACAAATCGTAGAATATTTCTTTATGTCAATAATGAAATTATTGGTCCACAAACAACAAGTTTGGGTTTACCACAAGGAGGAATTCTAAGCCCCCTCCTATACAATTTATATGTCCATGATCTTGAACATAATTTAAATCAAAATATCAAGATAGTCCAATATGCAGATGATATATGCCTTTATGTCAGCAATTGCTCGTTAGATAGTATTTACTTCCATTTAAGTAATGGCCTAAACCAACTGATAACTTACTTGAATTTAAAAGGTCTGACAATTTCATCGGAAAAAACAAGTATTACAACCTTTACCAGAAGTATGTATCCTTTACCTAATCGAATCAAGCTAGCAGACATTATATTATCTCACAAACCAGATCATAAATTTTTAGGAGTATTTTTGGATAGTAAACTTAGATGGCATAAACACATAGATAATCTCGTAAGTAAATCCGAAAAGTCTTTAAATCTTTTAAGAATGATATCTGGCACTAAATGGGGCGCGGATCCATCTGTCTCACTTCTTTTCTATAGATCAACTATCAGATCAATGTTTGATTACTGTTCAGTTATTTATGCAAACGCTAGTAATTCCTTATTAAAGAAAATTGATGTTGTACACAACAAAAGTCTTCGAATGTGTATGGGTTATCTCCGTAGCTCACCGATCAAAGTAGTGCTGGCTGAAACATGTGAACTTCCTTTACATCTTAGAAGAAAAATGTTAGAATCAAACTACTTGGCAAAGTGCTCATTCCGAAAAGATGATATTTTTAATAGAATACATAATCTTTTTATCCTGGATTCAACTTCAAAATATTGGATAAACAAAAAGTCTCCTGTTTTGGTATCTTCGTATTATCAATTATACTCAATGAAAATAAATCCGCCAAATATAAAGTGTGACATCTTTGATATTCCATACAAGTACTTCTATTCGCCCATCAAATGCTGGTTTTATGATCAACTTATTATGTGCTCTAAATCATCTCCTAATAACAATGAATTCAACAGTCTGCTAAAGGATAAATGGAATGATTCATACGTTATATACACAGATGGGTCAAGTAAAAACGGGAACTTTGCATATGCATTCTATGATCCGCAAAAGAACTTTAAAAAATGTCACAAACTGAAACCTGTAATGACCGTCTATGGTGCAGAATTAATTGCTATTTATGAGTCACTAAAGTACGTAAATCGATTAAATATTCAACAAAGAATTTTGATTGTAACAGACAGCAAGAGCGCAGTAGAAAATATAAAATCCATGAACATATCATCTGCAATTAATCCTCTTATAGCACAAATTTTTATAGAGTCTAGTAAACTTAGAGTCGATGTAGAATTTTTATGGGTTAAAGGTCACTCAGGGATTGAAGGAAATGAAATAGCTGATGAAACTGCAAAGCTGGGATGTGATTGTACAGAGGTTTTAGATCATTTTTTATTGCCCAGTGATATTTGTAAAGTAGTGTTCAGATCTAATCACCAGGAATTCCAAAAAGAGTATTCAGAGATCAAAGCTGGAAAATTCTACGAACACATACAACCTGAGCTTCCAAGTAAAACCTGGTTTCAAGAAACTTACTCAAAGAATTTCGTTAAAGTTATAAGTAGACTTCGTTGCAATCACGGCTTATGCAACAGTTATTTTAAAAAAATACACTTGAAAGACACTGACATTTGCGATTGCGGGGAGATTGAGACCCTAGAGCATATTATATTAATCTGCGAAAAATATAGTAACAAGAGACGGAGATTCCTGCAAAATCTATCGAAACTGGTGGTAAATCCTTTTAATTATTTGTCTTTGTTAGGATCACTAAAAATTGAGGTTTTCCGCGAACTTTATAAGTTCTTAATAGAATGTAACGTAAGAGTGTAGAGAGTGCAAGATGAGTATGTATCTGTAATCCTTTGTTCGAACCCTTTGTGGGCATACCTGTGAACCGTGGTTCTAGTTCTGTTTGTTTTGTTAAAGCCCTGATGAACCCCTGGGCAAGAAGCGAGTGACCCGATGTGACTATCCTTTTTGAATGAATGAGTTTCTTGAAAGTGTGTTGATGGACATGGCGCGCAGCTAAATCCATAAATTAATTAATCAATCAATCAATCAATTTGGAGATAAGTAAGAGCCTTAGGTGCTTTGTTGTATGGCAATTTTATACAAAACTGTTTGAGATGTTTAAGAATAAAAGAAAAATCAAGATTGAATATTACCGCGCACTGTAATCATATCTTACATTAACATACACTGAAAGAAAGGTTTCTTTAAATCAAAAAAATATGCATTAAGAAAAAAGAAATAATTTTTTCAATAGTTGCAAAGCGTTCTCTTGTTCTATCAAGAATATAATTGTTTTGTTTTATTTCATCCACTCACAATCCTACATTTACATAACCAACCAAAGAAATAATTCAATACAATAACACAATTCAGTGATAATAATTTAATGAAAAGGGAAAGAAAATCACAAGGATATATTTGGTCAGAGTACATATGTAAAACCCTTACCATTCTTCCACGTATCCTTATATAAATAAAAAAATATATATAATTGAATTATGTGCGTATACCAGCTTAACTAATATTTTGCGACGAACACGATCTCTACAACTAACACAATTAAATCATATGTCTATAAAAAATTATACAAAATTATAGAATTGTAAAATATTATACAAAATTATATAGAATTAAACAAAATTATACAAAATTAAACAAAACTAGCTCCAAGTAATTGGGTATCAAATATGAGTTGGCGCAAACATTTTTCAAACAGGGGGGGCGACATTTGTTTAAACTGATATAGCGTTATGTATCTTATAGATCACGTAAGAAAATGAACGTTAAAATAGTGCGGTTCTGTGCAGTCACCACCACTGCACAGAACCGCACAATGTAAACATAGTACACAATGTAACACAAGTAAAATAATATAACATTGGAAATGATATTTTTTAATGCAGGCAAGGTCTCACCCACCAATGGACAGCTTAAAATCCCGCACCAGGTCCACCCGACACTGCTGACTATCAAAAATCATAACAGCAGATTTCTTAGAATTAATATGCAACGAGCGCAGAGAACAGGCACGGAAAATTATATCCAAATCCTATTGAACAAGGTACATAGCATCTACATAGGATTCTTTATGGAAACAGTAGTATAATTGCGTATCGTCAGCATACATGTGAACCTTACAATGATGCTTTACCTATTCCGATAGGGTACAAGTATACACTGAAAAAAAAAACAGCGGGCCCAAGACCGACCCCTGCGGCACCTCAACAACAAGTTTATTGCATTATCACTCAAACCGATATACTGATAAACTGAAAATCGATATTTTGTTAAGTCAAATGTAAAGAAAACTCTGAATGGAAAAAATTCTCTTCAGTTAAAAATAATTCATTTTGGTTGGATATCACATAAACAACACAAACTTTTAAGCATTAACTTAAGGATCGCGGAGCTTTAATGTCAATATCAAAAATATTGATTGCAGTGACTGAAAGTAATACGTTCGTTTGTAATAACTAACAAAGTTGTTATTTTCAATAATCTTGACACCACACCAGCAGCATGATATACAGTTTTATTCCTACCTCTCTGAAGAAATGCCACTAGGGCGGGGCTCATTGTCTACTGTTGGAATCACAATACCAGCAATTTATTTGCTTTTTTCTCAGTTCTAATTCAGAAACAAAATCACGTCACAGCTACTCGAGGGTTTTTTTTTCTATAGGTATTACAGTACATTATAAATGTAATAGTACTATACTTTACAAATAGACGAACATGCATGCGTTAATGCACTAAAATCTATAAAAAAATATGTAATTTTACAGTCGAAAATATGACTTCTTTGATTATAAAAAAAAGTACTAACAAAAATATCATTCTTTGACTTAAGAAATCCTTTTTACATGTGTAGATTTTGAAAAGTAATTGTGGTTCAACATTTCCCCTTAATTGACTAACTTATTTCTCAGCCATCTTCACTCCCCTTCGTTCTGCCTGAGTAAATTCGCAACAAATATTGTCGCGTACTCGCTTGCTTAATCTTATTGCTAGAGGTACTATTATGAAAATGGTACTTACCGGGGGTTACTTCAATGTCTCTTTCACTAACAACTTGGGAGGAACTTCTTTTAACAATCAAACTTCAACTTACAAGATAACAACTATATTAATTATTACATACAACCACTCACACCCGTACCCACAATCAACTCCCCGATATTTTCCATACGCGCCTCCCTCGAGCCCTCGCTTCCTGTGTCTTCGATTGCGGAATCTCAAGGTTTTTCTTGAACACAGGAAACGAGGCTTCGATTTACGCGTATGCACAATTCTAGATACATATGCATTAACGCATAATGGAACTTTCCGTGGCAATATCTTTGTACTACACGACGCACACAGGAGTATTTACATTAAAAAACCGGTCAAAATTATATAATGTGTTTAATGATATAAAAACTATATTATAATTTTAACTAAGCATATATTTTTACATAAAAAACGTATTTACACTACATACAAGATTTGTACATTTAGTCAGATTCACAATCCGTTTGATCATCAGATGAGGAAGCCTGCGTATCTTCGACTTCAGCATCACCGCTATAATAAGCATCCGAAGAGGTTAACGGTGGGGTGGGAAGTAATAAATCTATTGCTTCCTTCGAGAAAGGCTGTCTTTTCTTCTGAGGTCTTCGTCTATTACTACTCAGGTATGGATCCGAATTTAATAATAGTCGGTTTAAAATGTCTCTGTTGCAGACCTCTCTTGCAAATTTTCTGGCAAAATTGAGCCTGTATTGTCTGAAATATTTATTTCTGGCCTCTGCCGCTTCCTCAGACAATTGTCCAATAGGCAATATCGCATGTTCAATTACTATTGCTCCGTGTATCAGTACTTTGTGAATTGTTGGTGACATTGGATGCCAGCCATACAAATCCACATACATTTTAGCAGTATCTCTGGCATACTCATCGTATTTTTTAATATCTATATCAAAACCACTTGATATTACTTCCAGGATGACTTTGAATCTGTTTATCAAACCTAAATCAAGTCCCGTGATGTCAGAAGCCGTTTCTGGTTCAGAGAAAAATCTTCTTGATGTATTACCATCATTGGTATTTCCAAGTCCTGCTTTTGGAACATCAACTAAAATACCCATTCGTTCTTTAAAATCTTTTTGTAAGCGTTCCTTCCTCTCTTTTACAATTTGTTTTGCATGCGAAGTTCTTGCTTGCCATTTTTTCAGAGGTAATTTATAGGCTAAATGTAACAGAGACTCGAAAAATCTTATCCTAGCGTGTAGGATTGAGAGTCCGAATTTTAGCGCGTCGGCATTGATTTCGGGGGAATTCTTTAATTGATTAAAATCTTTCGACGTTAATCCACAAATGTAACACCTCATAGTGGATGCTGTGTTGGTCGCTGCGTTACATATTTTGCCATCAACCATGGTGGGTACCAATATATGTTTTATTTTTACAATTTCGTCAGAAATACAAACTTCTGTTTCCTGCAAGTGTTTCGCCTGATCCTCTATATATTTGATTTCTTCTTTAGTTACGTTATTATTTTCTTGCACGAAGCGAATACGTATTGGACGACAAAACCGAACAGATGATGGAACAGGGTTTTGCCAAATTATTTTATCGTGATTTGCACCAGCAACCAGCCTCAGTGGAACGAGTGAACTTTGAAAAATGTTCGCGTCACTGTCTGTTGTATTCTGGAACGTCTGCTTGAACTGTGCCTGCTGCGATCCATCGCAGCCCCATTTTATTAATAATTGCATCCTTTGCTTCTCCTCGTTTGTACAAGTGTTTATAACTTCAACAGCATATTTGCATATACGTGTGGCCGTGTGATCAATTAAAGCCTGTAACTGAATTTCAGCACAAGTTTCAGTCACTCGCATGGACTCTTCAGGAGGATAACATTCTCTCTTGGCATCCTTTATTCTCGAATAGCAAGGATAAATAGTTTTATTAGCCCCTTGTATTATCTCCCATTGTCTTCTCGTAAAATCCCCTTCTACAAAAATAGCCAATGCTTCCTCCGGAGAATGTTTTTTTACACGAGTGTCCAATTGTCTTCGAGCAGAAGTAATTGTTTTACGATATTTCGTAGCTCGCGTTGGAGTAGCCATCGCATCTTTTATTAGTTTTGATGCATCCGTATTGCCAATAGCTCGCTGACTCACACTAGCAGCAAACACTAACTGTTCTGCAGGTACCTGCTCTCGTAATTCTTTTGTTTTACGACGCTTACTGCGCTCACTTAACTCTTGAAATAATTTTTTTGGTCTACCTGCTTTTTGGGAATTCCTCACAGATAGTGGGACGGACGCAGTCAGCCACAGTTCATTGTTCTTCAAAAAACGATCTCTTGTGTATTTTGAAGCTATCCATCTCTTTTTAAAGTCGCTCTTAAAATGTTTTAGGGAGCGACTTAAAGTGGCCCTTTCATCTTCCGGACATTTTGTAATTTTCATGAGCTCTGTTTCTAATAATGTCAACTTCTCGTCGTGGTTCCTGCCACCAAATTGTTGCATTATGTCAAATAATGCTTTTCTGGTAAAGTTTTTCTGCTTTCCTGAGAAAACAAAACAGAATAAGGTTAATTAATTAAAATACTGAAAATATTTATTTAAGGACTACAATAATTGGAATGCATATACAACAAAATGGGGGAAGAGAGGGGGACGAGTTTTTTTGGTATGTGTTAGAGGAATATTTATACCTTGTAAATAAGTAACAAACATCGCCCGACAAAGCCCGACACACAAACACACAGACCTTTAAATATATTTTTCAGTTAAAAATTATACTCATTTTTCTAGCTTACTGTAATAATTCACATGATTGAAATTTAAATGTAAATGTGACTAAATAGTATTTTAATAGAGAGTACATACCTTCTTCTCCCATAATAAAAATGGTTATATTGTTAGACAACTGGAAACAAACACAGTTCACTTTAGAACGAGTACGAAAACTAACAACGCCGAGAACAAAGACAAGCACTTCATACAATGACTAGATTCCGACTGATCGTACGATTGAAGGGATGCGCGGAGTTGCTGTTTAAGGCAACTACCTGACCAACGGGATAGTTGGCATTACAAAAAAAAAAATTCAAGCATTTTCATTAAATTTATGAAATTGACTTTTAACCGGTTTTTTGATGTAAATACTCCTATGTGCGACGATGCAACGGTATTAGCAGAGATGTATAAATGGAATATTATTTCACTCTTATGGACGAGCTTTGTAAAACGTTTCGATCTATCTTTTACAGCGATTCGTCTAATAACAATTTTATTTTTAAATAAAGTAGGTGAAGTAGTATTATTTACTTTATCAATTAAATATTTATATGCCAACTCTGGATACTAGCACTGCACGAGAATAACAACTTGATTACAGACCTTTGAGGCTCTTGACCTCACGAATGCATTTGACAGCGTGCAAATAAACTACACACATGGTTACCTATCACTCTGACAGCAAAACGATACTCTCGGGGATACCTCAAGACAGCGTTCTGGGTTCACTGCTATTTACAATATTTATAAACGACATATTTTCTAACTTTGTGTATGAGAATCAGAAAATTACACTAATGTTATAGGTATTCTCTGGCGACGACCTCCCTACCTTAATGCGTCTTGGCTCAAAGCTAATGTCAAATATAAATAGCTCCCAGAAAACCATCTACAACTTTATTGTTTCTCTTCAAAAATAATGAATTAATTAAAAGCATCAATTCCCTTTTCATTGCTTTCCCTGATATGGTGATTCTAATAATAGACCATGACCTCCCGCCTTTGCTATTTTGTCTTTGAGACTTTTTATACTCGGTTTGATCGTTAGTAGTCTTTAAAATGTTGTTTCCCATCGTATAACTGGCGTGCGCAATCCTACAGTTATCATCTTCTCGTATAGCAGACCCGGAATCCGTACCAAGCAAGATACACTTCGGAGTTATTGTCTCGTAAACTACGCCAACTTAGAGCAGATAGGCATTACATACATAGTGAATTAATTGGAAAAGTTTTCCGGGCCTCTGGAGCTGGAATCTGGAAGGGTGCAACTTCTCAAAGTGGCTGGCTGCTAAATATGTTTTAAATAGCACGGTTTAATTGCCATAACATGATGAGTAGTGGATCTAGCTAATTTGAATATTAATATTATTTATATATATTTTTTTGCGTTCCAAACATATAGTTTTCATGCACTAATATGATAAATGATGATAAGAATTCCTGTCAATCACTTCAATGAGGGCACACAATTTGTCGATATTATACATTTCACCAAAGCTTTTGCCACTATAGGTCATAAACTGTGGATGCGAGTGCTGGATAATTGTGAGATTCGTGGAATATTACAGATATGAATCAAAAAGTACCCAACAGAACGTACTATGAAGAAGGTCATCTCCAATATGATATTCCTCAAGGGAGCTTGACAGTCCTTCAGCTTTTCACGCTCCATATTAGTGATGTCGCGGAGTATATAGGAGTATGTCACTTCTTTTCATATGCCGGCGATCTGGCTGTGGTAACAGCATCTAGTGTTGCAAGGGATGCCTCTATACAAATGCAAGAATACTTTAATAACCTTCAAATATGGGCACATGATAAAAAAAAATAGCTATTAATCACCAAAAACCCAAAGTCATGCACATTCGATTACCGCATATGGCAACCAATTGCACTCCGTTTATTATCCACAATAAGCATCAGTGTCTTCATACAGTTGTTTCTGGAAATGACACCTGTGAGGATAACAGTTGATTAGAAGATGTCAACGTGTTCACCTATCTGTAGCTTAAAATTGATTCCACCTTCCTTCGGAAAGACTACATCGCCACAATGCGTCAAAGGTTAAGACTTTTCGCGCATAAATTCTGTCACAGTTCATACCCATTCGAACATGGTTCACTATCTACGACTCCCTGGTGGAGCCGGTGCCATCTTACAGAATTATTGTACATTGAGGTAGTTCCAAATATCTCATTGACAGACTCAATACCGTCCAAAGACTAGTCCTAAAAAATACCAGTGCAGTTCGTCCACACAGTGTGAATTGGTGCAAGGAGTGAGGCATACCGTCAATCATAAAGCTGTTTTAAAACATTACTTCTGTGTGCTTGAATTACTGAGGATTTGTCCAGATCACTCCGCCAGGGCTTCGGAGGCTGGAGATTTTATTGTGCGAAGATGGAACAACAAGTATGGTGGGTGTTGTTCGTATATAGCAGTACCAAAGTGTTAACGGCTTACCAACGAATCTTCGTTCGCTGATCTCTTTGAATGCACAAAGAAAAGAAAACTCAAATTTTATCTTATTTCGACATCATAGCTTTTGCTTATTTTACGCAGTAATATTAACTTATTCTATTCTAGTGCAGTTAAAATAACTCATTACTATTTGTATACATACCTGCTTAATTTTCTTTTCCACTGATAAACAATTCATTTGTTTGGTGGTACTTTATGTTTATTAGATTAGAAGAAACATCCCCAAATCAAAATTTTAACTTTAAAAGCATTTCCTACGTCTTAATTGCTTCCCAACTATAGACTATCATACAACTACAATCAATATAAACAGTCTACACGTCACTCCAACTCCCAGCTATCTAATTGCCGATAAACTGGTTATCAACACTGTCCGACATGTATGGATATTTCAATTAGTCACACAGAAGGTATTCCGCTACAAAGCAACAGACGCCATGGTAAACACGGCGCCCTATTAGGCGAGTTACTGAAGTGCAGAGTGAAGCTATTCGATTAGTCACTGCATCGATGTCGGTAGGAAATCCACAGGCAAAGATGTCTGTCGATAGGAGGTTGCCAATTCTGCCATAATGTATGTTGAATAGGATCGATTTGCCGGCCTGTTAAGTTCACCACTAGACCGACGTATGCATGCTGGTAGCTTTGATGTATAGTTACAACTTGGTGTGTTCTGCTAATTTGCAATTGCTTACCCAAAGTTGGATGTCTATGCGAAGAAAATTACTCTAATAATACACCTGAAAATAATTGAACGAAAACTGTCAAAATTTTAATGACCTTGAAAGATCCAATTGAACATTTTTATTACGAGAAATTCATTTCGCTACTAGGCTATTAGTAAAACTAGACAGTGAATGGCAGAAAACTTTGGGATACGTAAATGGTCTTGTCATTCTGACCTGAAGTAAATTAAGCAACGTAATGCAGGACACTCCACGAGTTTTGAATGAACCGCAGAGAATGGTCTAAATATTAGTTCTGGCACAATAACATTTACCAGGAGGAAAAAAAAATTAAAATAGTCTAGATGGCCCGCGACGAAGTACATCTAATATCAGAGGAAGTAAAGAATCTTAGTGCAATTCTTGATTCCAAGCTTATTTTGAATCAGCAGCTTTAGCGAATAAAACCAAGTCGAGAACGACTTCTAATTTATAAAGGCTACAAGAGCAACGAAAACCACAATATAAAACACGATGTATTGATAATACATCACGGTGGTCGGGCCCACAATTACTTATACATATATCTTTGGCTTAGTAGACAAAGTCTCACCAATATACAGAGACCTACATGTTTAGGGATAGCAGAAGCAATGGGAACCACCCCTATAGCAGCAATGTAATGCCCCCTAGAACTTGTTTCTCCACCTTCAGTGATAATGGGGGAGAAAAGCATGGGGCATCTCAAATTCCAAGAATTACCAACTGACGATATGGAAGATTGGAATACAATAATATTGTCCATCATCTGGGAAACAATTCTTTAGGCATGATAACCGATTCGACATATTCATTTAATAGAAATTATTTGGAGGTGGAAATCACAAAGACAGGCTCAGTGAACTTATCTGCGCTGCAGAGGAATAAATAGAAGATATGGAGTTGGGTATATACACAGTAGGTTGGAACAATGCGCCCGAGCAAATTTGGAGGAAGACCATAAAAGAAAAACAAAGAAAAACTATCGAAACATAGTAAGGATCGGCATGCAACGTAGTGCAGAACATCCCTCCTCTCCATTTGGTGATAATGTGGAAAGCAAGAATGAGGCACCTCAGATTATGAGAATTACCCAGTAATATTGTATATAAGAATACAATGATCACTCTTCCACTAGGAAGATATACCACAATTTTGCAAGTAAAGGCATACGCGATATTGCATTGTGCAAATGAAATCAATCAGAGGGCTTTTATAAAACAAACGGTTTTGTATTGCAACAGACGTCAAGCGATACTGAGGGCATTATTGAACACCAGAGTACAATCAGGATTGGTTTGGGAATATATTCGAAAACTGAATAGCCTGATAGACCGCAATAAGGTAACTTTGATTGCCCGGACATTCGGGAATTAAAGGAAACAAACATACATAAGTTCAGAACTTGTTCTAGGAGTGTCCAAAATACAGCACCAGAGCAGATACGGATTTAGGCCAAAGAGAAACATAACGAACACTGGAATAATACAATCAGACAAATTCATGGGAAAAGCTTTATTTAGGAACCATTAAAAGAACTGAAGAACTATTAAATCTCAGTAGGACATTGTTCACTGAAAGGACACTTACAGAAAATCGGGATCAACACAGGCAATTGTTGGCAAGCCAAAAATGAACCCCAAGGACTATTTCGACCGACCAGCTAAACACCTGTACATAATAGCATGGGGTAGCAGGATATTGCAACGGCTACTATGATTTAATGGGTAAAGGAATGGGAGATTAAGTAGAAAAGGTCAAGAGGCTCCCACAATAGAAAAAATACATTGCGAACAAAAATAATGACACAAGAAATTTAATGACATTTACCTCTCATATTTGCGGAACACGTACTACATTCCGATGGTCCGTTGCAGATAAAAACTCACGTGAGTGGAATACTCCCAACACATCTAGGATGGAAATCTTATTAGACGAAGACGATGGAGAATTGCTTTCGCGCTATTATCTCAGTACGAGTTTAAAACGTAATCCTAGCACAAATGCCAGTCGAGTCACACCATCACGACTATCGCACTTTCTCCCTGCTTCGTATTAAGTGGAAAATAGGAAATGAAGACCCAGTCAAAGGTTATCATCAGTTTTTTTTTATGTGATTGTACAAAAGAGGTGAGAAAGTCGTAAAGTCAAACTTTTTTATTTATAATTACTTACTCATGGATATTATGAGCACGTAAATTAAATAAACAAAATGGAAGGTGGGAGTGATTGCTGATTATGTCACGCCAGGCATGGATAGTACTGTTTCGAACTTATTAGTTCTCATTAGCATGCCGCGGGTGAGACATGATCAACAACACTCCACCAGGCAGCTAAATGCACTGCTGACATAAAGATGTAAATGAAAAAAGTGCAACGCCATCTACCCGTGAAGGTAAGATATCTGACAATCTCCACATCAGAAATAGCAAAGCTATCAAACAGTAGTGGAGTAGAGTACAGGCTGTGTCTGTTGTTGAGGCTACCAGATATCTTACCCTTAGGGGTAGATGGCGTTGCACCTTTTACATTTAGTACATGTAAAATACATACTTATTTTTTTTAAAACTGTAAGTAAGTTATGAAGAGACTCCGTCACTACTTCTATATTTCTTACGTACCCTGAATAAATAACCGCGACACATGCAACCTGCCTGTATATACACAAAGCTCTAACTATTGTAACTATCGTTCCCTTCTTACATATTTGATATTGTTTGTCTTTCGACTAATACATCTGTCGAAATGGGGCGGCAGCACTTTCGGCAATGAATCTTGCGGTCGGTCTTCTTATCTAGTCCCTTTGCGGCTTCCACATCCTACAGTCAACGAGGTCGTAAACGGAGATGGACAGTCCTCCTGCGGGCTGGCCGAACTACTAGCGTCTTATCTGGGTTTTCGAGCTGCGTCTACTAGTTCTGTTGTACGTAAACAGCGGGTTCCTTCTTTTCCCGGAACTCGTCGTACGGCAACCCGGATCTCCCTCCGGGCGTAATATGTGTATAATAAAGTTTAAGGGCTTCCTAACGAGCAGTTTATCGCGTGATTGCTCTTTGATTTCCTCTAGTTCGGGATCTGTGCGCTCCTTAGCTATAGAGGTGGATTGAAAATTGTACGTAGTGTCTTCTAGGAAGTGAACGTTATATATTCATTCTTTGTTAGAAACGATTTGACGGTTTCTAACAAGAAAAATTAGAAAAAAAATATGAATATGATTTAGATATCCAAAGATGAGCAACACCAGCTAACAACGAAATAGATTTAGGAGAATTAAGCATCACATTAATCCATCAATGACAGTAAATCCTTTAAATAAATCCAAACATTGGAAACTATATTCCAAATAGTAGTGATAACAACTGCACATATTATATCTAGTGATATAAACCTAAATTATTTAATATTTTCCTTTCTTATAGATGCATATACAGCCATAATCCCTGCAAAGTCAACGGTTATACCACGCATGTGCGTCTCCCGCTCGTTCCTCTTACTGCAGTAGGTATTCCCCTACATTCAGTAATTCGTCATAGCCACTCATAGCTCACAACGAATACCGGCGCGAGCGCAGCGGTTGCTTTGCTATTCAATCTACACGCAGAAATGTGTTAATTTTTAGTGACCGTGAAACGTATTGTATTTTTTTTATGAAAATGAATAAATTGCTTATACACTCCAAAGGTGTAATGAAAGCGTAAAACAGTAATTTATAGTAGATATCTACACTCCGTCAAAAAAGTATCGCATAAACTAAAAAAGGGCATTTATGAACCAAGATATTTTTATACGTTCACAAAAAGTTTGCCTCGTGTATGTGAACTATAAAAACACTAACAAAATAATGGATCTTAGCGTTTTTACTTTTTTTTTCTAAAAGAACACATTTAGAAAAATGCATATGTGTAAGGTTTGTTCAGTTGTTTATTGAAAGTCTTCCTATACGGACAAATTTTAAAGTGCGAAGTCAGAGTTCTGTACCAACGCTTTTAAAACTAAAATGAGCAATTTAACTTCAGAACAAGTGGCTGCTATAGTTGCTTTAATCGAAGGTGGACGATCTCAAGCATACGTTGCTAATTTGATGAACATCAATCAGTCAAGTGTTTCTAGAGCCGTAGCCAGATATAGGGAAACAGGCATTTACAGTAGAAGACCTGTACCAGGTCGTCCAAGATGTTCTACTCGCCAAGATGACCGCTATTTACTGCTACAAGCATTACGTCGAAGACATGTAACTGCGAGACAATTGCAGAACGACTTGGCTAGAGTCAGAAATACTCGTGTGAGTACTCAAACTATTCGGAATAGGTTACGACAGAGTGGATTAAGAGCTAGAATAGCTGTAACAGCCCCTCGTCTCACTAGGAACCACCGAGTGGCTCGCTTAAGGTTTGCCAGAGAACATGTAAATTGGAACATTAATGACTGGGCCAATATACTCTTCACAGATGAGTCAAGATTTGGTCTTTACACCTCAGATAGGCGTATCTCAGTGTACAGACGAGACGGTGAGCGCTATTTGCAGTGTAATATCAGACCTAGACCTAATTTCGCTGGTGGCTCTATTATGGTTTGGGGAGGCATCTGTTTAACAGGTCGTACAGAGTTAGTACCAGTAGACAGAGGTACACTGACTACCCACAGGTATATAACGGACATTTTAGAAGAACATGTAGTACCATATGCGCCAATTATAGGAAACGAATTCATGTTAATGCACGATAATGCACGACCGCATGTTGCAATAATCGTCCAGGAATACCTTAACGATGCTGGTATTCCAGTTTTAGATTGGCCTGCGGTAAGTCCGGACATGAACCCTATCGAGCACGTGTGGGACCTCCTTCACAGACGGATACGAACCCAAAATGTTGCCCCAGCGGACTTGCATGGACTAGCAAATGCTCTCCGTGACGAGTGGGAGAATTTGGATCAGGCTTATATACGGAGGTTAATCGAATCTCTGCCAAACCGTATGCGAGCGGTCATAAGAGCCAGAGGTGGCAATACTCAGTATTAAAAGCTACTGTTATGACATTTTTCTTTCCAAAATTATAATTTCTTGTTTTAATAAAAATCTCAAGTATGAGTTCTTGTTTTTATTTTGCCTGTATTTTATTTAAACAATCATAGAAATTATATCTTAGAGCGCATTAAAGTATATTTACAACTTTATGCTACAAACAAAGATTATGCGATACTTTTTTGGCGGAGTGTATTATGTATTTAAAAATAGTCTTTCCTCATGACAAGAAAATTAAAGTAATTCTAATGAACGAAGAACAAAACCCTCATAAAGAAATAATAAATTTAACGAAGGAAAAATAAAACTTAATTCTGAGTAAATAATTTTAAAAAATAAAAACTTAAAAGTAGGTAACTCTTAATAATAAATTCAATAAACTTCAACACCAGGTCGGTTACTATTCTATTCGTAATAGTAATAAATAAAAAAATATAAAATTAGGGTTTGTTCATGACAGGGAAATCAAAGACATTCTAATGAATTTAGGGCAAAGCCTCACTCAGGGCTATTCCATTTTACGGGTTTTTACTGGTATACCTATATATTATTATCATGGAAATTTTACGTCTGCAGTATATGTCAGTACTATTGCTTTAGTACAAATAAAACGATATATGTTTGTATATAATATATATGCAGACAAGCAAAAGCTTCTACAGAAATCCTTTCTCTGTAAAACTCAAAGCGCACCTTTCTTCTCTACCGCTGTAGATGGGTACACAAAGCGCAACGTGCATTAGCAACTAACAGTGTGCGCACTAAGCCGAATACATTCCGCAATGCAGCCACTTCTAATTCCATCTCTTTTTATGTCGATGTAATTACGGTTTGCGCCGTTCATTGTTTCGATGGATGCTGGCGCGTTATCTGCCTAAATCAACTCGGCGTTCACAAATTGAAATTTTAACCGACAATATCAGATATTACGTGTAAATACTAAATGGAAATCCATACAGTATTAGGGGCGTAGTCTAGTGTACTATTTTACCAGTATGGAAAAAGGATCTGGGTACGCTTACGACAAAGTAAGCGCAATCGGCATATTAAAATTGTAAGCGCTTGCTTAGTCACTTACGACTGCATTTTGGTTTCCTCGTATCCGTTCAATTTGTCATCCGATATTGGTGGTCAAAAACTTTACAAGCGTGATTGAAATTAAATGTAACATAGGTAGTACTAACAAATACTTTAAACAGATTAGATATTATAATTGTGGGATGCATAAAAGGAGATTCAGAAAAAAAATATAATTATTTTAGTTATTAGAAATTGATTTTTATTTATATAGGTGAAGATACATTAAATGTACTCCATACTGGATTGCATATTATACATAAACATCTTTTAATTGATGTAAGAGGAACTTAATGGATCAATCCTTCCTATCTCATGTTACATTAAAAAAAAAATCTGAGGGTTTTCCATTTTGGAGTATAAATAAATACAAATCAGGTTTCATTCATCTTTTCAGGTACAAACAAAAATATTGGAAACAACATAAGGCACTTTACCATACCTTTCACTATATTAGGCGTGTAGTAGTGTTTGCTTGTTAAGAAGAATAGTTACAAACAATATTTTAATTACTTGATGTAACATTTAAAATTTTGACTTGTCAAGCCAGAGTCATCTAGCGGCGGAACAACCAAAAACGGAAAATTAATGAGATCTGTAATTTCAAATGTCAGTTCTAAATTGAGTTAAGCCAGTTATAAGATTGTTGTTGTTGTGAAGGACTGTTGTCTTCAAAACTATGCAAGTTTCAGTTCAATCCTAGAACGGTCAACCCATTTTTTTTTAAATATATTATTCTTCATCAAGATAAAAAAATTGACATTTTGCTTAATAAGTAAAGGTTAGGTAGTTTTAAGAACGTTGAAACAAGATTAATTTATCTGTTTACCTATTGATTTGCCATTCCCACCGTTTGAACGTTAAAATTTTACTTATTTTTAATAGATTATTTAATTCACCTATTTAATTTGTGTTTTCCTTTTCTTTGTGATCCGATACACCGCTTATTGAGAATCACAAACTTGCACACTTCATCAAAAATCTGGCGGTAAACTATTTGGTCAGTACCAAGCCACTTTTAGTTCGATCTAAAACTGATTCTCAAGTGACTAACGTAAGTAAAAGCGGATTAAGCCGACAAATTTGAAAGTTAATTACAAAACGGTATGTACCAAGAATCTAGTAGTGTATAATACGAATTATTAAATGTATGAGATACATTTTCATATTTATTTTAAAAGAGTCATTACTAAAGGCAGTATATATACTTTTTTATATTACAATATATATCAAATTTTCAACACCGTGTATCTTAAAAACAAAAAAAAAATCTGCCATAAGACTTTCTTTTATCATTTTATTAGCCGATTCGACAGTCGTTGTCCTGTCAATTTATACTTAGACCGCACCCTATAGAGAATGTGAGTACCCCTTGGGTAGCAGCTCGCTCTTAGATCGCATAGGATTGATAGTATCACTATAGTTTTGCTTTAAAAAAGACTCGACGCTACGCGTCTCGCTGTCGTTAAACTTGACACTACGCGTCTCGCTGTCATTAAACTCGACACTACGCGTTTCGTTGAACCAAATTGTAATTTCTGAATTTTTCGTTTTTTTTTTATTATTTTTTTGTTTTCAAACGCGTCTTACTTTAACAAAGACGCGACACGCGTGTTAAACCGTAAAAATTTAACATAAGGATATTTTTCATATAAAAATACCGTCCAAATTTCCAATTTTCTTCCTGGATTTTTGTCCTGAGAATTAGGACTACAAAAATCAACCAAATCGGTTAGCCGTTCTCAAGTGACGCTCCGTCATGCATATGGCAATTGATTTTTATTTATATAGATAATCCCCTATCACGTGATATTATGCATTTTAGTATCTTTTTTCGTCATGTTACGTGTATATATATTTTTTTTTCTCGTCGGTATACCGACAAATTCATTAATTAACTCTGGAATTTTTTATTTTAACATACGTTTAACAAGCTTGCCCTTTCGCTAATATCTCAGAATCCGGTGACCTCATAAATAAACAAACAATCCCCTACCACGTTCCGGAATACGTATCTCTATACATAGATGGCGTTCGGGATCAAAACCCAAAGTTCGCCAGTCACACACATAATCCCATTAAGCCTGGGTTGGCCCGAAAACTCGACATATCCCCAGCTAAAGCACTCTAGCGCTCCGGACTTTTTCTATCTATGTATGTATACAGCCTACATATTTACTTCTATATGTTTCGGGAGCTTTATGTATAAGCGACAAGTATATATATTTATATATATGCGTACGCAAAAACAAGCGAGGCGAGCTTTACTTAATCGAGGAAAATGGCATTTATACATCACATCTCTTCCCGACTCCAGAATTTTACCCATCTAACTAATGAGTGTATAAACTGCGGTTAATCGTGCGATACGTTTCCTACTGACGACCAATCCGGAAACTGATCCCGGAAGCTTTTTTAATATTTAGCTATTTAGTTAGTTACTCACCCGTTTTGTACACCTCAATTTTTTTGTATTCATCTTTGAAAAGAAAAAAAAAAAGGACAGAACTCGGTAGATGGCGGCGATACTGAGAATTTATTACGCTGGTCCGTGTTTTGGGGGATTTTCACCGGATTTCCGGTAAATCCGCGTACACCTCTGTGTGTAAAATAAATAAAAGGGTAGCGACTGTGGACACGGCGAGCTTCGAGCGTTGTCACCACGGCTCCTAGGGCGGAAGATTTTTATTTAATCCTCGCGATGCGGTGCGAAAGAGACGGCAACATGCTGGTCCTTTACCCGGAAATGGAAATTGTCGGCCGCTGTGTGAAAAAGGATCGTTTTGATTAGTCTCTAATTAAATTCATCTTTATATGCCCATACAAACAATCGGAAAAATCTTTAATTATTTACTTTATAAGAGGGAATTAGAAAGAATATTATTTTACTTTCAAAGGTAATTCAAGTCATGAATTAAGTAAAAAAGAGAATTTGCGTTAATTGTACCTAAAGGGAAGGGCCTAAAATATAACTAGCGAGTGATAAAAATATGAGGGAATCGTACTTTTATCATTGGTGAGCAAATTATTACCAACAAGAAATATTACCCTGGAATGAGAAAAAAAACATCGGATTTTATATATAGGATTATTAAAATAAGTATATATTACCACGTGCAGATAGAAGACTTGTATATCACGCGCACTTTACGGAAACAATAATTACTTAATAAGCATACGGGGAAATATGAAGGAACTATATATCAAAAAATTGCAAAAGACAACAAAACAAAGTCATAAGAATATTACAAAACATGAAATATAGAACTCCAACAAATAAAATATGTAAATACATAAACGAATTAAATATTGAACAACTAATCTAATAATGATGAATAATATAATTCTAGTATATAAAATACACAATAAAAAAAATAAAAATAAACGTCCAATTAGTCACACATTTAAATTAATTCCGGACAATTGTTTCGGAAATACCGATAAAATATCTAATCAAGGTTAGTTATCCCTACCCTAAATTTATATTTACAAGTGCTTTTATCGCCTGCGTTGACCTGCTAGAATTCTGGGAATTCCGAACTCATACAAAATGTAACTGTGAAAGAAATGTGTTTTTAACCTGATAAATGCATCAGCACCGAATGGTACAGGGCGCCTGTTGAGGATCTAATAAAATATTATTTTTAGATTATCTTTTCATATAAATGCTTTCAAACGCGGATAAGTCTATCGAGGATGTTACATTTTTTAATAATTCGAGGTTTTCAATGTTTATGTTGTGACCCGTATCATTAATATGCTATGCCACGCTAGACGCGTCAATTCTACTATAAGGAAAACATTGCACATTATCGGTACGTGTAAATAAATGTATTTAAATAAAAAAATAAATAAAAATAGAATTTCAATTGGGTTCACTAAATTCGAAATTGTACAAATAATCGCTTTGGTTTAACTAAATACATATACCGACAGAGGATCAAATTCCCTCCACAGCATAATTAGTAATAGATCATCCGAATCCGTAATTGGAGCTCCGATATCGCGGTAGGCAGTTTGAGCTGAATACGCGTGATTTACGTTTCGCTCGAGAATCCTAACGAGAGGTACTAGACATACGCACTATAAATCTGTCCCATGCCTAAAACATCGAAGCTGGATCGTTTCCGGCGACTCTCAAATCCAATCCTCCCGCGCAGAAATATACCAAGTGAACGCAACTAAGCTGGAGCCGGTAAAGTCAATATTGAAGAAACGGCTAGGTGCTGGTTTCTGTTTATTAGAATAGGAAATGTAGGCATGTTACTTTGCCAGTACTAGAGACTTTACGTAACACATCGATTGGAGATCAGTTCCACACATTGCATTTCCTAAAGTGTCGACGATCAAGAACTGGAATCAAACATCTATGGTGTAACGCACAAGTGCACAACAGATTGTTGTTATTGCGTTTAAATTCATTTTAATTTCTTGGTCATCCACCCCTCTCTGATATCTTCCTTTCTAAAACTCGTTCAATTTGAAAATGATTTAATTATGACAATAGTATATGTGTACTGTCCAACAGTTTCCCATTTACAGGATCACAACAGTGGCGGCTCGTCAGGGGAGGCTACGGAGGCTAAGCTTCCCCTATTATTTTTAATAAAATAAGTAGCGTTTATTATGTATTAAAATAATGCTTAAGCGTCGATTATGTACTAAAATAAAGCAATTTTGCAAAAATAAAATATAATCAATAGTATATTTACTCATTACTTAATTTAAAAATGCAAACAAATTTCCAATAATGCCCGACATTTTACTGTACGCACTATAATAGCAAGCGAGGAGGCTGAAACCAATGCATCTCCGTAAGTGCACGTGCACTTTATACGGTGAATACGTATGGTGTACTCCGTACACTAATTTCCATACAAAGCGGATTCCATGATACTCTGGAAGATACGTTAATTATGTGACATCGTGTTTATCTAGCTTCTAAATGATGTATAGTCAATTTCTCTCTGGGAACAAAATTGAAGCTGCAGCGACAAATCTGTAATAAAAAGTATTAGTTGGAGAGATAAATAGAAATAGTTGGACACATTTAAATAACTTTGCAAAGTAAATTTTATTTACTAGAGATGTTCAGCACAGCTGACTTGCATGAGAATCCCTTTATGGAGACGTTGAATCATAGTTTTTATTTTACCTTAAAAAAATGGTTTCCTATTTAACAAGCACGACGGTTTCAGCAGCCCTAAATGTAGTAAAATACATCTAACGGATTCAGCGATAGCGCTGATGTTAAGATGGACATCCTTGACTTAACTAAAGGATCCATCTTGTGGACCCTGCTCTTCGTTTCTTATATTACTAATAATTTTGTTGCTTGGGCATCATAAGCGCGTAATTCGTCGTTCGTTCTAACGTGTCAACTGTGGAATTCCAGTATTTGTGTACGTAGTTTACCTATTTATTTTCGGAGACGCTTATAATCTCATGCATGTTTATAAAACATACTTTTAATTATTTTTTCGACGACCATAATAAAACAGACGGGCTAGGTGTTTAACGCAACCCCTCCCACTTACGGTCGACCACTCATTAGTAACACCCATCAACGAATCGACCGCATGCACACTCACAGAAGCGAATCAACAACCAACCACCAATATTCGCTTTAGCGTTAATGGAACCGCGTACTGTTCGCGACATCACGCGAAATGACGTGAAATTCCATTTCGCGCGAAGCCCCTTTTCTCCTATCCACGTATATACGAGACGACAAAAACGAGAATTGGAAATCTATTTAATCGAAGCGAAAAATAGAAAGAATACAATCGAAAAACGATATACCGCGCGTATTTATAGTGGCGTCGATAGTGCGTTCCTCGCACGGTTTTACGGATGGGGTGCGAAGCCGCCCTCCTCGAGACGTTTTCGCATCTCGGATGCAGGTCGCGAACGCCAGGATAAACATGGGAGGTGCGCGAGAAGGGGGTTTCGCACATACGCCGCATTCGCGCGGTAGGAGAAACACCACTCGCTCGACACATCGACCCTAAAATATCGCCGTTCAAATGTTCACCAGTCGAAATATATGTAAATAACGTGAGCGGCGTATAAATCGCCGTGGCGGATTTCGAACCCGAGTTGAAGAAGGAGGTGTTTTTGATGGGCTGTTGGAATGTCACCACCGCAAGAAAACGGCGTGACATTTTATACTCCTATTTTCCTTTAAAATCTAAAAAAAAAATACTAGTTGTAATGTTTCTACAATTTTGTACAGTTTAGCAACATTATGAGCTAGTTTTGCTACTTTAACAAGAACATATTTATCGTCATTTTATTGTTTGATTAATAAACATTTTTAAGTTCGTAACCACGGTTTCCTTCGGTTTCTGGCTCGGTGCTAATGGTATTTACCGCTTACTTATTGCTTATGGGCTTTCAATTACTTACTTGCTTTTAAAATGCTTATTACTTATGTGTTGCTCCTCGTAAGTTGAAAGAGGAGATTCGCTCCAAGTTCATCAGTTGTCAAACGGTGAATAACAACCTCGTGGCGGATTAAACGGTGTTAGGTCTAAACTAACAATACTAAGAAATAAAAAACTTAACCAAATAAGATAACATGCGATAGCAACGCTATCGGCCATGGGAAAATCAATCAAAATAAAAGGAGTTAATGATTAATTCAAAATAAACTCAAATCTTGACGCTGAAATAGATTTTCCCATTGAACGGCATCATACAAGTTAAGATGAACAAGTGCTATCTGTTATTTTATTGAATAAGGTACCAAATTGTATTACACAAAACGCAGAATTAGTTTTCAAACAATTTTAATATTAGGTGACTAGTTTCGGCCATAGCGAACCACCTTCACAGCCATCATTAAAATATAAACTAGAGAGAAACGCTTCCCAATAAAAACCATAAATAAGTTATCAAAAAGATATAAAATTAAGTTATACCCTCTCCATACTAAAAATACTAATCAAAGTATTATAAACCATTCACATTTAATATAAATTTTCTAATCAATTTGAAAATTTCCTTCAACGATTCAACATACAACCCATCTTTAGATCACTTCGTAACAATAAAAATAAAATTGAAAAACTAAATAAAAATGGCATATATAAGTTTCAATATCAAGAGTGTAGCACTGCTTATATAGGCGAGACAGGAAGGAACATAGAAACAAAGAAACAAAGAACACAAAAACCAAAATTATATCGAATATCTACCAACATAATCTTTACACAGGGCATAGTGTAAGAAAGTAAGCAAGATATAACTATATCACATAGATGTGCCAACAGCCTTCGACTAAAATTATTAGAAATATATGAAATCGAAACATGTAAGAAAGATGACAGTATAGATTTGATTAACGATCAAATTGATTATCAAACTAAACTACTATATTTCTCTATATTTATATTTTAAATTCAGTTTCAGTTTGTTTGCAGGAAACCATTTCCCAGCCCATGTAGATTGGCACCCTAGATCTCTCAACTATATCGTAGCGATCCTCTCAACAGAATACGAGTGAGTTATCATTTACGCATAAGCAGATTTTTGCATCATTTATACTAGATAGTAAGTCATTTATATAGATTGTGAAGAGTAATGGTCCGAGTATCGATCCCAAAGGAACTCCACATCCGATGTTTGAAAGATTCGATCACTTGACAGACAAGCAAAGCCACCCAACTGGTCACCTCGGATTTTTATAAAATATTGCAGACATGTAGAACAGTGAAAAGCAATCGACCCTTATTTTTTTTTAACTGCGAATATTCACTTGTAGAGTGAAGAGTCCCCTTAAAGTTACATCCCTAAAATACATTTTTAACGATATCTAGAGGAGGTAAGAGGAAAAAACACTATTGTCACGATTTGTTTTCTGTATTAATCACTGCGTTGGATAGTTATATAGCCAGAACAAATTAAATGATCCACAATATTAAACTTGAATACACGATTTAATAAAAGCAAGAGGAAATTAAATAAAAAAGAAACTAGAAACTTCTTTCTAGATTTCCATCACCACTTAGCGTCTCCGTTTTCTGCGATCAATCCTCGCGTGCGATATCTCTTCTACATTCGCCTCGCTCTGGGCGCTCTCCTCCTTCGCAAGGAGACGAGAAATTGATGAATGTCAAGCGATCCCATTTTTCTGCACGTCTCCAAGGGCGAGGACGTGCTCGTCCACCTAGATGAGAGTCCGTGTATTTTTTCCCAATGTATCTTCCTCTCCCCCTCCGAGTTTCTCGTTCGACGCTCGGCCGCCCTTTCGATATTAATGACCGGGAGAAAGTTGTTTCATTAATAACGTCATCGGGTTGACGCGGACCTGGTTTGACGGTACGGACGCGCGCGTCCTGCCATCTGTCGGCGAGCGGCGAAATTAAGAGATGGTAGGTGAAGGTAGTATTCAAATTCGGTCGGGTATTGTTTGGCTGTTTAGCATATCTAAATTCGTTTTTTTTCCCCTTCGTCTTTCCTTTGACGAGTTCCCCAGAGATCGCTGTTTGGCTATTAGGCGAGATCGTCGGTTGAGAAATGTGTTTGTCTTCTTTGAATGAAGATGTGTTTTTCTGCTCTTGCGAAAAAAAATAAAGGAGAAGTTGATGGGGGTCTCATTGTGCAAAAAACAAGATTTGCAAGTTACGGGTACGTCTTAAGATTTTCAGACCAACGTCTATTTTTTAATTGATAGTTAAACTACTTGGCGTAATTTATGAAAGGTGCGGGAAACTATGCCGTCTTTGTTGGAAGTCCATTTAAAACAGAAGATGTTAAATAAAAATTGGTTATATTTCTGTTTATTTACATAACTAAATTAGATTTATGTATGTTGATATGTATATATATATATGGCTGTACATCCCTGTCGGGATTGTAGCCACCCCGTGGGGTCCTATTGACTAATGTCAGTATGGATCGTCACTCCATTCCACTTCCACTTCCACTTCACGCATTCTTCCTTTACCACTCCTCATAACTTGTTGCTTCTTCTACCACTCTCGCCTGCCCTGCATTTTCTCTTTCCATCTTGTAATTTTCATACTTCTTATGTCGTTGATTACCTGTTCTTCCCATTTTAGCTTAGGTCGTCCTCTTCTTCTTGATTGGGGTTTCCATTTCGTTATTCTTTTAACTATTGCGTTGTCACACATGCGATTTATATGCCCATACCATCTTATTCTTTTTGATTTAATATGTATAGTAATAAAAAAATCTAATGTCTCCCCCTCGGATCGACGATTCAATGCTTTCTTCCACGTGCAGTTGAAGCCCAGTTTCGGTTTCTTTCGGAAACATACATAACATTTATGTTTTGTTTAGTCTACATATCTGTTAGTTCACCTACTTAAAATGCCAATCGACGCGGCTTGGCCCATCGCAGTATATCTTTACCTAGATACAGGATAATACCTGCATGTAAGCGATAAACGTATGACAACTTTTTTAACGCTTACCTACCGCAAGTATATACATATATTCAATCGTGTGTAATTTACACTAACAGTTTCAAGACTTCATTTATACCAAATAAAATTCATCCAGACCGTGTTTTTTTTTACCAAATAGAGGCACGCGTTCTTCCGCACTTGTTGAGTGAGAACCCGTTTGAGAAAAATATTTCTGATTCTTAACACCATAGGTATAGTAATCTAGTGTTCAAAAAATATTATAAAGTAAAAATGCCCGAGCGGTACCTGGGCAATTCGTTCTCAGAAATTTATTGCAGTATTAAAATCATAGCTACTAGGTAAAATATTATTCGATGATTTGGAAGCAATAACCAATACGTCAAACGAATATTCTAAAGAAAACTATTAAAGGTAGGTACACAAAATGTTACAGCAAATTCGTGTAGAATTTAATTTTACACCAAATAATGTAAAAACATCTATTTGAAAAAAAATTTACTTTAAAGTTTCTTGATGTATCTCTAATTTTTAGACAGCTTGCAAAATATGAAAGGAAAACTTTACTACGTTTTGATGAAACACTCTTAGTATATTTTAAAATGCGGTTCCTCTAGCACATAAAGCAAGTGAAAAATATTAGTTAGAGTTTTATTATGAAAGAAAGACTCAACATGGAAAAGCAGTTATTAAGTAAAAATGTGAACGTGATAAATAAATAAAACGAGGAAATTTGAGAATATTCTAAATTTAAGTTTATTTTTGTTTGAATTTTTTTATTTTTTTGTCGACCTTGTTTTCAGTTTTGTTGTAATGAATCTGTTGCTATTTTACATTTTTTTTTTTTTGTCAGGGGAAAATCCTTTATGGACACCAGACCAAGATGTCATAGGCCGGTAGTGTGGGACTCGCCAGGCTTGGCATACCCACTAAAAACCTCTCATATCTCTCTCCCTCTATGTTGCTGGGACTGCTTTTGGCATTACTTCAGCAGCACAGGTGTCACTAGCCTCTATTTCCTGTCTTTCGACTCTCTTGCTGCCATTATATCTGTAATATAGCCACTAATCTGTCTCCAGTTGTACTCATTTTCTACCATAAGTTCTATTAGGCTCTCTCTGCTAACATCCTGGCCTAGGTCTTCTGCCAGCTTCTCTCTACGTGACGCCCACCTGGCACATTCAAAAATTACGTGATGCGGAGTTTCCTCGGCACCGCAGTCTCCGCATGCGTCTTCATCCGCCAGTTTGAATCTCTTAAGGTAGCTTTTAAAGTTACCATGACCCGAGAGAAATTGAGTGAGGTGATAGTTCACATTTCTAAACCGGCAATTAACCCAGGGTCGAAGGTCCCTCTTTTTCTGCTTTTCAATAAGGTGTCCATCAGGGCTAAACAGCGTAATTTACCAAGGCAATGTTAGATAGGCAAAATCCCATATTCACGAGGTTTTCAAAATTATCTTCAGATGTAACCTTTGCATATACACCAGACCTCCTGAACAATCTTGGGTCTGCATGCTGCAAAGCTTTCTTAGGCAAAAATTTTTTCATTCCGTGTGTATGTATGTGTTGCCAATATTTTGCAGCTCCAGTTTCATCTAAAATAATAACACATGCACGTTTTTCATCTACATCTAACAAAAGAATATGTTGTTATTATAGAATCTTCCACAAGAGCTTGCTGAAGCAATGACACAGCACCACATAATAATTGTTCTCTAACCATTTCGATAAATATGGTCTCAGTATAAGGAACAAATCAAGAATATACAAATAAATGATCAAATAACAAAAATTTGAACTGTAAACGTCAACAGAAATTCATGTTTATTACGTTAAAATTCAAGTTCAAGAGTCAAGAACAAATAGGTGTTTCCGATATATATAAGCATCTCCCTTTGATTTCGGAATTTTTTAGGATACATCAGCAATATTACATATATTACATATATGCTCAAACACATTAAAACTTTTCTGAGAAGCACAATGTCAGACGATCGACTGAAAGCATTGGCGGTTCTATTACTAGAAAAGAAGTTCGTCCAGTCTATCCCGGATTTTTAAAATAAAGTCCTAGACGTCTTTTCCAGCTTGAAAAATAGAAGAATGGATTTTATGTACCAAAAATTAGTAAGTTTTTATTTTGTGCTCACCCTCTTGCATAACTCACGAGCCGCTGGTTTCTATCATAGTTTCAAACCAAGTTATTTCTCAAATATAAAATTCAATTTCTTCAACATTAATCCCTCGAACATTCCACACCATCCTCCACTAGAAGTGGACATCAACCTGTAATTGTATTAGTGTCCAGCGCGCCCAATATTTCTACACATTATACACCGACGTATAAGATAAGGGACAGGACTTTTTCCGTAATTCTATTTTCGGGAGCTTAGAATTCCTTAGGAAATACAAGAGAAACGGTCAGAATCATTTTGAGATTCGCGGATATCCAACGGGGAACGTTTCAATTTGCGTCCTATCGATCGGCAATCCGAAATAACAGTCCTCGGGACAGTAATAATATAACCTCAACCTCGCACCGTGCCGTCAGGCCGGCATTTTCCTCTACGCTCGCAGACCGCTAGAGACAGTCCACAATTATACTCGCCATTTCACATCTGATATTGTAAATGTATTACCTATACGTTCGCCAGTAAAACGACTTCGATTTCTGGAACACTTCAATGGATGTGTCTACCGACGTATTCCGTAGTTTTATTTAATATTTTTTATTTTTTATCGGGATGCGACGATTCCGTTACGACCAATATGCAACTCTAACTACATGTTATTTATAACCGGCGTAACTTGTTTCACCCGCTTGTTATATCGGCTTTGTACTTTATTCCGCTAACCAATCGGGAAGGTGGGTTTTCACGGATATTTTCCGGCACGAAAATCGAAACTCCCATTGTCGAAATGGGACTGACAAAACGGGAACGCCGTACAATGGAAGGATATAAAGGGCGAGATAAAGTTTCTCTCAGATAACGGCTTTTGCCAGGATACCTTTGCAATTTCCCACCGAATTAGATTCGATTTTAACTGTTGATTTCCTGGAATAGTATGCGCAATTGGATTTGTAGAAATATTTCTATGGAAATATTAAACCAGGAATAATTGTCAATAAGTTTTCTAGCATAATAGAATGCTCAGACAATTAACTAATTCATTTTGTCTTCCTAATTTGGACAATTGGAATATCATATGTTTGTTATTTACGGCGGAATATTATTTAGGCAGACAAAAGATCTTGTATTCTAGGATAGTCATAAATTTAATCATGAATCTAATTATGATAACGTTTAAGTTATAACAACCGAAAATCAATAAGTATACAGTCTATTTGATTTTAGCTGTCACCTCAATTATCTCGGCTATTGTTAGAGACACGACAAAATGTTAAAGACCAAAATTTGTTCTACATCTAATTTTCTATTATATGCCTTAGAATAAAAAACAATTGAGCATCAAATGTGTCAGATATAATAAATACATACAAAGTTTTAAATGGAATGTACCCAATTTTATTACGTATTTTAAAACTCTAAAAAATTCTGTTTACAACGATATATCATATGTCATAGTTATCTTATCATCTAAAAACATAAATTGAAAAGTTTGGTACAAATGCACGTTGAGACGAATTAAACACATCGCCTAGGAAAAGATGGGCGGTGAAGTAGTTTGACAGACCGTGTGCTAATTTAAAAACTCGGAACGTTCACCTAAAATTGTTTCGGGTGAAAAGTCATGTGGGGATTTTGCCCAACGAGAAGGTAGATGCACTAGCTAAAACGTCAGTAACTTCCGATAAAATTATAGATGAAATCATCTATGAAACACAAATCACATCCAACCTTAAAAGATATTTTTTGGAAGAAACATGGGAACGCAGATGGCAATCGTCATACAATCAGCAAATTACGCAGTACGCTAAAATTCATTCAACGATTTATCACTCTCGCTGGCACAATAACGTGGGGGTCTCTCGATATTTCTATTCTACTATCGCTAGAATGAAATTCGAACATGGTAATTTCCCGGCCCATTTACATAAGTTAGGCATAATTGATCTCCAGCTTGCTCATGTGGTTATGAGGTAGCTGATTTAGATCACCTTGTTTTGGCGTGTTGTAACTACGAATGGGAAAGGAAAAGGTTGTTTGAGAAGCTAGTAACACTCAACGTACCGTTACCAACATCCGTAGTTCTGCTTCTTAGAACTAATAATACGGAATTTTATAGATCACTTATGGGTTTCATAAATGAATGTAATATCATGATTTAAGACATTGTATAAATTAATTGTACATTTAGTTTTTACAGTGTTAGGTATCTAATTAATGTGGCAGATGGGCTACGATCCCTTAATGCCATTAATTAATAATAAAAAAAAATACTTAATAGGACATTCAATTATACAATACGGCACTACAGAATATTATATTTGGAATCGGTACGGTCAAAAATGTCAGTTTTCGGAGTACGAAAATTTAATAAATCTAACGTAGAGGACCAAATATACTAGCGCCCTCTATAAACGTTCCGGTGTCATTATTAAATACTCAAACGTTTTTCCTCCAATAGTACACCACAGTCCTACATACATCGCAATGTAAACGAGAGAATGACTCAAATATTAAATTCTTTCCGTCAGTTTATGGTGTCGCTGTCGGATGCTTTCGGAATTCCACAGACGGGCTCCCGAATGCTATTAGAAATGGAGTATTTTCGGTGAAGTACAGTAGGAGATATGCAGACTTATTGTTAGTTGTTCAAGGAATTGAATCGTCTATTATTGCAAAGTCAGTTTCTTATAGTTGTCTTCAACCGGAATTATTATCTTGTATTTTAAATTTTCGATAATCAAAGGTGTTCGTAAGGTAGAACTATAATTTTAGTATAATCACCGCGATGTAAAGAACAATGGGAACTAACCTCACGCAGCAGATTTCCAAAAAATCCTTACCATTTACTTTTAAAATTAAAAAGAAAAACACAAATACAGTCTCAGATACACGCTACCTACAGGCTGATCTATAACTGTAATATGTTGTTCAACAGATGAGTTACCATATGTTAAATATAGTAAGATCAAATAGTCTTTGGTTCGCGATAGTCATGGAATATAAAACCATCTATAGAATTATTTATTTCTACTGCTCGTAGCTTCTCGTTAATTTCACGCTAATGACATAAGCACACAACAAAAAATAAAATCTGTTTTAGGTTATGGTAAGTAGTCCTCTTTTGTATTAACATTTATAAAGAAAATAGAGTATACAAATTTCCAAAAACACCTAAATAACTATTCAAAATAAGGTTCATTACAACAAAAACGAATTAAATCAATAACATTCAGGTAGGTATAAGACATTATAAAAGATGTTGAAAATATATTCCCTCTTCTTGAATACACAGGTTAACACGTCGGCCCATATTAATAAAAACTCGAGTTAAAAATAATAAAACAATTAATGTCAAATAACCAATAAACTCATATTCGTATTACAATATTTTTATTTAGTGCGTTAAACTCTCATGAGACTAATCTGTCCTCCCAAAAATTAATGTCATACATATAGTTCCAATCTTTATTTTATCACTTTCCTTATTGTAGCAAGTACCATTTGTACACATTATATTTATAATTGTGTTATAATTTAATATAATATTGTAGAAGACGAAATTAATAATTTACTAAGGAAATATTGAGGTGGAAAATAACATTTTTACTTAAAACAGAAAAATATGTATTCTATGCATTATAAAATCGTGCCCTTGAATGTTTTATATTGCTGCTTGGGTATCATACTTTTTCTTATATTATCACATGGTGTTTTCAAATCGTTTTTCACACGTTAAGTTTTTTCTATCTATCGCTGATATATGCAAGTTAAATTCCTCGGTTGTCGGCGATGCACGAGCACCGTTGATCTAATCCGAACGATGTCTGTGATATCGCGTTTGCATTTCACGCGCGTTGGCGTCGCTTTGCGCGTTACAAAACTTGATTAATTTAACTGTGAATTAGTACCTAAAACAGTGCGAGTATGAGATTTTGATATTCTTTCTGTCTGCGTCATTGAATTGCCCCTGGGATTCCGCTCTAATTTTTTAAGTTACCAGCAAATGCGCTTTTTATTATCTATCGAATGGTATTTATAGCTTCGCGTTTTTACACAATACTCCAAATAATCGTTTTTTTTTTTTTGTACCATTTGACGTTTTTTAAATAATGATCTAATGAATCTAGTTGCCTATGGTATTGAGATATGTCAGATAATTCATTTAATTACACCTTCATACTTTTGATTTTGTTTGCTTTAGGTATACACACAAACAAATTATAAATTGAATAAATGTGCCACTCTCCGCTAGAGCAGTGCTCCGCAACCGGTGTGCCGCGGCACACTTGTGTGCCACGAAGCCACTTTAGGTGTGCCGTCGCGGTGCAATACGTACAACTTGTGCAGATTCCCATTTTCCGTTAAATATACCGTGATTGCGATAGGAAAACTTGCGTACACAAATTTAAAATTTACCAACAGTCGTTGACACTACTGTACTATATTGTGACAATAGTTTATATAAAGTTAAAACAAGCCATTTGAAGTTTGAATGTCGTTGAACGTTTCATAATACCGCTTTTACTTATTTTAAACACTCGCATATCTACATCGATAATTTTGTTTATTTATATTTATTATTCACCATTTTTTGTAATGGACAAGTTTTTAAAAAGAGAACGCCCATCATCACCGACAAATGAACCCAGCACGAGCAGTGTTGCAAAAAAACGAAGTTTGTTAAAAGGCAGTACAACGAAAATTACATTCTGTATGGATTCACATGGTGCGGCGATGAAACGGCTTCGAAACCAGAGTGTGTAATTTGCAGAGAAGAACTTTCTAACGAAGCAATGGTCCCAAGCAAACAAATTCACCATCTAAAATCGAAACATTCCACGTGCGTGAACAAGGATAAACAATATTTTCAGCGAATTTTAAATCAAAATTTAAAGCAGAGGCAATATATGCGACTTTCTGTCACTGGAACACTGATTACAAAATTAAAGCAGCGCAGAAATTTTCACTACAAATTGACGAAACAACAGATATTAAAAACCGAACACAAATAATAAGTATTGTACGTTTCGTTGATGAGGATTCCATAAAGGAGCATTACTTATTTTGCAAAGATCTTCCGGAGCGGACTACCGGGGAGGAAATTTTCCGAGCAACAAATGATTTCTTCGAAAGTTATGGTATTAAGTGGAGTAAATCTATTGGAAATCGACAGTATATAGTGAATTTGGCTCAACAACATGTAACATTGTTGCAACATAAATTTGAGCAATATTTTTCTACAATTAATACGAAGCAATATGAGTGGATTCGAAATCCTTTTGCAAGTAGTGTGGAAAATTGGTCAGACACACTATCCCTCTAAATTCGACGAACTTGAATTAAAAAGTGACGGCACAATGAAATTGAAATGTTCTGAAGTTCCACTAGATGTTTTCTGGATTGCAGCAAAAAATGAATATCCTCGGATTTCCGACAACGCCATCGAAGCTTTGCTACCATTTTCTACAACTTATCTGTGTGAACAAAGTTTTTCAACTCTAGTTTTAATGAAAAATGATAAGCGGTCGTGCCTGAAGGATCTTGACCAAGAACTTCGAGTTGCTTTGTCAAAGATCGAGCCAGATATAAAGCGATTGTGTTCATTAAAACAAGCACAGATATCACACTAACTGCAAGAAGGTAAACATTATTTTATATTACATATAATGGAGTTTTATATGTATTAATAATAAGTTAATTATGTTTTATGACCTTCTGTATATGTACTTATTTTTAAGATGTTGTATTTCACTTGTTAATAATTGACAAATAATTGGGTTGATAATAAAATTCTCCTTGGTTTTCCTTAATAAACACATGAATATGAAGAAATAAAGGGACGGTTTTATTAGTAACATTATTTAGTACACTTTATAAATTAAATAACATATTTTTTATTGTTTGCAACCATTTCAATTACATATAATAATAATAATAATAATAATAATAATATGTATTTATTGGCTGCAAACAGAAACTATTATTACAAAACAATATAAAACAATATAATAAATATAAGTAAAGTTAATACACCAAATAAACGGTAAATAAATGCTAGGTTCTTTGTTTTCTTTTTGTATTCATTTATGGTGTGCCGCAAAAACACTATCAATGGTTTAGGTATGCCGAGGTTGACAAAAGGTTGCGGAGCACTGCGCTAGAGTACGCTGCTATATAGTCAGGTTTTCATAAATGCTAAAATAAATCTGATAAAACATAAATTTAGATTTGTAGATATAAGCGACATCTGATGACGTCTTAAAGTACTATTATGATAAAGTGGCTGTTGGCATATCTACTTATATATAATCACTGGCCGGGAGTTATCAAGAAATCTCGGCCCGATCCGATATAAAATAATTCTTGGAATACTTGGTACTACCTGTACAGTGCAGTGACATATTTTCTCCCATTACCAAATCTATTATCACTTATAAGCAACTTCACGAGTTACGTTTACTTTAGGTGCATTGCTACAAGTGTAATCTTGTCTCGCCTCTGCTTATTCGCACTTGCCTATATACCAAGTAAACGACGCAGTCTGTTATATCACCGCCGGAGTTTGCCGCCGAAGTATAATTAGATTCCGTCGGCCGAAAATCCCGGAGCGAATTGTTTTCCAACAAATTCGACGCGATGGCGTTTCTATAGACCATGAAAAGGTCGCAGTGCCGTGGGGTCAGTTTGCGTGTTCGATTCCGTTGATCCTGTTTGGACGTCAGACCGACATGTCTGGGGTTGTGTTGCGTAATCTTTTGTAGCGCTTGTAATCCGATGTTCTCACAAATCAGATGAAAATAATGTCACATTCGGGAAGGTTTAAAAGAACTTAAAGGATAATGCAACGTTTCACTGTTACCTAAAATAAATCCTTTAATTTATTCATCTTGCGATTTAAATGTAATATTTAGCAATTTATTTTAATTCAAATTGCATTCTTGAAATGTATTTATTCCTATTGTTTTTCTGAACATACATAGTAAAGAATATTTCGTTGTTAAAAATCGTCAGTATATGGTTACTGAAAATTTATGTTTATACAACCGAAGAGAAAACACAAATAATTAAGTGGTACTACTTCGGCAATACCGCACAGGAAATCGTTGAGCGATTTACATTTTCTAATGAAAATCGACCTGTACCTTGTACACAAACTATTTTGAATATTATTCACCGCTTTGAGTCCGTGCAGTTGCTTAACAAATTATAGAAAATCTTTACATTCGTCAAATGAGACTCCAGTCGTTCGTAATATGAACGAAGATAGACGGAACAAGGAGACAACTATTTGTGCAGCCGCTAAGAGTAATGCATACACCGCGAAACAAATTGCTGAACAAGTTGGTGTTAAACAGCAAACAGTGGATAACATTTTAAAGAGTAGATTTTGTAGAAGCCAGGAAATATTTCCTGTAGACAATTTTAGCTGGTTGGAATTTTGTCAAAGAATTGTGAACAAACAAATTAGGAATACAAAATTCATAAAAAAACATTTTATTCGCGGATGAATCAACGTTTCCTTTGCATGGCCATCCAAATTCGCGGACAATCGGTTATTAGTCGGCTCGTAAAAGAATATTTAGGAACCACTTTTGGCGATCGCATTAGGTATAAGTAACAATTAGCTGGTCTCCAAGATCGCCAGATTTATTGCCCAACGATTTCCTTTTGTGGGGTTATATTAAAGGAAAACTTTACGGTGCTCCTCATGAACGGGCGACAAATTTAGACAAACTAGGCAGGAAAATTTTAGCCGCTTTTTAGACAATAACGCCGGTTATGCTAGATAAAGTCGGAAGAGAATTTTATGACAGGCTAGGCTACTGTCAGGCAAAATATGGAGGGTTATTCGAACATGAGATTTAGAATTACTGATTTATTTTACGGCAGAATATTTATTTAATTATTACTTTTATTTTTTATTAGAATAAGTGTTAAATTTATTTTAAATTTATTTCACAACAGAATATTTATTTTCATTTAAAGAAATAAGGAATATTTCACCTGAAGTTTTAGAAAAAGTTAGAGAAGAGATTTACTATAGATTAGGTTAGTGCCCACAAGTAAATGGAGAACATTTCGAATATTTAATATGTTAAACTGTAACAGTAATTTTAATAAAAAGTTTTCATAATCTCATAGCTTTAATGCTTATATTAATGTAATCAACCACTTCGGTCATGAGTCTTATAGGTCGTTGAAATCAGTTCATTTAAAAGGCTTCAAAAATAAAAAAAATGTCATCTACTTTGTGCATTGTACTTACATGAATCACCTAGAAAGAAACCTTACCAACAAATTCTCAAAGCTTACTATCTCATGCTCTACAGGTAGGATAATCCGCTGCATACATTCTTGATGCTAATAGTGGATTTCTGTTGCAAGCACCAAGAACAAATATCATGTCTATGAGTTTCTCCTTGGAGAAATTTATTTTTAATAAATGAATTTAGGTAAAAAACAGGATCAAGACGATATAATTAAGAACTAGATTAAAGGAATACGTAATAACTAATAATCCACAAATAAATAATTCAAATATTATAATAAAATCATAAAACATTGTAAAACGCCACGACACCAAAAATAAACTACGAAAAGCAACATTATGTGGACATTTAAGCAGAGATTTGATGTTTCATTATATTCTTAGTTTTTGTTTGAAAATCATGGCTATCTAACCATATTTGGTGTCCTATATATTGAATATTGTCAACATATTTTCCATAAATCTGTAATATCTTCGAAAATACTAAAAATAAGTGTTACGTTAATGGTGCCATTTTAAAGGTAATTTTACGAGGAATTTGCTGCTGAAATTGAAAAGTATAAGTTCCATTTAAAAAAATCAAAAAGAACGCGTTTGAATTTCGATAAATGTGCTATGACATATTTAACACCCTGTACCTATATATTTTGACGTTGCGTCACCTTGAAACATATAAATCGTTAGCCAAATTGATAACCAAAGAATAACGCGCGACACTATAACCGTTTTAAAGACAAAACTTAAAATCTCAGAAGTCGCAACTGTCAAAATTATGACAAAATTTGCTTTATAGCCTAAACCAATTATCAGAAGTGCACATAACTATATATCACTGTAGAGGTGTTTTAGGTAGCTATGAAAATAATTACTAAAAGATATTGCAATCCATTTAAAATAAAAAAGTTGAAAGTAGCTCTGGGAATTTGTAACACCCTGTATATTTGAAAATATTTTTACCATATGCGCATTGGTCAACTATATATATACAGAAAATCACACTCTCCTATATTTAGTAGTTCTTGTGCTAAATTTCGCCGACACACTAATGGAGCACCCGGTATACCGCACTGTATATATTCGTTATACCACGTAAAAAAATGTTATGCCAAAACCTCTCTAGTTTTAATTGAGAGGCGTAAATAGAATTTCATTAATTTTTTTCCGCAGCATGGTCAACTTTAGTTGCCGACTCTAACTTCTCTCTCGCACGATTCGCTCCTCGACTCGCTCTTTGTCTTCGCTCTACTATGCCTACCGTTGGCTGACCCTCTAGTAGCGGAATGGATGGCAATTAGAAGAAGCTAGCGCCAGACCAGCGACTACATCTGCCACCGGAATGTCAAGTAGGCCGGGTAACCGCTACAGTAGCGTCTCGTTGTAACGCAATTCGAGGCCCAACCATATCGGATGATACTCACACTGACCAACTCGGACGAGACTCACTTGACGGGGGAATACTTCGGGACTCTTGCGGACCGTCGTGTCTCTGGGTCGTTGTGGTCTGTGCTACCTATTCCGCTGTGTTCGGTGTTTTCTCGTTTAACACGAATTACGTTGGATAAATTACCCGGGGCGGAGAAGTGTTAAAATATCAAAAACGAATTATTGGCGGTTGGTTGAATGTCCTGATGAAATTATCGTCGTGTGTGTTTGGCCTTTCTTCTAATTAATGAAAACCTATTCGTTATGGTTACCCTTGGGCTGAAATAACACAAGTACTTTGTTTTAAACTAATTTTGATCATTCGCATTACCCAAGTGGCGCGAAAGTATTAAATAAATATAAGAATTAAATATTTTGTTTTATAATATCGGTTAAATACGATTTTCTAATATTTATTTTACATATGCTTTCTAATATGTAGGTAATCTAAACAGGATGTCTCGGCGAGATAGTTCATTAGAAATTTATGGAGTTCTGGCCAAAATACAAATTTGAAAATTTAGAATGATATATAATCGATTATTACTGATTGTGTGTAACACCGAAATAAGTTTAGGTTAGGTATATGCCTACATGTTTGTGCGATTTTCACAGTCACAGCATTCATACTGTGCGTTTTCTTTTTTATATCAAACGAGCACAGATTTTGTATTTGTATAAATATCAAAACAGCTAAGCCAGCCTAAATTTTTTTTTCTACTATTCGGGGAGAGAATGCCCGTACAGGTTACCGCCTTGCCGAGCACTGGGATAGACCTATGTCTATCCTTTACCTGAATTTAATCAACGAACTTTTTATCCACTTTTTACATTTCAAGTGATCTTTCTTACTGTTGGTGTTTTTTATAATTTAAATTTTATAATGTAAAACTACCACTATACTAATCGTCATTTGGATTTGGCACAGGTTCATTCATTGATTTTGAAGTTAAAATAACAAAAAAATTCTCTCACAGCTCCCAATATCCTTCAAAAATGGCGGGTAGTCATATAAAAATTATCGCTAATGTTAGGAAGTGCATCGATAGGACGACATGGCAGTAATAATTGTATCCGCCGATATCTTCGACATCCCTCAAGATTTATCATTTGTCATTTCTGAAGTCGATGCACAAATCCTTAAACTTATAAAAATCGCATTTATTTTTTCTCCCACAACCCCCAATGTTCTTCAAAACTGGCGGGTAATATTTATGTATACAAAAATTTCCGATAATGTCAGGATGTGTACCAGTAAGACGACATGGCAGTAATAATTATATCCGCCGATATCTGGGACACCGTTCAAAATTTACGTATTGTCGTTCTAGAAACCGATAACCAAAGGCTCAAACTTATGAAAATCACATTTATTTTTTTTCCCACAACTTCCAATATCCTTCGAAAATGGCGGCTAATATTAATATAAAAGTTCCCGCTAACGTTAGAAAATGCATCGGTAGGAAAAAACCTCAAACTTATAAGAATTTCCTATAAGTTTTAGAATTTATTTATGATTTATATAGGTTCTTCATAACTCTTTTGAGAACCGAAACCGTTATCATAACTGTTTTGAACCCCTGTACCTAGGTATTTTTTTTTAAATCCAGTGTTTACTTCGTACAAACAATCAAACATACACACGTACATAAACAAACTCGCACCATCTCTTTGTTGTTAGTATAGATTACACACGAAGGAATTACTCCAATCAGAAAATCATCACAAATGAAGGTAGTTATTTGAATGAAACTTATTACTTGAATAAAAATATTTATTTGAATAACAGTAGTTATTTGAATGAGAATGATCATTTGAATAATAAGAATTATTCGAATGATGGATAATTATTTGAATGAAGAATAATTATTTGAATAATGAATGAAATAAATGTTACCATTCAATATTGAATAATGGAATAATGAATAAGGAGTTATCTATTATTTCTGAATAAGAATAACAACGCTAACCATTTATTTTTATTATTAATCTGAATAAATTTTGTCCAACCCTGCCAGTTACTATGTTGCGCGGAAGTGCCCCAAATAGAATTTCTTCAATTAACATATCTTGTTTCTATTAAAAATGGCTGAATTTATGGCAAAAAGCGTCTATTCTAAAGTAAAACATCCTGTCTGACAATATTTGCAGATGAAAATTTTAATTTTTGCTTATAAAAGGAAACTTACCTTAGGAATCGGAAACTTGAAATTCTAAACAACGTCCAATTCCTATGCGATGCGAGAATATTTTAACCGTAACTAGAAACGAAAAGGTGTGGTCGCATGACAAACACATACTCCTTCTACGCTATAGACACGTGGTTTAAAGACATCTCCCGCGCTTTTAACTATCAAAAACAAATATGCGCGGAATTATCCACTGCGCGTTATTCCTCCTTTCCCCCTTAATATTTATTTATTCATAAACTTTTTAGATAATACAAACACTAAACCTGACATAACCCACTATACAGTATTATATCCATATAACAGGCAAATATGATGGATTACTGTCTTTAGCGTTGAAAATTACACATTATGATACGTCCACCAGATTATAACGCTCCCAGAACGCAATTAGATGACGTCATCTTCGTTGCAAAACGTGCTCGGCTGCGAGTTAGGAAATTGGCTGACTTCTGCAGTCCTCCACCGGGATAATGATCCCATTATAATAATTCTTCCCCGGGATAGGACTTACTGCTAGCGAGTAGGTACGCTGCAACTGATACGGAAACTAATTACTCGTTCTTGTGTACGCCTTTTAATCCGTTTTAATTCCGTAATATCCGGTAATTATATTTAACGGAGCGCTCTAGCAGATATACCGTTATTTATAGGGTATGTAAACCTACGAAAACTATGTTTAAGAAACATCAAACAATTTTTTTATGGTGAAGCTGTTAAGTATCTGAATTTTATTTGCAAATTTCAAAATTATAAACAGCTTAAAGCTAATACAGAAGTACTGCCAGTATAATAATTGCAAAACTAAATCTAGCATGATAAATGACTCTTGTCTTTAGCACGTTAACTAGAGAGATACATCTTCTATTCCGTGCACCGCTCTGTCTGCCATTTTCCTCTCTCTTAAGAAGACACTTTTCGACCATCTCGAACCGGGATAGGAGCGACATTTTTACGTAATATATATGCAAATTAGACGGCGGGGATTTTTCACCGCCACCACGCTAAACCAAAAATTCGAACATCCGTTCTCGGCATTAAGGTGTTAATGGGAGAATTTCACATTCATGAGACGCGACGTTCTCTTGAATAAGACGCTGTACGGAATTCGGGTCGTTAAGATCGCGTTGGTCATATATTGTAAGGGTGATTTGAAAAGAGCTACAAGGATCACAAGTAATGACAAAATGAACGATAAATAATTCACACATACATGGTTCTGTCTGTGTACACTACAATTGGATATAATCAGTTGTTAATTTGTGTTTGATGTGCAAAACGTCTTTGATTGATTAAATCTTCGCATGTAGTCCCGCCTCGTGTCCACACGGCGACGCTGGCTCTGTGAGTCGTTACAGTAATGTTTTAGCCCAGAGTGGTAGCTGTTCATGTGAGAGCGGGGTGTCCAGGTTTACGATCGAGGTGTGCGCAACAATTTAAACAGTGAAAACGTGTTTTAACTAAAAAATCGCGATAGTGGAATTTGAGCGTGCGTGAACGGACATACCGGCTGCTTCTCTATATGTAATAAAAACACTTAATTAAACAAAATATGATGCGGTAGTAATGTTACCGAACTATAGAAATATCAATCAAAAGAAAAAGAATTAAGGATTAATTGACGATGAACTCAAATTTATATTAAAAAGAATTTTCCGACAGAATAATTTAAAAAGAATTTCAAAGCAATCTAAAACAGAAATTGAATGCTGAAATATATTATACTTAACAATTGCCCAAAATAAGAATATCCCATTTCGTTCGGTTGCTCGCTTCGGCTCGCAATCTCCAAACTTGTTCGACAAAGCATCACATTCCAGCCTTGACACGTAAATAGCTATTTCTTGCTGGAATGCTGTTTGATGTTCTGTTCAGAAGTGCAATATACCTTATGTTTTTTTTTATTTTTAATTAGATGCATTCATTATTTTTGTATACTTTTATCAAGAAACATTAGCAAAAGTATAGTTCATTTAACAAATCAAAGAAAACGTGGCTTACCAGCGTTCAATACTATTTTGTCGTGATCTCAGTGTAAGAAATCTAATTAAAAAACTACGACCACTACTACAACTGACCCTGCCATGGGGAAAGTTGTAAAAAGTGATTACCTCTTTGTGCTAATAATTTCTGTAGGCTAATTATTGCATCTACAGTTGAAGTTTGATTAACAGTCCAAAGACTGATAAATTACTCTTTCATTTGACAATTTTAGTTTTCAAATTTTTTGGATAATGATGATGCTATGAACGGTTAAAGCAAAATTATAATAACTGTACGCAGTCGACCCTGTATGTTGGAATATGCTTAATCTAGTCAATATGGGAGTAGAGTCCGTTGCAATAGAGAATGGTACATGACATCACATAAGCAATGAACCAATAGTCGGTCTTCATTCCTAGGCAACAACCAATGGTAGCCAGATTGATAGTGCTAAACGTCACATTTCGCGCAGGTTTTGGTAACGACATGTACCATTCTCTATTGCAACGAACTCTATTTCCTATTCGAATTTTTGAAGAAAAAATGGTTTTCGTTCGATTAGAAGCTTTTGGGAATTTCAAAACATAAAGTGTATGTGTCTCAGTACCTACCTTAATAATCTACTAGATAGATTCTTCCTCTGAGATGCTTTAGCCCTCGTATAGTCCTTCTGGGGCAAATAAAAAAATAATTGCGCCCGTATCCTTTTATCTTTAAATCCCCTAGCGGGCCATCGCGAAATTTTCAAATTCCAGTCACGTCTTCTCAATTCTCCGGTTGTTGTATCGACATGTTTAGAATGATAATTCAGGTATTATGTAAACATACCCGTGCGCCCGCAACGAAGATCCAACAGAAAAACGGTTGGGTACGCCTCGCCGCCGCTTTATTGTTTTTCCAAACTGTTCCGATATACCAGCGCCCTCTGATGGCGGCGGCGTCCCATCGCTGAACCTATTCAAACTTGTCGTCCTTTTTGACTTTACTGCCGCTATTTTGCCGAGTTTTATTGGCGGATTTTACGAGCCACGGCCAACGTGGACGTCTTACGCGTTTTGTTTTCCCTATTTCGTAGGCAGCCGATATGCCGGCTCCCGATCTGCTGCTTCTATAGTTGTTATCCGTTTTATCGCTTCATATTAAAAACCAGGAAAAGAGCGAGATGAAAAGGATGAAGGAACAACCGGACGAAAAAAAAGTGAAAACCGAACGGGTCCTTTCTACCAGGGTGCATTTTTTTCCCAATAAAAGTCCTCTCGTAAAGTGAGTTAGGTTCCTCCCTCGCGACGAAGGGGTTCTTTCAAGATCGGCGGACCTTTCAAGTACTTAAACGTCTTGTCGGTTCTTCGCTTGCTGGGGGATTGGAAGGGTAAGCTGGGAGAAGAGGTGGGGTGCTATTGCTAAGATTGTAAACGAAACCGAGAGAGAGAGAGACAGATAGAGAAATGGGTCAACCTATTGTACTTATGGTACACGGAGTTGTATTCAGCTGATATCTTTGCGTGGAGTTTTATTCCGATTTCAATTGTGCGAAGAATTAGAAAGAACGAAAAGGCATAAATAAATATAATATAAGTGTTTAGTTACCAGAACGTTGTCTTTCGAAGCAACACCGTTTTGCTTAATATGCCGAAATTATACCGGTTATCCCAGTAAGAGTGGCATCGGTGATATCTTGGAAGCTACAATATCTGTAGTCATGGGGAAAAAAATTCGTAATTAAAGTAGCAAAGGGATATTTAATTAAAATATTTTTTAATTCCAAACGTGACCGCTAGGGAGCGCAGTTGCCAGAATCAACAGTAAATTTTAAATATTAGCTGAAAAACGTTCCAGAATAAGCTATAATTTTAAATGCTTAATTGGAGACCTTAGTCAAATACGCACAACTTTGATTCAAGACATCTTATCATATTTTGAATTATTAGCGTTGTTTAAAGCCAAACCCGACAATATTCCCGAAACTAAAAAGAACTAAATATATAAACTAAAACCCGTCTAAGAACTATTGCCCAAGTTACCCGAATAACTGGAGTATTGCTATCATTCAGGGTGCCGGCCAGCTAGTCGGCGGGTTCAAAACTACTTCTTAGACATCGATAATTTGTACATGCACAAGGGAGTTAGCCTTACATGTGCATCTAGTACTGCTTTTATGCATCTGAACAATAAAGGTGTGTTTGTGAGTTTGATTTAAACATTTAGAAGGATAAAACTTAAGGTTTTAAAACTTCCTCCTTATTTGTAAATAAGGCACCGTTAAAACTACTTGTTGCTCCAAAAAAAAAGCGTTTCAAATCAAACATTTATTTCACATAAATAATAGATAATTTTTATTTGATAGAATTAAATATTTATCCTTGTATAAAGCGTTATGATTTTAAGGTAAGTATTACTATTCTTAATTTTATTATTTCATACCATTGTTAGACCTAAGCTAGAATATGCTTCTATTGTATGGTACCCTTACTATTTATACCAACAAATTTCACTTGAAAGAATTCAGAAACGATTTTTAAAATCTGTCTTATAAAGTGGATGGAGCATATCCCTCACGAGGAGCAATTAAGTATTTTGCAACGTTAACCGAACATAGAGAGCAGGTAAGTGCTAAATTCTTGTTCAAACTAATAAATAATGTAGCTGATTCACCACCTTTGTTATCGCATGTCTGCTTTAATATATCAACTCATGCGACTAGATCTAACGGTACCTTTATTATACCCAGAGCAAAAACTAATACTTTAAAAAAAGCTGCTTTAAGCCATATTTACTTTTAATGCAAGTAAACGATATTCTTAAGTGGAGACTAAAAGAATCCTAACCTCTTACGTCAAGATTATGCTGTTAAGACAATTTTTTTCTTACCTTAAGAAGTTTTTGTCTTGCGGATATTCAAAACGTAGATTTATTTAGTCCAAGGCAAATTTATTTGAAGTAAGCGTGCATTTTTCCGTGTGCAGCAGCGTCATTTATCACGGGTTTATTTTCTCTTCAAGTTCATAATAAACGCAAAATTTGGCAACTTTTTATCAAAATTGCAGTTGATAATCAGTTCACATACATCTGCGCAGTTCCACAGAATTTATCTAAGAGAGAGCTAAGAACTTCCTCGACTATGTGTATGCGCCATATCCACTACGTGAACTATAAGTTTACGTCACATACATATATACAAACGTACACATCTGTCGTTGCTTCCGCGAGTATATTTCACCCAGACGGACGTCTGTGTGTGGGGTTCTGTATTTCATTCCATTTGCGCCTGGCATCCTCTTAAGAATGCTGCCGCTAGGCCGAATCAGGCAGTCTGATCACGCGTCCTATACAAAATCCACTCCGTATATAGCGGCTCTCATGGCCCATCACCGCTCTGGTGCGCACACAGTGTCAGTGTGTACACCAGGGCGCGGGTGGGGGCCCCAAGCAATAGGAAATGCTGGGCGGGCAGGAATTGTCAAATGTCAGCGGTGACGTCTTTCAGGAGAATGGAGTGGAGTGTTGTTATTCGGACTGTTATTGGTTTTTACTCTGCCAGACATACGGGCATGGGATGATCTGCATTAATGTCTGCGGATTTATTAGGTGGAGTTTTTGAATAACAATGTTGGATGAATCAATTAATTTGATGGTTTTAATTAAGTAAAAGGAAATGCAAAATTCTTACAATCCCGAACAAATAAAAAGTATTTTTTGCGTAGTATGAATAAGTAAATAATAATATAATCAAAAAACAAATCTATGCCTTTTTTTCTGACTGAGCTTTCGTAACATTATTTGTTACATCTTCAGAGACATCTATGGAGAAGTGGAGGCAAGCAATTAATAACAGATACAGACATTAATCAAAATTTGCAAAAGTTAAAATTTAGACGAATACGAATTCGCGAGCAAAACGATCAGACAACCAACCAAACAGAACAACTAGTGATACGAGCAACCAACATTGCGTAAGAAATGAACCAAAGCTAGTGAATACACTGTTGTTGAAAAGTAAAGGACAAATAAGTAACAGTAAAGCGCTTCCAGGCCCTGTTATAGCAGGGTCCGTGGCGGCAAATTCCCGGCCCTGTTACAACAGGGCTTGGAACCGCCTTCCCCAGTTCTATATACCCTGCTAAGAGCAACCTTAGCTATGGGATACACGCCAAACAGCTGGAGAGAGGCCGGGGTTGTCTCCATTCCCAAACAGGGCAGACTGTCTATACGGAAGCGAAGTCGTATTGACCCATCAGTTTCACCTCACTTCATCTCAAAACCCTGGAGAAGATAATTGATAGGCACCTAAGGGATTCGGCTCTGGCAAGATTGCCTCTACATTGCCAATATATGTATCTATCAAAAGGAAAAATCGGTAAGCTTCATAGGCTGGCTCGACGAACAGAAATTGCTCTGGACAACGAAGAAATTGCACTAGCGACCTTTCTGGGCATCGAGGGCGCCTTCCACAGGGCGTCCTCCCCTATGAAGTTTATAGAAAACCGTTTGCTAAAGATTTGCTAAAAATATAAAAACTACACACTAAAAAATATTATACTTTTCCTACGGAAAATTCCTGTAATGTATAGGGTAAATTTACCAAAACTTTGGAAATTTACTATAAAACTTTAGGTAAATTTCCGAATTTTTGGTAATTTTACCCTATACATTACAGGAATTTTCCGTAGGAAAAGTGTAATTTTTTTTAGTGCAGTTCTGTTGTTTTTATTTGTCAAGCCAGAGCTATATTTTCGCAATTACCAGTTAATACTTTAAGTAAAACGATACTGCTAGACATGGTATACGGTTTATTACACAAACGCATTAGAGAAAAAATATCACGCGAAACTGTAAAAACATTTTCTGAATTTGCTTGAATAGAAGAAACATTTACCGAAACTTCTAGTAGCAAATTATATGAAGAAGGAGCAAAACGTAACAAATATGGCTATTACAAGCTATACGGTCATTTGATGAATAGAAGAATGCCGTAAACTCATGCCAAAAAACAAACCAGAAAGTTCGCAACAGAATATTTTACCAACAGAGGTTAAAAAAGCGACAAATAATACGACTCAAACGTGTTTCGGTTGTGGAACACCAGGTTACATTAAGTCAAACTGCCCGAAATGTTCCGCCGATGAACCATACTATGATTTTAGCTCTATAGATGTAATGATTACTAATGTGAATGTCAAACTTCAAGGAAAATCCATACCTACAAAATGTATATGCCTTTTTTACGCAGATTTCACTTCATTAGGAATAGATTTTCTAATGCATACAAGCATTGTGCTAGATGTGAGCCAAGCCTCATGGGGGGAAAGAAATTTTAAAGGACGAACTTGAGAAATTGCTAACAATGTCATTGAAGAATATGAATCTCCTTGGTCAGCACCAGTGGTACTTGTGCCAAAAAATGATGAAGGCGTTCGCATGTGCATAGACCATCGTTCTCTAAACTCCATTGTAAAAATCACTTCTTACCCTCTTCCGAGGATGGATGATCTACTACATGCTACCAAGAAGGCTTTCTATATAACTAGAATCGATCTCAGATCTGGTTAGCATCAAGTTCGAGTTCGCGAAGAAGACTGTGACAAGACCGCGTCTGATACCTTTCGGCACATATCGGTTCCGGACCATGCCAGTACTTTTCAAGGACTTATGGATCGTTTTCGAAGTAGACTTACAAACATGTTACTTTTGGCGTATTTAGATGACTTAATTGGCCAGAGGGGGAGGATGGAAACAGATATTTTTGAATTTGAAAGATTCAAGCGTAAGTGAGGTGGACGTGACCTAATCAAAGGTCTTCTTGCGCACTGCATGATATTGGAGTAGTCGTCAAACAAGATCCCAGGAATTAATAACGTTTTTATGTACTTCTAAGTAAATAAATCAATAGTTTTCGTGTTCTGTTTGTTTATATATATGTAGTGCGTAAAATAGCGTTAAACAACCCTATAAATAAATTAGGGTAAAGTGCGTTTCACTTTAGCTGATACGAAATTGACAAAATCAAAGTAGTTTTCTTCAAAAATCTTTTGTCTATTGTATCTATCGTGAAGTCAATTTCAGGACATCCTATATAGCTGAATGAAAATAATCATAAGAATAATCATACCGAATAAATTTTATCCAACCCTGATTTATACACACTTTAAATACAATATGTGGAACTACTACATCGCACATGCTTAAAATGACCGCACTTTGGCGGTAATTTTAGGCGAATGTTGCTGCTTCGGTAATGCCCTGCTCTCAAGCCAGTAATAAAAGGGCTTTTAATTTTAAAACCTTTTCGACAATATTCGCTTTTTTCGTGACGCTACTTTGCTCGCATATAGGCTAAGTACTTTATAGTACCAGCGACGATAAATTTATACCGTCTATAGACTCGCTTTTTCGGTCGCGAAAATTGCTAAGCCACAATGGGATTACGGTAGGGGATACAAGTGGGCTATTGGAACACCGAAAACAGTCGTAAAACGATCGTCAATACATAGAGCTAACACGTACATCTATTCTACTTTCACCTATACGGGTATAAATTCGTGAAAATGGGAAAAGTATTCGTTATATCGGGACGTAAATCCAAAAGCGGATAAATTGACGGGTTTGCGGTTCACATCAGGGAATTATCGAACATGGTTCTAATTTATTCATAAGCGGGTATTAAACGTTAGCGTGCTACATTGAAATGAAAACGAAGTAAATACAATGGCCACATGCTCGTTTGTAACATCTACATAAATGAGACTTATTACCTTGATTAAATTGGCATGTCGATTTTGGTTTATCGTTTAATATGTTTCGCACTATAGCATTGGAACAATTAAAAAAGTTCCCATTCAATTTGATGAGGCATGTGCGATGTGTGTTAGCATATTCTGCAGCGTATCTGTTTGTCCTGCGTTGGGCGCTTCTATGGCAAAATATAGATACATACTGCTGTGATTTTCTCTCTAATTAATGTAGAGACTCCAACACAACAAATTTAAGAGAAAAGAAGAAAACTAAATGACTTTTAAATTTGAAATAAGAAAAAACAAAAATTTAACTAGCTCAGTGAAAATGATTTTTGATTTTGAATACAAGATTCTCAATCCCAGAATTACCCTCATGAATTAAAACTTTAATCTAACCACAAGAATAATTAGTGAGTGTGATGTCAGACTTCCTTTGTGACATAAAGAAAACGTTAATTAAATAAAAGAACAGAATTTTCATTAACCCACCGACATCTCAAACAAAATAAATTTTATTTTTTCAACAGGTTAATTTACAATATTCATTTATTTTTATTGGGTTGATGATATTATAAAAAGTGGACGGCCAGCGTTTAATGGAGGACTGACTACAGGCTTACGTAATCTTGCAGGGAAAGGAAGATGTCTATTTTACACATTGGATCGGAAATTGGTTTTATAGAGAACGGCTTATTGCTTTTCGAAGGCAAGAAAACAGCCGATTATCACGAAGAAATTAATGCCGAGGTGTTTGAGAAATGATTTCATCAAATATTGACAGTGCTACCGGACATGGTATTATTATTGTTATGGATAATGCTACATATCATAGTCGAAAAATTGAAATAATTACCACAACAACATCTAGAAAACTTACTTGATGTGCAGGCTTGGTTGAAATCAAAAAATATCGAGTACGATGAAGAGATGGTTCGATCTGAACTTCTTCATTTAATTCGCGTTAATAAAGATCAATATAATACACGTGTGACAGATTGAGATGGCCAAAAGTTGCAACAAAACTGTGTTGAGGTTACCAACCTTATCACTGCGAACTCAACCCAATTAAGTTAGGGGTTCCAATAAAAAATGAAGTGGCAACTAAGAATACCTGATTGAAATTCGCAGATCTAAGGATACTTTTGCTACAGGCAATCCAGAATGTCACTACGGACAATTGGAAAAAATATGTAGAGCATGTGATTAAAGAAGAAAGAAAAACGCTTGAGATGGATTTAATCGATGATATAATCGAGCCAATCAATGGCAAAAATAGTAGTTCAAGTAAAATGAAAAGTGATAGTGAATGATTATTTTTGAAGGTAATGTATTAAGGAGTAGGCAAGAACTACGAAACACAAAATTAAATGAGTCATAGTACATATAATTCTTCTTAAGCTACAGGCGTTAATATTTTTAAATAAAATTCTCCATATCTCAAAAATTAAGGCCCATGCACTCAAACCCGTTTACAGTTTTTCTACTCTTAACTCCCTCTTTCAAATGATATACGACTCATTTAATTTTGTGTTTTGCAGTTCTTGCCTACTCCTTGTAAGACCAAGTTATTTTTGCAGAATGAATACGCTATATTTAATATTAGTATTTAATCTAGTATGATATTTAAATGATTAATAAATATTTATCTGCGGCGTTTTCTATATTTGATTAATTAGTTATTTATTTTTGCAATGTACATGAAATTAATTACGTTACTACAACTTATATGAAATCCTAGTTAGTTTTAAAACTGCCACCAAAAAGTAGCTTTAACAAATTTCATTGTATAAACGCGTCTTTTGATTTTACTCTTCGTTATTAGAAAATAGACAAAATATTTATTTACATGGTTACTTTTTTGTATTCAAATTTCGAATCTCTTTAATATAAAAAAAAAGAAACCTATGTAAATATCAAGAAAAAAAAACTGGCCCATGGGGGGATCGAACCCACGACCTTCGCGTTATTAGCACGACGCTCTAACCAACTGAGCTAATGGGCCATGCGAGTCTCGGTAACTCTTTGCTGGCTAAATTAGTAACTGTAAATACGATATTTCCGATAATATTTATATTTTTAATTATAAAAAGAACACACTAAGTGATAAACATTTTTCATCGGCGTCAAAAATTGGTAAACAACTTTTTCTCTGTGGGAGTTGCTTGTATCGCTAATTTTGTAATTTAAATCAAGCGTGCGAATCGTTCTCAATGTTTACGAAAAACAAATGTTTTTAATTACGGAAATAAATCCTCAAATTTAATATCGACGCCGGAGAAAATAAGATTTAAAGCTGTTATTGTTGTTTTTTTTCTTCCCGGCTCTTAATCCGTCGAGAATGCTTTATCACCACTATTATTCACGGCGTTTTCTTATTTTCTCCGCTTTAAAACGGTGATATTTCAAAGCAATGCTCGCTTATATACGCTACAGTAAACAGTGAGATTCCTGCAGCGGCCTCTCATAATAGGTAAGTAGCTCTCTAATTCGGAGTAAACGCCTGAGATATGAATTACAGTTTCTTTTAGACTTCTTGCCCCGACTTGCTTGCTCCTGTATAGTGCTTCTGTCGCCTTCGTTTTGCCGTTTCCACGGACTTAATTAACCTAACGAATCTTTTACTGTCCACAAATGGAGATCGCTTTGACAATCGAGAATATTAAAGCGTCGAGCTGAAGCAAAGCCGCACCAATGGGCTGGCAGTTGACAAGGATCTTCGGTCAGGTGGCGCTTTTGCGGCTTCGGGTTTACGAGGAGACAGTAATGTAAATTTACAAAGAGAATTAAGAAAAATAAGATTGTGCTCTGTTGGAATCAAGAAATATCGAAATAAATCATTTAGTGTCCCTTACTTTCTTCCTCTATGCATCGTCTTTTAAATTTGCAGGTTGTAATTTAACATGACAAGAAATGGCAATAATAAAGCGAGTGCTGGATCACGTGATACGCACGCGCATACTCCAACAGTGCCGAGGTTAAACATGTCTAAACGTAAACGCACTTCTCCGACGGTGACATTGGTTTTATACAAACTTGTTTTGAGTGTATGTTACAATATTACAGTGTTTATAGTAGAGTGATACTGATGTCAGATATAATTACTCAAAATTTATAAAATCATAAAACTGTATGCATTTTGTCGTAAAAGTAATGAAAATATCTTCAAAATGAACTTTACTTTGCATTTAAAATTTTAAAGATATATAAGATCTACAGTCAAAACATCACAATTTATCTCTATTTTTTCTCTCATTCCTCTCAAAAGTTATGAGGAGAGAGTGGCACAATTTACGACTTCACTGTATATACCTGCAATTCATCTAATTTTAAGGTTAAATACACTGACTAATGACATTATCTCTGCTAATGACATTTACATTGAGTTTTGACGTTTCCCATTTTGATCGAGTATGTTAATTAAAGGTTTCATACTTGCTGACTTTTTCTAAATGAACACCTGATATTAATTATTTGTACGATTTAACGGTTTTTGAGTTCAATTCTTCTATGTTCTGCGAGCAGTGCTATAGTAGTAAAACTTGACAACACAAGAAGAATTCCTTAGCGTCCTTACGTAGCGCCCTCTACATCACGCTTTACTCTCCCTTTCAAGACACTGACGGAATTAAACCACGCCGAGGATTACCTCGAACGATGAGTGCGTCATCTCGCTTTAGAATTTACTGCCCGTAATGCCGAGATTAACGCGAAACTTTTATTTCCACCGCCTGCCTGGATGCTGCGAGCGGGCGGGCGGTAAAGACTAACGTGCCAGGAAACTTTCCTCTCGGGAGCTTTTGTGTGTGACCCAGAAATGTGTGCGAAACTGTATAACGTACGGAGTGTCGCGTCGAGACACCTACACACATACGCGTGCGGCACTGACAAAGGGAAAAGCGGCAAGAGAAAAAAAGTTATAGGACGCACATAACCGGATAGAACACCTACGGTGTTCCAGGCAGCCGTTTTCTTATTTCCTTATTCTTTCTCCTCCGCCAGTTTTTACGATTACCAACGCAGGTGGCGTGTGATTCTGTTATTTTTTTCTTTTGTCGCACGGAGCGCGCGAAGAAAGAAAAGTTATTTTGTTTATCGCGTCAAGTTTCTGGAGGAGTTTTCCGTCCCCCTCCCGTCTAAGGGAGCAGTTCAATTATTCGCAGTGGGGGGATTAAATATTTTCCGAGTTAACGAGTTAAGAAGTATTCGAGTATTTTTTTCTTCCGCCAAACTTTCCCTTTTGTTTCTTCTTTTTTACAAAAGAATGATCGATACTGAAATGAGGATACAAAATAATGGGCCTTACCTTGACAGAGTAGAAAAAAAAATTTGTTTTGCTCCTTCTAATTATTGTACTCCGTGACATTAGAAGTGTTACACCCAAAAGGAATAATTTCTTCCACTTAATTTTTTGGTACTGTGGCGAAATTTCATTTACATGTAACGAAAGTTATCTTTTTTGTGAAGATACTCGTCTATGAGAGCGGACTAGTACAGATATTTTCAGTTACTGCCCTTCCGTCTACTAGTGCTAAGTGTAACAGAATGCCTCGAGTTGGAAAACGTCAAAATTATCACCGTAGCGACTTTGACAGGGATAGAATAGTTACCTATCGAGATGTTGCTTTGTCCTATCGCGAAATTAGCCGCCGTGTTAATTGTACCGCAATGATGGTAATGCGTATGTTGACAGAAGAAGGTAGAGCCACGCGAAGGAGACCACCTAGTCAACCGAGGCGTACCACAGAGCGTCAAGATAGGTGCTTCAGACAACTAGCTCTACACGACCGTTTTGCTACTACGCGTCAAATTGCTGACCAATGGTTTAGAGAAGAAGCTAGACGCCGCATTCGAGCATTTGGACTTTACCGTCCACGATTAACGGTTCCTTTGACTGCGGATCACTGTCGTCAATGTTTGAGCTGGTGCAAAGAACGGCAGCATTGGGAGGCAGAATGGCATCATGGTTACAGAAAGCTCAAAACAACATCTGTGATTTTTAATAAATTATGGGTTATGTTTATGTGCTGTATGAATTGTATCCAAAATTCAAATTAATAAAGGATGGAAGTCTTGAAAAGAATTTCTAATTACAATAATAAATGACCTTATCATTGATACCTTTCCAAATACTAATTTAGGATATATTCTTAATACAGTTGGCGACCATCAAGCATTCGTGCCATGGTTTTCATTGCTTTTGGAAGATGATTTCAAGAAAAGATATCTCACTCTTGAATTATATATATATAAGGTGTCTTATTACATTCTGAACAATAACAAATTTAAATTATAACTCCAAAATAACAAAAATTAAATATCTACATAAAAACTGAAAGTACAGCAACAATTTTTTTCAATCAAAAAGGAAAAAAGGAATTACTCATCATCGGAGTCGGTGAGTCTTCGTTTCTCTATCCATTTGGAAATAAATTACAACAAACGAGGTATCGAGTTTATAGAGAAAGATTTGCAAATCTAAGCAGGGATACATCATATGGAGACGTCACATGAACCAGATAAGAGTTGACAAAAAAAAAAGAAGTTCTATGACAAACTATATGACATTTTAGGTTCGGAATACAAAGTGACTTTAACTTGTGGAAATAATTAATACACCAGAGTCTGATGAAACTGAGGATCAACAATCAGACAAAGCAGGTAAAACAAAGGAACGCAAGAAGCCTGGCTCTGTATCAAAAGCAGACATTTAAACAAAAACTTGTTGAATGTAGTGATCGAAATTTACAAGTTCAAAAAGCAAACAAAGATAGAAAGTTTGAAGTGCTTCAAGGACAAAATAAGTTGCTTATAAATTTTTCGTTAGTCGAAATGTCAATAAAAATGGGGATATTGCAAAAGTTACGGTTGTAATTAAGTGATTCTATCATTGCATAGTTTCCATTTGTCCCAAAATACCAATAACTGTGAATTGCGTATGTAAAAACCATAGTAAATTTTTCGGAGCGTTTTAGGTAGAATCTAAAACACTATTCTTCGATAAAGTATAGTAGAAGTCACTCAAAATGTACCTCTCATGATTTAATATTAGTTAAGCGCACTAGCTCGTTCGGGGAAATCAGAAAAGAGCTTATCGATTGCAGTTTTTGCTTTCACCTTGCTGACTTTCCAAGTTGTTTGTTCCTTATTTCTCGGAACTCTAGCGTTTCCACCCGTTTGACGTTAATTTTTGAATTCCAATCGAATTCGAAGAAACCCACCCCCATCCAGATCGAATGCATAGACACGAAACTCTTGCTTGGCCGCCTCCATCTGCAACCTGCTGTTCCCACCTCCGAACCGTGGCAATCGAACGAATGTACCCGCATTCATGTTTATAAATAAATATAGGCGCGTTACGTATGCAAAGCAACTCGTTCCGCGCTACGCTCCGTATGGGTACTTGTATCCAATGTATGTGCATTCTAGCGACGTCGACTATAGACGCAGTCAGTCAGTCAAATAAGTAACCGCCTTCGGGTGGCTTTTTTCCGTTTCTGGGTTTGCTTTTGAAACGCCTTTAGATCAGTTCCCTACGCTCGCGGGTTGGAGGATTACTACCAGGGTTATTGCAGTTGAATTTAATATGGAGCTACTTACCGGAGATCGGATGCTATTACTTTTTGTATACATAGCATGTATGTAAAACACAAATTACGAAAGATAGATAAGATCGTATTAGTGATTGGTTGAATAGAATATCTTCTATCTAGATACTCGAAAACTTATAGTAGGCACTGCTATGTTATTTGACTATTTAAATTGAGTTTACTTGGTTTATACAGTGTGTTAAAAAAAGGTTGTCGGATATTTTACCCAATTGTAGTACTGGTGGAAATAAACAAGAAAGTCTTAGTAAACATGGGTCCGCAATTCAACTGTTTTTGACATACATGTATAGTCGATTGCATATTGTTTTAGTAGGATAAAAATTTGCAAAGAAATTCTGACAAATGTTTATTTAAAGTAAAACTAAAGAAATTGTTCTACATGTCCACCGTTCATTTCTAAGCACGCTTCACACCTTCTTATGAAAGATAGACGCAATCTTTCGAAAATTCCTGGAGTCCTCCGAATTTCGTCGCAACAATTTACGATTCGTTGCCTGAGTTCTTCCAAATTGTTTACAGATCGTGCGTATACTAATTGTTTTAGATGCCCCCAAACATAGAAGTCTAGAGGTGTCAGGTCAGGGGACCTAGGAGGCCATGCAGTTGGTCCACCCCGTCCTATCCATCTCTCGTTGTAATCTTGATTTAAGAAATTTCTAACTACGATGGAAAGATGCGCAGGAGCTCCATCGTGCATAAACCACATATTTAATCTGTTAAAAAGTGGCACGTCTTCCAACAAAACGGGTAATCCAACAAAACGGGTAATTCATTTCTTAAAAAATCCAAGTATACTTGTCCCGTTAAACGATTAGGGAGAAATACCGGACCAATTAAACAGTCTCCAAAAATAGCAAGCCAAACATTTAGCGAAAAACGGTTTTGGTGATGCAGTTCAACAACAGCATGGGGATTTTCATCTGCCCAGACGTGATTGTTATGAAAATTGAATATTCCGTCTCTTGTAAACCCAGCCTCGTCACTAAATAAAATCTGAGTCGCAAAATTAGGAGTTTCTGCGTGGGATTTTTGGTGGGAAATTTGAATTTTACTTACGTTTGTAAATCGACAGGTTTAAATTTCTGGTTTGAATTGAGACAATAGAAATCTTTATTATAATGATTTTTATATAGTAAATGAACCTACTTACTTGAGAGTATCTCTCTCTTGTCACATTTTTGACGCTAACACAAATAAATTGAGTACCATTTGTTAGACAGACACGAAGTTCAACTTGCTTGGAATGAGCTGCCATAAGCAGACATCGACCATTTCATTCTGTGGATGCCTAAACGTGTACAAGAGTGTACTTAGCCACAAATTATTGTTTTTTTTTTTTTTTTTGGATTACATGTAAATAATTTTTTTTGCAAATGTTAGCGTTTCATTCTTGAAGTAATACTACCACATTGCCAAAAAATCAAGTTGAAAAAACTATTCTTTCTGGGTGTAATAGTTCTAATGTCACGGAGTATATATTTTCAAGATTCAGATGTCCATCAGTGAAAAAGAAAAGACCTTGGTCGGCTAACTACACAGTAACGTTAATCGCGCCTCCTTAGCCATCGCAAAGATCGACAGGTCCGTGCGCGTATAGTCGTCGGACCTCTCGCGTGAATAATGGACGCGTCTCCCTCCGTCTGACGACTTGACAATCCGCTCGTCTTCTTTTCTTTCCCGTTCTCGGCGTATAGCGACAATGACGACGGGGAATCCGGTGACCTTATAAAGGTGGAGAATTTATCGTCCTTTTGCCCGAAGGGACGCCATCCTTCCGATGATGAGAATGGATACGTCAGGTCGGGTGGAACTGACGGAAAAAATAATTCGCCTCCTTCGGTACCGGAATAATGGCAATGACGGGCCGCACGTCTTGCGTTAATAAATTTATGCGTTCGGCTTGTTCTCTTGCAGACGTCCGGAGGGAATCGAGATATGTGAAATGTGGGACATGCTGGAAAATGATGGCTCTATTTCCTTTCGCATCTATAGTAGGTACGCAAACCGGAAACAAATAATGAAGGCAACAGCCGGGTAAGCTAGTAAAATCCGTGGGTTGCCGAAAATATTTTTCTCCTAAAGTATATATAAAAAAAATATGTTGTTACACCATACAACATTTTGCAGTAAGAATATTGTGGTAGCTTTTACTACAATTATAGTTCAGTCACACTAGATCATTCCTATTTAAAACACACAGACGATAAAAATCAAGAAAACAATACGTTGTAGACACACGTCTGTTAACACATAATCAGCCACACACAGTTCTTCTTAATATCCTAACTAAACTACCCGAATGAACGACAGGATCGACAAGGACATGCTTCACACCGGTGCCGATCGGGTGACTCACAACAAGACAAACATAGGCAGGCCATCGGAAAAAAGGAAAGAAACTTACAAAGGACCAACGCTAAATACGTAGACCAATATTACACATATGTTTATATATATGAAATTTTAGAATTGGATTTTCAAGTGCTATTAAATAATTCATACACACTGGCAGTTCTATCTTCATATCGACTAAAATTTGCACAAAATCGGAGATCTCTTTTCCAAATTTGGAGCAACCCAGTATCAGATGGTTTAAATCTCCGCGCTCTTTTTCGTAGGCTTGACACACATCACTATCACATATTTTGATTTTATACAGGTGGGCCGGAAATCTTCCATGATTGAAAGTAATCCTATGAATCTGGGATAATAGATTTTTCTTTGCAGTCAGTTTGTCGTACCAGCGGTGATCTTTGATGGTGGGGAACAGCACCAATAACACTGGTCAACAGTGAAATTGCTTCTTAGGTGAAAGTACCCAATCCTGAATGAATTCAACGTGCTGAACACGAATATCACATTGAAAAAAGTTGATTGGCTCACGTTCCAGAGATATTGACGTTTTGTCCATTGTATAGATGCTATTGCATAATGTAATGCAATTTAGTGAGAAATTACGAAATTTTGCGTCAAATTGCATCACCCCTTCATGCTAGCTGACTATTGTTGGACAATCAGTAGAGATGCTCCACAAGTCCACTACAAACGGCAGGCCAAAAGAAGTCGAAAGCCAGAAGCAGACTAATGTTTTCGTAAATGTTTTCTTACCATGTATTATAATATTGACATAAGTACACTTTTTCTGAAATATGCGTACATATTACAGAAAACCCGTAGCCAATTCAGCTTTTTCTTAGTCATTTTCGTGTTCAGCACATTGAATTCATTAAGAAATGACTATTTTCAGCTTGGAAGCATGAACTTTTCGAAAATTTGTTGCCCAGTGTAATTGGTAGGCTTGTTTTGAATTGTGTGTAAAATTTAGAAAGAAGATCGCAGGTTTATGATGCATTAAACATTTGAATGGCATACTATAGGCGAAAAAACTATTAGATCTTATCGATTTGTTCTCCCATATGGAAGTATCTACAAATGCCAACGCAAAAGGTAGGGAAGGCTTATTAGACCAGTAAATACACGTAAGATTTTGAATATTGAGTTTGGCACACCAAGCAATAACTTTGCTCTCTGTGACTCTGTTTCTTAAAATAAATTTGCTACTTAAGTATTTCCGCCTAAGTGCCAAAGGAGGTTCTCCAAATTCGACACACTACAGGGGTGGAATTCATTACTCCCAAACACAATCTTATGGCACTATTGTTGACCACGTCCAACTGATTCAGTAAGGTTTTACAAGCAAATCCGTACGGTCCACAACCATAATCGATTACTGGCCTAACCATTCATCTGTAGTTAAGCTTGGAGGTATATATATACTAGCCCCAAATGACACTTTACTGATAATCCGGAGGATATTGTTCATTTTCGACGACTTTGGTGACATGTATTCTCCATGACAATTTGCTATCCAGCCACATCAATTTTCAGGCTTTTCTGGTGAATAGTTTTCCATATAGAGATCGCTGACATTCGTCGTTTGACATCCTGTATTCACACATATTATAATTTTCAATCCTGTTTTTTTCAGAAATGTTTAAAAAAACTAGCAATTTTGTTATATAAAACTCTTAGAACTAGATGTTATATACAAGACTACTTCTACAAAGGAAAAAATAAGTAAAGCTATGCAAGTACTGATTTTACTAGCTTACTCTTTTTTAGAACAGAACGCTCTAACCACAATATGTAAATTCCCGACTATTTTAAGCGTCGTACATTGCAACTGCATGATTGCTAACGTTTTCCGCTAACAATCCTAGCGCATTGCGAAAATCGCAATGGCTGTTTCCGCTGTTCCCCTTTCTCGGCGCGCAATCGTCGACGGAAATTGGCGCGTTCAGAAATCTTTATTTAAAGTAAAGATTACCGCGCCCCGCAAATATTTGCCAGAATCTCGCGGAGCACTTAATATCAAAGTCAAACATCAATAAAGTTTTCCCCACTCGATCCAGTCTGCGCCAGTGAGTGTGTGTTTAGGTACGTAACTAAAGTACTTACGTATATATATGTATAGATGGCGTAGACGTCCCATTAAATACGAAAGTACCCTTAATATATCTACCGTCTTAATGCAGTTGAACCGTTCTTATTATTGAAGGGTAATAGAGAACAAACATCTTTTTCTTATTGAGATTTACAAGGGAAAATGCTGGTTTCTAAATTTTCTATTAGTACATACATGTATATTCGGAGAGCTACACAGTATGGATATTGTGCAGTTCATATAGTTCTGGAAGTTCGATTGTCATGGCTTAGGAAAAAATTGCAAATAAGAAAAACAGATATAATAGCATTTAAAACGTGTTGGCGAAAAAACCATTCAGTTAAAAAACTACACAGAAAAAAAAATATAAATTTTACAACATTTATAAAGAGTAGTACAATAAATTGTGGAACAACTTCTATTAAAATTTCGTACAAAATTGTTGACGAAAACTATTGCATTTATTGCAACAAAATGCATAATTTCGTTATACAATTTATATTGCCATAACTAACTGCAGAGTACTGGTATGGAAGCACCCCGTAATTCTCGTCTGTGGGCGATTGTCAATCACGGTACCTTTTATACAATATTTACCATGTGTAAGCATCAAATAGATATTACATAGTCACATTTACCGATCACAATTTACATTGAGTAAGAATTTCAAAGATTATGAAACAAGCGTAGCGCCATCTTTACGACAAAATCTGTAATATATATTTATGTAGCTAAACTAATTATAAGTATTATCATATTCCTAGTATATAGATATAAAACTTTGCTATAATACAGTGTCAGATAATCAACAAACACTTTCAATTGCAGAATTATCATTATGCGAAACTTATTATATTTACTAGTTGTAAAATATTGTAAAGCATTGCATCATATTTTGTAGAAGATTGTGTTACAATTCCTTCTAACAATTTTTAACTACAGTGAGTTATTGTAAAATTTCGTACAATACTAGAAATTGTTACTACAATTTCTGTGAACCAGGGAAGTGAAGAAGAAACTGCTCTAAAATGAGAGTTTTGAAAGTTAATTTTCAAAACCGGACTCCCTGGTACCTACCCACATGTGCACTCCCAAAATAAAAGTCCACGCGCCGCCACTGACGGTGTTACTTGTTGAATTGGATTGCCTTGAAAATTATATAACAAAAATCCAAAAGAAAAAGTGAAAAAATCCCTTACCACAAAAACACTCAGTGTTATTCCACTAGTGATTTGGTGAAGAGCATATCTTCCAAGGTTTACCTTAGCCGAAAACACTAAGTTTAACACTGCTCTTCACTTGTTTTCTCAGTGTTATTCCACTAGTGATTTGGTGAAGAGCATATCTTCCAAGGTTTACCTTAGCCGAAAACACTAAGTTTAACACTGCTCTTCACTTGTTTTCTACTGAAGATGGCAACTTAGTTGCCGAAATACTTATTTAGATTTGTATCTTTAATTTTTGTGGTAAGGGATTTTTTCACTTTTTCTTTTGGATTTTTGTTATAGTTTTCACCCATCACAGGTTTGAAAATTATACAGCATTCATTTCATTTCATCTCATTATTAATGCGGTTTCCTGTTATGTATAATAATCAAAATAAAGTGACTGTTGCCTAACCAACACATAGTAAATTTGTTATACCTGTTGTTATAACTTTCTTCACTACATAATAAGCAATTCATTATACTTATTCGCTATTTCTGGCTTTTTACTTCCACTGAGCTATGATGATTCGCCGAACGTGTGACGTAATGATCGAAATGTGTTGACCTGCAGAATTCTCTAAACAAAGTCGTTTTTATAGGTGTAAATCGACGGGTGTATTAGGCGCTAATTAATAATTATTGTACAGTGTATTATATTATAAGCTGTTTTTATTTTGAAATAAACACGTAGAATAATAATACGTCCAATTTATTAGTTCGCTAAAGCTCCGAATGCGCGGGTACACTAACAAAGTTCACAATTTTCAATTAATGTTTGAAACTCCGAATTAAATACGGGACATAAATATTCTGAAATATACTTTTTACCCTGTTGCACCTAAACAAAAACTGGAACACGGCATCTCAATAAAACGAGCGAAATTACGTCAGGTCTAATTAGAAGTAATTCCCTACGCTAACCTACCCTATTTATCAGTTAAGGGGAAAATGAAAAGAAAAACTAATCCCTAAGAGGAGAGAGAGCTTACGGTACTAGGATAAATAAGAGGAAAGCACTACGTAACCTTGCACAGAAGATAAATTAGATATGAGATATCTCTTGCCGAGGAAACAACTTTAACGGGGCAAAAAAGTTTTATCGCGTGGCTCGTATTTTTTATTAGTGCAGACCGCTTTGGCAGGACTGTCGAGAGTAAAACGCTTCTCTTGTTTCCCTTTTTTTGTCCTTCTCGTGCGCAATGCTTACAAAGCAAGTAATACACTCGCCTGGGTGATAATTCTTTTTTCGGTTTTCTTGAGGCAGATATTGGAAGAATTTATTAACGAGGTTGGAAGCAAAGGCGTCATCGCAGAAGTAATGTTGTTTAACTGCCAACCGCGTTCTATATACACAGTGAAGCTACGAAAGTAATACATACTAAATTGCAAAAATACGTTAAACATGAATAGATAAACTTCCCTTTTTCAAACAAGTGAAGACGTTCTTAAAGAATTATTTGAATTATTATTGTTATTTAGGTTTCTGTTTCTGAATTAGCGACATAAGGGAGCCCATCGCCATCCCAAACTCTTGTTTGTAGAATTTGTTCCCTAGCTGGAACTACGTTATGTCTACGCATATTGTTGGTAGTTCCATGATGGTGTTTACCCTCAAAGTGATTCTTGTTTGTAAGGTATCATCTTTAGAGAGTTTTTCTTTGATTATTCTTAGTGTTTTATCTGTTGGCATATTTGTAAAGAGGCTGGTGACATCGAACCAGTGTGTCATTTGTATTTAATTGTAGATTCTTTATCTTTGCGACGAAGTCCTCTGTGTTCTTAACCGCCGACGTTGTAAGTTGTTTATTATTTGTAGCCCACATGTCGCGCGGTAAAAGGCGGATAAAGACTGAAATGGTAATAACTTGCTTAAAACTTAATGTTGATCAACCAAAGAAAATTGTGTGAAAATTGTCGAATAGGTAAGGTTGTATATTATATCGAGTAAAATAAAAATTGTTGTACCGTCACTACTTGTTAAGCTAAAAGTATATAGTATTTGAGACTGCATAAATCGAAGAAATAGCGTATTTGTTGATATAGATATAAGTTTCGTAGCTGTTTCTGTGTGATGGAACTTATAATGTAGACTACAATATTATGCAGGAAAATATTGTGATCACTAAATACATTTATGATAGAAACATGGGCTTTGGTATCTTAAGAGATTAAAACTGTCGACACGATTAAAGCAGAGATAAAGAGCATATATAATGTAAAATCATGTATCTCTGTTTTTAATAGAAATTTCTTCTAAACAGTGTTGTAAACGTTTTTAGATATAGTAAAATAATTCGCTTACCTCTCTTGATGACAGGTCGTTGTTAAACTGTGGCAGTACCTACTTTACACTTAACACAATTTTCAATTTTGCTGGTGAAGAATTAATAATTCTACAGCTTCTGGTAATAACTCACTTCTTGTATGTTCGTTTAATGTTCGTCTTGAATAGGAAATATATGGATCCAATGTGATAAGTAGTCGTTTCAAAATATCTTCGTTAGTAGCTGAACGGCCACATTTTCTGCTATTTTTTTTTCCGTGAAATTTTTAAGGTCTTTATTTCGAGCTTTAGCAGCTTCTTCTGAAAGTTTGCCCATAGGAAGTAACAAGTTAAATGAAATCTGCGCTATGCAATAGAATTTTATGTATGGAGGCTGACATATAGTACCAAAAATTTTGCTTGCAATCAATTTCTTTCGATGTAAAATTATCGCGAATCTTCTGATTACATTTGCATCTAGGATGGTTATTGAAGTTGTTATAGCTGAATATAAACATGCTTGTATCGTTTGCCACAGCATGTAATTTTAAATGTTTGTTTATATGGATTTAGTCCAGAACTACAGTCGAATCACCATTTTGAGACAAATATTCTAAATCAATTCATTTAGAATATTTTGTATTGTTCCTCCACATATTTTTATTATTCGAGTAGATGTGTTAATTTTCTGTGATATTTTTATTACCTTTAACCAGTAGATAGTAGATACATTGATACATTTATGATAATGATATAGATAATCTCTCTGTTTATGTGCACCTATGGTAAAACAAATTGTATTCATATTAGTCACAAACCAACTAGATGGAGAATAATTCTTAGAATGTGTAGGCGAACCGAAGAAGAACAAATATACCAAGTATGTAAAGAAAGATACCCCGTTTTGTTTATCTTCTATTAATCGATTATTATAAGCTAATATAGCACATTTGACAAGTCTAACTTAATATTATAACACAATAACAACGATACAATAAGTGCAGCGAATATTAAAAAAGTAGCATATTCGACCTCATGTAGGTATATGACCGATATTCATAATTCTGCTAATTGGTTTATACCCTTTTTAATCCGCAACTAAGAGAGTATGTTTCGTCACTGAAATGGCATAACTTAACAAATTTTTGATAGAAATATTAATTTACATGCATTTATGAGAATGCTAGAAGCGGTAATGCATAAACAAAACGTCTTTTTTCAAAAAGTTGCGCGAAGTAGCACCTGAAATCGCTGGAGCAAGTACTAGAAGGATCCTAGATGACAAAACTGTTTTCCTTCTTTTGGACAAATTTGGGCATTTTTTTAAAAAGCCAATAGAAGTTAAAATTTAAAGTCATAGAACACCTTCTTCAGGAAATGGTAATTGTATAGTTAATTGCAAATATAATTTGCTAATACTTTTCAGGTTGAATTACACATAGTTAGTGTATATTCTGAGCAAATTGCAATTTCGTACCGTTTCTAATTCCGAAGATTTTAGTTGTTGAAGAGGACGGTCGAAATATACTCTTAGCGTAACATATCCGAACATATATACTTTCAGACTTGCTTCTGTTCGATATTCCGCCAATCTATTTGTTTGTACTGTGATTTCCATATCTAATGCTTATTTTACTATACACTTATACACATTTTATTATGATTCTGGAAGATTGGCTAGTTTACGCCATGTCAGATTTTTAACGAATTTCGATCCACTGTGCGTCGGATGTACAAAATCCAACAGATCATGGAAACAGTCCAATTAACATCAACTCATATTCTTCTTATTGGAGGGATGGTAAAGTCCGAAAAAAGCTGGAAGGTCATACACAGCTGGCTAAAGGAATTGATGGCTACTAAGAAACTGGAGGAGTTTGGAAGGCAAGCCGGTATCGACAACCAGGAAAGAATATAGACTGCCCAGTGTGCTTTAATGATATGTTCCAATGGGATCGTTTCGAGCACACAAAGCTTGGCGAAATAGGGTTTTAGTGGGTAGGCTGGTGGTTGCACACCCCTCACGAGAATCCCACACGCGGGGGGTACGGACCCCATAGTTGTAATCATTATAGAATTTTATGCCGAATTCAAAACCGTAGTAATATATAGGGCGTTCCTTTTAAAATAGTTCAAACAAACAAAGTTCATGGTGACGGAATTGTGAGGAACTTGAAAATATTTCAGGAAGAGAGTAAGCACAACACAATTGCAAACTCCAAATTTAAAGCTGCCTGGCCATTTCCCTGTATAAATTCTCTTTATTCTTATCTCAAAAACCTACATTGTTATCGACAGAGAATCGTCTTCTTTCCAGTTTTTCTTTTTTTTCTATTAACTTACCCGATAAACCAATATAAATAATACTAACGTTAACAGTAGGTGCATGTCAAGAGCGTCGATAGAAGATTTTTTTAAAACCTACCCATTCTGTTCTCGCCGAAAATTGGGGGATTTGAATGTTAAATAAACAGCAAATCTCCACATGAGAAGTCAAAATATATCCGACTACTAGAATACTAGAAGGAGAAACATCGCTTTCGCAAGATTTCTTATATAAACTCCATCTATACTTTCGCGCAGATATATATGAGGTATATAGGTGGATTTTCCGACGTTGAAACTTTTATGAGACGTGCTCTTGTATAAATATTTGTCCCCCGCCACGGCGAAAGCGCGCTTCGGACCGTCGAACGCCGGATCTGCGCCAGCGAAGAATCCTAAATGCAAGAAGCTTCTCCAAGAGGAGTAAATATTAAAAGGGGATTTTTCTTCTTTCTCGCGTTTATGGGTGTATCTTGTATCATTTTATATAGGTATATTATGTATATAGGAGATAGAAAAGGGAGATACGCGAAAGGCGTATAGATATCTATAAGAAAAAGTCTTCTACTTGCTCGAATGCGGAGGCTGGCACAGCGCGGGCTGTTCTAAACTTTTCTGGTTAAAACTTCGGTCCATTCCGACCGCGCGCCGCCCGTTGATCCGCGTGATGTGGAATTTAATGACTTCGTTTCTTATCGTCCGCGAGATTAACGAGTTTCAGACAACAGATTAACGACGCCCTCGGATATTAATCTTAACTGGGGTGCTCCGTTCCGTATCTCGGGGAGGACATATTATTAGGCGGCACCAGAGGAGCGGAGGCCCGCTGTGTCGTCTCTGCTGTTGACGATGAGATCTTACCCGTTATTTTTTAGGGCGTCGTCCTGTTTTGATGCCGTTTAGGTATATTAATAATAATGCAAAACGTCTGATGACGGTGGAAGGGAATGGACGTACCCGCCATGCATTAATCATTCTCCGAAATGAATCACCGATGTAAACATGCGAAGACCCGCGCGTACGCACGGACGAGCTGGAGTTTCCATTAATCTCCTTTGGAAGACGGTTTTTAATAAATAAAGTTCGTTCCTTGCGTATTTATTTGAGAAAAATAAAATAAATTATTCACCATCGATAAACAAAATGCCAGCAGTTCATCTTTTACTTATTTAGGCGCACTCAACTTCCTTTTAAACAATAGTACAGTGTCTATAGATAACTTATTATTAGTTATATTCGCAAAGACTACACTGAGAAAAATGAATTGTAGAAATTAGATAGTAAATCTCTTTATGTTAATTAGTAACATAATTATTATCAAAACGACAATATGTGGGGTATTAAGAGTAAAATAACCAGATGTTACCATGCTTATAGTAAGAGGTAAAATCTGGATGTTACCAGGTATTCGATGCATATTCAATTTCTAACATAAATGTTCGTAACGCTCTTCCCACCCCTTGCTCTATTCATTGTCGATCTTTACCGAAGAAATCGACCAATAAGCTGTATTGCCACTCACACGTGTTATGTACGTGTGATACAGGTGTACGTATTCGTGTCGGTGCATGTTTGTGTCTGCACAGAGAAAAATCCATGTTGTAATATTTACACTTCACTGTTTGACGGAAATTGTAGTAAGAATTCCTACTATTGTGCAAAATTTTAGAACAACGGCGTTGCATTTTCCTATATCACGGTTACAAAAAAAGCAATAAAATTGTTTAAAAATATTGTGTGACAATCTTCTACAAAATATAGTGAAATGTTTTACAATATTTTACAACAAGTGAATATAATAAATTGCATATAATGTAGTGAAGACAGTTATAATAACAGGTGTAGCAAATTTACTGTGTTGTGTTTATTTAGGTTAGGTTAGGTGCTTGCAACAGTCACCTTACTTTGATTATTGAAAACGGCATTAATAATGAGATGGAATGAAATGAATGCTGTATAGTTTTATATCTATATAGTAGGAATATCATAATACTCATAATTGGTTTAGCTACATAAATATGTGATACTACAGCTTTTGTCGTAAAGATGGCGCTACGCTTGTTTCATAATCTTTGAAATTCGTACTCAATGTAAATTGTGATCGGTAAATGTGGCTGCGTAATATCTATATGATGCTTATACATGGTTAACGTCGTGTAAAAAGTACTGTGGACAATCGCCCACAGACGAGAATTACGAGGCGCTTCAATACCGGTAGTACTCTACAGTACACGGGCCGGTCTGATTCCCGCAATCCTGCCCGATACGACGGCAATTCGCCCGGCTGTCATCGGCTAATCAAATTATATTAATTAATTATAATTAAAAATTATTAAACTATATTTATTATAGTTTTCATTGTCAACAGTTATTATCAAATATAGTCAGCGCTACTAGACATTTTTTCACATTTACTAACATGTATGCTCAAATTAATAATACAAATATAGTACACTTTACCATACGAGTTAATAAAAAGTATTCACAGATATTTACTATACAGATACTGTCACCGGTAATATAAAATATGATTGTCCCTATAGGAGCTATAAAATATATTAAAGTATACTATATTTATGTTAAAGAGTACTATCTATTTCTCTCAGTGTAGGAATGATTTACAACATAACCTGAATGTCTGGAAGCAACTTAACGAAACGAAATATGAAAATAAATACTACGAAACAAAAGTAATGAGGATAGTCAGGATGCAAATCGAACAAGTCGAATATTTTAAATACTTGAACGTTTGGTTGCGGCATGACGGTTGCTAAGAATTGAAGATAAACAACAGAATTCAGAGCGTTTCAAACATTTATCGCAGTCTGACAAAAACTTTCATGATAAATAGCAAGATAACAACTCAAACTAAAATGAAGGTATTTGATTAAGTTTTTCGCCCTGCACTCATGTTTGGCTGTGAGCGCTAGATCACTAACAACAAGATTAAATCTAGTATCCAAACCGCAGAAATAAAGTTCTTAAAAAGGGTAGTAGGCATTACTCGACGCGACAATAAATGTAGCAGCACGACCCTCAAAATAACTTCCAAAATCACAACCAAGGCAGCAGAGCAACAACTAAGATGGTATGGACACTTAGTTCGCATGGACAGCGTAAAGACTGTATGGCAAACTATCGCATCAATGAGGAGATCTAAAGGGTTGCATGTAAAAACTTGGGATGACGACATAAAGGAGGAGTTAGCCAGGCGAAGATTGACAAGATCGGAAGGGCGTGCACTCGCAAGAGACTCGAGACAGATATCAGTGGAAAGACGTAGTACACAATACACGGGGAGAAAAGTTGCGAGTTGTGGAATGCATTCTGGGTGACTGGAAATTGGAGCGATCAGCTGTAGGCGTACCTACGCACAAGGTCGAAACACAAATTTGTTAACGTTAGGTGAATCATCATAGCTAAGTGAAAGCAGAATGAGCGAAATATTTTTTTCTCGTGAGAGCTCATCAAGTATTTTCATTGTAGGAGTCATGAATCACGGTTAGAAAGTATATCGTTGCAAGAACATTCTTCTCAAGTTAGCTTCATTAAGAAATGCGTTCGACTGTGTATTTATAAATACGTACGAGAAAAGGGAGTTTCCCTAAAAATATCACAATCCAAGGGCCATTTCAACAAATTATCGACTTTTTCTAATGCCTAATTCCAATATTTGTCATTTAAATACTTCAAAATTGAGTAAGTTAAATTTAGTGCAGACACAGAGGACATTCTTTTAAGATACTTTATTTATCCCGTGTTATTAGAATTTATTTTTATTTTTGAATTTTCAGAGTTTATTGTTAAGTTTTTCGGCTTTCAGAGTTTATGTTCATTTGTTGTCTAAATTTTCATTATATTTTCATGTTTCGTTTTTAAAGCTCATTCATGATTTGACTTACTAGAGTTTATTTTAATTTTTATCTCTTTGGAGTTTATATTTAGGTTAAATTAGATATGGCTGTGATTTCTGCAAATTAATCATATTGATCAATATTTACACCTAATATTTAATTTAACGTTGCCGTAACTAAATTTATTCTAATTTTCAATCTTTTATTATAATTATTCATAACACTGGTCAACAGTGAAATTGCTTCTTAGGTGAAAGTACCCAATCCTGAATGAATACAACGTGCTGAACACGAATATCACATTGAAAAAAGTTGATTGGCTCACGTTCCAGAGATATTGACGTTTTGTCCATTGTATAGATGCTATTGCATAATGTAATGCAATTGAGAAATTACGAAATTTTGCGTCATATTGCATCACCCCTTCACACATTTCATCAGGACATTGCCACCATGGAGCAACGGTACCAAGGCAAATGGTCTACGTCAATGCTAACTGACTATTGTTGGACAATCAGTAGAGATGCTCCACAAGTCCACTACAAACGGCAGGCCAAAAGAAGTCGAAAGCCAGAAGCAGACTAATGTTTTCTTACCATGTATTATAATATTGACATAAGTACACTTTTTCTGAAATATGCGTAAATGTTTTCTTACCATGTATTATAATATTGACATAAGTACACTTTTTCTGAAATATGCGTACATATTACAGAAAACCCGTAGCCAATTCAGCTTTTTCTTAGTCATTTTCGTGTTCAGCACATTGAATTCATTAAGAAATGACTATTTTCAGCTTGGAAGCATGAACTTTTCGAAAATTTGTTGCCCAGTGTAATTGATAAATGATAAGGAAGAAAGACATTACGATTATTAGGTAGTGAAAAATTTTACAATCTCAAAAATTATTAAAAGCTGCATTAAAAATGTAACCGCGACATTGTTAAATTAAATGTAGGTAAGCTGTAAATACGGCCCATTATTAGCAGACGTATCACACTGATGAGATTAAGGAAAATCGAAACATATCTAATTTTTCAAATCTCGCGCTATATTTCGTAAGCACGGTCCATTCGTAATTCTACGTTTAGCCGTTTTACCCGGAGGGCGCTGTGATAATGCAATCGTGACGTCACATGTTTCCAACGAAATCTACAGGATTTGCGGTTCTCTTTATTGTTGTTCTGTGACTGAATGTGAGTTCAGAATCGCCTGGAGGTCTCCGACAGGATATCTACTCCCACTCCATGTCATAGGCCTGTATCTCTAGTCGGCGTTGATTCAATCCAATATTACATTTGCATTAGTGAAAAGGAAAATAATAAGAGAATACTCATTTGATAACTAAAACGGGCAATAACCTGCCTTGCGTAACATTGATTTGTTTTTATTCATACTTATTTTTATATCGAGGCATCAGATAATGTAAACTATGAATTTCAGTGACAAAGCCCATAAGCAATATTAAAGAAAAAAGATTGAAACAGAGTTTTAAAAGTCAATAATGAAATAAAATAGCAAACAGGTTCTAACAATCCTAACAATAGTAAATGAAGTACCTAATCGTCGGTAAATAGCATATTATTGAAAAGATATTCATGATCAGGATATTTATTAATCAGTAATTCCATCGGGCGTTAAATAAAAAAATAAAACAATAACCATTAAATACTAAAAATACACAATAACGATGTGTAGTAATAATTTGTTTTTTATTTAATTATTTTTCTGTTGAAGCATCAGATAGTGTAACTGATAACGGATTTCCGTCACAGAATTTATCATAGCCTCATAAAAAATAAAATAATATTAAATGTTCTAACCCAAATAAAAATTCTTATCAAATACAAGTGATAAACGTAAATGAAATTCTGAAACTTGACAAATTCCTATTAAAAGAAATAAAAACTCAAACTTCTAACGCGCGCCGTTTTGGGGTTACAAGCGACTATTCTCTGTATAGCCTCTTTGATTGATATTATTGTCTTTTTCCCCAATTCATATCAAGTATTCTTCATTATCATCCATTTGTCAATGAGATAAAACATGCAATCCTTACACACATTGAAACATCTTAATGCAACCCTCCGGAAATATCAATTGCTTCCGGGCGAAAATGACACTACCTTTTTGACAGTTCCCTCTCAGTTATTAATACCATGAGATTCACTTTAAACGCCCCGATTATTACATAGGTTACAATGTAAATGGCGATCGTATATTCAAAGGTAAGCACAGAACGCTTCCGTCGACAGTGTGGAGTGATCTTTCTAATTTGCATTTCGAATGTCACGTTTCGACTTAACGGTGCGGCGTCTAGCACGCGAGCGTCCGTCAAGCGTTCCAAGTATTTATTCGTGTGTATGTGTGAGTATATTTGGCGAGGTCTGAGTTATATTTGTTGCCTTTCCACTGATGCAAGAGGACGATTTGTTTTGGGCAACGAATTCGTATCATTTCATTCGCGTTTCGAGCATGCACGCGGATAGGTCATTTATAAATGAAGGTAACAAAGATAAGGTTTTAATAATAATAATATGCCTTTATTGTTCATCAGAGTAACTCCAATAACAGGACAAACAGTGAGAGATAGCTAATAATAAGAGAAGAGGTGCTCAAAAAACCTTAACTAGAGTAAACCTAAACTAGAATAAACTTAACATAAAAACTTAATTTGCATAACATAAATTACACTAAAATATAAAGACTCTAAGAGTGACATAATAGTAAATAGCAATAAAAGTTAAATAACAGAAGTAAGATAATAGCAAACAAATGACAGAAAAACTACATACTAAACAATTCAGTACACCTGCTCAGCAAATACGGCAAATGTGGAAAGTTAATATCAGCTTTATTATCAAGAATGTTGTTATAGTATGAGCATATCCTATATGCAGAGGGGATGTTAATAAGATATTTGTATTAGGGGTTGCCGTGTAAAAAGTTATGTTGCGACGCATTAGATGAGCAGGTATAAAGAAAGGGATTCTATGTAAAAGAGTAGAGACATCCAATACACTATGATGTAGGTTGAATAAGAATTTAATATCGTTATGGTTCCGACGAAGTTCGAAAAGGTTGAAGGTTACATAAGTTTAGCAATGTGCTGTGATCGAAGCCTCGGTACACCGCATTAAGTTTGAAATGAAGATACTTCATGAATTTACGCTGAACTTTTTCAAGCATAATGGAATAGGTTTTGTAAAAAGGTGTCCAAACAACGAAAGCATATTCAAGCTTTGAACGCACAAAGGCAAACTAAAGTGGAAGTATCGACTGAACAGAAGAGAATTGTTTACTAGTTCTGATTATGAAACCCAAAGTTTGAAACGCCGTAGACATAGTATTGGCAATGCGCTGGTTAAAATTAAGTTTAGAGTAAAATGTGAGACCCAAATCTTTAATGAAATTGCGTCGTGGGATAATGTCATTATTGAGGTGATACATATAAGTAATAGTGCTATTAGGATAGAACATTACATTTGGAGATGTTATTAGATATTTTATTTCTAGAACACCAAGAATGAGGTATATGAAGTTTTTGGAGAAATTCGCAATCGTTAGAAGTAATAATTTTGGAAAACAATTTAAGATCATCAGCATATATAAACTATTACAGTTAAATTCCGAGCACAGATTATTAATATAGATTACAAACAGAAGAGGACTCAAGTTACTGCCTTGGGGCAACCCCTGACGACAAACCGACACATTTCAGTTTAAATAAGAGAATGTTATGGTGAATGCGGTCGAAGGCTTTCGAGAAATATGTATAAATAACATCAACTTGTTTGTTGTTATCCAAAGATTCAGAATTAAATTAAGTGGTGATGGCTAAGTTAGTGACAGTGAATCGTTTGGCAATGAAACCATATTGTAGCTCAGAAAGTTGAGGTTTAAACTGACGATAAATGTCGATATATAAGCATCTTTTAAATACCTTCGCAAAGTTAGAAATAACTGCTACAGATCTGTAATTAGTAATTACGGAAATATCTCCTTTCTTGTGGACTGGGCATAACTTAGTGACTTTCCAGAGATCAGGAAAAATAGAGATTTTTACAAAAACCTGAGCACAGTCACGAAGAAGAAAACTAGATATGTTGTTATAACCTATGGTGTTGCTATTTTTTTAAGGCATTTAATGAATGCAGGATATCGGCTTCAGGTATGGAAGTAACCGCGATAGTGGAGCAACTTGATGTAGAACAACAAAAATTTAGTTTTAGTTAGTTGTACGAATATTAACCCTGAATCATCATGATCGGGTTAATTTTGACCCATTAACAAAGGTAATTTAAACAGAGTGATAAAATACCATAACACTTGACTTATTAGACTTGCTAGATCACAGGAATTAATGTGTTGGCTCAAAAACTTTTTTCAGCCTTTTTTTTTCAGACAAATCACCTTATTCATTCCAAAGAAGCGATAATTTTTTTGGTTTAATCTTTTGGCATCAACGGTTGTAATACTTATTTCCCAACTAACAGCAAGATTTGCTTAAATTCCAGGATCTTCAACCCATAAAATATTATTTAAATTTACTGATCGAATATACAGAGACATTACACCAACCCTGTAACACAGTCAACGCTTTAACGAACTACACAAAAGCATTTGGATACATTTCGAAACAACTAGGTCGAAAATTACATTTCACTCATGGCTGCCATTATGATCACTCGCTAGCCCAGTAGAACGACGGCCGGGCGGCCGGCCTATAATATCGAAATTAAAATGACGTACAACGCGACGAATATACAAATTTCGCGTGCGTCGCGAAAATCGCAACTCGAGCACGTCAATCAGCCAGTTCTGTCAGCTGGCCGGTATTAATTTTACCCTATTAATCCGCTGTCGACTACCAATTTAAACGGGAAAAATATTAGTAATTATAAAATGCATTCGGGCACCTGACTGACAGAATCGTGTGCGAAATATATGCCTATTAAATTTATGTTAACGTTATGAAACCGGTATCGGGTGTATAGTAGGCGTGCTATATGACAAAGTATTAACGAATTTAATTATAACTGTTGAGTGTAAAATGTGGACTTTAACAAAATAAATATACAATTGCGACCAGCATTTAAATTATCGAAAAATATCATAGAATTATCGCCTTTTGGTCTTTTTCATAATAATAATAATAACTAAAATATGTACATATAATAGGTGAAAGAACGGGGATGATAATTAAAAACGGAAAACTCATTGAATTTGTAAAGAGTTTATGCTAAATTGTCGAACCGTTTCTCCAACATATTTCTAAATAAAAACATATTACCCGACTTTACATCTAAACATATTCCTGGTTAATCAAGGCTTCGAAAAACATCTCTTCCAGAAATATATAAATAAATTATAGATAAAATTAAAAACGGTATAAAAAACCATTACTTCTGATGATACTACAGATTTATTAGGTAGAAGTATAATTAATATTATTATCGGCGTTTTACATCCCGACATACCTACAGAACCCTATTTAATAGCAACTAAAGTAACCGAGCACGTAAATGCAAAGAAGGTAGTCGAATTAATTGTTAATGCTGATGATAACATTCTTTATAGTAATGTGAACCACGAAAAAGCCTTGCTGTTGCCCCGCTGAGTGATGCAACAGCATATATGATAAAGGCTAGCAAACTAATAAAGAAAACATATACCAGTATTTTACATCACAGATGTACCGCGCATACATTACATAGAGCTGCAGAGTTTATTAGCAAGGAATTAGCTCAATTAGTCAACGAATTAGTTGGTACCACTAAAAACTCTTTCTAAAAGCGCCAACCTGAACAGCAATGTCTATGGAACTAGGTGAGGAACATGGTTAGAAACATCAGAGATACGATACCTCAGGAGATGAGTAATTCAGTTAGATACATATGTATTTGTTAATATTTTTCGTCTAAAGTACTAAGGAACGTTCCTAGAGGGCGCGCAACAAAGCAATTAAAATATGCTATAATATCTATCGTACAGGAGTACATATTTTATACGTATAATCATTGTTTATATATATTATAGTTATTCAACCGTTTGTAATTCGGGGAAATCGCGGCCAGGGGGCGTGCTATTTACCTGTCGTTCATTCTTAATTTACAAACCTAGTCAAATATGAGTAAAATGATTTTTTATAGTTGGCCAGCCTGGGAAAGTTTGTTTATGTGCGTCACTTTTTCGTTTTTACGAAATTTGCGATACGACATTTGTCCCGAGCGAACTAATAATATTTTATTTATAGTTTTATTTAGTTTATATTTTTTGTATTTATAGTTTCACTTAGAGTACATTTTTATTTTTTGATTTTATTTTTAATATATTTGGAAAGAAAGCGTCTTTGTACCAGGTAAATATCATCTATTTTACAATCTCTAATTTGATTAATTTTAAACCCTTTGTTTAAATTAAGAATACTAGCCCTATAAATTGTGTCACCTGTCCAAGACGTTTTCCTTTTCTCATACACCACAAACCATTATTACAACAAGAATTTCGTGTTTTGTAACCGATATAAGTTTATTTTACGCAAAGAACTAAAAATGAAATCCGAAAAGTTAAGGTTATTTCCATGAAAATACTACTTTCATCAGCTCGTGTTTTACAGAAATTTATCGGTTAATATGTTCAATTAAATTTTTGTTATTTTGAAGCTAAAGTTTTCTGATTTCATTTTCGTGAATCCTTGTTTTTGATTTCCAACACATGTTCATATTTATTATTTATTTTTAGTAGGTTGTTGGCTAGTTTAAAATTATTTCATTCATTAATTGACAGCACACTTTGGAATCGCTTGATGGCAGCACATTACAAAGGTTGATGTAAAATTAGGTTGAGTAACTATAATATATATGTACATGACAGAATGTACCAAAACGAATTTCCGCCAAAGCAAAGATAATGTGTTTATACAGACGAAGGATTCTACGGTAGAAGACGTCGCTTTGAAACTGTGGAATCGATTAAATTCTTAATTAACTCGCCTGCAATTACGGGACGAATATTAAACAGGGAATTCGGTGTATCTAAAGGAGGTAGACTCCTCTTCTTATCTTAGTATTCAAAGCCTATTTAGTCGAATGGGTATCCTCCCCATTCAGATAGGCGATTCGAGTTAACGAAGAAAGCTTACACGCAACCTCTTTGGCTCGATATTTGGATATGTCGCGCGAAGAGCTATATTTATTTATGTAAATACAATAAAATTGTATAGTATGTGATTTGCAGTAATTGGGTTTTGGAACCTTTGGTGTAACAATAACTATCACACTGACAAAAGTCAATGCTAGGTTTTCCACTATCACCAAACAACAAGTTGTTTATAGTTGTTATAGGATATGCCGTTGGACTTGATAATTTCAAACATTATTTGTTAATTGAAATTTTAAAACAGCAAAAATCGTTAAGAGTGACCCTTCCTAAAAAAAAATATTTATATACGTAATACACGTTTCCGAACTTGGGTAAGGTCGAATAAAGTTGTAAAATTTCTACTTTATAAGTAAATGCGCGGCTAGATCGAATTCGAGATAAACCCCTAATCAATTTGGTATCATTTCTATTTCTAAAAAAATCGTAACTTTGCACTTATTTTTTATATGAAGGTATTCGAACTTGCCCCACATATTGAAAACTAACAGGTAAATTCACAAACATGAGGAATAATCAATTTTATTCTTAAACTTTGAACTAAAATGAACATAAGTAATTAACAAATATTTAAGCCCGAAAATTCTACATCAAACTTTGAATAAATTGCCTTGACGGCCTTCTATCGGGTTAGGTAAAAACATTCCAATGTTTTCGTATATAATGGTATCAACATCTTCATCAGTCTCAGGCCAAAATGTCGGACACCATCCAACCATTGCTGCTGGCGGCGTATGCTAAATCTATTTCGTTAGTATCTTTACTTTCAGCCATCCAGTGATCCCAAATATTTCTGCTTCTGAACACGATAAGAGGTGGAGCTTTATCTCCTGCAGCACTAACAGAAGTTAAAATTGTCATGTTTTCCTTTCCAGGACCACTTGTAGTGCGAGAGCATGTCGCACCTTTTGCTCCAACTACTTGAGTTCTCGAAGGGTCGATGCATAGACTGGTTTCGTCTAAATTCCAAATCTCTCTAGGCCGATCATTTAATTCTAAGTCATTTAACAGTTTCTCCAATAATTTGAAATATGTGTTAATAACAAAAGGACAAAAGGACCTGTCATTTTTTTTCCGTGAATATTCTACTGACTGAGGTTTCTTGATTGAGAGATTATGTCTCTTCTTAAAGTTAAAAAACCTGCCAGGCCCGGGAATGTTATCCTTGAAAGGTGTTTTCATACCATTTTTTGTTACATAGTCAGACACAATAAATAATACTTCCTTACGGGAAAGACCAAATCCCTATCTTTCAAGCGTTTTGAGACCATTTGCTAACGTGTCTTCATGGAATAACGGAATAACTAAAGCTCTACCAAGCGTTTGACTTGTCGACCCATGGGTTCCTTTCAAATGGTCACGGAGTGTAGTTTTTGGTATGTTGTATTTCTTTGGTGCTCCATGAAGACTTATTAGAGCGCTTTTCAACTCTCTCAAGGCATGTGCAATATCCTCTTTACTATAGTTCCTAGCCCTATCAGCATGTCTTTGGTAATTCCGAACCATTTTTGAATAGTACTGAAACAAATATATGTTATTTTCTACTATAAAAATCAGTTAGAAATAATCGGAAAAATTTTGATTGATCTTGCCCCTGCCAAAATGTGAAGGGTAAAATCGAACATAACAATAAACTGAACTAACTTTTGAGGTTAGGAGTCACTACAGCTAAGCATTAATACCGTTTTATTCAGATATCTGGATATAAAACAGAACATATTGTTTAGTTACCGTTTAGTTTAAAATTATATAATCGGGGCAAGTCCGAATCCACTTAAACAGTGAGAAAACAGCAAACAATAAATTTATCGTATTGTAGACATTTTAAGGACTTGCCAATTAGCTTAACGCATGCGTGAATGAGCTCTCTTGAAACCTATATAACGACAACGACGTCAAGGCGCGTGTGCAGTTGTTACAAACCTCGTTCGACCATACCCCGCATTCGATCTTACCCCAACTCACCTTTCTACATTTGGAAACTGACCCCCAACTTGTTAGGTGGTCTGAGGAAGAATGAAGCCAAGCCTCGTTTGCAAAATAACTGTGCTTCCGAAAACAAACTGACAGGAATAGAATAGGTAGATGATTTTGGTACATCATATACCTAATATGCAATAATATGTAAGCATATGAAAGATTTGAGACTCTATTTTTCTACTAATGTAATCAAAATTACTTTCGATTTCTGTCAACTGACATTTTATTCATTGCGGTTAATCGCGTTGTTGTTGTTAGAAGGCTGTTTAAACTCCGAATTTTATAATGGCAGGATCTCTTTTCAGATAGGATAAAATTGCTGTCGGTAAAAATAATTTAAAACATAATCAGTCGTTTTATAAATTTTTTGTAAAGCACAGATTTACAAAAATGTATAATTTTACAGCTTTTTGCTACCAGTCCCACCATAAATCTTTTGGCTATACATTTTTGGGCCTTGATTTAAATCGTTGTTTTCCTTTGCTAAACTAACATCAATAACAATACCCTCAAAAACTCATACCCTATATACACCTACACTTCCGTACAGGCTTTGTTGTAACGATTCTTTCAACGAACACGGAAAGGAAAATTCCAACTTGAAAGGTATTAAAACCCAATGTCGCGCAAATCGTCTACGCCTCCCATCCACCCATGCTGACGTCCCCGTTCAGCCGTTCTTTGTCTCAACTGAACGCGCTCCAACCAAAGCATCGTCTTCTTATTCCTACGCGGCACTCGATAAACGCCAGTCGAAATGGAGCACAGCCTCCGGTGCTACTTTACCGAAGCCGATAACGTCAATATCTCAGAAGCCGGCGGGCGTTTTACAGCCGAACGCCAGAGAAATAAATGTGCGGCACGAGTCCTACTAGAGCGGCCATAAAGATAAAACCAATTGTATCTAAATTAAGAATGATACGGTTAAATTCGTCCGACGAACCCCGAACGGTATCTAGCGGTCGATTTAATCCTATCCGTCTTCGGCTTTACATACATATATATCTATGTATATTTGCGAGCTAGTAAGTGTGCTTGTAGTCTGATTGTGAGTAGAGACGGCCTGTAGTTCTGTAGGTAAGTGGGACGAGCCCGCTGGGGATTTTAATTGAATTTGCGGTGGGGTTAGGTGAGATTTGTGTTTCCTGATGGCGGGAAACTGAAACCTGCCGGGAGTTGTTTTGCCGCGCGCAGTAAAACCCCTACAGTTTGGGTGCATAATTTATGGCGATAATGGAATTAAAATTGTTCCTCGATATTCGAAATTATGCGTGTGATTAAAACGGAGTAGATAATTACCATAAACAGAACGCATAAGGATAAATCTAGTGAGTTGGCTTTCCTTCTCATGTGTAGTTATGCAGGAATATTGCATTGCGAAAGCTTGATACATTTTTAGACATGTATCAAAAAGTCTTTTTTTTTTTAATCAGTAAACAAAAAACCCAAAATTTGCAACCTGTGTAATAAAACACGATTAGAATGAAATTGCTCAAACTCCAAATCATTTCATTCTAATCGTATTTTATTACACAAAATGTCAGCAATGAAATACAACTTTATATATCTACTTACTTTCGTATCGATCAAGGAACTGAGCTCACAAGGTTAAACAACCGTATAAGTATAAAAATCTCCGATGCGTGCGATGCAACGCACACAGATCTGTCCGCAAACAGATGAACTCGCAAAACAAAACAATATATATACAATACCGGTGAACGCAAAATGTACACCTGACTGAAATTAATATAAACAACTGAACAATAAAATAAACAAATTAACCAATCCAAAACATTAACTAAATCTTATTTGAAAATAAAACAATTTGAAATTTCTCGCAACATTGACAAACGCTTAACGGAATGAACAAAAAAAAACTGAATTTACAAAAACCGGGGTGCTAGACCACAGCAATACGTAAAAAAGGTGAGAAAAGATGTACTACAAACAGAGAGGGAAAAACATAAATTGATAAAGACAGCAAAATTAGATAACTTAGGCATAAAAAATACAGAGAAACAACTGATACAAACATATTTATCAAACAGAATCCAGACCACAAACATTAATAACTCTGAAAGAGGCCAACTAACAGCAAAATATGGAATCCCACAGGGTGGAAGCCTACCACCCATTCTGTATATAATGTACACAAATGATATATTCACTACCAAAACACACGGAAAAATTTATGCATACGCGGGCGATATATGCTTAGTCTACTCAATTCATAACGATCAGAAACTACAACAATACATAGAGGAGGACATTACAAAAATAAAGGAATGGTGTTTTAACAACCTCATAACAATAAACGAAAGTAAAACAAAATATTTAGTTCTTACAAAAAGACCACTAACCTCTACTTTTAATAACAGAATAAAATACTAAATCAATCAGGAAACCACTCAAGTAAAATACCTAAGATTAACAATACAAAAAAAAACCTAAAATGGGATGGACACGTCAAAGACCTCATGAAGAAAAACACTAGAACCATAGCAGGCATAACCAAAATAAGAAGAAAAAATCACTGTATCATTCTCTTTTCACATCCCACATGAGCTACATGATAAATGCATGGAGTGACACTACGAAACGTAATATAGACAAACTGCAAAGACAGCAAAATACGCTTTTGAAGATATTACATAGATTAGAGAAAAAAACACCTACAGTAGAAATTTACGAAAGAACGCAAGAACTAAACAACTAAACCATCTTAAAAAATTTAATTCTTATACACAAGATAAAAATGGATTAATAAAAACCAACAGCAAACTAAAAAACAACAAAGAAATACATAACCATAAAACAAGAAGACACTCACATGAAAGAATAATCAGCAATATGTATAAATCCCAAACACAGAAGCAATCAAACATTGTAATAATTAATAATAAACACGCACAGTTTAAAAAAGAAATCAAAAAAAGAATCCTGACAGAGAAAAACCGTTAAGCGGAGAAAAACCATAAACCGAAAGACCACAGCGCTCTCAATACCCATAGTCCAGGACGGGACCAACAGTTCCATCATCTCGAGGCGAGGAACAGAGCGTGAATACCATACATACCTAAATTTTGGCAAGGCATTATTATTTGTTTATTGTATATTTGTTGTTGTGTATACTGTTATGTAAATAAATAAATAGTTAAATCAAACTGTCGGGACGTCTTAAACAAAACTTGAAGTATTTTATTTAAACCCAGCCATATTTCCAATAAACAAACGAATAATTTTTAAGAAAAATTGGCTAAAAATGGAAAAAAATATCAACATTTACAAAACGACGAAGCGAAATAGATAAAAAAAAAGTATGGTGTGAGACAATGCAGTGGATTGGTGCTGTATTTTTCTTATACAAGAAACCTGCCCTAGAGCAATTTTTCAATTGGCTGTGCGGGACTCATATGTGACAATTTTCAAACATAATAAACAATATTCATTTTACCATCTTTTATATATCCAGGATAAAGTATCATGTGGCGCTTTTTAAACAATGTGAGTTGTCACACTGTAAAAACACTAGAGGTCTGAAAGATCTATAAGTATCTTCTTTCACCAAAAACTGGGTTATCAAAGATACAAAAAATGTTCAACATCAATGTCTAAAGGTTTTTATAATCATTTATCGAACACGTTAAAAAAGTTACCTGTTTCTCACTTCAAAAAACACTTGAAAGAATACCTTGTCCGAATTGCTTATTATACAACTGACGATTTCCTCTTTGGAGAAGATTGTATGACAGATCATTTTATCTATTTCATTGTTTGTAGTATGTTATTGTAAAATGTTGTTAAGAATAACAAAAACTTAAAATATCTCAGAAAAGAACTACATATTATATTTAACATATATAATTGTCAAATATACTATACAATACTTTAAATTGAAAATAAAAATAAATAAATTATCCAAACTTTTTGTGGAATAATTAATTGGGAAAAAGGGAAAAATATTACCGAAAAATACTCAATTATGAACAATTAAAAAAAAACATTCTTAAAATCTGTTAATTCTCGTTGTCTTGATTACCAAATTTTCGTTTTTCCATCAAGAACCTTTGGAACCAAACTTTATTTATATAAAAGTACCAAGTGTTTCCCTCTAGTATCAACTAACGCAACACCATCAACTTTGATAAGACAGAAACCGATATTACCACATTCTCAAGTGTCATTTAAAAAACGGCAACTAAAAACGAATTTCTATTGCGAAAAATAATTAACAATCCTGAAAATCTCAATCTACAATAAATTAGAAAATTCCCTTGAATAGATTACACAATTTATGGTTCTCTAATCCACATAGTAAAGCTATTAACCATCAGATGTCTCTAGGAAGAGTAACATTGGCAAATCAATAAATGTTCATTTAAAAATCGTAGTCGAGTAACTTACGAAATCTTTTAAATAATTTTAGGTATGTCGTGGTATGTCTTACAATTACACTTTCATCGATCAAGATAGGAAAGATCAAAAATCAATGTAAATATCATTATTTGGTTTATTTAACTAAAAATTACATGAATCGCTGAAAATGTTGACTATTGGCTTCTATGCATTTTAACACTCTGCGATGGACATTTCCACAACATTGGATTAGCCTTAATTTTGACAATTTTTGGTTAAATTCTTTGCTACAAATCCGTGGTGTTTTTGACATGAAAAAAAATTGCATGGTGTCAAATCACATGAATGTGGCGGCCACGGAATTCCTGTGTTTTGACTAATTATTCGGTCGTCAAAAAATTCTCTCAGCAAGTCGAATGTTTCAATTGTACAGCTCCGTCTACAATAAGGTTGCCAATCTGCATCGCGATTTTGGTTATATATTTTTAGGTTGAATTGTACATTTACATAATTTGTATTTACGGAGATAGTTTTATTCACTCGTGTTTTGAATTTATATTTTATGTCTTCTATCAATTTCCTAAATTGTTTATGAAAATTGTGTCGGTGACCTTCCTTGATTTATTAGTTTTCAAAGAAGGGTATTCATTCGGTTTAAGGCGCAAAAAGTTTGCCGCGAAACCACAAAAGCGAAGCATTTGTGTTTATCTGATATCCGACTCTTATAACACATTTTTTATTGCAACCTCGCATAACAAAAGTACATACAGTTACGACCAAATGTCATACGCATGGTCTTCCATAACTAAATTAATAAATCATTTCAATTAAAATTTTGCATAGCTTTAATTTATATTTTTGTTGTATTATAATATTTTCTAAATAGTTTTTATTGCTTTGTTTTACAACATATTACTGAAAAAATAAATTGCAAATAGCTCTTGTCTGCGATTGTATATCTCAACACGGAACTCTTTTATATTTTCTACAGTAAGATATTTAAAAACGCTGCATATTTGAGGTGAGAACAGTAAGTGTTCGACGTGCATATTCAACTTTTCGGAAGCAAACTTACTTACTGCTAAATGTTACGATTAAAAAATTACCAAATTCAAAGAAAGAAACTTGTCTATCCACTACATTCCATATTGGCAGAACCTCTGTATGTATACAATGTGTCCCGTATCGTTTTATTCAAACCTTGAGCGGGTAAAGCAGACTAAATTTAATGAATAGAAATAGCAAAAGTGGTAAGTCAATTTTACCCATTACCATCATTGTGATTCAATTTATTACTTATTTGTTTAATTTATTTACTTGTTTAATTTGTTTATTTAATCATTTACCTTATATTAAACCAACATATTTCTGTAATCAAACACAATTGACTAACCACTTTTATTATTTTTTATTATAAAGTAAGTCTAGTTTACGCCTATAAAATGCGGCCTTTAGGTACCTTATTTTATGGCTATAAAGAGCATTTAAAAAATATGTGTGTATGGTCAAACTTATCCACTTTGTGGATCAATTTATGAATGAATTGAATTTAAAGTTAGAGAACGTAAGAGCAAATTACTTTTAAAGAATGTGTAAAATGTCTTACAGTAAGAAAAACAACGGCATTCCATTTAAAATAAGAAAGTAGCTGTCGATGTCCGGTATAACGAAACGTTTCCGGAAGTTGAAAATAATGTTTTGAAATGTTTGTCCTATTAATCTAATTGCAAGGGATCTCCAGAAAATGATAGTGTACAAATAGTAAACACCCTGTATATTGGTAACGAAACAAAATTGACCTACCACTTTTTGATGTTTTTAATCATTAATTTAGGCTACACGACCCTCCAAAAGTTTGAATAAAATGATAGGGGACACGTTGTATATACGAAATAAAATATTCTAATAAACCAATAAGAACATCCAAAAACAGGAAATCTGTTTTACCAATGAATACATCAAAATATTATTTCAACGTGTGCATGGCTGTGTTTTGATAATAAAGAAGAAATTATAGAAACAAGAAATTCTGTGTCGAACAAATACACAATGAATCCGTGGCCGTAGTAAAAGCTATTATAGTTTGTCCTACATGCGCTCGCTATACACATTTTCGCGTAGCTTGTTAACCTTTTTTCGATAACAACTGTACAATGAATAGTAGCTCCAAATAAAAATTTTACCTTTTAATATCGTCCAACTGTTCCATAAATGGTTCTAAAATTTCTGTTAGGTATTGTGCAAATTATGCACTCTTTGCTTAGGTACTGATTAAAAAAAAAGGTACAGAATTATTTGGGGTGGCTCGCCCCTGTATATGTGCATATATTTAAAATAGAATCATCATAATAATAAAATTATTTATATAATACTTATAACATACTTATTTACATTTATGTGCATCAAATATTTGTAAACTCTATAGCAATCCCCTATCGAGAAAATGCTGTAAAAGTGGACGAACGTTCTTCATATATAATTCCTCTTTGTTCAACTCCATTTGATTCATATCCGGCGTAGGATTCTCTATCATATCTAATATATTGGGCGCCTCTTCTTCGCATACTCTGCCTTTAATCAGGACAGCCATTATCAAAGAGAACTTACTGAAGAGTTTCCACTGTTCCTCAATCAAATGTTTGGGGTATAATTTTTCAGGGTCGCTTCCTAAATTCTTAATTGTGTCGGATAGGATCTTGTAATATGTATCCAAGTAAGAATCCAATTTGGCTAAATTTTCTTCTGATGAGGCTGAGCTGTAGAAGAAATAAGAGATGTCCCACATCGGTGAAGTGAATTTGATTCCTTGAAAATCGATTAGGCGTAATTCCAAAGGGTCATCTTTCTAAAAGCACAACATTAACTAATTAGTTTGTGGTAAGGTGTTTTAATGTGTCTAATGATCAATTTTGAGTGATATAAAATTAGACCATAAAGATTTTTATTTATTGTTTTGCTTATATATAAGAGACAGACGTTTTGAAAAAGACAATATGATTTAAATGGTTTTCAAATTTCTTTTTATCGTCTCTAAAATCCAAAGTATTATTTTAGCTGCAAAGGTGAGATTATGGACGAACCTTTTGTTTCTTTCTGAACATTATGTTACTATTGTTACAATCCCCGTGAACTACCACGGAATAGAGTGAACTAAATTCTTGGATCTTCATCAAATGTGCGTCTAAATTATCCACGAATTCACTAATCTTTTCCGACAAAATTTTATCGTCCGCAGAATGCAGATGTTTCATAATCATGCTACAAGTTTTGACAAACATGTCCTTCATCCCAGATGATTTGAACAGCAACCAGAAAAAATCTGGTATATCCTTGGTGATTTCATCAAAAGTTTCAGCGTTCTGTTCCTTGAAAACTAGACAAGTAGCATGGAATCTCCCATAAGTCCTTAGCAGTGCCAGAATCTGCTCTTCGTCAAAGATCTTTTTAATACCATTCAACTCGTATCCTTTTATTTTTAAATTGTCCATTCCAAGAACTTCTTTTCCCTCTTCCACACTGCCCGCATAATATTTCGGAATCATTTCTAACGACTCCCCAATTTTTTCGACGTGCAATTTGTCCAGACGTGGATAAATATGCTGGTAGAATATATATTCGCTGAGATAGGCCGCTTTAATCTGCATCACCTCTCTAAATTTCTCTTGTTTCGGCGCTGTCTTGATGAAGAGATCCAATCGTTTGTCTCCGTCAGTGATTTCGACTGCTGTGTCTACGCCGAGAAATCCTTCACCGATTTTAGAACCGGTCTTAAAGATCACATGGGGATCCACTAAGTTTTCGTTAGCGATGATGACCTTGAGAATTGCATCGACGTCTTCGGCATTTATCGGTGAGTCTATAGTCATGTTTCCGCGTATATATGTAATATGTGGAATACACTGATGGCGAGTTAATGCATCAACGAACACTGAACGAGTGGCAACTGATTCGTATAGTACCGATAGATACTATTAATTATTTTTAGAAATGATTATGAGATAAGTTAATGCGCACTGTATTGCATGATTTCATGGTATTTTACGCAGTTGAAATGGTACAGTGCTCCGCTTAAATAATGTTCCATCCTTGGAACGGCTCACATATTTTTTAAATCATATTTTTTTTTTTAAGAACTTGTTCTCAAATTACTAGTGTTATAACAATCAAGACGATCGACCTACTACTCTTTAATATTACTACATTAATTAGGGGACCTTGAAAATATGAACATCAAGAACTGGAGGCAAAAAGTGCAAAATCGTATAGAATAGAGAGAAATCACCAGGAGAGCCCGAATCACCGCATAACAACAAGAGATGCAGGGAGCAATCTACCCTAACCGAACTGGATTGAGAAGACTTCGGGAAAAAGGATTCGTACGGGAATATTTTAGTCTTTATAGTATATATATTTGAATTAAAGAAGTTGTTACCAGATTTCGGTAGAAACGGAAACAATGCATGGATGAAAATATTTTAGATACATAGTTCACCTCGAATATCGTAATGCGCATACAAAATTTGAATTAATTCTGATTCTCTATATACTTCTAATAGGCCATCCATTTTGGGACACCCGGTATATTTTGTTTTATTTTTTTTATCACATTTATCTATGCACATTTATATTTGAGTTTGATTAGTTATGCGTGTAGAATATACTCCTTTTCAATAACTTTGTTTTTAATAACTGGCAAATTGCAAACAAACATCTACAAATCCTGTCTAACATAGTGTAAGGGTATGTAACTACCTATTATTTTTGAAAGAAAATCTGTTTTAAGCTTCAAATATCCATACGGCAATCTATACCTAGAAAACACGTGTTTAAAAAGCAATTGTTCATCGTATCCTTGGATATAAACAGTAAATACCGCCGGCTTACATAGTACATACATATTCTTATGTTTATATTAGCCCATTACTAGACTATACAACCAAAATGGCGACAGTCACCTAATTTCTATATGTAATTCTATTAGCTGTGTGAAAACAGTTTGCTAAATCCACCAAATTTGCTTTTTTCTATAGTTTAATCTTCGCAATATGGAAACTTCAGAGTTCAGTGACTTTCTTAATGGATATTTTGCCTAAATTCATTTATCAATCCATCGATCAGATAATCGCGTTTATTAATATACGCACGATTACATAGAAGTATAAATCAAATACATTTTTCGATCAAAGTCATAACGCAATACTTTGACCTTTTGCATTGCCGGAATTTTTTACTAAAATTAGATAAGTAATCTTTACAGGTTTAATACGCTAAGTGACAAAGTGATGTGCACTTTTTAAAGTCCGCTTACAATAAATTTGAAGTTAGGTAATTAATTTTAAAGTGTATATGAATCAAATAAGGATTAAACAATATTTTGTTGATTCAACAATTTTTGGTACATCGTTCAATAAAGCTTTCTAATGAGAGATTCACATTTCAATAACTTGAGCATACAATAGGAATTTTGACGCAATTCGTTCATCTTTGATGTTCGACAATTTCTATTTACGAACTTTTCAGTTCAGTTATGCTGAAGAAGCTGTCAGCATGAATAGCGAAACGTCGAGCAAAAGTTTTGACTCACGGTAAAACCCGAAGGAAGCTATCAGTAGCAGGTTTGCATAAATCTACGTAAAATTCCTTGTTTGATTGTCCACTTAAGGCTTGTACAAAATTCACAGTCATGTGTGTGAGTGCAGCTCGCTTTCGTATATTAGACCAAACGTATGCAATCAGAAAATCGACTATTATGGGAAGGAATGATAAAATTCATTTGAGACAGCAGTGAAGGCTAATCCCTTCTATTTAGAATTAGTTTAACAAGAAAACTACCGCTTGCATCAACTCTACGACGCGACGTGTTAAAGAAGTGAAATTGTATCTGCCTAGTAATTCATCATAATTTATTTTACGTGCTGGATAAACACGGTTAAAAAAGATTCAACTTTATGCTGCGCAAAATACGAGTACATAAAATAACGATCTGATTAAACTAATCGATTCTACTCATAAAAGTGCCTTAAAAATATTAAAACGGTTTTTTCGTATCGTTAAAGACAAGCGAGTTATTGGGCATTCTCGAAAACTCAATTTCTGGCTATAACTGAAAAACAAAAGAATGTTAGGAGATAAATATAAACATAAAGGCGTTAATCATCTAAAGTATTTAGTCGAGTATATAGCAATAGTTATTTGTATCACTAGGCCAGAAACTATAGTTTTGCGAGTGTGAGTACGGTGCGAAACTGCTGAAACAAGTGCGAAAACTTGCAAAAGAGTTTCTGGCCGTGTGTTACACACTATTTTTTGCATCGACAAATCTTAATTTTATTGAAAATAATAACAAAAAAATTGACGCTAGGGCGTTAACATTACAAGTTGGCAATATGTTACGTCTGACATTTGAGTGAGAAACCAGGATTAAGATACCTTAGTATTTTGACGTTTTAATTTTCTTGGTTAGTTTTGGTACATATTGATATTCATCAATAATAAGGGCAATGGAGACCCCAGCTCATATTACACAGGTTGTGCAACAAGTTATTAACAATTTATTACTTGTAAAATCTTCCAAAAATTGAATTAGAAAGAATTTGAATTATTTAAGAGATTGTGTAACGAAAATTCTGTCATGTGTCATCGAATCCACAATTAATCACAGAAATGTCAGTAATTTGAATATAGTGTTGCCAACTTTTAGTGATCTTTTGCCAGCCTAGGCCGGAGAATGGTATGCTTCCGGCCGATTTAAAGTAATGCAAAATCAGTGTTTCTGACCGGAGGCGCAAAAAAATATTAAAATGAAATTCTATACTACAATGTAAATATATCGGGCCTGGCAGCGTTATAACCACGACTGCCGTCCATGTTTGCTGGACCACACGGGGAATTTCCCCCTAGTTAGAATATAACTAATTTTTGTTTTCGCCATTGCGAATATCTCAAAAAAAGAAATCAAGACTTGGCCACTCTTTGTTTTCCTATCTCTTGCGGTTACCGAGATACCCTATTCTGACAAGAAATTTGGACCACTCCGTACAGTGAACGTCTAAAAATGTCCAATCCACTTCAAGGAGACCGTTCCATAGAGTAGAAAAGTTAGTGAAATAGTCATGTGAATATAAAAAAAAAGTAAAAGAAACTTTGAAAACAACGCATAAGTAAAAGAAGAATTAAAAAAAAAATGTGATGTGTTAAAGAGGACTTTTTATCTTTGTAAGGCTTTTTTACACATTTCGCAGTTCTAGTTTCCAGGCGTTCACTGCACGTCTGAGAGATGCTGCACGAAAATTCGGTCTTATCAGGATTATTTTTAATTCTTTCTTTCCAATTTACACTGCAACTAAATATATTTGGAACATGAACCCAAATAATTGTATTCACATTATACCGCAGCTTTATTGTTACTCAAAATTAGGTTACATTACTTTTAAAGATAGTGCGTTAGTAGTTTAATATTGAGGTTTATCTTAAATAAACGTTGCCATTGTCTTTACCTTTTTTTTGTTACATGCTATAAGTATATTGTTCATAATAGGCTGCACTTTCGTTGAGAAAACACTATATCAACAAACATTTTAATATCTCATGTGATGCACGCGCTGCATACAGTATTTTTACTACGACCTTGAGTGTATTTATGCAATTTAGTACATTGCGTAATGGCATTTACACGTGGGAAAGCTCATAGAAAAACGTTAGGAGCTGGTTAATACTTTATTCCATCCCCTCCGACATCATTCGTATAAAATGCGTTTAGATTATCACGAAATTTACATATACCAATCTGAAATCATGCACTATCAGTCATTAACACTAGCTACCGGTGATTAACAATACAATTTGTCGATGCAAAACAAAGCATATTTCTGACGATTGTCCCAGAAAAAATAATCCGATACACAAAGTGTTTTCAAACAATATAAATAGCATTGGAATTGCAATCAACCTCGTCAGATCAGTCCAATAATCGATAATAACGAGTGAAACTAATAGAAAAGTGAAACAGAATGTTTAAAGAAGTTGAAATTGGTGAAAACATCAAACGAATAATCTACGATATATGCAAACGATGGCGGTTCGAGAATATTACGGAAATAAAGTGTTGCAACGGTGCTGGGATTGGTGATGGTTTTGGATCAGATCCAGTTGCTGTTGAAGTTAAAAATAACAGCGGCTCCTTACATCTTTTCTTAAAATGCTCTATTGGTGGTGAAAAAGACGCTTTACAAGAACAGAGCTTCGCCAATGAAATTTTCTTCTACAGCACCATCTATTCAACCTACAGGAAGTTCTTGGAAGATCGAAAAGTTGACGGCTTCAGAAATGTGCCGAAATTCTACGGAGCGCACAGCGAAAATACAAAAGACATAATCGTCTTAGATAATCTCAGGGCCGAAGGTTACACCCTCTACGATCGACACAAACTTATGGACGATGCCCACTTGAATCTCGTGCTGAAAACCTTCGCCAAATTCCACGCGATATCTTTCGCCCTCAAGGACCAGCAGCCAAATCTGCACGAGGAGTTTTGCTCGAACTGCCACGATATCATTCCTTTCATGGAGGAAATCGGCCTTTTCAAACTGCAAAGGGATATGGTCAAAGATTTTTTGTCAAAATTGCACCCAATCTATGATGAAGATATTCTAAAGGCTTGTGATGACAGAGCGATAGAAAAAATAACCGATTATGTTAAAAATGCCCACAGATACTCAACGAAATATTCTATATTAACCAAAGGCGATTGTTGGAGCAATAATATGATGATCCGATATGAAGTAAGTACAAAAAAAAGGAGGAGAATTTGTTTGGCATCGAGTAAATTTAATCTTATCTGATTAAAGAGCAATAAGTTCATGCACCTCGAAAGTTCTATGTGTAGTAATGTCTTATCTCGGTTTGATTGAAAAAAAAATAAGTGAAATATCTTTTCGTGTCATTGTAATAAAGGCCCGGATTCATGAGTTAAAATTTCTATTTGAACTCTAAATTTCTAAATCTGGTTAAGTGCAACTAATTTAGTTTTTAAACCGTTACTTCGTGCATTTCCAGGACGCATCAGAAAGTAAACCTTTGGACTTAATGTTAATCGATTGGCAATTGATCAGACGAGCCTCGCCAGTCCACGACATCATGCCCCTATTCTTCTCTGTAGCATCAGAAGAATCTTTGGAAAACTGCGAATATTACTTGAAGGTTTACCACGACGAGTTGTCGAAAAGTATCCTCGATTTGGGCAGCGATCCAAATCTTCTGTATCCATACGAAATCTTCCTGGAAGAATGGAGAGGCTTTGGAGCCTTTGGTTTTGGTGTGGCCGTCCTTCTGATCAAGATGATGCTCTCGGGAACTGACGAAACGCCGAATTTTGAGGGCATGAAAAGCAATAAGGGATTAGAGAATGTCGAGGAATTCATTCCCAACATGAAGAAAGAGGATGAATATTTGAAACGCATGAAGTACGTGGCGAGGTATTTCATCAGGAATAAGTGCCTGTAAGGAAAAGCACTTCAGTCGATGGAGAGTCTAAATTAGAAACTATCAAATTATTTTGAATGGTTGAAAGAAAATTGTAGGGTGACGTTTTCATAGCCCGTTATAATTTACAGCTAATTCTATTTTTATTGTCATAAGAGATTTACCGGGAAGCTTTAACCACAATTTTCCTAGAATGGCTTACAAAATCTTTCAATATAAATATTTCCAGATGCTGTAAATGATTCCAAATTTTTAACTTCGGATAGGAATAAGTTGACATCAAATTCATTATTTCTAATACAGGCATTTTGAATAGCTTTTGAGCGAAAGTTGAGATAGATTTCATTTTACAAATATCTCTGAAAATTAAAAATATCAATAATTCTGTTCTGTAAAGCTAATTGATATTAAAATGCATGTTTTTTAAAAGTGCTTTATAAATGTACAAACGATAAGGGAAGCAAGAAATTTTAGATTCCAGTTTCCTAGTTTCCACACATTAAAATAAGTGAAAAAAAAATTCTAAAAGAACTCTCTTTAACGTACCAAACTTTGATTTACATTTATAAAAATTGTTTAAAAAAATTGATAGTAAATCCAAGACAATAATTGAACGAAGAAATACAGCCATTTGCTGTTAGATGGCGCTCGATAAGTACAAAGAGCATTTAAATTTTGAAATGTGTACTTCTTATGTAGGAATTCCTAAACTAACGGTAGTACTACTGTAGTACTATAATTACTATAGTATGTATTTTCCGGTTTCTATATATGTATACATATATATGTTGAGTTAGCGGTCCGTAGCAAATGAAATCTCAATTTTTCATTCTCAATATTTCGATATATTATAATATCTTCATCAGGAGATACTAAAAAAAAAGTGAACCAAGATATTTAAGTTTGAAAGTAAAAAATACACTTACAAATTAGAGTTGTCTTAAATTAGCAAAATGCATATGTAGGATAATTAAATTGTTAACATTGAAAATTGTAAAGATGAAAACAAAGTCAAATAATAAAATAAAAAGTATATATTGGGACAATTAAAGGGAGAATGAATACGTGATGAAAGTAAGGAAATTGATTTGCTTGTACGTACAAGTAAACAAAAAGCACAAAAAATGATTTTAAACAGTTAAAAATAAAAATAACGTAGGTACTAGCCAAAATAGATAAGTATACAGTAAGTGACACACAAATAAAATTACATATCTTAAATATTACAATATATCTTGCTTAACTGTTCTATATCTGATTTATATTTAATACAATTACTTTTTTTATGTGATACATTTCTAAAAATAATCTTTTTTATACTGATTTTCCGTTGTTATAATTTGAACATGATCGTAATCAAAATTGTGACTGGTGTTTCTCACATGTTCACTCAAGGCACAAGACCTCTTACCAATGCGTGCGCTACTTTTGTAGTGAGTGAGTCTCTGTTTGAGCCACTGTGACGGCTGACGAATATAACAACCATCACAGTCCTTGCAGGAAATTTTAAAAATGAATTTAGTTTTGTACATAGCAGGTATAACGTCTTTAACTTTACTGAAAACCTGTCTAACTGTGATAGTGTTATACATAGAAATAATTAAATTGGGAAACAAGAACAATATAATATTGTCAGTTCTATATACATTTGCATTGTGTATTATTTTTTGAATTATTGTATTATTGTATTTAATTCTAAATAGTTATCATGCAGAGTTGGTTGTGAAATATTTTAGTTTGTCATTTTGTTAAACTGTACGCAAACATACATTGTTTTCATTTTTTCTTTTATCCTTTATCGTTTCCTGCCACTTGTTTATATTTACCGCTTCCTGATTAAACTTTTCTACATATCAAACTTTTTCAGTAATCCTCAGCATCACTCCGTTCTTTGTGCTCAAGGATTTTGTCTTAATGTTGCTTTTGTGTTAAGTTCGTTGCTTCTCTATTTCTTCGTCTTCTTCATTGACCTTCTGCTGTTCTTATATCTCCCAATTTCTTTCCTCAAAATGTTCCTTTCGCAAATTCGATAGGTGATATACTAAATAGTGACAATGCCCTGTAAGAAAACTTGTAAGGGTGCGTAGTCTGCAGAAGCTTAGTTCTAGCATGGTCTTTGCTCTTTTCTTACTGTAATTTCCCAGGAATATCTTGGAATGTCTCAGACCAGGGAGATTCTCCCAGAGGGAAGCTCTGAATTTCTCCTCCCTGTCTTTGATTCCTTTTTTGTAGGTACTCATCAAATATGCCGCAGAACGGCTCTGGTCCATAGACGAGGTGGCGACGGCCCTCCTTACTAATAGATTAGCTTCCTCGTTGCCGCTGGTTCCAGTATATCCTGGTACCCAGCATAGTGCAACTTTGTTTTCTTTGCCCAGGTTATTTGGTCTGCCAAGACATTCTCAGACTAATTTCGAACTGATAGTATTAGAGCTCAGTGCCATTATGGCTGGTTGGCTATCGGAGAAAATTGCAATGTTCTGTTTCCGATAATTCCTGTCAAGGTTCAATTGAGCACATCTTGCAGTTGCAGTAATTTCGGCTTGGAAAACACTGGGGTATGTTTCCATTGGCTCTGAGTATTTGGTTCCTGGCCCGAATACCCCTGCATCTGTTCCTTTATCAGTTTTGGAACCATCCACGTACCATTTAATGGTATTTGCGTTTAGGGAGTAGGCGGAGGATTCCCATTCTCTCTTATTGCTTAGCTTCGTAAGAAAATTCTTTTCGAAGCTAAATTTTCTAACCATTTCGTCATTCGGTAGATTTAGAAGTGGGGAGAGTCCCGTTCGAGGTGACCAAGCCCTCTGGCACATGGTCTCGTCCCCTCCAGTCCCCGTTCTAACTAGTCTAGGTAACTAAGGTAACTCCTACTTGTTTTTTTTTTTCATTCACTTATCATTTTTAATGTCTACTATTTTTGCGTCTGTTTTTAGCTTTAGACATTTATTTTGTACGATATTAGTTTACATTTGCATTGCTTAGTGGAATGTTTCTTATATTGTTTGGGTATGAAAAACGTATTCTATACAGAACTGTGTAGATCTTTGACTACAGACTAGAAAAAAATTCTATACAATTCAATGTTGCATAACCCAAAAATATTTCTGACCATATATTGTCCCAAAAAAAAATAGGTAGGTTATTTAACCCGTTATTGTCAATAGAACACTTATGTATTATTTAAGTTTTGAAATCTAAGCAGAAAAAATTACTCTTAATACAACTTTATATCAACTAACTCATCAAGAGTCAACTTCGTTTAAAAACAAAGCAGAACATCACCATCATCATACATAAACATTAATAAGTGATATGACTATATATTTGACTATTTGCATTAAACAATCCTTTATAATATCCTGGCGATTAAATAAGCACTCGAGATGCAGATGTTTCTATGCACGCGCAAATCCTCACGACTTTTTCAACACGTGCCGCTGTAATAACCTTCAACAAATGGATAATTACTATTCTTATGAGTGAGTGCCGCATATCTGCAGTTATCACTGTAATAGTTTTGCTCATTCAATCAAAATCGTCAATGCATCCTGAACTACATAAGTGAATGTGATGATGCTCAAATTAGCGCGGTAACAGGGGGGCTTGCGCGAACATCCTAAAACGTTTAAAACAATATACGTTAGTGTAAAATGGCTGAGGTTGACGTGAGTGAAGATGTGCGAAAACTAGTCGAAGAAATCATAACGAAAAATGATTGGGAAGTGATAGATGAGGTGAAATATCAATCGGTGACGGAAGCTGGAAACGGATACGCCTCCAAGCACGTAGCTATAGAAATTCCTTTAAAAACTGGTCCATTCCGACTGTTCGCGAAGTACTCCTTGCCTATGAAAGCATCAGTAAGTTTACCGTTTAAAAAAGTCTACGGAAACGAAGCCTATTTCTACGAGAAGGTATGTCCGGCTTTTAAAAAATTCTGTCAGGATAAAAGGATTGGAGGAGCCTTCGATAATGTACCGAAATGCTATGGAACCTCCCCGGAATTCACAATAGTTTTAGAAAATCTCAAGGACAGAGGTTTTCGCTTGTATGAACGCACCATACCCATGGACGAGTCCCACATCGTCTTAGTCATGAAAACCTTCGCCAAATTGCACGCCGTTTCTTTCGCTATGAAAGATCAAGAAAAAGACATTTATAAGCGGCTGCTAGATGAATGGGACTATGATTTTATGCGCTCCCAGAAGAAGGAAGCACCTACCCAAAGGATGTTCAGAAACATGATCGCTGAGGGTGTGCAGAAACTTCATGGGGGAGATGATGATGGACGCCTTAGCAAGAGGTGTAACGTTGATGATTTGTTTGAGTCAATCAGAGAGGCAGTCAGAATAAACGATAAATACTCGGTTTTCACTCAAGGGGATTGCTGGTGCAATAATATGATGTTTCTTTATAAGGTAATATTAAAATTTTTATTAATCCTCAAATTTAAAATCATTTAATAAGTTATCTTCTCCTGAGTTTTAAATTCTGCTGACTCTAGCTCAAAGTTGTTATGGAGAAGCATCGATCTTGGTATAATTATAATAAAATTATTTCGAATTATCAATGATGTCAAATTTCAGATTTAAAATAATGGTAAGTAGACTTGAAATTTAATCTATTAAAAAAAAGCTATTGCGATTATTAAAAACAGAAATTTATGACGTACCAAAAAGATAAACAAAATTCCATTGCACGCAGGATTTTCTAAAAAAATCCATTGAAATTCTCAAAAATCAATGAACCACAAATTGAAGTAAAAACTTTTCCTTTCTTAATAATTTCGTTGTAAAATGTGTTGTCTTTTTTTTGGTACCAATGGAAAGTATATCCAAGATATCCAACATATAATTTCTTTAGGCCGCCATTTTAAATTTTAAAAGAAAAATGACAATTTGCGAATGGTAATCATGAAATTTCATTGGGAAAAAATTATGTGAAGGTACAAGAGGTCAAGAGGTTCGAAACCTAAGCGGCGGTGCAATTTAGTAATAATAATAATTTTATTGATCTTGTTGATACAAAGATATAAGATAAGTCAATTTAGTTCCTGCCAAAACAAAATGCAAATAATGGTCCGACAGTGAGGAAAAAATTTATAACAGCAGAAACCGCTAAGATTAGGGGTATGCCATGTTGCATAAAAAAATTAGTACTCTTGGAGAATTTTCCAAATCTGCAATAAGATCTAGTGTCCCATTTAAAAAAAAAAAAACATGTTTGATACGCCACTAAAGACCAAAAATACTTTAGGAAGATGGCGATGATAGTTATGCATTTTGCTCTTAGACTTTCTTCGGTATCCTGTATGCATCACCTTGTATATGAAATGGCGCAAAATATATCATATTATTTTTTTGCTGTAGTTCAAAAAAAATAATAAAAAATTGTAGTTTTTTGACGTCATATGTTTATTTGAAGCAATAAACTACATATTTTCATGTTTTGACAATGATATCCTATAGATGGTCGCCACCAGGGTTTATGCAAATTTCGGCTCTTTTTATTACATTTTGCATTACTTTTGTTAAGATACCCGGCATTATATTGTCGATTTCTTGGCAAATATTATTCTTGAGGATCCGAAGGACCTGCGGCTTGTAGACTAGCACCTTTAAGTAACCTCACAAAAAGTAGTCTGAGGCCGTCAGATCGAACGCTGGTCTACTAAAATTCCACAATCGAGAAATCAAATATGTAAAAAAAAAAACCTATTATACATACTAACCGCCAAATAAAAAAGTTTTAGCGTCTTCAAATGGGGTGATACTGTTTGCGCTACCGAGTAAAATTAAGTATTTAAAAGATATATTCATTAGTTATCAAGTTATAGAGTAAATTAAAAAATTAGAGGGAAAGCAGGTTCATGTAGTAAGACTTGAAAATATGCAATAACGCATCCAAAATGAAACTAATGCCAAAAAAAAAAAACTCCTTTTGATGATTCGAATTTCGAATTTCTTAATTTCAAAGCAACGGCACGGAAACACGGCCTTCAAAGATTGCCTTCACAAATTATTAAGTATTAACTCACACGTCACATATTATAAAAAATGTATCTCATTTTCTTATTGACAGCATGGAGGATAATCTTTTCACCAGAACTTTTGCAGTAGAAGACAAAACTTTTTCATTCATATTTTATTTTACTTTACTTCATAGACACTTTTATCATGTTTCAGGACCAAACGAATGCGAACCCCATCGACGTAAACTTAATCGATTGGCAACTGTTTCGTCCAACATCCACCGTCTACGATCTATCATACTTTTTCTTCAGCACAGCCACTGCGGAGGACCTGAAGAGGCACCGATATTATCTAAACATTTACTATCGAGAACTGTGCGATCAAATCAAGAAATTTGGTAGCGACCCCGAAATTCTCTACCCGAAATCGGTGTTCCTGGACGAGTGGAGAAAGTATTGCAAATATGGTTTCGCGTTTGGCTTCGTTGTTCTCAGATTCGTACTGGCCAACAAGGAAGAAGCGCCTAGATTGGAGGACCACGATCTTGAAGGATCGTCCGACGATGCCAAGGACATCCAATTATTCAGCACCTTTTCTAATGAAGATGAATATGTCACACGAGTGAGGAATCTAGCAGAATTTATGGTCGAGAATGATTATATTTAACAAGTCAATTTTGGATACAGACGCTATAGACAAATCAAGAGTGCTGGAGTGCTGTCAGTTATTTCATCGACGGTTTCAAATACTAACTTATAAATTAATATATATTTTACGAGTTTTCCAGTATGATTCCTTTATTCACTGATGTACCATCATTGTCACCCAAAATGACCGGTCGTTCCCCGTATATTCACGGCTCGGTCACAGTTGTTGTTCCCGCTTTATCCGGTAGTCGTGGCCTATATCCTATTTTTACCACTCATAAATACATTGTCGTTTGCAAACTAATATTCTCCGACGAGTGGTCTTGTGTATTACTTGGAAATGATTACTTCTATCTAAAGGAAAAAATTAGACCCAATTTCGCTTATTGAGTAAGAATTGTAAGTATAATTATTATTTGTAATGTGTTGATTCATTTTTTGCCAATTCATATGATAAAAAACTGCATTTAATATGATGATTTTTAAATGGGAAATATACTGAATTTTTTAATACGCTAATGGATATTTTCCTTTTAATAATTCGTCTTTCTGGACATTTCTTTAAAACACCAAATATTGTATTCATAATAATAACAGGATTTACCTAATAACAATTAATGTCGGGAAAACAAATGTATTGGAGGTAATCCACAACCAAATTCACAGCTCTGAATAAACAACAGTCTTCGAGTAAAAATATGAAATTCAATTATTATTTGAAAATTTCTACCCTACGATGGGATTGTCCGGTCGAAACGTAATAGAAAACAAAACAAAGAAAATATTCAATTTTTTTGGAGGGTACCAGAAAAAGAAATAATAATTCAGTGCCCGTGGATCACACTCTCAAATTTTTTTGTTAAGTTTTTAATTTTTTTGTCGTGTTTTTCTTTGTGTAGGAGCCGTTTTGGTACAATTACTAAAATTTTTGTAAACTTTAAAAGTTGTTGTAACACTCACAGCTGAATGTTTTTTTTTAATGTGCCGCTATGTACCAGATATTTGGGGCGATGCATACAAAAACCAAAGTATATATAAAAAAGGTTTTGAAAATACATTACGATAACATAAGAAAAGATGTAATATTTAAGCAGGACTATATAAATTTCCAGGTCATGATTCAACAGCAGATAAAATGCATGTTAATGTCTTTATATCTATAACATATGTGTTCGAAATGATTTGACTAATATAAAAATACACTCCGCCAAAAAAGTATCGCATAAACTAAAAAAGGGCATTTATGAACCAAGATATTTTTATACGTTCACAAAAAGTTTGCCTCGTGTATGTGAACTATAAAAACACTAACAAAATAATGGAACTTAGCGTTTTTACTTTTTTTTTCCTAAAAGAACACATTTAGAAAAATGCATATGTGTAAGGTTTGCTCAGTTGTTTATTGAAAGTCTTCCTATACGGACAAATTTTAAAGTGCGAAGTCAGAGTTCTGTACCAACGCTTTTAAAACTAAAATGAGCAATTTAAGTTCAGAACAAGTGGCTGCTATAGTTGCTTTAATCGAAGATGGACGATCTCAAGCATACGTTGCTAATTTGATGAACATCAATCAGTCAAGTGTTTCTAGAGCCGTAGCCAGATATAGGGAAACAGGCATTTACAGTAGAAGACCTGTACCAGGTCGTCCAAGATGTTCTACTCGCCAAGATGACCGCTATTTACTACTACAAGCATTACGTCGAAGACATGTAACTGCGAGACAATTGCAGAACGACTTGGCTAGAGTCAGAAATACTCGTGTGAGTACTCAAACTATTCGGAATAGGTTACGACAGAGTGGATTAAGAGCTAGAGTAGCTGTAACAGCCCCTCGTCTCACTAGGAACCACCGAGTGGCTCGCTTAAGGTTTGCCAGAGAACATGTAAATTGGAACATTAATGACTGGGCCAATATACTCTTCACAGAGGAGTCAAGATTTGGTCTTTACACCTCAGATAGGCGTATCTCAGTGTACAGACGAGATGGTGAGCGCTATTCGCAGTGTAATATCAGACCTAGACCTAATTTCGCTGGTGGCTCTATTATGGTTTGGGGAGGCATCTGTTTAACAGGTCGTACAGAGTTAGTACCAGTAGACAGAGGTACACTGACTGCCCACAGGTATATAACGGACATTTTAGAAGAACATGTAGTACCATATGCGCCAATTATAGGAAACGAATTCATGTTAATGCACGATAATGCACGACCGCATGTTGCAATAATCGTCCAGGAATACCTTAACGATGTTGGTATTCCAGTTTTAGATTGGCCTGCGGTAAGTCCGGACATGAACCCTATCGAGCACGTGTGGGACCTCCTTCACAGACGGATACGAACCCAAAATGTTGCCCCAGCGGACCTGCATGGACTAGCAAATGCTCTCCGTGACGAGTGGGAGAATTTGGATCAGGCTTATATACGGAGGTTAATCGAATCTCTGCCAAACCGTATGCGAGCGGTCATAAGAGCCAGAGGTGGCAATACTCAGTATTAAAAGCTACTGTTATGACATTTTTCTTTCCAAAATTATAATTTCTTGTTTTAATAAAAATCTCAAGTATGAGTTCTTGTTTTTATTTGGCCTGTATTTTATTTAAACAATCATAGAAATTATATCTTAGAGCGCATTAAAGTATATTTACAACTTTATGCTACAAACAAAGATTATGCGATACTTTTATGATTCAAAACTAAATTATGCGATACTTTTTTGGCGGAGTGTACTATTTTTTCCCTTAATACTTCCTTATTTAATACATATACTATGCCTAAGTTTATTAGAGGATATATTGTAGGAATTATGAAAGAATTTATAATTATATACACAGAGTGTGCCATTTAGACCTCCTAGTGCAGCTGCGGGGACAATTCGACGGTAAGACCAAGGCCTAGTAAATTATAGATACGCCGAGCGAGATTTTGCGTTCAATAACACGGCGATAACTTTGAATAACTAGTCCAAAGTAGATTCCGTGAAAAACATAAAAAAATTGTTTAATTTAATATGCTTAATCACTAATTCAAAATAAAAAAAAAACTACAATTTTTTTTTAACATTAATGTATAATGCAATTTTTGTTGAGATATTTTTACGCTAGTGATTATTTTAAGATGTCTAATCACCCCTTGAAAACAAAATCACAAAACCATAAACACCCTGAGTAGTTGTTGTTAGTATAAATTTTCTTAATTATTCTATTCAGTTATCCTTTTAAACCAAACAGGTAAAATATTCATAAAATAGACTGCTACTGTAAATTAAATTAACTTTATTTTCGCCAAATCTTTGAAAAACATTTGACAAAGATAACATTTTCATAAACAATATCAGTTGCTATTAACCGACAAGCCGCTTATATATTTATAATTATACACCCTGTAAATGTATAACTTCAAAGCTCACGCATTTTACGAAACGCAGCGACCTTGAACTAGTTAGCGCAGCGACCATCGACATACTACCGAGGAAGTAGCAACGTAGCAAGTGCATTCAACCACAGAAGTGTCAGTCAGACAAGGAATTCGTACCATATCTCTATGCCGTTTTAATGATATCGCAGTCAGTACAAATTTGTCGTTCGCGCAGGTAGAATTTCTTGGTGTCGTTATACAGGGTGATTGATCGAGACCGTCCATTAGAAAGATTGGCCCTTCTAGTAATCATTAATTTCTGTAAAGTTGCATACGTACATAGTGTAATAAAATCTATGCCGTGAAAATATTTTCAAGATGGCGGCACTTCCGGAAACACCGGAAATTGACATCAACTTTCTTATTTCAAATGGAATGGTATAGTTTTCTTTGCACTTTTGAAATCTAAACGTTATTCTACAGGAACTTCTACTAGTATTACTATTTACTTTAAATTTTAAAATGATACGAAGACATTGATAACATATGTCGACACGAATGAAGAATTTATTACATATACATGAGGTTAAGCAGTTATTTACCAACTAATTGCCTTAAAAACATGTTTTCTATTAAAAAATGATTAGAAAACGTATTTTGCAAATGTATTTTTGAAAATTTTGCTTTGCATACTTATTATTTATCTAGTTAATCCGGCTCTGCTAACAAAATGGGCCAATGGGGTCCTGCATCAAACCTGTACGCAGAATCGTGTAGTCGTAGATAATTACCACAAAAAATAAAATCGCGACCATAGGGAAATGCATTGAGTGAAACTTCTGTATATTACCTATTCTGTGATTCAACAGTCAACGTGAGTCAACTGTCTGGGTAAAAATAAATGCGCGCGCAGGCCTTTCAATATTTGACAAAACGAAAGATAAAATATATAACTATCTCGTCCCATAAAGCATTACTAACCTTGAACTAGCAAGCGTATTTAACGCAACGACGGTGTCACTCGGAACGGTATAACGGAGTCTGTCGATACTAAAATTATTAGTGCTGTATAGTAGTTAGTATATATACAGCGAAATACGTTAGTGTAATATGGCTGAAGTTGAGGTTAGTGAAGACGTGCAAAATTTAATCGGAGAAATCATAGTGCAAAATAACTGGGAACTCGTAGCAGGAGTAAAATACTATGCGCTGAAGGACGGTGGAGATGGGCACCCCTCGATGCGCGTGGGTATAGAAATTCCCGCCAAAACCGGTACAGTCCGATTATTCGCCAAATATTGCTTGTGGATTGTGCAATCAGAAAATTTTCCGATGGATAAATTGTATGGAAACGAAACTTATTTCTACGAGAAGATATATCGGGCGTTTGAGAAATTCTCGCAAGATAAGGGAGTTAAAGGAGCTTTCGATAACGCACCAAAATGCTACGGGACCTCACAGAAATTCACAACTGTGTTAGAGAACCTCAGAGACAGGGGATTTCGCCGGTACGAATGCACCATATCCATGGACGAACCCCACATCGTATTAGTCTTGAAAACCTTCGCCAAATTCCACGCAATTTCCTTTGTTATGAAAGACCAGGACAGAGAGACCTATAATCGGCTTTTAAATGAATGGGATGGTGATTTTCATAAAGCCCGAAAGAAGGACGCCCTTTTCCAAAAAACGATGAGGAACATGATCACTGAAGGCGTGGAGAAATTCAATCGGGATGAAGACAAACGGCTTAGAGAAAGGTGTAACGTAGATGAATTGTTCGAATCGATAATGGAGGCGGTCCGAAGAGACGATGAGTATTCAGTTTTCACGCATGGGAATTGCTGGTGCGATACCATGATGTTCCTGTATGAGGTAATGATAAAAATTGCGTCAAATGAATTTACTTCATTCAGCTTATTTTAAGTTTAAAATCTTCTAAACATTACTTTGAGAGTTTTTAGGGAGAGCATTCGTTTGTGCTAATATAATTAATAATTTGTAGATTTCAATTATGATGGAAAGTAAAATTAATGAACAAAATTATATACACACAATAAATTCATTAAGCATTTACATCTAAAACGATCATATTTTAGAATATTATTCTTAAGTTAGGGTTTTGAAAACAAAATACAAAGCCAAATAGAAGCCAAAAGAACCGAAACTCGCTTAAAGGCGTTCTGACACTATCGTGGACGCCAGGGTTGGGCAAAATTTATTCAGATTCATAAAAAAAATAAATGAATAACGTCGTTATTCTTATTCAGAAATAATAGATAACTTCTTATTCATTATTCAATTATTCAATAACGAACGGTAATATTTATTTCATTCATTATTCAAATAAATATTTGGATAATTATTCTTCATCCAAATACTTATTCATCATTCGAATAATTATTCATTATTCAAATAATTATTCTTCATTCAAATAATTATTCATCATTCGATAAATAACTACCTTCATTTGTGATGATTTTCTGATTGGAGTAACTCCTTCGTGTATAATCTATACTAACAACAAAGAGATGGTGTGAGTTTGTTTATGTATGTGTGTATGTTTGATTGTTTGTACGCAGTAAACACTGGATTTAAAAAAACACCTAAGCACAGGGGTTCAAAATAGTTATAATAACGGCTTCGGTTCTCTAAACAGTTATGAAGAAGCTATATAAATCATAAACAAATCCTCAAATTTTTTCCTACCCATGCATTTTCTAACGTTTGCCGGAACTTTTATATTAATATTAGCCGTCATGTTTGAAGGACATTGGAGGTTGTAGAAAAAAAAATAAATGTGATTTTCATAAGTTTGAGAATTTGGTTATCGGTTTCTAGAACGACAATACGTAAATCTTGAAGGATGTCCAAGATATCGGCGGATATAATTATTACTGGTACACATCCTGCTAATGTCAGGAAATTTTTATATACTTACCCTAGCAGCACAAGAATCGGCATGATATCGGCTAAGTTTCGCCGATATTGCTGACCGATGTCGTAATTATAGCGGCCGCTGATATCATACCGATACAAAATGTGAACATTTTGCAATATTGGTTCGATATCGAAATTCCAATACTTATCCGATATCGAAATTCCAACATCTATCCGATATCGAAACTCCAATACCTATCCGATATCAATACAATTAAAATTAGATACAATATCATCAGTAGACCGATACATGATTGATACTTACCCAACGTTTTCTATGCTCCGCCGATAAAGTTTTAGTCGTCCTGTGATGACTAATTTCTACATATAAGTATGTAGTTTGTCTATCCACGATAGTGGATATTTATACAGGCTGTCCCAAAAGTAGTTCCCGAAACGGAAAAGGGTTATAAAGAGTATAATTTCGAGTCAAATTAGCCCCATATGTGATTATTCAATTCTAATAAGGTTTTTGCGAGTTTTATAAAGATCTTCCACAAAAAACGTTCATAAAATTATAGGCAAAAACAGAATTTTTTGTAATGTTAGAATTTAGAAAGAAATTAAAAACCATCAACGTCTTCTGAAATATCAAAGCCGTTAAACAAAAGGATGTATTTTTGATGATATCACAATGTTTAATTTCAATTTAACTTCATTAAAAAATAACTTCATTCTTATTGTCGTACTCTTTTGTTTGTTGATAATTTAATGAACGTTTATATGAAGGAAGATTTTTAGAAAAAATAAATGATTCGTAAACTATGCATCGAATAATAATCACACCTAGGATTAGTTCGACTGGAAATGACACCCACTATAACAGCTTTGTGTTTGAACATTTAATTTTGGGGCAGTCTCTATAGTCATATTCATATTGAACAATGCGGAAAAAATACATCAGATTCATAATCACATTGCACATGTAATGTTTTTCAAATTGTTTGCCACCATTTTCTGTGTATAATAATTCATGACAAAATAGAATATTATGCCCATAAAATAATATACATAATGAAGGAAAGACTTTATGTAATAGAAAGTAAATAAAGCAATAAATTTCAAGAAAAAGTACTAATATAAAAATACTTAATATGTTTATTTATGAGTAATTGACACACATATTTAACGACAAAATTAATAAAAACAAAAACTGAAAATAACTAGGAAAACATGAAACCGAAAACAAACTCAATATGTGCATATTTTAAACGAAAAGTAATTTAACATTTGTTACAGTTTAATTTTTAACAAATCAATAACAACAAAAATTCTAAGTAATACCTAAACAAAATCCAGTCGTCTAAATTATTCGTTCGCTAAAGACGTTATATTCTTCTTCCTTTCTTTTCTGCCCCCATCTCATCTATTGATATTCGTCTCTGTCCCATCCGGCTGTTTGACTCTAATTGCTTCTGTAAATAAAAATAACAGTTTTGATATAGAGTTACAAATAAAATAATAATGCATGTAACATTATCTAGAAATACTATGTATATTTCCAATTTATCAAAAGCTTCTTTGGATTGTCTCTATTTTCATGAATAATTTACATTAATACTTTTCGAGAGGATTTGTTTTAACATTAGATATATGCTTCCTTTAACGTACTTCCCCCAATTAAGCACCACATACGTATCTAAAAAAAAGTGTTTTTCTTAAGTGTATATATTCAGCATCGTATAAAAGCTTTAGTTTGTCTGAAGTACGCTTGTAATTTATTTTATTCTATTAATGCGAAACGTTTTTTACGCTACACATATTGTAGAAACAATGCTTTCACGTAAAATAAGAAATTTACAAGCGTCTTCCATTTTGTTAACGCTGCATATTTACACAATAAATGAGTACTAATCATTAAATTAAATTATATACTTGATACATACATAAAACATTATTCATAAAAATTTCCTTACCTTTATAAGCTTCATTCACCCATTTTGTAATGTGCACAACGCTTACTATAATGCAGCGACAAAATAAATAATGGCAACCACTTCACCTGATCGTCATGCTCACACTGCAATAAGGAACGCTATGATGGATTGTGGTAGGTGGTGGTGGTAAGATATTGCGCGTAGATCTAACTCGCATAAACATTGAGTTTAGATGCCAATTTTTATAATCACGGCGGAGTTAGAAAATTGCATTTGCATATTCTTAAGTTATCAATCGCTTCACCTTCTAAAACTATTTTATAGTCGATATTAATTTTAATTTCACAATTGATGTCTCAAACGTTGAAATTTTGTATCTGAACGCTCTTGTAATGCGGTTATATTTCAATCAACCAGTCCGTATAGATTTAGGATATTAGCCGACTTCCTATCGTCAAAAAAATGACAATAGTCAAATCCATATACCTCATTTCTATCAATATCGCAGCGGCGTTTATTAATGATATCGCCCTGATATATGTCTTGAGTTTCCAGCCGATGATCAGCCGATACATCAAATGTTCAACCGATATTTTACCGATAATGGATCTTTTGTATCGCAGTGATATCGTATACTGGTAGAAAGCCGATATCGGCACAATATCTTTGATATCGAACCGACATCAGGATATCGGCCCTATATAAAGCCGATCATTAGCCGATGATTTGTGCTGCTAGGGTAAATATAACCCGCCAGTCTTAAAGAAGATTGGGGCTTGTGGGAGAAAAAATAAATGCGATTCCTATAAGTTTAAAAGTTTGTGCATCGACTTCAGAAATGACAACTCGTAAATCTTGAGGGATGTCAAAGATGTTGACGGATATAATTATTACTGTCATGTCCTACCGATGCACTTTGTAACATTAGTGATAATTTTTATATGATTAGCTGCATAAACATGTAGGCATATGCCTAATCTAAATTTATATTTTATTATATATATTTTTAATTGAATAACGATTTATTTGGTGAAAGAATCATTCCAATAGTGCTTTATTCAAATAACATTTTATTGAAATAATTCGTCATTCAAATTTCTCATAGTTTTATTCAACAATACCTTAATAGGGAATAAAGAATAACATGAAAATTTCATTCAAATAATTATTTGAATAAAAAATTATTGAATTATACCCAACCCTGGTGCACGCCTTTCCAGTAACTCATTTTTCTTATTTGGTAACTTGGAAAGTGTTGATTTAGTCGCATTAAAATTTGTACCATTTTGTTCTATGTTTGCAGAAAGTTTATTTGAAAGGACAAGAGGCTAAAAGTATCCTGAATCGTTTTTAATCCTTAGTTTGGACGTACATAGATTATATTTCATTTTATTAAATAAAATTCCTTGAGGGACATTATAGTCAAGTGTGTTCTTGTAATTTTCACAGCTGCTAAAAAGAATCTTTAGATTTTTGTTTCAGATTTGGTGGTTTTGATATAAGCAAAAAAAAATTATAAAAATGACAAGTTACGAACAAATTTTTTTTCCCTCTTGTTCAGTCCACCCGGAGACACACTGTATAAGTGGGAATTTTATTCTAAAAAAAAAAATGAATATTATTTCACTCCTTAAAATATTTATATAGTGTATACCTAAATAAAAAAAAAATAAATAAATGTGGTTTCCAATAGGAAAAATTTTTTTAATATCAATTTTAAGAAAAAAAGTCATTCTGTATAATGTTTTTTGCTTGATCTCAAAATTAACAAAAACGCCGTTTAAGTTTAAATTAAACTTGCCGTTTTTTTCGAAATAGCGGTAATATTTACATTTTCTTTGCAAAAAGAGTCAAAGTTCCAGAAATTTTGTTTTATCACAAATTCCTTAAGAACAGCTAAAATAATCATTAATCATAATGGGTGAAATTATGACGTTTATTTGGTCTACAAACCAACAATAAAATAAGAATATAAAGTAATAGCAATAAAAAACTCATCTTAAAACACTAACAAATTATTCAAAATATTGGCCTCCGTTTTCCTCACACACATTTTTCTGCTTTATTACAAAATTCTTTGTAAACGTTACTTAACATGTCACCATTCACTTCACGAACAGCTTCTCGAGTTCGCTGTTTTCATGATTGCAGATCATTTGGTGTTGTTCTTAGTAAACTGTCTGTTTTAAATAACCCCAAAGGAAAAAATCCATTGGAATTAAATCAAGCGAAATTGCAGGCTAAGGTATTGGTCCATATCGCCTAATCCAACTGTTAGGGAAATTTCTGTATTAGGTGTGAATTTGCAATCAGTTTTCATTGATTTGTTGTCGATTCTGTGTATTGTAAGGAGATTTCTGAATGTTATTAATTGTTGTAAATTTAGTTCTTGCGTCTTCTCGTAAACGTCCTTTGATGGTGTCCATTTGTCCATGTTATACAGTGTCTTTAGTATCTCGTTCTGCTGTCTTTGTAATTTATTTAAATTTTGCTTGGTTGTATGGCTCCATATGTTTATTAGAGAGTTAATATGGAACGTAAATGTGTTGTGATACACATACTTCTTCAGATATTCTGGTACTATGCCTTTAATTTCCTGCATTCCTGCTATAATCATGGTGTTTTTTTTATCAAATTTTTTACGTGGATATCCCATTTTAGGTCATTTTGTATGGTTAATCCTAGATATTTTATTTGGCAGGTTTGAGTTACGGTTTGTGTTTTAATCTTGATGTTAAAAGTGGGTTTATCTTTTCATTTACATATATTCACTATGATGACGAAATACATTTTATGACATCTGTCAGATAAGTCATTACTACGCTATAAACGTGAAGATTTCTGGAATGTTGACTTTTTTTTACCAAGAAAATGTACATATTCGTGTTATTTCGAAAAACGGAAAGTTTATTTTGAACTTAAACGTTTTTGTTAGTTTCAGATCAAGCAAAGAATAGAATATATAGAAGGAATTTTTTCGTAAAATTGATATAAAAAAAGTTTTTCTTATTGAATACTGCATTAGTTCACACACTGTATATCTATATAAATTTTGAACAACCACTGCTTATTTCAAAAAAAAAAAATAATTGTTGATAAATGTATTTCTAATTTATTAAATCGTGGTTATCAATTCTCTGTGAAGATATTTTTTAATATGAAATACTACTGCATACTGCATAGCAACGATAAAACTGTCTATGTATAAAAAGCATTCCACGTTTGTAGTTTTATCAGATAAAACCTCTTTCCTATCTTACTTTTTATAAAAACAAAGTACTTTTCCTTCTTTTTATTTTTAATTAATAGTTGCAAGATGTATTATATACCTTGCTTTACCCCAAGTTTTAAATATGTATAAATCTCTTGGCTTATGCAGTCAGATGTTACTTATTTTCCCTATTAAACTAACATTTCTATTAAAAAACATTACGGGTAATTTCTGTACATAGTTTGTTTCTCTGATAATAACCGACAAGGTCAAATTTATAAAAGAACCTTAAGCGGAATTACACTACTAAAATTAGCAGTCTATATAGAAATTAGTGATTCTAAGAATCACGTTTGCCGTATATTTTTATTGCATAATCGTAATGTTCCCAAAAAAAAAAACCAGAGTAACACATTTTAGGAATAAAGGATAGAATACCATTCTGTAGTAAACATAACTGAACCACAGATAGGTAATATACAGAAGTTTCACTCAATGCATTTCCCTATGGTCGCGATTTTATTTTTTGTGGTAATTATCTACGACTACACGATTCTGCGTACAGGTTTGATGCAGGACCCCATTGGCCCATTTTGTTAGCAGAGCCGGATTAACTAGATAAATAATATGTATGCAAAGCAAAATTTTCAAAAATACATTTGCAAAATACGTTTTCTAATCATTTTTTAATAGAAAACATGTTTTTAAGGCAATTAGTTGGTAAATAACTGGTTAACCTCATGTATATGTAATAAATTCTTCATTCGTGTCGACATATGTTATCAATGTCTTCGTATCATTTTAAAATTTAAAGTAAATAGTAATACTAGTAGAAGTTCCTGTAGAATAACGTTTAGATTTCAAAAGTGCAAAGAAAACTATACCATTCCATTTGAAATAAGAAAGTTGACGTCAATTTCCGGTGTTTCCGGAAGTGCCGCCATCTTGAAAATATTTTCACGGCATAGATTTTATTACACTATGTACGTATGCAACTTTACAGAAATCAATGATTACTAGAAGGGCCAATCTTTCTACTGGACGGTCTCGATCAATCACCCTGTATAATGACACCAAGAAATTCTACCTGCGCGAACGACAAATTTGTACTGACTGCGATATCATTAAAACGGCATAGAGATATGGTACGAATTCCTTGTCTGACTGACACTTCTGTATATTACCTATTCTGTGACTGAACACCTTCAGTTAAAGAATAATTTAATTACAAAGATATTTTTATACGTTCACAAAAAGTTTGCCTCGTGTATGTGAACTATAAAAACACTAACAAAATAATGGAACTTAGCGTATTTACTTTTTTTTTTTCTAAAAGAACACATTTAGAAAAATGCATATGTGTAAGGTTTGTTCAGTTGTTTATTGAAAGGCTTCCTATACGGACAAATTTTAAAGTGCGAAGTCAGAGTTCTGTACCAACGCTTTTAAAACTAAAATGAGCAATTTAACTTCAGAACAAGTGGCTGCTATAGTTGCTTTAATCGAAGATGGACGATCTCAAACATACGTTGCTAATTTGATGAACATCAATCAGTCAAGTGTTTCTAGAGCCGTAGCCAGATATAGGGAAACAGGCATTTACAGTAGAAGACCTGTACCAGGTCGTCCAAGATGTTCTACTCGCCAAGATGACCACTATTTACTACTACAAGCATTACGTCGAAGACATGTAACTGCGAGACAATTGCAGAACGACTTGGCTAGAGTCAGAAATACTCGTGTGAGTACTCAAATTATTCGGAATAGGTTACGACAGAGTGGATTAAGAGCTAGAGTAGCTGTAACAGCCCCTCGTCTCACTAGGAACCACCGAGTGGCTCGCTTAAGGTTTGCCAGAGAACATGTAAATTGGAACATTAATGACTGGGCCAATATACTCTTCACAGATGAGTCAAGATTTGGTCTTCCTCAGATAGGCGTATCTCAGTGTACAGACGAGACGGTGAGCGCTATTCGCAGTGTAATATCAGACCTAGACCTAATTTCGCTGGTGGCTCTATTATGGTTTGGGGAGGCATCTGTTTAACAGGTCGTACAGAGTTAGTACCAGTAGACAGAGGTACACTGACTGCCCACAGGTATATAACGGAAATTTTAGAAGAACATGTAGTACCATATGCGCCAATTATAGGAAACGAATTCATGTTAATGCACGACCGCATGTTGCAATAATCGTCCAGGAATACCTTAACGATGTTGGTATTCCAGTTTTAGATTGGCCTGCGGTAAGTCCGGACATGAACCCTATCGAGCACGTGTGGGACCTCCTTCACAGACGGATACGAACCCAAAATGTTGCCCCAGCGGACCTGCATGGACTAGAAAATGCTCTCCGTGACGAGTGGGAGAATTTGGATCAGGCTTATATACAGAGGTTAATCGAATCTCTGCCAAACCGTATGCGAGCGGTCATAAGAGCCAGAGGTGGCAATACTCAGTATTAAAAGCTACTGTTATGACATTTTTCTTTCCAAAATTATAATTTCTTGTTTTAATAACAATCTCAAGTATGAGTTCTTGTTTTTATTTGGCCTGTATTTTATTTAAACAATCATAGAAATTATATCTTAGAGCGCATTAAAGTATATTTACAACTTTATGCTACAAACAAAGATTATGCGATACTTTTATGATTCAAAACTAAATTATGCGATACTTTTTTGGCGGAGTGTATATAAGCCTAAGCATTTACATATGCTTGTCAGATACCCCCGAAGAGCCAAATCTCCCTCCTAATCATCATCCGGAAAACATCGGTTATGATCACTGACCAGCGTGAGGTATGAACCTTGGACCTCACGACTGACAGCCCAGCGTGAAAGCCACTAGACTATCGACCGGGCTAAATAATTTAATTACCAAAATAATATGATACGCAACGCGTAATTAATAGTTAAACCTGCAGATACGATTGCTAAATTGAACAAAACTACAGACTTCTTTCCTCAATGCCGTAGAGTTTCTAACATAGAATCATTTTGCCCTTCAAAAGTAGATTATTATATTTATTAACAAGGAATATCCAGTTGTTTTACGGATGCACTGAGGGAACAAGAGGTGTTAAATTAACAAAACAGGTTTCATAATCATGTTTATAATATCGCATACCACAATGACGGTAATTTTTTTTTACATCCTATTCTCTGTGTACGAGGACTATGAACAAAAACATTTTGAAAGTCATGGACTCTACACGAGCAATCTATGGAAAATTAAATACGGGGATGAATTGCATTTTATGAATATAGCAAAATGATTCAGCAAATCACTATCAATACTTTATATAATTTATTGTTTTAAAAATATAGTGTATCAACTGTAACACTCCGAATTTGTCGACACTTAACACTTATTAATGTGTTATCTACTATATGGATGACGCATGAGGTATTATATAAAATTGAAATTATTCTATTACCTATTGAATTTGTACAATGATACATTTTCCATTTTAAAAATATTTTTTCAAGGAAAAAACTTTGCATTTACATCTAATTTATTATCATATTTTACCTCAACAGGGTAAAACCTACACAAATCCTATCGACATAAAACTACTTGACTGGAAATTGTTACGTCCAACCTCTACAGTCTACGATCTATCATATTTTCTCTTCAGCGTAGCTTCTCCTGAGGATCTAAAAAGGCACCATTATTACCTTTTAGGCATCTACTACAAAGAACTGTGTGATCAGATCAAGCGATTTGGTAGCGATCCCGAAATCCTCTACCCGAAATCGGTGTTCTTAGACGAGTGGAAAAAGTATTGCAAATATGGTTTCGCCTTAGTTTTCATCCTTTTCAAGTGTATGCTGGCCAAGAAAGAGGATGAACCTAACATGGAGGATCAGCCTAACATGGAGGATTTTAGCCCAGACGGTTCTAAGGATATCGAGGTGTTCTCCACGTACCCTAATGAGGATGTTAGACGTATAAGGATCGTAGGAGAGTTTATGGTTGACAATGATTATATTTAGGATTGATTTCAACTAGTGTCAATAGTGTATATATGAACAAAAAAATATTTAAAATTTTCCTCTATCCCATAGCTTTACATTATGTCATTTTTAATTGTTTATATATTTTCTTGTATATTCTACTTTTTACAACTTATTTGACATATTATTTATTTTTATCTTTTACTGAAATTGTGTGTTTCAACATGTTCTTTTAAAGTTTATTAAAATAAAAAAGCACGGAAGAAATCTAATTATTATTTTATTTTATTACATTATTAGTAATGATTAGAAGAGACCACGACGTAGGCTTTTGAGCAAAAAGGGGAAAAGTTGTATCCCTACCCCAATTTATTTCAGCTGCACGTGTTCATCGGTCGAGTAAGTTTGTCTATCTGATTCTTACCGCCCCATAAGAAGTTGGCCAATTCAATTTCTGAACGACAATTCGCAATGATATATCGGTTATTTCTATGAACTACAACGGTAGACATACTAAATATATACAAAGAGCGAACAAACACTTTCGCATCGTAGAACTAGGAATTATATGTGTTGATACACGCCTTTTATAAATGCTCCTCGCATTTCGGCCATCGTCTTGCGCCTAAAATACGGTTCAGTTTAGTAATGTTATTTATTTATTAAATTTTAAAAATTTATTCAAATAAGGTAACGGATAAAGATAATTAGCTATTATCTTTATTTGAAGGGGACAGATAATACCTACCTTTCGCTTTATTCGAAGGCAATAAATAAAAGGTATCTTTAAACTTTTTCTAGAGAAATGCAGCAACCAGTGATTTCTAGAATTACATTTTTTATTCCTTCAAAATTATCGGCGTAAAAAATTGCTGCCTCCAACCATGTTTCCCATCTCGTAATAATCGGTTCAGGAGGTAACTGAACACTAGGAAGTCGCTCCTTATAAAATTGGATTCGCAAAGATGCTTTTAAAAATACTTTTTTGACATTGCTAATTAAATCATTCACCAAAGGGAATTAATTCCTAATGTTTTCGACTACACGACTGAACTCATCAGCTAAGCAAGTGGTATGAATGTTACTACAAAAAAAATTAATTTTGCGCGGCTTTTATCGTGTATGGTGCAGCATCGGACAAGAATTTTTTCACAAGGTACACTTCCATGTAAAAAAACATTGATAACCCTTCTTGAACGGATTGGGCAATTGTTACATTATTTGTTTCTTGAAGTTGTTTACAAAAAATTAAATATGATTTGCCTAAAATATTGACATGAAGAATTCCTATTAATAAATGAGTAATGTAACGGCCACACCTATCCTTACTTTCATCTACAATTAAATAAATAAAATTGTTGTTGAGTGAGTTTGACAATACTACTATTGAGTGACCAGCGTACTGTGCTAAGGGATTTACATTGTACGCGGCGCATAAAACCTGTTGTTATAGGAAAACCCGCCTTTATGCACTTTTTTTTTTCTTACGCGGTAGTGTAAGTTTACTCCAAAATATAAGTAAAGAAAATGATGCCCCTTTTGGCAATAAATTAAATAAATTAAATGCACATATAAAAATGTTGCATAATTTTATTTTCCTGTTAATAGTGTTTAACTGCCAGACAGTAAACGCTATTATTATTGCTATTGTTTAATTATATAATTACTTGATACTGTATGACAATTTTTTTTATGCTTTTATTCAGTTACCTTTTAAGATAAAGATGTAAAATAGGCAGAAAATGGGCTCGAACTGTCAATTGAACATAAATAATGTGCGCTAATTTTATTTTAGCAAAATATTTATAAACATTTCGCAACTTTGACCTCTTCATAAACAATATCAGTTGCTATTAACCGACATGCCGCTTATTTATTTATAATTACACACTCTGCTGATTTAGCGCTTCAAAGTGTATGCATTTTATGAAACGGAGCGACCTTGAACTAGTTATCGTAGCGACCATCGACATGATACCGAGGAAGTAGCAACGTAATAAATGCATTCAACAGTCAACGTGAGTCAACTGACTGGGTAATAAATGCACACGTCAATCGCGTAGCATAGAGCGTCAGTAACCTTGACTCATAGACATGATAGACTGCTGATATTGAACTAAAAACTGCCATCAATTGAAATGCGCCATATTGGAATACAGGCGTCATCAATGACGTCGATACCATGGCGGATATTCAAATAAATAAAAGCATAAATCAAGTTAAGGATATTAATAAATTTTAATAGCACTTGCAATTTGTAATGATAATTAGTACCTTATTAGATTTTATCCTATGTATTTTATATGGCATTGTTTTTTTTTTTTTATTAGTTATATATATATTGGCCAGAACATTCCTTCGGAATAGGGCCGCTCGTAGAGCTCTTCAATTCGTTTTCACGCGGTGAATTACTCCGCTATTTCTTCCTGTATTTTCTCGTTTATAGTTCTGTGCCTTCTAATTGTTTAACTACAGTGTTCCATTCCTTTCTGTCTTTTATTATATTTCTTGCATCTTTCACTCCCAGTCTTCGTATATCATCTCATACTTGGTCCTCCCATTTTAGCCGTGGTCGTCCTCTATGTCTATCCTCCCCCGGTTTCCAGTTCTTTATCTTCCTTATCAATGTGTTTTCTTCTCGTCTTTCGATGTGTCCAAACCATCTTAATCTTTGTACTTTTATATGTTTGATTCTGTTTTCTCCTTTCATGATATTATTTATTTCAGTGTTCCACCATGGTCTGTATTCTACATGTCCCTCTCCTCCTAATATTTTCCTTGATCCTAGTATTTTCCTTAATATTTTCCTTTCGAAAATTCTCAGGTTTTCCTCGTCTTTACTACTGAGACACATAGTTTCTGCTGCATAGGTAGCTACAGGCCTGATAGCTGCTTTATATATCTTTAACTTGGTGTGTTTGCTGATGTTTCTATTTTTTAACAGTTTTTTGTAGGCCCAGTATACTCTATTTCCGGCCTGTATTCGCTCTTGTATTTCCAGGCTCCTGTTGTTCGTGTTGCTCACTATCACACCTAAGTATTTAAAGTTATCTACCTTTTGGAAGCTGTAATCTCCTATTTTAAGTTTCTCTATGTTTATTTTCTCTCTGCTGATGTTCATGTATTTTGTTTTATTTTGATTTATTTCTAGTCCTCTCTTCTTTGTTTCGTTTGCCAGACATAACAGTTAGTTATGGACAGAAAAACTAGAGACAATTTCTAAACTTACGATAAAGTGGCAACATATACTTCAAAGAAAGAAATTATTCTTTCAATGCCATATACGCTTGATAAAATCAAATGAGTTTCATGGTTTTGACGATTTCTTATAACAGTGCAACATTGTATGTTGGCTTTAAGAGTAAATAATATACTGCAGTAGTTGTTGTATAATTTATTGGTGATTAAATAATATTAGTTTACTTAATTCTTTTCCTATTGATTTTCCTTGTATTTTTTCTGTAAACTTCTTCGCTAAATTATGGAATCTAATTTTACTATAAGACGATATTATGGTTTTAGTTAAAATTGAAGCAAGACTTTCTTCCAGAGGTGACATATCAACAAATGATGGGATAAACCGTTTGCCAAATCAATTGCCAAATTATTTGCCAAACCGTTTGCCAAATCACTTGCCAAACCGTTTGCCAAATCGTTTGCCAAACCGTTTGCCAAATCATTTGCCAAATCACTAGCCAAACCGTTTGCCAAATTGTTTGCCAAACCGTTTGCCAAATCGTTTGCCAAATCGTTTGCCAAATCATTTGCCAAACCGTTTGCCAAATCAATTGCCAAATCATTTGCCAAACCGTTTGCCAAATCAATTGCCAAATCATTTGCCAAATCGTTTGCCAAATCAATTGCCAAATCGTTTGCCAAATCATTTGCCAAATCGTTAGCCAAATCATTTGCCAAACCGGTTTGTGAAATTATTTGCCAAACCGTTTTGTAAAATCATTCATGCTTTATCAATTTATCTTTGCGATGACATCTGTCAAAAGGGTGACTGTCAACTTCTTTTTTTTTTTTTTCAAATAACACCCTGTATATTTTTGCACCATTTGATAGGTATTTTATTTCTAATTCCGAATATGTATCACACTCTTTACTTTTGGATAGTATAACAGAAATATCTCACTAAAAATTATGCGATGGTAAGCTCCAAGAAAAAAATAGACACCCATGAAAATAATGTCAATTAACTTGAAAGTGTCAACAACAAATATTACGGCGCGTCATTTAATTGAAATTTCTTTAAAAAATTGCTGTATATCCAAACCAAGAGAAGTTAGATATGATTTTAATCTACGGGGAAGAAATGGTAAGGCCGCAAGACGAATTTACGAACAGCGCTATTCAGAGAGATCATTGCTATCTGGCAAGTTATTTGTAAAATAGCAGAAATGTGTCTTGAGATGATGGAGTAGTTGATGAACTGAGTGTTGTAGAAAATAGTAAAATAATTGTTGATGTATTGCCCTTGAAACGGACTCACATTCGAGAAAAGCGATATCCTGATTTATTAAATTGTGTTTACCAATTCTCTGAAAAGATTTGTTTCAATATGAAGTACTGCACAGTAACCATGAGATTGTCCTATGTATAAAAAGTGTTCCACGAAATTTATTGATGGATTCAGACGCAAGGTTTTTAAAAAGAACAAACTTGTTATTCCCGTTTCTGAAGACAAATTCATACATTAGATATTACAAATGGACTAACTTTAAATCTAATTATTACACACGGTCTTCGTATGTAGTCTTATATCCGTGCGTAACTTTATACCATATTATTCTTGGTCGTCTGCAGTATCGTTCATATTGCACACGCTCGTAGTTTTATCAAATAAAGCCCCTGTTTTGTGATTATGTGCGCTGGCGTTTTGCACCTTTTCGATGTAAATAAAAACACGTAGTGGTTCTTACTCACTACTATATTTGATTAAATTAAAGATAAATTCTTAGTATCATATTATGAACTATGATTACTAAGACATAATTGCAAATTGAAAACCATATTTCCTTTCAAAAATTGGGTATTATATTTATCATTCAACAATATCTAGTTGTCTCATGTATGCGCTGAGGGAATAAGACAGGTGTTAAGTTAATAAAACAGGTTTCATAGTCACGTTTATAATATTGCATACCCCAATGACTGTCAATTTTACTAGGTCCTCTTCTCTGTGTACGAAAATACATTTGACGACAAAAACATTTTGAAAGTCATGGAATCTACACGAGCGATCTGTGGAAAATTAAATACGGGAATCAATTGCTTTTTATGAGTATAGTACAATGATTCAGCAAGTTACTATCAACATTTTATATAATTTATTGTTTTAAAAATATAGCTTATCAACTGTAAAACTCAGAATTTTCCGACACTTATTCAAGTTTTATTTTCTATATGGATAAGGCGTCAGATATCATATAAAATTGAAACCATTTTATTACCTATTCGTTAAATGATATATTTTCCATTTTAAAAATATCTTATTAAGAAAAATCTGTACATTCACATCTACTTTATTATCGTATATTATCAACAACTTTAATTCCGTTTCAGGGCAAAACCAACACAAATCACATCGACGTAAAACTACTTGACTGGCAATTGTTACGTCCTACCTCTACAGTCTATGGTCTATCATATTTTTTCTTCGGCGTAGCTTCTCCTGAGTATCTAAAAAGGCACCATTACTACCTATTAGACGTATACTACAAAGAACTGTGTGATCAGATCAAGCGATTTGGTAGCGATCCCGAAATTCTCTACCCGAAATCGGTGTTCCTGGACGAGTGGAAAAAGTATGGCAAATATGGTGTCGCCTTTGGTTTCGTCCTCTGCAAGTTTATGCCGGCCAAGAAGGAGGATGTTACCTAAATTTCCGGCACCGAAAGTGACGGTAGAACACCGCGGAAAACCGCGAGGCAAGAAATCAGAATAAAAACAGAAAGGGTGATGCACAAACCTTCGAATAAGTGGGTTGATATTCGGCAATCATGCAGGGTGCCAGCCGGCTCGTCGGCGAGGGAGTGGGTTGATAGAAACACAAAATCAAGATGGATACAAATTTCGGCGCCACCTGCTTAGGATTACTTACCCTGTCATGCCCCGAAGGTAAGCAGGAATCCGAGGTGTTAAATGCATATCGAGGGGTAAAGCAGTTTGCAAAACACATACACGAAAAAAAATAAAAGGATAGATTTACTAATAGAGCAGATAAACTTTTATTAATAAATTTCAACATAGAATAACGGGGAAAATGTCGGTGTTATTGACATAAAATTAAAATAAATTTCGACATAAAATAACGGGGAAAATGTTGGTATTATTGACATAAAATTCAAATAATTAGTATGATACTCTGTATCAGTAAACGTTATTAACGACTATTAAAAATAATAATGAAATATTGATCAAAAATAACAGATATCCTACGATAGGACTCGAACACCGAAAACTACTAAAGTAAAGCTAAATATTTGAATTGATTTTACTAGCGGCGAATAATTCACCCTGTATATTGCAGGCCGATATTTAATCGGTTGATGTCTTAAATAAAAATACTAAATTCGGTAACAATAAATGAAAAGATATATAATACTACTATGGGACTGAACTAGTGACACCCTCCGATCCTTGATATAACATAAATAATTTCCAGATTTGTTGAATAAAACATTAAAAAAAAGAAAATCTAAGTGATCGGGGTGGTTATTTACTAATGAAAGTTTTAAACGCGGACAAAATTTACAAACAGAAAAAGATAACGTGCAACTTAGCTTTTGTTCTCGATCAGCTATTACGGGGCAGTGAGATCTCCTCCTATCCGAACAGATCGTAGTTTCTGGGCTGACTCGGTAATATCCGAAGCAGAGGTCCACTGAATTTCCAAAGGCGGTAGGTTCTCCGAAGGACTCAACAAGTCGCAGAAGTCCTCAGCCGCACGTGAGTGTTCGAATTCTCACATAAAACGAAGATAAAATTCCAGGGTTCCAAAAGTGATGAGAATATAAAGAATATAAGAAGAGAAGAAAGAAACAGATATGGCGGCGTTGCAGACGCGTGGGTTCTCAAATTATATCTCGAATTATCGAAGTCATCTGCCGTGGTAATCACAAAAATTCCACACTAAACTCAAGCGAAGATACGGCCAATGATTATTTCCAGTAAACTTCCAATAAAATCCACAGATGTGTGAAAATATCCAAAATTTCCAAAGATAGGAAGATGTACTCGTGAGAATACGTCTAAAATCAACCACCAAAATGAAACAGGAATACGTCACACAACCAATCAAAAACAGAAAAATAAATAAGAAAACGGACATAGAGGTGCCCTCTAACGTCGAAAAGATGTAAACACGATGGATCGACAATCGATGGGTGGGAATTGGTAATACAGGTAAGCGCAGATCAGACAGACTTAGCCTTAAAAAGAAAACGTCAACTGTCAAAACATAGAAATTGAAGAGAGTTTACTACAATGAAAGAAATTAAACGAAAATCTAAGACTAATGAGACTAAAAGATACAAATTCTAGCTATGCCGCTCTAACATGGGAAGAAAACACAATTTGAAAGAGCAAAAATGAAACGATAAAGATAACGTTGTGGAAAAGCAAGACGTAGGAGCATCTCTGAAGGTAGAGGACGGAAAGAGAAGAAAATAAGGTTGCAAAAGCTTGTCGGGAAGACTAGCGGAGAACTAATTCAAGGTAGGCGAAACAAAAAAAACCGTAACAAGGACGCACCTAACATGGAGGACCACGATTTTAGCTCTGACGGTTCTAAGGATATCGAGGTGTTCGCCACGTACTCTAATGAAGATGAATACGTTAGACGTATGAGGATCGTGGGAGAGTTTATGGTTGACAATGATTATATTTAAGTTAATTTTGATTTCACCTAATAATAAATATAAATTTTTCTCTATTCTGTGGTTTTACATTACGTTATTTTAATGTGATTTTGAATATAACAATATGTTGAAATTAGAAACATTATGAAATTTTTAAAATTTAAATTGAAATTTCAAAACTCCACTACCAATACCTCGAAATCAATACCCTAGTACTTGTACCTTTGAGTCGCTACCCAAGTATTGATACTTCGGAATCAATTTTATGGTAACGATATCTCGGAATCGATAGTCTACTAGTACTAGGACTATTAGTACTGGGTAACGATACCTACCGTAGAATCGATACATCGGCAAGTATCGATACCAAGAAAAGTATCGAATACCGATACCAAAATCATAGGTATCGCCCAGCCCTAGTGGTCACAATCGGAAGTGTCAACCTTTAGAGTGATATATCAGACGCACGTATAATAAATTAACAATATTATTCAAAATAATAACCATTAAATGCTACACTCGATGGCTAGCGCAAGATTAGCTAGAAATTGATACAAAAATATCGATTTACCGTTAATCTATGGCATTTTATAACAATTCAGTTCTCGCTTTGTCATCGCTATCTTTCCTTATCTCTAGATTTACGTAACAATCTAAAATATGCGACATGACGTTTAGTTCACAATTACGCTACAATCTCTACATGCAGAATCCTCATAATAATAGCTCGCTATATTTAATATTTTATCAGCTATTGAGACTAGTCGTCCTCGAAATATCTGAATTCGAAATGAATTCGGCACCGTTGTTATGTATCGCCAATGATTAGCGCCAATTAGTCGATGACGAATGTATAAAAATGACAACTAAACTCTCCTTTAGTGTAGCATTGAATAGCGACTGGAGCTGTTGTGTACCTTATGTTAGGCATTCATGGTGAACCGTTAGTTGCGTATATTCGATAGAAATAAACGCGTAGAATGTACAGAACGAAAGTTAGTGACGAAGTTAAGGAATTGGTCGAGGATATCATAGCGAGGAACGGATGGGAACCGGTTTTCAACGTGAAATACTATCCCGGCACGGAAGTAGGTGATGGGTACGCTTCTAAACACGTAGCCATTGACGTTATCAGTGAGGATGGAAAAACGCATAAATTGTTCGCCAAATACGCTTTGAGTCTTAACACACCCGATATGCTAACCCTAGATAGGTTCTACGAAAACGAAGCGTACTTCTACGATGTCATCTATCCAAGATATGCTAGATTCTTGACGGAAAAAGGTGTTGAAAACGGTTTCCACCAGGTTCCTGTATGCTACGGCACCTCCACCAAAAACGTAGTCGTCTTGCACAATATAAAACAGTATGGTTACGTCCTGTTCGATCGGACGCTTCTGATGAACGAGCAACACATCACTTTAGTGCTAAAGAACTTTGCGAGATACCACGCTCTTTCTTTCGCCTTTAAAGATCAACACAAAGAAGAATATGGGGAGCTAGCGTCGAAATGTAAAGGAAATACTATGGGTGAGCTGCCTAAGGACTCTCCCATGATGAAAATGCTCTACGGAATGATCGCCGATGCTCTGGCTAAATTTGATCCGGAAAAGGACAAACGCCTTTTAGATAAGTGCAATGCGGATGATTTGGTTGAAACTATGGTTAATGTCAGCAAAAGCAAAGGAGAATATTCCGTCATCACCAAAGGAGATTGTTGGTGCAATAATATGATGTTCTTATACGAGGTAAGTGAACGTAGGATACTTAAAAAAACTATTTCAAATTGTTAAACCAATTTAAAGCAATTTTGATTTTAAACATCATCAGATGTAAGCACAGATTTTACTAGAATTTAATAGAAGTGCCTCAAAGGTTTGCCATGCCTTCATTTAACATATATTCAAGTGCCTTCCTCTGCACTCATTTCAAACTACGCCTAAAATTGCGTGACACGACTCTATTTTGGGATTCACGCACAAGCTTCATTTCTAAGCACTCTAAACAAAAGTATCTACAGTATATGCATTTTCTGCTGGCAGAAGAGAAGGGTGGGGCCCAGTTAATGGCTAGCATACAGTATTGCAGATACATATTACAATAGAAACTGAATTTCGTATTTTGTTCTCTAAATTTCTTCCGGTGTCTCTCACTCTATTGAGCACGCCCTCTTGCTATCGCGCATCCGCCAGCTGAAAATTCATGTACTGTAACAAGAGAAAACGTTAAGGTGTTATTTATAGATCGGATTGGATTTGCTTGTCCAAAGATAGAAAAGTAACATTTTCTGTTGGTATATAGTTATATCAAACAAATAATTATCGAGGCGGACCTAGTAGCAAGTAATAAAGATTTAGAGAGGATTCTTTGAAATAAAGTATAGCCCTAACTGTTACAGTTTTCGTAATAATTGTGTTTTTGTGGATCGCTTGGCTTAGAACGAAAGCGTTAAGTCCGTACTAGTGTTGTGTCCCACGCGTTCACGAGTGCGTACAATTTTTCACATACTACTGAAAATATGTACTCTGCAGATAAAGCGTATTGTGATATAATCAATCACATGGTACATTTACAAACACAAAAGAACTGGACTGTCAATAATAACACAAACATTTACTTAAGAAATCACAAATATGTTATTTTTCTTTATATCAGTATTTAACTGTCATAATTTTTTAAATTTTAAAAAATACAATAATGCAAAATTGTTAAACATGTTGAGTTTGCATTTTTAGTTTCGTTTCATTCATTTTAATCTCAGTTGCATTGTGAATTGTGAATGCAAAAGCAGCCTGTATTGCTGTTTTCTACTGAATATGAATTATAGAAAGAATTGAGTACCATCAAAATCTAGTACTTAGTTTATATTAATATTTTATTTTAGTGTATCGTATTGTATTTTTGCAAATTCCGATTAGCACTTATTTGGTCGCACAGCTTTTAGCAATGTAACCAGGGATACGGTGGTATATTTGTATTTTTCAAACTGGTGTTCGTTGTTGAGAATTTTTATCTGTCAAAATCATGTAGTGAATTTTAGAAATATGTATATTTATGTTTGATTGAAATTGGTATCAATTCTTTGGTATAATTTATTATGTTCTTCTTATAAGAGTCTTGAGTTTTTATGGGTTGGTGTATTAAGTTATGAAATACTGTTAAGATATTGGTGGGAACTTTAAATTACTTAATATAATTTGAAACGACTGAATTGGTTCTAGTCTGAATAAAGATAAAAGAAATATTTGTAATGATCTATTTTATATAGTATATGAACCTACTTAACTGAGATCATATGTTAAAAGACTATGTCCTTGTCACATTTTCGTTAGTATTACACTAGCACAAATAAACTTAGAATTGTGTGTAATTTTTTTTTATTTGGGTGGAAGAAATACATCACTTAACGATAACAAAACAATCACAGTACAATTTCATTGAATATTAATGGGAATTTGAAGTAATTTGACGAAATATATACCGACATGGCTAAGGCTTGTCTGATGTCCCGCTAAATAGATGCAATAGCATAAAGGATTTAGGTGTTGTGTTCGATAGTGAACTCTCTTTCAGGGAGCATATTGCCTGTATGGTCTCATCTGCTAACAAAATGTTGAGATTTGTATTGCGTATCTGTAAGCAGTTTAATAACTCCCAGACCTTGAAGACCTTGTACTACGTCTCTGGTTTGGAATCCCGTCTACGACGTATGTACATAGTAGTAGCATTGACCAAGTACAAAGACGTTTTCTTAAATTTCTTTGGTCGAGATGTTTCGGTGAATTTCCCTGCAGAGGATTATTATATTTGTACACTGAGAAAAAGAGATGTTACTACGTATTATAAATATAATGAATGATATTAACACAAGGACAATAATACGTTATCTAGTACCTAGTATTCATCCATATACTACTGTTTATTAGAAAGATTATACGCTGTAAAATAATTATAATACAACTAATTATAAAGTTAGTTATCCCTATTCTTATTATCCATTCTTCTCAGTGTAGCAAGCAGAATTAACAGCGATACATGCCATCCTATATCCTCTACGTAGCTAAATAGATATATAGCCTTCTCGTTAGTAAAAGAGCGAAATCATTTGAGAGGGGGAAAAATTGCAACCAGGGCCATCTGCAAATTAAGGAGTGGTTTATTAGTGAATTTGTGAAAGAGTATCAGAGATGACTCTGGGTGGCAGTTAATTGAATTAAACAGTTATTTAAATTCTGAAAATTATAATTAAAATTAAAAATATTGTCTACGAGTTTCGTAGCAATATATATCTATCTCTATATGACAAATACAATAAAATAAAGTAATACTTGCATATTAACAACAAGGAAAAAGTTCGCTTTTCATTAACATTGTACACTTCTTTGTAGAATGCTCCTGATGAAGTTGTAAATAAAACAAGGAAATATTGAGCTATTGAATAAATAAATCTTTAACTGCACAGACCGATTCTCCGAAATTCTTCAATCCTTAGTATGCGCTGAAGATGTACAAATTGTACAATGTACGCAAGATACATATTTTTAGTAGTACCTGAAAATTTGTACGCGCTCGTGAACGCGCTGGACCCAACACTAGTGCGTACTTATCGTTACCCATCGTCAGCTGATAGCGAGACTAATGCGTGACCATGACCTACACACAGTGAGACAACAACACAATCGTGTGCTTCTAATATGTACTGAAATACTGCAACTGTGGCACTCTAGGTGGCGCATTTAAAGAAAGCAATTAACGCATAAATTCACTGCAAATGTACGATTTTTACAAAAGCAAATCAATTTATTTTAGTTTACTTACATATATCTCCTTGTCATAGTATCCAAGTTATAATATTGGATCTGTTAAAGTTATTCATTTTTCGTCGCCATGAAGCAGTCTACGATATGCTTACGTGACGCAATGAACCTGATGACGGCAAAAAATGACAAACATAGGCGATGCGATAAGCAATCCGTCAGGTTGCACATCAAGGACATTTCCGTGAACAAAAGAAGATACTTACTTAAGGAGTATTTTAAAAGCGTTCAATCTAAAACAATCAAATTGTAGTAATGCAAACTATAAAGAACTTAAAAACGGTCGTTGTGAAAGAGAATGTTTAGTTGGCAAGTTCATAAATTTCTAGGGAATAAAATGTTTCGCTTTCACTATAATATTTACCGTTCCAACAATTACATTGTGAAATATTGCGATCGCGAGTGTTAGTGTATCGGGTCTCTATGCAAATTCGCTACAGTCAAACAACTATTTGAATCATACAGGCGTATTCGGAACGATTTGACAGACCCAAATGATAAAAAGAAACATGAAGTAATACTAAAGTGCAACCGATTCAATGTGGCTGGTCAAGCGGCACGATCGTTTTGAAAGGTACACTCCGAGATAAAATTCATGGCGCTGCATTCAAAACTTTGACATTTATAGTTACAATGTAGATAATTGAAAATGCGAAATTATGACTGCTGCTTATTAGATTATAAAATAAAAGCTTAGATTTTATATATCTGAAAATAAGAGGTTGATGTACGTATGTATGTTGTCTACATAATCAAAACTAGTAACTATTATTGAGATGAAAAAGCAAAATGTTAAAAGTGTCAATATTACACTGTATTTACACATTTATTGATTACATTACAATATAAAACATATTTGTGCTATTTCAGGTATCAAACAATTCATATATTAAAGAAACACATACATTTTTTGAAAATTGTTTTAATCAGAATCGCTATATAAAGTATCACAATCCGATTCACCTAAACCCGAGGCTCCCAAACTTTTTTTTCTCATAGACCACTTTGAAAGTTTCTGGTGGACCCCCTGCAGCTACATTTCTACCAAAACTCGACAAAAAATGTGAAGATTAGATCTAACTATGAAAATTTGCGTTGCGGCTGAGTTATTGGTTAATTAATTAATTGATTGTGCTGTGAGTGGATGTCAAAAACTCCTTCGACTTTACTCCTTTGACATCTACTCACAGCCCAAGAAACCAATCAATTCTCACATATTTCATTTAGAAAACTCCCCATTCGGAGTGGTAAAAATAAAAAGAAAAATAGTATATTTCCTTGTGTTGTATTTATTCAAATATGTAATCATTACACTATTAATTATTATTGTTCTCATATTACGTTGTAATATGATAACAGTCGTAATATAATTAAAATTAAATATTAATAACGTAACCTAACTTCTACAATGACAATCACAAAATAGTCATAATTTTAGTGGGAGGGATGTACTTGATGGATTGACAGCAAATTATCAATATTTGGCTTCAGTTTTGTTAGGAATAACCGCAAATCTCCCCGTTCTGTGATATTCAATCTGCTCCTTTTTTTTAAAAAGGTTTGTAACGACACTAAAACTTTTCTCGACAAGATATGACGAGGGAAACGCTATCAAAAGCTTTCTCGCAATTCCCCACAGTCCAGGATATTTTTCGGGTATTTCTGCCTGCAGCCAAAATGTTTGATATCCTCTTTTAAATTTCACCTTCAGTTCCTCATTAGTGCTAAGCTCGAGTAGCTCCTCTTGTAATATCACATTCTCCACTTCCGTTTCATCAAGTGGATTTATAATCCATGGTGGTATTTCCATCGTCAGAATATCTTCAAATCTGATTTTAAAGTCATCATGCAGGGCAATTAAATGTTGATCGTTAGTGTGAATATCCTCATCAAGGCATTCTACCTGTGACAAGTTTGGAAGCTGGGAAAATTCGCGCCGACTAATATTTTGCTTCATAAATTTCAATTTTCCAAGAAAAGCTGTTTTTATTAAATTGAGGCTGTCCCCTTGTAATTGTAAGTTAATGTCATTAAATTTTTTAAACAAATCTGTCAAATACGCGATGTTTGCTTTCAAATTGATCAGGTTTTCTTTTAAATTTTGATCTTTACTTTCCAGAAACTCTAAAACTGATTCAAAAAGTGAGGAAAATCTTGTTAAACATGCACCTTTCGACAACCAGCGTACTTCAGTATGTAAAAGCAATGGTTGGAAGTCTTCATAATTTTCATCGCACAATTGTGCAAATAAACGCGTATTCAATGCATTGCTTCTTATTTTGTTAACTGCATTAATCACAAATTGAAGCGATTGGTGCAATTTAGCACTCAAATTTTTCGCAACTAGGTGTTGTCGATGGATGACACAGTGAATTGCAGTTACCTCTAACGTCGATTCACTTTACTTTACTTTTCTTTGCGAAATTCGGGAAACAAATGAGTAACGTTTATCCGTGGCATTCGTATTTATATTGGTGAAGAATCAAACAAGTTCACGCAAGATTGCAAGCACACACACCACAAGTCGTACTTCGTCTCTTTGCACGTCTGAACAAGCATTGCGGACGGCGGCAGCGGCAGCGCTTTGCAAGTCTCGACACGTTGTACTGAATATGGAATATGCAAGTTTTTACAAGTAACAGTCGCTGAGCTTCTGAAAATATTATCTGTCTACATTGATAGGTGAACTCAAGCCAACATTTTAGTTCTTGACTATCGGAACCAGATAAATTTTCGTGCACCCCCGCTTACGAATTGTGAACCCCCATTTTTTTGTCACGCCAACGTAGACCCCCGTCGAGTCTCCCGTGGACCCCTGGTGGTCCACCTGGACCACTTTGGGAATCACTGACCTAAACGAATGAATCGTCTTCACTGTTGAACAGCTGATCTTTTCTCATAAATTCTTTTCTAATTTTGTCCATGTGGTTACATTACGGAGTTATTTGATTTATTGCCTCGTAAATGAAATTGTAAATTGTAAATGTTTGTTGGTCCAATATTGTGTGAAGCAATTTTTCTCTTAATCATACTCGAAATTGCCTCTATGGGATTCAAGTCGCAGTGAAATGGAAGAAGGCGTAATACAGTATGACCCTCGGATGTCGGATACTCATCAATTATATATTGCGGCATTGGTTTGTAACTCCTAACGATTTCTAGCAGTTCGCATTTTAACATATGTGAATAATACAGTATGTTCATCGATTGTACCCAAGAAATTATATCACCTTTCTTTGATGAAAAAGTAGCGGGCCTATTTATTTGTACTAAATGGTAGGGTGCATTATCCATAACGATTATTACACTGTTTGGTAAATTTGGTGCCAGTTACGTTTTAAACCATTTCGAAAAGTTCTGAAAATTCATTTCATAATCACCACCATTGGTTTGCGATAAATAAAACTATAGAATTTTGAATAAAACTTATACTACCTCCGCAATGAGCTATTATTCATCTTTGATGGCATACAGCAGCCTAAAATTGTTGTATTCGCTTAGAGGGCTTTTGGGTGTTCGGGCAAAAACCGTCATGTGGGAGGCCTTCGTATTCCCTCCCTTTCACTTTGGTTCGCAGATATATCGCCCTTGCTTGGATGCTGCTGACAGGAATAGCGTGCAGAGGCTTCAGAATGCTTGCATGAGATTTATTTTTGGTATAAGAAAGTACGATAGGATTTCACATAACTCGTAGAACTAAAATGGCTGACCATGCAAAAGCGTCAACAAGTGCAGGCTCTAAAGCTTTATCATAAATTGATTGTAGAAAAAACACCTCCATGCCTATTCGAAAAACACAGAGTCGTACAGAGACGTACATAAAGTTAATATTAGGAGCAGAGGTCTCATTACACTACTGCCGCATAGGACTAGGTTTTATGAAAGATTATTTTCTTTTAATGTGTATGCTTTGTGCAATTCAATGCCAGCCAATCCCAAAAAATTAGATATGCGACCATTTAAACTGCGCTTTTACAATACACGTATCAGAAACAATAATTTATTGCTTTGTTTGCTCTTCTCTCTTCTTTTTTATTATTAATTGCTTTTCTTTCTCTCTATTTTACTTTCTTTTACATCTCAGAATATTTAGCGTAGTTTGTAGTGTTAGGCATTTATATTTGTGCAGTAGTGTTGAAACACTGTCTTATCTAAAACTCTTTACATATATTATATTGTTCCCTTACAGAAAGATGACAAAGAAAACCCTGTGGACGTAATCCAAGTGGACTGGCAACTAGTACAAGATGCTTCCCTAGTATACGACGTGTCCTACTTCTTTTACACCACAGCTTCTGAGGAGGCCCTAGGAAAGATTGACGATTACTTGGATATCTACTACACCGAATTGTCTGAGGAGATCAAACGATTAGGTAGCGATCCCAACGCCCTTTACCCCAGATCGGTTTTCGACGATGAATGGAAGCGGTTTAACAAGTACGGTTTTGCAATGGCATTCATGCTGTTTAGGATCATGCTGGCGAGCAAGGACGAAGTGCCTGAGATGGAGAAAATGGATTTAACGAAAAAACCTGACGAAATCGAGTTCTTCAAGAATTTAAGTAAAGAAGACGAGTACGCTCGCCGGATAAGGACCTTGACGGAATTCATGGTCGATAGGGATTATGTGTAAATAAACGATTTTACGTGACGAATGTAGATATTTTACTGTGAAATATATCTCTAGTAGTTATGCTAGTATTTAAATATATAGTTTGAGATAATTTCTAATATATTTCTTGTCTCCTTTAAATTTAAAATATTCCCGTCTAATTTTTTACACAGAATAAACAGATGTACTACTAGTTAAGCAATATTAACAATAGCTCTATCAAAAAAAGGATAGCAAAGCAGTACCTATTCTTTAATATCTTTATTTCCACTACACAGAACGTACAACGTACGATGTACAAAATAACGTCACAAAGTTTGCATGCTAAGATCCTAAGTAATCAATAATCGAATAACATGATACATTTGTAAGATATCTTCTAACATGCTTCCGAAAAGTTACGAAATTTATATAACAAAAATCCCAAAAGAAAGGTGAAAAATCACTTACCACAAAATTAGATAACAAATCTAAATACGTATTTCGGCAACTAAGTTGCCATCTTCAGTAGAAACAAGTGAAGAGCAGTGTTAAACATAGTGTTTTCGGCTAAGGTAAACCTTGGAAGATATGCTCTTCACCAAATCACTAGTGGAATAACTCTCGAAGATTTTTTCACCTTTCTTTTGGGATTTTTGTTATAGTTTTCAAGCCACAGTCTCCACCCATCACAGAATAGAATGATTTGTTTAGAAATTAATTTTTCATAGTTATTGTCTGTTATAACGTGAAAAACTCGATGCATATATACACTGAGAAAAATGGATTGTAGAAATTAGATAGTAAATCTCTTTATGTTAATTAGTAACATAATTATTGTCAAAACGACAATATGTGGGGTATTAAGAGTAAAATAACCAGATGTTACTATGCTTATAGTAAGAGGTAAAATCTGGATGTTACCAGGTATTCGATGCATATTCAATTTCTAACATAAATGTTCGTAACGCTCTTCCCACCCCTTGCTCTATTCATTGTCGATCTTTACCGAAGAAATCGACCAATAAGCTGTATTGCCACTCACACGTGTTATGTACGTGTGATACAGGTGTACGTATTCGTGTCGGTGCATGTTTGTGTCTGCACAGAGAAAAATCCATGTTGTAATATTTACACTTCACTGTTTGACGGAAATTGTAGTAAGAATTCCTACTATTGTGCAAAATTTTAGAACAACGGCGTTGCATTTTCCTATATCACGGTTACAAAAAAAGCAATAAAATTGTTTAAAAATATTGTGTGACAATCTTCTACAAAATATAGTGAAATGTTTTACAATATTTTACAACAAGTGAATATAATAAATTGCATATAATGTAGTGAAGACAGTTATAATAACAGGTGTAGCAAATTTACTGTGTTGTGTTTATTTAGGTTAGGTTAGGTGCTTGCAACAGTCACCTTACTTTGATTATTGAAAACGGCATTAATAATGAGATGGAATGAAATGAATGCTGTATAGTTTTATATCTATATAGTAGGAATATCATAATACTCATAATTGGTTTAGCTACATAAATATGTGATACTACAGCTTTTGTCGTAAAGATGGCGCTACGCTTGTTTCATAATCTTTGAAATTCGTACTCAATGTAAATTGTGATCGGTAAATGTGGCTGGGTAATATCTATATGATGCTTATACATGGTTAACGTCGTGTAAAAAGTACTGTGGACAATCGCCCACAGACGAGAATTACGAGGCGCTTCAATACCGGTAGTACTCTACAGTACACGGGCCGGTCTGATTCCCGCAATCCTGCCCGATACGACGGCAATTCGCCCGGCTGTCACCGGCTAATCAAATTATATTAATTAATTATAATTAAAAATTATTAAACTATATTTATTATAGTTTTCATTGTTAACAGTTATTATCAAATATAGTCAGCGCTACTAGACATTTTTTTCACATTTACTAACATGTATGCTCAAATTAATAATACAAATATAGTACACTTTACCATACGAGTTAATAAAAAGTATTCACAGATATTTACTATACAGATATTGTCACCGGTAATATAAAATATGATTGTCCCTATAGGAGCTATAAAATATATTAAAGTATACTATATTTATGTTAAAGAGTACTATCTATTTCTCTCAGTGTATGCGCATATTTTAACTGAATTGACGTGCATATATTCCGCCCTTTAATTATTACTATAGGATTCATGCAATGTTATGTTATGTGTATACTCTTATTCCAGAATATAGTTTATTATTATGTTATTTGATAAAGTTTTTTTAGATCATCCACAAAAAATAGATAAAATTAATGAAATACGGAGCAGTGAAGATATTGTCGACTGGTTTGTAAGAAATTCTTTTATTTGTTTAAACATACAGACGAAATTACGCTTCTTATAAAAAATGGACAAACCTCGGCCTAATTTATATTTAGGATTAACGACGGTAATCGCCGGCCATGTCTACTTTTTTGTAACTAAACCGAAGCGTAGTTGAAATGAGGTTATATGGATTGTTAGAGAAAAACGCCGGTGTTAAGTCATCTCCCATCGCAGCGATGCCGATAGTGCGATATACATATAAAAATGAACTGCGTTATGTAATGTATTTTGTTGACTAAATGTACAATATAGACCTATCAGTCGAAGAGAACAGCTGTGTTTCATTTATTAACCAAATATTACCGATCAACCCCTAACAGGATTTAAAAAATTTACCGCGATTAATTGAACGGTATTTTAAGTCTAAAGAACATACTTACATATTTGATCGTTGTGCATACTTAAATTATTTGGAAAGCAAAACATTACGTATAATGAAGTTTGAGCAAATCGCAACAATTTAAAAAAATTAATCGACGTAACCATATTTTTAGCATCACAAGATTTAGCTTTTCTGGGACACAATGAAACTTCAGATTCTTTTAATCATGGAAATTGTAAAGAATTAATCGAACTCTTTAGCAAATATGAACCTAGTTTTAATAGATTAGTTAGTAGTAATATTTTTTATTATTTATAATAAGATTGTATTTCTTCTGTACTGAAACAGGATATAGATAGATACAGAAATTAACGAAGCTCGTTTTTTCTTGGCAAGTAAATGAAACCACAGATATTTCCTGCAAGTCTCAATTATCAATCATATTACGTTATGTCAAAAGCGGTGACCCGATCGAACAGCTGAAGATTTCTTTAATTTTTTATTAAATAATTGCGAAAAATACGATTTTAAATAAATTCATTTTTTCATCGAATTCTATAATTAGAAATATAATGTTGAATTTAAAAAAATTTAATTTTCTAAGGCTAAAAGTGTGGAAGTTGACTATCGATTTATGAACACCCTGTATAAAATATAGTGGTTTCTATGACAGTATTTGGTATGCCGACTATTTTTTTTATGCCGTAACAAAATGAGACCATGATCTCTAATGATTTATAAAATAGAGAATACTATAGAAATAGATGCAAATGTCAAAATTTTTACAAAATCATGAATATCTCAAAAACGGTTGAATTTTGAGATAGTGAACTTTAGTAAAAATTGCATTCAAATAATGTGTAGAATTCATTGAAGCAAGAGAAAACATGATTCCATTTAAAATAAGAAAGTTGCTATCGACTTCCGGTATAATGAAACGTTTCCGGAAGATGAAAATATGTTTAGAGGATTCTTCTGATACGGTTTTGTGATTAAATTTTTTGTCGCATGAGTCTAGCTGCCATAGATCGCGAGAAAAAGATAGTGGACGAGTGGTCTGAAATATTCTGTATATTGCAATACTTTTTCCGAATAGCAAAAACGTTACAGGTGGGCAAATACTAAACTGAATCACCTGGTATATCCATGATTATAAAAAATTGCACCACAGCTGTATATAAAAGCAAAATAAAAAATAATCAAGCGATTATTTATTTGCCCGCCCACACTTTAAGTAACCCTGTAGCATAAGACTTACATAATCGCTTCTTTCACACAACGACTAGCTATGTCTGTCAAAATTTTGCCAAAATTACAGACACTTACATAATTTAAAACAATACCATTGGTACTCACTTATTAACTGGAAACTATTTATTTATTGTCCTCTCGTGCTGATAATTGCAAGGAAACTTTGAATTCTAGTCGCAGTGAGAATTGCAATGTCATATAATTGATAATGTTGGCAATAATCACCATTCCGTTACCGCTCATATAAAGGGCAGTTAAACGATAAAGAATAATGAAGAGACGTTCCAGTAGTTGGCAAACCAGGATTATAGTTGTGTTGATCGATACTGCAACCACGAAGAAATGTCAGACGATTCGCGAGTTACTCCAGAAGTGAAGAAATTGGTGGATAACATAATTGTTAAGCATAATCTGGCGCCGGTTCTGGACGTGAAATACACTCCAGGATCAGAAGCGGGTGATGGATACGTCTCTGCAACTATCGCTGTGGAAATAATCACTCCCAAAGGTACGTTGGATCTATTCCTAAAATGCGCTCTAGATATCAAATCCACTGACCTACTGCCGATGGACAAATTCTACGCGAACGAAACTTATTTCTACGACACCGTTTATCCAGCTTATCAGAAATTCGTTGAGGAGCAAGGCGTGAGGAAGCAGGCATTCAAGAACGCTCCTAAATGCTACGGAACCATCAACAGGAGAATAATCGCCCTTGAAAATTTGAGGACTAGAAACTTCACCTTGTTTGACCGCAACACACTCATGAATCGAGCTCATCTTGAGATGGTTCTGAAAGCGTTTGCGAGATTCCACGCAATGTCTTTCGCGTACAAAGACCAGAAAAGGAAGAAGTACGAAGAACTCGTCCAAGAAACTTTTGACGCCTTCAGCAATAAGAGAGGTGATACTCCTTTCATGAAAATGATTAGAGGAACTATTGCGGAATGTCTGGAAAAGTTGAATCCTGTTCAGGATAAGGAGATACTACGAAAGTGCAAGGTTGAGGACCTAATAGATGCTTTCGCCAGTGCTGACAGGAACTTGAATGAATTTTCAATCTTAACGCAAGGAGACTGCTGGTGCAATAACATGATGTTTTTATATGAGGTAAGCCCCTTAAACCAAATTTCCAAAAATAAAGATTCTTCATTCTTATTTCAGGACGAAAACATTGATAATCCCATTGATATAATGCTTATTGATTGGCAACTAATTCGTCCAGCATCTCCCGTCTATGACATTTCTTATTTCTTCTTGACAATCGCTTCTGAAGATGCCTTAAATAAGACCAAAGATTATCTGAAACTTTACCACGACGAGTTATCGAAACAGATCCAGCTGCTGGGAAGCGATCCCAAGAAATTATACCCTTTCCAAATCTTTATGAACGAGTGGAAGAAATATTGCAAGTACGGTTTCTCTTTGGCTTTCATGCTGATCAAGGTGATGTTAAGCGCTAAGGATGAAGTTCTCAATTTGGAATCGATGGATTTAGAGGACGACGAGCAATTGAAGAATTTGTATCCGAAATTTGCAAAGCAAGATGAATATTTGAGAAGGATGAGAGTCTTAGCCAACTATATGATAAAGAATGATTACGTATGATGTATTGTACCATATTGTGGTTTCATTTAAATAAATATTGCTTGCTTTTAGATTAATTAAAAGTTGCAAATTATTCTTTATTCAGTATTAGCACAGATAAGTAAACAAATAGCTCATTGTAGCAGAATTGGCCAAATCACGCGGGCTGCATAAATCTAAGGTGCACTATTTCGATTTTATGAAACATAGATACTTGCGGGGAGCGAGGCGTACGGCCCGAGACGAACGGCTGAGTGTGGAAGGAGTACCAAGTCCCTAGATGTTTTTATTTAAAAAATGTGCTTTTTTGCTGCACAGCTGTTATTTACCTAGAATAGAAAATTGGAAGTTTATACCTCCTTGAATATGTATTGCTGACGCTCTTATTTAGAATATATTCTCTATAGATTGTTCAGATTAACTTGCAGTGCGCATAATGTATTCGTATGTGTCTCATAAGGAAATACTTTATGGTTAAAGTTTTTTCTCGATAGTTTCGGGTGTAGGAAATAATGGAGAATGATAATTGTACTACATGCATGTAGTCGAGACGTTATAAATTCGATTTAAAGTCTAATCATTTTTTTATTATCGCCAAGTAACACCAAATATTTTTAAAATATGTACCATATATATAGGGTCATTTACGCTATTTACGTGACCTTCAAAAAGTTTCACTTTTGGGATATATGGAGTGAATTATGGTTACTTTTTAAAATTATATAATTATCATTCGCACGTGTTGATGACTACTAAATAATTTTTGCATCTCGCTGTAACGAAAAGTGCGATATCACAACTGATAATGTTTGTGAGAGTCATGCTTCGTTACCAGTATTATAAGAAGCTGTGATTTTATTAAAGATAGTTAAGATACATTTAAATAGTCAGCCGGTAAGAATATACATACACTCTGTTCAAGAAAATGTCGGAAGATCCGCGCGTTACCTCAGAGGTGAAAGAATTAATCGACAATATAATTGTTAAACATAATTTAAATCCAGTTCTTCAAGTTAAATACAGTCCAGGGTCGCAAGCGGGTGATGGATACGCCTCTGCAACTATTGCCGTGAAAATAATCACTGCCAAAGATACACTGGATCTATTCGTAAAATGCGCCCTTGGTATCAAATCCACTGACCTGTTGCCGATGGAAAAATTCTACGCGAACGAAACTTATTTCTACGACACCGTTTATCCAGCTTATCAGAAACTCGTTGAGGAGCAAGGCGTGAATCAGGCATTCAGAAACGCTCCTAAATGCTACGGAACCATCAACAAGAGAATAGTAGCCCTTGAAAATTTGAGGACTAGAAACTTCGCTTTGTTTGATCGCAGTAGACTCATGAATCGAGCTCATATTGAGTTGGTTCTGACGACATTTGCAAAATTCCACGCAATCTGTTTCGCGTACAAGGACCAGAAAAGGCAGATATATGACGAACTCGTCGAAGGAACCATAGACGCCTTCAGCAATAAGGACGGCGATGGTATCTTCATGAAAATGATGAAGGGATCTATTGAGGAATGTCTGGAAAAACTAAACCCTATGCAGGATAAGGAGATACTTCAGAGGTGTAAGGTTGAAGAACTGATGGCTGCTTTTGTCAGTGCTGATAAGAATTTAAATGAGTATTCTATCTTAACGCAAGGAGACTGCTGGTGTAATAATATGATGTTCTTATATGAGGTAGGTTGAAATAACTTTTTTCATGAAAACGAAAACAAGTACCTTTCATTGTTATTTTAGAACGAAAACATTGACAACCCCATCGATGTAATGCTGATAGACTGGCAACTAATTCGTCCGGCATCGCCCGTCTATGATATCTCGTATTTCTTTCTCTCAATCGCGTCTGAAGATGCTTTAAATAGGACCGACGATTATTTAAAGCTTTACCACGAAGAATTGTCGAAACAGATCCAGTTGTTGGGAAGTGATCCGAAGAAGTTATACCCTTTCCAGATCTTTATGAACGAATGGAAGAAATATTGCAAGTACGGTTTCTGTTTGGCTTTCATGTTGATCAAAGTGATGTTAAGTACTAAGGACGAAGTTTTCAATTTGGAATCAATGGATTTCGAGGACGACGAACAGTTGAAGAATTTGTATCCGAAATTTGCAAAGCAAGATGAATATTTGACGAGAATGAGAGTCTTAGCCAACTATATGATAAGAAATGATTACGTATGATGTATTGTACCACATTTTTGTTTTATTGAAATAATTATTGCTTGCTTTATACCATATAAAGGAAGACATTCCTTTAACTTACATTCATCAATTATATGCATCAATGACAAGGCGAGTTTTTCACGTTATAACAAACAATAGCTATGAAAAATTAATTTCTAAACAAATCATTCTATTCTGTGATGGGTGGAGACTGTGGCTTGAAAACTATAACAAAATCCCAAAAGAAAGATGAAAAAATCTTCGAGTGTTATTCCACTAGTGATTTGGTGAAGAGCATATCTTCCAAGGTTTACCTTAGCCGAAAACACTAAGTTTAACACTGCTCTTCACTTGTTTCTACTGAAGATGGCAACTTAGTTGCCGAAATACGTATTTAGATTTGTTATCTAATTTTGTGGTAAGGGATTTTTTCACCTTTCTTTTGGGATTTTTGTTATAGTTTTCAAGCCACAGTCTCCACCCATCACAGGATTTTTATTTGGTACTAAACTCAGAAGCATCGTTGCAAGGTCTCAAACAGGAAAACCACTGAAATGAACAGTGATTTTCTATGTAAGGGTACCGAACATTCATATTTCTTTATCATTTGTAAAATGTAACAAATGGTGATGATCTTTTGGGCGTTTTGCCATATCTAACAATAAAATGAAATAAAATCAAAATTACTTATATTTACATAAACTGTGCACTTAATAATCTCAGAGCAGGAGGTACAACCACAATTTATTTAAAAATAAGACTCCAAACAAACGTATGAAAGCTCTAATAGCATATACGCTTACTTAACGTATACCATAACAAAAGCGGCTTTGAAAAATATCACACTTTACTGATCTTCAATCTCAGAAGTGAAACAAATATTATAGTCAAGACGCGGTAATCTAATACCCTAAAAATACATGCGTTTAACATAGTTATAATCACACGGATTAGAATAGTAACTCGTGTGAAATGTTTGTTTTGGAAACATCGATAAAAAGTGTTAGGATGAAGATGTTATGGATTGGAGCATTTAAAGAAAGCGAGGTGATATTGTTAGTACTTAACATATATACTTGAAGGTATACATATAATAAGTATTCATATTCACTATGTTTGCCAAAAAATAAATTTTGTAAGAAGTACAAATTTCAAAAAAACGTGTTCATAGATTTGTTTAAAAAAAGTTCCTATGAAGTCGTATGTAGAAATATGTCATAGTTGTTGAAAATCAAAGTAGGTCACAGACTAGAATAAAAAAACAAGGTGTTTCCACACATTTGCCTGGCACTGTATAATCATTATTCACAAACTTTGATGACTCCAAAAGAATTTTGAAACTGCGATATCATAACTGATAATGTTTGTGAGAGTCTTATCAGATATAATCATTCTATTAAAAGTAGTTAAGATACATTCAAATAGTCGGCCGGTATAAATATATATGTATATACGCTGTTCAAGAAAATGTCTGAGGATCTGCGCGTTTCAGCAGAAGTGAAAAAATTAATAGATAATATAATTGTTAAACATAATTTAACTCCAGTTCTTCATGTTAAATACAGTCCAGGGTCGCAAGCAGGTGATGGATACGCCTCTGCAACTATCGCCGTGAAAATAATCACTGCCAAAGGTGCGCTGGATCTATTCCTAAAATGCGCTCTAGATATCAAATCAACTGACCAGTTGCCAATGGAAAATTTGTACGCGAACGAAACTTATTTCTACGACACTGTTTATCCAGCTTATCAGAAATTCACTGAGGAACAAGGCGTGAAGCAGGCATTCAGAAACGCTCCTAAATGCTACGGAACCATCAACAAGAGAATTGTGGCCCTTGAAGATTTGAGGACTAGAAACTTTACTTTGTGTGCTCGCAGCAGGTTCATGAATCGAGAACATATTGAGTTGGTTCTGAGAACATTTGCGAAATTCCACGCAATATCTTTCGCGTACAAAGACCAGAAGAGGCAAAAGTATGAAGAACTGGCCCAAGGGACTATAGACTCCTTCAGCAATAAGGATGGGGATACTATCTTCATGAAAATGATAAAGGGATCTGTTGAGGAATGTCTGGAAAAGCTAAACCCTGTGCAAGATATGGAGATACTTCAGAGATGTAAGATTGAGGACCTCATGGATGCTTTCGCCAGTGCAGACAAGAATTTAAATGAGTATTCTATCTTAACGCAAGGAGACTGCTGGTCCAATAATATGATGTTCTTGTATGAGGTAGGTTAAACTATTTTTTTTTCAAAAAGAAAAATAAATACCTCTCATTATTATTTTAGAACCAAAACATTGATAACCCCATCGATATAATACTAATAGATTGGCAACTAATTCGTCCAGCATCGCCCGTCTACGATATCTCGTATTTCTTTCTCTCAATCGCTTCTGAAGATGCTTTAAATAGAACCGAAGAGTACTTGAAGCTTTACCACGAAGAATTGTCAAAACAGATCCAGTTGCTGAGAAGTGATCCCGAAAAATTGTACCCTTACCAGATCTTTATGAACGAATGGAAGAAATATTGCAAGTACGGTTTCTGTTTGGCTTTCATACTGATCAAGCTGATGTTAAGTGCTAAGGACGAAACTTTCAATTTTGAATCAATGGATTTCGAGGACGACGAACAGTTGAAGAATTTGCATCCGAAATTTGCAAATGAAGATGAATACTTGAGGAGCATGAAAAATTTATCTAACTATATGATAAAAAATGATTACGTTTGATGTATTGTACTCTCTTATTTAAATGATTATCACTTGCTAGAATATATATTCCTATGTTATACTGTGTGATTATGCTTAACGAAACCCACAGAATCTATGACAATCAAAATTGTATTACATAAGTGTATTTTTATTTTTTATCTATTTAATTATGTAAATTCCGACTAACAACTTACTTGTTTCGTATAATTTTCAATTAATGCCTGTAACCATGGTTTTAATGGCATGTTTGTGTCTTTCGATGAATGTTCGACATTGGGAATTTTAATTCAGTCGTATCGTAGGAAACGATATCTTTTTGGTTGTTGCCGGGATACTTTCGTCTAGGAAATATTAGTTTGTTGAAAACAAATGAGAAAGAGGACCCTTTTTTCAATTTTCCTGAAAGTATGAGTGCTTTTCGAAATATTAACAATTTACAATTAAGAATTTACAATTTGGCCCTGACATTGTTTCTATTTTTTTCAGTTTTCAGTTTAAAATACCATTCCTTTTTAAAATAAATAGTTCAAATTAGATATATTTGTTCCTGTCTACGCAATTGCTTTGTCTAAAGCAATACATACTCACTTATTGTCTGAAAACTATGTGGTTATTGTTCGCACGTGTTGATAACCCCGAAACAATTTTTAAAATATAGTTGTAACGAAAAGTGCATTATCATAATATTTACTGATAATGTTTGTGATAGTCATGCATCGTTACAAGTCATATAAAATGCAGTGATTCTATTAGAAAGAGTTAAGATATATTCAAATACTCGCCTGGTAAGGATATACATATATTCTGTTCAATAAAATGTCGAAAGATCCGCGGGTTACACCAGAAGTGGAAGAACTAATTGATAATATAATTGTTAAACATGATTTAGCACCAGTTCTTCAAATTAAATACAGCCCAGGGTCGCAAGCGGGTGACGGATACTCGTCTATAACTATCGCTGTGAAAATTATCTCTCCAAAAGGTACATTGGAACTATTCTTAAAATGCTCTTTGGATGTCAAGCCCACCGATTATTTGCAAATGGAAAGATTCTTTACCAACGAAACTTATTTCTACGACACTGTGTATCCAGCCTATCAGAAATTCGTGGAGGAGAAAAGCGTGCAGCGGGCATTCAGAAACGCTCCTAAATGCTACGGAACCATCAACAGGAGAATAGTCGCCCTTGAAAATTTGAGGACTAGAAACTTCACTTTGTTTGACCGCAACAGTCTCATGAATCGAGCTCATATTGAGTTGGTTTTGAAGACATTTGCGAAATTCCACGCAATATCTTTCGCGTTCAAAGACCAGGAACGCCAGAAATATGAACAACTCGTGCAAGGAACTTCCGATGCCTTCAGCGACAGGAACGGTGTTACTTTGTTCATGAAAGTGGTGAAAGCAGCTATTGAAGATTGTCTGGAAAAGTTAGACCCTGTACAGGATCAGGAGATACTACGAAAGTGCAAGGTTGAGGATCTCATGGATGCTTTCGCTAGTGCCGAGAAGAATTTGAATGACTATTCTATCTTAACGCAAGGAGACTGCTGGTGTAATAATATGATGTTCTTATATGAGGTAGGTTGAACCAACTTTTTCCAAAAAAGAATAAAAAACTACCTATCATTGTTCTTTTAGAACGAAAACATAGATAATCCCACCGATATAATGCTTATAGATTGGCAACTAATTCGTCCAGCATCTCCCGTCTTTGACATTTCTTATTTCTTCTTAACAATCGCTTCTGAAGATGCCTTAAATAGGACTGAAGATTATTTGAAGCATTATCACGAAGAATTGTCAGAACAACTTCTGTTGCTGGCAAGCGATTCCAAGAAATTGTACCCTCTCCAGATCTTTACTGAGGAATGGAAGAAATATTGCAAATTTGGTTTCTCTTTGGCCTTTTTGCTGATTAAGGCGATGTTATCTTCAAATGATGAGATTCTCAATGTGGAATCGATGGATTTAGAAGACGAGGATCAACTGAAAAATTTATATCCAAAATATGAGAAGCAAGATGAGTATTTAAAGAGAATGAAAGTATTAGCTAATTACATGATAAAGAATAATTACATATGATGTGTAATATATCATACAAAATGTTTTTATGTAAATAAATATTATTAGTGTAATATTAAACGTATATGAGGAAACCTCAATGGCTTATGAGCAAAAAGGAATGTAAACATAATGATATTCAAATATGGGCATCCTCTAAACTGTATTGTACAGTTCTTGTAATGATTACCAATTTCTGGGGAGCAAAATGATGCAAAAAGGTAATCGGTCGTCTATACCTATACTCAACCCTTAGCAATGATGACAGATATCTGTAGACAGATTACAGAAATCTGTAAATTTTTTAATGTCGAGGACACGTCTAGATGAAATTGTTTGAAGAATAACTATAAATCGCTTCAATAGATCTTCGTCAATATTAGTAATCTCAGTAGTCTTCTCGTAATTTCTAAGCAATCTTCTGGCCGTATTCCCGTTGCTTGTGGTGACAAAATCTATTAGTATCGGGGTAGAACAGGTCTTGAAAGACTTGTGAGACGTTGTTCATTTCATTCAGTTTAGCAAGGCAGGTGCAGCAGATGTTTTCGTAATGATCGTAGTCATTTTTCCGTCGATCATAATCATGTGAAGCTCATGTTTTATCTCAAGCCCATTCCATTTCGCAGTTGTCAGATTATCTATATCTTCTGCGATTTTTCTTGTTGCTTGATGTATTCCACAGTTTCCTTGCTGAATTCAAATTTAATGGGCTTACAATAGTAGGCTTTGAGTTGTTCCATTTAGTGCAATGTTTTGAAACTAACTTATGTGGAAGAAGACCTACCATAGAAACAGACGAATCACCGAAATCCACATTTTCATTTCGTTGCTTGTATGTGCTTTGTGAAGAAGCCTCGTGGAATCCCCATTTACTAATTAACTTTAAAAATCTTCTGGACGGTAATATTCAGCAGTGCTTGTAAGTTCACTTTGGCTCTTCTATCGGTAATCTCCAAATCCTAAAGGTAATATCTCATCTTAGCTTCAAGGAGTTTGTGATACGATGGGAGATCTGCAATTTCACAATCTGACAACATCTTCCTTAAACACAAGTGCTTCCATTTCGTCAAATTCAGCGATGCATAAAATGCCACAACATAATCTCCGTCTAGCCATCCTTTCATTATTCCAAAACAAACTTCGTCCAACGACTTTTACGCTTTCATGGTTATTTGTTAGGTGCTGTACAACACAAGCTAAGTCTTTGTTCTTTAGGTAAGTTCTTTAGTCGAATAATCCAAAAGATTATCTGAACGCCTTTTCTTATATTTGCTGCTGCGATCGCTAAAAACAGATATAAAAGATGTTGATGGAGTCGCAGAGGGTCAACAATGTCAACTGAAGGTTCGTGTGAAGATATATTCTCGTTGTTTATGTCTGAATCTTGAAAAATCACACTTGAATTCACAGAACTGCAATGAGGCCAGTTGATATTTGATTGTGACCACTCGCTATGTCGATTCATAAAGGTCTTCCGATTTGTGGAAGCATTTGTCCACCTGCGATCCAAATTACTGTTATAACTGTTCAAAAATATCTTGTTCCGAATTGTTTCCGAAACACCAGAACAAATTTCAGCTTCATATACACACTAAAAAAATATATGCAATTCCTACCGAAAATTCCAGTAACGCAATTTAACCTTAAAATTGCCAAAAATTGGGAAATTTACTAAAAACCTTTAGGCATATTTTCTAATTTTTGGTACATTTACCCTATACATTACTGGAATTTTCAGTAGGAATTGCAAATATTTTTTAAATGTCCAAGTTTGTTAGAAATTCAGCCACGATCAAAATTCGGGTAGCTTTAATAGAGCATAGATAAACAAATTTGCTTCTTCAACGGTTGAGAAGTGAATACCTACATGACTTAAAGTCATTTTAAATTAACAACTTGTAAACAAATGATAAAAAGCTAGACCCTGCGATTTTAAAGTCTCAATTCGTGTAGACGTCAAGGCTGCAGAGATACGCGTTTTTTATGCAGTCATATTAAGGATGCTAGGTTCTTACCAGAATATAAAGTTTGACTACTACACTTTGATATCAGACGCAGAAAAAAATATAATTGATTTTCTCCGATACATTTTTTTCTTTAATACATTTTTACAGCGTTCAATTTACTATTGCAAACACTCTCTTGTTAAACAAAATTGCTACTTTTGATCCTATGTCCACCTTTCTACCACTAGACCACTGTGCACCCTAGAATTGTATAACGATATTTTGATTTGTTTATATAGCATATCCCATAACGAAAATGTAATTTTTCTCGAAAATTTCAAATGGACATATTGTTCGATTCCTCTTTTTACAAGCTTTTATTTGTTATTCTGTTTGTCGGTGTTTAATGCGACACTTTTGTATCTAGTTTGTTTTTTAGGAAAGAATAATGCCTACCTATATGAATGTTAATCGATAATAACAAGTAATTAACAATTACCATAAAACTTTGTATTGTTTTTACAAATTTAAAAACATAGGTATTTTATAAACAATAACATTTAGTACGTAGCAGTAGCCAACACATGTTTGACGTTAGTAATTGTTTATCTTATAAATAAACACAAAAGCACAGGTTACATTAAAGGTTAAACAAATATCATCAGTTCTTCACACAATTGTGATTTTCTAAGCAGTGTTCCTTTTACATTTTCAAGTGTAAGTCGTTGAATATTTCTAAATACGTTGTTGCTACTACCTATTACGTTTTCTTGGGTCGTTGTTGAATCGCGATATACGCTCTCTTACAAATGTTCTCACAAATAAAAATCTTATGGTGTAAGATCCGGTGATCTAGTAGGCCAGGGTTTAGGTCACCTCGATCTATCCAACGATTTTCACGTCAATTATTTAAATATTGTCGAAGACGTCGGTGACAATGAGCAGGTGCGTCATTATGCTGGTAATATAATTTATTGTACACGAGTTTGTAGATTTACATTTTTCAGGAATCGTGGTAAGAGTTTCTGTGAGAATATGTGCTGTTGAATTTTTTTATACTGGTGGATGCGTGATAGCAAGAGGGCGTGCTCAATGTAGTGAGACACATTCGAAGAAATACCGAACATTTTATTCATTATTCGAAATTCTGTTTTTATTGTAATATGTATCTGCAGTACTGTACGCCAGCGAAAGACCGGACCCCGCCTACCTCTTCGAAATTGTGACGTATGATGCACGTGAGGGCGAGACTTTCGCTAATAGAAAATAATTCTACTGTGGGCATGTTCCTCCAGCGTGAGAACCATTAAAGAATAAAGAGCCAACAACTTTACTACCCATTATTCAATTTAACTTCCATTGATTCTGACAATCAATTTGTCTCACCCAGTCGAGATTTTTAGTGGCATGTCATACTTTTTTTACCACTCCTATAATAGCACAGCAATGTAATCTCATCGCTAAATAATACACAGTTGGTACTTGAGTTTATTTATAATCCTTTGTATAGAGTTTTTCCTAATATTGATTTCATTACCAATTTGTCGTGTGCTTAGGTGAAAGTTTTCTTCTAAGGCCAGTAGCACCTTTAATTCCTTTTCTTGCGTGATAGTTGCCGGTTTTGTGGCAACTTTTTTGCTGTTTCCTAGAAACGGTCACGTAGTTTTTGAAACGCTTCTGGTCCTGGATGTTGTGCATTGTTTTTGTGAACTACTGTCAAGTCTAGACAATCCAATTTGTTTATTCCAAATTCAATTTGCAACAGACATTTTTTTTTAGTTTCCGGCAATTGTTCTAAATATACTATATAAATACTAAATATATTTTTGGACAATTTTTATCAGTGCAGGCAACAACAATCGTAGTAAATTTTTCTCTCATATTTTATCTGATGTCAATTTGTTTTTGGAAAAAATCGCAACAAATATGATATCAAATAAAAGTTTGTGAAGAGACTAGTCGAATGGTATAAAAATGTACATGATGATCCATTTGAAATTTTCGAGAAAAATCACATTCTGCGCTATGGAACATCCTGTATAAAAAAATCAAAATCCCTTATATAATTCTACGACGGCTAAAAACTGAAGTACCTACCAGAATAAGTTTTAACTAGGATTTAAAAGTTTAATTTTTAAAAATGGCGGAGTGGTAAGTCGTTAAAGCTGGGTTTTCTTCAAGATAAAACACTAAATAGCTAAACAACTGACGATTAAAACCATTGAGTATCTCGTGATAATTTATTTCCTTCAAGATGATCTATCCAAATATTCAATAAAATACAGGTTGTTCCATTTAAAACAAATACCACTTTGGTATGTAACCGAAAAAATGGAACAGTCTGTATAGGCAAAATATTTTTAAGACGTACAGGCAGATACGATGTATAATTTCATAAATAATTTTGTGGAAAATATTTTAGTTTATGAACAACTGCGGTCTTCCTACCGCTGGGACACCCTGTATACTTAACCCAAAGTTGTTTACATTAAATAATTTTTGTTTTAAAAATATCTATTGATTGCAGGAAAATATATTTTTCTCGCGGTGAATGACAATCACTTGTTAATTTCAATCCATTTAATTATTATTCGCTAGTGTTGATAACTATAAAGCAAGTTTGAAATCTAGTCTAAACGAGAAGTGCGATGTCATAGCTGATAATGTTAGCGATAATCACGGCTTGTTACCAGTAGTATAAAAAGCGTTTATGTTATTAAAAATAGTTGAAATAAATTCCAGTAGTCCGTCGACAAGCATATAATCGTGTTTATAGATGCTGTTCAAAAAATGTCGGAAGATTTGCGCGTTACACCAGAAGTGAAGGAATTGGTGGATAGAATAATTGTTAAACACAATTTAGCTCCAGTTCTTGATGTGAAATACACTCCAGGGTCAGAAGCGGGTGACGGATACGCCTCTGCAACAATAGCTGTGGAACTAATCACTACCAAAGGTACGTTGGATCTATTCCTAAAATGCGCTTTAGATATCAAATCTACCGACCAGTTGCCAATGGAAGAATTGTACGCGAACGAAACTTATTTCTACGACACTGTTTATCCAGTTTATCAGAAATTCGTTGAGGAGCAAGGCGTGAGGCAGGCATTCAAAAACGCCCCTAAATGCTACGGTACCATCAACAGGAAAATAGTAGCCCTTGAAAATTTGAGGACTAGAAACTTCACTTTGTTTGATCGCAGCACACTCATGAATCGAGCTCATCTTGAGTTAGTTCTGCGGACATTTGCAAAATTCCACGCAATGTCTTTCGCGTACAAAGACCAGAAAACGGAGAAGTATGAAGAACTCGCTCAAAAAACTATAGACTACTTCAGCAATAAGAACGGGGAAACCATCTTCATGAAAATGGCCAAGGGAGCTATTAAGGAATACCTGGAAAAGTTGAACCCCGTACAGGATAAGGAGATACTTCAGAGATGTAAGGTTGAAGAACTGATGGCTGCTTTTGTCAGTGCGGACAAGAATTTAAATGAGTATTCTATCTTAACGCAAGGAGACTGCTGGTGTAATAATATGATGTTCTTATATGAGGTAGGTTGAACTGACTTTTTTTATGAAAACAAAAATAAGTACCTTTCATTGTTATTTTAGAACGAAAACATTGATAACCCCATCGATATAATGCTGATAGATTGGCAACTAATTCGTCCAGCATCTCCCATCTATGACATTTCTTATTTCTTCTTAACAATCGCTTCTGAAGATGCTTTAAATACGACCATAAGTTATTTAAAGCTTTACCACGAAGAATTGTCGAAACAGATCCAGTTGTTGGGAAGTGATCCCAAGAAATTGTATCCCTTCCAGGTTTTTATGGAGGAATGGAAGAGATACTGCAGGTTTGGTTTCTCTTTGGCCTTCTTGCTGATCAAAGGGATGTTGTCTTCAAAAGACGAGATTCTCAATTTCGAATCAATGGATTTAGAGGACGAGGAACAGTTGAAGAATTTATATCCGAAATTTGAGAAACAAGATGAATATTTGAGAAGGATGAAAGTCTTAGCTAACTATATGATAAGAAATGACTACGTCTGATATTCGTGTATTATATAAAATGCCTTTACCTGTATAAATAGAAAATAATCTATTAATTAACATAGCAGATTTTGGTTTAAGAAATGTTTTTTTAGTATTATAACATAAGTTCCTCAAGGGTTAAAGAAAGAACATGCATTAGATATTTTTTCTGTGTGTATAAAAATAGCAACAGTAATAATTAACTGGGTAGAAATGCGCAATTATAAATTTGCGCATAATAGAAGTGTATCTTTGACAACTTTTATTTAACTTTACGAATTCACTTCTTTGAAGCATCTTATTTTGTACAAATTATGTGTGCGTACTTATCCACAGGTCGATGTGTCGATGCGTGTAGTTCAAGTAGTTATGCGATAACGGAATTATGTAAAAAGCTAGAAGTGCTGTGGCGAATGGTATTTTCAGAATGGTCACGGATGTTAAGTGTCATTTCTTTTGTGTGTGACATTATTGGCAAAAAAAGAATATTAATTAATGGTAGATTATAGTATAAATAGTAACCGGTGAAGTATTTATTACACCAACCGAAAATTTGCGAGCTGTGGATTGCATTCTGGGCGACTGGAAATGGGAGCGACTTCAGCTGTAGGCGTACTTACGCACAAGGTCGCAACACAAATTTGTTAACGTTCGGCGAATCATCATGGCTCAGTGGAAGTAAAATGAGTGAGATATTCTTTTTCTCGTTAGAGCCCACCCTTATAGCGCTATTGATGGTATGAGCAACAAATGAATAACCAATTATCTAAGTGAGCTATTATAAACATAATTTACGAAATCTGTCAAACTAATATTATATCCAATATTACATTTGCGTTAGTGAAAAGGGAAATAATAAGACAATACTCATTCCATAACCAAAAAGCGCAACAATGCGTAGCATTGACATGTTTCTATTTATACTTATTTTTATATCGAAGCATCAGGTCATGTAAACTGTAAATTTCAGTGACAGAACTCATAAACATCATCAAAGGGAAACAAAAGATTGAAAAGGAGTTTTGAAAGCCAATAATCGAATAAAATAACAAATATAAATTCTAACAATCCTAACAATAGTAAATCAAATACCTCATCGTCGGTAAACAGCATATTATTGAAAAAATATTCATGTTCCGGGTATTTATTATATTCATTAATTCACAAAATTCCATTCGACGGTAACAATTATCGGGTAAAAGTTTTTAAGATGCGCTAATTTTGTACGTCCGATATTTATCCTTATGTAAAAGGTTTAAAACAGGCACTAATATTACGTTCACCAGCAATTTGTCTAAACAACATAGTAGAATTTAATTCCGCTAATGCACAATCTTGAATTTTGAATTTTGGTATATCAAATCGTATATCTGGTACACTCGCCCGGCAGAACAGCATGCGTATTTCTCGACTTTGTTAACTCATGGAAACCATATTTTCATCCTTCTTTTACTCAATATTCCAAATAACTCCCAAGACATAAAAATAAGGTTTAATTTTAATTGATTATTTCAAAGCCGTGAAATCAATAGAATAGGTATACAATTTTAGCTAAGTGTTGAATCTAAAGCAAATGAAGTCGATGCTTTGAATAGTACAAAGACGTTAACTTAGTAGTACTTTTTCTGTAACTGTGCTTACTTGGTGTGCAACAAATAGTTTCCTACAAGTAAATTATATTTTTGTACTCATCTTGCATAGTAATTCACTTCATGCACCCAAAAGCGTGCGTGAAGTAGCATTTCACGCACTAGTACGTAAAGTAAAATTGGTACTACTGACGTATACAAATGCATTGAAGAAAATTTTTTCACTTAATAATTTCAAAGTATCTAGTTATTATTTGATAGTGTTTATAACTATAATGCAAGTTTGCATTCTAATACAAGCGAGAAGTGGAATGTCACAACTGATAATGTTACTGATAATCAGGGGATTGTTAGTTAGTTCATATAAAAAGCATTCATGCAATTAGAAATAGTTAAAATACGTTGGAGTAGTCCGCGAGAAAGTGTATAATAGTGTTGAAGTGTTGAAAGATTCTGTTCAAAAGAATGCCGAAAGATTCGCGCGTTACACCAGAAGTGAAGGAATTGGTGGATAGAATAATTGTTAAACACAATTTAGCTCCAATTATTGATGTAGAATACAGTCCAGGGTCAGAAGCAGGTGACGGATACGCCTCTGCAACCAGAGCTGTGAAAATAATCACTACCAAAGGTACGCTGGATCTATTCCTAAAATGCGCTTTAGATATCAAATCTACCGACCAGATGCCAATGGAAGAGTTGTACGCGAACGAAAGTTATTTCTACGACACTGTTTATCCAGTTTATCAGAAATTCGTTGAGGAGCAAGGCGTGAGGCAGGCATTCAAAAACGCCCCTAAATGCTACGGAACCATGAACAGGAGAATAGTAGCCCTTGAAAATTTGAGGACTAGAAACTTCACTTTGTTCGATCGCAGCACACTCATGAATCGAGCTCATATTGAGTTAGTTCTGCGGACATTTGCAAAATTCCACGCAATGTCTTTCGCGTACAAAGACCAGAAAAGGGAGAAGTATGAAGAACTCGCTCAAAAAACTATAGACTACTTCAGCAATAAGAACGGGGAAACCATCTTCATGAAAATGGCCAAGGGAGCTATTAAGGAATACCTGGAAAAGTTGAACCCCGTACAGGATAAGGAGATACTTCAGAGATGTAAGGTTGAAGAACTGATGGTTGCTTTTGTCAGTGCGGACAAGAATTTAAATGAGTATTCTATCTTAACGCAAGGAGACTGCTGGTGTAATAATATGATGTTCTTATATGAGGTAGGTTGAACTGACTTTTTTCATGAAAACAAAAATAAGTACCTTTCATTGTTATTTTAGAACGAAAACATTGATAACCCCATCGATATAATGCTGATAGATTGGCAACTAATTCGTCCAGCATCTCCCATCTATGACATTTCTTATTTCTTCTTAACAATCGCTTCTGAAGATGCTTTAAATACGACCGAAAGTTATTTAAAGCTTTACCACGAAGAATTGTCGAAACAGATCCAGTTGTTGGGAAGTGATCCCAAGAAATTGTATCCCTTCCAGGTTTTTATGGAGGAATGGAAGAGATACTGCAGGTTTGGTTTCTCTTTGGCCTTCTTGCTGATCAAAGGGATGTTGTCTTCAAAAGACGAGATTCTCAATTTCGAATCAATGGATTTAGAGGACGAGGAACAGTTCAAGAATTTATATCCGAAATTTGAGAAACAAGATGAATATTTGAGAAGGATTAAGGTCTTAGCTAACTATATGATAAGAAATGACTACATCTGATAAGCATTATACAAAATGCCTTTACTTGTATAAATAGAAAATAAAAAACAGCAGACTTTAACAAAAATCCCAAAAGAAAGGTGAAAAAATCCCTTACCACAAAATTAGATTTAGTTTAATTTCTTTTAGTGTTATTATGTAAATCTCTAAGAATTTATATGCGAAATATGACAAGCAAGATGAATATTTAAGAAGGATAAAAGTCTACTATATGATAATGAATGTCTACATGTGGCATCCATATATTATACAAATTATTTATATAAGCATCCTTATCTAGAAACTAATTTATTAATTACTACAGCAGATTTTGGTTTAAGAAATGTTAGTATTGTAACATCAACAGTGCCTCAAGGGTTAAAGAAAAAACATGCATTAAACATTTTTTTTGCGTGTATAAAAATAACAATAGTAATAATTAAATGGTTAGAAAAACATAATTAAATTTAGACCTAATACAAGTGTATCTTTAACAACTTTTATTTAACTGTACGGATAACATTCAATCCATTGAAGTATATTATCTTGCACAAATTACGTGTGCGTCCTTGTCCGCAGGTCGATGAGTCTCAAAATGTTTTCTGTGTGTAGTTCAAGTAGTTATGCGATAACGAAATTATGTAAAAACTTAGAAGTGCTATGACGCATGCAATTTTCAGAATGGTCACGGATGTTAAGTGATTTCTTTTTCTGTGACAGCGTAGATAATTATTGGCAGAAAAAGAATATTAATTATTGTACAGCTTATAAAGTTACAATACACGTTGTAGGCTATATGAAGCACTTAAAGTAAAACTTTCTTTTTATCGAAACCTTTCTGTCGACATATTAACATATTTTACACTACTATATAAATCACATATCTCGGTATTGAATGACATATTTTGAGAAAAGAAAAAGAAAAAACCGTTAAACAATACCATTGATAAGTGAAGAACATAATCTCGACTGTCAAAAGTAGTGAACAATGACAAAATTGACAACTATTGCAGGTAACTTTCTGTCCTATCATCATATCGATAAATTCTCCTTTTAAATACAGTAGTACCCCGTTATCCACGGTTTCAGTCATCCGCGATTTACCTATGATGAGCAGGAAACGCGTTATATCAATAAATACAGAAACAAATAAAGACATTCGAGCCTTATTAAAAGTTATAGGAGCATTTGTCGATATCTCATCGTATGAGTCATTCCCTGAATTCGGCGCTCTCTTATGATAAGTTAAACAAGTTGGAACGTGCTTAAGATGCCACTCGCTTTTACTTGTACAAACGCTCCTGTTAACTATGAGTTTAGTACTATTCGAATTGTCGGACAAGACAGTGTAGTTTTTAAATAAAGCAAGTAAATTTGAAAATCATTTTAAAATGGCTTCTAAACCAAAAAGAAAACGGAAAATGCTCACTATTAGTGAAAAAATAAAAATCATTAATATGATTGAAATGAGGAAAAGAGGAACTCAGTGATTACATAAACGAAGAGGATCAAGTATCCACCAACGAGGAATTGGTAGACCTTAGTGAAATCTTCTCCAGAAGCGAGTGACGATGAGGATGAGGGTCAACAAGAACCGCCAGCAACTGCTCAAAAATTAAAAGAACAGATAGTAGAATATGATCCAATAATGGAACGCAGTATAAAAATTACTCGCACTATAACAGACGCCTTGAAACCTTTGGAGGATTTGTTTATTGAAATGAAAAGACAAAAACGACAACTTCCAATAACAATGTTCTTTGAAAAAGTCGATAAAGCTATCGATAATGCACAGCCATCAACATCGTTTGCTTCGGATCTAAGTAAACTATCGACTGCTAACTTGGACTTGGAGGAACATGAATGAATATGTAGCTCACGATGATAAAGTTTTTCTTGTTGTATATTTTCTTGTTGTGTATGTAAATATGTACTATATGTACATATGTATGAACTTATATATTTATTAAACTTAAATTCTATTTGTGCCACAGCACAAGAATATTTATTTATTTATTGTTTATTTATTTTAAATAAATATTAAATAACTTATTTTTTCTTGTTTCATTGTTTTAACTTTGCTTCATATTTCATATTGTATTCGGAAATAAAGCGTTCGCTACTATCCGCGGTTTTCAGTATCCGCGGAAGAGCACAGAACGCGGAGGAGCGGATATGGGGGTACTACTGTATTGCATATTTTTAAGTATATCACAAAATGGATAAGAAAATAAATAAACAAATATAAGAGACTTAAAAATGAAAAGTTACACATACAAAATTATCTTTTGAAGTTTAATTATTGCTGTGAAACAATTACTTTACCCTACTAAAAATATATAGGTACTATAATTTTGGATAATCATAGAAGAATGATATTTAATTTCCACCTTTTTTCAAAAAACATATTAGTTTTATATTTTACGAGTTGATATTGACATATATTTATTAATTCGTAGCTTTATGCAATTGCCTAGCGTCTATAAACCAAGCTGACTTGAAATTATTATTATTATTATTTTGGCCTCGGTATTACACCATTAGCCAAAGCTGACTTGAAATTTATCTAAAATCATTAATTACCTATAAAATCCTACATGAGACAATGGTTATTTTACCATCAGCAAAAGTGTAGGGTGCTAATTAAAAAAATAAAATTACCTTAAACCCAAATTAAGCAAATGTTCAAGACTACAGTGGACACGTGTATATAATTACATCGATTTTACTTCCATTATTGTATCAAAACAAGAGAACGTTTTAAAAATGAATATCTAAAATGAAAGGCAAATGCAAACTACGTCATCTTAACTTTGTTTTTGAGCTCTGTCGCTGAAATTTACAGTTTACATTATCTGATGCTTGGATATAAAAATAAGTATGAACAAAAACATATCAATGCTAGGCATGGCAATTTATTACGCTTTTTAGTCATCAAATGAGTATTTTCTTATTATTTCCCTTTTCACTAATGCAAATGTAATATCGGATTTAATATTAGTTTTACTTCGTAAATCATGTTTACAATAGCTCACTTAGTTAGATAATTGCCGAGTCTTTGCTATTTAAACACCAAAGTATGTGCACATGCGCTTATCATTAAATTGGGGACGAAATTGTATCGAAATGCGGGATTCTAGGGTTGTACAAAAATTTTCGATAGCTAACGACGATAAAGACAAAAAAATTGAGATGCTTGTTACATGTCAAACAGGCTTTAAAGAATATCTCATTTCAGTATAAATTGTCTATTTAAATACGACAATCCCAGCTTATCAAACAGATATGTAATATTAACACAACCACCAAAGGTCAATAGGTCCTTTTTTTACAATAATCTCAGTTTGGAGTATTTTATTATGCAATCAAAACGTCTGCATAAATAAATTAAATGACGCAAAACATTTAATTGTGCAGCTAATTTAATACACACTTCTTGATAAGGTAAATAAATAAATAACAATGCACGGTTATTAGTATTGGAGTAAAGCAATACCGACTTTATTTTCCTAAAGTTTTTTTTCATTTTGTATATCCATTATTTTATTTGCCATTTATATTTAACCCAACACAAATTAAACTTTAAGATACTACACAAAAAATGTAAAAGGAAAAATTATTGGGAATGGTGCAATGTATTAGTAGATTGTATAGAAGTGTCAAGGTGTTATTCCACTGTCTGTAGCTTCGCAATAGCAAACAATCAAACAATACAAAGAAAAAAGCAGACATAAGAAAGCAACGAATGAATTATTATCTCGTCACTGTGCTAATCATGCTAGCAAGCGTACAAGTGTGATACAGCGATCTCTGAATATAGCACATCCCTTCCTTAACACCACATAAAATTGATAACAACTCTTAGTTGGACGCAGATATATATATATATATATATATATATGTGAAGTTAGTAAAAGCAGCAGTACTTTTCGATATATACTAACGATTGTCAGTGAAAAGATGTCTGCCGAAATAATCGTTGGAGCAGAAGCTAAAAACCTAATCAACCGTGTAATTGAAGAACACAATCTAAAAGATATCTCCGAAATAAAATATCAACCAGGTTCCCAAGCAGGTGACGGATATATTTCCAAGACAATTGCCGTAGACATTGTGAATAAGAAAGAAGTTGTTCACCTGTTCCTGAAGTGCGCTTTGGATATAAAATCCAGCAAAGAGATACCGATCGAAAAATTCTATTCAACAGAAATATTTTTCTACGACGCGGTGTATCCGGTTTACGCGGATTTTCTACGCAGAAAATGTATAAGCGATGGTTTTAGCAACGTCCCAAAATGTTACGCCGTCTGCAAACAGAATAGCATGCTTATAATGGAAAATTTAAAGTATTCAGGTTATCAACTTTACGATAGACGAAAATTTATGAACGAACCTCATCTGGAAATGGTACTGAAGACTTTTGCCAAATTCCACGCTGTTTCGTACGCCTTCAAAGACCAGGAGAAGGACAAGTACAAAGCGTTAGTTGACCAATGCGGTGGGGATCTCTTCAGCGCAATGGGAACAGCTGAAGGACTTAGAAATACTATTAGAACGACTATCGAGGAATTCCTGGAGAAATTGGACCCGATTAAAGACAAGGATGTCTTGGATAGGTGTCAGGATTTGCCAGGAATGTTAGTATATGTCTTGTCTAGTGCGGAAACCGCGTTGAACGAGTATTCCATACTATCGCAAGGAGATTGTTGGTGTAATAATATAATGTTTCTGTACGAGGTAAGTGAGCTCTGACATCTGAAAGAAGCCCTTAAAACCCCTTGGCCCATGACTAAGCATGCAACAACAAAAAATCCCAATAATCATTGAAATCACTTGAACGCAATTTATCTTATATCGCATGCAAAGTGAGACCTTAAAAATGAAATCAGCTTAAGAATAAAGTACCCTTATTTTTCGAAATTTGAGGTAAAATATATTAATGAAAATTGTTCAAAATTAACAGCCATCCATGCTCAAATATGAGATCATCAAAATCAAAAAATTGCCGTTTTATCTGGATCAGCATTCCACGTTCCAAAGTTAAGGTCAAGATTGCATCAGAAAAATGCATTTCTATCTAACTTATTTACCCCGATATTTCTCATGTTTGCATGATTTAAATAAATTCCGTCTGCGACGTTTTATTGTTATCACAACGGAACAGCAAATTATCTTGTAAAAATAACAAGTTAAACCTTTAATCCTATTAAATAGTAAAATCAAGATGACGTTATCTCACAAACAGCTGTTACACAAAAATAAGCAAAGCTTAAGTATGTTAACACGGAAGATGTAAATTAAAAAAAAAAATAGTAGAACCTGTAGTAGATTGTTGGGAAAGGTAGTATATTTTTTCGGATGATTAAGTAATAGTGGCAGTAAGGAATGTTACAATACAGGGTGGAGCACCTAAGACACCTCACACTATAACTCTACTATCATACAAGATATCGAAGAAAGTCTAAACGCAAAATTGAGCATAATGATCCTCGTCATCTTTCTAAAATACTTTTGGTCAGCTTGTACCCTCACATAATTTTTTTTTGAAGTGATTTATGAAAGCAAGATAATTTTTGATTGGCATTTGCAAATTATCATTTATTTCTAAAATTGCGCCACTGTTGACCAGAAGTATTTTGGGATCATAATTACGGGATCATAATAACCACCAAATTTAGCAACTTTGCCAAATTTAAACCTATCGTCTATCGTCAATAATAACACTGGGCAACAAATTTTCGAAAAGTTCATGCTTCCAAGCTGAAAATAGTCATTTCTTAATGAATTCAATGTGCTGAACACAAAAATGACTAAGAAAAAGCTGAATTGGCTACGGGTTTTCTGTAATATGTACGCATATTTCAGAAAAAGTGTACTTATGTCAATATTATAATACATGGTAAGAAAACATTAGTCTGCTTCTGGCTTTCGACTTCTTTTGGCCTGCCGTTTGTAGTGGACTTGTGGAGCATCTCTACTGATTGTCCAACAATAGTCAGCTAGCATTGACGTAGACCATTTGCCTTGGTACCGTTGCTCCATGGTGGCAATGTCCTGATGAAATGTGTGAAGGGGTGATGCAATATGACGCAAAATTTCGTAATTTCTCACTAAATTGCATTACATTATGCAATAGCATCTATACAATGGACAAAACGTCAATATCTCTGGAACGTGAGCCAATCAACTTTTTTCAATGTGATATTCGTGTTCAGCACGTTGAATTCATTCAGGATTGGGTACTTTCACCTAAGAAGCAATTTCACTGTTGACCAGTGTAAGCGAGATCTCAATGGTGAGGATCGAAAATGAATCAGCCTGTATACATGCGGAATGTGTGTGCGTTATTTTTAATCTGTTGCATATTTTATACTGGTCATGCATATAAAGAAAAATACGTCGAGTGATCTTTTTTAAGATATAAAAACATTTTAACGTCACGGCGAACATAATTCGCTGAGAGAACTGTGGAAATGTACCTGATGTTGCAAAGTTTTTATACAAGTTATCTAGTGATAATACGCAGGTAACACCGCTTAAGAGCGTAAAGGATTTTTACAATCATGAGGGATTATTTTTCTTATTATTATCGTAGTTACTAACAGTAATATAACAAACACTTATTCAGATACATATTAATTGAATTATTAATGTATAATATGCATGCAAATAGCGCGCAAACATATTACGAGGACCCAGAGACATAACCGTAATACACGAATTGGAAGAATGTATATACATATTTTCACTACTGACTTTTATTTTATTAAAATAGAGAGAGATCTTACACAAAATAAAATAAGGTAGGTAATAATAAAAAGTTATATATATAAAATTATAATTAAATTGTACGTCGATTGTACATTGTAAGTTTTTCTTTTAATTGCTAGCTACATGCACATTTGCAAAACAATATAAACTCAACCAATATGAATAAACTAATAAATCAATATTATATAATTTTATTTGCGTACCTACCCACGAACAGTACGAATATGAAAATTGAAGTCGTAATCTGTCGTTATTTGTATATACAGTGTAATGTTAAAAGTACCTATCAGGAACAATCTGTCGAAGTAGGTAGATTTTCTTTTGTCTGCTGTCGGGGATAATATAGTCTTGCATACATCCAAACGCGTATAACTCGAAAACTATCATATATAACCATTTAGCGCCTGGTATAAGTTTACACTGATTTTCGACATACAATGCAGGCACATAACAGTATACAGAGTATCTCCTTAGAATAAGGAAATATGCTAAAATTTATATCTTTGTGGACAGCCTGTATAACTTTTTAAATTACCTTTCTATAGATTATTTGATCACAAAAAAGACTAATATAACCGATTTCTGAAATTCGATAAAAAAAAGCACAATATACGTCATTCCGAATCTATTTGAACATCTTGTATATAAATATGTATACCAATCGAAAGGGCTGACTAAACGGTACAAGTCCGCTATTTAATCTATTTCTCTATCTCTTACCGTTTAAAAGTTATTTAGAAAAAACAAAATTTAGGCCAAATTGCAAGGGTGAATGCACCCTCTAAAGTTGAAGTTCCACAGCAACGGAAAGCGTCCTTGAGTAACACTCCAAGGAGTCTACAAACTGAGAGTTTTATCAAAATCTGCGATTTTACAGTTCGCAAGGTTCCCTTGTTAGTTAAACGATATTACTTAAAAGAATACTTAAAATATTTAACACTAATAATTTCGTGGCAATATAGCATATTAACTAATGTATCTATTCAATTTATTGCAGGATGAAGAATGTCAGAACCCAAAAGACATAAGACTGGTAGATTGGCAACTTTTCAGGGAAGCGTCTCCGGTTTTCGACTTATCCTACTTCTTCTACACCATAGCTTCCGAAGAGGCGCTCCAAAAGCTCGACCATTACCAACAAGTATATCACAACGAACTGCGCTATCGCATCAAACAGTTCGGCAGCGACCCAAATATTCTGTATCCCGAAACGGTATTCCGCGAGGAATGGAAGCGACACTGCAAATTCGGCTACCTCATGGCGTTCATACTCATCAAGATAATGCTATCGGGCAAGGACGAAGTTATGAACTTCGAAGAATTTGAATTCGGAAGTGTCGAAGACAGTGACAAAATGCTTCCTAAACTAAAGGACGATACCGAATTCCTGAGAAGAATGCGCGTACTAACTATGCACATGATAAAGAATGATTTTATATAGGGATATTAAGGGACGAGAAAATTGTAAAATAAGGGGTATATAAGTTACATTCTAGTGAATCTGCAGTATTTTTTCTTTTATTTTCTGAACTCCAGCGTTTAGGATGAGTTAAGTGGAGGAATAAAACGTAGGTAAATATATGGCAAATAAACTCTTTATGTTACGCATATAAATATTATAATTATTGTTATCCTGAATATAGACAGACCAAACTTGATAACGTTTTATTCGTCTCTCTTTTCATCTGAATAACAACATGTCTTTGAAATTGTATTGCTTCACTTGCGCAATAAGTTATTAAAGCGTAAATAATAACAGAATACAAAGAAAATTTATTTCCCCATTCACCACGGTCTCTGGATCCCCTGCCTCCTGATGTTCCTTTTTTGCTTTCAATTTAATCACTCGAAATATCTTGCAACAATCCTCATCATCTGGTGCTGCAAAAAATAATTCAATAATTAAAAAAAACTGCTAAAATATTCGTTCGGAAAATTTGCCAAAAAATGTACTCTCAATAATTTAAAAGAAAAATGTCGTCTTCTAGAGGCAGCTGTTGAAAATATTCATATCAGTATCCGTGATATTAGCAGGAATACTCTTCAGAAGTACAAGTTCCATCCTTTCAAAATTCAACTGCACCAGGAATTACAACTTCGAGATTTTTAATCCAGACAAAATTTCTGTATGTGGGTTATCAACAAAATCGACCAAGATGAAACCTACCATATGAGCGTGTTATTTGCCGATGAATCGACATACAAAATGGAGTAGTCAATCGTCACAACTCTCATTATTACGCCGATGAAAACCCGCACTTTATGGAAATTGGAAAGCACCAGCACTCAATGTTTGGGGTGGCATACTGGGAGAACACCTGCTTGGTTCTTACTTCTTCGATGGGAACCTGAACGGTAATATTTATTTCCGGTTTCTTCGTGACGACTTCATTGAACTCTTGGAAAATGTTCCTTTGGCTGCTCGACGACAGATGGTTTTCCAACGAGACGGAGCTCCTGCACATAATAGTAGTGCCGTTCGGAAATATCTTGATGAAAGGCTTCCAGATTCATTTCAAATGCCGGCTATCCAACGATGTAATTTTTTTTTTTGGGAGGGGGTAAATTTTAAGAAAAAGTGACAATTTGCGAATGCCAATCAAAAATTATCTCTTTTCATAAATCACTTGAAAAAAATTATGTGAAGGTATTACAAGAGGTCTTACTCTATCTCTAAATTCACAACCTAAGCGCCGGTGGAAGTTTAGTTCCTGCCAGAAAAAAATTAAATTATAAAATTTCACAGTCGGACCTAACAGCGAAACCGCCAAAGTTATAGGGATACACCATGTTACATACATATATACATAAGTACTCTTCGAGAATTTTCCAAATCTGCAATAAAATATAGAGCGTCCCTTTTGAAAAAAAAACAAATTTGATCCGCCACTGCTGACCAGAAGTATTTTAGAAATTAAGCACATTTTGCTCATAGACTTTCTTCGATATCTTGTATGATAGGGAAACTATGGTCGGAGGCGTCTTAGGTGCTACACCCTGTATATACTACTTAAATTGTTTACGTCACACGTATCATTGATAGCATTATTTCGATTTCTAATTTACCACATCTCTTTAAATATTCTTTTATCATAGTTGGCTTCCATGTCTACACTGAGAGAAATCAAAAGGTTATTTCAACATCAGTTTTTGTAGTCTTAAATATAAGCATTCATCTAACCGTAAATGGTCAAATGAATGCAGAGATGTATTAAACCAAATTCTTTTAAGATTAAAATACCGTTTTGAGTGTAAATTTAACATTAAAACGCATTGCTTGTGTTTAAAAGGAAATATGTATTTAGTTAACTGATAAATGGTTAAGTAAACCATATTTTTCTCCCGGTGTATGATTATTATCTATTGAATGCTTGGTGAAGGCTGTAGCAGCATATTTATTTTTGGTTATACTGTATTTATGTGCATATATTATTCTTTCAATATATAGTGTTTAGATTGACCAAATACTCTCACAGTGCCGACAGTTAATTTTGTATATTGTATTAGTTTGGTTATTGGCATCCATTGATTCTTTCGTCTTCGTGTTTATATTATTTAAGTAATTTAAATTGAAATTTTCTGATAATTATTGGACGTAAGGTATAACAATACAATTGTTATCTTTTTTATCTTGAATGTTTTTCTGCTAATACTATGATTATTTGGGTATAATTTCAAAATTAAAAGAAAATTTTTAATAACTATCTTGAATTTTGTAACCAAACGCGGTGTTTCGATTGTTTCCATCGCTTACTGCGCGAATAACACGGAAACTAAAGGAAAAAATTGCTATAATTTATTAAGTTGTGAAAAAAACTATGCCTATGGAAAATGCCTCTTTTATGAAATCATGGCCGAGTATGGTTTCCATTTAGGAAACATAATTTTTTTGTCATATCTCAGAAATTAGAGCTTAAATAAAAACTTCTGTTAGGGTGTTTTGTAAAGCATATAATTTCCTACAACTTTCCCCTTTGCACAGGTCTCTCTAATAACAGAGCTATAAGCTTTAAACGAAGTAACAAAGAAAAAACAGGTTTTTTTTAAATATTATTTATTCCACTCTAAAACAAACATCACATCATGTATTTATAATTGATTGATTAATAATTCTACGTTATCAAAATGTCAATAAACGTACGACTTACCTTAGCCTTTTTTCGGTAAAAAAAATCAAATCATATGCATGGCCACGTAACGCACTGCGCATCAGTTTATCATAGTTCTAAAAATAATCATAGCTTCTACCGATACACAGACATACATATGTATATGGACAGGTTAGATCGCGAAACACGCGTGTTTAAATGTTATTGATTCCGTACAACGTGCATTGCTAGCATCAATTCGCTGTTGCCTAACGTAAAAATCTCGACAAAAGTGCGCGAATTTACAATGGCGGACTTCCTACCAAATTCCGAAACCGTCGATGAGGTTCTCAAGACAATCGTTGCCAAGGAGGGTCTAGTGAATCCCAAAATGATTTTCAAGACGGGTTCTAACATCGGTGAAGGTTTTTTGGGGGAGAAAACTACAGTAGAAATTACCGACGCTCATAAAAAATTGGATCTATTCATCAAGTCGGCGCCAAAACACGAGCGATCAAGGATCTCTTTGCAAATAAAGTCGGCTTATTCCAACGAATTTAGATTCTACGAAAAAATTTACCCTAGTTTGAATGCGTTTTGTTTGGAAAAACTCGGAACGTCTTTGGAAATAGCGCCGAAGTATCATGGGGGTAGTTTGGCGGAAGGCAAAGAGGTTTTAGTGCTGGAAAATTTAAAAATAAATGGTTTTGAGCTGAACGGTGCTAAGAATATTTTTAGCGAGGAACAAATCAGGGCAATCCTAAGGACTTATGGTAAATTGCACGCTATTTCCTTTGCTTTTAAGGAACAGAATGCTGAGACTTTTGATGAGATCACCAAGGATTTACCGGAATTCTATTCAGTTCTATTCCGAACAGCACAACTGCATTTGGTTTTTAACAGATCTTGCAAAATCATGATGAAACGCCTAGATCCAATCCAGGATCAAATTATGGTGGAAAAGATTAAAAATTTCATTGATAATTTGGACAATGTTTTGACGGATATTAAAGATTTTGATGGACCTTATGGTACAGTAACGCACGGAGATTGTAATAATAACAATATCATGTTCAGAAGGAGTGAAAAGGTTTGTTATATATACCGATATACCATTGGAAGATATAATTCTTCAACATTTTCTTCTGAAACACCCTTACCATTTTCCGCATGCTTTGACCCTGCTTATGTAGAAAAACCTTCTTTTCAAATTCTAATTTTCCCAATTTATTTTTTTTTTTTTTTTCATAGGAAGAGGATCCATTAGAATTACGTTTAATCGACTTCCAAGCCACGAAAGTTACTTCACCGATGTGGGACGTCTCTTATCTGTTCTATACCTCAGCCTATTCAGTTGAAAATCTGTCAAATTTGGATTCTTACCTGGAAACATATTATGAAACCCTATCCACCACGATCAAAAAATTGGGAAGCAATCCCGAAACTTTGTACCCGAAGCATTTGATGAAGGACCACTGGAACCTCTTCAGCAAGTTCTCTCTGATAATGGCTATCTTGTTTTTGACGAGGATTTGTGATGAAGCGGCCCACAACACAGTAGATTTAGTAGATGGAAAGATATTAAATAAGGAAGAGCTGTTAGTGGAAAAAATTCGACCGCTACTGCAGCATTTTATCAATAGAGACTTGCTGTGAATCGTATTTTTACTAAAATGTTAGAACAATAGTGTATTGTGCACGCTATAAATTATATAAGATGGCTAATTTTTGTATTTTATATAATAAAATACGCAATTCCTTTATACATATTGCATTGAGAGACATCTAGTGTATAATAGCATTATTATTTAGATTAAACCTACTTAGTTTTAGTAGCTAGCGACATCTGTTGTTTACAAATTCTCTGATAAATATAAATTTGATAAGTGAGCTAGTTTTGGATACCTGGGAATAGATGGCAGCACTAATATTTAATGCATATATTACAAAACTTTTCAGAATTATATTTCGTTGGGACTATTAAATTACTAAACATGCAATAAGCATATTATTTATTCATAATAAATATACATAAAATATAATATCTATGTCTATTTTTTTTTTGTTGTGTTCAAGGCATTGTTTCCATTCACAAACTTCCATGACATGAACATACATGAACTAAAACGTCTAACCACCTAACCATCTCCCGTTTAACAAAATCGATAATGTAGGTCGCTGTGGTAATATGATAGGTTAATTATATTTTATATTTTATGGCATCAAGTGAATCTCATAGCGTTTTCGACTTATTGCATTTTTATCCACTGATTGTATTTCCATCTTATTTTAATACATAATATTAGTGAGGGAGATAGATATACTCCACGCGTAAAGTGCAATAAGTCGAAAACGCTATCAGATGAACGGAGATTATAATGAAGAAATATGTTGAAGATTGTTAACTGATTAACCGCAAGAAAACAAGAAATTCGATGCAAGAGTGACATTACAATAGTAACATTTTGTATATTATGGATGCGTAAGAAAATTTGGAAATATGTATTTAAAATCCATTAAAGATAATAATCCTGTAACTTGATTTTTATTTTTTGTTATCTAGGATATATCTACACTGAGATTAATTGTTGCTGATATGTTCGTAATTTGGTGAAATTTTACAATGTTTATTTCATTTGAAGGTTGCTTAACCTTACTTAACTATTGATACCGAGAAATAAACGAATGTTTTTTTTTTTGTTAAGATTAAGTAATAATCTTGAAACCAAAAAGAAAACATAGATTATCAGTTTGCGATTTTTATCAACCAGATAAAATAGTATACATGATTAAATATTCGTCATGCTCAGTTCACACCCAACAAAGTCGAATTTGTTGTAGTTGCTTTTATATAGTTAGAATGTCTACGATTCATAAAGATATTGTCGATTTTCTCAGTGAAGTATTAGTGAAAAATGACTTTAGCACAGATGCAAAAATCACTTACGAACACGCAGAAGACAAAACGGATTGGTCGTCAAAAAATTTCGGTATTAGCGTAGTGGATGGAGAGAAAACTTTAGATCTGCTTATCAAATGTTTAGACGAATCCCAGAGTAACGAAATATACTTCTACGACGTCATATACCCGGCTTATCAGAAGTTTTTGAAGCAAAATAACGTGGAAGATGGACTAAAAAATATATCCAAGTGTTACGGTATTTTAGAAAATAAAGTTATTGCTTTGGAGAACCTCAAAACGGCAGGATTCAGTTTCTGCGGTAAAATGAAGCTTTTAGACAATGATCACATTATTTTGGCTTTGAGAAGTTTAGCGGAAATCCACGCCGTATCGTTCGCAATGAAAGATCATGATAGGGAAATTTTCGACCAATTATTGAGACCAATCAATACATCTCAAAATGAATTGAGCGATAGGACAATTGGCCAAATCGTCAGAGCCGATATAATAGAGTTCCTAGCAAGTTTAGATCCCATCGAACACGCGAGATTATTGAAGCATACGCAAAAATTAGCGGGAGAATTAGTAAGCTCCGGTGAGGAATTTTTATATAACTCAGATACGAATGAATACGATATTCTGATACATGGGGGTGATTGGTGCAAGAACATAATGTTCCTTTACGAGGTAAATGATCATTTACATCTTCATCTCAAAATCAATTAATTAATAAACTTAAATTTCTTGCAGGATTCGAATAAGACAAATCCAAAACAAGTGGTCCTCATCGACTGGCAGAAAACCAGGGCGGGAATTCCTGTTATTGATTTATCGTACTTCTTTTATTCCATCGCCTCGAAGGAAGCTTTAGATAACTTGGAAGATTACCTCAGAATCTATCACGGCGAATTATCGGAACATCTCAGACGATTAGGAAGCAAACCGGATATTGTATATCCATTCCCAGTTTTTAAACAACAGTGGAAGCAACATGGAAGGTTCGGATACTACATGGCGTTCCTCTTGACTAGAAATATGGTACGTGGAAGAGACGCAGAAAATGATGTGGAAAAAGTAGATTTGGAGAATGTTAAAGAAACAACTGAGATATTCCGAAATATGAAAAAGGATGATGAATATTATAAGAGACTAATAATATTAACTGAACATATGGTAGGAAATGAATTTATTTAGGAATTTTTGTATAAACATCTAATTATAAACAAAAGAAAAGCATATACGTTAATTAGAAATAAAGAATGTTTTAATCCGACTGCAGATTTTATTTTCATCCTTGCCGGACAAGTATATATATTTTATTAATGAAAATCAACCAGCATGTAATAGCAAAAATTTAATAGCAATAATATACAGGCTTTTCCGTGGAAGTAGCTAGTTAAGAATTTTCGTGGATTAACTAACGCAATTATTAATCAAGAAGAATCAATACATCAAATCAGATTGTTTTTTTTAACCCATTCAGAAAGAAAACTGAATTTACATTCAGCTGTCCCCAAAAAAAAAACATAAAATTAGTACAATTTATATTTTAGTTGGTACACACATAAAAATCAATGCTTAATTTAAAAATATACTGTTCATAACAAACATATGGCAAGGTCCTATATGCGCGAACAATTAGTTATTTTGAAATAAAAATAAATTTAATCTTGACCTAAAACAATCTTAGTCTCCATTTACTAATCATTAATAGGAATAAAAGATTTGTTTGAAAACTGCAACAATCGTTGTTTCAATTTACTATATGAAATATTTAAATTAAAAAAACGGAATCTTTGGATAAAGAAATTCATAATTTTAATTACAGGATGTGATATGATCTGAAGCACTCAACGTTATATTTAAAAACAGCTTAATATTTGTGTGAATAAACATAATATCTTCTAAATAAATTTGCTATTTATTTAAAATGAGCCTGGGTTAATAAATAAAGTAATTAATAATAAATAGCAATAGCAACACTTAATTTGGAAAGTATTTATTGTGTCTTCTGTGCTATCCCAAGAAGATAAAACCTCTGAAACGTTCCCCATTTTTTCAAATTCTAAATTGCAAACACACTTAACCAAACCGACATATAAAACACAACGCAATGGCAAAACGTGGTAAAAACTAGATACATTGTAAATGCAAATCCCCTTCCCACTTCATACCACCTCTTTATAGACAGGCACAGTCATGTCCGCCAGTATAACCTTGAATCCACCAATCGCAGCTCACCTATTTTTGTATTGCAAAAATTTTGATTTTTTATTGTAGAGGACACGCAACAAGTTTCTTGGGACTCTCAAATGTCACGAACATATATGAAAGTAATAATTATTATTTGCATTTACCTGTAGCGCAATCGTATAGGATATGGGAATTATGCCAAATGAATTTGTCACTTATCTCTATAACAATAAGATACATGCGTACATATATGTGTATATACTTAACAGTGAAATAATGCGGCATGTATCAGGTTATAAACATAATTTATCATTGAATAACTTACCGAACAAATATGTATCTACGTGTTCACGTATCTACTAAAGCGTGAAAGTGCAGCACCTTGTAGTTACGGATTATATTGTGTCTATAAAATCGGAAAAATTAAAAGGTGTGTGTAGTTATTTCCCAATAATATCATATTTATAAGAACGCCGAAACTTCAAGCCCGCAAACGGGATAATAAATAAAATCTTGGACAACCTTGTCGGTCTAATAGTAAACAAAATAGTTACGCAAATATGCAAATGACCAATGAAGACGCTTTAACAAACGGAACTAGTAAAAGGTTAACATAAACTTGTAAGTATATACTGCCACGTTATACATACTATGTGATTATGTTAAACGAAACCCACAGAATCGATGTCAATCAAAATTGTTTATATAAGTGTATTTTTATCTATTTAATTATTGTAAATTTATGTAAAAAAAACCCGACCAGCGACTTACTTGTATCGTATAATTTTCAATTAATTATTAATTGAATAATTAACCATGGTTTTTGTGGCATGCCTGTGTCTTTCGATGAATGTTTGACGTTGAAATAATTGTAATTCTGTCGTAGCGTTGGAAACGATATCCTTTTGGTTGATACCGAGGTATTTTCGTCTAGGAAATAGTTGCTTTTCGGAATCTGTATCAAGAGTTTTTTTTACTTATACAATTTGAAATCAAAAGTTTTTAAATTCACTTACTTTGGATGAGAGTACGACGTGTTTTGTGCTAAGAAGATGAGCATCCAGTTATTTCGAGATTTGGAGTGCATGGCCTTTCATTTAATCCTGGGGTTCTGAAGAACAACATTCGAGGCAGTTTTGGCTGTGGGATGTTCACCGGCGTCACTGCTACAGATGTAATGCCAAAACACGAAATTAATGGTAAATCATAGAGATGTCTTTTACTTTTGGGCATAGCTGTATTTTTGTTTTACTTTTCTACTTGAATTAAATATGTTACTGAGTTTAAACATACAGCTATGCTCAAATGTCATCTGTATGTCAACATCTCTATGATTTACAATTAATTTCATGTGTTTTGCATTACATCCGTGACAGTTAATTTAAGTGTTTGATTGGAGGCCAGCTGTAAATACAGCGAGAATAGAGGACACAATAGATCAGTCATTCTAAACTACTCAGTAAACATCACTATCTTGCAAATAATTACAAATTACATAATTCCAATTTTAGTTTATCATTTCCAATTATACTACATCAAAAGATCAGCTTTTCAAATCAATTATTAAACCTAACAAATGAAATTAAAAATTGGATTTCTCAGTAGAGGTAAACGCTTCTTTGACAGCCGTTACTCTCTCTGAAAAAAAAAAGATAATGCAAAAAATAAGTTAAATTTCTGAAGCTTTTATGGGAAGTTTCATTTTCATTACTTTTCCAAACCACTGTACTCTAATGACATTTAAAACACACACTCAACACTAAAATCGGTGACATCAAAGATTTGAATACCATAAATCATTAGAGTTTCTCGTAGGCGTCTTTCATAAAATTATAATGAACAGCTCTATAGAAATGATATAAAACTTGCTAACGGTTTAGCATTAAAACAAGTTTCAACACAGAAAAAGAAAATTTATAGATGTAGGAAACGTTTAATAAAATATTAGGTACTACAAAAATATTTACAATAAAATTTAATGCAACTTTCTAGCAAAAAAAATGTATAATGTTGAAGATTAAAGGATAACTCAGGAATGATATTAAAGGAAAATATTTACGGCCTTTCCCATAAAAGTACACATAGATAATTTCATATTCAAGGCATGCAAATCAGCATTTGCGTGTTACCGCAGTTATTCTAATATACAGAAGAAAAATTCTACGCTTCAAAGCAGTTAAACAGGTTTATATTGCAATTGCTAAAGCACAGTATCTAAGTTATTCCAAATAAAGTAAATTTCTGGAAATTATAGGTATAAAGAGTTGGGTTATTTTCCATTATTTCCATAACGTGTATTTAACCATGAAAACCACTCGAAATTATACAAAAATTTCCAGATGGCTATTATCACAGATAAATAAACAGATAGTTCACTGAAGCAGAATTGGCCAAATTAGGCGGGCTGCTTTGCAATAATTCGATTTTATGAAACAAAGATAGACGCGGGGAGCAAGGTGTACGGTCGGAGACCGACGTCTGAGTCTGGAGGGAGTACAGACTCGCTAGTCGTTTTTATTTAAAAAATATGTTTTTTGTCACACATCCTGGACAATAAATACTATTATTATTATCATTTACCATATTTTATATATGTTTCTTGTTTCTTCAAAAACCCCACAAAATATACTTGGAGCTAGATGACATTATATCAAAAGTTTAAACATTTCATCTTCCAAAATTTTCTTTCCAAATAACCAGTGTGGGTATAACAAAAATCCAAACAAAAAATGAAAAAAATCTCTTACCACAAAAATTAAATAGATACAAATCTAAATACGTATTTCGGCAACTAAGTTGCCATCTTCAGTAGAAAAACAAGTGAAGAGCAGTGTTAAACGTAGTGTTTTCGGCTAAGGTAAACCTTGGAAGATATGCTCTTCACCAAGTCACTAGTGGAATAACACTATAGTGTTGTAGTAGGAATAAAACTAGTGTGGGTAACTAATTTATACTAATCACCCTGTATTATGTAATATAGTGATGTATCCACTCAAATTCCATATTGATATGTGAATATTTTGTGAAAATATCTGTCACAAAAGCAATCCTAAGAACTGACTTATAAAAATACTGCGTGAACATTTTTATGTGTAAATCCATAAATATTTTTTGCTTCGGTTAAAATAAATTTTCCACTTATTTATAACTAACATTCTTGAAAGTTTTCAAAGTGTATAAATTTCCCTGGGGCAATCATTCACCTAGTAACCGCAGTAAATAAACAATTTCTATTCAAATAATATTGATTCCTCTTTCTACCTGAACAGATAGATAGAAGATTTGAAAACATCGCGTTTCGATCAAGTCACGATGTACAGAAAAAGGAAAAAGATCAACAGGTTTCCATTGGCACTTCTTTAAGCGGACGTCGATCGTGCGACATTCGTTTTTCAGATCTCTCTCCGATGTTCAGGAGAACATGAGCGCCGCGGTTAGTGTCCTCAGTCTGGTAATGCTCTTCGTCAATAACAGCCTAGTTGACAACGGTACTCTGGAACGATACCAGCCGAATTACGCAGAACACTCGAAATATTACTACTGCGACTCATCTAACGATAGTGGCGCATGCAGGCCGGTAAATTACGATCCGATATTCAAAAACGACACATTATTTCCGAAATGTTGCCCGCCAAATGCGCATTACGAACCGAAAAATCGCGAATGCGTCAAACAAGAGGCTCCGGGAATATTCGGCGTGCACGAAGAATTGAACGTCAGTGTGATCGTAATGAAATACGGATTGGAAGAGTGCGCGGTGGTAGTGGACAGGTTCGTGGATAAGGATAGTGTGAATAAATCTGACGGCGAATTCACCGGTTTGATATTCGATGAGGAAGCGTACGAAAATGATAAATTCTGCATCGATAAAGTGGTGGAAAACGACGAAAAGTACGTGATAAGGTTGTGCCGTGAAAAGGATTATTGTCTTAGGGATGCCAAAAATCGTTCTGACGAGTGGTGCGTTTACAAGTGTTGTCCCGACACCTACATTTTGGTCGACAATATTTGCGACCATGTCGAGAGGGCTGGAATACGCATAGACAGCAATAAACATCACTTTGAGCGCAGAGGTAAGATTTATTTCGTAATGAGTGAGCCAAAAATTCCGATACGATCAAATATCTAGAAAAAAATACGACTTTAATAATTTTCAAGAATCTATTCAAAGACCTTAATTCCTGATTTATATAAAATTCCGAAGTATGTCAATTATCATATCAAGGGGCACCACTTTTAATGACCGACCTGACGATTCAAAATCATACCACCCTTAAAATTTGAATAAGGAAGATGGGTATTGTGACCACTCATTGAGAAGGTCTTTTAATTCTCTATCAAAAAGTCATTTTTCTGAATCAGTAAGCAAAAAGTTCATAATTTGCAACTTGTGTAATAAATTAGAATAAAATGATTTTGATTTAACTTTATTAAATGTTCAAGGTAATGACCATTAGCTTCCATGCAATAATACAATCTTGCTTCAAATGCTCTCTTGACGTTTCGCAACATTTCTGGAGTTATTTGTTGACATTCTTCAACAATTTTTTGGCGAAACTCGGCGCGCGCGCCGGCGAGAAGGGTCAGATGATGCAACATTGCCGGTACCTACCTGCCGGCACCGAACATCAAAACATCGATACCTTGAACGAGGATGAATTTGATGTGAAATAATCACAAAGGGGATCGAAGAAATCAGATAGTGATAACACAGATACCAGGGTTGGGCAAAATTTATTCAAACTAATAATAAAAATAAATGAATAACGTCGTTATTCTTATTCAGAAATAATAGATAACTCCTTATTCATTATTCAATTATTCAATAAGGAACAGTAACATTTATTTCATTCAATATTCAAATAATTAATTCAAATAATTATTCATCATTCGAATAATTATTCATCATTCAAATAATTATTCTTCATTCAAATAATTATTCATCATTCGAATAATTCTTATTATTCAAATGATCATTCTCATTCAAATAACTACTGTTATTCAAATAAATATTCTTATTCAAGTAATAATTTTCATTTTCATTCAAATAATTACTGTTATTCAAATAACTACCTTCATTTGTGATCGTGTGAGTTTGTTTATGTACGTGTGTATGTTTGATTGTTGGTGCGAAGTAAACACTGGATTTAAAAAAATACCTAAGTACAGGGGTTCAAAACAGTTATGATAACGGTTTCGGTTCTCTAAACAGTTATGAAGAATCTATATAAATCATAAACAAATCCTCAAACTTATAGGAAATTCTTAGAAGTTTGAGGTTTCTTCCTACCGATGTATTTTCTAACGTTAGCGGGAACTTTTATATTAATATTAGCCGCCATTTTTGAAGGACATTGGAAGTTGTGGAAAAAAAATAAATGTGATATTCATAAGTTTGAGAGTTTGGTTATCGGTTTCTAGAACGACAATACGTAAATCTTGAAGGATGTCCAAGATATCGGCGGATATAATTATTACTGGTACACATCCTGACATTAGAGAAAATTTTTATATACATAAATATTACCCGCCAGTTTTAAAGAACATTGAGGGTTGGGGGAGAAAAATAAATGTGATTTTTATTAGCTTAAGGGCTAGATAGATGTTGGATCGTGTCAAGTCTGGACGGTTACGTCTTTTAATGGTTCCTTTACTTACCCCAATTACAGAAGTTATTTCCGATGAAGTTTTACATTAATGTTATCAATGATTATTAGATAAGGTGCTTTTGAGTGGAATGCGGGCTTGCTATCCCACGTTTTTTGACAATGGTACGTTCCAGGTGGAGCGCGCTCTTACTAGTTAATATTAATAAACCATTGTATTCAATTGTATGTATCACCATTTACATTGATTAACGTAAAACGCTTAAATGACCTTTGTATATTACAACAGGCATATCCACGATTGAGAGAACTCTACCTACAAACTAAAATTAATCACCAAAATTTAGTTGAAAGTAGTCGCATAAAATGTGTGTGCAGTGTTTTTTATTTTATTATTTAATAAATAGACAAACTTTAAAATTTTACAAACACGCATTTTAAAATCAGACACACAACCATTTTATACTTAGAAAATTGCATTTTTTGTATATTATACATTTGCATTTTGTACGTTGAGAAAATAAAATCCATTTATAAAGAAAAGTTTATCTATTTTATGCATTTATCTATGAACATTCTTTTTTTAAATTTGTACTTCTTACAAAATTAATTTTTTGGCAAACATAATGAATATGAACACCTATTATATTATATACGTCCAAGTGTACCATGTTAAGTACATCTTTAGCTTCATAGCGAAAGAGTTATATTCTTTTTATCATAAAATAAAATGCATATGCTTATTGGAAATGACAAATATTATATAAATTGTCTATCCTATCCAATAAGCCACCACTGGCTGCTAAAGTTTATTATAGATATTTGCAGTTGCACCTAAAAAATGTAATTCTTTAAATTAAAACAGCTTTCCTAAAGAAAGATATACTTTTGGAAGGACAATCAGTGATTCACACGGGCTGACGGGCCGACAAGGTCCATCTTTCCTATTCAAATTTTAAGGGTGCGGGGTGCTGTGCCCCCAGGGTGTGATTTTAAATCTTCAGGTCCGTCAATAAAAAATGTCGCTCTTGATATGACATTTGACAGGTTTCGGAACTTTATATAAATCATAGCAGGTAAACAGTTATTCGAGGTGGATCATTGAAATGCTGTGTATAATAATTGCCTTCATTGTGTTTTTCTTGTTAGATTAATTTTGAGTATCTCAACAAACAAAACCTGCCTTTTTTAATTTAACAACTGTCATTCCTGCAGTGCATACATAAAATAATTATTATACATTGCTCAATAACTGTAATATTTATTTTTTTAAGAGAAACATGATTTTAGATAAGACATTAAATTGTAGTAAATACTACACCATAATATGTTTACTACGAAATATTATTCTATCTATGGAAATATTTTTCTGTATATAGAATCCAATCACACCACATTAAACTTTCCACCATAATATCTTTCAGATAATTACGCCCTCCTTTACGGTGATGACCTGCACTGCGAAGTTGCCAACTGGTTCGATTTCAAAGAACGAAAATTCACCGTCAGGACCAACGGAACCTTAGTTCACGGCGACGAATCCCAGGAATACAAGGTGGACGAGTACTGCTTGGACACCAGATACAATACCAAGACGAAGGATTACGCCGACTACCTCATAGTCTGCGAATTCAACCAAACTTTATACGTGAAATGGGGAGTAATCAGAGCAGCTGTTATATTGACATGCGTCTGTTTCGTAGCCACGATAGGAGTTTACGTTTTCGTTCATAGATTGAAGAAATTGGTCGAAAGGGTGATCGCTTGCTTCTGTCTGGCTGGGTTGATCTTTTACATCTTGTACGCTCTCAGGATATTCTATGTGGCTTTCGGGGATTATTGCACCACCTTTGGTAAGTGAGACATTTCAATTTTCTATTTTTTTGCACGTTAAGAGTTTATTGCAATATGCCATACTATAATGCTTTTGCATTTCCAGGATATATCTACTATTACGTCATGCTTTCTCGATTAACTTGGTTAAATGTCCTCTCTTACGAGATTTGGCGCACTTTAGGGTAAGTATAGGTTTCTGTTTTGTGATTTTCGTCAACATAATAAACAAAAGTGACAATTCTGTCACAATTTGTCGAGACAAGTTGCAATTTTGCGTTTTCTTTTCATACAAAGTCTACTTTGACTTGCTAAACACCCAGAACTAAATATAAATGTAAGAGTAAGCATATTCGTTTATCACAATAAATTAATCTCTCACCAAACGGGGAAGCAAAGCATGTTCCCGGTTCAATAAGTCCTTAAAGCCTTTTCTTATGTAAACTTATGGTTCCATACTTCTCTAATTCTTTTAATAAAGTTACATTTTTCATTAGTTCAAGATTTTTTATTTTAATACAATGCTCTGTGTCATTTATATGTTGTGCCACACTCGATAATTCAAGCCTCCCATGATGATAATGTTCTGTGTGTTAAATCTAGTTCCAATAGCAGGTTGCGTATATCCCATCTAAATCTTATTGCATCAAGTTTTATAAATGCCCAATATTTCGTCATAATTCAGGTAATTTTTCGAGTTACCCAAGGGATTTCACGAGATGAAGCACACACCCATATTCTGCTCTTTAAAAATACCCTCGAAAATCAACAGAAAGCTACTTCAACAAACTTTTGTACCGAATAATAACCGTTATGGATCTTTTTGATGAATTTTAATTCTCTGTTAAATGTCTCCCTGTTAAGTGGGAACTTGGTTAGTTTGTTACAATTTTAATGTGTTTGAAAAGACATTGAGCAGTCTTAAAAATAAAAAAAATGCATTTTTTATTTTATTACGCTTGGATATTTTTCTAAGATAGATATCAAAAGTCAGAGAAAAGAATTACCTAAGTAAATGAAAATATTTTTTTGCAATTTTGGTTTTGTCATAAAACATGATTATGTCCTTCATCCAGGGTATTCTTCATTTAACTCTTGAAAAACCTTCATTCATCATCACTTTATTCCAATTCGACCTCAGGACATAATATATACCAAACTATTCAGAAAACTCTTCCGCAAAAAAATACTAATTTCAAAACGATTGAATATGTGTACGGAGAGAAATTTGTATTAGAAATCAGTATAAATATACTGAAATTTAGTACAATTTATTGCTATCTTTTGGACGGAAACATAGCATACTAAATTTTAAAATAAATTTATTCCTGGAATCTAAGTATAAATTTTATTGCAATTTAATAGATTTTGTACTGAGGTTTAGTACGTCATGTGTAGTATAGAAATAGCAAACTCACGTACTTGAATATAAGAATAAATTTTTACTTAAATTAGGAATAATGCGATTGCAAGATCAAAAACAAACAATTACTAGGACAGGAAACAGATTATTTAAAACAATTACGCACGTACGTTATACTAAGTATATTTTGTACTTATTGCCACTACTAATGATTCTTGGATTAGGTATAAAAAAAGTGTTGTCCAGGAAATATTTTCTTATAAATCTACAAGCCTTTTTCATTGAATTTTGTGGGATTTATTGGATATTGCGGAAATAAACTAGTGTTTAACATTAATAGATTTATTGAGTAACATAAATATACACTCCAGTTAAATGTTGGAGAAATATCACATGTAACAATATAACATTCGCGACATATCAGTGGAGGTTGGCAAGTATTAGTAACTCTTCCATTTCATTCATTCCACTTCACAGTACAAAATACTGTATAAATATACTAGTATAATATTTGACAGTATAGTTCTTTTCAAGATAGAAGAAAGTAACATTTTAAGCCTGTAATGATTTTATTGCATCTTATGTGGGGATAATTACCTGCCCGCCTCACTGAAAGGGTACGGGTTGCCTGCTTGCAGCATATGAATGCAGGGGCCGGATTGAGTATAAATTACGGCACTATAAGGTAATAGTAAAACGCAATTTTAATTTTAAATATATATAATAAATAATATACATTAGGTTTATTTACAAAAAATAATAAGTTAGATATATGAAGCTTAACAATTAGTTGGTAATGCACAATAAAATTGTAAGTCATGTTTATATAAACTGAGACCGTGGCAGTATTATACAATATACTTAATATACACCGTATTTCACAAATCATCATCTGATGTGATTGAGTCGTCTTGGAAATCGATATCTGTGTCTGACTCTGAATTGTATATTATTATTTAATGGGGCCGTAATTCATAGTTAATACGGCCCGGCGATTCATATAGTGTAAGCAGGTAAACAGTACTCTTCTCAAGAGTATTACTACAGGAGGTGCAATAAAAGCATTAAGGATTTAAAAGTTAGTTTCTTATAATTTGAAAACCACTATACCTACACCACTAACCCATAGAGAAGATAGAGAACCACTAACCTTAACACAAACTTTCATTCACTTTACTGCTAATTCCAACCCTTCCTTCAGCATTAAAATAGCGTCACTTTGCATCTCACTCTATTTAATATATAATCGAGAAATAGTTCTCTCTCAAATGAAATGCGCGTCAGGATTGAAAATATTAAAGATTATTTTCTTTGAAATTAAGTACAAGTATGCCTAAAAATTTACATTATGTTTTACTTACACCTACTATAATTTTTGTGTTGAACCGTATATTTAAAAGTAATAAATTTTTATGTTAAAATTGAGAATATTTTGTTTTTAGGTTTTACGAATAACACTGTTTCTGAATATAGAAAATGGAGTTCGTAAATTTAATAGAATTTATATTAGATATAAGTATAAATTTCTAAGTATGTATATAGTTTTACTAAGACCGTTCTCTCAGTGTGCTTTCCAATATATCAAAGAGGAAAAAGACGCTAAGGGAAAGGCCAAATGGAAGCTTCTTAAGACAAACAAACTAGTTTTGATTTAAATACCTTACCATAAGTTCACTTTATCTTAAAATACATGCTTTGTTTGATTGGCTAAATCTGTTCCAGGCGTGTAAGATCTAAAGTTGGCCAAACAAAAGATTCAGTCAGAAAGAAGTTCTACTATTACCTTGCTTACGCCACGAGTATACCTTTAGCGTGCGATATTTTGTTCATCCTTGCCAATCAGGAAGTATATCCCTTACCGAAAAGTATAAAACCGTACATCAATCCTACCGGGTGTGCCATAGATATGCGTAAAGTTGGTAAGAAGTACACTTATTTAAATTGACAATAAGTGCTTTCTTTTTTATATTTAAAGATCTAACGTCCCATTTTAATAATTTAAATTTCAGGTAACTACGGTCAATATATTTACTTGTATTTACCGATCTCAATATTAATTGTGATAAACCTATTCTTCTATACGAAAACAGTATTGCACTTCTTGAGAGTCAAAAACGATTTGAGCAAGATATCTGGATCTACGACCAATCAACAGCGGAAAGAAATGAAGAACAACAATAAAAAGTATGGAGAGCAGTTTCCAGGCTGTTTACAATCTTGTGATTTTATTTTTTTTAAATATAAGTTATCCGTTGAGTAATCCGGCCCAAACGTTTATCGAAAATCTATGCTGAAAATGATTACGTCCGACGAGCAGCATAATAAATAGCAGCCCAAATATGAGTATCAGGGCAGTTATTTATGTCATTATGTGTAAACTTCATCAATTGCCAATACATTGGAAGAAAAATTTGGAATTTCGGCATGTTTTTATAGAAACCATCGACAAAATTGTAAACGTAAAGGATGATCTTCAAATTGTAAAGCCTGATATTTTTTGTAACTGGAAAGGATACAATTGATTCTGGCGCACCAGATCATTCGATTTGATACACTTACTTGGCGAGATATTTTTCGAGTGCTACTAGGAAGATCCCTCTTGTTATGCAAGCTTTGTTAAGATATTTTTACGTTAATGCCCTTATTTGAAGATGTTTAATTACCTCGTGAAAGTGAAATCACAAGACCGTAAACAGCCTTTGTATTAAAAAGCCAGTGATAACACAAGTTTTACAACAGCGATTCAAATTAACAGAGTTTTTGTAATTAGTGTTTCTAATGTATGTATTTTTTCTTAAAAGAAGGACAGTACATTTCAAGATGAAAGAACATTTATACCTATTTAATATAATAAAATATTTATTGACAGTTAATTTAACTATAATCTCAAATACTCACGCTAACTATCCAATATCTAATCTAAAAATTTCCGTAAGTGTTTCGCACGAATAATGACGACAAACACATATGTATGAGTCTTTTTGAAATGCATTAGAAATGCCAATTATATTCCAAGAAATAGAATGGACAACAAAATTTAACTAATAATTGGTTTAATTTTTTTTTTTAGAGGATTTATAATCCTGAAACTAGGATTAGTCATGGGAATAACATGGATCTACTATATATATGATTACCTGAACAGTTTCGAAAATATTGCTTTTCTCCTAACCATTGGAGACATCTTACGGTTCGCCAACGTATTAGAAGGTATTCTTCAGTTCCTTTAATTAATGGTTATTCTTATTTATCTATACAACTTTATCTTAGGTTTCTATTTTTTGATAATTTTCGTCACTAAATGGAAGGCGATTAAGGGATTTATGCATAAATTAGGAGTACTGAAAAAGGAGCGCTGCATTTCGCCAGCTGCTTCAAGTACTTCAACCCAGTGCACTACTGCAAGTGCAGAATCCTTAAGTGGAATGGCAATGGAATCTATAAAACGATGATATTTTGTTGTTATTATTATTTAGCTTTATTTTGTACAAATATAAATAAAATAAAATGGAGTTTGTGTTTATTTTTACATATATTTTTATCTTTTAAAACAGTCTCAAAGTTTTTTAAAATGGTCAATAGTTAGCACCATCTGTAGTTTCGTAGATTAACTTTCAAACCAGTGACGATAATACAGATAACTAATTTCTGTAAATTTTAGTACTATTTTATAATGGATGGCTGCACTTAATATTTTTAAAATAAATAAAATGGAATTACGTTTTTAAGAGATCAGATTACGATATAATAGACATATATTGTGCCAATTCCCAAAATGGTCTTTATTTTGAGATATGTTAATGCAACTGTCTATGTGGCGCCATCTGTGCTTCAATAGATCAACTTTTAAATATGTAAAGGTAATACAGATAATTAATTTTTGCCGATAAAAGTGCTATTTAATGATAGATGGCAGCGTTCAACATTTCTCAATTAAAATAATAAAACTACTTTTCTATAATAAAAGATTAAGTATATAGTTTATATATTATTATATATTGATATAAACAAATTGAATCTTATATTTTTAAGACCTGATATAGTATTAGCACAAATTAGCATATTTCTACTATTAGCAGTGGCGTAGATAAGGGATTGCAGATCCCTGGACAGCCTCGAAGATCCGTGGCCCTCCGTACTAATTTTGTTACCATTTTATACATGCATATGTATAATTGAAAAAATAGATTAAATATGCAGTGGAGGGGGAAATTTGTCATCTACGCCACTGGTTAATTATTGTATTATTAAATAAATTGACATGACACACAATGACAATATGTGATAATAAATTTTCTGCGTCAATCAAAAAATAAAACAAAAAAATTATTTGTTAAACACCCATGGTAATACAAAATTAAACATAAAAAAAGGAAAAAATAAAACACTAACTTTAATGGGATTTTGCGCCAAACGTAAAAAATGTTTGTAAAGTAAGTTTCCAGAACAGGGGAAGGCGGATTTCACATGATTGGTTGCAAAATATTCAAAATGTCAGTGGCAGGGAATATTTGCCGACAATGTAACATTTTCCGGTGCCGCAGTTTATGTTTAATATTTTTTAAGTTTCTAGCGGATTTTAGCTTTCATCTTTATTTATCTAGTCGGCGTCGGTCAGTCGTTAGCTTGCGGCTATGCTCGTGGCGATCAAATAACTGTCTGCAGGTTATGTTATGGTTTGTTGACGGTTTGTTTCTTGTATTTATTACCGATGGATTCAGCAGAAGAAGAGGTTTCTTACTTCTAAAATTTTATATTTGAATTTCAAATAATTCACAACTTGATTATATGTTAATATATATTAAAATGTCAATAAACATCACTTTTAGACACTCGGGAGTGATAATTACTATAATTTATATTTATAGTTGAAGTAAAAAATATTTGGCAAACGTTGTCTTTCTATTGAATTTCTTCACTAACTCTAAAGCAAAGTGGCATGATTTTACAACATATTAGCAAAACGGTTTCACAACATTCAAACTCCTATCCCGCGTTCGATCATACCAACCTCCAAAACCACCAATCCCACCGTTCCGAAAATATCTACCGAAGAACTACCTGTTCGAAGGTATGTCACCGCGCACGCGCGCCAACGTTCAAACACAATCTTCAGTTGGCATCCGACGGTTCATGGTGGAGGTGTGTCTGTCCGTGCGAACGTTACTCTCGATTGAAAGATGCACGTTGCGTATCGCCGATAATAAACACTGAGAATAATCTCGTAGTGATAGTAGATAAACAAAATCCGTAGCATGTGTTAACATCGAGTGCTTCACCTGTGTTTGCGCGTAATTCAACTGATAAGCGGCGATTAGAAATCGCGGGATTTAGGAAAACAACACGAAACAGGTAAGTTATTTTATGTTTAGTACACCTGGGCGTTAACCGTCTGTAATGTTGGTACGAATTAGTGATACCTAAATACCAGCATTGTGTATATGATTGTAAACAAAAGGGAATAATTTGCTTCTTTTGATTTTTCGGTTTCATTCAACGCTTTCATGGTCTAAAAGGTGTAGTATTAACGTACTGTCCACTCTTGCTGAAGTAATTAATATTTGTACGATGTTCCGAGTGATACATCGGTATGCAGGTGAATGAATCACTATCTGTGACGGTTGATGACGGTAGTAATCACTCTTAGAGCGTTTGTTTACATTATTATTAAGTTTAACATCTTTACCTACAGAACCCATTGAAATTGAAATATAAAAGGATTATATACACGTCTTATAAGAAAGTAGATGTTGTAAATATAACGCGCAGACTTTAAGGAATCTTAAAAAAAACTACACGAAACAAATTCTTGTCGCGTCAGTCACAACCAACGCAGTTTAACCTCGAAAGACCTTTAAAACTCACGTCTCTTTCACCCAATTTAAGATTAATACATCTACTGCTAACATATTCAGTTTATTCCATGACTAACCATTAACGTTCTTATTAAATAGACATTGAATCATCATAACTTCTAGTAATTAACATAGTATTCATTATTCCTTCCTGCTTTATTTTTACGGGGTTAACATCCAATACTTTCCTCCCTTTATTACTGCATACTATAAAAGGAATTTTAAAATTTAATAACGAGTTATCTACTGCTGCGAATTCGTTTAAAATTAAAACCGGTGTACCAGGGGGGAGAGGAATGAGACAATTGTATTATACAACCCTCTACTGGTTGTATTAATGCATAGAGGGTGTTTTTATCTGGACGTTGCTAAGTTGCTACTGACAGGGATTTTATTAAATGAACGTGACTCGGGAGTTTAATCAATGAACGAATATATTGTTTTGTTTGATGGAGAAAATGCCTCTATAAATGTCTACTCTATAATAATGGATAGTTAGATATACAGGAACGTTTGTTAATGGTTGTCGGATTGTTTTACCTCTAATAATTTACTACAATGATCTTCATTGTCTTATGTAAGTAAAGTAAAAATAAATTCCTAAGATTTTTAAATATGTAAAACAAAGTTTTCTATACATACCTAACCCCTCAAATATTTTATGAATATACCTATGTATAGGTGTTTCAAATTAATTCCGGACTATTGCTGATTTAGAACTGATTACGATGACCAACATAAAAACAAAATAATTTGATATCCCTATTTGGAGACACTTTTTTTAAACGAACCACCTGTATATTTTGTTTATTTGTATTTTAAATAAAAGAGGCATTAATTCTCGACAAACATTATTATACACCCTTATATCAAAATACTTATGATAAAGTAGACATTTACAATTGTTTAATGCAATTTAATCAAGGTTTCTACTCTATCCTCATGTAATGGATGGAACTACAAACAAAATTATTGTTACTATAAACAACTACAAACGAAATACTGGCATTTTCTACAAGAAAAAGTTAATTGTTAAAAAGTGAGGTGCTAAGTTCACATAGATAATCTTCCCAATATTCTTAACACCCAAACAAACAAAAAATATTAATTCTCAAGCCTCTTGGAGCCAAATAAATTGCTTCAATACGGTAACTGGCTTTAGCTGACCTCATTTTGACCCAATATATCGTAAATATATGCATTAAGACAATACCTACCTTTCTCTACTCTGTCTAGAACAGATTTTCGTACCTACTACATTTTCGTGATATTCACAAATTGAAATACACCACCCCTACCGTGATATCGTTGTCAAAAACAAATACAGAAGTACATTTTTAATTACCTACATACAGTTACAATTTAACGTATTAAATGGTCGAAATGTTCTCCATTTACTTGTTGGCAATAACATAATCTTTAGTAAAACTGTTCTCCAACTTTTTCTAAAACTTGAGGTGAAACATTCCTTATTTCTGTTTGCATTTTTTGTTTGAGATCATCAATGATGTTTGCTTTGTTGCATATACTTTATTTTTGTGAGTTTCCTATCCATTTATTAATAAAGGTCTCATTTAAATAATTTCTTACAAATATAGCAAATACACTCTATTTGCTCCATTTTGCTGAAACCAAACATTTTTACTTGGTAAGATCGGATCTATCACATTGGGATATAAATTTGCGAGAATACGAACAACGTCATTTCTAATGAGATCAACACACACTTCACATCGTCTTCCACAAAATGGGGTTTCTTTTTATCGGGCATATAAGTCCAAGTTCTCTAAACTGTGAATGGATTTTGGAAACGTTTTCTTACCCAATATTGGACAATTCAGGGTACTTCTGATTAAAGATATCAGCACCTTCCACTAGACTTCTACAATTGTTTATTAAGGACAGAATATGTTTCAAAAAGGGATAATTTACTAAAATGTTTCTGTGCTTGTAGACGATAATGTCATACTGCCTTTATTTTATTATTTCGTTGCCTAAGTTATTTTGTATTTTGGTACAAGCGGCAATAAAGATGCGTATAAGAAATGCTTTTTTCCAAATGCACTTCTTTACTTTTACGCTTTCACAAAATTAATAGTTCTCCACAGGGATGTAGTACCTCTACGCGTAAACAAAAGTTGTCTACATTTCAACCTAAACAACGTATGTAATCTATGTAGACAACGCGTAGACTATGCAGACAACGCGTATGCTATAACAAAAACTTGCATCATTTTTAGGTTACGTTTATCTTTTGTTTTTACTGCTCAAAGAAATTCTATCGTTTACGTGTTAAATTTACTAATAAGTTCCACTGTCTACTTGTTATTTGAAGAAATATAGAATAAAATAAAGAAAACCTCTTTTCCAGGCTTGTTTTATCTTCCATTAAAGATTTTTAAACTTTATACTTTGGTAAAAACGTACTATAAAAAATATTATTGAAATCAAATATTAATTTTAAAAGCAGGTTTATCCTAAAATAAAGTTGCCGACATAGTTTACATAGCTACATGAAAAAGGCCAATGTACACAATACGTAAACTATACGTAGAAAACCAGCCTAAAGTAAACTTCATTGTCTATACGGCACAACCCTGGTCTCCAAAAAATTTCCGAATTTAACTCTCCTGAAAATAATTATTTGCTCACTTAGATCATAATAGGTCGTTGAAATCAGTTCATTAACGAGATTTCAAAAATAAAAAAATATATAGTATTCGAGCATTTTTCATAAAACTCTACGATACCATGAAAAATAATTTTCTATCCCATCAGTGGTTGCCATACTGTATATATTGACTCAATATGAGCAACCTAAATAATGTAGTTGAATGTGCCTTGAAATAATATTAAACATTTTTTATTTAAACTCATATTTGAAAAAAGCTAACTATAGAAAAATTGTAATCTCTATAAAATCATTATTTCCAAACTTAAAACCGTATTTTGACAGTTACGTCAAAGATGATAGAGTCATGTTTATAACATTGAGATTTGGTACCCATTAAGATTAAAACCGAAACTGTTGGCAGTTAAATTAACTATCTCTGCGCCAAATTTTTGACAGGATAAAAACTACTTTGCGATCTACCACATGGTGAACAGCTGTCGAACTTCGTACCGTTTATTCCTCTCTATTATCCATTCTACTCGGGCGAAATGTCTACGGATATAGCACGCGTTGCCATGGTAATGAAATCCGGTCGGGCTGCTGTGTTGCGAATCACCTTTTCAAATATCTACGAATCCACATAGTACAATTGACATATCGGCACACCTTTAATAGAGATGCGATGTCGATGAATAGAAGTGATCATTATGCGAATATATTTCGGTTCGCTGCATGTCGGGGGATATTTTTGCACACTAGAATACAATACGGTTTAATTCCCAAATAACACAGCTGTCCGAAAAATCGAACATTATAGTTAAATTGCGTCGGTGACCAATAACGCTCCAAAGATTAAAGATGTGGAGTATATAGTGAGTAGTATCCGATTTCAAAATAATGACTGCATATTGCGAAATGGTGTCGATGGTTTAAATGATTGTGGTGAGTATATAGAGAGCGTTTTTCTAGGCGTTCATCTGTAGACGATATAAAAAAAAGAACAGGAAAAGGAGCGAGCAGATGTTTGATTGTAAGATTGTTTGGACTAAATTCGTAGTATATACAGCCCGATCTTAATTAAATTCCCATCATTTATACATATTATATAAAGCAAAGTGTATGTAATGTAATGAATACGGTGTTACCGAGAACTGCGAAAGCGGATTTTCTATATCCCAAAGTGGTGCGATTGATTTTTTGAAGGTCATGTAATAAATTATTCATGGATGGAACTATATTATTAAGGAAATGCTCCTGCTGGGGTTTACCCGCTCTCTGTTCCAAAGGAGCTCTCACGATCCATATATTGCGGTGGATCAGTCCTCGTACATCATCTTCTCCACTGCTGTTGTTATCCTGCGCCAGGTACTCCTTTCTTGCGTCAGCCTCTTCCAATCTCTTATACCGATCTCTTTCAGGTCCTTCTCTAGTTCGTCCAACCATCTCGATCTTGGTCTCCATTTTTCTTCTACCGGGTTGCCATTCCAATATTTGCCGTAGCTGTGCTTTGTCCCCGAATCTCCAGATGTGTCCCAGCCATCTTATTCTTGCCGCTTTAATGGGCTGGACGATGTCTGCTTCCTTTTTATAGTATCTACAAGTTCACGATTTGTTCTTCTCCTGTAGATGTTATCAGTCTCGACATGTCCTAGTTCTTAGTTCTCTAAATTTTCTTCTCTATGGTTTGGAACGCATTTTCCTCTTTTTTAGTTATAGATATTGTTTCCGTAGCATACATTAATATTGGTTTTATTAGGGTTTTGTATACTTTTATTTTGGTCGATCTTTGAATTTGTTTACTCGTTAGAATTTTTTTATTGGCGTAGTAGGCTTTATTCACGACTTGTAAACGTTCTCTAACTTCCATTAATTTTGCTCTATTAATACAATCAAATCCTGCTTAAAATCTATGAATAATATTTCTATTGGTATTTCATATTCATGGGACTTTTCCATTATTTGCTTAATCATGTGTATGGCATTCATTGTCGATCTATTTTTCATAAAACCACATTGATATTCACCTATGACATCTCGTACTCTACCTTCTAGACTATTTTGAAGTAATCTATTTACAACTTTATATCCTGTATCTAACAGCGAAATTATTGTTACTACGAACGAAATATTAGAATTTTTTTCTATAAAAAAAAGTTTGTTTTTAAAAGGTGGGGTGCTAAGTTCACATAGATCCTACCAAAGAACTTTCTTAGTGGAAAGTTATACTTTTGTAATGGCACGCAAAATGGGCTGATTCTGCTTAGAAGACTTTTAAGCACGGTTTTCAAATTTTGCAGATGATTACATGCATTTTAGAAACACTTTAGGTAGAGTTGTAGGTCTATTTCGTGAAACCGATAGCATTCTACGAAAAACTGGTAGTGGAGCATCGAGAAAACGTATTGCGACACGAATGCTCAACAAATAATTCATGATGCACAGAAAACATCCATTAGGGAATTCAGTCAACAGGTCAATCTCTCCATCGGAACCACTCATAAACCTTTACAGAAGGACTTGGAACCCTATCATTGCTCTATCACCTCGCTACAAGAATTGAAACCAGCAGATTATGCACGACATCTTGAGTTTTGTAATTCCGTAGTTAATAACACGCCGAGTTTTAGCTTAATGTCGGGAATTTTCATTGTGCCGTGACTGTACCTTTTTTATGTGAAAGAAAACGAAATTAAATCTAATTTTTCTGTGGAGGTGTGTATAATGGATATTAAAAATTCAATATTTTTATTTTTTGTTAATTAAAGTTGGGAATTTCTTTTTTTTTTCAAAGCAAACAATTTTACTGTTACTGTAAATACATAATTCGAATCACTTCACGTTGTCATATTGCCATTAAACCCAGCTTAAAATGGTCACCGAACTTATACAAACAGATTATTTCTATATTTTCAGTAGTTGTTGCATGCTGCGCACATAGACACAACTCCAGTTTAAATTACCAATAAATATGACTTATTGTTAGTTATTTTTAATTTGAATATAAGCAGCGTCATTCCATACAGGAGAGATATTACAAGAATGCAATATTTGTATGGGAAAAGAATATGCTAATTGTTAACTCGTTTTCAATACGGAATTAATTGGATATAATTGTTATTCTAATTCATTCGGAACGTGAAACAGAATATAGATAGTTAGTTATTACATAAAGTTAAACTGCTGCATTTAAAGTTCGAGTAAAACTATGTAGTTTAGACCGAGACATGAAGATCTTATATTTATTTCCAATATATTTGATAAACAGATAGATAAAATGAACGTAGAATTATCCATTTATTTCCTAACTAACGTCATCCTTACGTAATTTAACGGTTAAACATTTTTTCTGCCATCAAGCGGTTTTGTTTACAAAGAAATTTCTACGCGCAACGGATTGATACACTACTGCTTAAATTTAATGACTGCTATATTCTTTGAAACACCTAATTAGCACATAGATTCAATCTGTGTTTAGAATCAACGGTTATAAAGCATACATATTTCAACTTCGTGGTGACATTTAAAAGAGGTAACCCTTAACAATGTTTAAAGAAAAGATATATCGTGATAATATATGCATTTACAAATATGTACATCTAGATGTTGTACAAATATTCTTGTGTTAAATTGTATTTCCTTATATACGGGATACGCATTAATAAATGTCAATAATTATTGGTGATATTCGATATTGCAGTAAAAATATTAGACAGTAAAGAATGCCCGGTGGCATTGGCATTTAAACACTTTATGAACCTATATATCCTCTGATGCGGTTTAAAAATAGGTTTGTGGGGTAGAGAAGTGCTTCTCTATAAATTCTGCCATAAATAGTTCATAATGAGAACAATCTTGTAAGCGGTACAACCTAAGCCTGCACCAGAGATTCACATGTGCGCGGTTCTAAATAAAACAATATTATAGGTATATATTCTGTTTCTCTTAAACACAATAAATTATTCGTATATTAATATTCCAATAGCGATTATTATCTAAATATGTACATCTAATGATTATAACGAGTACCTAATTTCGTTCGAAAACTTCCAACTGATTTCCACCGACATTAATTCTTAAATATGCAGTAGCTCAGATCCCGAACAAAAGACGAAAGGAATTTACCGTAATAAAACTAGAATGAACACGGCACTCAACAGTTTCCTCGCGTAAATATAAATATAGAAACAGGAAGACGGGTTATATACGAGTGGCAAGCAACCCTATTTTTGGAAACTGGGAAAGCAGAAAACAGGTCGAGGGTGAAATAGTTGTTTTGCCAGTGCTGTGCTCTGAAACAAACGCATGCCGGAATAATAATGGAGCGACGAATGATGCGGAACACCCCCCGTATCAGACGGATCTAGAGTTAACATGTGCGATGGCGTGTTTGTTTGCTTTTTCTTTTAATTTCGGAATATGTAGTAATATGAGAGTACATATTACACTGTTGTTAAAAAGTCTGTTTGACAATTTCAAAATTTTTAATAAAGTAATTGACAATAATATTGTAACCATTAATAAGTGCCTATATAAAAAAATGATTTTTGTATGTTCATTTCCTCATTAAAAAGGGTTCACATAACCAAGCCTCTATATAGGTATCTCAAATATTAAAACCAGCTGAGATACTTTCAATGTTAAACTTTCCTTAAACTTTTACTATAGGTATATAATTCCTAAAATCATCTATTTTTAATTATTACCTTTTAGTTGATTTTCATACATGATCACAATTCAAAAGGAAAACTAGAAGGCCCACTTTCCACCTTGTGGAAGTGAAACGAGTCACCTTAAATAACTTTTTACCTGCTGTAATTTATATAAAATACAGAAACCTGTCAATTGTTATGTCAAGCGGGGCAACTTTGAATATCGGGCCTGACGATTTAAAATAATTAAAATTTTAATAGGGAAGATGGCCCTTGTGACCACTCATTTAAAACGTCTTTTAATTCTCTTTACTGCAACATGTATCAACAATTTTCATTCAGTCATTTTGTATTTTCAGTAAGCAAAAAGTGCATAATTTGAAACCTGTGTAATAACACACGATTAGAATGAAATGGCTTCAAATGCTTTCCCTACATACATAAAAATCAATGCTAGTTAGGGGGGCGTTCCATTTAAATAAAGGCTAATAATGCGTTAATACCCAAAATTTTTGTCAATTGCGTATATATTAGTCAACATCAAAAGCTGTGCTATTCTGCTAACAAAACTTTAAGCTTACAGCCAATGTTAATTTAATTTTCCAACACCCAAAATGTGCTAATTCTTTTATTGTTCCAGTACATATACAACACGTGTCTTTTTTAACCCACGAAATACCCTATGAATATCTGATTAATCCAGAATTTCCCCGAATAATTCGCACGAATACTCTCATCAATATTAACGGCCATAGATCATCGTAACTGTGGCACTTCGAAATCTGCCACGTGTTGTACGGAGCCACCCTTAATTTTATATTGTATTGCATGAGGTGTTCGCCCTTCTAGAGATCGCGCATATACAACAGAATTGTATCCCCCGTAAGAGTGCTAAAATGATGTATGGTCGTGCCGAAATGGTTTTGTATAGAGGATCAGATGTGTGAGTTCGTAGGACTAGAATCAAAATTACTAGATATATAGTTAATGTGGTTACTAAAATAGAACTACTACTTATATACACAAGCGATTTTAGTTTACTGTTCTTTGTTTGTTTCATCAAACTTTTTATGGCACATTTTATAGGCAATACGATGTTTTTAAAGACATTCCATGAATTTTTCGCGTAGCTAACTAAACAGCAAGTAATTAAAATCATTCTTTTTATTGTTTTTACTTATTCCATAGGTTTTGAATGCAATTAATTTGATATACTTACATATACGTACGGAAATCTGACATCTGTCTTTTTCATCACCCTCAGTAGAGATAACACCAGAACAAACTACCATTTATCTAGTAAATGATGTTGTGATGATAAAGTTATTTTTATACTTAAACACAGGCATAAATAAAACTCCTATACCAACACCAATTATGTAGTATGTACCTAAGTTACATAGATAAGAGTATACACTTCCATAAATATTTTATTCCCTACAGTCAATTAGCTGTGACTACCAGACCAGACCGTCAGACATATGCAGTAATACATACCATCATCATAATATAGCACCTAAATAAACAAACTGAAAACAGGCCTTTTTCATCTAGCCATTAATAAAAGCTCTTTCCAGTTTATTTGTCTTACCTTTTTCTTCATATATCTATCTCGTATATCTATACACATGTATAGGAACAGAGATATTTAGAAGGGGTAATGCTAGTACAGAATACACTAGCTGCTGCTGTTCTTAAACGAATTAATTAACATGGATAGAACTTCACGCTTGCTGTTAGTATACAGGTTGATTCATTTTCGATGCCTCTGACAAATGATTAGTTGTAATTTGTATGACTAAGGACAAATATGCAGGGCATTTCAACGAGCTATTTCAAGTAACTCTTTACCTATTGTGATTTATATAAAATATCAAGGGGGACAACTTTTAATGATGGCCCTGACGATTTGAAATTATTTCTGGGGCGCAGCAGTCCCCACCCTTAAAATTTTAATAAGGAAGATGGGTCTTGTGTTCACCCATTCAAAAGGTCAGCAACATGTATAGTATCTGTGATAGTATCAAACAGTCATTTTGTTTAATCAGTAAGCAAAAAGTATTATTTAAACATATCTTATATCCTATATAAATGAAGAAATATGCAATTAATTTACAAATAATGTATTTTCTACTGAAACTTCAAATTTTGGATGAAATATATGATAACAAATAAATACATATGTGTGTTGAATCGAGACTGATTACCATAAAAATACTGTAACGCAATAAAAATATTTTCTTATAATATCGAAATAATGTTTTACTACGCTTATATAGGGAGCTGCTTGGACGAGTCGTTGAGACTTTTCATCTATGTATTACCACGTATTACTTTTTACGCGCACGACATCTCTCTTTTGTTTTCGTAGGAGCGCGCTCTAGCATAAAGCAGCACGTGACTGTTCGCTGTCTGTCTGCGTCTGCATGAAGTTCGCTGTATAGTAAGAGGTGTATACCGTTTACCAGTCGGGTGAATTTATGCACGGAACGCTTGAGAAAACTGGAAGAGGGTCGAATTTGAGAGTTTTTTTTTTCCTTTCTTATACTTTTCCTTTTTTAACAGAAAAGTTACAAGTATACTATATACATATATAAAGAGGTGCAAAACATCAGATTAACATAGAATTGAAATTAGCTTTTTTTTCCATTATAAAACAGTTGCATACACGTGGATGTAGCTTTCGCTTTTCGATGATTCAATAAACAGCTGACTGAGAGTTTTTTTCTACAAGCTAATTTTTTTCGTGTGCCAAATAGCGGTCAACAATATTTCAGGTAACGATTCAATGACCTTTAGAAAAAATTAAAATAGAACACGTATTATTACCAAGTATACAAAACTATTCTTTCTTCCATGTGACAAAAATAAACTTGCAGCGGGCAAAAATTAGATGTCAACTTGGCAAGGAAATCGTTGACATTGAAATAATAAACGATTTGTTGACCCTCTCCTGTTGCTATTTTCACTTGTTAAAAATGAGAGTGTTATTAACGAAAATAGTTTAATGTTGACGCGAATTTATTATCAAATAAAAAGTAAATTTTTTATAATCCTTGTAGATGTATGAACATATATAACATTAAAAAATTATTTATTTACAGGACAAACTATATACCATATATTATTTAACAAACAAATATGCTTTCAACTATAAGAATATAATAATAATAATAATAAGAATAGCGGTTTATAGGCATCAAACAAAGTATAAAAATAAGTAAATGCTAAAAATTCAACCAACATGCCAAAAGGTGCAGGATCAGCTGCTCAAAGCATAAGCCGCTAACCTCCAGCACCATTAATAACGTTAACCCGATAAATAAAAAATCATAAGCAAAAAGTAATAATAATTAAAATAACAAATCATGTATGTGTTTCAAGTTTTATTACAAAATAATATCACGAATAAAGTTTGGATGGTTCTACTGGCATATCTAATTATTCCTCCCTTACCAACCTCCTTAGAAAAGTTATTTACTATTATTTCAATTTAATAGTATTTTTCTAAATATCCAGAAATAAAATCTACAGTAAAGCGTATTACGATTTGTTACACGATTTTATTAATTCGAATTCGCACACCTTTATTGTTCAAATACTTAATTGTAGTCGTAGATGCACATGTAAGGCTTACTTCCGTGTGCATGTACAGATTATCGAGCTCCAGATCTATCAATTTTTTTTTGATTACCTTTAGTTGTTCTATTCACTAATGTTTATAAAAATAGAAAGGTCTCAGTAAAAGAACCAACATAGTTTATTGCACTGTAATGTAAGAATCTGCATTACAACATGTATGTACTTACAATGATTTAGTATAGTTTCTTTAAAGATCGCAACTACCAAAATACTTACAATCGATGACAATTCAGGAGTCTTTTCATCGTAACTGATTAGTCCACGATGCTTTAAATGAATGACTGCTTAGAAATCTCTCATTACAAGGTATTCTAATCTAATAGTGAAAGTCTTGTGAACTTGGCTTCGTCAATTCGATATTATTGTAAAAGAAAGTAGTTTCTTATTATTAATACCGTGAATTAATAAAACATACATGTTGAATGCGATGAAAAATACACGCCATTCGAGGTAATGCTATTTGAATATTTTTGCGATTCTAGCAGCAGCTTACTTACCTACTTCATCATTAATATTATTAGGTAGATTTATCGCTACATATGTTTACCAACCACGTATTGCTGCGCATGTACAATAAACTGCATTCTCCATTTATTTGCACTAACATAAGCAAATATATTCTCTGTAGTTAAGAAAATTCATGGAAACAAAAGTTTTCTTGAATTAAAACATTTAATTTTCTTAGTGGTAAAAGATTTACTTAGAACAAAATTATTTTGTTTTTTCTATGAGGAAGTTGTGTTAAAACAATATTTTGTTTTGAACTCAGAATTCTGTGTCTACAAATGCAAGTAAATTGATTGTAGTAAGTTGTCTTTACCGTGATTCCTACTGCTAAATACTTGTATACTGATTATATAAAGATCTATCTATATCTTTCGCAAAAATTTTACGTTTAAGACTATTGATACCTTACGTACGTGAGTATTGTGTTAATTTATTCTTACTTAGTTTAACATCTTCAAAACAATAGCCCATTTCTTCTTAAATGCATATTAAATTTTATGGATATCCAAACCACCAAACAACATTTAATATGTTAGTCGTTAATTGCAATGCTGTATAGGAACTATTTCGAGTGATCCATGTTTTTAAATATTCTCTATAGCTATTACAAACGTCTAATTTTCATGTCTAACCAAAACAAACAACACGTACATACGTCAATTAAGCCAAGCACGATTTTTATATAGTATATATATACATACACGCATACGCATAGCAATAGTAAGATTCGGAGAAAGTCGGTACCTATTTGGCTTTATTCAGAACACTCACAATTTATTACTGCGGTCATCAGCAGAGTTAGCATAAGAAATTCTAATAGTAAATGAATACAAGTTACTATAAGCATCTCAAGCTATTACACACATAAAAATCAATTCTTAAATTAAACATATATATTTATTTGTTATCATATATTTCGTTCAAAAATTAAAAGTTTGAGTAGAAAATACATTATTTGTAAGTAGCATATTTGTTCATTTATATAGAATTTAAGATATGTTTAAATAATATTTTAAACATGAATACTTTTTTGTTAAAACAAACTTGACAATAGTTAATTTAAACAAAGGAATTGTATCAAAACAAACATTTTTTTACACATAATCTCATTGTAATAATAGATTATCTCATTGATTTTAAGAGGAATATATCGTAAGTTTAAATCTAAGCATATATTCATTTCATAGATTTATATTTAAGGGTAATTTTAAATTAAGAAGTTGCAAATGCTATTTTTGCAATACAGAAATAGGTGAGCTGTGATTGGTGGGTTCAAGGTTATACTGGCGGACGTGACTGTGCCTGTCTATAGAGGGGTGGTATGGAATGGGAAGGGGATTTGCATTTACAATTTATCTTGTTTTTGCCACGTTTCGTCATTGCGTTGTATTTTATATGTCGGTTTGGTTAAGTGTGTATGCAATTCGGAATCTGAAAAAATTAAAAACGTTTCAGAGATTTTATCTTTTTAGGGCTGCACAGAAGACACAATAAATATTTTCCAAATTAAGTATTGCTACTGCTATTTATTATGAAATACTTTATTTATTAACCCAGGCTTCTTTTAAATAAATAGCAATTTATTTAGAAGTTATTATATGTTTATCTACACAAATATTAAGCTATTTTTAAATATAACGTTGAGTGATGCAGATCATATCACATCCTGTAATTATAATTATGAATTTCTTAATCCAAAGCTTCCGTTTTTTTTTTTTTTAATTTAAATATGTCATATAGTAAATTGAAACAACGATTGTTGCATTTTTCAAACAAATCTTTTATTCCTATTAATGATTAGTAAATGTTTAACTTTAAACATACGATTGTTTCTATGGAGACTAAGATCGTTTTAGGTCAAGATTATATATCGGAACTTACCATATATTTGTTATGAACAGTATATTTTTAAACTAAGCATTGATTTTTATGTGTGTAGGTATAAGGATCTCAAGCTATTAAGGTGAAATTTATCTTTAAGTTTCTCAATGGGGGTTTTATGTTTATATATTGAATTCCATAATCAGAAGGGCTTAGGTACTGTATTTCATTAAAAAAAGAAAAAGAAAAAACACCAGGTTTCTAATAAAAGCATCAGTTTATTGACGATGAATTTATAAAAACATGCAGACAAACATTTCCAGAAGATGAAAATATTTATAAGTAATCATCTGAGGTTTTGTCCAAAAAAAAAAATGTTGTTCAGAGTACTTTTTTATTATCATCATATATAATATGCGTCTTAAAGTTTTTGTTCAATTCCAATTAAGCATTACCATGTTTTCTTAGGAAATTTCCGTATATTGAAGAAAAGTATATAAGTAGCGGATACTAATCAAAATAATGATGGTCCTCCAAAATAAACGTCACGCGAACACCATTTATTTACAACAGGCAATTATATATGTTATAACTTCTGTTCTAGAACGGTCTAAAACCATCTAACAGTATGCTGTTAACAATTATTTCATCGACATATTTAGTCGTACGTGAAAAAAATGCTGTATCACCCAATAACTGTTCTTTTATTATATAGGACACGCAAGTGCATTTTACGAATTTATTTTTAATTAAGTTGATTATAGATCGTTCAACTTATCTATACAGGATTTGAACGAAGATTTTTCTGCATTTTAAGAAATAATAATACAACAAATGTAATAATTACAGACCGAATTATATTATATATATATTAGAAAAACTGAAATATATGCATGGATGTTCCAGGAAAGGTGCAATCAAGGCATATTAACAGAAAAATCTGCTTTCTGGAGTATTTCAGGAATTCAGCGGAACTGTTTTGAATGCGCAAATAGCATGAGGACGATGGGTTGTTGCTTCCATATTTCATCTGTCATTTATTATTTATCTTATGGCAGATATTTATCGAAAGTAATAAAACCGGTGGCAATATTATATAAGTTCACTTTTTACGACCGAAGGAGCTGGCGTTATTATTAATGAAGATAATGACGAGAACTAATAATTTTTATATTTTTGCTATTATAGAATAGAATAGTATTTATTTTTGTAAATTTAACCATGGCAAAAAAGAGCTAGGTACATTATTACCAAAAATAATATGAAAATTGCTTCTAGTAACATATTATTCCTGAATCTATTTTAAGTCATATTCCTTCCAATCCTATTTCTGCGGAGTCCTACTTGAAGAGTGTGAGAATAAACAACTGTGGCACTTTTTATTTAATGCCCACGAATGAAATAGAAGTCCATCAGACAATTTTATCTTTAAGTAATAGTAATTGTGAAGACTCGTATGGATTAACTTCAATGGTTTTAAAGAAAGTTAGTTTAGTCTTTGCTTATCCACTTGCCGATATTATCAATAAATGTTTTGTAGAAGGAGTTTTTTCATCGCAACTTAAATTTGCAAAAGTGATACCTCTTTTTAAGAAAGGTAGTAAAGAGGATTTAAACAACTACAGACCAATAGCCATTCTACCTGTACTTCCAAAAATATTTGAAGAGCTACTTAAAATAAGATTAATTAGTTTTATAAGTTAGAATTGAATGAGAGTAAAACACAAAAAATAAGGTTTAGTTTGGGGCAGGGTAATGTTTGTTCTCTTAATCTTCTAGGTGTTATGTTAACTTCTGATTTGAATTGGAAATGCCATATTAATCAACTATGCCAAAAATTAAATACATATGTTTACCAAATTAGAAAGATAGTGGACCTCACCGATACAAAAACAGCGGTAACGCTATATTATGCTAATTTTTTTAGTTTAGGCAATTACGGTATCATCCTATGGGGAGGTCCTCCTCACGCTTTAAGAATTTTCAAAATCCAAAAAAAGATAATTAGAATAATTAACAAAAAGTCACCAAGAGAGCATTGTAAACAATTGTTTCAAGAATTAAAAATACTGACTATACCTTCTTTGTATATTTATAACTGTTTAGTGTATGCATGCCCGTTTCACTGGGTCTCTTCTACCCGTTCTTTGTTTTTAGTTGACACTAGTCCCGCCCACGGCGCTGGTGTGCGGTTTCTCAGATCGCCCAGACGCTTAAAATATAAATTCTGTGGTTATCGAGTGCGACTCACTGGCAGTCGATTGTGTCGATTTATCGATTCAGTGATCTTGTGCGACTTTGCGAGTTTGACAGATAACGCGAGTGTATTTATCGGTCTTTTTTTTTGTGGAATTGAATTGTATTTTGATTTCAAGATGGTTTTCTATAGTTGTATATCAACTTGCACATACAGCAATAAAGATGTGAACATATAGCTTTCCATTATTTTGTTGTTTAAGAAATAGTATTTCTGTAACCTGTTGAGGGAGTTTCTTACGACCAATAAATCAATCTTTCATTCAATTTATTCGTTTATTCCTTACTTTTCATATAATTGTAAAGGTCGTTTTGCACTACGCTATTTATTGGTCAATTTATTAGTGGATTTCAAATATTCACGTAAATAATACTTCGCATATACAATTTATAAGGTGTTTGCAAAGTATTATTGACGTAAATTATTGAAATACACTAATAAATTGACCAATAAATAGCGCAGTGCAAAACGACCTTCATGTATACCCAAAATTTAAATGGAATTTGCTTTTGAAATACCCGCCGGCATACTTCGGCGGGACTAGTCACAACTGCAGCATATATCGTTCACATGAAGGCTTAGAGAGTTGCCCATCTATAGGTATGTTATCTGTGAGTGTATGTAAGAGAAAATTTAAGCCTTTTCATTTATTATTTTTTTAACTGTTATACCTACTCTCCGTATCGAGTTGAAATTTTTATATGTTGTTTGAGTGCACGCAAAGTATATTTGGTGAAAAAATAATGGTGTCACCTCGTCCCACCCCCGCGCGCACGATATATAAAAAAAATAAAAATGTTTATTTTTTTGGCTTACTTGGGGGACGTATTCGATTGTCAAAAAATTATAGATAATTACCATTGACAACTACTATACAAACATAGTACAAATCCAAAAAAAAATATACCACACCAGTTAACGAAAAATAATTATTTTTTGATTTTTCTTCAACAATAATTTAGTCGAAAACTATAAACATCACAAAGTTAAAACTTTAGAAACAAAAATTTGCCAAATCGGTGTAAAGTCCGATTTCACTAACTTATCCGGCTATAGCCTTTGTGAGAAGAATAAAGTGCGTCATATCTTTTTTTATTTTGCTTTTCATATCACAAAATTGTAAAATAAATTTCTCAAAAAATAAATTTCCTATTTATATGAATGTATATATGGTCGCTATTATAGCACCCCATTTTTCAATACCTTTAAGGGTAACTAAACTAGGCTCCCATTAAACATAAATCAACTCCACCATATTAGAGGGTTTTGGACACGTTGACAAATTCGCCAACGCCATATATACATCTACAGCGCACAGAACTTAATAATAGATCCCAGGCCAGGTGATAGATACGCAAAAGATGCAAATTATTTCCGCAGTTTGCCTATTAGGCGGCATATCCAGTTTCTCGATCCGGGGAAACGATTTTTAACAGCTAACAGACACCGGTCGCGCAGACAAATACTTCATTCGAAAAACGGGTGAGTTTATTTTTACAATTGGAGTCAGAAATGTGTTTTTATTTAACGACTCCACTATAGCAGATTTTTATATTCCCAAGTCTATGGCGCGTCGAAACCTCCCGCGTACGTAAATAAACAAACGCGGAAACGCGCAGGAACAAAGGAAGAAACACATCGGTTAGCGCAAAGTCAAAATGTTTTGCACGAACGGCAAATTAAAATGGTGAATATTTCACGTTTGCATCGTTGCAAAAAAAATTCAGTCAATCGATGTATTGCGATACACAAATTAAAGATTTATGTTTTTTCCTTAAACTGATGCAGTTTCCAATAGGAAAAACTTTTTTAATATCAATTTTGGGGAAAAAAGTCATTCTGCATGTTTTTTTCTTGATCTAAAACTAACTGAAACGCTGTTAAAGTTCAAAATAAATTTGCCGTTTTACGAAATAACGGTAATATTTATATTTTCTTTACAAGCAGTAAGTTTCACAGAAATTTTGTTATTCACAAATTCCCTAGGAACAGCTAAAATGATCATTAATCATAATGGATGAAATTAACACGTTTATTTGTTCAATATACACGCAAACAATAAAATCAGAATAATTAATAGCAATAAAAAATCATCTTAAAACACTAACAAATTCTCCGTTTTCCACATACTTTTCTGCTCTATTACGAAATTCTTTGGAAACGTTACTTATCATTAAAGAGCGGATAGTCACAGGCACCATAGACTATTATTCATCGCATCACCGTTACGAAGCTCGGCCATAGGCGGACGGAGCACGATACACAATGTTGATCGACTAGGCGCGCTAGATACGGAATTAGTCAAGTGAAGAGCGGTCGCACAAAATATCTCTTTATTCAGCGTTCCGTATGTGTCTCCACAATATAGTATTTAGTTAAAAATAACTTTAAAGTATTATCTAATACTATAAAATATTTAGAAACTCAAAGTTTAAAACAAGAAAAAGATATCGAAATCCTAAATACTACCGTACATAAAGTTAAAAATATTCCCGGCAAAAAAATTTACGCAGTTTTTAACCGTAATCCGGATTTAAACATCTTGAAAAATGTCTGTTCCGAAGACAATTGAATGTATAGTAATTTTAAAATATACTTTAAATATGCATCTCTCACTAGTTGTGATGTAGAAAGAAGTTTTTCTGTATTTAAAGACATACGACAAGCAAACGGACTTTTACAGATCAGAATTTAGAATATCTTTTAATAATTAATGCAAATAAATTTTGTTTACACGGACTTGCATAACATAGGTATATTGTTTAAGTACAATATTGTCATACCGAGAGGAAAGATTCTTTAATACAAAGAGATATTACTTCCCTACTATTTAAAAATATGATTGCCTTCAGTTAGTATGTATTACTTCTGTGGAAAAATAATATTATTTCAATGAAAGAAATATGGATTAACTGAAAGAAACGGCTGCTTTAAAAATAACGTCAAAGAGATATTTATTTGTTTTAAAGAATCTTTTTTATCAGTGCATATAAACGAATATCTACTTCAAATTTATTAAACAAAATGTAGCATATGTTAAAATTCGTATTAAAGTATATCTGTCTGCGCTACTGTCACACAACGACGTATGTATAACAACACTCCGACTCAATATGAATTATCGCTTATAGTGCCTGTCGCTATCCGCCTTTTGCTTATCAGATATCATTCACTTCACAAACAGGTTCTCGAATTCGCTGTTTTAACGATTGCAAATCATTTGGTATTTGCTCTTTATAAAATTTGTGTTTTAAATAACGCCAAAGGAAAAAATCCATAGGGGTTAAATCAGAAGATCTTGCAGGCCAAGGTGGTGGTTCATTCAATCCATCTATTTCTGAAATTTCTGTCTAGCAATCGCCGAACGTTAACAGTACTGTGCGATGTGCATCCATCCTGCTAAAAATAAATTCTATTTATCTCGTCTTCGCGCAGTGATGGTAGCATGAAGTTTTCTATCATTTCATAGTAGTTTTGTTTGTTTAAATTTCCATCAAAGGAGTAAGGTCCAAAAATCCTGTTACATAATATCCCACACCAAACATTGGTTTTTTTGTATCGCTGATTCCTAGTGTTCACTTTAAAATTTGGATTTCTTGATACCCAAAATCGACTATATTTTGAGAAGATACGGATGCCGTTAGTACTAAATATTGTTTCTTCACTAAACATTTTGACAGAATAAGCAATGGTTCATAACAGTTTCATTTACCCATACAACCAAACTCTAATCTAAATGAATGGTCTTCAATTTCTAAAGTATGTCTACATTGGGGTTTATATATATATAAATTTTGTTAGCCGTAAAGATTCTTTGTAATACAGTATGACTACAATTTATTTCAGCAACTCTTCGGCGCAATTACTTTTTTGGATCTTCTCGCACAGACATCATCGCCATAATAGTTGCAGTTCTTGACAGTAACGCATCCAGTATCATCAAACTTCTTTATTCATTTTTTCATCCGCCAATCTTGACACGGCAACATAAGCATATTTTTCATGAAATAAATTTAATCCACAATTAAGTGAAACATTTTCTGTGCCATAGTATTTAAGTAGATAACTTATTTGATTTAATTTTAGCATCTTTTCATTTATCTATGTATATCCACTATGATGACAGCATGAATCTGTCAGACAAATCAAGGCAACGCTATAAAGCTGAAGTTTCCTGGAACTTTTACTTTTTTGCAAAGAAAATGTAAATATTACCGTTATTTCGATAAACGGCAAATTTATTTTGAACTTTAACACCGTTGTTAGTCTCATGTCAGATCAAGCAAGAAACATTATACAGAATGTCTTTTTTTTTTCCTAAAATTGATATTAAAAATGTTTTTCCTGTTGTAAACCGTATTAGTTTACACACTGTATATCAATGATCGCTTTTAATGATCTTAATAAAGACAGAAGTCAACGAACGGCTTCCCTTGTTGGTGTGTTAGCTTGAGAAAACAATACGTCAGAAGGAAGCCTTACTAAAGAGTAATATAAGATATTTTAGGTACGACTGAATTTAGAGACCGCAAAGCCACCAAAGCCGAGTTCAAAGAAACAAAAAGCATAAATGCGCCAGAAAATATAATGAAAGTTATTAAAAATCATTTTAGAAAAGGTTAGCACCTTGTATTGATTGACCTTTTCTAATTGATGTCTTTCATTAACATATATTCTGCTACCAAAGACCAGCTTTTGTATAGGACAACAAAAAGCAGCTAAACATCATTGTTATTATCTTAGAATTACTTTTTTTTCTAAAGCGAGCTAAAATATGACTCTTGGGCTTCTCAACAGTAATGAAATGAGTAATATAGGTAGATATGTATAAGTGTTTTAACTTTGTTAACGGTTATACATGTGGATATGAAAGGATCTATTTATGAAATAAAAAATAACAATCAAATACTTAAATGGATTTATATATGCAAATTAGTAACCTAGAATTTGTTTTTGAAAGAGTATTCGAGAAAAAAAAAACGAAATCAATCAACACCTACATTGTATTATATTATAATTTGCGTTATGTAAGCTCCATTCAAATGTCAAATATACTATTTTCGCAAAAAGTAACCCAGAGGATGTAATGTGCAATCAAGTTCTAAATTCTATTCTAATAGAACAGAATCAGTGTGTCCTTTGAATGCGTAACATGATAATATATTTTTTTTTAATTTAATTTATGACTCTCGTACATTACAATGTTACGTAAAAATAACCGAACAAAATCAAATAGCTTACTAAACTTGTACTCGCATTACATAAACGTCATTGTGACACTTGTGTTTTAAAATACTATACCACCTTAAATAAAATTCTAATTGAAATTAAGCAGCGTGAAGATCTGCCAGATACAGGTCGTACAACTTTCAAGTTAGCTGATGTTAAAGACCACTAATTACAAGTTATTGTAAATGTTACTAATGCCAAATGAAGAAAATGTGTTGACCATGTTGTTAAACGAGAAACGAAAATGTGCAAATTAGATGATTTAATGGATAATATACTTATTATTTCTGTCAATTGTAGCAGTGATTCTGCCAGAACCACATCTGATAGTGATACTAAGTAAATTTATTGTTAATAGCACACATTAATGCTATTCTTGTATGTATTATATTGATTATTAGCTAAGAGCAAACATTTCTGGTGTAATTGGGTCTTTCCAGTTTAATCCCCCGAATTAAAAAACAGACAGACTATAGTAACATCAACAGAATTACCACAAAACCTTCTGTATATTGAGTCAATTTATAGCTTTGTTTCAAGTTCCATTCGTGAACTAGAAACGCAAGAGATGTCGCTCTCGGAATTAGTTGAAATAGTAAAAGAATTTGATATGCTATGTAAGAACGTTAATGGTACAATAATCCAGTGATGGGTGGAGACTGTGGCTTGAAAACTGTAACAAAAATCCAAAAGGAAAAATGAAAAAAACCCTTACCACACTTGTAATTTGGATTTTCTTTTTTGGACGAAATTACTTAATTAAATACTAGAATTTTGTAGACACTTTTGACACGTCAATTTTGACATATTTATTTAGATTTTTATCTTTTTAATTTTTGTGGTAAGGGTTTTTCCATTTTTCCTTTTGGATTTTTGTTACAATGGTACAATAGGTAATTCTATATATGTACGAAAAATTTAAATACGTAATAAATAAAAATGAGGGGTATTTAAAATTGAACAAAATTAACAAAATCTTTAAAGGTGAAACAGTAAATGATTTTGACTTCAATTTTAGTTTAGAACGCATTGCAAAGTATAAAAATGCACCAATTACGTCTGTAGATGTTGAAAGAAGCTTTTCAATTTCTAAACATATGTATTTTGATAAAATACAAAACTTTCTTTTGCACAATTTTGAAAAACATTTAATTATAAATTTGTTTTAGAAATATGTTATAAAAAATTTTTGTGCAATAAAATTCATGTTTAAATTTTTGCTTTTATTTATTTTAGGTAAAATTTTTGATATTTTCGCAATTTTTTTTTTTTGGCATATATTTCCTGAAAAATTCCATGCATATATTTCAGTTTTTCATTCCATATAATCCGGTCTTTATTTACATATGTATATACAGGATATCTGGGATCTTGTATACATCATCATGGAACATTTCAAAACACTATAAAACAATCTATTTATACTAATAAATCCAAAAAATAAAAACAATTAATATAGACCAGAAACCTATGTTTATCTCAACTAGGATTTATTGTTTGATGGCAAGCCAAAAACAAACGAAAACAAAGCATCAAGCCTACAGTACAAAAACAGTTCACACACAATTTAATCTCGCTTGATGGGGTAATATACAACAGCGTTTAATTTAATAAGACAGGAAATAGCCGTTTAGTTCCATTTACCTATACGCTATAAGGGGTAGCGATTGTACTGACTGAACGACAGAAGCAATGTGTGATATACTTTTTCCTTGTGTTCTTATTACTGTTGAACAACCAACACCTGGTTGGGTCGGTGTTAGCCGGCTGTGTATAGTTTGTTGTTGTCGAGAAACAGCATTTGCTTTCCAAATGTATAAGAGTATAAGTGTCGATATATTTGCAGCGGCGCTCTAAATTATCAGGAAAAATTATGTACGAACAATTATGCGGGTGTTTGTATTGTATCCTGATAAAAATAGGTGCGCTATTGCCGGTATACACATTCGACAAATCGTATAACTTTGATTTTTTTTTTACCACGAATGATGATATAGTATCTGTATAATCTGGAGGCAAACAATTATTTGCTTTTGGGTCGGAGTACACGTGTACAAAGGATCTTCTAGTGTAAATATTAACACAGACACCCCCTTCAATGTTTACTTATCTCGGTATGGGGTGAAACCCTCTTTTGAGCACACCAAAGGGTAAACTTCAAATTTACACGTAACAAAATAAATTAATAAAATACAAATAATTCATAATCAAAACTGGATTACATTTACTACAGCAAATAAATAAATATGAATGTCCACTGATGATTTCTTCCATTAAAAAAAAATGGCAGTTTTCATCAATAGAATCAGATAAATATTTTCTATTTCTCTTATTACTATACTAGAAATCTGTTTGGACCAAAAAATAATCATTTTACTGAAGTAAAGAAGTTCTTACTTCCTCACAGAAAAACGATATTCAATTTGACAATTTAACTCGCCACTGAAAAAAATTGATTTTTTTTTTTTCATTGAAAAAAAAGGTTTTTTTATTTATTTTTTTTATTTATTTAATTAATGTCTAACTACTTTTTTTTATTATGTATAGCTTTAAATGTGCGCTGTAATCTAATACAATGCTGTTTTCAATATTTATTGCCACACCTTTATGCATTAATAATTTTATAAAAAAAGTTTTCAAATAATAAACAAGGGCTTCAAAATTATTGTGTTTTATTTTTGTTCTCTTTAGATTCCTGATGACAAAAATATCATATGCTCAAAAATTCTTTGGATTAGGGTTGGACATGGATTTTACAAGCTATCGACAACTTTCAAGTCACAGATTAATCACTGAAAATGTTTCAAACAGTGTTCTCTTGTTTACAGTTTGAAATTTTTGTGGGGCATGCGTTGACTGAAATTAGTTCTTTCCAACAAATACACCCACAGTTTTAATACAACAATCATTGCGTTTGAGTAAAATACTAGCAGTATTCTATATACTAAGTTAAATCAATGGATATCTTTTAATCAACTATGTATAAATTTAGATAAAACCCAGTGTATACTTTTTCGTAATCGGTTTAAATATGATATTAGTAATTTTACTCTTAACGGAGAATATATTAAATTCACGGAATCTGCTAGATTACTTGGTGTCTTTCTCGATGAAAATTTGAAATGGAATTGTCATATGGAATACCTTTCTAAAGAATTATCGAAAATATGTTATGCTCTTAATAACTTACAAAAATCGTGCTCTTTATCTACAGTAAAAACTTTTTACTTTTCAAATTTTTATTCGAAGATGGCTTTTGGCATCATACACTGGGGTTCAGGATCGAATGCTGACCGTATATTCTTATTGCAAAAACGGGCAGTTAGGATCATGTACAATTTACCACATCATGAATCGTGTAAAGAAACATTCAAAAATCAGGGTCTGCTGACCTTTTATGACACCTATATATACGAAGTCTTGTGTTTTGTGTTTTAAACATAGATCTGAATTTTCTACGTATACTGCTAGTACTTATAATGTGAGAAACTGCAATTACTTATTACCTCCTCGTCATAAGACTACACTTTACCAGAAAAACCTCACTTATCTGGGATGTAAGTTATATAATAAGCTACCTGAGGACATTAAGACTACTACAAATTTTATAACTTTTCGAAAGGATGTCAGAAGATATCTTACAAATATATCATGTTATTCAATTCACGATTACTTAGGATCTTAGTATACAAACTCACCTTCTTTGTGATATTATTTTGTACATTGTATGTTGTATGTTCTATGTAGTGTAGTGAAATAAATATTATCTAATAGATAGTATATATAGTATTAAATACTATAAAATATTGTTCCAATGCAATAGACATATTTGCAGGAACACATTGGTAGTTTTCTGGTAACAGGAAAGTATAAAATTACTATCAGCTGTAAGTTCAAACAAATACAGTAAATTTGAACGCAGCAATCTCTTTATAATAATAACTACCTAAAATTATAGCAATTAGCAATAATAGTATTTTCAGGAATTCCATATTCATTCATTGTAACATTTTGGTATATTTAATTATTATACACATATTGTTTTGGCACTAAAACAATCACATTGTTTCGTTCAATGATTTCGAATGTTGTTGTTCCAACGACAAAAAATATTGAATCAACAAATATATGCTTTAAACTGGTTGTTGCCTAAAATAGTTGTTTGAACCAAAAACTAAAAGTTCAAATAAAATGAAATTTTTATTCCAACATCGAACGTTATTTGCTTTAACACATAACGTATTTGCTTTAATTAAAAATAGTTTTAATCAAATAAAAAATACTCAAAACTTCAATAAACAAACTCAATAAAAGAATATCCACAAAAAATTATTAGTTAACTGAAATGAAGTTTTGCTCTGTTGAATTAAACTTCAAACTTCACGTTTATCCCTGAATAAGGTCAACAACATTGCCTAGTGACATAATCGATAATCGGTACCGCTTAGCACCAGCTCATACCTTCACAGCTTTATTACCAATCTAAAATGTCAAGTACTAGATACAAAAGGGTTATAATATATATAAAAAGGCATGGATATCCATATTGAAACAAAAACACATTTTGTAGGATATCCGGAAATTTTCAAACGGGCTTCAAATACCTAATAGGGGTTAGATAAAAAAAGGTAGCTATAGACAACGCGCGCGGCCTACTCCGATAGACCGGAAAATGATTCCACCCGATAACTACTTGGATATCAAGTGAACTATGAGTCGAGCGAGTGAGCGTGTTTTGTTTCAGATCGCGTAGTAAGAACAATGATCACCCCATGGAACAATGTTTTGAATGTTGAAATTGAATTGTTTGTGCCTCTTAACCTGTCTCAATTGTTTCGTTATTGGTCATTTATTTATTGCTTTAATAAATGGTTTCACAAAATACAGTGGTGTGCAATAAAATAGGTATACGGTAATATTTATGTAGATGCACTGATAATAAATATACTAGTTAGTATAATTTAATAATTTACGATTTAACTAACCACATCAAACACAGAAAACATTAAGTTTTTTTGAAAATATTACACAATAGTTAAATATCTAGTAAATATGCCAAAATAAGCTGTGCAAAATAATAGGTATATTCCAAATAAAACGTTGCTTCTGAAAAAATATGAAGAAAACACAACATTTTTTATAAAACATTAATATTTGGTAGTACTGCCTTTATTTTCTAACACTTCTTGACATCTACGGGGCATAGAATCCACCAAACGTTGGCATCTTTCAAAGGAAATAGACTTCCAAGCTTCCTGTGCCGCCTGCCACAGTTGTTCGTTATTTCTAACGCAGATGGCAGTAATTGCTTTTTTGACATCACCCCATAGATGTTCTATGGGGTTTAAGTCAGGTGAAGGAAGGAAGGTCATTGCATTACCGTCACTTCATTGGCATCGAACCATGCTTTCGCTGCTCTGGACGTGTGTTTTGGATCATTGTCCTGTTGAAATGTCCAGCGCAGCGGTATGTTTTCTTCTGCATAAGGAAGCATTTCTTGTTGAAGTATACGGACGTATACAAATTGAGTAAGCTTTTCGTTTAACCGCACTATTGGATTTTGTAAGAAAAATCCTTTTGCTACGTCAACCAGAAAGCTTATGAAGATTGGTTAGCCCGGCGGAAGCTAGTGAACGAGTCCTGCTACTGCTCATTGATTCTGTCGCATATATACTAAAAGCTGGGAAGCTATAAAAGCCGTATATCCTAATTTATTACATGTAACATGTTTTCCACATGCGTTACGCATCTGTGAGTTTGTACCTACGGGATGAAAATCCAAATGTCGATAAATTAATAGCGGGTGGTAAAAAACATTTTGGAATACTCCACTACCAACAAGCTTGTATAGAAATAAACTTCCAGGTCTTCCTTTGCCAGCTTCTCCTGTTATCACTTGGTGCGAAACGTGGGTGGAAATTACTCAATTTTATAGTAACAACTTCAATGTTCTCAAAGACTTTATTGAGCAGTTGCCCAATGACGCTAGCAGCATTGTTGAATGTAAATTAACTTTACAAACAAACTTTAGCTTACCAAACGAATTGCAAATTATAAATAACCATTTTGCAGGCATGGTAATAACGATAAAATATTTTGAGAACAGAAAATAGTTATTTGTAACACTAGCCCAGAAACTATAGCTTTGCGAGTGAGTGTGAGTACGGTTTGTAAAAGTACCAATACTCGCAAAAAAGTTTCTGGCGGTGTGTTTACACACTGTGTTTTTCATCGACAAATCTTAATTTTATTGAAAATAATAAAAGAAAAATAACGCTAGGGAGTTAAAAGTAGAGGTTGGCAATACATGTTACTTATGAATTTTGAATTTGATACCAGGGTTAAGATACACACTAAAAAAATATTTGCAAATCCTACGGAAAATTCCAGTAATGTATAGGGTAAATTTCCCAATTTTTGGTAAGTTTACCTTATACGTTATTGGAATTTTCCATAGGAATTGAATATATTTTTTTAGTGTGTACCTTAGTATTTTGACGTTTTAATTTTCTTGGTAGTTTTGACACATATTCATCAATAAAAACGGCAAAGGAGACCCCAACTCATATTACAGAGATTGTGCAACAAGTTAATAACAATTTATTACCTGTAAAATCTTTCAAAAATTGAATTGTAAAGAATTTGAATTAATTCAGAGATTCTGTCATCTGTCATCGAATCTACTATTAATCACAGAAATGTCAGTAATTCGAATATAGTGTTGCCAACCTTTAGTGATTTTTTTGCCGGCCTAGGCCGAAGAATGGTATGTTTCCGGCCGATTTAAAGTAATGCAAAACCAGTGTTTCTGGCCGGAGGCGCGAAAATACAAGTAGTGGAACGATGTTAGTTTTTTTTTAATATTGTAAATATGTATGCACCTTACCACAGATTCTAAAATCTAAAGAATAATGTCTATTCCATAGCCCGCCACTGGAACTGAAAAAAAAAACAAGGTTTTTCATTCATATTCGCCGGCTGCGTATGAGTCACGCGTACCGGTGGCCTGTAGGCCTTGGTAATGATGAATAAGTAAGAATTGAAACTGAAAAATAGATGCTTGTTAAGCATGTACATACATTCTTTAAATAACAATCACAAAATTCATATGGCAGACATCATAACCGTACTCTTTCACAGATAAAATTTCTTTCTTTCTACAATTCTACGTACAAATCGCTTCTCATCACTGATCTTTTATAAGAGTATATTTGAAGTACCTGCGTCACCAGTCATCTATAAAACTTTAATAGTATTAAGTATGTTAAAGAAACTAGCTATTTTTTGTAGTTAGTATTTTTAATAAATTAAAAACAATCAATATTGTAGGGAATTATGTAGTGGTTGATAGCGTTTATAGATTTGAATTTTTAAATTATTAATTAATGCTTGTCACATTCATAATTATTCACCCAGCATGATTTCCTATTATAGACATTATTTACTCTTACTATTTTGGTCAATTTATATTTATATGCAGTTACAAAGCAGGTACTGCTTTTCAATTATAGATATATAATAAGGACATCTGATGAGGTAGGAAATATACTTTCAATAAATTAATTACGAATGCATCAGTTATAATATCTATTTACAACCTTTCATACAAGCCATTTCTATATATATACTCGGAATGTGTAACAACATATACAACAATCTATAACTATTCTATAAATATCCTTGAGATCCTTTGCAAATATATATTGGAAATACGCTAAACCATATATGTAGTAATCAATATCGTTAATTTTACCCTGGTTTAGTTACTAGACACCATTGAAAGTCAGTAGGTACATATATTATATTATAGATAAATCTCTGGACTATGCCAAGGTGTTCCACAAATGTTTGATCAAACTTTAAACTATTGGATTACCGAGGTCAGCTTGAGTTATGATTCTTGCTATACGGTATTCTAAACCCCTAAATAAAAAGTTTACAGTCGCATTTTTTTTGGTTTATTGACGTCGTGACATAATAAATCTAAACGAGAAAATATTTCAAATATCTTTCTTATTCTCCACCACCTCTAAAAATGTATATGAATGTGAAGCTATGGTAATCAATATGTAGTTGAATGGGGCATTTGAGAGGCTCATAATACCCTTAGGTGTATTAAACTGACATCTAAGACTATTGTCTTATGATATTCTATTAAGAAATACTATTTATTTTTTGCAAACATTTAAATTTTAAGAAAGCTATGTGAAAATCAAATGAGACAGACTCGGAACAACCCTAGAAATCACATAAGGAAGGATCCTATTGGTGGCTGGAAGCAGTGGACCTTGTGATCGAAATAAATCCAGCATTTTGAAGCATTGAAGTATCTGCATCAAGGATATTATACTTCAGACCTATACCTTCGAAATGTCTTACAAATTAAAAAAAAAATATAGTCCATTATTACTCCATAAGTTCTACTCCGTAAATAATCTAATTTTCCACAATCATTGTAACCGCTTTTACAATTTAAACATCTCGCAACATACACACGAACATCGGCGAAAAGTATTGATCAGCGTATGAGGGCGTGCGCCATCCGCAAAGTTTGTTAATTTAATCTCTCCCGGGCAGCAGTACATCACACTTAAACATTAATAAAAGGGGGAAGTACCCGGTTAGTCCAGTTCACAATCGTACCAAATTATTAAAGTGGATGCATGAGAGCAGCATCGCTCCAGTAAATGTTCCTCCTGCTCGTTTCTGTATAGGATGTTTAGGGTGGAGAAACCCCTGCGATTTTCGGCAGATTATATACGAGGGGTGAGCACTTCAGGACCCACCCACATCCCAGCGCGCAGTTGCCGCGGTGTGTGTTGAGCACGTGTTCCTTCTTTGATTCTTAATTCTCCTCAGCGCTGGCAGTGAAGTACTGCTAGATTACTATAGGGACGGAACAACAGGCAATCCTACCGGATGCGCCACGAAACGTTATGTATTTTCTGTTTCCGAATCGCTGTTCACATTTATTGGATTTAGTCTAGAGATGAATCTAATAAATTAGTTGGATAGTAGAATAATCTGGATTGTATCTAAATGTTCCGGAAAGATTGAGCAAAAAGTTTAGTAATCACTTTAATTGTTCTTTCAGGATGTGTGTAAAATATATTATATTGTTCGAAAAAGGGTACTGTCTCAAATTATTCCTTTTGAGGCAAAATAAAAATACAGTTGTTCTTTAGCAATACCATTTGCCCGATCAAAATTTATAGTTGTATCAAAGGCATGTGTTTTCTTCTCCAACGAACTGAGAGAAAAATAACTCGTCGACCTGGGGTAAATTGTTCAAACTCGTGAGAAGTTGCAATGCCATACCTTGCTGATAGATCTACGTTTTGGATCGGGAATTATAGTTTGTGATTCGTTAAGGGTGGCTACTGGTCACATCTCGGTAACGATTGGTCCTAGAGCTTAGGGAAAAATTATACTGGTAAATGTGTCCATGAAAGCATCCTTAAGAATATTTTTAAATTTCTGAAGTTCCCGCAAAATGGCACAATTTGTTTTTTCTGTTACATTTATAATTTTTTTTTAATAATTTTGTGCTTGGGAACGGTTCTGCCGATTTGACTGTTTTTTCGTGTGTTCGTAATTGTCAGGACGATGTTTGTATGAAAGAAAATTATATGAAAAAAAATCTTTATGTTAAATTTTGAGACACGTTTGAAAAAGAAAGACAAATTAAAACAAAAAAATTGTTATTACATACACCAAAAATTAAGAAAAATTTAAAATTTAATAAATTACACGTTTTTTCAACGAAACGCGTAGCGTCGGGTCTTTTTTAAAGTGAAACGCGTTTGAAAAAAAAAAATAAAAACAAATTAAGAAAAATTCAAAAAATAAGAAATTACAGTTTTTTCAATAACAGTGAGACGCGTGTGAAAAAAGAAATTAATATTAAAAAAAGAACTAAAAATTAAAAAAAATTAAAAAAATAAGAAATTACAATTTTTTCAATAACAGCGAAACTTTATTAAGGCGAGACGCTTGTGAAAAAAAATTCAAAAAATAAGAAATTAGTTTTTTCAATAACAGTGAGACGCGTTTAAAAAAAATAAAAATTAAAAAGAAATAAACCAAGAATTCAGAAAAATTCAAAAAATAAGAAATTACAGTTTTATAATAACAGTGAGACGCGTTTGAAAAAAAAAATTAAAATAAGAAAAAAATAAAAAATACGAAAAATCAAGAAAAATTCAAAAAAATTAGAAATTATAACTTTTTCAATAACGACGAGACTTTATCAAGGCGAGATTAATAGATTAAAATTTTATTCTAAATTTCCATGTCCACTCTACGTGATCAAAGAGCGAGCTGCTATCCAAGGAGTATCCACCTTCTGTAGAGGGTGCGGACCAAGGTGGATCGCGGGCAAGGCGTATCGACTTTCTCTAGAGGGTACGTTCCAAGGTGGAACGCGGGCTCTCTAGTTATATATAAGTTTGATTCATGATACTTTGAAATTGCACCTATTATAAAGTAGTGTAGGGGAAATATACTTTCACAAAAGTTCTTGTAACTTAAGTAAATGTCAACCGCTTTTCGAAAACTTGGACTCATTGTGAAGAGAACATCAAGTAGACGAAGAGCGTAAATAACATTGTTTGCTTTGTTGCTTTGACGCTTGATTATACGCAAAAAGAAATGACTCGGGAATTAAACATTAGTCGCGAAAGAGTCCAGATATACCTACATTGTTTAGATTTTGAATTACAGACTAATTCATTTGATGCTAAATGAATCCCATGAATTAAGAGATGAAATAACAGAAAAAAAAACAGATTTATCAAGAACTTCTTAACCAGTATCGACGTAAAAAAATGCGTCTCTCAATGTTCAATCTTGGGTTCACGCAAGCACTCTGCCACGTTAAGGAGAAGCATCAGTTTGATGAAGCGGATTTTACGATTAGATTTGAAATGTCATCCCTACAAATTAGCAATTTTCCAACAGTCGCGTTCCAGAGCGTATGTTGAATATTGTCACAGATAACGAAAATGTGTCAATCACTGATGAAGCTCACTTCCACACCTAAATGGCTGGATTAATAAGCAGAATTGCTGCTATTGGGCCAATGATAATCCACAACACTTCATGATCGACCCCTGCACAGTATTCGAATGACAGCTTGGTTTGCTGTTGCAAAATCATTAGTAATCAATGGTTATTTTTTTGAGATAAATGGTGTAAATGTTACTATTAGTTTACATCGCTACACTAAAATAATTACAAACTGTCTCTTGCCGCAGAACTATAGAGGCGAGAAATAGATATTGGAAGGGTATGGTACCAGCCAGATAGAGCCACTATCCACACAGCAAAAACCTCAGTAGGAGCTCTTTTAGCAGTGTTATAGCAGCTTTGTTTAAAATTCCGTGTCTTTGGAACCAAGTCCCGAACATTGGACTGTAGGACTTGCTCCAGGAAACATTACTAACAATAAACAAGCAAGCAGAATTTTATATTCAGCATAAAAACTCCAATTATTTAAATATCTTTTCTGTAACACACACACATTACTTTAAATATGTACAATATTACAAGTTCTCATAATAATATTATTTGCATTATTATGTCGCAGAAATCTATTAGTCATCAAATATTTATTACAAAATTATAATTTTTTACTCTTGCATCCGTTGAAACATTCTTCAAGGTGAGCACCACTCATTTGTCAGATGATAATTAGTAATTGTACGCTCTCTAATTTTTTTTCCCATGCTGACAATCGAAACGATCTGTTACTCCTTTAAAAACCGTTTCATCATCCAAGGGAAAATTTAATTTTATTCTGTTGTCCCGGAAAAAAAATCACTCTAAATCACTTAAAACCAAATTGAATTATTACCAAAACGCCGCGATGAATGTAAACACATTAAAATACCTGAAGCTAACGCAACTTGATCCGTCCAAGATTATCTGAGATGCGGTTATAAGCGTGTAGAAGTAGTACGCACTCACTTTCATCGGATTTTTTTCTTTTTTCTCTCGATATAAATTCGGTTTTACTGCCGGCACAGGTGCTTTCGTTCTAATCAGCGGCACACACCGTATTTTAGGCAATAATATTAGGACGACAGTTTCGATTGAAGAGGTTCATCAACCGGTCAAATTTCTCAGATCCTACGACCTTCGTCTTAGATATCTTCTGAGGAGATTAACCTTGTAGTTAAAAGGAATCGGTACATTTAATAGTGTAGAAAAAACTAACCAAGATTAATAGATAAGTGGACGAATGGGTTTCATGATGTTTTCTCATGGCGAGACTACTTACAAGTGAAAGTACTCTAACCAAAATAAATAGAAATGCCTTTAAGGTGAATATGAGACAAAGAAAAACGATACCCTTGGGTAAATTGTCTCTACCTAGTGGCAGGAAAAGATTTTGGTGCGCAGAAACTGAAAATTATAAATTGAAATAATATTCTGATATTTAAAACATTTGGAAAAGGAAATATTTCTCTTATGTTTTTATTGTCTCAAGAAGCTTTGATAGATCCGAAGGATGGCAAAAGAAAGAACTATTTTCTGATTATTTAAAAATTGGAAAGCCTGCACGCCACTGATTATTTATGTCACAATATCATAGAAATTTAAACCAATACTTTTACAAAAATAAAATTTGCAGACAATTGGGTGGTTTATCTTGGAAATGACCTTTTATTTTTTTTGTTGTTGCCTTTCTTGCATCCTGTCGTCAGACATAGATGCATTTCTTGATACTAACCGGAACTTCTATATTAATATTTCTCGCAATTTTTTTGTAGTTAATTGGAAATTAGGGGAAAAAATACATATGATTTTTGGCAGTTTGAGGGTTTGTTTATCGGTTCCAGTTATGAGGCTACGTAAATCTTTAGTGATGTCAAAGATGTCAGCGGATATAATTATTACTGTCATGTAGTCAAATTGCTGTACTTCCTAAGCAATAACGGAGATAACTCGCCATGTTTTGACGGACATTGCGAATTGAAAAGAAAAAAAATTATGTTTATTTAACACGCAGATGTTCTACCCATTTCGGTATGGGGAATGAAATTTACTCTACCTACTGACGCAGAAAAAGATGTTGATGCACAGAGACTGCTAATTACAAATTGAAATAATTGACATTAATCCCACTCGAAGCTAGCTCCAAACATTTAAAGTTAGGACTAGGTATTTTGTTTAACAAAAAGTCGCTGATATCTCATAGTAATGATTTTCGGACCTCGCAATCAAGTTCTTCCGACAGTAGCTCGATGGGGTTTAGATCGGCGCTTTGGGAAGGCCACCCCATCACTTGTAAGTGTTGTAAATAGTCTTTGCACAGTTTAGATGTGTGTTTTGGGTCATTATCTTGTTGAAATACAAAATTCTGAATCCTGAAGCAATAGCGTTGATCTCTAAAATGTTTCTGTCCTGTTCTTTCTGTAATATACCCTCAATCTTCAAACCGGTTTGCATCTTACTTGTACGATCGCATTCAATTTGTGAGGATTAAACACATTAGGGACTCTGGGGAGTTTGAGACTGCTCGATCATATGCATTGCCGGTTATGATGGGTGTTCCACAAGGCTCCGTTTTGGGGCCTGTATTGTTTAACTTGTACATGAATGATATTGTGCTTTTTCTATCTGATATTTATATGACTATGTATGCCGACGATATTTCCGTATACTAACTACCAATGATGACACTGAATTTATTACAAATACACTGTTGTGTGCTCTAACGGAATGGTTTGAGACAAATAAGCTATCCCTAAGCTTAGAAAAAAACGAAGTATATGTTTTTTCATACTATACACAGGCGTACAGATATTACGGATAGTTCTTTAAGCGGCACAAATCTGCATGCAGGAGGAGGCTTCCGTAAAGTTCCTTGGTATATCGTTTGAGTCCAATCTGTTATGGACACGTACACTGTCAGAATTTAATTAATAGATTATCTAGTAAATGTTATGTGTTATGGGGTGAAAGGTATGGGAGTCAAGGTCTACAATCATCTACCTCGTAAAATTGTCCTGTTGCAAACTTTTCCGTCCTTTCGCAATGCTTTGCAGAAGTTTCTCCTGTTGCACAGTTTCTATAATTTAGACGAGTTCTTTGCCTTGCACAATAATTAAGTTTTTTTTTTTTCATTTTGTTTTATTGTAGCCTAGATTGGAGTTCTTTTTCTCACTTTAGTTGTGTTCAATCACCGTTACTTTGTTTTAATTTTTCTCTTTGTTTTGTCTTGCAAGTTCTTTGAGTCTTAGTTATTTATATTTATAATTAGCCATCACTTAATTACAATTACTATTTATTTATTTTCTTTCTTTACTATTTTATCATGTATTCTTATTTATGTTAGAATATGCCTAGATATTTTTGTTTTGCAACCTTCAAGAATGATTATTCGTTTCTTTACTTCGTATGTTTTATTATTACTTTATTTTGTTTATTTTGTCGTCTGTTGTTATACACTTGTGTGTCTTACAACAAAATAAATATTATTATTATTATTATCTTTACAATATCACCAAAGTCCGTGCCGCTAAAACAACCCCATAGATCATCACAGAACCACCGCCATGTTTAACTGTTGAAACAATACAGTGTTCTTTTGCAGGTTCACGAGCTCATTTTAAACGCTTGGGTTTATTCTAAATGCGTAATAAGGGTTTTTTCATCGCAATTCGTCCATAAAGACCTGCTTTGTACAAGCAACGCTTTACTGTAATTACTTTACTCACTTCCGAAGACCTGCATTGATTTCAGCAGCAATTTCCGGGGCTGTTTTTCGTCGATTTCTCTTGCTAATAACCACTATCTGCTTTATTCGCGAAACTGCTACTTTCTAGGTATTTTTGAACGGTATAATCCACGGTGATGGAATACGGAAAGGTATAAATTTCGAAAATCTGCCCCCAAACAAAAGTATCCTTAACAGGAAGACAATTAGAACAGCTTTTATAAACTTTTATTGCACTAATCCCCGTCATAATAACCTATTGTGATTTATTGCAAGTAATAAAGTAATTTATATAATGTTTCTTATATTCCCTATAATTATTCAATTTTGCAAGAATAAATATTTTAGGAGCTATGTTATATAAATAGTTTCATAAAATATGAATGCCCAAATACTTATGAACGGTAGTGTATGTTATAATACGAAAACGTTGCGCTTACAGCAATTTCTACCGCTTCGATTGCTGTAGAGAACTCGCTAACCGTTCACCATTCATTCGACCAATCAATATTAATACGAGTACGTACGAAAAAGACAAACAGAAAATACTACTGCATCGCGTATCCTGCACATTCATAAGTCACTGAACTGTAATGGTATTATAAGGTTTGTAGTGTGCTCGTGTATGCGAGCAATTGACGGGCTCGCAGGAAGACGAGTCTAGGTAACTAAATGAATTGTCTCAGTACTTATTACACCGTACTCCGTATAAGCACCTTACAGAATGAAGAAATACATTGTGTTTGTATATAAATATACGTCACGTAGCTTTGCTCTTGGGCACGAAGACACTTGTGGCTGAGAAGACTGCACTTGACTAATGTAAAAAGGAAGCTGCAAAAAGGAAAAGTGTGGCTCAATATTAACTATACACATATGACTAGAAACCGGATTATATGCATAGTGCATATATTTTATTTATAGTATAGTCTATATGTCCACGATTACACTGATTAAAGTTAATTAGCGTTCATTAATGATTGCATATTTAAGCTTTTTCTTATCCTTTCCCTCACTCAAAATTCCTATCTATACGTCAATATGTAGCATCAAATTCACGCAAATTAGAACAAGAAGAATTTAATACGAATCTATGTAAGGCATTAATTTCGTCTAACATACCATTAGCAAAATTAAATAATGTTAATTTGAAATCGTTTCTACAAAAATATTGCAAACATAAAACACCTGACGCAAGTACGTTACGAAAAAATATGTCACGTCTTGTTATCAGCAAACAATGTCAGAAATACAACGATTGGTAGGGAATAATTTTATTTATTTAATCGTAGATGAAAGTACGGATAGGTGTCGCCGTTATATTGCTCATTTATTAATAGGAATTCTTCATGAAAATATTTTAGGCAAACCATATTTAATTTTTTGTGAACAACTTCAAAAAACAAATAATTTAACAATTGCCCAATTCGTTCAAGAAGGGTCATCAGTTTTTTTTTTTACCTGGAAGTGTACCTTGTGAAAAAAGTTTACTGATGTTGTCCGACGCGGCACCATACATGATAAAATCCGCGCAAAGATTAACATTTTTTTATAGTAACATTATTCATACCACTTGCTTAGATCATGGGTTCAATCGTGTAGCCAAAGGCATTAGGAATCAATTCCCTTTGGTGAATGTCAAGAAATTATTTTTAAAATCACCTTTGCGTATCCAATTTTATAAGGAGCGACTTCCTGGTGTTTACTTGCCTCCTGAACCGACTATTGCGAGATGGAGTAAGCCGATAATTTAGAAGGAATAAATATGTAATTCTTGACATCACTGGTTACTATATTTCTCTAGAAAATTGTAAAAAGGTGAAACATCAACAGAACTGCCACAAAACCTTCTGTATATTAAATCAAATTATAGCTTTTTTTTTTCAAGTTCTATTCGTAAACTATAAACGCAAGGGATCATGGGGTATTAACTTAAATTCGAACAACGGATACACTTTTGAAAGACAAAGATAGACCATCGTCTAGTACTATGAAAGTGTCTGCAGATGGCGCTAAGGAGATTCGTATTATTAATATAAGAAGATGAAATAAACGAATTTGCATATAATTCCCCTGACATATAATTGTTAATTAAAATAACTTTAATAGTTTATTAATTTACGTCACGAGAGTCGGTGCAGTAACCTACCTTATCAATGGTGCAGTCAGGTTTAGTCTGATGAATGAAGTTGTTTTTGTTTTCTGAGTTATGTGTGTATGTCGTCAAAACGTGCTTCTATTTGAAGTCAACCATTATCTATCGTTTTAAGAGACTTTATTGAAAGTTTTATTTTATATTGTGTATAGTTTATAGTGCATTATTATTAGTGAAAGTTTCGGTGAGAATTGTATGACATTTGCTGTTGACTTGTTCTTGATCTTTGTTTATTTATTTTATGTATTTCAGAAGAATGAGGAATTATAAATATTTACCTCAAACTATTCTTAGTTATTTCTTACAAGCATTGTTATGTTAACATTAACTTTATAAATTATACAGTGTTATAAAAATCTTAAATTATTTTAATAACATACATACTTTGCTTATATTTATTATCTTAATAGTTGTCGTTTGAAACAGCATATTATACTTTTACATAATTGTGGAATAGATAAAACTTAATTTTTATTTGTTGTTTGGTTTTCCTTATAACGATAGATCTAATATCTGCACAATTCGCTTAAAAAAATTCAGTTACAATGCATAAATTGTATGTATCAACTTAGAATAGGGTAACCATATAGTTATTGGCCACTCACTGCACAATTATTGTCCATTATCGACAGTAAGACAAATATTAATTTGTCTAATATCTAATTTAGATATTCCTCTTACTATCGATAATGACCAATAGCTGTGCAGTGACCAATAACTGTGCAGTGACCAATAACTATATGGTTTACCCTAGTATTGATATAAAGAAACGCGCCGCGTTATTCTAGTACTATGAAAGACTCATCACACGTCGCTAAATAGTGTTGTCAATAAATTACCTTAAGTTGGTTATCTAATTAAACAAAATTAACAAAATCTTTAAAGCTAAAACAATAAATGATTTCGACTTCAATTTTAGTTTAGAATTGTTATATATGTATGTGAATTTGTTATATATGTAGGCGACATTGTATATATAGTCTATAGTAGTGGGGATTGTATATAGGCATGCACATTTTGAATAAAGTCCTTCTTGACCGTAAGCCGTCTTTGATTGCGCACCTCACAAAGATACAACAGTGGCGACGAGGATAAAGGTAGTTAAAAGTAAAGATATTTTAAAAATATCAAAAAGGGTGATTAATCGCGCGATTGATTAATGGAAAGTATAGTAGTCGCGGTAAAGTGCGAGTTATTAAAATAGTGAAAAAGGACAAGAAAGATGAGCGGACACGTGGTTGGCCATTTGTCTGAATTTCATCCGCAATCATCGGATTGGCAAATTTATAAAGCAAAGTTAAATAACTATTTTATCGCTAATGATATCTCTACAAATGAGAAGAAAAGAGCCGTTTTTCTAAATATTTGTAGTGAGGAGGCGTACAGATTAGTATATACTTTATGTGCACCTGTTCGTCCAGAAAAAAAGGAAATCGATGGAATCATTGAGTTACTGGATAACTATTTTAAACAACAGAAATCGACATTCGCGGAAAGAATCAAATTCTACGAGGCCAGAAGAGAAGAAATTGAGTCAGTCAAAGAATGGGCTGCACGTGTAAAAAGTTTAGCTACAACGTGTGAATTTGGTAACCATTTGGAATTATGCATCTTGGACAGATTTGTGTGTGGTATTGGTAGAGGTCCAGTGCTAGATCGTTTATTAGAAGAACAAGCATCGATCAGTTTTGATGAAGCAGTCAAGATAGCGGAAGTTAAGATGGCGGCGCAATCATCCTATAATATTTCCGGGAAGGAGCCGGTGGTGCACATGTTGAAGAAATCACGGGACGTAGGAGCGCAACGTCTACAACGTCCGAGAAAGGCAGTCGCAGGCGCAGGTTCGAGTGAGAAGAGGATAGACAGATGTGGCACATGCGGAAGAGCGGGACATATAAAAGATAAGTGTTTTTTTAAGTCCTACGTTTGTAATAATTGTAAAAAGAGAGGTCATTTAGCTCGTGTATGTAAACAAAAGGGAAGAAATAACAATTTTGTTGAAAATAAAAATAATGGAGATGATGATGATGAATTAACTTTGTATAATATATACAAATTAAATTCTGATTCTCCTTATTATATCGATATAGAAATAGAGAAATTTAATATACAGGGTCAAGTAGATACAGGGTCAAGTGTGTCACTAATATCTGAGAAATTATACAGGGATAAATTTAATCATGTTAAATTAGAAATTAATGATTCAAATAGTTTATGTTTTTATGATGGGTCGAAGGTTAGACCTCTAGGTATTTGTACATTGTCTGTCAAGTTTAAAGGCAAACAAAATGTGTTAAATTTTCTGGTAATGGAAAAGGGTAATCCCACATTGCTAGGGCGAGATTTTTTAAATAAATTTGGAATTAGTTTTGATGTAGGTTTCACAAATATGTCAAAAAATACTCGACTAGATAATCTTTTATCAAAGTATAAAGATATTTTTGATGGTAAATTAGGCTATTTTAAAAAGGGAATAGCTACTTTACGTTTAAAAGAAAGTGTCACCCCAAAATTTATTAAAGCACGACCTGTACCTTATGCTATAAGATCCCAGGTGGAAAATGAGATTAAAAGGCTGGTTTCTTTAGGTATTTTGAGTCCTGTCGACTACGGTGAGTGGGCTTCGCCGGTGGTACCAGTTGTGAAGAAGGATGGATCAATTCGTCTTTGTGGAGATTATAAAGCTACGTTAAATCCAAATTTGGAGATAGATCATTATCCTATTCCCAAGATTGATGACTTATTTAGTAAACTTCAGCAAGGAAAACAATTTACAAAGTTGGATTTAGGACAAGCTTATCAACAGGTCGAAGTAGATGAAAAATCAAAGGAATTGTTAACCATTTCAACACATATGGGGCTGTTTAAACAGAATCGTTTACCATTTGGAATCGCTTCAGCACCAGCCATATTTCAAAGGATTGTGGAATCGTTGTTGGGTGGTGTAGATGGAGTTGTGGTGTTCTTTGATGACATTTTAATTACGGGTAAAGATGAGCGGGAGCATTTAGAAAGGTTAGCATTAGTTTTAAATAAATTAAAAGAGGCAGGGTTAAAATTAAATAAGAATAAATGTAAGTTTTTTCAAAACGAAGTTGAATATTTAGGTTATGTCATAAATTCTGATGGGATTTATCCCAGTAGAAGTAAGACAGAGGCCATTGAAAAAGTATTAAGACCAGTAAATATACCTCAATTAAAATCTTTTTTGGGTATGGTTAATTACTATGGGAAATTCGTAAAAAATTTGTCTACTGTTTTGAGTCCATTGTATAATCTATTGAAGCAAAATGTTAAATGGTATTGGCCTAATGAATGCGAAAATGCTTTTACGAAAATCAAACAATTATTGTTATCCGCAGATGTATTAGTACATTACGACCCTGTCATTCCAATTGCTTTAACTGTGGATGCATCATCTTATGGAATTGGGGCTATTCTTAGTCATCAATATCCTTCTGGTGAGGAAAAACCTATTGCTTACGCATCAAGAACCTTATCAGAAAGCGAAAAGCGTTACTCGCAGATAGAAAAAGAAGGGTTAGCGATAATTTTTGGAATTTTAAAATTCAATCAATATTTAATGGGGAGAAAGTTTAGATTAGTTACGGATCATAAACCCTTAGTAACAATTTTTGGAGAAAAGAAGGGTATACCTGAATATGCAGCAAATAGATTAAGACGTTGGGCAGTTATTCTATCAAATTATACTTATGAAATAGTTTACGTTTCTTCGGATAGGAACGGAGCTGATAGTTTATCGCGATTATCGGGTATCAGTAGTAGTGGTTTGAATGAAGATGTAAGTTATGATTACTGTTATTTTTTTGATAATAGTTCGGATATTAATTTGAAGTTTAGCGAGGTAGTAAAGGAAACAAGTAAAGACTCAACTCTTTTAAAAATTTTTAAAAATATACAATCTGGTTGGCCTGAGAAATGTAATGATTTAATTTTAAAACCCTATTTTTCAAAAAGGTTTGAATTTTCAATTGAGAATGGAGCTTTATTTTGGAATCATAGAATAGTGTTGCCTGTAACATTGCGATCCCAAGCGTTAAAAGAACTACATTCTACACATTTAGGGGTATCCAAAATGAAATCAGTAGCAAGATCCTATTTTTGGTGGCCGAAATTAGATAAGGAAATTACAGATTTAACAAAAAATTGTAATATATGTAGTAAATTTTTCAGTCAGCCAAGAAAACATACTAATTGTAGTTGGCCTAGTTCAGATAATCCATGGGAGCGTTTGCACATAGATTTTTTGGGTCCATTTCAGAATAAATACTTTTTAATAATTTTGGACGCTCATTCCAGATGGATTGAGGTTCAAAAAGCAAATTCAACATCGTCTAAAGTAGTAATTCAAACCTTACGCACTTTATTTGCTAGGTTTGGAATACCAAAATACATTATTTCAGATAATGCTACTTGCTTTACATCCAATGAATTTCAAACATTTTTAAGTAAGAATTATATAGAACACACAACATCTCCACCTTACCATCCACAGTCTAATGGAGCAGCGGAGAATGCGGTTAAAACCGTGAAAAATTTTTTAAGAAAAGCAGTCGAGCAAAATTCAGATATTGATACAGAGTTATGTAGATTTTTACTTTCGTATCGCACCACTCCACACTGTACCACAGGCGTAAGTCCGTCTACACTGATGTTTGGCAGGAATGTTAAAACTAGATTTGATTTACTTACCGAGAATTCTAATCATAATAATAAGAACTTTAGTCATGTAAAAAGCAACAAACAAACTTGTAAAGCATATCAGAAACAAAAGAATTATAATAGAACTATTGATAATAATTTTAAGGTGGGAGAAATAGTATTAGTTAGGGATTATTCTGAAGTTAGTAAAGTAAGATGGATTAAGGGAAAAATTAAAAAGAGATTAGGAAGATGTGTATATATTGTGGAAATACCTACATTTTCCATAAGTGTAAAAAGGCATGCAAATCAATTAAGAAAAATCGTAGAGCAATTAGAGATAGTAGACGGGATGTTATCTGATAATGGTAATAATAAAGAGCAGCTAAAGAGTGAGGTAGGTATGAAGGATTCATGTTCATCTTCTCAAAAGTCAGTTATTGAATCAAGTGATAAAGGGAAGTCCTTCATAGCTACCCCTAGCAAAGAATATGATTTGAGACGTAGATCCCAATTAAAGTCACCAGATAGATTTAAGTATGCACACTAGGTATAAGTAATGTCTTATTGTAATTTTATGATGTTTTAAAATAAGGGTGAGGAATTGTTATATATGTATGTGAATTTGTTATATATGTAGGCGACATTGTATATATAGTCTATAGTAGTGGGGATTGTATATAGGCATGCACATTTTGAATAAAGTCCTTCTTGACCGTAAGCCGTCTTTGATTGCGCACCTCACAAAGATACAACAAGAATGCATTGCAAAGTTTAAAAATGCACCAATTACGTCTGTAGATGTTAAAAGAAGCTTCTCAATTTCTAAACAACTATATTCTGATAAAATACAAAACTTTCTTTTACACAATTTTTAAAAACATTTATTTATAAATTGTTTTAGAAATATGTTATAAAAAATTTTTGTGCAATAAAGTTCATGTTTAAATTTCTGCTTTTATTTATTTTATGTAAAATTTTTGTATATTTCGCAATTCTTTTGCATATATGGCCCAAATTTATGCATATTTCATATATTTCAATTTTTCTTTGTATATAATCCGGTCTTTACATATGACATATGAAGCACAAATGAGCATCATTAGAAAAAACAATATTAAAAATTTACATACAAAAGTATAACCGTACCGTACAAGAAATAAATTGCAACAGTCCTAACATGCTACTAATTAATTTTAATCAAAATTACCAATATTTTTTTTTTCATTTGTAATGTACCTATGCTGGCATTACTTCAATATAAACAACGTACATAAAATTCGATTGCAAGACAAAAGAAAGTCAACAATAACAGTTTTAAAACGTATCTGTCTAGCTTTAAATATATATAGCCTGGCCAGACGTTAATACTTCAGATTGGAAGGTTTGTTGTTCTTCAAATGTATATTTGCCTTCAATTAGCAACCGGGCAGCGTTCAAATCGCGAAAGGCCATCGAACTAAATGGGGTTTTAGTTTATATAGGATCCGTAGCAGATGCTGTTGCTTTTAAATTTAGATGGTAGTCCTCCTGTTTTTGCGACTTTGCACTTACATTCAATTTAAATGCGGGCGGTTTTATATAAGCCAAATTTCTGAAGGAAATTATGTAGTATGTGTATTTAGGACGTGCAAGAAATCCACTAATAACACAAGTGACGTCTATTCTTATGCCGAAGCAATCGTGACATTCTGTGTCATCATGCCAGAAATGATTTTTTTCTGACTGACGTCTCTAGTCTAGAAACTAATTTTGGTTACTATAATTATTGCACAACCTAGTTTTAGTGTCCTATATGACGGATATAGACTAATTAGCCGGATGGTAGCTGTATAGGATCTGAAAAGAAAATTAAATTGGTGATGGTTAAAGGAAAAATAAAATTAACTTGTGCATATCCCCTTCCATTATTTTCTATTGGTACCACATTTTTAATCCTGCAAAATTAGAATGACCTACTCCTTTAAACACTAAAAAGATCTACAAATATACCAGCTGTTGCAAATATAATATTACAAGTGATATCCCCCTTATAGCGATGCGTTGAAGCAAATGTTTTACAGAATCCTAAAAGATACACTTTTTAAAACTATCCCTAGTAAACCTTCTAAGAAACGTACCCCAAACCATTTTTGTTTTAAATTGCGCTCCTCATCGTTATGACTTTATAATTGAAGTACTAAAAGTTTGAAATACAACGATATAAACAAAAATATCAATTTAACAATACAAAGTATATTATAAACCGTTTTAAATTTTATTGTACGTATACAAACGATAGACCGTTTTGTGTACTGCCACAAAAAATGCGTACATGGACCACCTGGACTTTGTACATTCTAACAAAAAGATTCCAGATATTTATTTCGAGTTGTAAAAATAGCTTGTGTATAGTTGAATATACGTATACTGAAGCAATGTTGTTATAAAATATATAAAATGTCTTCGATTTTTTCTCCAAATGAATGTGTCGACATGTTATTAATTTATGAAGAGTGTCATAAAAATTCCCGTGAAGCAGCACACTTTATGGAGAGCGATTTCCTTAAAAATATTTCTGCAGAAGTAGAATTAACACTTATTCAAATAAAACTGTTATTAGAACTGTAGAAGATAATTTAAATTCAGTAATACAAACAGCAGAAACAAATATTGAGAACTATGCCACAACTTAAACATATATGGAATCATACCCACATCAGTTTGAGTCCATAATTTTTTTTAATAATAACTACCAATTGCCATGACTTGAACCAAATTAACAGTTTGACAGTACATTTCAAATAAGATTTATATCATAGTTGACAAATTTGTTAACAGCCAGTTATGATCTTATTCAATATTTGCTAATGTAAATTTATTTACAAGTTACAATGTTTCTCTATTGATTTATTTTTAATATTGCCTGGAAAATCGTGTTTTCCCTACAAATAACATATACATCCCTTTTTAACGGCAATTGGTTCAATTACATCCACACAACCAATTAACTGAAAGCATGCATGCCCTCCTGCGAGTTCTGCAATACAATTCATTCCTTCAATTGGTATTGTCCTCTACCAATTATTATATTTATTCTCTTATTTCAACCCCCTTCCAACATAGAACAGAAGGAGTTGGTTATCGACAACACCCCAAGATTACCTCAAGTACAACAGCGGCATTATATCAACCAACATCGACCCTATTATTGCAGTCGAGGAGTGGCTATTTGTCTTGATTACCGCTTGCCAAGCAAGCAAACGGTAGCAAATACAGAACCTGCTGTGTAATGATATTCAGCGCAAACGTATTATTTATTGTATTGAAACGGGAATTTCTCGATTTAACGTTGGTAACGGTTAAATTAGGGACTAGCATATAATGGTGTCGTATTTCTTGGGTTGTCCAAGTGAATATAAAGCCTTTATTTGCACGGATTAAAGCAATATATTAATATATGTATATGTTACGAAAAATAAATAGTTAGCAGTCTAGGATTGCCAAAATTTGTGTGTGACTGATAATTAATACATATGTATGTATTAGGGTTGGCAAAATTTATTCAGATTAATAATAAAATTAAATGGATCGTTATTCTTATTCAGAATTAATAGATAACTTCTTATTCATTATTCCATTATTGAATATGAATGGTAACATTTATTTCATTCATTATTCAAATAATGAATCGAATGGGAGGATACGTGTTTAAACTCCATCTTCAAAACGTAAATAAAACACAAAAACGTCAAGGAGTAAAAAATATATTGAAATATGTAAGTAGTCCACAACAATATTGTTTCACCACACAGTGGCTTCATCAGGTGGATGAAATTTTATTATTCAGTAATAAATTATTTGAATAACGATTTATTTGGTGAAAGAATCATTCCAATAATGCTTTATACAAATAACGTTTGATTGAAATAATTCTTCATTGAAATGATTTCCCATAGTTTTATTCAACAATAACTTAATACGGAATAAAGAATAACATATGAAAATTTCATTCAAATAATTATTTGAATAAAAAATTATTGAGTGATGCCCAACCCTGGTATGTATAGACTTTTATTCTTATTTAATTGCGATGAAAGTATGTACTTATACATTCTAAATTCGAACATTTGATTCCAAACATTGATTGAATATGGTTCTTAATTAGGCGTTTTAACAGAGATGATACCAGTCATTGATTTTAAGTAGTACAACAACGGTGTAGAAATTTCATTGTAAACAAAGCTGGTCGACACACTGCTTTAGAAAAAAATATTCACCTTGCGAAACGGATAAAAATACTTTTTTTCTATAACTTTTAAACCCGAGTTGCTATAAAATCGTTGATATTACAAGCTAATTTTACCTAGCTCTTCATTAAATTGCTTTAATGGTAAACAGTTTTAGAATATATAGCGAATAACTGTAAAAAAATTACGATTTTGTTTGACAGGGTTATAACTTTGTTTCATAATATTTTTCCTAATAGTTTTTTGTCAAGTTTTAACTTCAACACGTTAACTATACTAATACATATATATTATCGAAATTGTATTGAATAATATTAACGAGATAACAGTGATTATGGGCAATTAATACTGCATTTAGCATATTTTTTTTCTTTTTTATTAATGAATTACTGTTCTGCCCTATGAGCAACTTATCTTTGAATATAATGCTTGCATAATATGAGACTACTTCGCTGTCAAACTATTAGGGATTTAGATGTAATTTTGTACTCTCAATTTAATTTTACTGAGTATTACACTTCAATAATTAAATCTGCCTCACTTTCGTTAGGGTTCATTCTCCGTAAGCCCTTCTCTAAGGTTGATACCTTGAAAACATTTGATTTTTCTCTTATTCGCTTACACGTCAAATATCTTTCTGTAGTTTGGTCGCGTTACTACGCAAATCACAAACGTCAGGTGGAGAGGATACAACGTGGATTTGTTAAATTTCTATGGTTCAGAACACGTCACAAGAAATACGGACCACTCTATACTGTTATTTCGTCTCAACATACCATCGCTTCATTACCGAAGGACTCGCGCAAAGTTATCAGATGATTTGTGGATTACCCATCTCTTTTGGGGGTTGTTTCATTTCCATGTGCTCCAACTTGACACTCGTCGAACGGTAACTTTCTACTTGCCTACTGCAGAAGTAATATATTGCTGCGTTCTCCAATCTACGCTATGGCCAGCAACTTCAATAAACTTTCTGGACATTGTGACATCCATACTTGCACTGGTGTTGAGTTAAACCGTTACGTTTCTAACATTTTGAATTATTTACTTTTACTTTTTTTTTTTTAATCTCTATTTTTGCTTTTGTTGTTTTTCTTATGCAACTGTATGTTATGTATTACTTTTTTTTTGTTATTTTATCCTGGAATTGGAATTTTTGTTCTGTTGCCCAAATATATATTATTAATACTAATAATATGGCAACCAAGCTAAACAAAACCGTTTTTTTTACAGAATCTGGCATGTGGTACCGGAGGTGGGCGGACTCCGCCCTCCTAATATTCGCCTACTGCGCGTCTGTTAACCCACAAGACCAAAATCGGCCGCCCAACGTTTCCCCTCTTAGCACCAATCCAATAGACAGCAATTACAACAATCCGTACGGCTCCAGCGTTCGACCGTACGGACAAGATGACCATTATGACCCTTTTGGACCAACCCCAGACCCTGGTTACAACAACAGGTATCCATACGACGATAGGAATTACTATGGTGACCCCCAGTACACTTCAGTCATCAAAGAATCGTAAGTGAATTAAATGATTGTCCTCTTATGAAAAGGGATTTTAATTGGCGCAGCCAGTAGGATTTTTCTGTTAGCGTTAAAATTTAGTTTTATTATATTAAATAATATTTATTTATACATATATAATCACCATATTTTTAGAACGTATTTTGTGGTTGCATCGAAAATGGTGCGTCCCGGACAATTGTATAAAGTCTTCGTCGTAATTCTGAAAGAGAAGCACCCCATAACCGTGAGGGCGTCGATACAAAGGGATGGCGTTGAAGTGGTGTCTCATCATGAGAATTTTAAGAAAGATATACCAGAAACGCTGCTTATGAAGGTAAAATGCTATGTTTGATGATGTTTAATTATGTGATTTGCATCCATTTAAATCCACACTAACTATTTACTGCAACATTTGTATTCTTTTTTACTATTAAAGTTACGGGTTGTATTAAGCTGAACCAAATTTAAAATACACTTCGAGTTTTCTTTTGAGAAGTCCCATTTTAAATTTCGTATAAATCTTTGACACAATTGGAAGAGTTCAAGACGTCTCCATAATCAGTGAATTATATTCACATATTGTCTCTTTTTCTGTTAATTCCTAATCTGAAATCATATGTATGTATATCTTAACCGATGAATATACATAATAATAAATATCTTTAACCCCTGCTTATCAAAATTAAATTTAAGTTTTTTTTTTTTTGTGACGGATGCCCCTATGTAATGGGGCATCCGTCACATATACAACTTTATTAATTAAACTCTTATCACCAGACATAATTAAGTCTAATTATTCCTACACGCAATTCAATAAATTTCTAGGTGCCATACACCAGTGCCCCAGGAAAGTACAAATTGAGAATCGAGGGGTTGTACGAGAATGTGTTGGGCGGAGCTGCTTTCATTAACGAAACTGCGCTGACGTTTTCCCAAAAGTCTCTGACCATCCTCATTCAATTAGACAAACCGATTTATAAACAGAACGACATAGGTAAATCCCCTGTTAATTCAGTGGTTTGGTTTTAAAAGGACAAAATATTAATTCTTGCTCAGCAGAAGAAGTGGCTAATGCCTATATGCATACACGGTGACGACTGATTCTCTGTGAAATTCTGAGTAAAAAATATGAATTTAGAAAAGTTGTAAAGTCCTCTTTAAGCCACACGAGCAGCTCAAAAATTACGCAAATTACTAAAAATTTTATTTGAACATACGAGTTTTATTCAAATTTAAAGATACTAAAATGAGAAATTAAAGGAATTGTTCGAATTGGCAGCCATCTGAGAAAGTGAATTCAAAGGGCGAATTTTTTTTTTTGCGATGTCAATATTATTTTCCAAAGTTAACCGTGTATTTAACTCAAAATCTTTAATAGCAAACTTTGCTCGAAACAACTGGATGTCTCCTTTTAAAACCAACCCAATTTTTGGGTGATAATTTCAACGATACAGCTCCGATCGATTCGTTTTCAGTGAGATTTAGGACAATACCAATAAATACCGAATTAAAAGCTTTCTCCAATATAATAGACGTATACATGCTAGATCCAAGAGGCTTGATAGTTAAACGATGGCTCTCCAGGCAATCGAATTTAGGTACAGTGAGTTTATCATATCCCCTATCGGATCAACCAGTGTTTGGAGAATGGAAGATCAGAGTCGTGGCCCAAGGACAAATCGAGGAGTCTTCTTTCCTCGTCGAAGAATACTATCAAACACGTTTCGAAGTAAATAGTGTAGGATATTTAATTCATAACACATTTTCACAAATGATTCTTTTAGGTAAACGTGACAATGCCGGCATTTTTCTTCTCTGACGATCAGTATATCCACGGTACTGTAATGGCGAATTACACCAGCGGTGCTCCTGTACGAGGGAATTTAACTTTACGAGCGCAGATCAGACAGGTCCAGCCTACGCAGAGGGATCAACACCAACCTGATAGGAATTATTACGACCCACATAGTTCGTATAATCGGCATGAAGATTACGGACGATACAACCCCATCATTAAAGAATTGTACTTCAAATTCGTAAGTCACATTTTCCTAATTTTGAATTTGTTTCTTAGACTTAGAGATCGTTAAAACACTTTTATATGTTGCTGCACCCTGCACGGCACATTTTTCTGTTTTTTTTTAAAGTAGATTTGTTTTCTGCTTTGTAGGATGAGGAATTCCCCTATTGGTTTAATATACCCGAGCACTTTTACACCGGCATACCTAGTTTGAAATTCGTAAGTTCAACATCCGAACACAAAATCTCGCGCGAACATAACATGAAAATCGCTTCCGTTTCAGTTCTACGGAGTGTACCATTTCAAATATCCCATGGATGAACTGAGACGGTTGGCTCCACCGCTGGACAACGTGGAAATCCTCGTAACGGCGACAGTAGGTGATCGGAACTTGGATGAAATAATCGAAGGTCATTCCACGGCAAGGATCTCGAATTCCTCGATCAAGTTATCGTTTCTGGGAGGTTCACCGCAAGTGTTCAAGCCAGGGATGCCCTATACGATATATGTAAGTTTGATTTGTGAGTTTAAGGTTAATCCTCCGGCCCACTTATTACGTTTCATAAACAGAAAGTGTCTCTGAACATCTCCAATACACAAACTTTTTGCGTTAGCAAGAATGCGGAAGTCATTTTATTGCTACCACTTCAACCTGCTTAACTAGTTATCGGTCATATCCATCAAAAGAAGTCACTTTCTGTTTATCTACACATTTAGGATATAAATTCATAGATCCTGTCCTGTCCTTGTTAGTAATATTTAAAATCCCCGCATTTCTTTTTGAACGCAGCATTTTACAATGGAGGAATTATTTTCCAAAATTTAAAATCATTTTTATAATTTCTAGAACATAGAAATAAGCATTTTCATTACTTACACATAATGATTGGTGCACTACAGTAATTTATTTTGATGATTATTATATAGATTTAAACGTAAAACATAAAATTAAAAAAAAAATTGTACATTTAAAAATTTTCGAAAAAATCATAGTGCATTTTAGTGAATAAAGAACTACCCCTAAAAATCCCAAAGAAATTTATGTGCCTTTTGTCATTTGTCACGATAAAAATTATTTTTAATTAAAGTTTGATGCACCTTCTGAAAAAAAAAGGCAAATACTTCCAAATACTACTTAGATTTATTAGTTAAATTATACTCGTTACTTATCTCGTATGTATCCAGTCATAATAAACATTAGTCATTGTTTGTAATTATGCTGAGTAGCAAAAGTTTTCAAACTACAAACTTTTTCCTAAATTAATAAATACATAAATTAGAGTCCGTTTAGTTTTATATTTACAGAAATATACTGCTTTTGAATTCTGATGTGGAAGTGTTTTATTTCTTGTACGCAATACTCGAATTTTCAATTTTTATTTTTAGCTCTAATATTCGTTAATCCCAACATATTGATAATTCGAACCACCTCGATCACAATTAGTTCAACATAGTAAAATTTATAGTTCTCAAATTTGTAGTGATCTTTATCCTTTTGTATTAAACAATTTCAATGTTAAAACTGCTTTAAAAACTTGCTGATGTTGGTATTGCTTTATTACTTTCTTTAAAGTACCTCAGTTTTATTACACAAACTTTTAATAATATCTAACAATTCACCACAATTTATGGAAAAGGAATAACATAAAACATTTGGCGATCAGGGAATACGAGTCATCTTTTCTTATAAACCTCCTTTGGAGGCTCTTTCTGTGAAATAATTTTTTCATTCATTTATTGTCTATTTCTCCTCTTATTTTCTATTATATCGTCTATTACCAGTTTTTCAAGTGTTTCTTCAGGTAGTCTAGTGTAATTCCTTTAATTTTAGACATTACCTTAAAAAATTAACAACAATATTGATTCTTAACGTTTCGATTTCATCCAGCCATCTTTTCAAAAGTAGACTAACTGATTTTTTTATAAACAATGACTGTTAATTGTTAAACATAAAGTTCTAAAATTAGAGCAATTATGCCACTGCCTCAAGGGTGTAACTCACAATTGCAGCTAATTAGCCAAGGATCAAAGAAAATTTGAATTTTTCCAGTTTTTACTTCAGTTCTTCAGTATTACACCTTTGTATTCATCGGTTTTTCCTTTTTTGACTTTATCATCACATCCTGCATCGATTTTGCCATGACTAGTATATGATTGGAATTGACACCTGTTTCTCTGAAGCATCGCATATCATTAATATTTGGATGATTCTTATTTTCTGTTAGAAAAGAGATAGTGAATCTGCTTTTTAGTTTTCCCATCTGGCAAAATCCACTTTTCTTTGTAAATGTCCTTCTCAGAGACTTCTGTTACATTTTTATATACTTCTTCCATCTCCAATTAAAATATTCACATCATACTTCTATATTCTTTTCAATTTGTCTCCTATCTCCTCATAAAAAGCTTTCTTGTCCCATAAGTCCTTATTTTATGTGAATTAATCAACGCTGATTATTAGCTTCTTGAAGCGTAATTTTAGCGTTTAATTTTCTTTAGTTCTTCACTTATATACTTTGAAAACAATTCCAAGATATCATTCTCCACCTCTGTTAAAGAAACTGTGTCCTTGTTTTCTGCTCATTCCTACTTTTTTGTTTCGTTTTTTCAAATGCCAAGTATATCTATTTAGTATCTTACCATTTACGAATAAATTCTTTAATTACCGCTTCTTCATTTGTTCTTCCTTCGTTCCACATCCTTCTAGGTCATCTCTTTCATTATCTGTTTCATCTATATCTATCGTTTCTTCATTTCCTGTTTCATTTAAGTATAATTGAGCAAATTCCTAGGTTGTTGCCTCATTCCACGATGGCTCACCGATCCCCGTGGATAGACTCCGAGAAAGTCAAATGCAACTGGTGATCGATGCCAGCAGCAGAGGGCAGAGTCGTCAGGCCATCCAGACAAAACCTCTAAGAATGACAGACGACAACCCCGGCATATGGAAATACATCATCGATTTAAAACGAGACCTCAAACCGACAACACCAGATGCTTACGCCTCCATCACTGAGATCGGTAAGTCATAATTCTATCTCAAATCTTAATTTTTTTTGTACTAACCGCATTCGTTAGATGAAATTAGAGTACGAGCCAACTTTAGAGATATCAGATCCCAAGTGGTCGAAGAGAATTTAGTACTCTACGCGCATTACAGTCCGGAGAATAAACAAATCAAAGTCTCCACCAGCACTATCGATCCTAAAGTGAGTGAATTTCGCTCAATATACTTTCACGCGTCATTTATCATAAAAAAACTAATATTTTTAGGTGGGAGAATATATCATCTTACATGTGCGAAGCAATTTTATCATCGAGAAGTATAATTACATAGTGATATCCAAGGGAAACATCCTGGTGACTGGCGAACAGGTGATGGAAGATTTCGTTTCGACGATTCCTGTTACTTTAAGCGCAGAGATGGCGCCTGTATCGACATTTGTGGTGTGGCATACCAGTCGTTACGGGGATGTAACAGTGGACAGTTTAACTTTCCCTGTGGATGGCATAAGCAGGAATAAGGTAAATCTATTGTACAATTATTTTAATAAATAATAATCTACTTTTTTTCTTCTGTGTCTATTGCTGAAATTATTATATATTGAAAAAGTTAAAAAAACAATGGGTTGCAAGTGTTTTTACTTCATACTTATAATTAATATTACAAATCAACATAAGGTTGTATAAAGCAACACATTCTAATCTTCTTCCAATATATATCTGCATTCTCCTCTATTTCCTCCCTTTTGCCCTTTACTGTTTATGTAAATTTCTCCATCCAACATGTTCTTCTTCTAAGTTTTCCTAACAGAATTATTTTTTTCATTAAAACAAAATTAATAGCTATTATTAATAAATATTAAAACCTGTGATTTCAGTTCAAAGTATTCATTAACAATAAAAAAGCCAGAACGGGGCACAAGGTCGAAGTAGCCATTTACGGTGAGCCAGGAGCTCACGTTGGCTTATCCGGCATCGATAAGCTCATGTATTCCATGCAAGCCGGAAACGAACTGACTTACGCGAAGGTATTTAATCTACAATGATTAAAAGAAACCGCTGGATAAAAATAATTTATTATCATTCGTTTAGGTCATCACCAAAATGTCTAATTTCGACGAACAAACTAACGGCACACTTAAATTCAACTGGCTATCGCACGAAGGCAACCCCGACGAGCTAATCTATTTCCCCTCCTCAACTTTCGGTATCGATGCGAACAGGACTTTTGAATACGCTGGATTGGTCGTCTTCACGGACATCCCAGTGCCATTACGGCAATCCTATTGCAACGCAACGTTAGGGGAAGGCGAATGCCTCACCGGAAGATGTTACCCCTTAAATAGAAAATGTGATGGTTTCGCCGATTGCGAAGATGGCACCGATGAAGCCGGATGTGAGAATGATAACAGCAAAGACTTCGCGTTATTCAGAAAGCATCGATATAACCGAATCGAACGGCAATACGATAACGTATGGCTTTGGAGGGACGTGAACATCGGACCTCACGGTCGTTACATCTTCAATATTCCCGTGCCAGCTAGGCCGGTTCATTGGGTCGTATCGGCTTTCTCGATGAGTCCAACAGTGGGTTTCAGCATGTTGAATAGAGCGATCGAGGTATGAATTAACTCTTAAATTAAGAAATATTAACTTTAGCTTCCATCTTCATGCAGTACATGGGTGTGTTGCCGTTCTTTATCAACGTTGAGATGCCTGATGAGTGCAAACAAGGCGAGCAGGTGGGAATCCGTGTGAGCGTCTTCAATTATATGCTGAATAACATCGAAGCTACCGTCGTGTTGACCGATTCTCCGGATTACAAATTCGTGCATGTCGAAGAAGATGGTGTCGTCACAGCCTATGATCCGAGGACCACCTCGAGAGAGCATCAATTCTTCATTTATATACTGGTAAATATAATTTTTCTTCTGAGAAACAATTTTAAAATGTAAAGGACTTACAACTAAAACTTAAATTGTTTTACATTTCTAATTTACACGATGATATTTACGTACAAATATCAGATTAACACACATTGACAAAATTAATTGAGATAATGAAAGTAAAGTTATAAACAAAACAAAAATACAGAAGAAAAATGACATTTAGGTAAAATAAAAAAAATTATTATGTATTTATAACATATCTGGGAAAGGAAGCTTAAAAAATGTTATCAGTAAAATTATTAAGTTTTAAAAATGAGAATAAAGTCCTTTCCATTCAATATTAAATATAAAAATCTTTCAAAGACTACATTTTTCGGTTACTCTTAACCATGATTACAAATCTTCTACAAATACAAATAAATTATAAATTAATTACACAAGGTGACATAGAAAAAAACTACAATGCATAGCATCACGAGATGGAGGAACGAAAAATTACCAAAAAGAAAGTTCCTATACACTAATGTCCGATTGCTTTTTGTTTTCAAGTTACAAACTGTTTTTTATATTGTTTTTGTATTTTAGTATTACTTAGGCAATAAGAAATATTCTAAGGTAGGCTGTGATTTCATGAAACAAAACATTTGGTAAATGTCAAACCAATATTAGCATAATGTCTTGAAAGTTTCATTTCAAAATGGTGCGCTATACTTTCGTAGAACGTTTGGTCATATCTTAAATGCGAAATATTGATACATTCTATTATAATGGCAACCATTTAAATATCTATATTTATTTTGTCATCGAGTATTCCACAGGTTTATTATTTTTGGGCCTGTTTTATTTAACATTTACATTAAATAATATGAAATAAAAAATTCATTTTTATTTAGTAGTTAGATTTAAGAAAAGTAAATAGAATCAACTGGAATATAGAAAACAAAAGATCATGTTTTAATATAGGAACATTAACTCCAAAAGACAAGAAAATAAAAATTATAAATTCTGCAGATTCAACAGAACCAAATATCTAAGCTGTGTAAGGAATTTAAATTTACTCCGGTTTTTGTGAATAATTGCACTTTCAAATATAAATAAAAACTAATTTAAAGAATAAAGACACTAAGAAATGTTTGGACATTTATCTCATTAAATGTTGGATTTGTAACAAAGAGGAATTTAAAAAATTAGAGCTAAAGAACATTTATATCATACTAAAAACTTGAATAGTGGTAAATCAGCATTTCATTTCCATGACACGTTTTCGCTGTTTGTTAATGATTGTTTTGATATAAAGTGTGTAAGATATATTTTGCACTAGAGTGGATAAATTTATCTGTAAAAAATTATCTGATGATGTTAGCATAGTTAATGAAATATACATTGTAGTAATGAACCTTTTTTAATGTGTTTTAATTGGTTGTTGGCTTCACCATTATATTAACTGTTTTTTTTTAGGCACAAGATGTCTCTATAGTATACATTCCAATAGTTCCGACAAGATTAGGTGACATCCTCGTCACAATTTATGCCTCCACATTGATAGGAAAAGACGAAATAACGAGGAAATTGCACGTCGAGGTAACAATTTGGATCACTCGCGCTTCGTATATCATTATTAATAAATATTATCTTATACACACAGGCCGACGGATTACCACAACATAGGCACCAATCTATGCTCCTAGATTTGAGCACGAGAGGCTTGGCCATCCAATACATGCACATCAACCTGACGGAAACTCCAGTCGTGCCTTACGAATACGACCGATTGTACGTGTTCGGCTCTAACAAGGCCCAGGTATCGATTGTGGGCGATGTCGTTGGTCCCGTTTTCCCTACGATACCTGTGAATGCGACTTCGTTGTTAGGATTACCGATGGTTAGTGACGGATAAGAAGAACAAAAAAAAAAGTAAAATTAATTATATCCGATTCGAATTTTTAGGATTCCGCCGAGCAAAATATATTTTCATTCGCCGCTACGATGTACACAACATTATATATGCGTTTCAGTTTGCAAAGGAATCGAACGATCGAGAGGCAAGCTTTCGATCACATGAATATCGCCTATCAGAAGCAGTTATCGTATTTGCAACCTGATGGCTCTTTCAGTTCGTTTAGGAGCGATTGGTAAGACGATTTTTTGATTAACTAAGGTCAATGAGTATACATATGTAGAGAGCTCAGGCAGTGTTAAAAGTAAGCAATAGATTTATGCGGCTCCTTCAAGAAGCTTAAGAGCTGGTGTCGCTAGGTTTGTTCCTCGTCATCCTAGATGTCTCTAAATTAGATTATTAATAACCATCTCATTTTAAAAATAATTTCTCCGTTAAAAAACCGAGCTAAGATAGTAGAAATTAATTTAAACAACAACGACGTATTTGATTTTTAGATCTGAAGGATATTTTTTGATAGAGATATTTTGGTTATTTATTATTCATTTATTTGATACAGAAGAAATGTTGTACTAAGTTTATGTCGATTCTCCATATTTAGCCATTTCAAATCTAGTAATACATGACTTAGATGTTCATATGTATATTTATATCGTAAACTGGAATTCTAAACACGTGAATTCTAATTTTGTCAAAAATAGATAATTAAAATGCGAAAGAACTAATGCATCACATAGTTCGCCAAGATAAGTAATTACAATGCGGGTATAGCATCTTTAACGCAAGCACGACGAACATATTCGAAACATTTCGTATTACCTTTAGATATGTTTTTTATGTAATCGCACGGCAAATAACCGAATCTTTGCGTTCGTATTTTTTTTTCTCAATAGTAGTCACATCGTCGGATATTGTTCAATCGTTGACTGAAGGAATTGTAGAAAGATGCAGCCGTACTCAGTTTGAAGGGTCCGACATCTAGGGGGCGCGTCAAGTCTTACGGGATTCTTATGGGACTTGGTGCGCCATCTACGCTGCAAAATCCCGCAAACTGCGTGCGGTTGTGTCTCTTTACAATTCATTCGCTCAATTTTGGCTGCAGCTGTCAAATAACAGCATTTTATGGGCAATTCTTGGCGTGAAATCGTATTGCCATTTTTCCCTACTTCACAGGCTCTCTATGTATCTATATTCTTTATTATGATAAAGAATATTTATTTCATCGCTCTTGTAAATCAGGAACCAATCAGCGTCTTCGGTTTGGCTCACATCGCACGTCGTAAGAATCCTGCAAGAAGCAACGTTCAACGAGTGGGAAAGCTATATTTACATCGACCCGAAGATCATCGAGCGATCAGTTCGATGGGTCCTACGTCATCAAACACCCGTGGGAGCGTTCTACGAGACCACCTGGTCACCCGATAGAAAATACAACGATTCACTAAACAGACCAACGGATAATCATCGTTACGGCTTCGTACAACGAAACATATCTTTAACCGCCCACGTCCTGATCATGTTGGAATCGGTGAAAGATCTGTCGAATCACTTGAGTGCTGAAGTCAACTACGCGCAGGCGCGCGCCATTCAATGGCTGGAGAAAAATATGAAACTCTTACAAGAGGTAGGAGAACCGTTCGAGAAAGCGATCGTAGCTTACGCCTTGATGAAGAACAAATCTCCGTTAGCCGAGGAGGCTTTCAGCGTTTTAGTGAGGAGCATACGTCTGGGGAACGGTATGGCCTACTGTGGGCGCGAACATCTCCCGGATCCGCCCACGAAAACGGAGAATCAACGACCGTTCTCGTTGGCACGTCTCCCGTATAAGTACGACGCGGAAAATATAGAAGCGACAGCTTACGCCTTGTTAGTCTATGTGGAGAGGAGAGAGATCATAGTGGATGCCATGGTGAATTGGTTAAATTCGCAGAGATTGACCGATGGAGGTTGGGCCTCGACTAAGGACACTGCGACCGCGATGAAAGCCTTGATCGAATATACGGCCAACCAGAGGATTAGGGACGTTTCTGGTTTATCAGTGACGGTCGAGGCGACCGCTCTACCTGGACGACCGAAAGTCTTGCACATAAACGATAAAAACCGCGTGCAATTGCAAACTCTCGACATACCAAATTCTTGGGGCACCGTCAAGGTCGAAGCGAAAGGTGCCGGTTATGCGGTGTTACAGATGTCGGTGCAATACAACGTAGATATCGCTAAATTCCAGACGGCACCTCCGGTTAAGGCTTTCGATATGTGGACGCGAGCTTATTTCTATGGTAGAAATCACTCGCATATATCCTACATCAGTTGTCAAAGGTAAGTACAAAGAATAGGATTATGAACTCACTGATAGTCCGGGTTTTGTCAGGTGGTAATAGAGATTCTTCGGAATTGTTTTGCTCGATATTAGCTAGGAGTTTATTTTTTAGAACGCAAAATAGTTTAGGGAACTTACGAAATTTGCCAAGGTACTACTAATAGTGCAGTAGTGAAGAGCACGGCTTCGTAATCCATAGATTACTGGTTCGAATCTCGCTGCCATCACTTTTTTTTATTTATTTTCAAATAGTAATTATTAAAATTAATAATAATAACTTTCTTTTAAATAATAATAATTTTAATAGAGAACTAGAATTCCAAAACAATATTTATTTACAAAGTAAATAGAAGTTAACATACCCAAGTTGCAAAATAGATCTGTATATACCCGAAGAAAAGTTGAAATGGGGGGGGGGGGAGGGGGGGGGGGACTTCAGCTGTAGGCGTACCTACGCACAGGGTTGCAACAAAAATTTGTCAACGTTAGGCGAATCATCATTGCTCAGTGGAAATGAGCCAGATATTATTTTTTTTATTAGATTGATGGTATGAACAACACATTAATAACAAATTATCTAAGTGAGCTATTGTAAATATGATTTATGTAGTTTCTAACACAAATATTAAATCCAATATTACATTTGCTTTAGTGAAAAGGGAAATAATAAGACAATGCTCATTTCATAACTAAAAAAGCGCAATAAACTGCCACGCGAAGCATTGATTTGTTTTCATTCTTACTAATGTTTATATCGAAGCATCAGATAAACTATAAATCTCAGTGACAGAGGTCATAAACAATATCAAAAGAGGAGTTTTAAAAGCCAATAATCAAATAAAATAACAAACATAGATTCTAACAATTCTAACAATAGTAAATACTTAATCGTTAATTCACAAAATTCCATCCGACGATAAATAAAAAACTAAGCCAATAACCATTGAATAACTAAAAACACACAATAACGGTGTATAGTAATAATTTGTTTTTTACATAATTATTTTTCTCTTGAAGCGTCAAATAGTGTAACTGATAACAGATTTCAGTCACAAAATTCATCATAGCCTCATGAAAAATAAAATAATATTAAACGTTCTAAACTGAATAAAAATTCATATCAAATATAAGTGATAAACAAAAGTAGAATTCTAAAACTTAATAATAAGTTAACATTGTTAAGATCATATTTAACTTTCGCGGGTTGGCTATACCTCTTTTGCCATTGAAAGCGCTATCTTGTCACTTGTCATTGAGTTTTTACCGCCATTTTATTATCAACTTTAACATTTTGTTAAGTTCGCTAAATAAAGGCAGTGTACTTATTAAAAAGTAAAAAAGTTTCATTTTATGCCAATACAATCCATCATTTATTTATAGAGCGCATCTAAGCACGTAAAAGTTAGGTTAGTTTTCGTTCGGCAAACGACAGTTTTCCCAAATAATTTCAGTAATATTAAGGATTATAACAAACATGAAGTATTGATAAATACAATTATTGAAAATGCATTTTGATGTTAATTATTCTATAGAAAATCTGTGTATATAGTAAATGCATCTTCTTCATAATTATAGTTATAACTTGCAAATAATAAAACAAAAATCCTTAATTATTATAAATAGAAAATCCAAAAAAAAAAGAAACAATCTTCGAATTACGAGAACGACCATTTCACCGCTAGGCTCTTACGGTATTGGTTAATAACACTTCGTATTCGGATACATATATTATACTAACGCTAAACTATTTGGGTTCCTAAAAAAATAACGGCTGGCCATCTATGGCGAATATTTAGCAAAATTACTCTAAGCCAGGATGAAGACTGAATTTAACGTTTGATATGTTCTGCCTTGTTAGTGAGAATTTGATTAATATTTTTGCTTTTTTCTCTCGTACGTAGATGGACAAATATTAATGAATCGGAAAGATCTGGGCTGACGGTATTAGATGTGGCAATACCGACAGGGTATTACATCCAACAGCAGAGACTCGATTCCTATATCATGTCAAGACGTGTTAGAAATCTGCAAAGGGCTCGATATCTCAACACCAAAGTTCTGTTCTATTTTGATTACGTAAGTAATATTTCTGTTTATTTCCCTGCGATTTTATTTCATTTTTCAACAAGTAATCATTGAAAAGTTCATCGGCACAATTAGCAGTTATTTCTTAGTATAAATTTCATTTCGTTCTGCAGTGGTACTTCAAAATTTAAATAAAATCGGATGCCCCACGTTGGGCGCCAAATCTGCTGTGCGTTTAACTAAGCTATGTAGTTTTTACAATTGTCACAATAATTTCAATGAAACGTAAAAAGATCTGCGGACAAATTAATGATTAAAATCTATTTAAAATGCAGTTGGATCAAGAAGAGACCTGCGTTAACTTCACAGTGGAACGTTGGTATCCGGTAGCTAACATGTCCAAATTTCTTCCAATCAGAGTCTATGATTACTACGCTCCAGGTAGGTTTATTTACGGCTCGCCCAGACGAACACTTGTTTATTTTCAAATAATTTTAGAACGGTTTAATGAAACGATATTCGACGCATCATCGACCTACCAACTGACTATATGCCAAGTGTGCGGGAGCAGTCAGTGTCCGTACTGTTACATATATAACGCAGCCACGAACACTCCAATACCATTCTTGACTTTATTCGTAACAACATTCGTCCTCATAGTGAGATATTTAAGGTTAGAAGAAGGTGTCGATATTTAGGGTTCGCTATTAATACCGAATTTAACCGAGTAGAATTATTATTATATTTTTGTATTTGTGTATTTTCGGATCAAAAAGAGAATTTAACTACGATCAAAAAGATAAAACAATAAGATTTTGTTTATAGTTATTCAATCGTTTGGAAGTACAACAGGATGTCTCCTAGATGGCGCACTGCCTAAACAAGATTTTACGCCATCTAGGAGACATCCTGTTGTACTTCCAGACGCTTGAATATATAATATAAACGAGGATAGAAGTGTTTGTGTTTATGCGCATTTTGGGAGTGCATAATATATTTTCGTATTTACAATATTATATTTTATTAGTACAGTACAAAGAGGTTAAGAAGTAACGAGGAGAGTTCATTTGTATTATTAATCTAGTGCCTGTCTATATAGTGATATGAAAAAGATAGAAATATATATATATATATAATCAAAAACCTCAAAATACCGGAAGGTGTTAAGTAGAAATATATTATTATTTTTTTTTTATTTTTATCTCTAAAAAAAGAGCTTCTATCCGAGTCACTGCTAATATCGCTGAATATTTGTCTTAAGAAGGTAATGCATGTATCCCTATGTAAGGCACTCGGAAATTTTATTACCATGAATCCATTGGTTATATGGGTTAATTCTATTTTATTTTGACCCACGTCTTGGTATCCATTTATCACCGTATTATTGTCAAGAAAAATTTCTTCTTCATCATTGTCAAGCCATCTTCACTGAATATCTGAATTTTCTCAATATACCCGTTACAACAGTAGAGTTTGCAAATTGAATTTCTACATTTATTTCTCAAAGTTGTTCCATCTTTCGTTGACGTTGTTTCAGCTGGAACTCCATATAATTTTTTAAAATCTTCTCCATTATACAAAAAAGCCTGTTTTTTTTGTACAAAAATTCAAGTTTTTGCAAAACTAAAAATATCACGTTTAACATATGGATAAACTTGATACGAATATAACTTTTTTTTAAAATTTACATAAATATTTCTTCTTTATTTGAAAAATTAAATTGTGTACATGCATGTACACAAACCATGACATAACCACAATATATAAATATAGAATCTCATTTGCGCATAAATACAAACCTGTTTTCAAAGAATTAAATTTATAATATATAATTATAAATGTTTATATCACAGAAACTTAATATATCCAAGTCAATTTTTAAAAACGAAAATTTATATATAATAATACAAGGTCGTTCAAAAGAATCTCGCCACCAAAATATTATTACATATTGATAATTATAGTGTAACAATACTCAAATAATTAAAATTAATTTTCATTTTCGAATAATTTTTATTTTTATCTTCTCTAAAGTATGTTAGAGCATTCGTTTTAACATTTTTAAAACGAGTAGTTATATTTTGTACAGTAAACTCTTACCGTAGAAATATTGTTAGAAAACAAACCCCTTTTTTATATCTATTTACTTATTAACTTAATTAAGGGATGTACTGCTGTTATAATTATAAAGAAGTTTCTTAAATTTACTTACGAAAACTGCGAAATAATAAACATTGAAAATTGTAAAATTTAGGTGCTTCCCCTGCGTGTTCAGTATTGTATTTTTTTTTTCTCTATAATTTCGGATATTACAAAACAAGCCAAATATTGGCCAAATAGTTACTTAATAGTTGCTGTTTTTTTTTTTAATTACGGTTGTAGCTTAAAAAATTGAAGATTTTTTTTTATTTTAAGAATATCTTAATTCTGTACATTATTATCCTTTGTTAAAGTGTAATTAATTAAAAAGCACAATACGATAATATGACAAATTTGTACAAATTTTCTTTTGTAAAATATTATCTAACTAAATGCCTCCCATATTTAAGCTGTATGAATTACTATTATTATTTTTGGAGTCACATCCGACTCTGTTAGTCTTAAACGAACCGTCCAAGTTATACACCGACCTAGTCGATGTATCTATCGATAGTATTTAGAGTAATTAATTAAATAACTGACGATGATGAAACAAAAAAAAAAGATCTAATATATTGTCCCCTTTTTTTGGTATCTCGAATTAATATTTTCGTTCTCATTTTTTTTCGCAATATACAATTTCATTCTCTCTTTTTTTTATATATATATATATTGTAAATATGACTGTTTTTTATTTTTCTTTTTTTTATATCTACTAGGAAATTAGTGTTAGATAAGTTATGATTATATTAATGGAACAAAAAGAAGAAGTATTGTTTGTATAATGTTGATTTTAATAAATATATTTTCTTTTGACGATGTCTATTCGTTTCTTTTAACAATTATTTAATTTATTTTATTTACTATCTTGTCAGCTTATTCCTTAATCCCCCTACCTATTAGAAACATGCAAACTCACCATCTAATAGGCAAAAATTTAAAAACCGCACTTACTAGCGCCATCTGACAACAAATATTAAAAGTACCGATTTCTTTTGTATAAAAAGCCGTTTTGTATATAAATTATAATTGCATCAATCAATAAAACGTAAAGAATAAAAATGTTCCAAAAGCAATGGAATTAACATAATTTTTTTTTTTATTGTCGAGAAGGAGAAGGTAATTTCTTCAACTAAATTATTTGTTTTTGCACTTCTTTGATAACATTTTTAAAATTCGTTTACTGGTAAAATTCTATATAACCTTTACTTTTAAAATTAAGTTTGTTTCTTTTAAAAAATATATTACAAAAGCCCATCAAAGTGTTAATTTTGCCCTTCAATCGGATAAAATTGACTTTAAATGTGTTAATATTAAACTCTGATATTAAATCTGAACTTCATTGTGTACCTGTTGCGCCCTCTAATAGCGCGCGTAACAACGTAACAATAACAAAACACGGTAAGAACAAAAAAGATTACTCTCATCAGGAACAAAATTGTGTTAAACATATGCAGGAAGATTCTAAACCACATCTTTAAGCAAAACTGTTGTCGTTTACGACGAAAATAGAAAATAATAAAACGTGTTGTTGTCGTGAAAATCAATTTATTTTAAGTCATTTTTTTATGATTTCGAACATATTTTATCTTCTCTACAGTGTTTCCAGAAATTTGATTTAACCATTAAAAATAATAGCTGTTAAAAAAAACAACAAACACAATCATTTAAAATATTTTTAATCCTTTCTCTGCTCCCTGTTCTCCCTATCAGCGGTTTCTAATAACTGGCAAATCGTTAAAACTACCGGTAGATTGCGCTACTATAACAATCATCAGCGCCATCTAGTAACAAGCAACCGAACTATCGATTTTTTTTTCCTAAACACAACCATTTTTTCCTAATTTTTTTTTTTTTTGTCTTTATCTCTTATAAGAATATTAATATATAATATGTATTATATCAATTATGATTGCAATAATCGTAAAATAATGATATCTATTACGCTTAACAATAATTTATTAATAATCAGTTTCTTCCTAATATACACATACACACTTTTATATTTATGCATATCAATTCTAGAATTCAAAAATTTGCAATTAATCACAATTTTTTATCTGCATCTTCTTCGAAATCCTCCTCTATGTAGTCCGCATCCTCCATCTCGTTAAATTTAATCGCGTCCAAGCGTTGCTGCTTTAAAATTTCAGATTCCTCCTGTATGTAATCCCAGTCTGGTCTGTAATTCTTGTTTGCCCTCCTGGCCTTACTTCGTAAAATCTGAAAGAGTGTCATTGAATTGTCAAATTTCGCAGAGAAAAAGAAAATGTTTTATCCTGCCTGTCGTTCCGCTAAAAATTGCTGGAAAGCTTCCCTCTGCGTTCTGGCACTATTAAATTCGATGGGATTCAAGTTGATGGACGACCGTTCTGTGCTGCTCATACAAGTTCGGTGCAATGCTTGCGATTTTTTTATACCTTTTTTCACCTTTAAAAAGAAATTAAAATATCACAGCAATTAAGTAAGAAATGGGTTGGCCATAGAATGGAAGACTGAAGGCGCCATCTATTGTTCACTCAGAGAAACAGCAGTAGTAAATATCGCTAGATGGCGCTAAACTGATGAATGTTTTTTTTAAAGAAATAATTTTCATTTTATATTTGTTTTAATGTTAAAAATAAAGAAAAATTAGTTACTCTTTCCATAATATCTGCATGATTCAATCCAAGCACATTTTGCGGCATCGGAGGTATTTCCTCCTCAAAATCTACAGGTTTTGTACATTCTTCCAATGCTAAAATCTTAGCCTACAAAAAAAAAATACAAAATTACAATTCAAAGTAAACAAAATTTTATCAAGATACCTTCAAATTAGGATCTAACGATTTAGTCAACTCTAAATGGTTTCTATATTTATGATTGAGTTGCGAATATTCGTGATCTTCTCCAAAATCTGCATATGCTAGTCTCGATTCGACCTCCGCGACTCTCGCATATTCTTTATCTGCCAAATTAAGTCAATGGAGATTACTTTTAATACTAAAATTCTACTCACCTTTAATGAATTTAATCCTTGGTACGATTCCGATGAGATGCAACTGTGTTAACTCGTGCCGCAAGGATGCGCTTTTACTTTGCAAGAGATTATCGAGTTCTTCATCCTTAACACCATCTCTCGCAAGCCAATATACATTTATGCCGTGATAATCAGGTGTCACCTTGACCTGCAATTCACTAAAAATGATTTTGTTGATAACACAAGCATTACTATTGATCGCACTTTATTTATCTCCAAACCGTAACCGGCAAATTCAGTAGCGTAATCTCCCGAAGTCATTAAATCCGTTATGTGTGTCATGAATAATTTATTTAACACAGCCAATCGTCGCTTATTTTCCGGATTTTGTTTCTTAAATAGGTCTTTGGTGAAGGTGTTTGATGTAGGTACTATGGATTCTTCAATATACATACGTTTTCTATCATAAAGGTAAGATTATTTTATGAATAACTACGTTTCTTAACTTACTTTTTCTTAGTGCCACTGATGATCTTTTTCATGACGTTACCGATTGCTAAATTAGCTCGAGTTGAGTGGATGAAAGCAGTGTTTAACAATATTATATTTTGAGAGGTTAATTTTGGGTAAAACATTTTAAAACGCTCAAAAGCTAGTATTTTTTGCAACTTCTTGTTGTATCTTAAATATAATATATAAAGGAATATAAGAAAGCCAATAAATGTCGTTATATTTTAATAAAAGAAACGAATTATTCCCGTTATTTCAAATTTAAAACAGCCAATTATAAAACTGTTAGACGACAGATGACACATAACCTCTACACACACCAAAAACTTCAAACTTCACTTTTCAATGCTTCACAAATTCAGGGCTGCCAAATCATATTTAAGAAAATCTTAGGAAAGAAAGTAAAACGATTTAAAATCGGCTGTACGTTGTTTTTTTCATGTATTCCGCATTAGGTTGAAGAATTTGTCAATATTTTATACTTTTATTTTCAATACTAAAGTTAGTAAAGGTAATAAAGGTAAATTTAGAATTGATTATAGAAAAAGAAATTTCTAAAATCGAAAACCCATATATAAAAAAGAAAGGTTTGTTCGCGCCCCATGAACTAAGTTACATATGGTGCAATTACTAAAACTGAAATTTAAAACCTTTTATTGTAAAAAACTGACGACATGAACACAAAATCCCGATTTTTGTCCCATATTTCGTCAGACAATAGTTTTTATGCCCTTATATGAAAAAAGCTGCATTCTTTTAAGTACCATTACTTTTGCTACTTTGTTGGTAGGCAATATTAATAATGGCAAGTAAATGTGATTTTGTTTTCAATCAAATAAAATAATTCCGGATTTGCAATCCATAGTGAATACACGCACAAAAAAATCTGAAATTGAAATTCGACAGCGTGTGAAAGAGATTAAACTTTTTATTATTCGCTCTGAGACAAGTGTTTCGCATTTTTCTAAGAAATCCTGCGGCATAAACAGTAAACAGTTTCAGGTTTAGGTAATGTAAACACAAAAAATTAAAATGCAGACAATACTGTGAAAAAAAAACCATGTGGTACGAATAAATCTTATGTTACCTCTAATATTCATTAATGTAAATTATTTTCAAATTATAAGCGCTCAATCGTTCAATGGCAGGTGTTTGAAACGTTTAAACGACAGTTATCTGTTTAGTAGTTTAGTAATTATTGCTAGATACCTGGTATTTCAAATTTCAGAAGTAGAGCAGAAATAATAAAAGAAACCAAGATTTGCTTCCATTTTCTTTACAAATTGGATATATGTACTATATATATATCAGTATAATCACAAATTTATAACTATCACCACCTACTCTCTGAACAAAGCTAAGTAAGTATTTATCTTTCTATATGTTTTAAGATACACGGCTGAACGCACTTACATGTTTTGCTTGTTAATGTTAGAATTTCGAATAAGAAAACGAATGGTTTTCCTTCTAAACAATGTTTTTATATGTCAAGAAGTCTTCAAAAGATTCTACTTTCAAAACGGAATATTAGGTATTAAGATAAGTTGTAGAAAATGGTAGGAAGATGGCAGCATGTGGGGGTGGGTAAGAGAGCAATTGGGAGGGGCGCCGGCGCAGTGGCGCCGATCGTCAGTGATCGTTTGTTTATGTAGGGTGCTAGGTGCTATTTCTGTTTTCAGTTTGGTTAAATCTTGATGATTTTGTGATACGCAGTTTTGCCCGTAATAAACGGTTTCCATAGATAAGGGAGCGTGGAATCTCCACTGAATGTTTTGTTGTTGCTCGGACGGCGGAGAAGCGAACAAAGGTGCGTTTTACCGATCGTGTCCGAATCTCCCCGTCTATAGTACTAACTCGCTGATCGCGAGCGAGACGTCCGCCATTTTTATTTTTGTGTGAATAGGCGTTGACTGTATGTTTTGGCAGGTCCCATGGCTGCGATCCGCAAGAAATTGGTGATTGTCGGCGACGGTGCGTGCGGTAAAACCTGCCTGCTGATCGTCTTCAGTAAAGACCAATTCCCCGAAGTGTACGTGCCCACCGTTTTCGAGAACTATGTGGCCGACATCGAGGTGGACAGCAAACAGGTCGAATTGGCACTGTGGGATACCGCTGGACAGGAGGATTACGACCGTCTGAGGCCGCTGTCGTACCCGGACACCGACGTGATCTTGATGTGTTTCTCGGTGGATTCGCCCGATTCCCTGGAGAATATACCGGAGAAATGGACGCCCGAGGTGAAACACTTCTGTCCGAACGTGCCCATCATCCTCGTCGGAAATAAGAAAGATCTGAGGAATGATCCGAACACGATCAAAGAACTCAGCAAGATGAGACAGGAACCTGTCAAACCGCAAGACGGACGGTCCATGGCCGAAAAGATCAACGCTTTCGCTTACCTCGAGTGTTCGGCTAAAAGCAAGGAGGGTGTGCGGGAAGTGTTTGAGACAGCTACGAGGGCGGCACTCCAAGTTAAAAAGAAGAAGAAGCGTCCATGTATTCTATTCTGAACATATTATCTACGCACCATACATTTTATAATAATAATATTACTACATTCTTTCTTATAATTTTTTTTTTTTTCCGTTAACGTGTGTTATAATAATAATATGAATAATAACAATTTATCAGTGGGGGCTTATGCATGTGTATCGAGTTAACCTATAATAAACCCCGGGATCCATCTGTCTTCTTTTGTTTTTCTTAAGTGTGTTAACAAAAATGTAAGTAGAATATCAATCTTTATTTCATTACTTTTTTTTGTTTACTCTAATGTCACTTTGCCAGAATCATTTCATAACCTTGATCGGTGATCATGTCTTCTGCATTAATTTAGGTTATGTAACAATTATTGGGGCGCATGTATCCTTTTGACTATCACTGTATTAAGTGGCCATTAAATGTTATATTAACTTAAGTGGAATATAAACATATATTTATCGTAGCTGTTTCGCTTTTTAAGGTTATGTTCGGGAAAAAATAGGAAGTTGAACTAAATGATATGTCTCTTAACTTTTCTATAACACACGCGTTATATTTTTTCCCGTACATCCACTTTTTTAATATTTCTACTACAGCACAAACTCTTTACCCTTTTGTGCTGGCAACATCTCTGTCAGCTCTCGCGACAAAACACACAAAAAAAAACAGAAATGTGAAAATTTCATTTCTCTTAGTATTATTATAGATTTAAAGTAATATTAAGAAAAGAATGGGTTGCAAGTTTTCTTTTTTTAATTTTTAAAAAATTACCACTTGCGCTTTTTTTCCTAGCGTATTTGGTCCAAACATTTCTTTTGTTTTCCCTTATTTCCAAACTAATCTAAAAATAAAACGAGGAAAATCAATCGACGGTTGAAATTTTGTATTTATAATATTAAAAATTTTCGCTTACGATGAACTGTATCGCGACCTATCTATATTATATATATATTAATAATATAAATATTATATTTATGTAATAGCTTTAAATCTTTCCATATTTGTGTAATCTAAAGATCAATAAAGATGTCCTTTTTTTTCTTTTCATTTCTTATATCTTATGCTGTATAAGTCTATCATATAATATTCATTTTGTTTCGTTTCGCCTTGGACAGCAATTATTAGTAGAGTATATTATTATATTTATAGAATAATTTTATGTCATTATATTTGAAATTATGTTGGATAAATAATTAATAAGATTGCCAAAAATATACATGTTTATTTTGAATTTTTCGCGTGTTAAAATAGTTTTATTTATTCCCGTCCTGAAAACCAATTTCCCGAAATACTTTACGGGGAATCATTATCTCAGAAGATCGCATTTTGATAAATCTCTTATGGAATGCTGTTGAACGGGCAAATACGATAGTAAGGCTGCGCTGTAAACAATTAATCACATTAAAAACAAAAGTAAAAATAATACATTTCGTGACTGACGTATTCCGTTTGTTCATCGCATCTAAATAATGCTAAAAATAAACCGACACAGCATCGTTCGGTGATTATTTAAATTTTAATGTAGAAACTATTAGTCACCAGGTTTGATTATATCAGCTTATGTAAATACCTAACGAGTTCCAGGAAAACTTGTGCTGCGGAATGTACCGATGCTGGCTGAATTTTGTATGTAGCACAAAGTACCATTCTAATAAGAATGCTTGCCATTTAATAAGGGCCTAAATTATAAATATCTAAATCAGAATTTTAAATATAACATCACAGGCTTGAAGACTCGGTATTCTCAGATATATAGATCGTCCAGATTAAAAAAATTATTACAATCCACGCATATCTCCTGTAAGCTCTATAGTTACAATACTGGTTTGGACAATCTATAGATAGGTATCCTTAATAAAATAAAGGTGATTTGCTTTTCTTCGATTTAGCAACATATTAGCAAATTTGTCAAAAAATACGCGTATATTATAGTTTTAATTTATTGCAGAAACGTCTATAAAACAAAAAGAAAATTGATAAACATATTTGAAAATTCAAATCTCCCGCAAAACGTTGAGTAACCTTAAGAAATAAAAGGTACTTCAAATACGACAGTTTTGTTTTATGTTGTATTTGTCGAATGTGCTTAGGGTAAAATATTTATGCTTTTGTTTGTCAAGATAAAATGACTGTCATTAACGCTTATACTTTCTGATCAAACTGATCTGTCACAAATGACAATATGACATATTTCAATAGATTATTTCCTACAGCGTCAATTAGTAGATATTTTAAGTTGCATGCATTACAAAATTCTGTCAAAAAAGAAATCGAAGATCTCCGAGCAAAAAAAAAACATACGCACTAAAAATAACGGCGGTTAATTTAAATTTTAGTTGTTGGTAACAAGACGACAAAATAATCATTACGATTTGTAAATTCTCACTGCTGGAGTGATTACTCATATTCATATAGATATTTTTAATTTGCGGAAATATTTCCACGCATTAAAACCACACATATTATGTACTTTAAAATTAAATTCCGTTGAAAATATTTTATCAGCTGTCGATAGCAAAAGAAGCAAACACTTGACCGCGTATATGACAAAAGAAATTGCTTATCTGCGCTGTTTAAGTGAAAAATGTAATTAATAGATGGATCATTTAGATGTTTTATACCTACTGCGATATATTGATAGCACTCCTCTACTTCATAGGATACCTCAGAATTACTAATACGAGTGACGCATACCTGGAATTTCCAGCGTCAATTGTAATCCTTTTACTTTTTGTGAATGAATAGGATTAAGGTATAAATTATTTCGTTTTCTTTGCAGCTAGTTTTACAAGCATCCGGTAAATAAGGTTTGGTTATAATATTATTATACAAGTTTGCTAGTTATGTAAAATCTATGCTTAACATTTTTTTTTTTATTATTTAAATCAGAGTTATTTATTCATCAGTGAAATTTCAAAAGAATTTCAAGTAACGATTCTATATTGCATTTATAGATAGACAGTTATTTTAATATCTGGTTCATCTGGTTGTTGTTACAAATAATTGTATAAGTAAATTTGAAGTTTGTTTAGCGTATTGACAGATTACTGCAATAGAAACCCACGGTTTCTTGCATGTTTCTTGGATCTTCAGAAAATTGTATGTAACAAAAAAAGTTGGATTTTTTACCAAATTAAACAAAAAAAATATTAATATTTATACTGGTGTTTCACCCTTCGTAACGTAATGATTTGTATAAATAAATCTATTGAATTTCATAAAGGTTGAAACGAATACAGGTTTAAGAATATAGCTAGTAACACACAGATGGCGCTGAAACTTCATTTCAATGTAAACGTTTATTTTGCTAGTTTCTAATGTATTTGAAGACCCAAATAAATATGTAATATATGTTAGGTTTGTATTCTGCGCAATCAGCACATAATTAGAAATTATCTCTGTTTTTTCAGTACAAATATTTCATTCAAACCCAATTACTTGGTGTCGAAATTTTATAAAGGAAGAATTATCCACGACTGCCATCTACCTTCAGTAGTTAGCACATACATTATTTATATATATATATATATGGACTTGCATAATTGGTTGCGTCTTTTTTTATTTATATAGATATTGGCATTATTATTACAATCATTGGGTATATTTTTTAATTTATATGGTACTAATTTATAACAAAAGGTCAACAACCTTTCAAAATTAATGACCAAAGTTATAAAGTGTGCATATGCCTAATCGTTTCCAAATATTGCAGGCAAAAACTATTCCAGAAATAATTGTGCATAATTATTGTACCTCTATACGTTATGATTACATTCCATAAGGTTTTCTTTATTTTCAATATTTCTTGTGATTCTTTTTGCTTTAATTTGCCTATTTGCTGGAATTTTATTTTACTTTTTTGATAGTTTTAAATTCCAAAAAAATAAAATTCTGCATTTTAAATGTGTCCGTTCAAAAGAGTTAAATTTATAGTTTGGTGACGCGAATTGTCCTCGTTTTCATATTTTGTGTTCTTGTTCCCGTTTGACAACAGAAATGTTTGCAAGACAAGCTGTTTTATTGTTAAATTATGCGTCAAAAAGACAGTATTGGGTTCAAATAATAGTTATTTGTATGCACTAGGCCAGAAACTATAGTTTTGCGAGTGTGAGTACGATTTGTGGGGCCGAGGCGAAGCCGAGGTCTCACAAATGCGAATACTCGCAAAAGAGTTTAGAGGGTTAAAATACCTTAGTGTTTTGACATTTTAATTTTCTTGGTAGTTTTGATACATACCTACACATCAATCATAAGGACAATGGAGACCCCAGCTCATATTACAGAGGTTGTGTGTGAAGTTATTAACCATTTATTACCTGTAAAATCTTCCGAAAATAGAAATGGAATGAATATGAATTAATTAAGAGATTGTGTAACGAGAATTCTGTCATCTGTCATCGAATCTATAATTACACTGGTCAACAGTGAAATTGCTTCTTAGGTGAAAGTACCCAATCCTGAATGAATTCAACGTGCTGAACACGAATATCACATTGAAAAAAGTTGATTGGCTCACGTTCCAGAGATATTGACGTTTTGTCCATTGTATAGATGCTATTGCATAATGTAATGCAATTTATTGTTGGACAATCAGTAGAGATGCTCCACAAGTCCACTACAAACGGCAGGCCAAAAGAAGTCGAAAGCCAGAAGCAGACTAATGTTTTCTTAACATGTATTATAATATTGACATAAGTACACTTTTTCTGAAATATGCGTAAATGTTTTCTTACCATGTATTATAATATTGACATAAGTACACTTTTTCTGAAATATGCGTAAATGTTTTCTTACCATGTATTATAATATTGACATAAGTACACTTTTTCTGAAATATGCGTACATATTACAGAAAATCCGTAGCCAATTCAGCTTTTTCTTAGTCATTTTCGTGTTCAGCACATTGAATTCATTAAGAAATGACTATTTTCAGCTTGGAAGCATGAACTTTTCGAAAATTTGTTGCCCAGTGTTACCGGCAGAAATGTCAGTAAGTCCAATATAGTGTTGCTAACCAATAGTGGTCTTTTTTCCGGCCTAGGCCGGAGAATGGTAAGTTTCCGGCCGATTTATAGTAACGCAAAATCAGTGTTTCTGGACGGAGGCGCAAAAACCAATGTTATGTACGTTTTGGCCATGTCAACTGTAAACATAGCATTACCTGCAATGGTAGGTTAATTTTTACCACGCAAGAAAAAAATCGAGTTTTTGTCATTTCACAGTTATTTCCAATGGAAAATATGCACAATTACTTAATTTAGTTAAAAAAAAAAACAACCATTTACCCGTATTTTATTGCTGTTTCAATTGTTATTAATGAAAAATCATCAATAACATTCACTTTTACAGGGAGTAGGTTCGTTAAAATGCAGTGGCACCAATTCACATCTACAGACACCGACATATATTTTCAAATAAAATTTTCTCAGCCAAGAGTTGTGATTTACATTAAAATTGAGTTATCGCGCTGTAAGTGATACTTACCGCACTCCAATGTAAGTAAATAGCTATTAAACGATAAACGATGCACAGTAGGGACAACTCCCTTTAAAATTGGCAGGAATTATAAAAGACAGTATTACACTCTATATACCATAATAAACTTTGCTGGTTCTTACTTCGTGGGTTAGCATGCTCTTGTGCCCTGGCTTTTAGTGGCAACTTGTATATATAAGATATATTTTTTTTCTGTGTTTTTTTGAATTTCTTTTACTATACGTTCTTCGCGTTCAGTTAGTAGTACCGTTGGACGTCCTGGGCGATGAGCATTTTCGATGCCTTTTTGAAGTTTAAATTTGTTAATAATATACTGAACAGTACTATGTGGTCTTTTGATATGCTTACTAGTTTCCCGTAAACTTTTTTGTTCTTTAAACAAAGGCTATAATTTGGACTTTTTTTTTATTGTCAACTCTTTTTTGCACCGCGGTTATGAATTGCTTTGCATGAATATGTTACTGGTTTGTATCTTCATTACTTGTTGTAGGCAAACGGGACATCTACAAATACTTAAGTGACATACTGCACATCTAAAAATTGTTGTAGGAGAAAACCTATCTATCATTAAAAGAAATCTTAACTCACATAATTTTCTACCACTCTAATGTAATTGTATGATTACTGTACTTCGAAATTCGACTAATGACCATTTGGGAACAGTCAACAAAGAGTAATTGTGCAAGTAATGTAATAGATACACATCAATAATATCCAAATTGAACCGATAGTCAAACGAAATTAAATCTAGTACTAGCACATACATCAAATCTACTTGTCAGTTCTGTTTTAATATGGGCATAGTTGTAAAAGAACAAACAAAATGAAAAATAAAATTAAGAACGAAAATTTCGTAGTAGAAAGTGAAGTTTTTTACAATTCTTTGAAGACGATGTTTAACATCGAGAGATTGGTAGGGACATTACCCCTAACTTTGACATTTTCCAACGATTATCTGAAAAGAAATTATTGCGCAGCTAATGATTTCTTTTACACCTTAATTTACATATTGTTGTATACGATGTTAGCAATTTATTGCTTAATACACCCTATCGAATCTGATAATGGCGCAAATATTTCGAAAAATATAATACTGGCAGAATTATCTGTTTCACTCTCATTTATTTTCGTAAGCATTAGTAATTGTTACGTTGCTAGGAAATTGCTAGTAAGATTTGTTAAAATGGTAAGCAACATCGATACTATGGCTACAAGGAAGGGAATCTGCATTTTCTCTCACCGAAAATTTGCTGTGAGATCTACAAGAATACTCTTGGTTCTAGCATTTTGTGCAATTCTCATTAGAGCCAGTTTAATTTTTGTGGCGATACCCAGAGGTGATGCCTTACAACAAACAACGATTCTTTTAGCTAGTTTTATACGATCATTCTCCAAGTATCACTTCTCCGCTATAGTCTTGAATATCAAACATAGGTTCTTCAGCATCAACGATCAAATACGAAGCAAGTTCCGATCAAAGCGTCTCTCAAAGCGATTTGGCGAAAATCTTGGCGATCTCTGCAGATTACATTTTAAATTGTGTAGTGTGTCCCGTTTTGCCAATATCCTTTTTGGTTTACAAACATTGTTTTCAGTCGCCGTTTCTATGATCGACGTTATGTTTCATGTTTATTACGTGTATGCAATTTGTACCAAAGACTTTAATTATGGGATTAATGGTTGGAGCATAGTGTTTCATATGATTTGGGTAATTAGTGAACTTTTGGAAATTTATCTTATGATTTTCGTATGTACGAAAACTTGTGAATTGGTAAGATTATTGCAAGAAGTATCCAAGAAGATGATCCTTTTTTCACGCAGTTGTTTTTAGGCCAATAGTACAGCGATGGTTATACTTGGGATTAGAAACGGTGTTGCAGAATATACACAGGAAATGGATAAAAAGGTAATTTTATAGAATTCAAAACTAAACAGAATGTATTAGTTTTAATTAAACGAATCGTTTTGACGAAAAGCAATTCAAAAATTAAACCTATTTTTTCAGACGCAAATGTATTCCTTACAATTCCTCCATCAGAAAATACAATTTTCCGCTTTGGGACTCTTCACAATCGATCATTCCTTAGTCTACTCGGTAAGAGATTTTATTTGAAAAAAAAAATTGTTCAAACAATAATTTGGGCTAATTACAAAGGGCGTAGTCGGATAAGTATGGGTTTCCAGCCGCAGGAGATTTTTGACTGAAAATTGGAGCATATACAAGCTGTCCCATATCGTTATGTTGAAATTTTGGTAGTATAGACTTCATTTCAAGTAAAAAAAAAAAACACAAAACTCGTATATCCATTTTCAAAAAACAAATTATTAATACACACCGTTCTTGTGTGTTTTTAGTTATTCCATGGTTATTGTCTTATTTTTTATTCACCGTCGGAGGGAATTTTATGAATTAGTGACTAATAAATATCCCGAACATGAGTATTTTTTCAGTAATATGCTATTTAGCGACGATAGGTACTTCATTGTTACACTCTATGTTTGTTATTTTATTTGATTATTGACTTTTAAAACTCCTTTTCATTCTTCTTTTTTCTTTTGATATTGTTTATGAGCTCCGTCCCTGAAATTTATAGTGTAGGTACATTACCTGATGCTTTGATATAAAAATAAGTATGGACAAAAACAAATCAATGCTACGCATGGCAGTTTATTGCCCTTTTCAGTTATCAAATGAGTATTGTCTCATTATTTCCCTTTTCACTAATGCAAATGTAATATTGGATTTAATATTAGTTTTACAAACTTCGTAAATCATGTTTACAATAGCTTACTTAGATAATTGGTTATCAATTTGTTGTTCATACCATTAATAGCGACATAAGAGTGAGCTACAACGAGGAAAACAATATCTCTCACGGTATGACCGAATTTTCATCTAAAAATCCCACGGGACCGGTGGCATATACCTTTGTAACCGCTACAAACTCCTTGTTTGAACAAAGCTGAGAATCCTGCAGCGGGAATCACTGACGCAGTATGCCAACATCCTCGTGATTTTCAGATTGCTGCAGTCCTCACAACGTACCTAGTAATCGTTATCCAATCTGACGAAAATAGAACCACTCACAATCAGCTGATCTGTACAACAAAGAACATAACCTCACACAGTTCCAGCTTGTAAAACTATGCCGTTATGATCCCCGCCGCATCGATTTCCACATTTCCACTTCGTGCAATTCTGCGACCTTACAATCCCCCAATTAAATGGACGCCTCAGTTGCTAAGTAACGTTTAAACCGGACGCATTTGCATTTTTAAAAACAAGGAGATAATTACATTCTCACTTTGCACGATTGCGTATTTACGATTTAAGTACTGTTACGGTCTAGTCATCCTCTAATCGTAACAATGCGCGAATGACATCACATTTTTGGGCAAAATGATTGTCACAACGCAAAATTAGATAAATAGTTGCACTGAAATACGAACAAAACGCGCTCATGCGGTTTTAAAACTTTGTGATAGTTTCAGAGAAGAACTTTTGTAAAATGTATGTATTCTTTAGAATATTTTGTATATGTTTAAATCATTCATGTCTTTCTTTGTTTATTTTTTATTACGTCCGCTATAATTAGAACGATTCTTTTTGTTGATTTGTGTTTCATTGATTATAAAACACTTTATGCACGGGTGCATAGAAGATTGTCTAACGTTCATTTTAAAATATCTGGAAATAAAACAAAATCTATATAATATGAGTGTTCTTTTTAATGTTTTGCAATGCAGAAAATTGTCAATATTTCCGCAATTCCTTTAGAAATAATTGTCTTATTTTATCTTTGAATTTACACATTTTTGCTCGATGTAGACCAACAATTTTTGACTCAAATAATTTATATTATGAAAGAAATATTATATATAAATATATAAAAAGCTCTTGAGAACTAGGTATATCACATACTAGCGAATTGGGTTCTACCGTAATTAAATTAATATATATTCGGTTTAGAATATGATAATCCATTGTAATTTATTTGTTTGTCCTTCATTTATGTTACATTTCAATATATGTATTAGATAATTAATTATCATATGTGAAGTATCTGCGTATGTTTGATTTTGTTCATTATGGCGATTTTGTTAATTATGGCGAGTGATTTTATATGAAAACGAATCGCCTCACTTTCAACTTTACATTTAGTAGGTACCAGAGAGTGAAGTGCACCCCAAACGATATTTTCTCTTCAGATAAAAATGCTTAAAACAATATACTTATAACCATTAAATATATATAAGCTAATTTAGAGAAAACTTAAGAAGATGTAAGTGTTAGTACGTGTTCTAGAAGTTTTCCGTTCACGATTAATACAAAAATAGCTTTCAATTTAGCTTTTTAAGTTTGCGAAATCGTAAATTATCAGTTCTTATCAACCTCTATACATTAAAAATGCATATTAAACCTTTATCAGGGGAATTTTTTAAAATCAATTGATCATAATGCGTAATTATGAACAACATATGGATTTACAAAAGATTAATGCTTGAATCATAAGTATCAACAACTGCCAAAAAGATTAATTGAATTTATCAAGTAGTTTATAGTATTTAACTCGACAATAGTCGTGAATGATGTAGGTACGCGACAGAATAACTATAACTTAAAGCAAAAAATGCCCGTTTTTTTTTAATAATAATACAACGGGAATAATAAACGAATGGCAGGGTAAAAGAAATAAACCTGAACAACCGAGTTTGAAGAAAAAATTCGCCAAAGGAAAGTTGATACCAAGATTTGCGATATTTTTATAAAAAAATACGCCGTATTTTAAATAAGCGGATTAGCGGCGGTGTCCTTTTAGATGCAACAGCTTTAACTTAGAGTTAACAGACGTTACTTATAGTGACATCTGAAATCAGTCCTATGAACAATTCTAGTCGCCCTATCTAGCTGATGGTCTGTTATGTTCTCTTGTCTGTGATAAGACCCAATGACAACGCTCAAATTTGAACTTTTGGACCACGCCGCTTCAAGCCGCCACTGTTCCTAGGTCCAAAATATAAATACTATATCTAATATTTAACCAACTTTTAACTCATTAACTTGAACATTGTTACTCTTCTAAACAACAGATAGCGCTGTCTATTGCACCTACATATCGCGCATATCATAAAATATTCGAATTGTGAAACTGTGAGAAAAGGCACCCAAACCATAGTATAGTATTATCACAGCTACTAGTAACCGTAACAAAATCTTTGTTCTTAGGGTAACTATAATGAAAAGTATTACCGAAATCAATACTAAAAAAAAAAAAACAGGTTGCTTGTTAAAAGAAATATCGACTACGTTATAATTTTAAAAATAAATGTATTGATAAGATGAAAATGATGTTGTATAATGTTAATTTGTAATTAAAACCCTTAGAAATCTGCAAGATTTTTCTAAAAAAATAGTATTAACAAAATTTTATTGAACTTTTAGAGCTTCTGCCTTTGTTTTTTAATTTCTTTTTGAAATTTCTTTAGAATCACCATATATAGGATGTCACAATAGATTGGATCTTTGATTACAATACCATTTTTGATTTTAGAAAAAAAAACCTTTCTCGTACAAAAATGTCTGTTAAGATCCATTGCACAATTAAAAATATTTACAACTAAGTATACAGAGGGTCACAAAAGTAAATAAACCCATGCTTACTTTTATTATTTTGCAGGAAATACCTTGTATATTATTCTATGATTTTATTTTACGTCAGCAAGTACCTAATACAACTTTATATGAACTACCATACATATGTCTATTTTTAATAATAACCTATTTGAAAAAATGGTGGAAAATTTCAGTTAACAAGGTGACGTTGTTTCTGTACCTTCTGTATCATTTTTCTTTGTACATTTTATAAGAAACAAGGTCGATTAGCCTTGATACTATTAAGATTACGCACTGTACCTAGTATGATATTATAACAACAATCTATTGTATGATTTGCAGAATCGTGACATTGTTACGAAACAAAAAAATTCCCCAGTTTTGTGTTCTGCAAATATGTAATATGTGTGTACAATCATTTAAACGTACCCAAATGCATAATATTCATGGCCTTGTATGCCTTTATTATCAGATATATAAACTTATTTATAATTATATAATGATGATGCGACGAACATAGATTTTGCAATTTGTAGTATCATAATGTTCTTTGTTCCCTGTGCAACGTACTTATAGGAACGTGTGTTCTATTACTTCGCAGTACCAATATATAGAACAATAGCCTTTGTGAAGATACCAAACGTGTGAGTATCCGAAGAATTGGACGACCTTTCAAAATGATGCTCTCCAAGGAAATCGTCTTTCAATAACAATTTGGTCCATAAAAGGGGACATTTTTTTTTAAACGAAAACTGAAGTACGATACAATGGTCGAGATTAGTATGAAATGGTTGAAACGTTGCACGGAAATACCCGTTTTGTTATTGTTTTTTAGTTTCATGGTTTGCGGTGAGTTCTTTTTTTTAATTGTAGCCATCCGTACACTCAATAAACTGATTCGTTATTAACTTTTAGAGACCGTAAATACGAATTTCATAATCTACAGGACATGCTACGTGTCGCTGGGCTATAATAAGTCTGACTGTGATAAATTGGGCACGAAAAATCCGGACAATGCCACGCAAGCTCTGGAGAAGATGGTACAACCGCACGCCAACATTATCATGATGACGCAATCGTTGGTCGCGCAAATCGTGCCGGCTCTGTTGTGTTTATTCGTGGGACCTTGGTCGGATAAACACGGAAGGAAGCCGCTGTTGATCTCCACTTTATTCGGTACTTTGAAATAATCTTATCGTCAAATTATTTGTATATACAGGGTGTCCCTGAAATAAGAGTACAACGTATTAAAAATGGGAAGCCCTAATTTTATTACACCTTTATTGTGAACAGAAATGCAGGTGTAACAATTGATGTGTAACAATTGATGTGTAACAATTGATTATGAAAGAGAAAAAAAGAAATAATTACGCACATTACCTTCGTCACATCAAATATCCACTTTTAACAATGATGTTTATTTCAGACAGCTGTCATTGATCAGATTACGCACAAGTGAATAGAGTTATTCATTAATAGATTCCACATTTTACTTTCAATATCTTCTTTGAAATTTGCTTTAAATTTCGCGTACGTAATAATATTGGAGTTGTTGACTCGTATCAGCTGCATACAATGATTATCTGTATATCACAGCTGTATTTACAAATGACCTTAAGATATAGTATAAACACAGATAGTGGATCCATGGGAGGCACATTCGTGACGTTTCAATGGGTTTTTAATTGTATATTCGATATTGCAATTGGCGTACGAATTTTTGGATACTTATTCAGTATAATTTGGGTTTCCCATTTTTAATATTTTGTACTCTTATTTCAGAGATACCCTGTATATATATAGGCTGTGCTAATTAGGTATTACGCTCATCTGCGATTATTCTTTTTTAACAAAAATGTTTATATAAAAAACGGGTCAAAACATAACTTGTAATAGGTAAAATATTTGAAATTAGTTACATAGGCAATAAAATTCGAATATCAGATCCAATAAATATTTCATACATTTCAATTAAAACGAGCTACCTCAAATAACTCTTTACCGTGATTATATAAAATTCCGTAACCTGTCAATTGTCATATCAAGGGGGACAAAAATCACTCCTGGGGGTGCAGCAGCACCATCATTGAAATTTGAATAGGGAAGATGGGTCTTGTCACCACTCATTCGAAACATCTTTTAATTTTCTTTACGGCAATATGTATCAAAAAGTTATTTTTTAATGAGCAAGTTTCCTATACATTTCAGAAGATGCGGTGGGTCTTAAATATGAATCACTTCCTCACCATCCACAAGATATCCAAAGTATCTATTTTCGATTTGCTTTTCTTGACAAATTCTATTGGTGTCTTTAATTAGCATATTGATTGCGCCCCTGTTTCTACTTCCTTGGTCTTCTTACTAGTTCTTTTATAATAGAGAACACTATTGACGAAACTTATACCTCTGCGGTTATACAGTCAATAAAATTTCTATCTATCTATCTATCTATCTATTTATCTATAATTACAATTATCACATATTTCTGTATTTATCATTTTTCTTTTATTTACATGCTGTACAATGCCAAAAGCCGTAGCCTTGAGCAAACATTATTCTTTGTAGGTTTTACTGTCAGCGGTGTACTGCAAATAGTAATAGCTTTGATTCCTTCCTTATCACCGTGGTATCTATTGGGAGTATCCTTTACATCAATCTTGTTTGGAGGATTTTCACCTTTTCTAATGGCTATCCTATGCTACATAACAGATATCACAACAGAAACTGGTCGAGCATTCAGGTAGGTACCTATATTTTATTCTAGCAACTAACCAATATATTTGTGCGTCTCTTAGATGTACAGCAGTCTGCATTTTTAATGTCTCCCACTTGCGACCATCTATCTATACTTTCTACCACACGCTCTAATCCGTGAGCTTCGGCTATTTTCGGTTTCGCAGGTAGCAGATATGATATTTACCCTAGGTTTAGTTTACGATCCCTAGATAAGTATGCCTGATAAAACCGATGCTGATGTGCTTTTATTGCGCGTCATAAAAGTAACCTCAGTTACATAGGACGTGCATTGAATGGGTGCACCTGAATTACGTTCAGAAATCGTAATGAGGGACCCGAACTGCGGACGTTTTTATTCATATAAATAGGCAGGTATTAGGACAGTGCCAATTACATATTTCTCCGATATTATATCTACGTAATTGCCTAATGTACTAATAAAAGAATTAAAAAGAATTTTAATTATTGCGGTTTTGTTCAATTTTCCTACTAAACTAAATTTGCGATAACAGCCAAGAGATTATTATATGCAAATGTTTCATCGGTAAAATTCCTTTGTCCTTTAAATATGTTAAAAAAATGTTGTATTACACCCTGCTCAATAATGATAATGTTTTTCTTTGCTCTTTTACTACCTGCTCTTTTTCTACCTGTGAATCTGAGCTGAACCGAAGTTCCTGACTTTGCTATACGGAAATTAGTATCGATATTTGGTCGTCACACGGGAGAGGCATTAGAAAAAAAGACTGCTGTACAATGTATTAAATAACTATAAAAAGCTATTTCTTTGAAGTAAAGTAGGTCCCTACATTCTTTTGTACGAAATTGCATAAGAAAAGCCCTCAAAAGTATTTTTTCAGTTTATTAATTAGCAGCAATAAGACATCATAATTACAATTTTCCATTCCATTGTTGCAGAATCGGCATGTTCGAAACTACATTGGTTTCGGGGATGTTGATGGGTACCTTAAGCAGTTCCTACATCTTTGCCTATGGCGGATATATTGTGGTTTACAGCATCGGTTGTTTGTGCTGTCTTTTAGCCTCATTATACGTTATATTCATTATCACAGAATCCGTACCAAACACTAGCGATTATCAGGTTTGGCTCTTTCTTCTTTCGAAACAACAAATTCAGGATGTTAACTTGTTTCCCTTTGCAGAATAATACTTCGCTGTTCACTTTCGACCACATAGCGGACATGTTGAAGACAACTTTCACCCCGCGGGAGAACTACAAGAGATGCGTCCTCTTGTTGACTATCAGTATGATCACCATCTATATCCTGGCAACAAATTCTGACGGCTCCGTTTTCTTCCTTTTCGTCAGGGAGAAGTTCGGCTGGAACATCGAGCAGTACACGCTGTATAAGGCCTTTAAAGACGTGCTGTGGATCGTTGGGATATTCATAGGAATGTCATTATTACACAAATTGTTCGGATTGGGAGAAAGTCCCTTGTTGTTTTTGGGTTTTGTGACTTATCTCGCCAGTGTCTTGCTACAAGGTTTCGCCAATGTTCCTTGGCAGTTGTATTTGGGTAAGATACATTGTACAATACTAGTATATCAGGCAATCATTTTTCTTCCTCCATCCAGCTGGGGGGATTCGATGTATTAGTGGTGTGGTCAGTCCAATGTGTCGTTCTTTGATATCGAAATTGGTGGCCAAGGAGGAGAGCGGGAAGATCTTCTCGATAACCATCACCGTGGAATCATTGACAGCCCTCGTGGGGGCTCCTCTGTATACCTTCATATACAACTATACTTTGGATGTGAATCCTGGTGCCTTCAATTTTCTGACGAGCGGATTTTTCGTCATAGAAATCATACTTATCGCGTAAGTTCATCATGTAGTAACAATTAGTTAACATTCTGTACTTATTTGTTTGTTGCAGTATCGTGATCGTTATACAGAGGACAGTGATGCACCAACAGCCATCATATACAGCATTGTCCGTGAATCCAGACGAGACTGAAGGTGACTGAAGGAGTTTTATGGATGGAACTTTCCATATCAGTTTTGTGATACAGTGCAATATCTAATATATGTACATATCGTAAAGTTTTGTAAATTTTAATTATTTTTTATGTATTTTATGTGTCTACTAATGTACCTATATAAATATAGTCTCGTTTATGTTTTAATTCTTATCTATGATTTTCTAATCTATATTTCATCGGAATTTGGTTTTCACCATTCGATTCCTTCTTAAATAATTTCATTATATTATCTTTATCATTAGATCATTTCGCCTTGCATTTAGATTATAACCTGTTTGGACAATGATGTTCTAATTTATCTCTTTTGAATATGGTGTCCCCCAAAACTCTATCTTATGGCCACTATCATACACGCTATATATTTCAGAATCGAGTACGCAGCTTTTATACTGTAAACCACTTCTTTTATGCTGATAAATAAAATATTTGTATGAAATAATTTTGATACTCGACTATGAAATGTTGTATTCACATTTAACAGGTATACACTGCTGGCCACGAGAGCACTTGAATCCTACTAGCAATACTGTAAAACTGTAAAAAAACAGAACCGCCAATCTAAATTTTGTATACAACCTAAACAAAGCAACTTGCCCAATTTGGTCTTATAGCGCCATCTAGAAACGTTCCTTGTCACTACCAATTTTTGTTAACACTTCGATTCTCTATTAAAAGACGCATCTGGTAGGCCATATTAGAGGGAACTAGCGCGAACTTTTATTTTTAAAACTTTGAACTCAAATATCTCGAAAACTGTTAAAGATATCGACAAACGCTTGTCACCATTCGATTGCTTGTCGAAAGACGCTTCCGGTGTATCACAAGCGGATGATCTATCGTCAATTAGATTTTATTTATTATCGCCCAATAGCGCAAAGTTACAGTTTGCTTTCAGACAGTTCTGCATACCCAAATCGCATGAGATTCTACGATCGTACGTGCCCAATACATATGCATTCCATTCCTCATGCAATGAACAATGAAAGATCGACGCAATCTTTCGAAAATTCCTGGAGTCCTCCGAATTTCCTCGCAACAATTTACGATTCGTTGCCTGAGTTCTTCCAAATTGTTTACAGATCGTGCGTACACTAATTGTTTTAGATGCCCTCAAACATAGAAGTCTAGAGGTGTCAGGTCAGGGGACCTAGGAGGCCATGCAGTTGGTCCACCCCGTCCTATCCATCTCTCGTAATCTTGATTTAAGAAATTTCTAACTACGAAGGAAAAATGCGAATAAACGATTAGGGAGAAATACTGGACCAATTAAACAGTCTCCAAAAATAGCAAGCCAAACATTTAGCGAAAAACGGTTTTGGTGATGCAGTTCAACAACAGCATGGGGATTTTCATCTGCCCAGACGTGATTGTTATGAAAATTGAATATTCCGTCTCTTGTAAACCCAGCCTCGTCACTAAATAAAATCTGAGTCGCAAAATTAGGAGTTCCTGCCAGCTTTCGTAAAGCCCAATGACAAAAAACCCTACCTGCATCATAATCGAGAGGAGCAAGAACTTGCACGCGTTAAATGTGGTAGGGATAGAGCTGCCGTTCCCGCAGAATTCTCCAAATGAGAGGATGACTGACGTTCAGTTCTGCGGCAAGTCTTCGGGTGCTAATATTTGGGTTGTCTTCTACCCGTCTCAAAATATCTAATTCTACTGCGGGAGAAGAAACTGATCTAGGTCTACCAGAACCACCATTAATTTTAAATTAACCAGTTTCGGACAGCCGGATATGAAGTCTTGAGAAAATCTTATCACTCGGTAACAACCGATTTGGAAATTCTTCAGCATACATACGCCGTGCTTCAGTGGCATTACCATTCGCACGACCGTACATAAAATGCATATCGGCCATTTCTGCATTTGTGTACTTATGCATAATTTGAGAACAAAAAAAAATTGACGCAAATGATAAATAATCTGATGACAGATGTCTGACAGAACTAATTTTAAGTAACAATCAGTTGTTTGACAAAGGGAACTATTATCAAAACCGAAAAATGTTTTTTTTTTATTTTAAAATATGCAATCGACTATATGTCAAAAACAGTTGAATTGCGGACCCATGTTGACTAAGACTTTTTTGTTTATTTCCACCAGTACTATAATTGGGTAAAATATCCGACAACCTTTTTTTAACAGGCTGTATATTAAATTACAATAATAAAAAAAATATATTAATAAGGGGGATAGATATACTCCACGCGTAAAGTGCAATAAGTCGAAAACGCTATAAGAGTTCAAAATTGGTGCCAGGAATAATACATACTTCGAATTAAACATCAAGTTAGCTGTATAACCGCAGCGGCAATATTTGCTATAAGGAATTTATTTATTATGTGTACATTAGCTGATAATGGCACAAAATATCCGCGTTCAAAGAAAATAATCTATCTTTAAATATTCATAATTGCATATACAGTAGCGCTGACAGAATTCGGGTCTTCATGGATGGATAACCTGCCAGGATTTCTAAATATCATTTTATTAGTCTTTTAAACAGAACTTTCTTTATTTCCTTGTCACATTTTCATTAGTGCTACGCTAACACAAATAAATTGAAATCTTTTTTTTAAATCTGGATTTTTATTTGATAAAACGAGAATTAAATAATCACACTACAATTTGATTGTATGTTAAATGGTACATTAAGTGTTTGTAAAGAGCACTATTCACTGCGATACATCCATGTACTACCAAATAAATATATATGTAACTGCCTTTTCGTCTGTAGGGGGAACAAAATTAAACAACAGGGGGAAGTTATTTAATTTATGAAAAAATAGAATTAAAATTTAAAATATTCTTTTACAAGTTTCCTAGCAATACTAATCTATAAAAAGGCATTTGAAGTTTTCCTTATTAAAATAACAAGAAACCGATGTCAAATTATTACCTTAATAGGTAACTTTTAAATAATTCTAAGAATCCGAACAATCTTTAGAGCATGTAATGTATCAAAGGTACAAGTATGTAAGCCTGCATTTCTTGAAGATTCCATACAGCTAAAACTAAGAAATACGATGCTGATTTATTCGTAAAAACAGTCGGAGGAGAACCCCTTATGAATCAACCAATTTTAACTATCAAATTTCCATGAGCGTCGTTGTATACTATTTGCATAGGTACGCTGTATTTATACTCGGATAAAAAGAGGAAATTTGTGAGGAAATCGGTACACACCATGTGTACGTATTGTATCATTCCTGTACATACATGAAAACATACATATGTGTTTATTTGTATTAGTTGCGTGTGATGTAAAGAATTATGCTTTAAGAGTTAGTTGGTGCAAAACGCGAAAAGCAATCCGTTTCCGACACCATGCGATCGCTTCAACAATGCGTGGAAATACCCATACTCTTAGCGTTTTTCAGTTTCTTTCTTTGTGGTAAGGGATGCGTGAGGACAAGTCCATATCTTTTGTCTTTTTATCTTCGTTTTATAGTGCCGGTGGATACCAACTTTATCATCTACAGGACTTGTTACGCATCCTTAGGATTTAGCCGGTTGGAGTGCGAGAAATTGGGTTCGAAGGATTTTCGTAACGAGACAGGGGGCTTGGAGAAGTTAGTGCAACCATACGCTAACCTGGTCATGATGACACAATCGCTGTTAACTGGGCTGATACCAGCTATTACTTACCTATTCGTCGGCCCTTGGTCTGATAGGAATGGAAGGAAGCCAGTGATGAAATTCGCCATTGCAGGTAACTCTAAAATATCTCATGTACACTTATCTATAGATTTCCACATTCCAAAGCGCGCAAGCTTTGTTTTCTTATGATTTACCTATATCAGTGTAATTATGTAGATGGTTTTTAAACAAACCGATGCCTTAAAATCATTTCACCTTTTTACCGATGTAGCCACGTGTATGAATGGGTATGGGTTTGGGAAAATTCACATGAGTTTACTTTTCCAGCGCATTTTCATCCATTTCCTTAGTTCTTTCGTTCTTTTTCCACCAGTGTACTTTAACCATCTGAGTTGCTGCTTCATCTATTTCTGCTGCTTTTGCAGTTTAAGTACATATGTACATATTTACTGTCTTTTCGATTGGATAACTTTAACAAAAATATGGAGTATAATATACCCCGTGACACCCAGAAGAAATAATTTCCTCAACTTAGTTTTTTGGAAATGTGGTAGTCTTATATCAAGAAATTTTATTTAGGTACACGTAATCCAAATAAAAAAAAATAATTAATAATATGTTTGGTGACCCCGTAGTTAAGTAGGGGAAGGTGGGGCTAGTTGTTACAAAAACACATGCAATTTCTTTTTGGAAAATGTACTTCGTATAAAATATACAAATTCAAATATACACACAGAAAAATGCATGCTTACCTCAAATAAATTTGTCTTGGACCAAATAAATCGACGTTTTGAATATCCGCAAAGCAAAAACTTCTTAAAGCAAGAAAAAAATTGTCTTAACAGCATAATCTTCACGTAAGAGGTTAAGAATCTTGGATTAAACTACTTTTAATCTCCAAACTTGCAGTGCATAATTTTTCCACTAGAAGCCACTTGAAATTCTACTGAAATTCTACTGAGAGCCGCTTACAAAAAAGAAATTTCTACTAAAATTGGAAAAATAAATTTTTTTAAATGTTGGCATAAAGTAAATACATAATACACAATACATAGGTTTCTGTTCAATGGTTGGATAAATGTAATAAATACGAATCTTTTTTTCAACGTTTATTATGTCAACCACAATGAATAATCACTATAATAAGCACTAAACACTACAACAACAAAAATGTTTCTGCAACTATGTTAAAAAAAAAATGTGATAGGTATAACAATTATTCTTCTATCTTGAATTGACAAAAAAATGTCAAAATCGGGATCGAGATTCTTGATCAGTTCGTGCTTTGTATGTTCACATACCTTTAATTTCATTCAAGACTTCTCCAGGTATCTCGTAATTCAATTAACTGCTTTTAGATGTGCGAGCAACCTATCTTGCAGAATGGGATCTTTCAACCAGGCATTTCTAAACTTTTGTTCATACTGGTCCTTGGGCTTCTCCTAAGGCGGCATGACCACAGTATCCTACAAACCATGAAAAAAGCATTTTAATTTTTTTTTAACATAACAAATTACTAATTCAAAACAAATGTCGATGAAAACATTCTAATCTACCTACAATTATTGTGGTACTTACCAATAATTTTAATAAGGTTCACAATCACCATTAACTTCAGAAATAAATTCACAAGTTTTTGTACAAATATAATGAGACATAGCACTACAAATCGGTGTTTCAAAAAAATATTAGAATATATTTTTTTGTTGATATTTATCAATAACTTATTTTTTATTTACCGTATAATTTTATAAGTTAGTATTGTATTTGGTATTTATTATTAGTTTGGATTTTGTTATTGTTTTTAGAGTTTATTTTTTGTTTATTAAGAGTTTATTTTTTTTATCACCTTATATTTTTTGTCCATTTTCCTGTTCAGGTGAGAGTGAAATAAAATATAATTATTTTATTTTGATGTTTTTCTATATGAGTTTTTATTCTATACTTCCAATGACACAGTTATAGGTATAAAAATATAATTTATTGATCGAGAAGAGTTAGGTTACAGTAGCCTCCTCGGCGCAAAAAGTGACGAACCGCCACTGGTCAAAACACATAAACACAAACAATCTTCTTCTACTTTTCCTCTTTTCGGTGTACTTGCATTAAATTTGTTTGACTTATTTTGACGAATCTTAATAGCTCTTTTTATTTTCTGGACGCTTGTATTTCTTTTTTCCTCTCACACTAGCTTCCATTTCCAATTATTGTAGTTTAACCGGTGTTTCTCTAGAGCATTTCATATGTTTAGTAAAATGTTGCATAAAAAGCAAAAATCCCTTTTCTGTCATCCAACCGCTTGAAAAAGCAGCGCTTATATCTGTACTAGTCCGCTCTCATAGACCGGTATCTTCACAGAAAAGATAACATTTTCTCGCAAAAAAATGGATTATATGTACTTAAATAAAATTTCTTGCAAATATTCGCTTCATTCTTGATGTAAGAGTACCACATTGCCAAAAAACTAAGTTGAAGATATTATTTTGACGCTTTAAACGTGGATAAATACTTATATTTCCTATAAATATATGATCAAATTCGACACATCTCAAATTAATCTTTAGCAAATCCTAAAATCACGGTACATGCCGGCCAGACTCATCTACAGCCTATCTGAGCCAACCCAAATTTGACAAGGAACGTCTATCATATGTGAAACTCAATCGCAGTCTTGGTTTTCTCAAGTGGTAGTAGGACCTCCTTGGAGCACATTTGCAAAATTTTAAACATAAATAAATTGATCTTTAGGACAGATTTTTCTGAAATTGCTGAAAGTGTTATAGTATTCACCCCCCACCTCTTTGGGACAGGAAGGTTGGGTTGACTAAAAGAACTTTAAAAAAAATAACTCGAAAGAGTTGAAACTATGTCACGAAACAAATACGTGGTAAAAAACATAGAAAGCACCAACTTCTTAAAAGAACTTAAATGGCATGATAGATCAAATGGGGGTTAATTTTTATTTTTTTATTGAGCATATTATAAAAAAAAGAACATATTTCAACAGGTTTTTTCTTGCGTGGCCTCGTTACTCTGATCGTAGCCCTAATAGAATCTCTGCCGGCTTGGTATCTATTGATCGGCAGCATACCATCAGCAGTATTCGGAAATATTCCACAAATGATGATAGCCATGATATGTTACGTAATCGACGTGACGGACGAAGAAAAAAGAGGTATCAGGTACGTAGATAAAAATAATAGCAAAAAAAGAAACATAACGGAAAATTAGAATTGGATTTCTCGAAGCCGTTCCGATAATGGGAATATTCCTAGGGACCTTTTCCAGTCCCTTCATCTTCTCGTCAGGTGGTTATTTGCTTGTCTACGGCGTGGATGTGGTTTGTCAAGTGTTAGCCTATATTTATGTCGCTTTTTTTCTGTATGAGGATTACCCGATGCAGAATGATCAGGTATTCCCAAATCGCTTCGACGAAACGTATTAGGAATCATAAATTTTTAATCTTCTCTACAGGATAAGACGTCAATCTTCTCCATCGATAACATTATCGAAATGCTGCGAGCGACTTTTAAAGTTAGACCAGCTTACGGAAGGTGCATTTTGTTGTTAACGCTATTAACGTCAGTGGTATGCGTATTAATCGGACGAGGAGATGGTTCTGTCATATTCCAATTCCTCAGGCACAAATTGCATTGGGACCTCGACCATTACGCTTTATATTCGAGCATCACGACTTTGGCTGGATTCCTAGTGATATGCGCCAGCATAACCTTGCTGTACAAGCTATTAAAGGTGGCAGAATTACCATTGATGACCATTGGGATTTTGTCGTATTTAGCCAGCTCTTTGGTGCAAGGTTTTTCCACCAAAGATTGGCATATCTATTTCGGTAGGAATAAAAGAAAATGTTTATAGGTTGTATACAGTTCAAATTCACGATTTTTCAGCGGGAGGATTAAAATCCCTGTACGGAATCTTCAATCCGATGTTTCGTTCATTCATCTCTAAATTGGTATCGAAAGAGGAAACGGGGAAGGTGTTTTCGGCAGCTGTTACGGTGGATTCATTTGTGGTTTTGATAGGAAGTCCGCTTTACACTTTGGTATACAATTATACCATAGATACGAATCCAGGGATGTTTAATTTCATGACGGCGGGATTGTGTGTATTCAATTTGGTTTTGATCACGTGAGTACAATAAAAATGAATAGGATCATAGATGAATTGATAGTGCACTCTAAACTAATACTGAACTACATGTACAATTTTTTCGGTTAGTACCTCTCCCTTTCTATGAAAATATCTCAACCAATAAAATTTAAGTAAAGTAGTGAGACGTCTTCTGCATATGTTTATGTTTGGGAATAAATACGCTTCTTTAGTGTTAAAAATTACTAACAATAAAACAAACTTTTCACTTTTTCAATTTGAATATTTACGGTTTCCCGATTGTTTTTTAGCAATTCATCTAATAGAAATTTTGTTTTTAAATAATGAACTAAAGTAATATTGTTCACTTTATTAATTAAACATTTAACATGACAATCACTATACGCGGGATTATCCAATATTCTGATTTGTTTAATAATCCAGAGGTTTTTTTTTGTCTTTAGTAGATATTTCGGCTTTTTGTCAATGGTACTGCAAATTTTTTCAAACAATTGCCATCCATGCGTTAATCAAGTTACAAATATTGGCAAAATATGCTAACAGTACAATTTTTTAAAGAAGGACTTGCTTGCAATTGTTTCCAGATTTCTTCAATGAAATAAAAGTTTTAGGTCAACTTCAATACACAAGAGAAATATCGCATTGTTTATTAATGTTGGGCTTCAATTTACATTTCACTGTGATGGGTGGAGACTGTGGCTTGAAAACTATAACAAAAATCCAAAAGAAAAAGTGAAAAAATCCCTTACCACAAAAATTAAAGATACAAATCTAAATACGTATTTCGGCAACTAAGTTGCCATCTTCAGTAGAAAAACAAGTGAAGAGCAGTGTTAAACGTAGTGTTTTCGGCTAAGGTAAACCTTGGAAGATATGCTCTTCACCAAATCACTAGTGTTATCCCACTTTTTTTTTCGTGTTTCGAAAAAATATTAAAATATTTATTTTAGTTTTTAAAAGACATCTATTTAGTTGTTATTATCATTTGTCAACAACTTATTTTTTATTTACCGTAGAATTTTATGAGTTGCAATTATATTTGTTATTTATTATTAGTTTATTTTGGGTTTATTAAGAGTTTATTTTAACTTTTTATTAGCTTTTTACTTATCACCTTACACCATTTATCCATTTTCCTATTCAGGTAAGATTTTACTCTCATCCGTACGTGGTTCTTGCTAGACGAGTAATTTTATTTTATTTTGATTTCTTTTTTATGTCAATTTTTATTCTACACTTCCAATGATACAGTAATAGATATAAAAATATAATTTATTGACCGAGAAGAGTTATGTTGCACTAGCCTCCTCTGAGCAAAAAGTCACGAGTCGCCACTGGCTTCAAGGAGTGGGGAAATGAGTAAAACTGCTGATGAATTTAATAGCAGCATCTGTCTAGTAATTGACGTAAAATTTTTCTGATCTATATTTAACAGAATGGCACCTTTCCCAATTTTCATACTTTGTACACTTCTCTCAAAGACAACTTGTATAGCATGCTTTGGTTTAAATAACATCATGACTAAGATGTGTAAGTCTTTTGCATCTATTATAAATCGCCCTGTGGAGTTGATTAAATAGGGGTAAAATCATGTACTGAATTTACGAATAAAACGCTTAATGCAAACTCATTATTTTCTTCTATTTTAGAATCGTCATAGCGATACGGTTGGTGTTAGTATCCAATGATAGCGAGGGCAGTACCACGTTAGTTGAAGAAGTTGAAGAAATTGCCCGAACCTAGTTGTTATTATGACCGTGATGACTGTGACGTCATCTAGCTACCAACTGGAAATTGCAAAATTTTTTCCTAACCTAGAATTCTCACGATCAAATCAAAATAACTAATTATTGTTTTTATCGAATGCTTCACTAATCATATTATCAGTTTGAGAATAAATAGCAAAAGGGAGAATTTAGTTTTTTCGAATTCATGACCTATATTCCCAAAAGAAAAGAAAGTTATACAAAAGCAGTGTTTGAAAGGTCAAATAAAACTCATTTGGTTATTTACAGATGCAAATACATTTTACGTTCATGGGCATCATAATTGCGCAAATGTTCCATAAAAATTGAAGGTGTGGGATGGTATTTTTGGGGATGAAATAATTAAACCTTTTTTTATTGTAGGAAATTTAAATGGCAACAAGTATTTAGAATTATTGCCAACTAATATTATTCCTGCTGTACGGGAGCGACCTGATATTAATTAAATTTAGTTCCAACAGGACGGTTGTCCGACGCACAATACCCGTAATGTCAGTAATTTCTTAAATAGCGTTTTTGAAGATAGATTCAACAGAAAAATAATTATGTAAAAAACAGATTATTAGATATTATACACCGTTATTATGTGTTTTTAGTTATTAAATTTTTATTGCCTTATTCTTGTATTTACCGTTAGATGGAACTTTGTGAATTAATGATTAATAAATATCGCGAACATGAATATTTTTTCAATAATTTACCGACGATAAGGTTCTTCATTTACTATTGTTGGGGTTGTTAGAATCCGAGTTTGTTATTTTATTTGATTATTGACTGTTAAAACTCCTTTTCATTCTTGTTTTTTTCTTTTGATATTGTTTATGAGCTCTATCATTGAAATTTATAGTATACATTATCGGATGCTTCGATATAAAAATTAGAATGAATAGAAACAAATCAATGTTACGCATGGCAGCTTATTGCCCTTTTCTAGTTATCAAATGAGTATTGTCTTATTATTTCCCTTTTCACTAATGCAAATATAACATTGGATTAAATATTGTAAATCATGTTTACAATAGCTCACTTAGATAATTGGTTATTAATTTGTTGTGCCTACCATCAATAGCGATATAAGAGTTAGCTCTAACGAGAAAAAGAATTTCTGGCTCGTTTTACTTAAAATTATGTTACTTTTTATATAGAATTTAAAAACGAAACGAAAGGTATAGTGTGCTTCACTTAAAATAACGGAAGAAGTATATGTCAATCTACTTTTGCAATACTGTATACCTATAACTATAATAAATATTTTCAGATTTCTACTGTGCGTTTTAGCATTTCCAAATAACACTTTTTACAGTGCCCAGGTTTCACTTTTTTTTTACACGTATCGCTTGTATTAGCAACTCCTCTGACGGAGCTGCGTTTATGGTTAGAAATTCGTCATATGTATGCGAGAGAGTGTAGTGAACAGGTCTATGGTATCTTTGAATGTGTAGATTACACTATCGTTAGAATCACCTCGATATTATTCTAAACGTTGCATACAGTATCCACAGATAATGAGACGATTTTGTAAAAATCAACAAATTCACAACGAAATGTCTGCTTATCATGAGTTTCGCATTGTGTGTATGTCGTACATATCTGGGTGATTAGTAGTTTACAGTTAGTAACTTGTTAGCCATTGTGAAACAGCGCTTGATGTACATACAAATAATCTATAGATGATTTTATTAAGAATGTATACTATAATACATGTATGAAATGTGCGTTCTCTATTCAAGTGACCTTGTGCGTTGTGTTTGCGTTGTTGAACTGTGTTGAACCAAGCAGGCCACGAGCGTATTTTTAATTCTCAAACACTGGCAATCGGGCCAGTTAGAAATTCGGTTCTGGATGATTCACCACAGCGCGCACGCTAGATACATAACATATGTTCTAAATATTTGCGATAATCAAATGATATTTTAGATATATGTTCTGATATTCGTTATCGCCCATTGTCTCATTAATAGAACATGCAGTGCCTTTACGAACAGCTTTGTGTGTGCAAGTAAAGACGTTTACATATAGTATAGGTATTCGTCGTGTGATATAACAGCGAGATGTTGGATTTCAAGTGCTTCAAGAAGTGCGTAGAGATCCCACTGTTGTTGACATTCTTCGGCTACTTCGTGAACGGTAAGCGATTCTCCTGTGGAGTATGAGCGGGAACAAGGGAAACAATATTCTTCGGCGATTTTCAGTACCCATAACGACCAATTTCATTATCTACAGGACGTGCTATGTTACGCTACATTTCAATCGGACGGAATGCGCGAAATTGGGCACCAGCGATGCGGACAACAACACGGCAGCGTTGGAGGAATTGGTACAACCCCATTCCAACGTCATGGCCATGACGCAGTCGATACTGACACAAATCGTGCCGCCAGTTTTATGTTTGCTCGCGGGTCCTTGGTCGGACAGAAATGGCAGGACCCCGATAATGATATTCACGCTCATAGGTAAAGTTATTGTTTAAAAGTGGGAGTGGTTCATTTGGAGACGTAGAAAACCTGAATTTCCAGGTTTTTGTATAGCAATTCTTCGGTCAAAAATAAGAAAAAAACTTCTTATAAACATAGGTCGATTACTCCACTGTTGCAAGGATATGCGTAGTGCGTAGTCAATTTAATGTTTAATTACGGAAAGTCTCTGAAATTCTCAGCTACGGAAGTAATTTATACTTAAAATGTAAACATTTTATTTTAAAATTGCAATTAAAAATAATAATAAAAAAACATCTTTCCAAGTCTGCATACGCGATCCGCTATTAAAATCGACTGGCTGCTTGTGATGTTATAATTATTAAAATTTGTTTGTTTGACATTTCTGAAAATAATAATGGTAAATTATTTCCGAATACATTCTCAGACAAAAATCACTCTGATGAGGTAAATATGGAAGTACTTCTAAATGTGAGCAATCTATTCTGCCTCTATTTCAGTTGCCATTTTCTTATCATCAAAGAGACGCGCCGTAATTTCCTTTTGGTTTTTCGTATCTTCCGTAAATAGGATGGAAAAATGCTTCTATTTTTTGAACATTAAATCCAAAGGTTATGCGAATAAACGTAAATCATTTGTCCAATTAAAATATACTTTAAAAAAAAATTAAAAAGTGGGGATGCTACAGTCATGGTTTTGAAAAGAAAATTAATAATCAATAATCATCGATTGATTATACAACAGTTATAACTATATTGTGACTCTTGAAAATTTTGTTTCAACTTTTGATGACAAAAATCACCACAGTACCCAAAATGCAATTATAAGGAACGCTCTCTAAAATTACCATTCAGCGAAAGGAAAATTCTCATAAAGGTTTAATGTTCTTGATTTTATAAAAATACCTATGCAAAATTCTTTTACTACGATTAATATTCTATTTTTGCTTAATACCAGGTTTCGTTATACGTGGAATTGTTACTATATTAGTAGCGATATTCGAAAATACTTCACCATGGTTCCTGCTACTGGGTAGCGTACCCACTGCATTCCTCGGAGGATTGGCCCCTCTTATGACAGTCGTCTTGTGTTACGTGACGGATATGAGCACAGAAGAAAACAGGGGCATGAGGTAACCTCGCAGTAATTGTCTAGTTTTTATGTTCATAAACTTATGCGACGAATTCCAGAATGACAATCATCGATGCTATGACGGCCGCTGGGATGCTATTTGGGACTCTATGCAGTTCCTACGTCTTCGCTTGGGGTGGATACGTCCTAGTGTACAGCATCGAGATGGCATGTAACGTCTTAAGCTGCCTGTACGTGTATTTCATCTTGATTGAAACTGTGATCCCAGACACAACTCCGGTGGAGGTTACAACACCAACCAACAAGTAAAATGTTTCGCTTTTCTTAACAATGGTTATATTTTTTAGGAGTTCGCGTCGATATTCTCGTTCAACAACATAAAACAGATGTTCATATCGACATTGAAGCAACGGGAGAATTACGGAAGAGCCCTGCTGTTAATAATTTGCGGCGTGTCGACTCTAGCTTTGTTCGCTTCCATTGCTGACACTGCAGTCATCTCTATGTTCCTTAGGGAGAAGTTCCATTGGGATTTAGAACATTACACCCTTTACTTGTCGATCACCTCGATGCTTGGAATCGTGGGAACGTTCTCCGGCATCGCCGTGATGCATAAACTGTTAAAATTAACCGAAATGCCCTTGATTATACTAGGTCTGTGTTCGTATTTCAGCAGTTCGATTATTCAAGGATTCGCCACCGTAGATTGGCATCTATACTTAGGTACGTAAGTGCCATTAGCATCACCCTTTATGTCTGGTCAGTTACCGTATTATATGCCGTAGTATATCGAGTAGGCGTGACCTGTGTCTTTATACTTCAACGTTTTTTTATCACTAATAAATGTATATTTGATTGCTAACTAATGTTATGACAATTTATTAGATTTGTGCAACCCCTTTTCTAAAGCTAAAATTTTAAGTGTATTACTGAAATCATGGCTGATAGCCCAGTGGCTTGTACACTTGGTTATCAGTCGTGAGGTCCAGGGTTCAAATCTCACTCTGGTCAATTACGATAACCGGTTTTTTCCCGGGGTCGTAGTGATGATTTAGGAGGGAGATTTGGCTCTGCAGGGGTGCCTGATAAGCATTCCATGCTTAGGCCTTGTCAACCCCCTTAATAAAAAAAAAAAAAAAAAAAAAATATGCAGGTACATAGTACTTGAAAATTATTATATCTAAGCAGGTGGCCTCGTGTACTCGAAAATTATTATGTCTAAAGGGATAAAAAAAACACAATTTTTTCTCTTGTTGAGCAGATAGATAAAAATTTGCAGTTTTTAAATACAGTAATATTAAGTACTTCATGAACTAAATATTTAATATTCTCTTTTTTTTTGGAGGTGAAATGAATTTACGCACTACGTGCTGGACTCTCTCATAGAGGACTACCAACTAAAGAACCCAGAACACCAGTTTGGAACCGTTTAGCACATAACTTCGGACTAGGTTTGTTTCAAATAGATGTCTATAGCATCTAATCGCGGTCGAAATCATTCTTTTCCGTGAGCTCTAATTTTGGCAAACTTTTTCCAGCATTTTGGGTCGGTATCTCACCAATGGTAGCTGTAGTGTTGTCTTCCAGGGCTAGAATTGTGGCTGACCTGTCCCTGTACACGAGAGACTTCACGTATCCCCACAAAAAATAATCTAGTGGGGTCAAATCGCATGATATTGGCGGCCAATGGACTGCTCCAAAACGTGAGATTAATTGCTCACCAAACTCGCCTCTCAATACGTTCATGGTATCGCGTGCCGTGTGGCATGTGGCACCGTCTTGTTGAAACCACATGTCAACCAAGTCCAATTCTTCCATTTTGGGCAAAAAAGTCGTTGCGTAACGTTGCGATTTTCATCGTTCTTAAAGAAGTACGGTCCAATGATGCCGCCGGCCCACAAACCGCACCAAACAGTGCATCTTTTAGAGTGCATTGGTAGCTTTTGAACTGCCTGTGGCTGCTCTTTACACGAAATTCCTCAATTCTGTTTGTTGACGTACCCATTGAGCCAAAAATGAGCTTCGTCGCTGAAGACTCTTCATCCAACTTTCCTAATGCAATGGGCAACTTTCCTAATGCCCATTCACCAAACAAACGACGTTGTGTACGTCACCTGGCTTCAGTTCTTGCAGCAGCTTTTGTATGGTTTCATACCGAGGTCCTTACGTAAAATCTTCCACGTGGTCGAGTAACATAAGCCCAATTGTTGACTACGGCGACGAATTGACATTATCGCGATCTTCATTGACACTGGCCGATACAGCAGCAATATTTTCCTCGGTACGTACTATTCGCATACGGGTTGATGGATGAATGTCCAATAAAGTGAAACTGGTGCGAAATTTGGTCACAATAGCTTGAATAGCTTGTTCGGTGGGTCGATTATGACGACCATAAAATTGACGTAATTTAGGAAACGCATTTCTCACACAGCACGAATTTTGATAATAAAATTGCTTTGCAAATTGATTTGCAAGCGGTGTTCGTTTGTTGATCTTTTCATGGTGAAATGGCAAACTTTACTGAGCATTTTTGGCATTGACACATGTCACGAATCTTTTTTTTTTACACTAAAAAAATTTACACTGAAAAACCAAATAGCAAAAAAATCACCTGCTTTTTGACATCTTGGCAAACCAATGTGTTAATGATTGCGAAAATACGCAAGTGATTATTTCTTGCATAAGAACTCTGAGTATTATATATTGTTAACTCATGACGTGAAAAATTCTTGACGGTGGGTTAGAGGAATTTGAGTTGGTGTTGTATGCACTGTTTCTATCGTATGTTGAATTGCGAATATCCGACGTTTCGGCATTGGTTCTATTTCCGTCATAAATATAAATTACTTTTTGACCTATTGGAAAATCAATGTGTTTATGATTGCCAATGTACGCAAGCAATTATTTCCTGCATAAAATCTCACTACTACGCTTAAATTTTATTGGCTAGAATGTGTTTATAGGCAGAAAAAAGGGGTGGGACAAATCGAATAAATTCGAAGAATATTAGGTTGAAATCGATAATGCATTTATCAGTGATAAAAATAGGATATATCGGGAACTTTAGACCAGGGATGTGCTGTAAACTATAAATTTTACTGCACGCGTAATACACGTATTGTTTACATTGACTTTTCTTGTAGATTATGTAATCAATGTCAACTATATGGGACAATCCCAATTTTGAACATATGTACTTTTAGAAATATTATATAATGTTTCATTTAAACAATTTCTTTGTAGTAAGTTTCTACTAAACTATGAAGTTCAAAAATCCTTGATAAAAGTTGAAACAAGTGCGAGAAAGATATTTTTATTCAATTGTATATTTCTTCCAATAGCAAGTAGTATTCCAAAAATTATGTTGTCTACATAGATTGCGTAATCTACATAGTTTGCTCTGAAATGTAGACAACCTTTCACGTAGAAGCATATCCCTGCTTTAGATTGTTACGGGGCCCTGGGTATACGGCGACCAACCAGACATGATGTGTGACGCTGAAGATACATGCTTATTAATTAATAAACTGCCACTTATTTCTCGTGAATTAATTAGCTGGAGGTGTGAGAGTCCTCTACGGTCTTGCCAGTCCGATGTGTCGTTCGCTGATATCGAAGCAGCTCACCAAAGAGGAAACTGGAAAGATATTCGCCATAGCAGTCTTCTTAGATTCCCTGGTGATAATGCTGGGGTCACCTCTATATACTGTGATATACAATTCCACTATACATACCAATCCGGGAGCCTTTAACTTTGTTACGGCTGGATTATTCGCAATCAATATAGTCCTCGCGAGGTGAGCAGACATTCTCTAGAGAAAGGCAGTTTATTTATTTTTTCTTTACTCATTTTAGCGTCATGGTAGTACTGCAGAAGAGGATAGCGAACAACGCTCATCTATATACGACGTTGTCTGTAAACGCAGACGAAGAATGAAGACGCTGCATGGCGCACTAGTGATATCTTTATCAGTATTCAGACGAAAATGGTGCTCCATCATTGATAAAGAGGTTCTATTTTTTAAATAAATGTTTTAGTATATATTTTTTTAATAATTTCTTATATGTATAAGCTATAGGTAAAACAGATTGTAAATAAACCACATGATATTATTAATTTTGTTTTTTTATTCATATTGACGTATGTATGTGTGCTATAAATGGGTTTAGTACAATTTTTAAAGCTTCTCCAGCCCTGTAATATTCCACAAAGAAATACAGGGGATCCATTTAAAATAAGAAAGAATAAAAAAGTTTTCAGCAATTAAAGATTTCCAAATTCAACCATGGTTTGCGATCACACAGTATAACAATTATAAATTCTTATGTCGTTTTAATCTGCACAGATTTTTAGGCAATAACATTCCGCCATTTTTTTAAGAAAAACAGATTTTAAAGGTTAGGTACATTTATTTTAAAATAAACTTATTATGTTTGTAATAAAACTGATGTATGATTGTTAACTTTATGTAGCGTGTTTCAAATCTCAAATACTGTATAGTATGTAAATGTTTTCAATTCCTTTTACGAAATTTTGTAAGGCACATATAAATTGTAGCAAGTATTGATCACCTTGGAGAAATCATTATTTTTGGATTGATCATTTCGAATCGTCCGAGTAACCAGACTGAGTATAGGAAGTAGTAAGTGGTTACAAATTTTTTTTTTTATGCACCACAGCTGAAAAGTGTCTTATCGAACTCACTTGGTTGCCCGCCTCGGCCCATAATCCCCAAACTCCTTTGATAAAGTCTTACTTTCCAGCTTTCGTACATAAATAAATATCAGTGAAAGCATCTGCCTATTCCATTTTTACTCAAAATTTTCACCGTCTTGTTTCTACATCGCCGTGCCCCATATCTAAATCTGGATAAAAATATCACTTCCTTACTGTCACAAATTATACTTAGTCCAAAGCGGCTCCTGTAGTAATTAAACACGCTCAGCTGTGCATCGAATCATTTGTCGACCATAAACCACACTTAACTGACCATAGCCCATAAATTCAAATCAGTGAAAGGAGTTCACGACAATAAAGATACACAGATGCGGTTGTTTTCATCTTTCTTCCAAATAGATATCCTCTTTGTATTTAATATTTAACGTTTGCTTTGCTAGGGTTACCAGATGCGTCCAGAAAGAAATCAGTACATATCATATTTCTTTCTTCTGTTAATAATTTTATTATAATTAAATAAAAAGTGGTGACAAAACTGTATGTTAAAACCAAATATCTTACTGTATTGGAACAAGTAAAATATTCACTTACAATAAGCAGTTTACCAGTTTCGTTGTGGCGATGTCACATTTATTAATAACAAAATCATTTATTTTATTACCAGACATGCACACATAAAAATCAACGCTTAGTTTAAAAATATACTGTTCATAACAAATATATATGGTAAGTTTCCTAACGCAATGGCAAAACGTGGCCAAAACTAGATAAATTGTAAATGCAAATCCCCTTCCCACTCCATACCACCCCTCTATAGACAGGCACAGTCACGTCCGCCAGTATAACCTTGAATCCACCAATCACAGTGTATATTTGTATTGCAAAAATAACATTTACAACTTCTTAATTTAAAATTACTCTATTTAAATTCTATATAAATTAAGAAATATGCTACTAACAAATAATGTATTTTCTACTCAAACTTTTAATTTTTCAATGAAATATATGATAACAAATAAATACATGTGTTTAATTTAAGAATTGATTTTTATGTGCGTGCAGCTTTCAAAATATAATATATTTACCCTATATGTATGTTTTATTTGTGCCCCTGATATATTCCTTGCTTGCGAGACGCGTTTCATATAATATACCAAATATCAGGTTGTCATTTAACTGATTTAACATAACAAGACGAAATTATTATTCTTGGATACGCTCGGTCATAGAACACGATCCTAAATACAGCTATAGGCGCTAAACGGTAACATATTTTAAGTAGCACGTATGCAGCTTTTCTGGTGTTCATATAGCAGGTGCGTTTGGCAACAATAGATTATAGAATTTAGAATAATATAAAAAGTATAAAGTGTACGGTTAATGCGTTATATGTTCTGGATTTTCTTGCTTAAAATATCGACTGTTGCTAACAGGTAAGACGACAATATACAGGCTGAGGAAGAAATACTATGTATATGTATCGCTTGCAACTTTTGAAATAACAATTTAATTAAAAAATTTCGTATACAAAATATGGCTCATAATTATAATATTTGGCATCATTTCGTGACATTGGTTTTTTTTTTTAATTCCCTATTGTAATGCAAGGCCAACTAATTTTTTGTTTTTTATGTAGCATGTATTTTTTTTGTTGATCTATTTGAAAGATTTTTTTGTGAATTAGGGGGGGGGGGGGGGGTAATTGAAGTTCTTGATATGCCCAATTCCAGCGCTGCTGCTGGAATTGAACTCCGTGGATAAGCTTGAAAATAAGCCAAAACATTCACCTCGTTAGCTTCATTATCTATTACTGGCTTTCGGTGATTAAGAGTTGCCTTTACACTCCCAGTTTCCAAAAACCGAGCTTCAATTCTTGCAAATTTTCCAGGAGTCATCGCTGGTAAGTCCGGATATCGCTCGTTAGATAATCTACATGTGCGTCTGACAATTCGTTCACATTCACCGTGCGCGTATAAAACAAATTTAGCAGATCATTATTCGAATATTCTTCAATATTCTCCATTATTAACTGTATTTCATAGAATTAGCAAAATAGAATTGTACTACTTTGACATAAAATCAACAACTGTCAAGTCACTTGTTCTAATTCGTCTTATAATCAATGCTTACTGGATACGATTTTGTAGTTTTATTAGATTTTAGTAAAAAATGTGGAATACCAAGAAAACCGTTGTAAATAGGTATAGGGAAAGTCATAGCGAATCGATGCAGAATTAAATTCTGCATCTGATCATCCAATAATATACAGGGTGTTTCATTTGAAAAAAAGAACTTTTTCAACTTTGAAGATTTTGTAATTGGTCACGCAGTTTTGGACATCCTGTATGCGCAAATCAATTGTCAATGTGGATTTCGAAAGTGCCATTCTTGTGCTTCCATCTATCCTAGAAGTATTTATTACGAGGGGAAAATGGGCAAAAGATACAGTGTTGCAAATAACGCTACATCTTTCAAAATTTTCAAAAAAATCAGTTGAAAATACGTATAGGGAAACCTATTAGAACTCATCATAAAATTTTCTCAGGAATTTAAAAATGAAATAATATACAGGGTGTTTCATTTAAAATAAGAAAGTTTATGGCGACTTCCGGTATAACCGGAAGTGGTAAGACCCTGAAAATATTTTAAAATGAAAGAGAATCTTGAATAGCCCCGGATTTCAAAAATTCAGAGTTCCAGGTTTTTTTCTAACCTCGGAAACTTCTAACGAACGGCTACCGTGGAAAACCCTGTATATACGGTTTAATCAGACGGGTTAAAGGCGTTCCAAGAACCGGCAGACCAAAAACAACTGACGTATTATCGTATGTCATATGTTGCGGAGAAATCCAAAATTAAATCCCAAATCCTTATTTCCTATAAATAATGGCGTTCCTAAGCACATATTGTAATATAATTCAACTCACAGGTCATTACAAACACAAAACAAATTAACTTTCAAAATTAAATACAAACATTTATCTAGGAAACCACAAATATGTTGTTTAAAAAACAGAATTAAATGTCATAATTCAAAATTTTACAAGCATAATCAAGCGGAGTTCTGAATCATTTTTTATTAAAATTAAAAAAACAAAGTGTGAATACGGAGATGCTTTCAAACATTCGGCATTTTACCTATCGAAACGCAAGGAACTCATCATTCCGTCTGCAGCTATATTTGCAGTAATAAGTTTAGTAGAATTGGCACTAATTGCAAATGATGTCAAATATTATATAAACAATTATTCAAATAATTTTCTACTCTTGCGGATAAAATCCTTTTAAGTTTCAATAACATACCGACCTCAATATTTACATACATTAACTAATATAGAAAATCTTACAGCTTCATTGCATTCTTTAATACATAAGAATATATAGGTATGCAAATAACTAATTATCATAAATTGCACTATATAGGAAACTGTATTCACCTAATATTTGCTTAATATTCTTATTGTATTTTCTCTCGGCAAATTCAAAGCCTTCATACGGTTTCTAATTTGCACCAATTAATTTCCTGTACGGTGGTATGTCTCATTTCATTCTTTGCTCTATTAAAGATGTCGCTCAATCGTGCAAAATTATATTCTCGACCTATTTATTGGCGAAATAATTGTTTTTACTTCCTTTTAATCATCAATACGAATAAATATTTCCGCATTCTATTTATAAATCAGTCCGTGTATATACACTATTGTCCACGGAAGCTTGTACAGTAAAAAATCCTCTGTGAATTTGACTACAATTTAACAAAATGCTTATAGTAACTTACTTATAGTAAATATTAACACACATTTTTTTTAGTTAGATTGATAAAACGGTTTTTTGTTTAACTTTAAAATGATGTTTTACTCATAATTCAGTTAATATAACAATTTAAATTGTTGAGTTAACAAATTGACTGGGAAGAAAGAATTTTAGAAGTAAATTTTACTAATTTATTCGCTAAGTATAACAAATATATTATTGATGAAATGAAAAAGTATATGTTGTTCTGTCCAAGCTGTATTTAAAGGTTTTTGAGCTACATGTTTCGGCCTCTTAGGGCCATCTTCCATATGATGAACAGTATTAACAAAATAATATAATTAAATTCAAAATTAGACTTACATGTATAGCTGATAAGATTGAAAAATCGATTAACTAAATAAACATATAAAGAAACGATATTTAAAACGCTTGGTCAAAGGAGAAGGGTGACACGGCACTGTTTCATTGTATCGATCACTTATATCGACATTTAGATTTGTATGAGAAAATTGTTGGTGTCTTCATGGATATTAAAATATTTGACCTTGTTGATCATCCTTTATTACTTAGTAAAATGTCAAATTGTAGTTTAAGGTGTGTTGTTTATGATTGATGCATTTCCGCATATCTGAGTGACCAGCAGTAGATGATAGAAGCGGGTTACATTCTGCTACGATCACACCTGATCGTAACAGAATGTAACCCGCGGCGGCAGACGCAGTGTGTGCTCCACCTGATGCAACATAATAAAAACAAAGCGGTACACACGAGTAAGACGTCCTGGAGTGGGTGTAATGATTATTTATTAATAACTTTATTAATAATGATAAAAAAAAGAAAAGAAATTGACTCGTAGTTTCTGAATTCTGCTATTAAAATTAATGTAAAAGAGTAGCACGTGGTTGCTGAATTCCTGAGATTAATTTAAAAATGATGCAATTAATGCGTTTCTATAAGTAAATGGTAAATGACTGTTTGTGAGAGCAAAGTTACTGGCAATTACAAGTTAAATGAATAAGTAGTAAACGGAATAAAAGAAAATAAAAGAAAGCGGTTGATACGTTTTGAATAAAGTTATTTAGCTTGAACACAAGGGGCTTCGAAGCTTTTGTGTATGCTGAATGGGCAGCACGTGGTTTCTGCGTTTTCGAGTTAAAACGGGTCCGTCAAGACTGAACATTAACTAAATCGGAGCAGAAAGCGCGCGTAGTGTGTAAAGCCCTTATAAGGACTCGCTATGTAGGTAGCAAAAAAGGTATGAACCAATAGCAAAGTCGAGAAATACACAAAGGATCATAAAACTACTGAGCGTCTAAGAGTTTGGCCCGTAAACTAAATGAATGAATTTAAAATAACCAAGTTTAAATTTAGTAGCGCGTAAGTTAAATATTTCCGCGCGAAAAAAAAACCGCACAGTGACGTAACGGCTTTTCAAAAATCGTAATTGTAATTGCCAGATTAAAAGTAAAAAGCGAAATGAATTACTGAAGCCAAAGTCATTTTCGATTCAATGCAAAGCGTAACAGTTCGTTCATCTCCATCGACTATTGAAAAAGGAATCCTCCAAGGGGAAGTCCATGGTCTCCATTCTTTTATTAATTTTCATTAATGACCTGTCAAATACATGTAATGACGAGACATTGGTACTTTTCGCAGATGAATGAATGAATGATGTGGTCGTTGCTGTCAACTTGTTCTCACAGTAGTTTGAAAGCTGGTTCGCCATTTATAAATTGTGTTTAAACCAGGAAAAAACATATTTTATATACTTTACTCCAAGAATAAAAAATATTGAACTTGGTTGTTTAATAAAAATCAAAATCTATCAGACAATTTTTTGATATATATATATATATTATTATTCAATTTTTTAAACATTTGTTACTTGGACAAGTTTCCGTACACGTTAGTGTATATCTACAACATTTCCCCAGCTTCTGAAGTGTTTGTGGTCGTTAAAACGTGCACATATTTTAATATTTAAGTTAATATTCATGCTCATCTTTAACATACTCGTAAAAAAACGGTTTCCCCTCTGCTTTAGTTAATAAATTACATATTATATTACATTATAATACACGCATGGTATAACTATATTACACTAATTTATGCGTTATATGTTACATGCGTATACGGTAAACAAGAGTTGAGTAAATAGTAAACGTAAAAATCGTATAGATTAGAATGCCCGCTGCATTCTGCTTTTCACCGCGTCGGAATCGCGCTCAGACAATATAATGAGTATTCATACACAATATACACACGTATTATTAGCGTGTAAGGCTCACATCAGGTCTGAATACGTGTAAGAATTAAGTACAATAACGGAATTGATAACAGGGAACTGAAAATTGTGCGCGGGAGTGCGTAGACTTGATTACGTAACCGTATACTGTATATTGGGTATGGTATAGTACGTGAATTATAAATAAATTACATACCATAGGTGTTAAATACAAACGTCCGCCATATAATAATTTATTTATAAAATGGAGATTTTCGGAGCTTTTTGGCTATCTTTGCATTTTCATCAGAGGTAGAAATATAGGATGTCTTTTTAAGGAGCGTTCCTACATAGTATGAAAAATGTGAAGATACAATTATATTAATGGTATATCTAAGGTTCTCGCATAAACATGTCAACTAATCTTCGAATGCCAATAGTGACAAGAAGTAGAAAAAGGTAGCTGAGATGCCACCGAAACGTCCTAGGAATCCTCGCTCGGAGGAAAACACGCGGAGTGACCGAGAAGGTGAATTTATAATTATATTAATATATATGTATGTTGACAGAAGAGTACGGTTAGGTATATACTTTAATTCGGTACTACGTATTAATTTTGTACTCTACCATCCATGGATGGTAAAGTGTTGAAAGTGATGCGTTAACCGTTCCGTTGGGTAAAGTGGCGCTTTCTATCTTTGAATGAGTGTAGTAAGATTGTACTTTCGGATGGTGGTAGCCGAAAAAGGATATTTACAAGAGCGACACCTACTTTAACCTACTAAAATACAAAGATCTAAAGATGAAAGTTAGAGATAAGGTATCCGTTTTCCCTAATAAAAAAATGAATACCAAATGATATAGAGGAGCATGTTCCCGATTCAATAAATTGTTAGAAACTTTACTCATGGATGTTACGTAACTATCTAATGCTCTCGCTGAAGTAAAATTTTTCATTATCTCAAGGTTTTCTATTTTAATTTTATACTGCTATGAACACAGCAGCTGCAGATGACGGTATCAGCAATGCAATTATTAAAAGCACTTACAAATACTACTTTACTGTCTTAACTTACTTAATAAACTTCTCTTTGATGGAAAGAGGAATGTTTCCAAGTAAACTAAAAATTTCAGTTCGTTAAACTTATTGGAAGGAATCAATAAGTTTAATGGCCAGGAATTTACTTTCAATAAGACACAGTTTGTGGTATTTTACTTTTACTGTGAAAACCATGCTGTCACATTGTCACAACATAAGAATTACAATAAGAGAAAAAAATATGTGATATAGCAATAAATACAATATCTAATTCATTCATGTACTCAGTGACTGAATAATATGCTTTTTCAACTAAAAATGCTTTTAACTTAATCTTAAACGTTATCATTGTTTTTTAAATCCTTTGGCAAGTGGATTATAGTATAGAATGCCTTTATACATAGGATCTGATTCATAGAAAGTTAGTCTATGCTTAGGAATCAGCAAATTAGTATTATATCTAGTGGCATAATCATGGTGATCTTTATGGGTTATAAATATATTTAACCGTTCTCTAATATACATAATACATTTGACAATGTAAATTGATGGAATGGTAAGTAATTTCCATTGTCTAAAAACATTTCTGCACGATTCTAAGTAATGCAATCCAAATATATTACGTATCGCTCTTTTTTGCAATAGAAATATTCTCTGTGCCGGCGCAGCACAACCCCAACAAATTATTCCATATGTAGCTTTAGATAAAAATTTGCCAAAATAGAAACTTAAACATGTTTCTGTGTTTGCTAAATTGTGCAGCCTTTTTAACAATAACAAGCAATGGTTTTGACTACATAATCTATATGGTATATAACAAAATATCTGATCGAATATTAAGCCCAGTAATATGTAACATTATTATTTTTTTATATTAAAAAGCGAACAAAACAATTATTAACAGATACAATCACGACAGACTATACAAATTATGCTGAAATGCTGAAGAAGACTATTTAATTACTTGAAACCTACAAACAAGAAAAAAAATTAGTTGGCAATGCGAAGATCACATGGTTTTCACAGTAAAGCCAAAATTCCACAAACTGTGTCTTATTGAAAGTTAAACTTATTTATAAGAAAAAAGCAGAGAAAAGCAATCTCAACAACTACCTCGCTATTAGGTTGCTGAATATCTTTTCCAAGGTTTATGAAATCGTGGTAAGGACAAATTATCAATTTTTTTCAAAGAAACAATATATTTAATATAAATCAACATGATTTCCGGCCATCCCGTGCTGCTGATACCGCTTTAAACAAGATTGCGAAGAAAGTTTACTCCAGTATTGATCAGTCTCTCATTTGTGTGATTATCACACAAATGAGAGGTTCATAGCTAATCTTTGCGACAGCTTGAAGGATATTACCTCAACCAAGATACGAAAGAAGGCTATAGATAACTTCGCCAAAGTCGACAGCTCGTTGGAGAAAAGGATTGTTGAATGTCTCGAAAGGAAAAGTTAGAGAATGATTGGTGTATCGTATTTAAGAGTAAATTTAAATAAAATTGTTCTCTTTGAAAAAAAAAAAAAAAAAAAAAAAAAAAAAAAAAGGGGGCATCTTTCCACAAACGATGCCCCCTGTAATTGGCGAAAGCTGTTGGGGGATGTGAAGGCATGAATTATTATTATTATTATTATCAATTCACTTTCAGAAGGTTTTTGATTGCCTGAATCACACAATTTTGTCACATAAGTTAAATAAATTTAGTTAGCATCGAATGGTGGATCCTAAGTTACTTGCGTAATCGCTTGCAGCCGATAAGAATATTTTTCTTTGAATTCGACATGTAACTACATATATACGGGTAATCTTTTACCACATAAATCCGATAGAAGAACATCTGTCGGAATTAATTATCCCGTTTAGATGGAACTAGAGCGTACTGCTTAACAATAATAGAATTATCCGCTCTGCCGTATAAAACACAGTTAGGTACATACGTATGTATGTATATACATATGCCAGCTATAACATCAACGAGCAAGGCACAAACAATAACAGCGCCATCATCCATTAGTTTCTAATCTCCGCAGCGGATGCGGAACTTACTTCCTTTACCGTTTTTGCGCGTCGATTTTTCGGCATCATAAATAATTGCTATCGCGAGTAGCGACTGCCTCCCACCTCCTGTTTATAGATAACTGTTAGCGGAATAAAAATTTTTGATAATTGGGATTGTATATTATTAACATATTTTTTGTTTGTTTTGGAACAGCCGGTGTATAAGCATCTTTCCACAAACAGCTTAGTTTTCCACGTATTCAAAATTTTATCTATGTGAACTTAGCACACCACTTTTCAAAAATTAACTTTTTTTTAGTTTTAGTAAATAAACAAAAGTCGTTAGGAAGTTTTATTCTTGTGGATTTATGGTACCCTGTAACAGTAATCCACACAACGTTTGGGCATTCTACAAAAAATTATTTCACATAGAAACACTAAGTATTATCATAATTTCAGAATATTTTTAAGCTATGGCATTATTCTGCAACTTACATAGGAAAAGTTAGTTCTCCGTCATCTTTATAACTATTGTTTTTGCAGGATTTTACACGACACGATGGCATCACTTTTCTTTAGGAAAAACTACCTGGATTAATTGTCATATAAGCCCAATTGTTATAATTGTTAAAACAAAAATATCGGGTGAATAATGTATAATTTTCGAAACAGTCCATAAAAGAATAAAGCAAAGAAAGTAAATAAACCAATCAAACTGTAAGGTTAGGTAACATCAGTAACACTTGTCAACTTGCAAAAAACTTAACGTGACTTAACGCAAATACTTCCTAAAGAAAACTAACGTAAGCATGACGCTACATGAAACATGACGCATATAATGACGTCTGTGTTCCAAGATGTCCTTTAGTCTTTTGATGGTGCGCCGTAGCGATGCGCATACGGTTCATTGGCAGTCTATCAGGTCTGTTACAAACAACTACAAACGATTCTAAAGCGAACTGCGAAAGCGAATTTTTGATATCTCTAAGTGGGGTGCGATTGATTTTTTGAAGGTCTTATAATTATTAATGCATGGAACTACAAACAGAATATTGTTACTACAAACAGTTACAAACGAAGTACTTTCTATAAAAAGTGGGGTGCTAAGTTCACATAGGTTCAAATTTTCCTTAAAAAATAGCGAAAAATACAAACTTGTCTGATGTTTTCAAAACGGTATAAGTTTGAACAATCAATTTCTATCACGATTAATTATTTCAATTAGATGGACCAAATCTTCTACAACAAACTCCTCGAAGTCTTCAAAAATGGTCACGTTTCTCGTTCATAAATAATTTCAAGCTATTTAAAACTTGTAAACGTAAGTGTTGGTAACATTTAGAGACTTTAGGTGAGGTATAAAGCCTTCTAATAATTTTTATTGGCTACTTCAAGCACTCAATAACATTTTAGGAGAATAAACCAACTTATTACCTACATAATTTTTACTAGTTATGTTGAAAAGACAGTTATTTTAGTTTCAGCTAATTACTTTTTTTAGAAATTTTATTAGGAGTTTTAGATACTGGCTCTTAACTTAAAAATATTCGTTGAAAGACAATCTGTTCTTATAACTTTATTAGCTAAGTTGTTATTAGACCACTTATTAGCAGCTACTATTTAATCTTAAAGGAAAAAACTATTAAGATGTAATGAAAGTTTTATTTCTATTATTTGTCTCATTAAAAAAACACCTTTTGCGTTGATGACTGTTCGCACAATATGCGACATGTTTGCGATTGATTTTCTTTATGTCTCGTCTGGATATTGTAAAAATAGTACTGTATGTTAGGATAATCACGAATCCTAATGGACTGAAAATAAAAGCGTTTTATTTGTTTTCTAAATTCCTGCTAAATGGCGAATACTCTTTCTACACATAATTAGTTCAACCGTGCACAGATCATTCGATTTAACGCGGTCAATTAATTAGAAACTTTTGCGGGCGACATATAGGTCTATACAAGGTCGGAAGCAGGACTCGCAAAAGAAAATAAAACACGGCAACTAGAAGAAGTTAACTTTTACCTCGACAAGAGCACAAACACAATTGAAATAAAAAAAAACATCGAAAAATTGTTTTTCCTTGCATTAATTAAACACAACAATGGAAACGGGGCAACTAAATCATGTTATTGGTTGCATTTATATTATATACAAATATACATGTGCCATCAGTAGCATATGCTTTGTAGTTCTGACGTAAATAAATAATATGTATACGGATCTATACAGATTTGTAGATACACATGCGTAAATATGTGCTGCAATGTGTACCTGTTCTGTCGAACCGTGTATAGTAGTTTATATTCTCCGATCAGAGGTAAACAAACGTCAAGGCTTCCAAACAGACGCCCCAGAAACCCTTGAAAATAAACTGAATCTTAGACAGCTATAAAGCAAAACTTTTTCACGGGCACGGCTTTACTGAAAATCACGTATAACATAAAAGATCCAATATCGTGCATATTTTATCAGCCACAACTTATCTAAACTAAATTAACTTTTCCACACAAACTGCTGTTAATATATACTGATAAAGTCAAATTGAACTTCTTGTAAAATTAATTTCAGATATAAAGCAAACTTTTAAGAAATAGTTAGTTGATATAAATGTGATTCAAAGTACTATTTCCAGAACCTTGGTAACTGTATCTGAAGCAATTTACTCGAAAACATATAATATGGTAATATTTCCTAACACTAGGTAACGAATTGCTTGAAGTTGCTATTAATGCACACAGAAAAATGCAGCTTACCTTAAATAGATTTGTCTTTGACATTGGAAAAACTTCTTAAAGCGAGAAAAAAATTGTTTAACAACATAATCTTGACGTAAGAAATTAACAGTCTTGGATGAAACTACTTTTAGTCTCCACTAAAGAATATCGTTTACTTGCATTAAAATTAGTCTTGGAGCAAAATGTTAAAATTCTTGAATTAAATCACTTTCACATTTTTTTCACATCTTTTTAAGAATAGTAATACTTATCTTAAAATCATAACGCTTTATACAAGTCAAAGAAAAAATGCCAAACACAATTAGAACTGAAAAATGCCACCAGACGAGCTCTCATTGTCTATTGTTGGAATCACCATACCAGCAAAAGCAATGGTTTGAAGAGAATCCTGTAGAGATTCGTTTATTACCTTAGAAATCCCCACAGTCTGCAATCTATACATTCAGGCTGCCGCAATTTATATACATCGTAACCAAAAATAAAAGAATACGGTGACAGAAATTAAAAAAAAAATTATGGTCGTAGTTTTGCCAGCAATTCATTAAAAAGTGGAATCCACTAAGTTTTGATATGTTGTATCAAGTCCAACCAATGCTAAAAAGAATTAATTAAAAAATATTTAACATCATATTTTCTTAAATTGTCGTAAAATTTATAAAATCGCCTATCCAATACCCTAGTGCTTAACACTCTCAAAAATTTTGGTAAAATTCCAGTATGAATTTAAATCTTTAAGATTTGTCACTATACCGCAGAAATTAGCAACACTCAGATTAAAACAACAAACGTTTGGGGAAGTGTTGAAAAAGAAGTATGAATGATTAGAAAAAAACAGAGAAAAAGATACTACTTCGCAACTATCAAAGAGAAAATTTGTTCTGATTTGTTCCAAACGAGTTAAATGAAACACCGCCGGATTTAAATATGTTTGTGTAGTCAAAGATTTTGAATGAGCAGAACTAGAAAGCCCTGGTCTAATATGTAATGGGACTCTTCAAAAACATTATTTAATATTTGAATGTCCTGTGAGCTAGATTACTATTAAATCAAATTATTGGTGTATTTCCTAATACAGGAATTCAATAACTGCATGGCATCTTTAAAGACGAAACCACGTCTTACTTATATGTTATAAATTTGTGCATCTAAAAGTACTTTATTTAAGCTGAAGAAGGAATTATAATTTACCCCGATCAACCATAATCAATTTTAAAAGCGTTAGCGCACTCAGGCTTGAAATCTTTTGCAGCGAACGAAAACTGCTTCGCGAAAGATCCCACGTTAAAGTGGTACATACTACATACATTACAAAACGTATGCAAGTAAGTACTGGTTCAGCCTATAGCCGCTGCCGCTTGGTGTTGTTACGCACGCATAGGTGGATGAATGCACATCGGCGCCCATGCACGGCGGACCCTATAAAAGACGCAGGGAGGTCGCCGGCCGCCAGTCAGCTGTTGGCGCTGCTTTAGTTCGTCCGCCAGTCGATACGAATAGCAACTTTCAACGCTTTTACCCATTCACTAAGATCAGGCAGGCGCTGATCTTTCTATACCATCGCATCCTGCGGTATCTACTCCTTTTCGTATAAAGTAAAATCGGGCATCCTGACACCGGGTAGACGCGGGCCAAGCGCATCAGAATATTGACCGAAACGGCAACGACCGCAAATCCACGACCTGAGGAGGACACCGATCTGCGATTTTCCAAAATCTACGAGTGATCATGGCCACCTACGCTGGATACAGGCATATCGAATTGGACAGAATTGGGTGCAGTAAAAAGAGGTAAGAGCGATCTTGCAGTTGTTTTTTTATCCTTTTCTTTTTTAATCCCAAGATCTGTAGGTACTACATATGTGCTTTTAATGCTTAGGTATAAGTATTTAGAGATCTTGTATATATCAATTTCCTATACTGATTTAAATTTTATAATTGCATCTGATATTATCATAAAATCTATATATAGTAGATATCCTAATACATCTATGGAAATATTATGTAAATCTGTATATCGTGTGTCCTTTTCCTCCTGCAGATTGTAACAGTCTTTCTCCTCGTTACATCAAAATCAATATAGTCGTATATTTCCTAAGGCTTCCCTCCTGCCCTTTTGAGCCTTTATTACACCAGGAAGTTAATAATATAAAACTCTTATATATACAGACATCAGGATTATCGAATTTTTCCTCCATAAGAATACAGCTTTTATTTTTCTTGTACAAAATTTAGAAGCCTTTTGAGATGTTGATAAAAACTGATGTTAAAATTGTATAAATTGAAGTTCTTGAAATTATTAACCTGAGATTAATTAGACTCGAACAATTTTACTTTGTAGGTAAGGCAAAATATTTCTCTGGGGTCTGACGACCCTATCCATCTAGTCCAGAATTGTATCTAAATCAGAAAATAAAAAGAATTATAACATTTCAATAAAATCAATTATTGTCTACTTAGGTATCTTAAATTTAAAAGTTTTAACAATTTTCTTTCACTTTGAAATTACTTTTTTGATACAATGCAAGACGTTCCTCTGTTATTTATTTATTTCATATAAACAATATACGCTAAAATTATCATAATTCTTTTAAAATTGTTTTCCATTCTCACATTCTCTAACGCATTTTCTTTTTGTTTCCTTTTGATTTTTTGGAACTATTAAATAAAAAAATTCGAGTTAGGAAATCGTGTTATTACTGAAGAAGTTATTATTTTAAATTTTCCTGTTTTTTGTTACCTAGTTAGTTTGAACTAAAAACATACTTTTCTATAATAATATATAAAACTTAAAATAACAATTAATAATTAATTACTGTTGAATTTTTCGGCATAGTTAGCAAAATTTGGAAGTCTAAGTAACAACTCATGTACATTAATTTTTTTAAAATTATAATAAATTAATAAATATAAAAATAAATAAAAGATTTTCCATTGCGAAGTCTTATTATAGTTTAGTATTTTGGTTGCCTTTTTTATTATAAATAATAAGTCCAATGCTAGTGGAAATGTTAGGCTTTTTATATAGGTGGTTCAAAGTTTATTTAAGACATATCACTAGTATTTTCTGCCTTCATCAGTTTAAATTTCTACAAAGAATATAGTTATAATTACATAATTAAATGATAAAAAAAACATACCTTATTGTTAATTATGAAAATTGTCAACAAAAGTGACAATTAGTTGAAAACTTGATCAAAATTAAATAAATACCAGTAAATTTCAGTGTATAGTCTTTATAAAATGAAAAGATAACTCTAGAGCAAAATATTTCTCTGGGGTCACCGGAGCGTAGTGGTCCGGTTTTTAAAAAAGGTGGACATAGGATCAAAAGTAGCAATTTTCTTCAGCAAAAAATTGTTTGGAATAGCATATTAAACGCTGATCAATATTTGTTATGTGTAATCTTTCACGTCTAAAAATTGTTAAAAAAAATATATAGAAGAAGAGAAATTTCTTGTTGCTTGGTGTATTCCGCAGTTTCCTTGCAAAATTCAAATTTAATTGGCCTTCAAACATGAGTTGAGGAGGGCTTTGATTTGTCCCATATGGTGTTTTGAAACCAACTTCAGTGGAAGAAGACTTGCCATAAAAACAGACGAATCACTGAAATCCACATTTCCACTTCGTTGCTTGTATGTGCTTTGTGAAGAAGCCCCGTCGAATCCCCATTTGCTAATTAACTTTAAGTCTTCAGATGATGAATCCACCTTACTGTTAGCAACTTTAAGAATCTTCTAGACGGTAATATCTAACAGTGCTTGTAAGTTTACTTTGGCTCCTCTTTCAGTAATTTCCAAATCCTGAGGGAAACATCTCATCTTAGCTTCAAGGAGTTTGTGATACTAAGGACGAACTGAAATTTCACAATCTGACAACCTCTTCCTTAAACACAAGTACTTCCATTTCGTCAAATTCAATGATGCATAAAGTGCCCAAACATGATCTTTGTCTGAAGTCTTCTTTTCATTATTCCTAAACAAAGTTGATAGGACGATTTCTATGCTTTCAGGGTTATTTGTTAGGTGCTGCTTTGTTAGTTGTTGCTTTGTTCTTATCCATCCTTAATATTGTGACTAATGCAAAGGTAAGTTCTTCTGTTAGGGTCTCTGAACGGCTTTTCTTATCTTTGCTGCTGAGATCACTAAAAGGTTTTCTGTTCCGAGTCGCAGTGGACGTTGTAACAGATGTACAAGATGTTGACGGGGTTGCAGAGGGTACATCAACAATGTCAACTGACGGTTCGTGTGAAGATATATTCTCGTTGTTTATATCTTGATTTTGACAAATCAGACTTAAATACACTGCAATGAGGCCAGTTGATATTTGATTGTAACCACTCGCTATGTAGGTCTTCCGATTTCTGGAAGCACTTGTCCATCTGCGATTCAAAGTACTGGGTATAACTCTTCAAGCACATCCTGATTGTTTCTGAATCATCAGAACAAATTTCAGCTGTGAGTCACAGCATAACGGCTTCACATAGTATATTCCAATTCTTCTACGCCTCTAATGTCCAAGTTTATTGCAAATTCAGCCATGATTAAAATTCAGGTAACTTTAATAGAGCATAGCAACGGTTGAGAAGTGAATACCTACATATTCTAAGGTAATTTTAAATCAACAACTTGTAAAAAATGATATAAGGCTATACGGATACTGCGATTTTAAATTTTCAATTCGTGTAGACGTCAAGGCCGCAGAGATACGCGAGAAGTTTTTATGCAGTCGTGTTGAGGATGCCAGGTTCTTACCAGAATATAAGGTTTGACGGCTACACTTCGATACCGGACGGAGAAAAATAATATGCATGTTTTCCTTTCATATATTTTTTTCTTTAATAGTTTTTTATACGTGAAAAACTTAATTTTATAAAAAAAATGCACATAGCAAAGGTTAATCAGCGTTCGATTTTCTATTGTAAACAATTTTTTGCTGAGCAAAATTGCTACTTTTGATCCTATGTCCACCTTTTTTAAAAATCGGACCACTGTGCGGCAATTCTAAATCTTTGCTTCATACAGTCCAAGATTAAATCTTAAACGATACAAAAAATCTTATAACATTTAAGCTGTATCATTGTGTGAAATAAAGTGATTACTCTAACATTTGAATAGATTCGGCGTTTACTTGATGTAAATCCATTTTAATTAATAGACAATAAATACTTGTGAGATTTAAATTTTATTTGTTAGATGTTAAAATGACAGCTGTTTCGCCGTACAACGGCTTCGTCAGAAAATATATACAATAAACTAAAACTAAACATACGTACAGCCTCCTATTTTCACAAACAATCATTACAAAACATCATGTCCTACATTTTTGGCTCTACACAAACATAATTAAAATCCAAACAGGTAATAACAATTTTAAAATTTTTTAAAAAGAATCTATGAAATTTAAAACAAAGTCAAAAATTATTTACATAGGAAAGTAGAAAACATTTACATTTAAAGTCTATAAAGGGAAAAAATTTAATAATGGGGAATGATTAAGATCTAATTTATCATTAAGTAAATCATCTGAAAATTTAAGTTTATTAATTTCAACTGCTTCTAATAAATCTAATTTTTTACTCTTGTTTTCTACATGAAGAATTTTAAAATTATTATTAAAACTATGGTTTTCTTTAATTAAATGGTTGGAATACGACGAATAATTTTTTTTTTTATATTTAAATGAGTACAAATGTTCTGATATAGTTTTTTGAAAGAACGTCCACTCTGTCCAATGTATGTTTTGTACATACCGCATGTTAATTTATAGACTCCTGACTTACAAAAACGTGTCGTTTTATTTTTATTGTTTTTTATGAACTCCCCTAAATTATTATTAGTTTTATATGCAATGTTAATATTTTGTTTTTTCAAAAAAAAATTTCTAATATATTGGTTTCTTTACCTAAATAAGTTAATGTTTTGTATTTGTTGTTCTTATTATCTTTTGTAATCGGGTATATTTCTCGTATTGTATTAGTTCGAATTTTTTTCGAAATTAATTGCTCAATTATATTAGGGTCGTAACCATTATTGGTTGCTATCTGTTTTATGATATTGTATTCGTTGTTGAAATCCTCTATATCCATAGGTATATTCAATAATCTATGTGTCATACTGTGGTATGCTGCGAATTGATGTTGTATAGGATGATTTGATTTATTATGTATAGTTGTGTCTGTGTGTGAGTCTTTATGGTATCTAGAAAATTTCAACTGATTATTACTTCGTTTGATTGTTAAGTGTAAGAAATTAATACTTTTATTTGTCTCTTTTTCTATTGTGAAATGTATGTTTTTATGCAGTGATTTTATGTTTTGATTACTCTAAAACAAATATTTTGTTGCATGCATCATTTTTAGAAACATTTTTTTTTGACTAGGTTCGTATCTATCATATAAAAGTAAAAATTGGCATATCTATCTATCTATCTGTATTCCCATCGAAACTGGATGTGTTTCGGGTAGGGATTGGAAAGCACAAGTAAAACTCGCACCTTGAAGTTGTGAATTTATTCGCGTGAAAATAACAGATTTCTTACAGTAGTACTACTATCGTCAAATGTAAAAATGGAAGAGATTAACAGAACTAATGAATTCATAATAATGCATGTATATATCTATAGCTGAGGAGGTAAACAAGCGTAAGTCCAAAATTAAACTACAGGTAAATATTTAGCAATAATATAAAATGGCTATCAAAAGAACTCATAGGGTTAATTAAAATACTATAATAACTATAATAATATATTGGTAGTACTTGGTACAGTTATGGGAAGTTTCTAAAATTTTATAATTCATTAGCATTTCCACTTGTTTTGCTCAATACTGAAAATTTTCTTTTACAGACTTACGATTGTTTACCTCTCAGCTATAGATATATAAAAGCTTACAAAGGGCGTAGCTGTGATTCTGAGTTTGATAAGACAAAAGCATTAAGCATACGTGCCTTTTTCTACGTGTTGATACTAGTAATGTTGTGTTACATAAGTGCGAATGAGTAGATAAAAGAAAGAACTGATATCACACATTGTATGCTGATATAACATTTGTTATACAAAGTTATAATACTATACAGCGTTACAACAATAAATACCTTATTTTGTGAACATTATAGGTGTCCTATGGAAATCTTGTTTATTTAAAGATGACTTATTCGAAATTAAATTACACAAACAAAACGATTGAGGGCGTAGATTGTATATAATAAATATAATTCTTCAATTGCGCGTAGATCAGAAGTAATTTCATGGTTTATAAACTAAACACAATGAAACTGACAACATACACATTCTGATGTCTACACTACATGTCAAACTTATATTTTATTAGATGCGCTACGGCAATGAATCTTAATAATCGTTTTTTCAATTTCATTAATAAATAAATCGTGAAAATATAATTAGATAACCTAAGAGTTAATGTTGCGTGAAGGGCGACATACATATAAAATATAGGTAATTTTACAACGTAGGCAAATATAGCGAATCCAGCATTAAAATTTTATACCAGCAGTTAAAAGAACAATCTGGGCTCTCCATATTAGACTTTAGTTCCTTAATATATCCATTTCGTGTTGAAATTCGATTAATTCTGGAAATATATCCTTTGCTGAACGCAAAGCGTTTACAAACACCGGAATCATAACTTCCGCTGGCTTCTACATAGTCTGTAATTCCTTAGAAATAGCAGTGACTTTATAAAGGATTTCAGAGGATTCTTTCAAGCTAACAGACCATCACATTTTTTAGTAAACTATTTTTTTTATTCGCTGCTGTAAATACAGTTCCTACAAGCATAAAGTTTAGCTGTCCGGTACTGCACGAGGTCGTTGCCTCTTGAAATATATGAAGTTAGTCCCTTGACAGGGTGGAAGTTGGAAGTGCAATATCACGCAATATTTTTCTTTCTAGTTATGTAGCTTTCCTTTTGCGCTCGATCTAAATTATGTATACAGGGTGGCTCACCACATTCCCGTCGGTTTATATAGGAAAAGTGGTATAATATTTTCAAAATATTTTTATTAGGGATTATATAGATTCGTAAGGAGCACATTTTAAAATTGTTTAGAAATATGCAAAGTGATCAAAAAAAAAAGTACACACCAATGTTAGGAACATTTCTCCAACCCTCTATATATTATGTTATATTTTGATAGTACGGACTAAATAAAGGCAAGTTACTGTTACGTTACCTATACCTATCTCAATCCGATAATTAACTATTCTTCAAAATGTAAACCAAAATTTAAATCGTGTGCCTATCTTACATATTTAAGCTAGATATTTCAAATCGCATTTATTTAAAAAAAAAAATTCCTGTAATTATTCATCATTTTTTCCTATTTCTTTCGAACTATTTAATTTTGTTATATTTGATTTTGATTAGAATTTGGTTATTTATTTACTTGTTGGTTTATTTATTTATTGTTCAAACTAGATTTTTCGTAAGAAGAATTGATTGATGTGGTGTATATCTTTATTGAACAATCATTTTGGTTATTTACATCCCGCATCCAATGTGGAATCTCAATAGTATAGTAATGCAGAATTACATCGATTAGCACTACTACATTGCTTCGAAATGTTGTCTTGTCGGAAAACAAACTGGCAGATGTAAACTCTGGATTAACACTCTTGACATTTATTATATCATGACAAAATGAGGTTCTTCTATCAAAATTATTTCCTTGAAGTTCTTGATGCAACTTAATATGATATTGATAAAATTTATATTTTCTTGTTACTTCATTTACAGTTGTTTCACATGCTTCAATAATAACAGCAATTCCTTTAAGTTTATCCAAGGATATGTATCATATCAGAAAAGCCCATTTTCAACAGTAAATAAATCAACAAGTAAATAAATAAACAAATTAAACTGATTGACAGATATAACCATATAACAAAATCAAATAGTGCTAATTGTTTGACATTTGCAAATGGCCTTTTTCACAGCTACTATGATTATATAATCAAAGTAACTGAAAAAACTATATTTTTATGCAATTTTTCATAGAAAGCACTAATTATCTCGTAAACTATAAATAATATGCATAGCACATTCTTAGTAAAAATTTTCAAGCTTGTTTAGCACTATAAGATTCCACAAAAAATACGGGCTATTCTATTTAAAATAAACAAGTTTTCAGCAATTATAGATAGATAGGTAGATAGATAGATATATATTTATCCAAAAAATACAAAAGTATAGTGGATAAGTCAGACATATATATACATACATATTATGGCGTTTAATATAGATATATAAATTAACACAAAAGACATTAAACATTATTGTACCACTGGAATAACCAAATACTCGTCAAGCGAGTAAACGCAATTTTCAAGCAAAAAATTTCGCAAAGCAGATTTAAATCTCTTTAAGGTTTGTAGTCCCTTAAGCATCGGGCAACAAGTTAAAAAGGGTCCAACCGAGATTTGAGATGTTTTGGTGATTTCAAATCGATTTAGAGGTAGTCTGAAATTTGCTCCACTTCTCGTGTTATATGAATGAACATCAGAATTTAGCCGAAATTTATTGCTATTTTTGTAAACATACACTAGGGTTTCTAGAATATATACACTAGGCACAGGCAATATACCAAACTTCCTGAACCATGGTCCGCATGTTTGATTGCTGCTTATGCCTGCGATGCAACGAATTATTCGTTTTTGGGCAAGAAAAACATCGTGCGAATGCTGCGAAGAGCCCCAAAAGACGATACCGTAGGACATTCTGGTGAAAACCCGACCGTAATAAAATATCACCAAAAAATTGTGATTCAATACTGTTTTAAGATTTCGGATCAGATAGCACGATGTATTTAAACTATGTATTAATTGGCGGCAATGATCATACCAGCTAAGTGTTTCATCCAAAAGCACCTCAAGCAGGTTAGCGGAAGTTTCGCGTTTTAATAAGTTGTCATTCAAGGTAATGTTTACATCAAAATTCATCCTCGATTGAGAAGTGTGAAAGAAGGTAAAAAATAGTTTTTACAACGGTGATGTGCAGTTTATTGCGTTTAAACCAATTACACAGATCGACCAGGAGAACATCTGTGCGATCGCGAATCTGTGCATAGTTCTCCTAATGCAACTAGGGTTTCCGATCACACACTATAAAAATTATAAATGCTTATGTCGTCTTTAGATACAGAGATTCTTATACTGTAATAGTACAGAAGCTGATTGCTCAAACTTAAACCGTTTGGAAGAAATCAGGCAAATTCCTAGATACGGTTCTGCCATTTTTTAAAGAAAATTTAGAATACGCGTTTGTGGAAAAATATTTCTAACAAAAGATATTTGGAATTTAATGTGGAATATAATAAGCTGATTATATACAGGGTATTCCATTTAAAAAAATTTCTTATTATTCGTGACAAGCTTACCGATCACTTGGTGTACGTAAAAATATTTTCAAATTGTGAAGCTTTTACAATAATATACATATATTTTAATTATCAAAATTTTTGCTTAGCAGTTATCTTAGTAAATGAATTTTGCGATTTCAAAAACTCAGCCTGTATATTTTATATTATACCTGGCGAAATTGGGAGAAATTTTGCACGTGCCAATAATGTCGCGATGGATAAGACATAGATTTCTACCGTGCACACTTTCACTGCGTCGCGATTTTTTCCTCTAAAAATCGAAAGGAAAAACTTTACTTTACGTCTCGCGATGGCATTCGAAACGTGCAGTTTTTATCCGTATGCGCACAGTTGAATCTAGGTAAATATTTGTCACCTGATAAGGCAAAATATATTTGAATTTTACTTCCTTTCATGGTACTGAGAAAAGCCAAGTCGCTTTTCAAATGTTAGATATCAAATTATTCCACGTCCAACATGGAAGTCGATTGATATTGTCGATTTTTATATTATAGTGAGCATCATTTATAGAAAGCAATGAATCAACACACTTCTATATATCTATAAGACGCGCTTAGAGGAGTGCCTTCATTCCCATATCAGTATTCACATATCTTCATTAGATTTCGCAGAATGTCTGTGCGTATTTCTATGAATGTTCACACATGTTTAGATATGGAACATCAATCTGTGAAGTAGATATCAATATACAGTTACGCTCAAATGTGTTAGACACTTATATCTTTTGCGAATAATCAAAGCAAGGTGAGTTCAAAATAAAACTCTTAATTTAAATAAATAGTATTTTAATAAAGAATCTTAATAATTTGTCGCATTTCTGCAAGATTTTTAATACAGTTGCAATACTTTTTTCAATGCGTAAACCTGACGTCTCAGAAACGTGAACATGCATAAAAATTTAATAAACCTAGGAAAAGTATCTATAAAAACTGTTGTAAAATCATAAAAATGAATACCTAAACGCTTAAATTAACTGCCACAGATGTAATGCCAAAACACGAAATTAATGATAAAAAAATATTATTTGAGGTTTTAATCAAAATGCCTGTAGGTAAATACAACAGCGTAGATCTCTCGCTATTAGTGACAGAATGTTGTAATAAGCAATTGGGCAAATGTTTCTATGAACGTGAACGTGATCTCAATTTGAAATGGCCACGTTCACTGCCAATGCTGCTAGTCAGGTAAGGCATTGACTTTCACGTAATACCTATATAATGGCTAGAAGTGATATAAAAATTAAGCATTACATACGGTTTAACATACATATATTCATTCTATTTTGCCTGATATAAAATGTATAAGGCAATTGGCAGTTATAAAGATTGTAATCTATGAATAAAAATGGTATTGAAAACAAGAGGTATGTTATCATGGAAGTTAAATGCAGTTAAAGTACTTTGTTCGTTTGTTACCTGAACGATAACATTTTTGTCGCAATTTTACCACAAATTCCACTATACTGGACCCACGTTTCAATAGTAAACATCAGATTCAGTCACACTGAACAAGCAAACTGCAATTTTATGGTTAGATTAAATGATAGAATATGATCGGCATTTCTGCAATTTTTTTGTTTTCAGGTACATTTGCAGGGATTAGGTTAATTTTGATGTGGTGGTGTGGAGTTGCCGTTTTGATGATCACAACTCCTGTAGGATATTTACCTGGTAAATAGATAAATGTCCTATGACTGTATTTCCATACTATTTTATGCCAAATATGCATTGTTACACTCAGAAGACTAAATTTTGTTCAGTTTAACAATATTATGAAGTAAAATATAGTCAAAGCAACAGATTTTGTATATTTAACAAAAACATGTAAAAGGATAATATGATTGTGTATCGTGCATTAAATACTAAAATTGCAAATATACAGTGTGTTAAAAAAGTAGCGCAATCTGCTGATGGATTATTTAAATACCAGTTGCATAGAAAAATGACCCTAATAGATATTTGGTAATTTATTTCGTATTGATTGATGTAACGGCAGTTGTCTTACACCTTCAACGTTTTGGTTGCATTTTTTTTAACAGCAATTCATGTTTTTATTATTTCTTTATATTTCGGAATTTTTTCAATATCATTTATTATAAAATTTACGAGGAAAATGAATTTATTTAACATAAATGGTAGAATTGTGAAAATCAATTAAATCGTAATAAATTATTAGAAAAAGGAAATAACTGTTGATTCTTCTTCTGGATATTTTAATAAATGCTTATACATAAGCAAAAATTATTTTCTATAATTTATTTTTATTAACATAGGTGAACAAAAATATATACAGGTTGTCTCACGAGGAACTGCATCGATCAATATACAGTCACTGACAGAATTGAGTGAACACTAAGCGATTTTTAATTAAACTGTAAATTTTACTCATGCTTATTTAATGATATACAAAATCATATGATATTCTAGCAGATCTAGATAAACATAAATAATATCCAAAAACATACTAATATTACAAAACAAATACATTAATCATAAAATATAATACTATGTCCACTCTCAATTCTGTCGGTGACTGTATGAAAGAGTATACATTGGAAACTTCTGGAAATTTCGTAGTAACTAAAAGCCGACGTTCGCTATTGAACTAAAATATTTTTAATAATCTGACGCATCCGGTTACACCAGAAATGGCTGCCAACCTTGTTAGTTTAAATGAAACAGCCTATATATTATAACATTGTTTAATACATTTTAGAATCATAACTTTTTTTGCAATTTTGTAAGGGCAATTTAATGAAAAAGAGAAAAATAGGTAGTTGTATTTAAAAAAAAAATTAATTTTGACACTTTTTCAATTCAAAAATTTAACCATAATTTTCGGACACGCTGTATAATGGTTTCGAAAAATTCATTCGGTTTCGATAGCTACCCTATACGGTCAACAGTTCTGCAAATTTTCAATTTTCCAAGTTAAATATTTTTAGAGTTACAGAAGTTCAGATACAACGCCCGATCTGTCAAAAATTTAAGAAAATGCAAATATTTCGAAAATGGTTGAAAATAACAACATGGTTGTTTTAACAAACTTACTTTAAAATTGAACGACGAATTAAAAAAATGCAATTATATGTAGGGTATTTGATTTAAAATAACAAAGTTGACAGTCATTTCCGGTATAACCGGATGTGTCAGTTTATTATTGAAAATATTTTAGTTCAATAGCCCACGTCGACTTTAGTATACCGCGAAATTTTTAGAATTTCCCAATGTATACGGAACAATGAAGAAACAAAATAAGAAGGCACAACACGTTGATAATATAATGAACACAAAAAAGGGTTGAATTAAACGTAACAACATTACCCATAGATTTAAAATAAATTCTTATTAACACCCTTTACTTAATAGTGTTCAAATTGGGGTCCATTCCCATTAAACAATGCTTGAAAATCTACATCACATTCCTCATAATTGCATCAGAAATCTGTTGTATTTCAGTCAAAATTCTGGGTCTTCCAGGTCTTAGTTTACGTTTTGTAGACACGCTGTAGATAGTATAGTATAGATTTGTAGTAAATACTATCACAATACTTTTTTCTGTGTGTACTGTGTAGTCGCATTTCATAATTTTAATTTTTCTGTCAGTTCATCATTTTCATCTACTAGGAAACTAGGATCCTTTAACATCCTTATCGTCTTATCAATGCTACTTTTTGCTAGTTTAATCTTGTACCTTAATAAGAGCTTCGTAATTCATTGACCATCAACTGCCTGTACTAACACCGTTTATATTTGTATTAACAGAAACGGCAACAAATAACGGATGTAAAGACGACAAGTATCCGTTGATTTAACTACTATTACCGTTTACCGCGTTAACGGGCCTTTTTTCGAGCGATTAGAAAAAAAAGTCATACTTTTACCGCAGCATTCCTGCGTGTAGTTATCTGAAAACAAGTCGGACAGTTACCGACGAGAACAGAGAACAGATTCGCACTTCACCGTATTTAGTAGGGCAGTGGGAAGTTTCCTTTTTTTTTTCACCGCAAGAATTCCAACAATCGTCGGATGTTTGGAGGTTTTCGAAATTAACAACCAACAATAAGTAAAAGAAATAGGAAAGGCCAAATAATCGAATAATGTTTTACACCTTGCGTGTGATGTAAAGAAAAAACTGTCTTTGGCTTTATTCCTTGTAAAAACCTATTTAACCGTGTCCATTATTTAGCTGTTGTTGTCGTACTAGCTTATAGGTGATAGTCGAAGGCAAACACGCGTGAAAAGAAGATCGCCTATAGAGAAAGACGAGGCGATAAATAATAAATAATAATCGTACAATAACAACAATCTTCGGTATTTGAAAGTGTTAGTTAACCCACTCTACATTTACAATAATTGGTAAAACTGTTATTTGTTGTACCTACATTTTCTGTAATATAATGGATGTAGATGTGTTATAGTGAGATGTATGAATTGATGGGTAAAGAAATATGAGTCACTTGTATATAATATTATTGATTTTTTTTTACCAAGAGGAAAACATAAAAAAAACAATACATCTACTTATTGAGGTTGCATCATCATTCACCAGATTAAAACAGTCAGAGAATTTCCTATCAACAAATGTCTTTTGACCTTATGCATGGCATACAAAATTTTCTGAATAAAGACCGAATTATATGCAAAAAAAAAACTGAAATACAAGGTTATCATAAAGTATGAACTTATTTCAGCCTATTACGTATTTTTAACAAATGAAGTTAACAATAGCATGTGAAAGAAATTCGATTGCTTGAACAATGGGATTTCTTATTTCCAACAGTGGTTAATGCAAATGTTCGATATGTTGTCCGTTTTGATCCACATATTGTACACAGCATTATTCAGCATTTCTGGTTGAATTGCAGCAATTTGATCCCTAATAGAGTCCTTTCATTCTTCCAGCCTTGCTGGTCGTGTTCTAGACACCAAACTTTTTAAATAACCCTATGCATTTAACAATTCTTTAACTGATCGATAAACGTGGGGGATATTCCATCCTGCATAAAAATGATGTTTTCCTTCTCGTTTTGTATCCGAGGATCGGTATGATTTCCTAACATTTGCAGTATCGCTCAACAGTTACAGATACCTTCTTGCCAACGGATTAGTGTTGGCGATGTTTTGATTTTTCTAGAAAATTTATGAAACTTGGACATCACTAATTCGTGGTCTTCCTGATCTTGGTAAATCATTTGGAATAAATAATGCTTTTCATTTACCAGAAAACCTACTTATTTATCCCTAATCATCATTGTTAGAAACACGACTTTACTTACTGTAAGTAGCTTGATCATTTGTCACATATACAAATGAATTGACGTATAAATTGCTGCGAACACGCAGATCGCTCTACTTTTTCACATTTTCCAATATTTGAAACAGTTTTAGCGTTGTGATCAATCAGATATTTTCTCTCAGAAGACACCTCCAGCAACAACTGCCGTGTTATATCAAAAGTTAAAAAATTTAGAAAATTGTAAAGGTTTTAGTAAAATTAATAAGTTACTAATTTACTGCAGGCTCGGCAAAATGTTTTTTCGCCATTCATTACTAATTCAGGATATGGTTTAATCCATGAAGAAATTTTGTTCGCTATGCTCATTGTATGTATGCACAATATTTAAAAGAGTAATACGATTAGATGTCGTTCCTCTGATAGGCACTCGGTGAATGAGAATATTTTATTTGGGAACTAATAAAATGTATTTTACTTCGTTTCTCATGCTAGGAGTAAAAATGGACGTGCAATTCTTGGAAAATAAAAATATTTCGTTCTGGGATTTGTCGGCTGTCCATCTGCATTAGGAATTTTTAGTGCTGAGAGAAAGGATAAGGAAAAGCTTAAATAAGCAAAATATGCGACTTTTGTAACAATATGCATAGAAATGCCAAAATATGCAATTTATGCAATTACTAATTAACGCTGATTAACTTTAATCAGTGTAATACGTGGCCATATAGATACATATATCCACTATTTATGAATAAGTGTGCAATATAAACGTTAGACTGCTTGTAAAACTAACACCACAATACTGAGCGGGTACAATAACCCCGAACAAATCAATATATTGTGCTGCACTATTCTAATATACACGAGTTAACTACATTATACATGCAAGGTGTATATATAGGTGTATAAAATGAATGATTAGTAAACAATTGCTTTTATTTAGATTTCAATTATAGAGGCGAAGAAACAGATTTACTTCAATGACTCAAGTTACTGTGGATTCATGACGAAATATCAGAAACATGTTTGGCGTTTCTCGATCGGCGAATTTGCAGTTATAATTAATACTCACTCACTACATAATTATTATTTTTTATTTACGATTAATAATAATGTAGGTGAATAATATGATATGCATAAATTATACCTGCATAATATGCAACTCGAAAATAAACCGTCGCTCTAAATACTTTTATATTATTATCGACACGATAAATAATTCATGTCCTCACCTAATATTACCGGTACATGGCAATAATAACAGTAAAACAACATTAATAAATGTTTCGCGCCGGGAACAAGTAGGTTATTTCCGTTAGTATCCTTGCTCTTGTGTCGCGAACATTATTAAATCGTAAATTACGTAAATCGGACGTAGACAATTCGATGTATAGAAAGCAGCGAACATCTTTTCGAACGCAAGAGACAAGTTCCATGTCGACTTGTCACACTTTATTGTCGACCATATTTATTTAATATTTCCAGTTCTTGCATTTTAACTACGCAACACTTATCACTCAACCGTCTAATTGTCTAATCTAACACTACATCCAGTACTGACACTCTATGATAACAGAAATCGGTAAACCGCACACGTTAAATTCTGTAGATATCGGTGGATTTTTAGTAAACGTAAAAAGATACGCTATTTTATTTTATTTTTGTAAAACAGTTTATTCGTACATTAATAATACATATTAAAAGCCCATAATATTAAAATATTATATTAAAACATAAGTTTCATAAGAACGGGTAACAATTACACAGTGTACCAACCCCAAAAATAAAAAGATACTAAAAGCAGTGCTGTAATGAATAATGAGCTCCAATAGTACAGAATGATCAATCTCAAGTGTCTGACGTTGGCAAGAGCAAATTTAAGTTGACTGTACTGCGCAGTTGGCTCATCTGAGTTTTTTGTTTTATTGGTTATGTCATAGAATAACCTGGCTAGAATGGCGATTCTCCCGGCTATCCTGGGACCGCGTTTTACGCCGCCTTCTGGCTGTCTTGTGGTACTAAAATTATGGCGCGAAGTTTGAATACCGATATAATTTGAATTGGTATTTTAAATTTGTATTTAGAATTGTATAAACAAAAAACTGACATTTTTTTAAAATCTCTATTAATATTACAGAAATATAATAAATTAAATATACAGAATATTAGTTCCTATGGATTGGTCAAAAAAAAGCAATAAATTACGTAAATAGTAAAAGAAAAATAATATAAATGAATTGTATAGGGTGTTCGTCCCTCGTCATTTGCCAAGGAGTAAGGAAAACTACGAAAACCTCACTCTGAAAGCAGGCTTCAGCATTCCAACACCGAAACCTAGGAATGATAGTGAGACAGATAAAATTCTCCACGGCATCTAAAAATTGTATTATTTCTGCTAATCCCTCTGCTTCTTGAAATGATTCTATATCTACATAATAAGAGGTTTCTTAGTGTGTCGCAATTTGTAATGCATAAAAAACGGTTTCTTTCTTGAAAGTTCTGTTGAAGTTATTCCCTGTGTTTATTAATTCATTTATGTAGAGAAGGCAGCGATTCGTACTTTTATTTATGGTTGTTGTTATGGATATGTTGATTATTATTGATTGACAATTGTAAGAGTTATTATGTGTCAAATGTAGTAAACGTATTTTTCTATTTTAAACGGAGTATTTTTCACTAAGTTTTACCGGGTTTCCAACTGCACAAAACTCAACAGGTTATGGGCCCAGTAATCTGGAAATTATAAGCATAAACCAGATTGCTCCATAGAAGCGTTTTTTTTTTTGAAACCAAAAAAAAAAAAAACAAAATCAGCCTGAGGAAGCTCGTGAGAAGATAGCGGTGAAAAAGATGGGTATCTGCGACTAGTTCCAAACACGGGAAGAAGAGGGAGTGTTGAAGTTATTCCCTGTGTTTATTAATTCATTTATGTATAGAAGGCAGCGATTCGTACTTTTAATTATGGTTGTTGTTATGGACATGTTGATTATTATTGATTGCCAATTGTAAGAGTTATTCTTATGTTAAACTGAGTATTTTTCACCGAGTTTTACCGGGTTTCCAACTGCACAACTCAACAAGTTCCTCTAAAATACCTAAAAAAACAATACTCATACTAAATGCTTGCCAACAAAATGTTTTATTAATATATTACCTGGCATATTTTAAGTTGGAAGTGAGTTAATAATATTTCCATTTCGACATTATGTGATAAAATGAGACGTACAAACAAACTTATTTTCCGAAAATTTCGCGAATTTCAATCAGAAATCACAAAACGAAGCCTAAATATTAAAATGATACTAAAAAATGGCGTCAACTGGACCGTTTGCTGTTTATAGCAACGACGGTTATTTTACATAGCAACAACGAAAAGAAAGAAATAACCATATAGAAAGACTGAAATAGAGCTCTGTTAGTACCACACAATATCCTCGAGGTGGCGTCCTAATATTTCTCCGCACTCCTTAAGCAAAGAATCGCACATCTCTGGGTTATGTTTAATGTTTACACTTGGATCAAACAGTGAAAGGTTATCTCTGATTTATCAATTGACGATACATTGATTTCCACTGTCTAGGGTAATAAAAATAAACATAGGTAATACAAAGATGCAAGCGTGCTATTGAGTTCACTACAGTGGTTAGGAAAAGTTATGATCCCATGTGACTCCCACAAAGTTAACAAGCTCCGATTCTGGTATAGACTTACCTTAACATCTAACGTTCAAGCTGTAACCTTTCTTTCTGCATGTAAAATGTACTGACTGCGTTTTGTCAGTATTTAGCAACAGATGATTGTTTACACACCAGTCTGCCATTGACTGAACAACACAAGATGACATAGTAACAGTATCATCTATACTCTCAGTTGCAACCCCACATGAAGTGTCATCAGCATACTAAGATAGGATTCCAAATGGTATATTTTGTTTTAAGATCATTTATGTATATTAGAAAGAAAGTAGGTCCCAGTATTGAGCCCTGTGCTATTCTTTTAATTATATTTTTTCTTTCAAAAGTTTGTATTACATTTTCATTGCTCCAGTTTTTTAGATAACATGTCATGATCAACCAGATCAAAGACCTTAATCAAGTCAAAATAAAAAATCCATAAACGACATTACCTTTGTCTAGATTGTCATATAAGAAATTTACGGATTTATATGCATCTTTAGTTGACTTGCGTTTTACAAACCGATATTGAGTAGTTGTTATGATTTCATGACTCTGTAAATAATTATGCAAACGATCATTAAAAGCTTTTTCAATTATCTTATTAAACACAGAGAGCAAAGACACCGGCCTATAATTAATAACTAAATTAAAATTAATAACTTTAATGCTCGTACATTGAATCACTCGTATTACAACAAACGTCATTGTGGCACTTGTGTTTTAACATAGTATTCTATAGTAATTAGCAGTACCTAGAATTGCATTTAAGAAATCGTGAACAAATTAATATAAATCGGTAGATCTACCGAAAAATCGGTAGAGGTGACAACACTGACTACATCAATTTTAACATCCATAACTTTTCTACAATACTCTTTAGATGATCAACAAGGGCACCAACCCCGCACAGGTTGACCAACTTCCATTATTAATTTGTTTTAGCACTTTATGCACAGTAAATTATTATATACGTTTTATTTTTCGACATGGCAAAATATATATAAAACGAGAAATAAAATAAATTACCTACATATTTACAAACCAACACAGATATTTGGTGTATCGTGAGAACGGCCTCTAAAAACCCTAAGCAATAATCGGTTCTAAAATCCTACTATCAACTGTCACGAATAACATATTTCTTGGGAAAAAGTAAACTGAACACGCAATGGGCCGGATTGATTAGCTGATTCCAAAAACATTTTTTTTTCTCTACTATATATAATATATAATATAAACGTTGAGAAACTCACCACGTCAAAAGATGCACAATTGTCCACTTGTTCATTCAATCCTTTACTATAACCAGTGTTCGTTTATTTAAAATCGTAATCAAGTTACCTGCGATGTTGTGACAGAATAAGAAATGTCGTATTTGGGCTTTATAATTGTAAACTTTACAGTTGTCAAAATAATTCCGTTTTGACAAGCAAAGCAACCTGCTCTTCTAGGGTTTCAAGTGTAGTTATTTCCTTAATTCGCCTTTTTAATCCATTTTGTACAAATCAGCTGTTTTCATAACGAACAAATTGATTGTTTTTGAGGTAACCTCAACGTATAACTTGCAACTATGAGGTTTCCTTCAGAACAAAGTTAGTTAGTTCTCTCTCTTCTTAGTTAAAAGCATATATGTAATACTAAAAGTTACTTTTACATTGGCACTCGTGCAGACGGACTGTCTAAAATTGCAGAAGAAGAAGAAAATTTTGCTGTTGACTACATGCAGTTAAAAAAAAATAAACCTTAGATAGAGCCATAAGTCTGTTTCGTGAAACTGATACCATCCTACGAAAAGCTGATAAACGAACATACTGAAGAAGTTTTTAACAATGCTGAACAAATAATGGAAAATGCACCGAGAACATCTATATTAAGAGTCAATAGATCAATTTTACTATCAGAACCACAAATAAACTTTTACACAAATACCTATCCTGCCTCCTTTTCCATTAGTAATGACCTAACCTAACCCCAGACGTCCTTTTCATGCGATGCTCTAAACTGTTTTTATACACCTATTTATTTCTATATAATATACTTCCAAGATACTTTCTCATTGGCTTTTATTTACACATTTAAACAATAATCGTTCATGATTTCGTGATAATCAAAGCTCTCACCTGTCAAATGTCAAGGTATATTTGACGTTTAAGGTATTGTTGTTAAATCTAAAATTACAATAGGTGTGCTTGCTAACGCGTCTAACATGTTCATGATATAACAAAACCCGCAGTAACTGCGAAGACACATCAGCATATCGTCTATATAATATGTCTGTGCATTCGACCCTGAAAGATTTGAAATACGGCGTCATTAGCGTAATGTAGATATGTGGGTTGTGGATGTAGGAAACAATATAGTACATACGACGGAACAGAATCTATATTATTATTTACGGGCGATTAACTTGTGCGTTATCGTAGCGGAAAACCGGTATGGCACGGCATCCTGTTATAAAAGAAAAAAAAAAACAAAACAAAAAAGGAGTCCTACGCCACGGACAATAATACCCACAATGGCCACTTTGAACGATTTTGTACTTCATTCGTACACCAACTTCACTCATTCGGAAACGGGAAGATGAATACAAGCGCGGGTATAGTACGCGACAAAATAAATTTTCACTCATCTAGTTTGTTGTAACTCGTTTTATTATCAATACACAATTCGTATAATACATATTATAACTTTGTTTGTGATACAAAACTTCTAATTCTTATTATACTTATTACCATATAACCCCACTTGATTACTCAACTAGCTCTACTAGGTAATTAAAACCACTAAAACTATATGATTTTAGCGTTATCTAACATAACTGCACATAAAATGCATTAGGTTTTATCCATACGAATATAATCACTAATTAATTACCTACCTAGAGAATAGTTAAATTGTAAATGACATTTCTGATAATTTTGTCCCCGACTGTACCACAAAACGCGTGCGTTGTCTTTTTACTCGGACGGATGCTCCCGAACAACGCATCCAACAACGACAACAATAATTGCTCTATATTTAAAGGTAGCAGGAAGCGAATAGGGCATAATCTGTACGCCAGAATGCTTTCACTAATTGGGGACTAAGGGCTTTGCTTGAAAATTCTAAACCGACAAGGAATGAGAAGGACTATTAATGTTTGGGTATATGTATACACGCACACACCAGATAAAACTTATTGTTTTAAATTCATTACTTTGTTCCACTGCGACAACGATTTGTTCATTATTTAAAGATAAAATAAATAAAATTGTTTTTATAAATACATACAAGCCTTGTTTACACACATTTACACATATATAAATATATATAAACAAAGATACAAGCTATAAGTACCAAAGACTTTCTAATAAAACAGCTGTAAGATTTGATGTATAAACTATTGTAGACGTACAAGCGTTGTATAAAGCGCAATACCTACTATCAATTAGTTCGCGTTCTTTTAATAGTACACCAGTGAATAGTCACTCTTCCACTGCTTCTGCAAGTTCTCACGATTCTCCTGTTTTAACCATTGTGTATGGTAAAGCGTACATTCGTAAATAAGAATGAGGAGGTATAATCTTACACCTGAAGCTAGGAGGCGTTAAGTAATTGATTTGAATTTCACTCGACTTGAAAGGTAAATACCTACGTATACAGTTTGAAGTAATGTACGCGTGTATTATAGTTTTCTGTAAATTTAGTGCTCGCTTTAGATGTTTATAGCAAATGCGTAGATGGTTTTATCGGTAACGTATCATTACCGTCATTACTTACTGTTGATACTAAACACTTACAATCCGTTTTGGAGCTGCTGGTTGCCCATGGATCTGACAATCTGTCATGGCTTACGTTTATAGCCATTTCGTGATTCATACGACCTCATACAAATTACTGATTTCGTATCTCAATTAGCCCTTGACTTGACATTTATTAATGAAGTGTGAACGTATGTATGCTTTAATCACTCCATTATAGGAACGCTGCATATTATAGTCTGAACATAATTAATTGGTACCCCTATTGAAATAAAGTAGCTTCCAACCTAATTGAGGCAAAGTTTAACGTTGGAAAACATATATTTTATTCAAAGGTATATTTGATTTAATATACAGAAGGCTTTCTGGCAATTCTGTTGATGTTATTATCTTTTTACAAACTTTTCAAGAATTACATTTCTTATTCCTTCAAAATTATCTGCGTAAAAAATTGCAACTGCTAACCATGTACCCCATCTCGTAATAATCGGTTCAGGAGGCAACTGAACACCAGGAAGTCGCTCCTTATAAAATTGGATTCGAAAAGGTGGTTTTAAAAATACTTTTTTAACATTGCCTTTTAAATCATTAATCAAAGGGAATTCATTCCTAATGTTTTCGGCTACACGATTGAACCCTTGAGTTAAGCAAGTCGTATGAATAATGTTACTTTAACAAATTCTTAAATGTCGGTGGTCTTTTATCATGTATCGTGCAGCGTCGAACAACATTAGTAAAATTTTTTCACAAGGTACCCTTCCAGGTAAAAAAAATTGTTACCTTCTTGAACGAATTAGGCAATTGTTACATTATTTGTTTTTGAAGTTGTTCACAAAAAATTAAATATGTTTTGCCTAAAATATTTTCCTGAAGAAGTCCTATTAATAAATGAGCAATATAACGGCCACACCTATCCGTACTTTCATCTACGATTAAATAAATAAAATTATTCCCTGCCAATTGTTGTATTTCTGACATTGTTTGCTGGTAAAAAGATGTGACATAATTTTTTCGAACGTACTTTCGTCAGATATATTATGTTTGCAATATTTTGTAGAAACGATTTCAAATTAACATTATTTAATTTTGCTAATGCTATATATATATATAATGCCGAAACGAAAAAATATCTTTTATAAAGGGCTCTTTAAATTAAATACATTATTTTTTAAGCATGTTTCTTTGCTTAAATAAAATAAAATTTGAGAATTTTTTTTTAAATATAATGTTTAGTTTAAACAATACTTTTTTTTAGCAGTGCATGATTTTTACATTGACTTCTCATATGTGCAACTCTCATACTGCAACCTAACTACATCTAGTAAAATCCTGACAGAAGTATTTGTGGGAATTTTATTGTTTCCAATGTGGTAGATATGCAGATTACCTACACTGCAATCTGTAGTGGTGATAATCCTAAGCGTATGTGCAATAATTTACGCTGATTACGGCAGAAACATTAGTTCCCATTCACACCGTTTCATTGCACTCAAACCTTAAAGTTTTACAATTTTTTCCCAATGCAAATTATGTCATTTTTCTGCGTTAAATACGTATAAAATAGTGCATATTTATTTAATATCGCTAGAAGGATATATAAAAACACAATTTACGGTTTTAATAACAAGTTATTCATGGAATTAAGTATTTGTTGATAGCAATCGATATAATTAGGAGCAATTTTGATTTCTTATGTACTTACACAAATAACTTATTAATCATTGCCTATAATGCGACTGCTTTTACAAATAATTATAGCTGCAATAAGTGGTTCTTATATCTGTGTTGAAGGATAGATTGATAGAAAATTACGAAGCAATGTATAAATCGTTTTTATAAGAAGTCAGCGACTATACCTTGATATATTTCTACTAGAAGTACGAAATTTCTTGTTAATCTCTTTTTAAAGGCAATTCCTGTTGAGTCATACAGAGTTTCATTTTCCTAAATTGCCAGTAATCGACGTAATGAGAGAGTGCATTGTCCTTTAAATAAGTAAATATAGCACTTAAGGTTGTGTGAATTAGTTGATGCGAATCTACGTACAAGCATTTGACGTATTTTCTGGAAATGGCAAATTTTGGCGATATACATATGTATCTCTAAGTAAGACTTCATATTTTCTTGTTAAAGAATGATGGCGATAAACAACGCCCTTTAGCGGGGAAATGCGTAACTATCTTGACCCCAACAGAATCTTACAAACACCTGTCCAAAAAATGGCAAACTCTTGGCTCCCAAAAATAATCGCAGTTTCTATGAAATCGCACGTGAACCGGAAAAGAAATGCATTACTGTTCCATATAAGTAGATACCTCGAGACATACAGTAACTATGCCAGTAAGTTCCGACAGTGGTTGGATGATATCGGCAGCATTTTAGGAATACATTACTAATATCTTTTTTTCCGTGGGTTGCGGAAAATAACCTCAAGTTTCAAATTATACTATTGTTAGACGGCCATAAATTTCATATAAATATGGATTTATATAATTTTAAGTTTCGAATAACATAAACGCAACACATACATATTTTACAACCATATGACTTATCGGTTTTTAAATCATTGAAATCACACTGATGTAAAAAATTATCTTAGGATATACAGATAACAGAAATCGGCTAAATTTGCAACTAAGAATAATGTTGTTCCAATTTTTTAAAGAGCATACATTGAAGATAAGTACATAAAGCCGGACATAATTAAACATAGATTTAGGAAATGCGATTTGTATCCATCTAACGCAAACTCTGTAAGTTACGATCAGTGTATGTCAACAGAAGGCAACAAGCACAAAAAGAGAGAAATCAAACACCGGTAAACAGAGTTGAGAGCTGCAGTCAATTATTCAACATCACATGGATCCAGAATTAATTAATTAATGGAGTTTAAAAATGCCAGCTTACAACAGAGAACAATTGAACATGCACCATTTAATATGTGGACAATTTGCAAGAAAGGCAATGGCGAAGAAATTGTTCAGTCTGACGTTATTCAAACTTCTGATGAAGGCGATGTTACACAGGGAGAAAAATGTAGGAAATTTTACTACAATTGTCAGCATTTATACTACAAGCATTGTAGTACATATAGAGACAAGTACAATTTGTAGCAATGTTTACCATCAAATTGTAGCACTAAGTGTGTAGTATTAATTCTACAATTCTTAGAATTTGTATGAAAAACAAGAATGAACAGTTAATTTTCTTTCAACCACGTTGTAAGATAAAGTAGTATTTATTGTAGTGAAATTGTATACAATTTTATGTGACTTTCTATATACTGGTGAGCATAAATTAACACCTGTTGTAGTAATATTTATTGCACTCATTATTTTAAATTATTATAATTTTATAATACATTTTACTTACCTTTATTGAAACATCCACAAAAGATATATAACTTAATACTACATTGTTGTGTGGATAAGTTTCAACTTGTGTATTAATATATGTAGTATATACTTATGCAAATTACTATATATTTGCAATAATTTGTACTAATTCTTATTGTGAATTTTATCTAATGTAGTATGTAAAATGTCTATCTTGCAGGTTTAAAATGTTTCATTCTCCTGCAGCACTTCTAATATTTTTATCATTAATTCTATAATTTATTGTTAAAGTTTCATTTCATTGTTAAAAGGATAAAAGTATGTAGTAAAGATACACTATGTTAACAAACTAGAAACATATATTCTTAAACTAAGTAATTTCACAAATAACAGACTTTAACATAACACAAATATTTAAAACAAAACAGCAGTCTTCTGTAGTGCTTCCTAATTTATTTATTATAATTTTACTACACTACTACGCTACCGCATCGCGGGCGTACCCTCACCGAAGCTGCAATCGACAATTGTATTCTACTTTCGGTAATTTTCACATTTTTTTCCATTGGCAATTGACTATTAGTACTATAATGCAAATTGGTGCGTTATATAAATGTAATTGGGGATGCGCAAAACAGCGCTATCCCCGTTATATCTGTTTTCACCCATTCCATGTTGAACAATGATAGAAAATATTGTATGTGAATATATAGCCAAATTAAAAACAACATCAATCTCTCCAAATATAAACATAAAAAGAAACCTGATTTAAATTATTAATTTCAACGTACACTGTAGAAAATGTCGAACTTATTAAAATAAAGAATGTATCAAATATTTTTTCACCAGACATTCTAATATGTATGTATATGTTTTTATAAATAAATGATATAAATACATTTTTTTATATTTGCATATACAAAGAACTGGAAGAAAGGCTCTTTCCTACAAAATATATGAGATATGAGCATAGGTAGAAAAAATAATCGAGCATAAATACATGGCAATACTATTAATTTACACTCATCAATCTTTAACTGTTCATTCTCTGGTGCTTCTATCCCACTTGTTCCATAATCTGGGTTGTATCAGATTCTTTACTATGTGTAAATATTAAAAATACACCCTTAGGAATTTTTCGCCATACCAATTAAGGATTAAGCATGTTTGTACTTAGAAAAACCGATGAATATTCCGACTATTCGTCCTTGAAAGAAAATAAATAATCGCATGTACCTGTCACGGGTGTTACGTAAAGCCGGTAAAGCATTTGATAACCGTAGGAGTCTTTTCGACATACCGGAGTCGACCTTCGCTCCTACACCTTAATAAGCAACGTCTCCGATGGAGAGAGACAATGTCACCGTTACGGTTTAACTATACTACACACCGAGATTAGATATCCCGCCCCTGTTAATTCGGCATGTAAACATTCAATTTCCCCATTCTATTTTCGGATATTATAAATATACTCGGCGCTGCTGATACACGCACACACAGTTATAGATACAATATGGTAAATAGAGCAATCTCGTGCCGAAAGATCGACCGCCGACGGGAAGTTCATAAAAATCCGAACGACCGACGATCGGTGATCTATTTTGCGATGGTAGTTTCGTGCTTTGAGAGCCCTCGATGTCGCGCGTTCGCGGCGAAGCCTCGGCCCGGTACAACGCACAAATTTAGAAGTGGAAAAAGAGCAACAAAAATGGGAAGTTGACGACGCGATCCCTGGTGCCTTATACCGTGGCGTGCGCGACTAATTTTACCGCACGCCACTGGCTCTTATTAGGTTTTCTGGAACAATCCGTCAGATCTTACAAAATATACTACACGTGTACAACTTGCGAAATGCTTAAACATTCTTTTTTCTTTGTAATTTAACATTTTCAACACACTTCTAAAGGATTGTTCATATATCTGCAGATATTGAACGTGAGAGACATACCGGGTGAGTGGCAAAAAGTGTCCCAAGTCATCTTAAATATACCGGGTATTTCTGGGAGGTGGTTCGCCCCTATAATTTCATAATCATTATTAATTCGGAATAACATTTTGAGGTCCTTTGGAGTTCTTAAAATGCTCAGGTGTTACTGCATAAACATCATAAGAACAAAGTTTTTCGTTTTTACTGCATACACAGTTTTTTACGCGCATTTGTACGTCCAAAATTTAGTTTTTATGATTTAATTTAATTTTTTCAAACGGGAACAGGGTGGCTCATTAGATCATCAACAAAAAGCATTGAAGTATCTTCATTTTTACATTAATATGCTGATCAAATGTTTATTAAGTATTTTTTGTGAAAACGCAAAATAATAATGCAATACGTTATATCATATGTAGGTATGTACTTAAGTCGATATAGCCAGGAAAAACAATTTTTGTCAACACTACACAAATAGTGACAGGTGTCAAGTCTTGATTAGTATATATATAAGCTGTCTTACCAGTCTAAAAAATTGCAAATTTTACTGTATCTGAGAAAATAGACATGCTACTTATTTTTGGCGAATGTAGACCAAATTCTACAGATGCAGCTCAGCTTTATGCCGAGAGGTTTCCCGATCGTCGTCATCCTTTCCGTCATTATGTTCCGAAATTAGTAACAAAAATGCGGAACGAGAACGATGATAATGAAAATGAACATTTTATAGTAAATGAAGATAAGGAAGTTGATGTTTTAGCATATGTAGAATCGAATGTAACAGCATCAGTTAGAGAAATTGCTCTAGAATGCCAAATTAGTAATTCATCGGTATGGAGAATATTGCATAAACATAGATATCATTCATACAAATATCAGATACATCAGCATCTTTACCAAGACGATCATGCAAGAAGACTTTTCAATAGGATTATGTGCTTGTTTAGTTGTTATACCTAAACGCTTTCTTAACCATAAAAACAAATGCATAGATAGGTATAAGATAATATTCCAAGTTGAATAATACTTTTATAACATCTACTTCAGCGTAGCGAAATATGACTGTAATAAACAATATCTATAACCATTTACTTTAACATTACGGTAATACACAAACTACAAATATATTTTATATACCCTGTCGAGGCATATTAATGTGTTTTTTTTTTTAACACAATTAGGTGTATTGTGTGTTTGTATATGCACAAACCTATATGTTTCAACGTTCGCAAATTATGAAAAAATATATATATAATCCGGTTTCTATACATTACCATTACAAAAAAGAAATTACTATCACGTGTCGAAACTTTTTGTTCCTGCCAAGATTTTCATAGTATACAATTAATAAATATTATATTAAATATATATTAATGTTCTTTGGTAATGAAATGCTTTTCAATGAAATGTTGATTTAATTCAAAACAAATTTTCCAAAAATATTTTTATTTGGAAACGCTTCCAAGTCCTGTATTAAACAGGTATTTTATTCTTAGAACGCCTAACTTGCGAACACCCAATTGTGTTTGCTGTTTAATTGTTTGAAAGTCGCACATTGACTTCTTCTTTTCACGTTTGTGTCAGCGCTAGCGTACGGTAGATCTCTCCTTATAATCACATCGGAAAATCTTTCTGAAAACGAAAAAAGCAACTCCAATTACTGTACTTCCTCCTCTGCGGCTTCAAGGCGTAAAGCCTTCTATTACATTACGCTTAGCAACCATTGAATTTACGGTCGAAGAGTTCCCGTGCTCGGTCGCGGTTAGTTCAGTGGAAACGAAACAAAAAATCCTACATTACAAACAAGTTGTTGTCCATTGTTTTAATTAAAGAAAATAGTGTAGTGCAGCATGCTCACTTTATATTCGTTCTTAAGAAAACATACTTCTATCAAATAAAATGATTTATAATTGATAGTTCTAATTAGAGATGGGTCATAGAGTAAAATTACTTTCGGATGAGACTGACGCAGAAACACATTTTAGTAATTACGAAGAGATCCATCTCGTAAATGAGGTTTAATATAAATAAATATTATTTAAATTTAAAACTGCCGCCCATGTTGCCAAGACTGCTCAATGTTTTTTAAAGTGTTCAGTATTTTTGCCTCTTCAGTCTCATCCGAAAGTAATTTTACTCTATCCCTATGATTCGTATCTTTGGGAGTGAGATGGTACAAATCCCAATTGATAAAAGTTTTCGTATTTCGTACCGACGTTCTCGTATCGGCTTTTTATTGTAATAACAAGTTTTTGCCTGCATTTCCATCAATTCTGTGCACTTGATTGTCATGAAATTATATACAAAAAATTTCATAGGTTTTGTAATCTGTATGGGCTCTTTTGATATCTGCCATCGGCAACTTTTGTTCATATTAAAACGTAAATAAAACACAAAAACGTTAAGGAGTAAAAATATATTGAAATAGTCCACAACAATATTGTTTCACAACACAGTGGCTTCATCAGGTGGATGAAATTAACTAAACAGAATATAAAATTACACACTATTTATACTTTTAAACCTAGGAGTGGGGAATAATTAAAATCCGTTTGTTCATTGAGCGCTAAACCTAAATTACTATATCTATTAATTTCTAAACATTCAAATAAGTCTAGTTTCTTACTTTTCTTATGAACATGCAAAATATCAAAATTATTATTAAAATTATGATTAAGTTCTAAACAATATATATAATAGATATAGTAAGTTAGGTTTAGCGCTCAATGAACAAAAGGATTTTAATTATTCCCCACTCCTATAGGTTTAAAAGTATAAATAGTGTGTAATTTTATATTCTGTTTAGTTAATTTCATCCACCTAATGAAGCCACTGTGTGGTGAAACAATATTATTGTGGACTATTTCAATATATTTTTACTCCTTAACGTTTTTGTGTTTTATTTACGTTTTGAAGATGGAGTTTAAACACGTATCCTCCCATTCGATTATTTTTTTGTTCATATTGTATCTATTAACTGGCGTGATATTATAAAGCAAAACATAGGTCTGCAGTTTCGGTCAAAGCCTGCAATACAAACTAATTGCGTTTGTTCTTTGGAAATTTGAACATTACAGGGTGAGGTAATAACAAAAAATAAAATAAAATCATTAAGAGAACAATTTATTGATTTCTTTATTTAATTTCAGATCAATCATTAACAAATTTCAAGAGATCTACCGGTATAAAGCAGCAAGTTAACAAAAATAACTATTGAATAAAATATTTACTACCTACATATTTGTAATCTTACTACTAAAGAGAAAAGAAATGGAAGGTAATGCAAAATGAAAAAAAATTAAAAACCTTTTACAATTTCTATACGAATGAATCGATTGAAAATATTATTCATAAGATCGCAGCACAGAACTAAAAATACTGCTCCTGTTTGTCGTATTTTAGAGTCCCAGTGTCCAATGCCGATGCCGTGTTTATAAACGAATACTAAATTGTCACAGCCAAGTTATTTCCTTAAAAAAACATATTTTATATCATGGGCATATAAACAAAAAAACGGCGCAATAGATCCGCACATCCTACGACCTTGTAGAATTCCAAAATGTCATCCCTCTCTCAGCGTGTTTTCACGGAATATCATGTATACGAAAAAACGACAAAAAAGGCCTACGCAGTACATTCCACACATAATAAATACAACGCTGCTATAGCGAGAAGTTTTTTCTCTTGAAATAACCAACTGGTTTAAGTTGGGTCACGCTATCGAGAAAAAGGGCTGACACACAATACGTAACATACATACAGTATCCAGAAAATATATTTGCACATTAACACAATTTTAACATTTTCAGTTGTTATTTGTTATAACTTTTAATAAAAGAAACTTGTATTGTAATGTATAGAAAATGAAACTGCATTTATTACTGAAAAAGTATATATAAACCAAAAACATAAATTTTTATAAACACTACAATATGAAAACAATTACTTAAATAACACAAAAATTATACAGGAAAAAGTATTCGTACACTTCCATTTTAACGCAAAAAATAATAGAAATTATATTGTTAATATTTCGTGGAATAACCATTAGCGTCTATCACGGCTTGCAGGCGTCGTGGTATAGAGTAAATTAGAGATTTGCAGTTATATTTGGGTTGGTTTTAGTCCATTCTTCCGTTAAAGTAGATATTAGTTGTTCCTTCTTTGTTATTTCGCGTAAACGAACTTGCTGATGCTGAAACTTAATTTAAATATTCAAATATCCAAATCTGCCCATTATACTTTGAATAAAAGATAGGTTACCTACGCCATTTGCCGCAAAACACCATAATACTGCACACCTTTCACTGTAGCTTGCAAATTCTTAGCTTTTAAAGCTTCACACTAAAAAATATTTGCAATTCCTACGGAAAATTCCAGTAATGTAAATTTACCAAAAATTAGAAAATATACCTAAAGTTTTCTAGTAAATTTTACAATTTTTGGTAATTTTACCTTATACGTTACTGGAATTTTCCCTGGAGATTTCATATATTTTTTAGGGTGTTCTCCTTGTTTTCTAAAGACCCAATTCTTACCATCATAGGCAGTCACCATAAATTTGCCTTCGTCAGAAAAAAATACTGTTTTCCAAAACTTTATAGGTTGCCCAATATATTTTTTTTGCAAATTCCACGTATCACACACTAGGTAAAGTTACGTCTTTAGAAACCAAAAGGAAATAGTATATATAGAAGACTTTACATTATAAATAGTTAATTTCTTCTGTGAGATAGTATTTTTAATTTATGATTTTTAAACGCTTTTATTCATTTTATAAATTAAATATTTTTTTCTATTAACGTAACTTGCAAATATGTATGTACAAATTAGTAAATTCACAGGATTGACATTTATGAATTGCCAACATAAAATTTGCCAAGCTATCCAGACCGACAATATATGGAAAATTAAATATCTAAATAGATTTGACGACGTTGCGAAATGAAAGTGTAATAATTGATAATAATCATCGTGTTCATATTACAGAGTCCGTAACCCGCCCAGTGACATCTTCAACGTACTCTGTTCACCATCCTCGAACGGCTTGAACGGCAGTTTCACTCCGAGACGTTCCCATGACAATTCACACGACAATAGTTTCAAGAGGCTGTTCGGAAGTCCCGACGTGACTCCGGCCAGGAAATCTTCGCTCACGAAAGCAGGTATGTAGGTAATTCCGTCGACGCTCTGGGCCGGCGGCGGGAAAGGCTACACGGAGAGGCTTTCCTCTTTGTCGACGGATGAATATAATAAGTGCAGCGAGCGAGTGCAGCGAGCGAGTGCGTGCGCCATCAAATGATCATCTTATCCTTTCAGATGCCATGAATAGAAATCCGGTGACGGGAGATGGTGTCATCTCGTGGGATTCCAGACCGGAAAAGAGATCTTCGAAAGTATACACAGGTGCGTGTGATTTTCATCGATTTTTTTTACGGGAGAATGTAATGACAATGACAGTCCAAAAGAAAAAAATAAATAAAAATCGTTTTCGAGAAGTGAAACCGGCGGAAGGACAAGACAAGCTCTTACATCATGCACGAGTTTGGCGATACTTACTGCTAATTTACAAAGAGGGCGTCACTGCAGTTATTGTTTTGATATTGAGTTTGATGATTGTTGAGTATAGCTGGGAATAATTGAACATTATCTCTGGGGGGTTATTCTCGAATCTGAGGGAGTGGAAATTTCAAGAGAATTGTCAAAAAATTCCTACAATTCCAATAGCTCATATTCTTGAGTTAAATTTCTCACATTTTCGTAGCATTTTTTGACAATTTTCTCGAAATTTCTCCCCCATATTCGTGAATAACGCCCCAGAGTAGTCATTTAACTCAGCCAAAAAAAAATCTACAAGAAATGACTCGTTACGTTAATGAATGAATGTCTTTTAGTTTTTGTAATTGTTCTTAATATTAGCTAGTAGTAGTTAGTTTAAATCCGTTTATAAATGCTGTTTGTCTTTCGTGTTTCGTCTTTTGTTGTTTAATAATTTTTTAAAATGTTTGTAATTCTGTCCCGTTTACGATACAACTTTTGATGTTGATTTTAACTTTGGATATGTGACATTGACGGCATTAAGAATTTGAAAAAGGTTGCAGAGCCAACCGAAACGCTATGTTTAACAGAAATTAAATTATTAAAACAAGCCATACGTCCAATTATTTTAAAAAATAAATTGTTTCTAATGTCTTAGGGAACTCTGTAGCTGTTGGTAACTGCTACAAATTTAATTTTTTTTTATAGAACTTTCGAATTTGTGAATGTTGGTAACACTCTAACATTAAGTCTACCGTGATATATGTGTCATATTAAAACTTACTTCAGATTAATGATGCCAACCTAATAAAAGGCTCACCAAATGTACTTGAAGTAATGGTAAAGAGTGCACGCAACACTGTTGTATCTAGTAACTTTATGCACATAGATGCAGTAGTTGTAAATGATTCTATGTTATATACGGAGTGATCAAAGTCAAGTGTCTCAGGTGGTTGGCTATACAAAATTTACGTTGGCCCCATTGCGCAGTTGGCTACACTGAATTTCTTGCTTTATTGGTTAAGTTTAAATCTTTACACGCGGATTAAACACCACGGCACAGCGTTGCCATTTGTACGATAATTATCGATTTTGTACGACAATTTTACCATCGGTACGATGTACGATAATACTTGTACGATATTGCTAAAATGTACGATAATTTAATGAAATAGTGTACCCATATTATATTATTACTCAAAATGTTTTAAAAATTTCAAGAACAAAGATCTCAAAAATATCGTCATGGACAAGATAAACGATTTATATCACCATTTCGGGATTTATTAACACATCAAATAGTTCATTAGAAATACAGAAAAAAGTTGCAGAAATAAAATTAACTGCATTCTTAGCAGAGCATTTGTTGAGAAGTATTCTTATACTAAAATTCACACACTAAAACGGTGCAGGTCATCCATGAGGCCTTATTTATTTATATTTATAGATGTTCAACCGTTTGGAAGTACAACAGAGATGACGTAAATGAGATTTTACATCAACGTTGTGTAGTCATGTAGTCAGTTCACGAAAGTAAATACGAACTAGTTTATAACTAATCTAGGAGCCTTTGATACCAACTGCAGACACTTGAGATTGATCACGGTGTAGATGTTTCTACCGTTGTAAACTTTTCTTATGGTATTCAATAGACGAATAGAGTATGCAAAAAACGATAAATACTATGTTTTGAAGGTTGAAAAACTACATATATTTATTTTCTAGCTCTTTGTTAGTAGTTAATTTCACTTTCTCTTTCAGAAAGGAATCCGATCACCGGAGAAGTCTACACAATAATGTCGCCATCCTCCACTCCTACCAAAATCATCACGAATGGTATCACATTGCATAACGGAACCAGCACCCCTATCCCTAAAAACAATGGAATAACAGCCACGGTCATCGCTAACGGAAACGCAACAAACGGCGAAGCCTAAAAACCGGAAACGAGAAAACACTGCCACCTAAAAACTGTATCCCCTGTTAGCATATACTCAAGTCACTGTAAATCAAAAAAAAAGTATTAAATAACGATAACCTAACAATAGAAATTATACGAAGAGAAACAATATCAGTATATAGTTTAGAACGTTATTAAAGGTTGGTGTGTTGTCCAGAATATATAAAAATGACATTATCGAATTATTAACCCTATTTATCGCCCAAAATCGTATTTTAAGCTGTTTCCCCTTAGATTAGGTGTAAAGAAAACCCGAATTTTACTGAATGAGAAAACATCATTCGTTTATTATTTACAACATATATATGGTCCAATGATATATGTTATAAATTTAATAAGAATCGAAGAGAAATTAAATGTGTATTAAATGTAAAAAAAAAATTTAATACATTATTTAAAATGTTCAAACCATGACGTCCTGTCCTCTCAATTGTTCAAAATTGTTTTTTAATATACGAACGTGTTATAATAGGTGTTATTTATGAATAAAGAAAAGAGATTATTTTATCTAAAGAATATATTTTATATCTTCTATATTATTATAATTATATGGCACCCTTTCCTATATAGTTTATAAAAAATAATGTATTTCCTCACGATTGCCTTTTTTACGATTTTTATTTTTATTTAATTCTATTATAAGCTTGATTTTTCATTATCGTCTCATTTTAGATTTATTATATTTACGTTAGAGAACCTATACGACATTATGAACTATTTAAAAGAAATGAAATTATTGTAGTCTGCTAAATATGATAATAAATTTGTAGCAATAAATTTTTATATTGAATTTCTTGCATTTTTATTTATAATTCAGGTTTTGTAAAAAAAGAGCTCAGTTTAAATTTCCCGCAAACTTCACAGATATTTATTAACAAAGAAAAAAAGATGGTACAGCCACACGGACACATCCAATACCCTAAATAATATAAATTGCAAAATATAAACAATCAGAAAATTTTAAACTTGAATAATGCCAAATTTTAACGGCAAAAGTATTTTTGTTTTTAAGGTGGCTCACCAACTGTCACATTTGACATATATATTGCTTTATAAGGTTAAGTGAGACTAGTTGGAGATCAATTCAACGACCTGTCAATGAAATTCAATATGTGCTTCCTTTTGATAAAATGAAGCAAATCTGACATCAAAATTGTCAGAATGACATAAATGCATAGAAAAACTTGCATAGATGACTGAACGCGACTTATTTGCCCAGAACGGCCATCTTAGGTCACGTGTTTAGATTGATCTTAGAATTTGAGAATGAAAAGTCGGTAAAAACCACAGATCTTGTACACTATATACTGGATTGCTTACTCCCTATCTTATTTTAAGCGGGTTTTGATAGTTTGACGCTATTTTCAAACCCCATAAATATCTTGTGCAAATCAATAAAAACAAAATAAAGTAAAATTGGGTTGCGTACATTGACGTGAGTACGGAAATAAACACCAACCATTTACAATAAACAACAAGTCTATGTTCCCTTAGTACCCTTGTTACTATTAACCAACTATTAACTTTCAATACTTAAAAAGAGCAGGTTAATTGAGAAAATTGAGAAAGAGAGAAAGAATTAATAATAAGAAAATCATCATTGCGTAATACATTTAATTTATTTATGTTCGCAACACTTTTTAGCTGAGATAACTAAGTTGGTTAAATTAATCAGGGAGAGATAAAGATAAGTCGCTATACACCGTTAAATGGTAGACAAAATATTTTTATTTATTACCTTTTATTATGCTTCTTTTAAATCGTGCTTTTGCTTTTTGTTAGTACATATTCTAATGAATATTTGTGCATACGAAGTATGGTAGAATAAGCAATACATACTATTCTTGTGTTAATCCGGTCATCTGTATAAAAGGTACATTCATGTAAATTAACACAAAATAGCACTATATTTAAGCATTAATAGAACAAAACTAAAAATTTCGTGTATTAATTAACTATTTCATTTAACAATAAAAATAAAATACACTATCTAGGTATATTTAGAAATCTAATATTGGTCATAAATTTAAAAAAGTGTGTTGGCAGCACTGACTATTTTCAATTCAAATCTGTCACTGTACAAAAAGTCGTTAGTTTTTTAACACATCTTTTTACACCGATTCATATATTTTACAGTTAACATTCGCAGAATTTTTATTGTGTTTTAATAGACTTTAATAGAAATGGATCAAACCGACGACGAGAATACAAATTTAACTGCAGAAACGAACGGAAAGATCGTCTTTGGAAGAAGTTCCCTCAGGAGATTGAAATCAGATTCAGTAACTCCAATTAAGCAAAAATCCCGAACTGTTAGGGCGTGCCAAAGTGAAAATAGGGTGAAGAAGAGCAAAAAGCGGGGAAGAGTGGCCGTACATAGACTTAATGACTTTTCCGTTGAATTATTGACCGAACAGCTGAACACACCGCAGCAATCCCTTGCAGAAGATGGTGATAAATTATGGCAGACTTGTTTTGTAAGTTTAGAATATCTAACACCGAACAAGTTGGAATTGGTGAAGACGGTTTCCTCTCCGTTATTACAAATTAAGAATGAAATTTCTACCGTAAACCAAAGAAAAAATATCGATACAGTGGAAAATGAATGTATTGCAGATGATTGTTTGGTAAGTTAAGGTTTATTTTTTTTTATCTTAAATGTGCTTTTATAGAGATGGAATAACGGAAAATAATTGGTTCAAATTGTCTTTTTGTATAGGTCACACATAATTTTGTACTCTTCTGAGGGCTATTTTACCGTTATATACTAATTTTTTTCATATACTGCATATTTAAAGCCGGTTTTCCACCAAACTCAGAAACTCGTGTAGAAAAAAACAAAACCACAACTTTTTCGAGACTCTAGTTTTAGGCGACTGTTACTGTTTTATTTTTGGTGTCCCGAACAAAAGTGATAACATCTAAAGGTTTCCACAAATTTATGAGCTTGTTGAAGTTGTATTCTCATCAATCCGGTTTTGTTTTGATTAACATAATTTTGCATAGTTACATCTTGCCCTTGGTTTGTGTTTTAAATATTTAATTCCAATAATAGTGAACATGATTGCAATTGTATATTAATTTTCACAAATATGTTTAAGAATAGTTTAAATATAATAATAATAATATAATAATAAAAGAAGTTGTGATATACACCAAAGGCATTCGTAAACTATATGAATAGATTCAGTTAACTTTGTTTTCTGTTGGGAGTGTGGTCATCAAGTTAATAAATCAATCGATTCCTTTAGTATATCTTTACTACTACGTTTCATTGCTATATAGGCAACATTTTCAAGTAGCTACAAATAATATTTTGCTATGATTAATAAATATGGATAACAATTGTAATACTTTTAATAAGCAAAGAGATTTACCATTTAATAGTGATTTTCTGCTTAAATTTATAACAAAAATCCCAAAAGAAAGGTGAAAACATCCCTTACCACAAAACTTTGTGTGAAAACTATAACAAAAATCCCAAAAGAAAGGTGAAAACATCCCTTACCACAAAACTTTGTGGTAAGGGATGTTTTCACCTTTCTTTTGGGATTTTTGTTATAGTTTTCAAGCCACAGTCTCCACCCATCACAGGATGCTTAAATTTAAATATAATTCATAGCCGTTAGTTTAGTTTATACCAGAAGTGACTGTCAACTTTGTTATTTTAAATGAAACACCCTATATATTATTACATCTCTGTTTTATTTTTGTTTTCCGAATAACACAAACAAAACACAAACTGGACTAATCTGTTTGGTGGAAAACCGGCTTAAGATTATGAAGATTTTGTTTTACTTATTTGCCCTTTTCAATGTAGTTTTTTCAATCTTAATTTATAAAATATTTTTATTTCAAGTATTGTTTTATTTTATTTGTTTTACTTTACAGTCTTTAGTCGAGGATAACATTACTTGTCAAGATAATGATAATACCATTATTATAGGAGAGAAAACAATGAATGAGACTTTCACTTTATCGCCAGATGAAAATAATGCAACACTAACGGAAAATATGTTTAGCTTCGAAGTTAAAGCAGATCAAAATAAAATTGAAACTTTATCTCCGCCTCTGTTTAACTCCCTCTTTGAAAAGGCAATTCCTCTTAACACCCCAATATCAGAGAAACGCGGCTCAATTATAAAAAAAATGTCGAGATCATTGAAGGCTGACAAATCTCAGAGATTATCGAATAACTCAAAGATATCTAAGAGCTTCAGATTATCGTCGGTGACATCGGCGAGAACGCCTAAAATCTCTGGATCGAAAGCGGTGCAACTGTATGACTTTTTAACCGGGGAACAATGCGGATCCAAAGAAAACGAACAAATAAATCCAACAAATTCCCCACCACCAGCAAATAGCACACCAAAAATTTTAAAAAAGCATGTCATAAATTCTTTGTTGAAAAGCACTGCGAAAAAGCAGAATAATGTCACATTCGAAGATGTCCCAGATGAGAATGTAATGAATAAGTCGCGAGTGAAAATGCCAAATTTTGCGCTCATACACCAGAAACGGTTCGAAAAGATGGAAAATATTTCCGATTATCAGAATAGGAAGAGCGAGAGGGCAAAATTGTTGTTGTCAGGAGGGAAAGCGCCTGTTAATACCGCAAAGCAAACGCCGAAATTGAAGAATGGAGCTATCAAAAAAGAATTAAGTTTTAATAAACCGTTGACTAATATTTGTGCCTCGCCTCCTGTGCAGTTAGTTTCTCCATGGCGTGTAAGAAGCAAAAGTATTTTAAAGGATGTAAATCATAATTTAAATAATTCCAAACCTGAAGAAAAGAAAAAAAAAGTCGTTTTGACATGTGATAAAGATCTAAATACCAGCGCAACAGGGTTAATGATGAGGAAGACCCCTTTCAAAGCTAATTCTATAGAACCAACATTCCTTTTGGATTCCGAGCAAATACCACAGAGAAACTTATTCAAAAGCATTCAGACGAAACCTCAAACTAATAACTTGAAAATATCTTCGAAGGATAAAACAAAATCAACCTTGACAAGGAAAAACACGAATCAAGAAGCCAGCACTAACTTTAAACCGAATACCTTAAAGGAAAAACTACCGATGAAAGAAAAAACTGGGCATACAAGATTTGGTTTTCGAGTGCCGGTGAAGATTTCGAAAGATGACATGATAAAAGCGGTGTCGAATAAATCAAAATTGACTACTAGTACTCATGATGTGGACGGAAAACGCGCCGTTATTAAAGGTGTGAGGTCGAATCGAAGATTCGACTTGTTGATGCAGATGAGACTTAACAAATGAATATCGTAATAAAGTAAAGTAGGATTGTTTGTATTTTTTTTTATATTTTGATTATTCTTTGTGTAAATATTTGATACTTAATAACAAATCAAAAACATTTATTTATACTCTGTGAACATAAAGAATCATGTAATGTTTGATAATAAAATAAATTAATAAATTTTAATCCTGGATGTATTTTTTTTTTACAAGAAAATATAATCGGCAATAAATATAAAATAAACATTCAAATGCTCTAGTTTCTGTTTTTTTTTCAGCACATTATTAATTTTCAAATATTGCTTATTAGCGATGCAGAACTGTATTGATGGGCTGCCATCTATACACACTTATTAATAAATTAAATATTTATTTCGAAAGCAAAATGACATACAAGACATAACTCTAAACAAAGGCAGACAAAAACAACCGTAGAAGACAATAAATTAAAATTACTCGAAACTAAATTATAACAAAAATCCATCCTTTGGATTTTTGTTATAGTTTTCAAGCCACAGTCTCCACCCATCACAGGATAGCAAAACTAAATTTACAATTTAAACAAGACTCGTTAATGGACTAAACTAATGATCAATAAGTAACGCTTAAGGTATCTCTTAAATAAATAATAGAAAACATTTCACAACTGACGGGGTACTTCTTATTACAGGTTACTGCATATCTTGTTTACGAGGGTGACTGCGAAGGCGGAGATCAAGAGATGGCGCCACCATTCAATTTAATATACAACATAATTTAATTTTAACTTATTGGAATTTATTTAAATTTATCCGAAAGATTGCAGATATATTCTTCTCGGTAACGCACTCTTTCGGCCTTTTAATTTTTTTTAATAAGCGTACAAACCCAGATGTAACTTTGAAAACAAAATAATTTTCCTAACTTTTAACAATGGTCGGCCATATTGGAAAGTACGTCAAAATAAAGTAGTAATTATGGTAGTAACACATCTTACGCCGAACCTGAATATTTTTCTACGAATTTTCTAAAACTAGGAGACAGAGTAAGGTTTCAGGTTTACCGCAAACTATATTTTATTTACATAATAAGAAAGAAAAGTGCTGAATTTAATAAAACAAAAGTGACACTGTAAACAGGGTAATACCAGACCATCTAAAACCATTATTTTTATAAGAAGTGCCCTATTAGTAGCAAAAAAAATAACTTTACTATATAAATGAGATACCGTTAGGTATAAAAATCAAAACTTTCACAATTAAAAGTGGTTTATATTCGCATAAGATGTACCTGAAAATTATTTATCCAAATGCACCAAAATCTAGCATCCTTCTGGTATTTCTTTTTATTAAGTTGCCACCGTATTAGTAACTATATATACCGTAACTATTTATTAAGAGATGGCAGCATATGCAATCCGTTTTGGAATCATTGACGTAGAGCTCCAAATAATAATAATTTGTTAGTTTTCCAAATGTAAGCCGACTCATTTTTTTAGGATGAATGCGAAATAATACCAGTACCTTCATATAAATTATGTAAAAAAAACTATCACAAATTTCAAAATATGAATAATTCATTTTCTCGGTATGATAAACTATGAAATTTAAAAATAATATCGCTATCGTGAGTTGATTTCTATAGTAATCTCAAACGTTTGAAAAAAACAAACATATTTATTATATCTTCGGCTTAACATTCTTTTACCTTAGTATGTATTAATATTGTTTTCGTACGTTTTACATGAGTTAAAGAGTTTTTATCATTAACAACCAACAATTTAACGAAAATTATACAAGAAAACTTAGGTGACGGCGAATTGGTTTTTTTTTATTATTTTGTGCATACGTGGCGACATCTACATTGGAGTAGTCAGATCCATCATTACAGAAATCTGCTTAGTTTGGTAATTATCTTTTTTAAATAGAATAAAAATCTTAGAATAATTAATTTTATCCGTTATATATAATTTACTACACGCACATCACTTAATTCTACTGCACGTCATAATGACTAAGGGATTTGTGATTTAAATTATCTAGACGTTTAATCCAACATCTACATTTCAATAGGCTAATGTATTAATACAGGAATCCATTTACTTTGGTAATATTTTACAAAAATAAAATAAAATTGTATAGGTAAGTAATTAGTTTTGTTTATCATATTTATTACATATTATATACCTATATAATATAATTTACGAAGATAATAACGTTATTTAAATTTACCTAAGAAAGCGCTATCTCTTAGACAGCAGGAGAAACGTAATAACCATTCTTAGAGGTTATGTTAACAATAACATACTTTGGTGTCCTAGTCCTAGTTCATCCTAGTTTCTTGTGTTCTTGTGCAAATACGCTTTTAGCATAATATAATAACAAAATGGACAAAGAAGACGTGGAAAAATCTATCGATTACGCTACTGATCAGGAGCGGGAATACGCACAGAACGCCCTAAACGAGTTTAACGAGTACGAGTTATATTCTACCAAACACCAACAAGAAAATTGAATTTCTAATTTTTAGAGGATCTTACGCGAACTGTTTGCAAAACATCGGCAAATTAGAGCCGAGAACGTACGATTTCAAGGTGGCTCACAATAAAATCGTCGTAGAATATTATAAGAGCGAACTGAAGAGAACCGAGCAATTTCAAAAAGCGTTAAATAATGTTTTCAATCAGGTATAATAGAGAACCGTTTCAGCAATGAGTAGGTAGCCCATTTAATGTGTAATAATTGTAGTTCCATATGAAATTAGAGAAATTAGACGATGTCGATCATTGTGTTTGCCATTTTAATCAGGCCGTTATTTTGTACCATCAAAGACAGTACACTATGGCTTTACGAATCATGGATAGGGTGTATAAATTTATTGAACCAATGGGTAATTTTTCTGGGATATTGAAGTTTATGGGAATAAAAAAATTTAGAAAAAATATTGGGTTCAATATTTAATTTCTAATGGGGGGTAACTTATTTTATTAATTTGTAGGTTAGGAATAATTGGGATTTGGGATTTTAATTGGTGGTATTGATGAGATTCTTTCTTTGTTTTTTTTTTCTGGCTTTTGTACCCACTGGTTACAGTACTGAAGTTTAGGGGAAAAAAAGTTTTCTTTTTTAAATAGTAATAAATTGCATTTCCGATTATCTTTATTATTTATTTTGCTTATAGTAAAGCATCACATTAATTACACATAATATCAACAGCAAAGCAATGCATGAGATAAAATCTTAAAATTTCACACAAACACACGATACGGTATAATTTTGCAATTTTTCTTCTTCAATCTTGGATATCATAGCAGATTTTTAGTTGTCAGTCAAAATCAGAAAGCCATCTCAATGCTGATGGTGTAGCTTATAGGGGGTTGCTGGGTAAACAGTAATAAAGGCTAATTATTTACTTGGGTGTCCTTATTTACTTATACAGAAACGAATTACGTCTGTAATATCACGTTCTTACACGATTAAATTCATTTGCAGTTAATCTTTTCTCTTAATTTCTAAACTTGGTGAAGTTTGCGTTAGCTTCTCTGCTCTTTTGTACCTGTGAAGCCGAAGTACTTGGCTTTGCATACGGAAAATAGTATCGATACTACGTCCGTCGTCGCAAGGGGGAGACATCAGAAAAAAAAAGAGCACTGTACGTTTGAATGCGGTCCATGATAATACCGAAATATATTGAAAAGAAGTTTTGTCGTAATTCGCTTCCCGTAGAATGAATTCCTGAAGCATCTGTACATCTTGTGAGAGCATAAGGACATCTTAAACAATTTTGATTTTGGTGTTACAAGTATATAATTTGAATAAGAGAGGGGCTAGTATTGAACCCTGTGGAAGGCTCTTCTTAATAGTGAATAATTTGTTTTTGACAGGGCCAATCTTTCATTTTGAATTACTGTAATGCTTCTTTTTTGACACTTTAGACTAAAAAAAAAGCGGTTTTGTGTCTTTAGTTTGAGAAATGATGGATTCAGACATGAAATTATTATTAGCTGCTGTTAAGTTGATAACTGGTAACTGCTTTAAAAATAGCAGTTCCCATACTTCCTGAGCTTTACTGATTTTTGAATCAGAAGGATGCATTTGGTTGTATTTACATATATGGAAAGGCTCTAAGCGTTTGTAAATTCGATAAGATCTGTATAAATTTATTAGTCCCATAAACTTCAATCACTTCCGTGTTAGCTCTTTTTTTTTTGTAATTTTCAATAATATGCCGACTTTCTTTAGATGACACATTGAGTAAACAAGTTGGTTTATTAATGATCGAGTTACAACTGTGTATTCGACAACCGGAAAAAGCTTTAGGACTAATAACATACTTGCAAAATCAGTGTATTAACGGCAATAACACCTCCAATATTAAGATTAACATGAAACATGGGAAAGCAGTCGAAAAAGAGCAAAAGGAAAAGCCTCCAAAGGTCAGTCATTTTTACAATTTAACGAGCTTTTTTTTTTTTATTTAAATTATTGGATTTCAGCCTCCCACTTCACAATTGAGTCCCGCCACCGAAATATTCCTGAAGAAATTAGCCAAATGCAGGATCAAGTGTTATTTGATGAACCATTCCGTTAATTTGGCGAAGAAAGAGATACAAGAACTCGGCAATTTAGACAAGGCGGTGAGTCTGTATTTTATAAATTTAGATAAATTTATAATGCGATTTTCATTACTGCTTCGATTCGCTGGGATCTGCTGAAAATTGTATCAGTATGATCAGATAAGTCGTTATGCCTCCGATGATCTGCGAAATAATAGGATTAATTTTTGATGATGGATTTATTATGACGGTTACCGAAAATAGTAATCCGTAGTTAATCGTAAAGAAACCGGCTGCGGTAAATTCTAATTTCTCATTTACTATTTGTAAAGAGAACATTTCTATTTGGTCCTTGACGTCCATATCTTCCGTGTCGATTTGGTGAAGTAATTTGCCACTTTTACTCGCCTGCGTATAAGACAATAACACTTTATAGGTTATGTATACAGAATATATACCTTTTTAATTAGTTGAATGCTAGACCTTTGTATGTACAATTTAAAATTATTTTGAATTATACAGGTTGGCTTAAACCGTTACTAAGCATGTATAAACAATTTATCATTATTTGACAGCATTCAAAACTTACTTTGGTTGACCTGTGAAATTTATGGTTAAAAAATGGTTCCAAAAAATAAAAATTTATTCTATCCAAGCAAGAAAAAATCAACATGATTTTAACAATCTAAACCTATTTTCTTGCATCAAGGGTGTACACCCAGAAATATCCGGATAGATCACATCCAAGAAAAACTGAGTTTGAAACCGTACTTCAAATGTTTGGGCAAACTGTAAGCGTAAAATATGAGAAGGGCAACCGACGACGGAAGTCCATTGTAAGAAATGGAGACTACAAGAAACTCAGTTTTTCTTGTAGTCGGATTTATTATAGAAAATCTTCATTCCAGTCAGCGTAAAATTAGTCGGGAAACGGGAATAAATAAGCAATGTTGTTTTTCTAAACAAGTGGATAGGAAGAGGTGAACCACGAAATTGGCCAGCAAGGTCTCTAGATTTGACTTGTGGATTTTTTTTGTGGGGATTTATTAAAGATACCGTATATGCTACACCTCCGAGTATTCTAGAAAATACAAAAGAAAGGATAATAGCACATATTATCCTGTCTTTCCAGACTATTACCCCAGATATGTTAAGATACGTACATCAATCATTTAAAAAGCGAATCCGTTTGTGTATTGACAGGGATGGTCGCCATTTTGAACATATGGTTTACAGAAAAATATTCATTGTGTTTGCATTTATTTTTTTGAACGTACATGCTTGTTTTGCGTGTAGGTATATCTTTTTTATTTGTTTTGTTTATGTAAAAATTAGAATATTTCAAGACTTTACTTTAGATAACAGAATTAAAGCACCTTAAAGTTACTGATTTATTTTATTAAAATTCCTGCAAACCCTGAAGTATGTCTACAATTTCTTCTAATGATGAACAATTGACTGCTGTGAAATAATGATGAAATAATAAATAAATAAAAATAAAAGCCACTTGAATTTAAATAAATTGTATTAAATGTAGTCTTTCAAAAAAAGAAATGCTAACCACGAGAAAACTATTCATGTTAGGTATAGGGAACTTTAATATATTTTGAAAGAGAATTAAGTCCTACTTTGGATAGTATCATCAGATATAGGGTGGTCTATTTAAGATAAGAAAGTTAATTTACTTCAAAAATCATCAAACTTAAACAAGCGATTATTAACACCCACTATAACTGTGTGACTAAAATTTCACTTTATTCCATTCCCTAACCTCTTAGCTGAATGATAAAGGTAATTAAGAGTGTTTAACTTTGGATTACACAATAAAAATCAAACTTAAATTTTGTACTGTAATTTCAAAAATTTTAAAATATCCCGAAAACCGATGGCTTTAGGAATATGGAGTATTACATAAACTTGCCCTAATTTGGTCTTTAAATTCCAAATATGTCATTACATATAGGCTGTTCCATTTAAAAAAAGGCAACTTTTCAACTCTGTATAATTCATAATAATTTTAAATTGTACAGACAGAGATCTAGCATTCAACTAAATAAAAAGGATTTAAAAAAATACTATGCTTTTCCATATAGCCCACGCCGTATGAGGTGGCCCAACCTGTATAATTATTGAAATTTTTTAACTTTCGTTAACATTAAGCCCGAAAACTTATAACTAGCTACTTCCGTGGAAAACCCCGTATAAGATGGATTTATTATGTATTTCATTGTTATACAATATACTCACAGCTTCTACAGTGGAATGACAACTATAGCAGATGCATAGGCAATCTAAGACGTATGTGCAACACATGATTATCGATCCACATAACTCCTTCACGTTCTCCATCTTGAAGTACCTCAAATAGACGCTGCAATCGTACAGGCTGACTATAATCGTGACGAAACTCGCTTGAAAAGACATGAGTAACATGACCCCGAAGCTATCGTTGAGCAATTTGGCGATTTTAGTCAGTTCGTGGTGTATCGGGCATATGATCCTTAACGTGGACAGTTTTGAACCGATCGGCCCGGTTAATTTGATGTAGGAAATGTTCTCCTTGTTAACGTCGACGCATTTCTGCACTTGCTGCACGTGCTGATTGAGAATCTCGAATCGTACGCGTATCAGTTTAGCGTAAGTGTAGAACTGTTCGACGATCACCACGTTTATCAAGATGGCGAAGTACAGGGTGACGTTGAAACCGATCTGGGAGATCGCCAAGGCGTAATCGTAGATGAACAATTGGGAGATTATACTGGCGAAGCCCAACGTTATTCGCACGACCAATCTCTTGATGACCGTCTTGTATACTGCGTCGTAATAAATATACACGCCCAATTGTCTGAACGCCTTGTCGATTTCCGAGACCCTCTTCAGGAACGAGACCATCTTGTCTTGATTTAACGCGCTCATGATCCAGGATACTACGATCTGTAACGTGGACGTGGATACTTGCATCAAGTCTGTCGTGGTCAACAGCAATGTGGTGTTTAAAATTGAGCGTTCGTACAAGGAATGTGCCGTTAAGATCAAGTAGAAAATCACCAATAATACGTTGGTTATTATTCTTAAATTCGAACGGGTAAGCTCGGCTAGATTGAAGCTGATCACCCCTAGAAAACTGCTGAGAACCAATAGAGGTTTCAGTGATTCGTAGAATGTAATTTTGGTCATTTTATTGACGGCTTTAGTGTCACAACCGAGACTTAAACCGTAATAACGTAATGTTTCGTCTATATTTTTGTATGTTATGCTTGTCGCATACGTTATTAGTTAATGGATCTAGATGGATGTATTATTTATGAAGTATTCCCACGCTTAATTGTATTAATTCTCTTTATCGATGTTTTATAAATATATATTTTTCTTATGGTAAAAGTAAATGCAATACATTTACATAGAGTACTAAAGAGTGCTTGTACAATTAGGGTCCGATTACAATTTCATCAACTTTATCCCTGTAAGTCATCCAAAAGAATAGTTTTTAATGGAGTATACTAGAGACCTGTAAGTTCCCCCTGGACTCTACGACTTTATGATATCTTCCGAGCAGCACGGTTTTCGAAATGGTCGATCTAATAATACAGCTATGCTCTATCTATTTCATTGATCAATCTTATCAGAATTGCAAGCAATAAAACTATTGGTACATCTATGGACCTCAGTAAAGCTTTCAATTTAGTTGAAGAAATGTTTAGTTACGACTTCAAGAATGTCATACACAGACGGTTCTTGTTATATATTGGAAATGAGCAGTGTAGTGTGCGATTCTCCATTACAAATTCGTAGAGGTGTACCACACGAATCGATATTTGTTACTCTACTTTTCCTAATAGCTTACAATGGTCTGCCAAACACGCATGCTTACGGTAATTTAGTGCTGTTTGAACATTGATATTTGTTTAAGAAGAGTTTTGCATATATTTCGGCACGGTTGTTTAACTCACTCACTCTTGGAATCAAGCAATTACCTTTTAGTGTGTTCAAACGGGTTGTTTTCAATAATTTAATGGATGAGCAACTTTCATGCATATAAATTGCTGTATATTGGTTACATGTACATTTAACACTGACCTTTGTTCTTTTTTGTCTGGATCATCATTAAGAACAGGAAACCTCTTCGAGGTTTACTGAAGATGATCCTGTTGGCAATTTTCCTTATTATTTTGATCTTTTTATTTATTTTTTATTGTACATTGTTTATTGCCAATAAATATTATATTATATTATATTATTATTATTGAATGCGTTTTTAACTCATAAACTCACTCCGTCGAGTCTTATAGCTTTATTGTAACATCAAATCAGAACAATATTATTATTAACTTACAGAATGTGGAATATCTATTTTTCTTGGCCAATCAAGAATATTTCCTGGGTAATTTTCAAGAATCCGCCAAAATTCTTACTTCCATACCCATAGATAGTTTAAAATATAGGTAAGATAAACTTTATTTTTCCGATTTTGTTTTTCTACGGAAATCTATGGAAACGATTCGTGCTTGTCTAGCGATAATGAGGCAAATGGCCGTCGTCACACTTACTTGACTGGCTTTGTATTTTGATGCCACATCCAAATTAAAAGTTATTTTTGAAATTCACTACAAACCTAGCAAATCAGTAATGTAAAATGTACTTATTTATACAGGGTGACTTATAATAAATTGGAAAACTTGGCATCTTGTTCGGGAACTCATTTAAAACAAAAAATATTAAATAAAATAGGCCCTTTTTATATTATTCACATAACTAAAATATTTTTAAGTTTTTATAAATTAGAGAATACATGTTTAATGGCTTGTATAATAGCTTTGTTATTATTGACTTTGGAAAGAAAGTCTAAAGGAAATAGTTGTGCGTAATTATGCGCATAATAAGACAATTTAATCTGATTTCCCATTGATGGTATAGTTTCTGAAATAAGACAAATCTAGTTATTGTTATTCAGTTAGGAATATTCATTTCGATACAGTAAACTACCTGCTTCAAATTCCCCAGAAAACAAAAAACAAGAAATGCAAAAATAGTATCAGTTTAGTTTTTTTTTTTTTGACTACCACCTGCGGAAGTACAATCTTACTACACTCATTTAAGAATAGAAAGCGCCACTTTATCGAATTGCACTATGAATCGAACTGTCAATGCGTCACTTTACCGTACTCTTCTGTGAAGTTTTTCTGAGTTCGATAGCCAAAGTAGCTGTCAAACATCTGTAATTTAAATATGAGTGATCTGTACCTATTCTAAACACTACAAATGCAAGTAAATTGATTTTAGTAGGTGATAATCATGTGGAAGTCAAAAAAATATTGTACCCACCACGGCTGAAAAGTGTCTTTATCAAACTCTTATCATTCGATACAACATCACTCTTTCCTAGATATGGAAATAACAATTTTTAAATGTTTTATATTAATGCACTTTACACAGCGACGGTGGAGAATCATCCACTGTGATGTTCTACAACAACATGGGCGTCCTGCATCACGCGATGGGTAAACCCAATCTCGCCTGCCATTACTACCAAAAAGCGTTGCAAGAAGACATCGCCCTAACCTCACAAAAAGACGGTAAATCCCGTGTCTCTCTCTGTATGGATAATCGTCTAATATTATGATACCTCTCTGTATTTCAGTAGAGAATTCTTTGTACTCGCTAGGCGGTTCGCGCTACCACGAGATCATGTATAACCTGGGTATATCCCTGCTGTACGCGGGGAAACCCCAGCAGGCGTTCGAGTGCCTCATAGTGGCGGTCAGGAGGTATCACAGGAATTCCAGGCTGTGGATGCGATTGGCCGAATGTTGCATCGTCGGACATAGGGATTCTAACGAGGTGGATTTCGATATAAAGCAGAAGAAGAAAGAATTCGTGGTTGAATGTGTCGGCAGCAATGAGAATCAGAAGATTATCTTGACGACTAATCTGTCTACGGATAAGAGATATAGGTAATGTAACTAATTTATCTAGATTATTATCTAAATGGGCGAGAGATCTACAGGGTGGATGCAAAATTTAAAATTATTTTCAATTATACAGGCTGTATCCTAACTGCGAAAGTCATCAAATTTAAACGTGTGTTTATTAAAGCCCAGTATCACTGTGTAACTAATATTTCACTTCATTCCATTGCTCAGTCTCGAATGCTGAATGTTGAATGTGGTTAGGTGTGCTTAAGGTTGGATTACATAATTGGAAATCAAATTGTTAATAATTAATAATTTGTTCTTTAGATTTCAAATATGTCAATTAGATACAGGATGTTCTATGTCTAAAAAAAGGTAACTTTGTTATGGGTGTATAATACCAAATAATTTTAAATTGTTCGCAATTTCAACTGAATAAAAATGATTTCAAAAAATCCTATGCTTTTCCATATAAAGACCGCGTTGTATGAGGTGGCCCACCCCGTATAAATCAGGCTATTTATAAACATTTGTCGTGCACAGGTAAAAATATTGTGATAGAATCACGTTCAGATCACAATCGGCATACATTTCATACAGAAACTTCAATTATTTCATTCAATGCGTAGCAAATTAGCCGAAGAAATTTTAAATTTAAAGAAACCGAACTAAATAACGAGGTATCGAAGTTAAATTTACAAAATATAAAATGAACCTCAAAGAAAGTTAAAATTATCCTAAAATCCACGAAAATAATTAAAAAAAATACAAATATCAAAGACAAATATCATCTATGAACAATCGTTTAAACCACGTACATGTACGGTGATGAACAAAAAAATTGTATCTCCATATCCTATCAGTATTATCTCAGAAAATTGCAGGTTGAGTTATAGTTTTGAATAGAGTTGATGTCCCATTATTTTGTTTAGTAAGGATTGCTTTTTGAACAATAGCGCATGTTCGCTAAAGTTAAAAAAAAGTAAGGACCAATAATTTTCCCCCAAAAATTCGCGCCAAACATTAACACTCCAAATATTTTGAAATTGAACTTCGCGGAACCAGTGAGGATTGCTTTCTGCCCAATAGCGCATGCTGTGTGTATTAACTTTCTCCGCACTGGAAAAAGTTACTTCGTCAGTCCATAATATCTATGATAAAATTTTGGTTTTCACTCAACATCCCCCATAGCCAGTGGCAATTGTCCAATCGATGGTCGAAATCGCCATCTTTTAATTGTTAATGTAAGATGAAGTTGGTAGGGATGAAAGTTACGATCTCTTAAAATCCGCTGAACTGTAGAATAGGACAGTTCTAAATCCCTTCCCAAATTCGGCATGCTTAAACGTGGATTAGTAGTGAGATGGGCTGAGACGTTTATGATATTTACATCGTTTCTCGATCTCCGTGTTCTATTTCGACGTGTAACTGGTCGAATTTGTCCCGTTTCCCGCAATCGAATCGCTGATCTTATAAAAACTTTCCGTGAATAATGACGTCTTGCAGGGTATCTAATTGCATATTCTCTCTCAGCAATTACGGCATTTTGCAAACTTTCGAAATATACGGCTACATATCAAAACCTTCTTCGTTCGTAATCAATACATTTTAATACAAATTTCACCTTTTAATTAATTAACTGCGATCAACTTTGACACATGGAAATAACAGAAATAAACAATACTTGGAAACCATCCGTCGCCTACTTTATATATCTGCGAAATAAACGGTGAATTTTTGCTACAAATTTCATTATCTTCTTTTGGAGATAAATCGAGAACGGATAGAGACGGTTTTTACTGAAATTTCAACAATTTAATTTAGGTTACCACACTGATATAGCACGGTTATATTTATTTTTTTTTAAATTCACCAAAATATGTAATCACTACAGAAAACCTACAGGGGGGGGTTTTCTGTTTACCTATTTCAAACTAAATGTTAGAACAATTTTTTTAAAAAAACAAATCCCATAAAATGCTCCATCGAACGAGCCCAAAAATATTCAGATTTGTTGAATGGTTCAGGAGATATTAAAATTTACGTATTGTACAATTGATTGGCTTCCCCGATCCTTATTATGGTAGATACGAAAAAAAGTCATTAAACGAAATAACGGGACCAACTCAGTTTTTGAGCGATCCATTCAAAACAATAGCTCAACCTGCAATTTTCTGAGATAATACTGATTTGATGATTAAACATAGCAGGTACGCCCCCTGGCGGTGAAATTTCGAACATTAAAATAATTTTTTGATACTTCTGGTAGCCACATCGCAATGATTAGTATTATTTGATTTTATTATACGCTTTGCGTTTTTCTTCCAAATATATTGCTATTTATTTACCTGTTTTTCTCTGACATTCAAATCACAAAAGTTTGCCTAACTTCGAGGCACGACCTTGATATCCACAAATAAGAGTCATGCTAATTTTCAAATAATAAAAACCACACAAAGTTTATCGATGGATTATTTGATAACAATATGTTTTTTATTCGAAATAATTATTTTAGAATAAACGAAATTAAATAAGTGTCATTCTTGACTCATAAATAACGAATAATAGATTAATTTTATTCATCGCTTTTTCTATTCGGTATTTTATCAAAATTATATTCCACCAAGCATATTGTTTATTCAGCACAGAAAGCCAATCGTACGCGGTGCCAGTACCAACATTAGAATTCGCCACTTTATGCCTGAGAAACGCGCAATTACTCCTACCCTCGAACGCGGTTTCGTCACCCGTCCCTCTATTGGTCAAACCGGGAATAACACCGCCAGCACCGCCCCCCAGCCCGGGTCCAGCGCCCTCTAACTCCATCAACAGCGAAGACCTAGTCAATCTACGCAATTCCATCCTCGTAGCGAGCGCCTACGTTTCCCTCTGTCTGGGAGATTACATCATGACCTTGGAATACGCCGAGAATCTACTGAACCAACCGAGAAAATCCGGCATCCACATGTAAGCGATCGTCATTTCTAAAATATCCCGTCAGATATTTTATTACGGATTAGTCTCGCAGACTTCTCGGCCATCTGTACGCCGCCGAAGCTCTGGTGCTGTTAGATAAGATCCAGGAAGCGTTGCAACACCTCCATCCCGACCACATCAAGGATATTACGCACGAATTGCCGATAGATGGCGTCAACAGCGACGATTCTCAACTAAAAACTAATCCTCCCTTTAGTGAGTTGCGGCATGTTTTTTTTTATTATTATTATAAAGACAATCACTTCGATTTATTCACAGAATGGTTTCCTACAACGAGAGCTAGTTTCGTCGCCTTATTCCAATATAATCTAGCCGTCGTCATGACGATACGCGGTGAACTAGATCAGGCGGCGACCTTGGCCAAACAGATTTGGCAGTCTAGTCAGAAAGCGCAGGTTCCCGCTCACATTCTGATGTTAGTGCTGTATATAGAGTTGAAACTAGGTCGGTGCATTACGAATTCAAAGGTTTTTTTATTATTTTATTTTATTTTATTATTATTATAGGTCACGTTGATATGGCGAGGTCATTGATTAAACAGCATTCCCTACAGTATAGATTGGTGTGGTAATACTTGTACTTTTATTAATGTATTTATTTATACTTTTTGATGTTTGGTATTTAAGAAATTGTTAAAATTATCTACTCTAATAATATGACGATTCTTAAGATTTAATAAATACCTATACCAATAACAACAACTGACATATTTTAATATTTACCATATTAGTACTATCATACGTATTTGTTTATCACTTTTCATTCTGTACCGAGGACAACCAAATCGGACACAGCTACCTCCAGATATGGTTTTAAAGTGCCCTGAGGTCAAAGAAATGAAAAAATCATTATATCTCAAAAACTGTTCCATAAGAAAAATTTAACATTGCGTTTCGAATTCAGCGGGAGAAGATCCATAAGAAAAGTAGCTCTTCTATAAATGTACAGTTGTTACTGGAAAAACAATCTACGCGAAAATGTGTGTGGCGAGTACATGTAGGACGGACTATAGATTTTACTACGGCTGCGGTTTATCAGCGTAAACACACGTTATGTATGATTCATTGTGTATTTATCCAACACGGGATTTCTCGTTCCTATAATTCATTTTTTGTCATCAAAACACAGACATGCACACGTTGAAATTTGATGTATTCCTTGGTAAAACAGATTTTCTGTTTCTGGATGTTCTTATTGGTTTATTAGAATATCTTATTTCGTATATACAACGTGTCCCGTATCATTTTATTCAAACTTTTGGAGGATAATGTAGACTAAATTAATGACTAAAAACAGCAAAAGTGATAGGTCAATTTTGTTTCGTTACCAATATACAGGTTGTTTACCAGTCGTACACTATCATTTTCTGGAGATCCCTTGCAATTAGATTAATTGGACAAAAATTTTGACAACTAAACCCCACCTGGAGAATTATTTAACATTATTTTCAACTTCCAGAAACGTTTCGTTATACCGGACGTCGATAGCTACTTTCTTATTTTAAATGGAATGGCGTTTCTTTTTTTACTATAAGGGATTTTACACATTCTTTCAATTCATTCATAAATTGATCGTCAAATCGGATAAGTTTGACCACACATACATATTTTTTAAATGCTCTTGCTTCCGAAAAGTTGGATATGCACGTCGAACACTTACTGCTCTCACTTTAAATATGCAGTGTTTTAAATTTCGTATTATTGAAAATATAAAAGAGTTCCGTGTTGAGATACACAATTGCAGACAAGAGTTATTTGCAATTTATTTTTTCAGTATTATGTTGTAAAACAAAGCAATAAAAACCTAACTGTTTAGAAAATATTATAAAACAGAAAAGTAAAAATAAATTAAAGCTATGCAAAATTTTTACTGAAATGATTTATTAATTTAATTATGAAGAAACATGCGTATGACGTTTGTTCGTAACTGTACATATTTTTGTTATGCGAGGTTTCAATAAAAAATGTGTTTACAAGAGCGGAATATCAGATAAACAAAAATGCTTCCCTTTTGTGGTTTCGCATCAAACTTTTTGCGCCTTAAACCCAATGAATACCCTTCTTTGAAAACTAATAAATCAAGGAAGGTCGCCGACACAACTTTCATAAACAATTTACCAAGCTCATGGAGGACAGAAAATATAAATTTAAAACACGAATGAATAAAACTATCTTCCGTAAATACAGTTGTATGTATGTACAATTCAATCTAAAAGTAGGTATATAACCAAAATCGCGATTCAGATTGTTAACCTTATTGTGGGAGGAGCTGTACTTTGGTTAACAAGAAAGGAAATACTCTGCGTCAGTTTTGGAAGAGCACTGAGAAGAATAGAGGTGTCAAAAATTTAAAATAAGCTTTTAATTAAGAATGTGCATTATCAATGTTTTGAACTTTTCTCAACGCGATTTTAACACTTTTCGAACATATTTTTAAATGTTTTCTAAGCATAAATATAATAATAGTCTTCAGTGTTGAATATTACGACGTGCGTTTAGAAGAGTTTTCAACATCAAAGTTAGCTACAACCAATAAGCATTAAGCGGAAAACGATTGAGACTTTTGAAAGCTAGGTTCTTTTGAACAATTTGTTTTCCGCTGTAGAATATTTCGTATAACAACCTCTCCCTACCACAAAAAGCGCAGCCTTAACTAGTACGAAAGTCTATTTTGTTTGAGAACAAAGTTTTGTGTAAATATTTACATTACTGTTATTCTAAATGCCTTTTTTTTTCTTCAACTTTTCTCAGTTTTAACAATATTTCAAGCAATTCTCGAAACAATATTGTTTGATGATAAAAAATAAAGAAATTACAACGACGTTCCTTGTTCTACATCAAAATTGAATTTGGACAATCACCAACCTTCCAAATGGCTACTTTCATTATTAGAACGGCCCCACATACCTGAAGCGTATTTTCCCCACTCTATTTCTATGATTAAATTATAGCGCCGCATGTCACTTATGAGGATATCGATCTCGAGCAACCATAGAAACATGAAATCACTAAATACAACTATTGAAACACAGATGGCGCTCTCTAGTAAAAGATTGAATACACGGTTAAAATAGTGGGGGAATCTTCGTTTGTGGTGGAACAGCAGGCGGCCGGAAAGTAAACGAAAACACCGATGACGATCAGTTTAAAGCGTAATGGTGGAAGTTTGTTGTTTAGGACGTGTTTTCAACGACGGCACCGTGTGAACGGGGATTCGCAGCATTTCACGTGTCGGTCCGTCAGCGGGACCGCGGTTTGTTCGTTTCGCCTTCGATTATGCGTTCGCTACACCACTGTCGTACGTTTCGATTCTCCTAATAGAGGAGAACATTGGTACCTATCTCTGATAATATATAACGATAATGTTTACCATCGTCGCCGATGTTAGGGTTTTAATGCCGATGAATGGAAGGAGTTGGGTCGTTTGAGGAGCGAATCGTAGTGTGTTTATATTTTGAGTGCGGATTTACGAAAACTAGTATATTGTTTTAATAGAGGGTTAGATACGATAGCATCTTCTTATTGAACTGGATTTGGGCGACACGCATGTGTTAAGGATGGAGGTGCCCATGGAACGTGAGGCTGGTGCCCTGGGCGGCCTTTTCCAACAAATCATACAAGACATGAAGGTAAGTAACGATTTGATCGTTCACAATGGGTAGACTACGCTCTCTTTTCTTGTATAACTGTGAAAACCTTTCACTTTGCCCGTAGTTTAAACTGGCTCTAAAAGTGCAACGAAGAAGGCTAATTATTGTATATTCATTGTAATAGTATTTCTGTTTAATTTACAAAGCATTCTTTCCTTTTTTTTTAATTATTGAACATGGCATTTAAATGTCACAAACCCACGTTGATAAATGCATTCAAGCAAGTTAATCGTCTCTCAATAATAATAATTGTTGAAACATTAAGCAAGTTTTAATTGTAACAACATTTATGACATCGAAATTTAAAATCTATCTGATTATCTAGAGCTTTTTTAAGTCAGAGTAAATCCGAATATTTACTGTTGTTCGACTCGGCACACATCGGCGAGAAAAAGCGATACAGTTATGTAATTATGATCTCTCACACACAAGCTATATTTTTCATTCGTTCTTGATGATTCTTAATTGGTTTGGAACGCAACTAAGTACAACAGATTTGGCGTCTTGTTATTCCGACAACAATCCATTTATACTTTAAGTATAGGTTCGTAGAATTGAGAATGTGCAGTCGTTTTTTTTAGAGTGTACTAGGTATGTTTTGCTCGCCTAATTTGAATTCGCTGTAATTAGTTCCGTTCTTATAGGTATGCGTATGTTCCATGTAAATTGGATCACGTTAAGTAATAGTAAACGAGAAAGTTTTAACATTAAAAGTGTGGTTTTCGCTCTGTTTAATACATAGATGAAATTCTATTGTCTGAATTTGCCTTGTTTGAATACATTTCTAGATAGGTATTTAAAGGAAATACTTAATATCCAATATAAAAATAATAAAAGAAAATCGTTTTTATAATAGAAATCAAATTAGCAAATACAGCCTGTCAAAAATGACAGTTATAAGATGTAGGAAGAAAACGTATTACCAACCTTATACGGATGCATTATTATGTAGGATGGCAATTATTTCTTGTTTAGACGTGTTAATTTCGAATTTTTGAAAGATTGAATACGGCAATTCATGTCAAACGAATTCGCCTCCGCGTGGAAGCGAGGCTCGGAACAAAAATTTCCTGTCTATTTCTCGTGGAAAAAGACGTCCCCCTAGTTTATTTTTCCACGGTCTTTCGTCTGTTTAGTGGGCGCGTTTTTAATAAACCGTCAAGTGAAATCCGTAAACACAAGACTGACGTACAAGTGACAAGAGGCGCTCGAGCACTCAGTCGCAACAGTAGTAGAATGAGTTCACATGTTTAATTGTCTAGTGTGTGGATCGTAGGAGATATTCTAAGTTTCGTTTTGTGGCATAATTGATAGATGCAGCATGTGCATTGTATACCAACTATTTGCCGGAAGAGGCTAAATTAAAACTGTACATTTAAGTGAAATGTGCCATCAGTACGCTTGCATACAATACTATGTTGCTCAAAGTTATCACTAAATTAGCACTTGGCGTTTATTTAACCCTTATGTTACTACCCGGGTACACGTGTACCCATTCTCACCTTTGCATTGAAACCAAAATATTATACCAAATTCCGGGTAGTAACATAAGGGTTAAACGCAAACACGAGGAAATGAAAAGCAACTGGAGTTAACAAAGAGATAAATACTTAAATAACGTGAATGTTACAGAAGCTGCATAGAAAACTGGTACAGCATAAAAATCCATTTACTCGAATATTTGAAATTTTTTGCTGTGTAAGAAGCCTGTTTCTCAAGTAACATTGAAACTGGCCATCTAGGGGTCATGGGTTCTACATAAAACTTTAAAGCAAACTAAAAACTTATTCATTAATAGAAGGAACAAATGGAAATGAAAATGAAATGCAAATAAATTATTATCGTGGTATGAAGCGCTCTTGTGCACCGTTACAACTCAATTGTAATCAGGATTTTGTTATGTGGTTGTTTTTAACATTTTTCATTGCCTCCATAACTTCCTCTACTATTACTTCTCTTACGACTTGGTTAACCGGTTCTTTTGTGTAATCTAGGTACTACCTTAAAATTGCACAACAATTACAATTGCATCTCATATAGATTTTTCTGTCCTCCGGATCTTGTGTTGCCAGCCACTTCTGATAAGGTTTTTTTTTCTTCTCGTTTACCAAAAACTTTAAACTATCATTCCAACAAACATCAATTATCCTCTTGATTTTCTTGCTTGTTTGTCCCAACACTTCGCTTGCGGCCTCGTGAATACACTCTTTGATGAGAATTTTCCAGCATGGCTGCCAACCTCATTTTATACAAAAATATAGTCGATTCATCAGAAAAAAACTGTCTAGCTTATATGTGGGCCATTGGCGTACTTGGCTAGTCTTTTTCTGTATTTTTTTTTTATATTTAAATGAAAAAAAAAAAAAAATAGCGTTGCTTTTACTAGATAATGGTCAGATCTACAGGAGGCTCCTCATTGTACTTTTACTTCTTTGACACAGAATTGTATTAATTTAATATGAGTATTAGGTATAATAGATATATCATGCCTAAAGTCCACGACTGTATAAATATACATATGTACTAATAAAATTGAAATTGTACTTTTTACAGCATGTTTTTTCCTGAAATTCTCACGCTTTATCATCAACTTGCATCAAAATTAATAACTCTAGTATTAATAATGTGATTAACATTTTTCAATGAACATAATCTAATCTAAAATCTCCTGTTGTCATCACTAGGTACATAATAGGAAAAAAAATGTTTTCATATATCAAAACGTTATTATATTTGGAAAGATGTTCAGATGGAATGTATTTTAAATTTATTTCCTCAATACCGTGGCGATTGTTATCTAAAATCATATTTCTTTTAAGAAATTGAATATTATAGGGCTTATCTAAATATTATATACATATCTATCTACATAGCTATTTTGTGTATCAGTAAAAGAAACCTATATATTTTTTTTGATTTAAAAAGATAATTTTACCTTTTCTGCCTTTAATGGCCATTGGTTTCGTAAAGATTCCAGTATCGGAAGTGAATTAAATAAATTATTGAAATTTTTTCTCGGTTACTGCTAATATTTTGTAATCTTACTTATGATGTAGACATATTTAATTACAAGGATTATTTAATATTAAAATTCTCCGACAGCATATGACGGCTTTGCTTCCGCATTTTCAAGCTATTCTAACCTTTTCCTGTCTGTTCTTTTCTGGAATGCCTACTGTGAAGTGGTAGCGGATGCAGGTTCATTATCGCGCAGAATAAATATTAAATTATTTTTCATAGTACGATTCTATATTGCATTATATATTGCAAAAAATACACATAGATAAGTATATTAAGTTGTTTACTCATCGTTATGTTACTTCTACAGAAGATAAAAGGATACCTTCTCAATAATTAGTGTTTTTTTCGATGAGCTGCAAATTTTGCTCTTGAAACAACTTTTACCTATGCGAAACATATTTCCAATGCAAGCCCTATCTTTCTGGGGATATTCAAGCTCAGATTCCCTCCACAATCCATACATTTTGCTATTTCCATAATGAGCTCACGAATCGCCATCGTATCACCAATATCAAAAGAATTTCTTCCTGTATATTATCATATTTTAACAGGCGTTCACTCAGTTTTTATCTGAGGTAAACTGGTTTGGATGGACAGTGCACTTTACGTATTTTACATACTTATTATGATAGTAAAAACTTATCTTTTTCCTGTTTTCTATAGTTTTAGCATTTTTTTGAAATCTTTTTTTTTTAAATATGGTGAGTGCTCCATTATATGTTCAGCTGCGTGTTCTGTACGTGGCCAATAATACATTGAGTAAACCATCTATGGCACTACAAGGTGTAGAAATGTTCTAGACTAACAATACCATCACTTTTATTCAGTTTGTGACGTAAAAGTAAACGATAACCGGCGAAATATGAATTTTTTCGCAGATTCAGCTGTAAAATGTAAAGTTTTTCACATTCGTTTTTCTTAAAAACTATTGGCAATATCAATACCGTTCTTTTTTGCGTATTGTAGACCAATAATAGAAGATAATTTGCAGATTGTGATTTTTTTAAATATCTACCAGATTCGAAGAAATATAAAAAAGAAATTCATGAAAGATATAGAGAAATATGGTAGGCACGCTAATTTTGTAGATCGCTTAAAAAAAAATTACAACTAAATATATGAAAAAATCACAGGCTGCAATTACAAAACTAGTTTAGAGGAATAAAGCAAAAAAAAAAATCAGTAAAACCTGCCGAGCAGATTCACAGGAAACCGTACTGAAAAATGGTAATGACACTATTATAGAGCTGAGTAAAACTTATTACATACTTCACTAACACGTTCAATTTTTGGCAAACATCTCTGAATAGGTAAAAGGAGACTAAGAAAGCGAAAATCCACTGGATAGATCCAGATACATTGGAGTTAAAAAACATCGAGTTTTCGGCGGAAAGTGATAAACATAACCGCAATATGTTTACATTAACAAAATATACAAAAATATTTTTCTCTGTATGCAAGTCTTCACATCAACTTATTGTTGGTTTTAACTGACAGTCAGTAATTTGAGACTTTTATTGATAAATCGGGGCATAAGCATATTAAGAAATCTCATTATTGAGTATCGACGCATACTTATTACACCATTTATCACCGACCAATTGCTGCAATGATTACACGTAATCCTAGTACAAAAATGTATAAAAGTATTCTACTCCATATTGTATATACATGTGTCAGCCTTTTCAAGTGCCCCTTGTCTTGCCTACAGCGCACACTGCTTATTACTTGGCTACTACTCTGTCTGAAGGACACTTATTAAATGAAAATGTATATACAGAAAAACACAAAGCTCTACGATATTAAGCAGCAACGTGATTGGTTTACAGGGACGGGAGGAGAAGGTAGGGTGAGCGCATTTAGAGATTAAAGGGATGCCATGGTTTTAGCAGTGGAGGTAAAGATAATCATTCCGCGTTTTTTGCATGTTTTCGTCTGATTTTTGTTACGAACTTTTTATGAATCTATAATACTCCGTATATATACTAACAAAATTGTCTTGTTCGAAGATTTTGTTTGTCTTTTGTATGTGATAAGAGCGGTATTTGTTCTTTTTTTAAGATCCTACGAGCAGTTTCTCGCGATATACCTACTTGTTCCCCTATCTGCGAAACAGATTGGGCATAATTGTTCTCAAAACTAGCGCATATCATTATATCGCGTTCTTGATTAGCATTATTTGGGACTTTTTTATGAAGCGACGGTGATACACACCCAAAGTCTTCGAAATTCGACATTATGCGTTGTATAGTATTATAACAAGGAACAGGACGATCGTTGAAAGTGTGAAAGTGACCTTGGTAATGCCACTTTATTATTCGTAGTTTATCATCTTTTGTATACTCCATCACAGCTCCCTGCCTCTCAACGATTGATATAGAACTGATGATTTTCCTTCTAACCAAGTCTAACACTTATATACGACAGTTATAATTTCAATTTCTAACACTTAGTGGGGCGTGGTGAGGACACGGTTACCCATCCCCACTATCTTTCCCCTATAAATTAATTATTCTACTTACATGTGTTTTACTGTATATACATCTATGAGAGTCTTTGGGGTGGTGGCTTTTAGCGGTGACGTGTGCTGCAATTACACAAACTTTTATACATCAGTTGTGTACACGGAGGAAGTACTTTATCTACGCTCAATTAACTCACGGAGTATTGATTGATCGTTTACGCAGAGGTGGACCCCCACGTGACAGCAAGTTTTGTTCCAAGTTTGAATCGTATATATAGCAGTCGACTTAAAGCAATTGGTTACAGCACTTGCTTACTTAATTTTGTTGTGGAAATAGTATTGTATGTTATCGCCGCACCGTCTTTTATAGAGTTGGACGGGCATTGCAGTTTGGATTTTATTCGATTGATTGGGGAAATGAAGGCGTGTTGTTGAAGACGCCGTTTTATATTTTATTTGATACTTGAAGCTTTATTCGTTCTTGCTTTTCCAAGGAGTTGACGAAAGAAATTGTTTTGGTAGTATTGTATCATAAAAAGTGGTTTAAAGGAATAAATACTGTGCTTTATCTATTCAAGCAAGTAAATTTTCGTTTCGTAACTAAATTTTGCGATTTTGCACAGCTATAAATTCACGAACTTGTGCAAAAGAAGCATAGGTTGTACATATAGGGATCGACTAACAGACATAGCTAAAACAGGTTTTTATTGTTGTCCATGCTGTTTGTTTGTTTGTTTTTTTGTTGTTGTACAAGTATTGTGTCGCAAACGCAGTCTCGACGTCTTGTTGAGAAATGTGTCAATGCCGTTCGAAGACTGGAGGGACCAAATAAAAAAAAATCATTTACATATAGCTGCCGTGTGCTGCTCGCATCTTACAGTTAGGACGTAGAGGAACAAAGCGTTCGCTGTTTCAACGTGAGAAGTAACGGTGAAACGACCGCTGCTGCGACACGATGATGTAAGGAGGCAACTTTATAAGAAGAGGCGTATTAAAGAGGTTTTACGAGCGCAAAGATCTCTACCGGAGAAGCAAGGACGCTTCGTCCGGATTTTTAATCGCTGTAAAAGTCGATAAAGACGAAGAGAGGGGCCTTGATTTTATACGAGGTACTTTATAAGTATCCCAGAAGGAAATTTGGACCACAATTGTCAGGAGAAGTTAACCAAATATCGGTTTTTGTTTTAAGATGCAAAAAAAAAATAATGGGAAAAAATTTGAAAAGACCCTCTTCCTATGTACAACTTATCTAGTAATCGAATCTGTTAATGCACTGAACCAAAAATGGGTCTTGAAACAATGAAAAAATTCTTTTTTCATACGAAATAGTAGAGTCGATCAAATCAATGAAAAAGTTCTTATTTAATGACGAAGAATTTTATTGGGTAATAAAATATTCATTGTATTAATGAAGACAAAGTACTAGGTGGGGTGAAAAGTAACCTCCTTGGCCGCCAGAATGCGCTGCTACTGCAAAAAAGGTTATGGTGCCTTGAAGTCCGTTCATATTTAGGCAGACATGCCAAATTTCAGTGCGATACTGTATTTAGTTTTGTTTTGACAGCTGATTGTTGTTGACGTGTTTGGCATCATGTTGAGTATGGACAAAAACGATTTTCGTTCTCTCATAAAACATTATTTTTTGAGAGGCAAAACGGCGAAGGAAACAAAAGAAAAGTTGGATAAATATAAATGGGGCTAATGCTCCGCCAGATTACACCGTCGAATATTGGTTTCGAGAGTTTCGTGGTGGCTGAAACTCCACTACCGATCAAGTCCGCAGCGGCAGGCCCTCCGATGCGGTTACAGAGGACAATGTCAAAAAAATACATGAAATGGTGTTGGCTGACCGGAAAGTGAAGGTGCGTGAGCTAGCAGATACCACAAAGATTAGTACTGAGCGCACACACCATATTTTGGGCAATATTCTGCATATGAAAAAGTTATCCTGGCGTTGGATGCCGCGCATGCTCACTGCTGACGAAAAACACGAACGCAAGAACACTTCGAAAGAGTGTTTGGACTTGCTGATGCGGAATCGGGCGGACTTTTGGCGTCGATTGGTAACTGTTGATGAAACCTGGATCCACTATTACACACCAGAGAACAGAATGAGTGCCCGACAATGGACTGAAGCCGGCACGAGTGCTCCGAAGCGGCCGAGGGAGGCTCAATGGGTCGGAAAAGTTATGGCGTCGGTTTTCTGGGATTGTCATGGCATACTCTTCGTGGACTACCTCGAAAAAGGAAAAACCATCAACAGCGAGTATTACTGTGCATTATTGGAGCGATTGAAGGCCGAAATCGCTGCAAAACGGCCTCACATGAAGCGAAAAAAAATTTTGTTTTTGCAAGACAATGCACCGGCGCACAAGAGCATCGCAACCACGGCTAAAATCAATGACTTACGGGTCCAATTGCTATCGCATCCACCGTATTCGCCCGATTTGGCTCCCTCGGACTATTATCTCTTCCCAAACCTCAAAAGATGGCTCATCAATAAAAAATTCAGCTCACGCGAGGAAATCATCGACGCCACGGAGGAGTATTTTGCAGACCTTCCGGAAAATTACTTTTCGGACGGGATCAAGAAATTGGAAAATCGCTGGAATAAGTGTAACGAGCTAAAAGGGGACTATATTGAATAAAATAAAAAAATATTTAAAAAAGTGAAGATGATATACAACACTTCTAAAGCGATACAAATAAAATATGATTGATCGATTGAGACACTTAATACATCATTTAGATGTATACTACCTGATGTTAGTTTACATATCGAAACATAAATAGCCCTGAATTAAATATCTATAGTGTCGCAGGAAGCAATGTTTTATATTTTCCTAATACATTTCTAATATTTTCATGCGTAATACCACAGATAAGTAAACAGATAGCTCACCGTGGCAAATTTGCCCGATTATCACGGGTTGCATAAATAAAGGCTGCAATATTACGATTTTATGAAACATGGATAGCTGCGGGGAGCCCGGTGTACGGTCGGAGAGCAAACGTCGGAGTGTGGAAAGGGTACCCGGCTCGCTAGTCGTTTATATTTATGAAATATGCTTTTTTGCCGCACAGCTGTTATTTACCTAAAATAATAAAATTGAATAGAATTTATACCTCCTTGAATGCGAATTGCTTACGCTCTTATTTAGAATATGAATATTTTCTATAGACTGTCCAGATTGACTTGAGTGCGCGTAATGTATTTATTGAATTTATTCGTATGTGTCTCATAAGAATATATTTTATGGTTGTTATAATATATTAGAAGGAATCAAAGTTTATAGCCAGTAGCTTATTTAAATAACATAATAATTCCTGGAATTATTATTTTATTTATTTATTTTCAATATATGTGACTTCACATTATCAATTAAATATCTTGTTACGTTTCGACTACTTAACATAGTCTCCTTCAGACATGTATGATGAGAACAATTAACAACTACATTAAACATGACAAACTACATTAAAAAAAAGATGATTTTATAGATAGATTTTTTTTTTAAATGTAGTTTGTCATGTTTAATGTAATTGTTAATTGTTTTGTTCGTTTTATTAAATTTAATCGCGGCACATTTTTCTTGACTTACATTTATTGCAGTAATATTTTAATTTCCATTTTACTATTGCATCATTAAGATGCTAGTTATAAAATTCATACATTTCTGATTTTTTATATTAAGTAGTCGAAAAGTAACAAGATATTTAATTGATAATGTCAAGTCACATATAGTATATTGAAAATAAAGCCTGAAATTGCACGAACTATTGAATTATTGTTATAGTATACGAAGTTTTTTTTTCTTGATAGCAACGGAGATAATGAATAGTGATAATTGTACTGCATCTAGTCGAAATGTTATAAATCCGATTTAAAGTCAATTATCATTCTTTATTTTCCCCAAGTAACATCAAATCTTCTTAAAATATGTATAATATATACAGGGCCATTCTCGCTATACGGCACGGAATATTGTGGCCAAAACACGTGATGTTAAAAAATTTCACTTTTGGGATATATGGTTACTTTTTCAAATTATTTTTATGTTATACAGGGTGCTCCAAAATAGTTTGTATATTATTGCATTTTGGATTGTCTAATCAAAATAAGTGTCTGTTTTAATAAGGTTTATAATAACTAAACCTTAAGGTTTTTAAATAATTGTAATTTTGTGAAAATTTAATCTAAATATCATGTTTGAAATACCTAAGAAGTATTTAAGTTATGTAAGTGAAATTTACAATAAAGTGTAACAATGGACCATATTTTATAACCCAATTACAAAAACTTACCATCTTATACAGGATGTACAAAAATTAAAACTATTCAAATAAGAACTTTAGCTGGCTATAACTTGATTAATTTAAATAGAGCACCATATTTTTGAATTTACCAGCAAATGTACTTTCACGTTTTTACATAATAATAAATCTGTAAAAACATAAAAATGGTCGTTTCTTGCACCATTAGCCGTTTTTTAAATAAGAGGTCTACTGTATTTAGTTGCCTGCCTGTAGTATAGTTTTTAGAAATGTCAGATAATTCATTTGTTTTTGTTCTAAATACATATTTTGCTTTTGTTTTATGTTATCGTTGATATGTTATTACCATTATTGTTGTTATAGGCGATTGGATTATAAATTACGTAAAGTGTCCGAGCACTTATAAAGATATTCTTCATTATTATTATTATAGTTGTAAATTATCTGATATTTCTCAGTACTATATAGGCACCTAGATAGGTTAGAAACATCAAATGGTGCAAAAAACGATTATTTAGCATATTCAAATGCGAAGACTTAAAGCTTCACCTATAAATACCATTCGATAGGTAATTAAAAAGTACATTTCCTGCTAAATTAAAAACTATGGCGTTCTATTTAAATTAATCAAGTTATAGCCACTTACAATTCTTATTCGATTAGTTTTAATTTTTGTACACCTTGTATAAGATACCAAGTTTATTATAATTGATACACTTTACCATAAGCTTCGAAGAAAATTAGATGAGATTTTTCCAAAATTCAAATTCTTTGAAAAACGTTAAGGTTTAATTATTATAAACCTTATTAAAACAGACATCTATTTTGATCAGACAATCCAGAAGTGCAATAATAGAAGAGGGATACATTTAAAAGAAAAACACAACTTTGATACTTTTCGTGCTTTTGGAACATTCTGTATAATATGAAAGTAATTTTAAAAAGTAACTATAATAAACCCCAAATACATCCCAAAAGTGAAAAACTTTTTGAACGTCACGTGTTTTGGCCATAATATTCCGTGCCGGATAGCGTAAATAACCTGTATATTTTAAAAGTATACAATACATATTTAAATATTTGTGGTGCTAGGGTCATCTCGGCTACTACAAAAAGATATATAGTCTAAACTGGGGTATAAGCAGAAAATTCCCTAACTTAATATAATTATATATCCACCCCAAAAAGCAGAAGCGTATAATTTGCAGGTGCAAATTCACGGATTACCGTGGAGTTTTCGCTTATAAATACAGATTTTTGTTTAAAACTTTAGTTTTGACAATTTCAAATTTATAGACGATATAAGCACAAATCAAAAACCTGTCTGTCTGATGACTTACGGCGGTAAGCTTTGCAAATGATCTACCCCTATTTTTTTTGTTACATTATTTGTCAAATTTAGCTATGTCGAATTTAAACCTACATACATTGTATCTTTCTTTTAATAAACAAAATCCCTATAATTTATAATGACCCCCAAATTTAAAACAGCCTATATACTTACATATATACGTGACGTTTGGTAGGTCTCTCAAGAGTGTGTAAATTTAATAATTAAATTTGTTACAATTTTCTTACAACTAAAGTCTGCATTTTTATTTTATTTTGATGATGTATTAATGTTTAATTATAATTTACAATATCAATAAATGTATGTTGAATGCAATATTGTCGTGAGTTTTTACTGTTGTATTCTTGTATTAATGTAACAAAGATATCCCAACACGTATTTACCCGCATTTTTGATCCATTCAGCACGCAATAAGTTATATTCCGGGATTTTAAATAACTTACTAGGCTCTAAAACTCTTTCCGCAGCGTATATATACGCATTTATTCCCAGCACCGCGTGTAGGCATTTTAATGCTAGCGTACGTGCCTACGCGACTGTCCACCGGCGACTGAAGTGCGGAGACTGACATGCAGCGCTCCGATTGAACTCACGCAGGGTTCCCAACTATTTGCTCGAGGGTTCCCATTTAAGCGAAAGCCGCTGCCAATTCTCCCGTAAGGTGAGCTATCTGGTATACTTATCTGTGGTAATACGTTCGGGACAATTTCGAAATTTAAACTACGAAAAAGCAGGATAACGCAACAGCGATATAAAAATGGAAAACGCGTCCTCATATTTAGATCCTCATTATTATTCACGAGCATATCTACCTTAAATATTAAATTCAAAAGAAACGGAGTGAAACATATGCGGGCACGGTTGGTACTAATGTTTTTATAGAAGAACAAAAAATAGATTTACGTCTACCCATAATCAAGACCCGACTTGTCTACATCCGTTTATATGTGATTATTAGACCATTACGCGATCTAACACGGGCGAAATCCTGACTTGACTCTATCCTCCCAAGGCGAAAAACTCGCTGAAAATTGAATGAGAATCGATGCATCTAACGTGTATGCGTTATATACGTAGAAGGATTGCTCGTTTCTCTCTATAATAATCGATTTGTATAGGATGCAACGATTCCTCTGGATTTAAAATTTGCGCATCCAAATACTTGCAGCGATATATGAAAATCACGTTCGCGTTGGGATATCATTTCTCCTCGTTTCTCGTTTCTAACGTATATCTGTATATACTTGCATATATAGTTATAGGCTATTATGAGTTCGATGTTCGACTGTTATTTTCGCCTCCTTCACGCTTGAGGGATTTTCGCGGCGGTCGACGAGAGCGTTAGCCTTTTGTTTCTTCTTCACGGCCAACGGAGAAAGGCGTAAAAGAAACGTAGGCCGATGTGTAATCTCATTTTACATAAATTTATCTGTACAGGCACTTGTAGGATTGGATTGTATATAGATATACAGGGCATTTCGATTGAAACGAGCCACCTCAAATAACTCTTTACCTGCTGTGATTTATACAAAATTCCGAAACCTGTCAATTGTCTTATCAATGGAGACAACTTCTGATGCCGGATCTGACGACTTAAAATCGTTCACCCTTAAAATTCGAATAGGGAAGATAGGTCTTGTGACCACACCCTAAAAAATTTAGGGTAGATATTTCACACTAGCCGGTTTTTATACAGGTCCACTTGTTTTAGAGTAAAATTCGTATACGGACTAATGGTGTAAAGTCTAGAGTGAAATATGTAGTAAAAACATATGTATTATACACTACTTTGAAGTACTCTATCAAGTGTAGATATTTAAAATTATTATTTTCCGTCTATATAAAGTATGTACTTATACTTACTAGAGCGGACCACTTTCCGTGCGCGCCATGTGCGCCGGTATGGGAGTGTAATTCGTAATATACTAGAATATGCGATAGAATAGGGACGCAACATGAGCTTGTTACCGATATAAGTATAGAATGCTTACACTTACATGCAGTCTAAGTGGGTACCAAACACATACCTGACTGCTTTCTATTAGTTCTGATGCAATACAGTCATCCCCACATCGGTGCACATGGCGCACACGGAAATGGGCCTGCTCTAATACTTCCGCTCTGTATAGCAACCCATCTTTATAGTGACTAACAAGTTTATTTTTCTGTGTACAAACTAGTAGCCATATTGATGTAAACATATGTAACTAAAGAGTAATAAAAGAAAATAAATATAAATAAACGGTTTTATTATACATATACTTGTTCAGCAATACATTTACCTGTAAAATTGTTTTTATACTAAAATACATTTCAATACAAACAAAAAACTTCTCTAATTTATTAGTACAAAACCCATTTGTAAGTGTATATAATATAATAAATAATGGATAAAAGTTTAAACCTTATATGAACATAACAAATAACCACATGCGTAAAATCCAAAATCGACATATGTGATAATTCCGATCTTTTCCGAAATTAGTCGAATACGTAAAGTTTACTCTAACTTTTAAGAAGGTTTACACTATTGTGAGTATTCCTAGCGGACAATTGTGGTTATGTTTTTTCAGAGTAAAAACAGAGTAATGCAACAGTTAGTGTAAATGCTCGAGTAAAGTCTACACCACATTTTCAACTCTGAAATATTTACCATTAACTTTAACTGTTTTACGTGGTTCAAATTCTGAACTGTCCACTCATTCAAAAGGTTTTTTAATTCTCTCTACGGCAACATTTAATCTGTACTCAAAAGTGCATAATTTGCAACCTGTGTAATAAAATACGATTCGAATGAAATGGATTTTACTTTATTAAATGTTCAAAATGATGAGATGATTAACCTTCATGCAATAGTACAATCTTGCTTCAAATGGTCGCCAACATTTCGCAACATTTCTCCAGTTATTCGTTGGTATTTTCAACAATTTTTTGGTGTAACTCTTGTAAGGAAGCTAAGGCAAGGCTTAAGATCTTGCTGAACTCGTTCTCCAAAAAATCTGGATCTTGCTCCAATTTTTATGTGATCAAAGGATTGATTGTATCGTCCAGCATGTTCAAGTACATCTAAAGTCCCTTCGATGAATAGGGGTCCTATGAGATGATTGCCAAACATACCAACCTATACATTAAGTTTCTGTGACCGCTGTCTATGTGTTTCCAGCGTTAAATGCAGGTTGGTGTCACTATGATTTACCATTAATTTCGTGTTTTTTGCATTACATCTGTGGCAGTTAATTTAAGTGTTTAGGTATTCGTTTTTATGATTTTACAACATTCGTTTTTATAGATACTTTTCCTAGATCTATTAAATTTTTATGCATGTTCACGTTTTTGAGACGTCAGTTTTTTACGCATTGAAAAACGTATTGCAACTGTATTAAAATCTTACAGAAATGCGACAAATTATTAAGATTCTTTATTAAAATACTATTTATAACGCATTTAAAATAAAAGTTTTATTTTGTACTCACCTTATTTTGATTATTCACAAAAAATATAGGTGTCTAATACATTTAAGCGTATCTGTATTTATAAAACTAATATTCCGCGAGAGAATTAAAACAAAACGTGCGAGAAATATGCATCTACATTAGGAATAATAAGAGTGGAACTTGCGGGAAATAGTGAAAGAGGTATTTGTTTTACTCCTTGATAATCGAAAGGAGATCGTTGAAACTGCGTATAAAAGAAGAAATTTATCGAAAGTCTGTTATTATTATAAATATATTCAATTTGCTATAGTTCGTTCTTCTTTGTTGCACTTTTACAATTCAAGCAGAAACGTTAAAATACCTACTATTGAAAGTAACTCATTGATATTAATAATAATAATAATTGAAGCCTTTATTGTGTTATAATAGAAGTACATGATGAAAAATAAAAAATAATACAATCTTAGGGCGAGATTCAGTTTCTATAACTGCTTATGTCTAACCCTAATGCTACATAACTTGGAAGCGTTTCAGAAATTCCAAACAATAACTTAAAAACTGAAATTCTATTAATCTATGAATACAATAATGTATTAGCAAAACAACAAATAAAAGTAACCTTGTTACATTTTAATTTTGCTTTAAATTGAATAATTTTGCATGTTTTTAAAAATGCCTTACTATAGAAGATATTGTACGTAAAAAACTTCTCAAACAGAACTTATTGCATAAATTAAAACTTGTATTGTATGATTAGTTCATCACTGCACCTTATTAGAAATGACTCACTCTTACAAGCCAAGAAAATATTAACATCTATATTTCTAGACCTCAAGCAACATATCGTCATCTGCCACTCTGAAGATGATTGATCTTAACAGTAAACCTTACGGTATTACAACACTTACGCATATGTATGCGTTACAATTTTACACGTTTATCTGTGTCATCTTCGTGTACATCCATTCATAAAAACAATCCTTGCGTTTGCCGAATAACAAATATTAGACGTGCGAAACATATGCCACTCGTATAGCTTACATAATTATATGTGACCGCTAATCGGTTATGTCAACAAAAACTGCCGACTGACTACTAGATTGCCGCTAATTCGAATGCGATCCATGTCTCACGGATTAGTTGTGCGTCTGTCTGCACTAGAAACCGGTGTCAACGACAGCATTTGTTTTCGTTGAGTGAGACGATTTAACACGCGTGCTGAAAATCTTGGCAGGCTGGCGGGTCGGTCGCTTGGCCAGATATTTTATGTTTATTAATAATATTTTACGGTTTGAAAACATCTAATGGGAAAAAGAAATTTCATAATTTACACACTGTGCACACATGAAAATCAATGCTTAATTTAAAAATATTCTGTTCATAACAAACATATATGATAAGTACCTAAATGCGCAAACAATTAGTTATTTTTAGATAAAAATAAATTTAATCTTGACCTAAAACGATTTTAGCCTCCAGAGAAACAATTCGCATGTTTAAAGTTAAGCATTTACTAATGATTAATAGGAATAAAAGATTTGTTTGAAAAATTCAACAATCGTTGTTTCAATTTACTATATGGAATATTTAAATTAAAAAAACGGAATCTTCGGATTAAGAAATTCATAATTTTAATTACAGGATGTGATATGATCTGCATTGCTCAACGTTATATTTAAAAATAGCTTAATATTTGTGTGGATAAACATAATATCTTCTAAATAAATTTGCTATTTATTTAAAAGGAGCCTGGGTTAATAAATAAAGTATTTCATAATAAATAGCACTAGCAATACTTAATTTGGAAAATATTTATTGTATCTTCTCTGCAGCCCCAAGAAGTTAAAACCTCTGAAACGTTTTCAAGTTTTTCAAATTCTGAAAGCAAACACACTTAACCAAACCGATATATAAAATACCACGCAATGGCAAAACGTGGCCAAAATTAGATAAATTGTAAATGCAAATCCCCTTTCCACTTCATATCACCCCCTTTATAGACAGGCACAGTCACGTCCGCCAGTATAACCTTGAATCCACCAATCACAGCTCACCTATTTCGGTATTGCAAAAATAAAATTTACAAATTCTTCATTTAAAATTACCGTTAAATATAAATCTTTGAAATGAATATATGCTTAAATTTAAACTTATGATATATTCCTTTTAAAATCAATGAGATATTGTCTATTATTACAATGAGATTATGGGTATCTTTACTTTGAACATTGAAAAAGGTTCTTTTTGATACAATTCCGTTGTTTAAATTAACTATTGTAAAGTTTGTTTTAAAAAAAAATATTCATGTTTAAAATATTATTTAAACATATCTTAAATTCTATACAAATGAACAAATGTGCTACTTACAAATAATGTATTTTCTACTCAAACTTTTAATGTCTGAATGAAATATATGATAACAAATAAATCCGTATGTTTAATTTAAGAATTGATTTTTATGTGTGTATATAACATTTCTTACGATCTTTGATCAAAATTAAACGAGGCTCGTATAAGGTAATACATTTTTGTTTTGAAACTCTTTAATTGTTACAGACCGGGATGCCACTCTGGGAGGATCTGATAGCCAAAGCCACCAAACTTCATTCCACTTTGAAGTAAGTATAAATTTATCAGCGCCGACTGTTACGTCACGATCAGACGCTAGTGTCGCCAAACGCTCTTGACAATGCTACGTTTTTTTTCTCTACTATTGCAGGGCTGCGATCTTGGCCGTAACGGCCTACTTGGAAGCATTCCAGAAAATCGCAGATGCAGCCACTAATGCTAGAGGTGAGTGAGACTATATAGATAAAAACAAATGCGACGCGCACACGTGACGACAGATATGTGATGCTGTGCCAATGTCGTTTTTGTCAGAATACACATAATAGTCACGGACGTAAGAATTTTTTCCAGCGATGAGCATTAAAAGCGATTTTATATTTATCTAATAAAATTTAAATTCAATAATTCTTTTTCCTATTTCTGCGTCTTTGATTGCCCTACTGCTTGTGTCTGTCTTTTGATGTTCTATACTTGTATTGGATGTTCATTTAAAATGAAAATTTAAAATAATTTGATATATCTTACATTAGGCCTTTCATCGATCAGATTGAGAAATGTCAAAACTCAATGTAAATATAATTATTCAATTTATTTAACTAAAAATTTCATGAATTGCTGAATATTAAGGACGTGGTATATACCATGTTTTGCCATGTTTACATGGAAAACACGCGTAACAAACTTCATACAGACAAGCACTATGCAATATTAGTTAGTGGTAAATTGTTGGCCGAAAATAGTCGAAGGATTGAAGACCGTTTTGCGTTAAGGATAAACGAATGAAAATGTGTTTTAATTATGTTCAGTATGAATCAGTATGTAGACAAAAGGTGTATTTTTCTGACAATTTTAACTCAGAAATGGTTGCATAAATTAGAGGCTGGGTTAGCCAAGTGACACACTATGGCAGTTCAGCGAAGTAAATGTCAATTTTTAATTCCTTTTTATTCTTTCAAACCTTGGTGGTGATCCTTAAAACTTGTTTTAAAATTTTGAAATTTTTGTGGAGGTCCTTATTTTGTACACACAAAGAAATACGGTGTTGGATTCAACACCGATTTCTCACCGTCTGGTAGTTCCCTCGCGACCAAATGTACAAGTAGTTAAACGTGTCGGAGTTGTGTAAATAAATAATAATATCCGTGATTTGGAGTTAAATTACACTTTTACGGAGTTGGTTGATTTCCTAATGGAGTTGAAATTATTTGATTTTGGAGTTGGCTTTAACCCGATGCGGTGTGATCGTTACTCTGTTGCAGAGTTAAGATACTCTTATTTTGTGTTAGCAGAACTCCATTACAGAGTTGGATAAATTCCTTTGTGGAGTTACAAGCACTCCGTTATGGTGTAACGTGAACTCCGTGTCGCAGTTAGATGAACCCAGTTGCGGTGCTGCGTCAACACCTTCACAGTGTTAGGTTACGGAGTTAGATGTACTCGGCTTCGGTGTTAACTAGATTCCGCTACGGAATTCATACTACTGTTGTATGGAGTGAGGATCACTATTTTATGTAATCCAAAAAGATTAATAAAAAATTGATTTTATAAACAAAAAAAAATGCTTAAAATGGGAAAGGTAAACTAAGGAGGACACCAACTATTTTGTTGAATTGGGTCAACGGCGCAATGCACTATGCGTGCATATGTGCAGCATATTTCCTAATACCATAACGATACTATAACAGTTACAGAAAACTTATCTGTTTTGTTAATAGCATTAACATCTACACATGTTTACGTCTGTTATCTTTATCCACTTTCTCAAGTTTTGGTATTTCACCCTCACAAATAATGTATTTTCCATTGTTACCTAGTACGTCACATTTGTAAATACCTTATACACTGATTGCTACAGGCAAATACAAGGTGCTTGAGCTAACTGCGATCCCACCCCACCTCATAGCGCTTAGAGTACCGAACACCCCTCAATTTTACCTTACATAAACTTTTCCGTTTTTAACAACTTTAAGGAGTTCATTTTCACTTTTCGGAATTGTTCTAACAACCTTACGAAATTAAAATCTTAATATAATGATTTATTAATTCGCATTCTGGTGTTACGTTAACTCCCGGCTGTTGCTAAATCGTTTGTCAGCACCAAAAGTTGTTACATTTTTTTCCGGTTGGTGTTATTATTATCCGAGTCTGATGTTAAACAAAGAGTAACACCGTCGAAAGATATTATATTTCTGCTTTTTGGAGTTGGAAATTTCACTACATGAGGTGTAGGTAGAAACATTTCCGATAAGTGTAAAATATTTCTTTCTAATGTTATTTGAACAAATTGTTAGTGACAATTTAACTGTTTTCAAGAAAGCTACAACTCTGTTTAATTTAACTCCGTAAAATTTTTATGTGTGTATATAAAAATTCAAAATTTAAATGTTAATTTTTAAGGATCACCCTACTTATGTCTCTATATATATAGTTTTTTTTAAACCGCCTCTATATAGTCACTAGCAAAATTTGGAAACTGTGCTTGAAATTCGTCTAAGCAATTTTTAATTTCGGACAGAATAAACACTTTCTCCGCAATTGATTTTTATAATTTTCTTATTTATATTGAGTCATTACGGCTACCATTTACAGCATAAAGATCTAATCTGACATTAAACATCCCCCGTTTAAATATACATCTGTGATTAAAACGAACAAAAAAAATTAAAATGTATATTCTAAATTAAAGTCTGTGATTTTCTGATTTGGAAAATTTAATTAAAAACTTTCTCCTTGGCCTTAATTTATTGCGAACAAGCAGAAATATTAAAAATTCCAGACAATATAATGAGATTTACTATACCGAAAGAATGGCTCCAGATTCTGTAAAGAATTTGCATGCTAAATTTTTAACAAACTTGGCTTATATAAAAAAAGTTCAAAGACAACTTGAAAGTATATATTCAGGCATACATCTCTAATTAATTGCGAATGAAGAAGAAAATTCTATTTTATTATCATTTTTCCGAAATTATTTTTGAGGTGACAGACAGTAGCTTTTCATCTCTTCCCAAAGAATACTATCAAAAAAATATGACAAATTCATCCTGACTTCTCGTCTCAAAGGGTTTTCCGAAATATATTTACTACAGCTGTATGAATCATATACAATATTGTTATCGGTCGTTTATGCTCTGGGCGTCGTTTTATCTCGGTTACGTTATTATAAATTGCGCCAGCCAGCGCCTGTAATGTACTGCACAATAATAATAACAATAATGATTAGATTAGTCTGTTTTTTATCTGCCACACACGCAATTGTGGGAAAATATAGATAAATAATAGTCCAACGTAACTCATTTGTATATAGTTAACGCGTCTACACTTTGGGTATTATGTTGATAATAAAACACGAGTAGGTTGTACTATAAACAATATTTGAATAATGAATAATTTTGTATAGCTATTACGCCTATTACACTGAGGTGTATATTTTAAGAAAGGTATTAAGATAATGGAGATTAAAAATAGAATCAGGATGGCTATACTGTTTGTCTTCTGATGCATTTCATTCCTACATAGAAAATCTTTCTATCTTGGCCTTCTTAAGAATCATTTTTAAATCAATAACGTAAAAAAATCTCAACAAAACTTGCATAATAAGAGAGATATTAATGTTAAAAAAAAGAAAATAGTTTTAAGTGGTGATTAAGCATATTAAATTAAGCGATTTTGTTTATGTTTTTCATGGAATCCACTTTACACTAGTTGTTCAAAGTTATCGCGGTGTTGTTGAACGCAAAGTGTGGTATGAATAAAAACGAAGTACATGCTAATAATACAAATGTAAGGATCTACTTCGAAGTAACTGCTCCATCATGAAGCGTTTGGTTCCGCTAGTATTTGTCTAACGTCGAAGTATTTACTACACTGCTTGTAGTATCTACTTTTAGTCCGTAGTATATACTTCACAACGTTTAGCATCAAAACGGAGTGGGGTCTTGCTCGGAAGCGGATTGTGACAAGTTTATTAGATATTTTGTTCTATCGTTGTTCAGTAATTGGGTTTTGGAACCTTTGGTGTAACAATAACTATCACACTGACAAGTGGAAAACCTAGCATTGACTTTTGTCAGTGTGATAGTCTATCGTTGTTGTTACACAATATTGTCAAGACAGCCTGGAATATCATTTGGTATTTTTCTTGGTTGTCAGTTAAATTGTTACAAGTATTAAAGGGGTAGTGTATTCGTGGTTGTGTAAAAATGTCTTCAGATGAAGAAGTGCCCCATGAAGAGGAATCCCAAACGGAAGACACAATTAGCATTTGTTATAATGCTAGAAGATTACAAGATACTTCGGGATAACAAAAATGACACCTGCCATCAAGTCTGCCCTTAAAGAATTAATTGATAGTTATAACAAGAATATAAAAACAAATCTTAGACGGTAAACAAGTATTAAAAAAAATAATATGAAAAACAAAATAAAGACAATCACGGATATGGAACGAGAACAGGGAATAAGAAAATTAAATTAAATCTGTGGCAGCAAAAATTTTAGGATCTATGGAAGGGAAATGAGATTCCTGTCAATTTCGTTTCAAGTCTTTCATTTATATTTTTGATATACTTTATTTTTCCTATTTAATTTCATTTCATTTCTACTTTAACATACCAGTGTTCATCAGACAATTCGATTTGACACATTTACTTGGCGAGATATTATTCGAGTACCTACTACTAGAAGGATCTTCTTCGATAAGATTGAAGACTTCTTCTTCGGCATCCAAAATTGACGTGTTTGTAGTCCACCAGTTTCTCGTGCACGGATTACTAGAGCGGCGAATTTTTGTGGAGTAGATGTTGACCTGTTAGCGTACAATCGACTTGCAGCAGCAGTATTCTGGCGTCAATTCACCATAAATTAACATGTCAACATATTCACATTAGGATTTATTCGGATAAATTTCTGTCAAACCAGCAATGCACTTTGACAACTGATGAAACAGGTTCACAGATTGGAAAAGTTACAGTCATCAGCCTACTTAGTGAAAAATTCACTAATCTATCGTTTCAAGGTAAATTTAACTTTACTTATTGGTACATGAAGAGGAAATACTTAAACTATAGTTTCATATTTAATATGTATTAGAAGGTTATATTCTACTCTATCTATTGGGTATTGGGTTGCTGATATATCTCAAACACCAATAATTTCGCACATAAATGTTCGTGATGTAAAAATAGGTCAGGCAGTTAAAATGACGCGCATTATTCCAACCCCGTATAGAATAATTAATTTTTGTCACCTGTAAGTATATGTTGGACGACAAACTTTGCTATTGTTTTCGTTCGTTCAACGCTCCGTGAATATGCGCAGTACATCCATCACACTTATGCGTATTGTATATACTTTCGCAGGCTTTTCGAGTTTATACGTGGTATTCTTATAATTTTTTTTCTTTCTGCGATACTGGCTGACAACGAGTACCACTACCAACCACCGCTATATACAGTTGCCGAATCGATTGACCCATTTCGTTGCAGTTGTTCCACCGTCGAGGTTATTGCACCAATGTCCCCCCCTCCTTCCTGCTGGTTGCAGAGAACGTTTTTCCCCAGATTTGCCACTTTCTTATCATTCTTTCGCTTATTTTTCGTTCCGCGATATGAAGGCGTGCTTTTGATTCGCCTCCTGTACGATTGCAAAGTCGCCGTTCTTCCGTGATTCATATACAAAGACGCTGTCGGAGGTGTAATTGCTTTGTTTTTGTTCCGATGTAGGCGCTCTGCATGGAAAAAGCAACGACCGCCTCCCTTTTCGAGCAGCGATCCTAATTGAGCGTCACTAAATTGCTAAATTGACGTCGTATGCGTCAGTAATTCCATCTGATTTGTTTACGCGCAAAACGGGACAACTTAACATACTTTTATAAACGATCTGTTTTTGAGTCACAACGTCGGATAGATTTGATTAAGGTTTAAAGTAATGAGAAGATTAACAACACCTAGAGAATGAAGATGATATAATAAAAATCTGTAATAAATCCACAGGCTGATTTTAAATAATTGATGATCGCCCCACGATCCACCACCTCTCACCCTCCAGGAGTGGGAGGGGGGACAACTTTGAAATCTTAAATGGGAACCCGCATTTTGTATTGCAGATTCGGATACTACGCCATCAAGCATGCAGTTTTTGTTTGAGACTTTTTTTTCGATTCGTAGCAGATTGCGCTGTAATCGCAAAAAACATGATTGTGAACGTCTAGAAAAAATACACAAAAAAAGGGAAGCAAGCAAACATCGGCCAAGGTCGGAAAAGGTGGTCCAGTGTCTTGGCCTGCAAGATCGCCAGAATTCTTTCTTGAATTAAAACTTCGAATTTTCTTAGTAGTAAAAGATTTACTGACAACAAAACCATTTCATTTTCTTGTGTTAAAACAATATTTTGTTTTGAACACAGAATGAATTTTTCTGTGTGTATCTGCAACTAGGTATCAGATCCCAGTGAACGAACAAAATGTGTAGTTATTGGGTATAACATTCGCACCAGTAAATGACCGAAGGAATTTCGTGTTTTACACATTAGAGCTATAAGTTTTCAAGTTATATCTCTTTCTATCAACCGAACCAAGTAAAATATAAGAGAACACATGGTCAATTAGCAACCATAAATATTTAAAGGGCAGTTTTTTCTTATTGAGAGTGATTCTTACTTACGTGACTTCTTACTATTTTATTCGCCAAGCCATCGCGTATGAAACAAGAGCACAAACAGTACGTGGTTTTGTACAAAATATCAAACTGGGCTAAATGGTTGCCCAAGTAACGATGCAATATTGGTTGTAGATCAGGATGCGTCCTTTACGGGACGGAACAAGTACAAAAAATTCTTATAAATCGAAAATCAGTTCAGAAGTTTTCATTTACTGGTGCTTCTACCCTACTTACGGAACTAATGAGTGGACAATGAAAAATCAACCACACTCTATATAGAAGCGCTTTCATTTCAATTATGCAAAGTAGGAGATTGGTAAGTACCGAAGTAGCAACCAATTTTACTATATAGAAAGTGTATGTTCTAATAACGTCCTGTATACTTTGCATGTATGTAATACGTTGACTATAAAGATATCTGAAAGAAATTTTAATTGATCATTTCTCTTTATTTTGGTTGCAAATATTAACAAGGATGCTATTTCTATCATTTCCTTACCATACAGAAAAAAAATCAATATCTCTCATATATCTTTCATTCCGTTTGAACTACTTTTTCTATCTCTCAAACTCAGAAGCGACCTTTTCCGGGATACAGCCGTTATACCTTCGCATCACATCAATATCTTTCTTCCACATACTTCGTTTAGCGGTGATATGTCCGAACCAGTTCTGACTTCCATTAGATAACGTTGACATGGGTATTTGTAAGTACGTAACGTTCGGTGATCGTCGAAGGTATAGCGCATAATTGAATTTATCTGACGGACTCAGAATAAGGAGAAACACGAGGAGGGTATACGGATAAAAAAATATTGATTTAGGCGGTGCCTAACAAAATCTTTTATTTATTATTAATAAAGTGTTAGAAATTTCAATCTTTAAAAAAGGAACGCGACAACTTGAAAATGCCTCGCCTATTAGTAAGGTATAACATATACTTAATAAATATTTGTTTTATAATATCCCCTTGATAAACGAAAAGGTGCATATCGCCCCTATACTTTAGATAAGGTAATCAAATAAGTGGAAATACATTCAGTAGAATTTCATCGGTCGAACTGATGCAGCCGTTTTTCTTGATGACTCGTCAAATTTACAGACAACGTTAAAACGACGCCATACAATCTTAAGCTATTTAATAACATGATATATATATATATACGCAGTGAATTTGGGATTGGGACCTAAAGTAAAGAGCAAAAGAAACACTACGAATTCAATGGTTTTCATTTGTAAGAACAGGAAAATATTAGGTATACGGATTATCTTACTGGTGGTTTGTTGCATCTCTGTTTTACATGTCGATATATGGAACATTTTCTAGTCTATACCTATTAGGGGCTACTAAGTTTTAGTCCAAAAGTGTGACAATACTTTTTGGAATTTCTTCTTACAGAGGCTTCAAAAAACCTTTGGCATCTAAAATTCTTTCAATAAAATGTAATTGACCCATACCATTGTATGACATCCTATCCCAAACCATGACATGACCACCTCCATGCTTCACAGTGATGGCTAAATTTTCCTTTTGCAATTCTGTTCCTGGTTTGCGCCAAACCATTTGTCGCCTATCCGAACCAAAAATATTAAACTTGCTTTCGTCCGTGTATAAAACCTTTTGCCAGAACTCTATGAAGAAATTCTCATACTGCACGCGTTTTGCTGTATCATAGTGTTTTCGACTTATTGCACTTTACGCGTGGAGTATATCTTATCTCTCTATACTAATATTATGTATTAAATAAAATGGAAATACAATCAGTGGATAAAAGTGCAGTAAGTCGAAAATGCTATCAGTTTCGCTAATAAATGGCTTTCTGCGTACTAGACGCCCATGGTAATTTGACTTTCTTAATTCTTTTCCCCCGTTTCTAGTACAATATTACGTTTGTTGTTCCCCTATGTCTTTACCAGAAATCAAGTGTTCAAATACTTTATTGGCTGCGAATTTTTGTTTTTATTTAAGAAATAGTTTGGCATTTGAAATTTTGAGTTGGATTGTAATGTATAAAGTTTTATAAGCAATCTGTAAAAGTCTCACAAATTAATAATGTTGACATTTTTTTTTTTCATTGTGCCTCTATGTAAAAAATGCACGGTGTTCAGATGCTTTATTGACCCATTGTATGTAGGCATATTGTTTTAGCCGTTTACTGAAAAGTAAGTTTAATGTCTATACAATAGTGCAATTTGTTTCTTACAGTGTGAAATCATTAAATGAATGCTTTTCTGCTATAACTGTAATTTAAATATGTATGAGGAAATTTTCTATGTTAAAAATTGTACCTCGTGTCAGATTTGAACCAGGCACTTATTTAATGATTTCAGGCATTTATTTAATGATTTCACACTGTAAGAAAATTGCACTATTGCATATTTGCCGTCCTACCGGCTTCCTAAGATCTGTATTTGAGACATTTCAAATTGTGTTAGACCAGACACCTCGTTAGCTCAATTGGTAGAGTGCCCGCCAAATCCAACACGAGGTAAAATTTATAACATATTAGAAAATTTCCTCATATTAAAATTACAGGTATAGCAGAAAAGCATTTATTTATTTATTGTGTATACGTTTAAAACAAATATGGTTTTTTTTTTGCAAATGATATATAATAGAGAAGTCCACAATTCCAATAAATCATTGGTGTGTTTTCTTTTCTTTTTAAATGTATTTCCCATAATATACTACGTAATGGTGAAAATCCCAGCCAACAAACGCAGTGATGTAAAAAAAGTGTTTATAGTTTACGGTTTTACATTTTAATGAATGAGAACTACACATAATATTTTTTTCTAATATTTATGACGCGATACATAAAAAAAACAGATAAAAATGATATTTACATTGATACAAAATATGCAATACTTCTGTATATACCAAGCATATCTTTCTATTTAACGATGGTATTTAAATCACGCGACAATACTGCCGTTTATAATGGGGTGTCATTGTTGACCGTTTATTGCTTCAAATTGCTCCTAAATTGCCCAAGTAAATGTCAGCGGATTGACTGTAACGACCGGCTGTCCCGTGCATACAGCTGCAGGTCTATGGCCTAGTTCCCGTATGTAATATCTCGCCAATCGACACACTCCAAATAGATATCATTTGTATATCTACATACATATACCGCTTGTATGCATCGCGCTTTGCGCTATTTGGCACGAATATAATACCTAGTGTAGGGAATGCGTTTTCTTTCAAGTGTTGTAAGTATTTACATACGTAATATCGCCCAGATATTAGACACCGTTTGTGTATATCGCTCAGAAAATCCAAGAATAAATAGCAAGCGAATTCCCTGCGTATATATGAAAGGAAACTTTTATGGGTTAAGTAAAAAAGATAACGACAAAGCAAACAGGTGCTTATTAATCGTGTAGTTGGAACGTTGCTGGTTAATGATAAAAACGGGCAGTAATGCTTATACAAGTGGTGCAAAAGTTGTCACCCGATGTTCTTTGACTGTATTTTTTTTTAATAAATGAAAAACTTTAGATTTGCTTTTAGATTGTGTTTATTTGATGTCTAAATTTTTTTTCATTAAGGAGAGAAAATGATATCGCCCAAGTGGCCGCCGCCAGAATTGATGACTATACGGGCCCGATTTATGTAATTTTCAATCACTCTTGCTAAAACTTCTGGCGATAGATTCCTGCATTTCTGACGGATATTCTCTTTGAGAGCTTCAAGAGCCTGAGGCTTGTTGACATATACTCGTGATTTCAAGAAACCCCGTAAAAAGTCTAGAACGGTTAAATCGGGCGATCTTGCCGGCCAGTGCAAATTATCAAAACGAGAGATTAGGCGACCCGGAAATGCAGCCCTCAGAATTTCGGTTGTGGCTGGTGCAGTATGCGCCGTTGCTCCATCCTATTGGAACCACAGGCTCTCCAGTCCTAATTCGTCGATGAAGGAGAAAGTCGTTGAACATGGCTCTGTAGCGCGTCGCCGTTCACAAAAGTCGTTTGGCCCGCGGCGTTTTCGAAAAAATAAGGCCTCCAGCGTAAACACCACACAATACAGTAACTTTGAGCGGGTGTAATGGCTCTTCGTGTGTTATACGCGGATTTTCGGTGCCCCAGAAGCGATAATTCTGCTTATTCACGTATTCACAGAGATGGAAATGGGCCTCGTCCCTCATGATGATTTTCGATGAAAAGTTGTCTGCCTCGTGATCGTGATTCAGGATGGCTTGAGCGTAGATTACACGCGCTTGGCGGTCAACGGCTAGCAGCTGATGCACTGTCTGCACTTTGTAAGGGAACATCTTCAAGTCTATCACCAAAATTCTCTGTAAAGACCGCCGATTGATGCCCAATTGTGTGGCACATCGTCTGGTCGATACTCCGGAGTCTTCTGCGACATCCTCAGCTGCTACAGCCGTTCTGCAGCAGCATCTAGTGTTGTCCCATACTCTTCTAGGCGAGCAGCTAAACGCCGTAGTGTTTACCCAGTTGGTATCGGACGACCGGAAAATCTACGTCTAAATTCACGCTGCGCCAACACCATACCGACGAAAAAATCGAAACAATTATTCCGCGTTCTTGAGGAGTATAGTAATTCATGTCTTATTGACGTGTATTTTGTATCTGTTTCTTTACAAATGTCAAGGCAGAACTGACATTTACCGCCATTTGGAAAAATTATGGCATCTTCCGATAGGATGATGACTTTTGCGCCACCTAGTACAATATGATTATAAGTTTTGACACAGTAAATAGCGAACTAAAAGTTAGAGAAACTATAGCTTTTTTTACCTACAAAATACGAAGTTCGCTTCGAAAAATTTCATATTTGATTGTGGTTTTGTAATAAAAAATATTAATTTCTGGGTAGGTATGTAATTAGTGTTTTTATATTAATTTCGCAAATGAAAAGTCGTTATTCCACAGTAACTTCCTAGTCCTTAAACTCCCAGTAGGTTATTTTTACAATGAAAACTTACACGCGATGGCTATATATTTTTTTTCCGTTTCAATGCTAAATACAAACGGGAATTTTCGTAATCGATTTCTAACTTTGCAACACGATAGACCCTAGTATACATATAAAAAAATACTTGAACTGTAAAAAATGTCGACATAACGTGTGCAAATTCGTATATACATATACGTTTCAAGTGGCGAATCGTGTATGTACGATTTTAACAGTTCCCAGTCAAGGTTATTAAACCGACCAGAAAGTTGGTATAATACAAATACATCAGTATTAGGAAAATACCTTGTTGTATTAGTTGTATGGCTCCATATGTTTATTAGATAACTAATATGGGACGTAAATGTACTGTGATATACAGACTTCTTCAGATATTCTGGTACTATGTCTTTAATTTTCTGCATTCCTGCTATAATCATGGTGTAAGCCCGTGGGGAATAAATAATTATTAAAAGGGAGGATTAAATTATTAGATATTATTTCTTTTTATATAAATTTATCAAAAAATTTCTTAGTTTAGCAGAAATATATTGAAACACCAATGATTGCAATTACTATATCCAGAATTCACTTAAATGCACCATCACTTTTGACAAAAAGGATCTTTTTTTATAAATCATTTTAAAACCAAAACCTTGCTGGTCTGTCGACATGGCAGTAAAAACAAAAAAAGACCAACTCCACCGGGGCATACATACGTATATACATTTACACGTAAATATTATCGCCGTAAATCCGGATTATTACGAGACTGTAACCTACATAATTTTAAAGTATACTCTTCCCTTCTCTCCGCCCGGCTGTTTGTTGAAGGCTCGCTTGGATACGGCCGCCGACGAAGGAGAAGACAAAAGAACCGCGTGCCGTTATATTATTAAATTATAGCCGCGGTGCCGAACTGAACTTGTTTGTTTCGTTTATCCAGCGCTTGCGAAATGCAGCGGGCATCCGCGCCGAGTTGCGCGACTATATATGAGTAATATATTTTAGGGCATGCATGGGAGTATGTATGTAGTTGGTTGTGCAGTACAGGATGTCCTATTTATGTATATAGTATAGTAGAGAATATGATATGGGTGCCTATAAAACAGGCAATATAATTTCAACAAAACATCCTATCGAATGATGACTGTTGTAGTCTATATATATATATATACATATATACTTCCAAGAAAAAAAAACTGGACGAAAATAATGATTGCTCAGAAGTTAGTTATAGACAGATTTCTATATAATAGACTTTGATGTATAAAACCTTGTTCTCTGGCCAGCAAACATTTCAGAACTAAATGTAATTGTGACGTTTATAGGAAAAAAATAAATTAGCTAATGGAAAACAATTTTCATTTGTAATCTGCATAATTATGCACCTACTATAAACAGCAAAATTGTCTCAAATTTAATTTAAACCAGAGGCTCCCAAACTTTTTGTTCTCATAGACCACTTTGAAAGTTTTGCTGGTTCCGGTGGACCCCCTGCAGCTACATTTCTACCACATTCCCAAAACTCGACAAAAAATGTGAAGATTAGATCTAACTATGGAAATTTGCTTTGCGTCTGAGTTATTGGTTAATTAATTAATTGATTGTGCTGTGAGTGGATGTCAAAAAGTAAAGTTAGCCAATCAAGAAAATGATTCCATCCAACTTTACTCCTTTGACATCTACTCACAGCATAAGAAACCACTCAATTCTCACATATTTTATTTAGAAAACTCCCCATTCGGAGTGGTAAAAATAAAAAGAAAAATAGTATATTTCCTTGTGTTGTATTTATTCAAATATGTAATTATTACACTATTAATTATTATTGTTATCATATTACATTGTAATATGCTAACAGTCATAATATAATTGAAATTACATATTAATAACGTAACGTAACTTCTACAATAACAATCACAGAATAGTCATAATTTTAGTGGGAGGGATGTACTTGATGGATTCGTAGCAAATTTTCAATATTTGGCTTCAGTTTTGTTAGGAATAACCGCAAATCTCCCCGATCTGTGATATTCAATCTGCTCCTTTTTTTTGTTAAAAGGTTTGTAACGACACTAAAACTTTTCTCGACAAGATATGACAAAGGAAACGCTATCAAAAGCTTTCTCGCAATTCCCCACAGTCTAGGATATTTTTCGGGTATTTCTGCCTGCAGCCAAAATGTTTGATACCCTCTTTTAAATTTCACCTACAGTTCCTCATTACGGCTAAGCTCGAGTAGCTCCTCTTCTAATATCACATTCTCCACTTCCGTTTCATCAAGTGGATTTATAATCCATGGTGGTATTTCCATCGTCAGAATATCTTCAAATCTGATTTTAAAGTCATCATGCAGGGCAATTAAATGTTGAACCTACCTGTGTCTACCTGTGCCAAGTTTGGAAACTGGGAAAATTCGCGCCGATTAATATTTTGCTTCATAAATTTCAATTTTCCAAGAAAAGCTGAAATTACACCCTTTGTTTTTATTAAATTGTGGCTGTCCCCTTGTAATTGTAAGTTAATGTCATTCAATTACCTATATGAACAAATTCATCAAATACGCGATGTCTGCTTTCAAATTGATCAGGTTTTCTTTTAAATCTGGATCTTTACTTTCCAGAAACACGACACATTGTACTGAATATGGAATATGCAAGTTTTTACAAATAACAGTCGCTGAGCTTCTTAAAATATTATCTGCCTACATTGATAGGTGAACTCAAGCCAATATTTTAGTTCTTCACTATCGGAACCAGATAAATTTTCGTAGACCCCCGCTTACGAAATGTGAACTCCCATTTTTTTGTCACGCCAACGTAGACCCTCCTCGAGTCTCCCGTGGACCCCTGGGGGTCCGCCTGGACCACTTTGGGAATCACTGATTTAAACTAATGTTGATTTATTTTGATATTAAATAATAACAGAAAATGTTCGTATTCCAATCCTTTTATTTTTAAGTATCTTTTATGTGCTACATGTTTCGGTCAAGTAGACCATCTTCAGGCAACTATAAGACGAAAAATATTGTATATGTGATACTCCCAGATATTTAAATTCAAATTTATATTTTCACGTTTTAATGTGTTTAATTATCGTCAATAATTTTAAAAGTAGTTGAAAATTTAAGATAAATAGTATATATAAAATTTACTCTCTTGATGCACCTAAAAATTTGACACATCATTCTTTATACATAACATACCTTTGACAATTTTAGTAAGTATTTCTATTCATTAGATTAAAAAATTTAAAGTTTTTTTGATTTCAATTTAAATAAAAGACATTAGTAAAACTATAAAAACTATATAAACATAAAAAAATAATTTGTTCTATGATTAAATCAGATTAAGTGAAATTTAATATTTAAAATTTAAAAATTAAAAATGTAAATCAATGTATAATTGATAAAAAATGTTTTTCGTCTTATAGTTGCCTGAAGATGGATGGAAACATGTAGCACATAAAAGATACTTAAAAATAAAAGGATTGGAATACGAACATTTTCTGTTATTATTTAATATCAAAATACATCACACCAATCCCCTGGGACACTATAGATACTATAGATAATGTTGATTTGTTTGGAACCAACAGATTTTTTTTTTTAAAACAGAACACAGTTTGTTGTTAGGGTAAGTAGATAAGAAATTTATTTAGACGATATTATATGTTTATCCACACAAATATTAAGCTATTTTTAAATATAACGTTGAGTGATGCAGATCATATCACCTCCTGTAATTAGAATTATTTCTTAATCCAAAGATTCCGTTTTTTTTTAATTTAAATATTTCATTTAGTAAACTGAAACAACGATTGTTGCATTTTTCAAACAAATCTTTTATTGCTATTAGTGATTAGTAAATGTTTAACTTTAAACATACAAATTGTTTCTCTGGAGACTAAGATCGGTTTAGGTCAAGATTAAATTTATTTTTATTTCAAAATAACTAATTGTCCGCGCATATAGGAACTTACCATATGTTTGTTATGAACAGTATATTTTTAAATTAAGCATTGATTTTTATGTGTGTATAAATTTCAAGTAGATAATACTGTCACTGCAATCGTTCGACTTTTGTATTGACTTTAAGTTAGATAGATGCACCACTAAATTAAACATAGGTATTCAGTTTAACCATATTCTAAACAGTCGAATTGAGTATAGACTTTTTTTTTGTGTTTGATGAGAATAAATCAAGCAGTTTAAATATAAGAACATGTACATATATTATGTACATTATACAAAAGCGATTACTGTATATAATCTTCTAACCTTGGAACGACATGCGAACTATGATAATAGTATGGGAAATGGTAATCTATAACAAGCTATTAAGGGAACTGAACTATTGATCAAACTCGACATTCTTGCATCGCTGCAACCCAATGTCGAATGATAGCGATAACGTCATGGATTCACTTGAAATTGGATTAATCCTTCGACACTATTCTGATAAATTATAAAAACGTTATTAATGTATGTGGGAATTCTTTGGTACATTACATATGTTCATATTTATATCATAAGTATTAATACAGTTTTGTTTCTAGTGCGTTAAATATGTATTGTCTATTGTCGTCTAAAAATCAAATATACACCGATGTGTTGATGTCACTTCTGTGAGGCAATTATTTTAGTGAATTTTTGTGAAATAAAAATACTAAAGAAAAAGAGCCTCGTCATCAAGAAGTACTCGCGTCATGGTTGTGTGACTGTACCTATCTGTGCTTTCTTGCTTGAGGTTGAGAATACAGGTCGTTTCAGGTGCACACAACAACCAGGTCAACGGCACTGTACTGGGTTCTTTGTCGCCTAGTTATGCCAACACTTTACTCAACGGAGTGGTAATATGAAGTGTTGTAGCTTCGCGAATGCAGGATCGACCGTCTTGTCGTTCCCTGAGGTCGTTATCAGCGTTAATCGAAGCATTGTTAAAGTTCAACTTGCGAGTCACTGCATTTTTGTTTTGCTATGGACGTGAATGTTGTTGCCTTTCCATCGATTTTACAGCTCCAAAAAATGCTCAAATGAATTTCTATATAAACGTTGTGTATATATACAGTGTGGTGGTAACCACTTATGGAATAAAGTTATTTAAAAGAAATGCTCGAACAGGGAAATTTTTATAACATTCTGAATGAAATTTGAAATATACAAGGTAATTCATGTAATTGCAGCAACAAGTAGGAGATCTTTTTTAAATTGAACAATGAATGAATCTTCTTACTTGATCTGGAGATTGTAAATAATATTTTATCATAATAGTAAAACATTTCCTTCTTCCAATGAAAATACACTCAATAAATGTAGATTATTGATATAACGACCAGTATTTTTCTCAGTGTAGAAGATCCTACCAAAAAGAAGATGCTGGACAGCCTTAATTATTTAAGCGCTGCATTGATAAAATCGTTGAAAATAATATATACAAAGCCTTTGACAATGAAGATGTGTAGAAGATGAATTTGTACATACAGTGGCGGACATAAAAATAGGTACAAAGCAAATTACTTTAGTGTATAACTCTGTTGCTTATGATTAATATCATGCGATGGTAGTGTGTCCACACCTACCCGATGAAAGAACTTTATAGTATGCGTCCCTATTATTTTGTCTACACAGTTTTTTAATATTGTTTTAGTTGTCGGTTAAGTTTTGTGATATCAGCCTTTAATGGAATTTTTCATGATAAATTATTCTATGTTTAATAGTAGAAAAATTTAAAACTATTACGAAAGTACAATAACTTGGTTTATTTATTGCATATATAACTTGTTGAACCATAACTTTTGGTTTACACCTATTTTTATGTCCACCAATTTATTTTAATACAGTGTCAAATATGTATGGGTTCACATACTTTTGGGATATTCTGGATAGTCAAAAATATTTGTAGGTTGTGCGGGACTGGATTTTATAAAACTTCTACCGAAAAGACTTTTTTGTAAAAACGAAAAATGGAGCTATTCATTTAAAGATCCAATCTTTGCTGGCACAGCCTGTACATTATCGAAGAATTACTTCGACTCACTCGGCCCATCTACCTGTTGAGTTGGGAGTTCCGCAGTGCTCGATCCTTAGCCCTGTACTCTTCTTATTATTTATAAATGCCATCATGAATTGCATCAACTTATTAATAATTTATGCCAAATGATTCGTCGGCCATCGTCTCTGATAGTCATCCTGCTACTTTACGGGCCAAGGTCGACACATTGTTGGATTTGTGGAGCCGGTGGTTTGAATGTAACGGACCTAACATGAATGTTGCCAACACGAATTTCACGGCTTTTCGCACGGTTCGAGCGCGGATGGATGTCCAGTTTGAGATTAATGTTAACGGCGTCTCACAAGCCTCTGTGTTTGTCTTGAGCGTACATGCCGATGAGAAGTTAACCTGGCTAGACCGCTGTAATCATATTATATTCAAGCTGAATTAAGTATGCTTTCAAATTAGAAACTTAAAATACATTTTGTCCATTCAACACGTTATATCTTTCTATTTTGCCCAAGCTCGTTACAGACTTTCGCACGCCGTTCGCATGTCAAAAAAATCTAGTTCCAATTGTCAATAGACCACGCTGATTCAAGGAAAGAGTATTCAAGGGCGTTCTAAGGACTTTCTGAGGGTGTTCGACGTCTTTTTCTGATGTATTTATTGCTCCAGCCGCTGTATAGCGAATATCAAATATTTTAATCTTGTATAGGCCGTTTTTTGCGAAATTTAAAATTTTATTTTTACCGAGTGTTTATCTTTTTGAACTTCTCCCGTGCATTTATTTAATTCAACACGAAATACTCTTTCCCTGACTCAGCGTGGTCTATTGACAGTTGGAATTAGATTTTTTTGACATTCTTACCGATGTCTTTAAGTCGATTGCCAACGTTAACTTAATTTTTAATGAGTAGTAGTTTCTGATGTACCTGTAGGCTTCTCTTTTTGATACTCCTGTGCCTATTATGTTTGTTTTATTGTTATCATTGTTCATTATTATTATCATTGCTGCCATTTCTGCTTTCTTGCCATTACTATTACTATTGCATTTATTGTAATTTTATTTCTATTGCAAATTTTGCCACATTGCCAGATTTCCACTCTGTACATTAACAATGTCGATGTCCTGTGATCTCACGACATTATACCATCTTTCTATCTTATACAAATGTCTGTAGACGACCAATTTTTGAATCGATTTACCCATCTGTCCGCAGCGTATACACCGCATCTAAATCGGTATAGTATAGTAAACGTAAAGCGGCTTTGATGAGGATCGTTAATTCGTTTTTCCTCAATTCTCTTTTTTCCTTCTACACAGATCGCGTATGTATGTTTGCCTTTAGCTACACTAATCTTGGAGCGTTGACTTGTACACATACATGCATACGTTTTTCGTACCCGTTCGTGTAATAATAACATTGCGCTTTTAATGTTGGTAGTAAAATGGTCGTTAGGATATACACGTCTTAGTGTTACATATACACGGTTGGCCCATATTTATCTTGTAATTGCCATCAGTATTTAAGCAAGCAGCAAATACTTGCTTGACTGCGGGCAAAACTTAGATGTATAGTTGGAAGTTGAGAAGCTAAGAACACCAGGCGAAAAGGCGACACATTAGGGTAGCAGTAATATGTATTTACCGTGCTGGCAACATTTCGTTTGGATGCCAAGTAAGAGGCAGCGTACTTACAGAGATAAGATACCTCAGGAGATGGATAACTCCCTTATACATATTTGTTAATATTTATCGTCTAAAGTACTAAGGAACGTTCCTAGAGGGCGCGCAACAAAACAATATTAATATATGCGTTTATTTAATTTTTGATTTTTTAATATTTATATTTCAACGTAAAGTAAATAAAGAAAAGTACCTTTTGCCTAAAGAGATCATTTTATTTACAATATAGATAACATTTAATTACAGTAGTACATATTTTACATGTATAATTAACCGAAATAATTTTTGTCCAACTCTATTTATAGCATTACGTCGGAAAGCCGTATCTAATAATAAGTTATGTTTGGGCCAACCGTGTATACAAGTAGAATAGAACACAGAGGCGCGGGTATAAGCTTGATGTATGTGTAATCTAATAAACGGAAGTCGATGTTAACGTTTCCTATTAATATATGGTAGTATTAAAATTACTCCTACGCATAATTTTTTCTGATCTGAAGATAGGTTTATGTAATATGACGCATAAATTGATGCATATATATGTATACGGATGCGCTTATTAATGGAAAATGTGCAGCGTATTATGTAAGCGACTTCTACCAAGAAGGTTAAACATCACAAGAGCTTCACGAGGGCAAAAACTGATTGATGGCACTTCGTGGAAAATAATAATCAACTTTCTATAGTGGGGCAATTATATGCAGTTTAATATAAACAAACTTGGGGTATTTAAAGATTTAAAAAGTGAGTAAAAGTTTTAGTAACAATTAAAAAGTCATCAAGAGCTTCTCATTCGGTGAAAAGATAACGTTTCTGTTAAACCATTATTTCAAAACATAAATGGTAATCTCGACTTCTTGAAATAAGAATCAATTCATACACAGAGAAAGTGGAAATATCAGTTGATACGGTGTGAAGTGTCGGTATTTGTTACAAAACTATATAATAGATGTTGTGTTATACTAAATAGTATTGAATATACTGCTAAATACTTACATACAATAACTATATACTATATGTTACGTGACATGATAATGCATGATATCCTTCCGTCTTAAAGGATTGTTTCACTATTCTGGATAGCGACTTGGTGCTTTTCTGATTCTGGTACTTCGACGGAGATACGTCGTTGCTGTTTGAGGTGTTGCAGTGTTAGGTGAAGGATTCATATTGGAATAATCTTTTTCTGGTTCGGAAATTTGGGGTATAGGTATTACAGTTTTTCTTGGCTTTCTTTTGGTTCATTTTCAATAGAGATTTCGTTGCGTTTATTGTAAAAAGGTTGAAGTTCTTTTGTTATTGTGCAGTTGCATGAATGTATCTGTACAACTTGTTTTATGTTTTTCAAAAGACGATCAGCGTTGGTTTCCTTACGTAATAAACCTTCTAACAAATCCAATCGTCCAGTTTTCGAGGGTAGCAATCCTCGTAGACCTTTAATATACGTTGTTCTGCATTTAATGCTGTTTCGTGTTTATTGGGAAAACGTGAGAGAAAATCTGCTATGATGTTAGTTTTACCGTGATACATTATATCATAATCGTATACAATATATAATGCCCAACGTATTAAGCGATTATTAACCAATTTCGGTAATGCGCGTTTCAGTCCTAACAAATGTTCTAGTGGTTCATGATCTGTAAAAAGTGTGAATTTGTTACCATGTAAATACTGACTATCACACTGACAAAGTCAATGCTAGGTTTTTCCACTATCACCAAACAACAATGCACAATCTCTCGACGCGCGTTTCGCTAACCAAGTTAGCATCATCAGGAGATGATTAATAGTGCTGATGATGCTAACTTGGTTAGCGAAACGCGCGTCGAGAGATTGTGCATTGTTGTTTGGTGATAGTGGAAAAACCTAGCATTGACTTTGTCAGTGTGATAGTTATTGTTACACCAAAGGTTCCAAAACCCAATTACTGGATGTAAATACTGGTCAAATGTAACAAAGAATAAGGCAAGGGCGCTCCCAATTCCTTTGTCGCTAGAATCACAAGCCAGGTATAGTCGTCTACTTGCATTGTATGGTACTAAAGCGTTTGCGTTAAGTATGGTTTTTTTCACTCGTTTGAATGTAATGTCTCCGTTGTGTCTCCAATTTCGTGTTTTTTTCGGGTCAAATTGTGCAAATCGGCACATTTGTGTAAAGATGCTGTGAAGATTTGGATTAAATCTTTCGTAAAAATTTATCAAACCCAGAAATGATTTCCATTTGGTGATTTTGGTGGTGTTGGGGCGTTTCGTATAGCTTCTAACATACTGAACGTTGGTTTAATTCCATCTTTGCTAAACTCATGACCTAAATATTCTATTATTGGTTTCATAAATGTACATACTACGTAGTCGTTTAAAAACGTCTTTGAGGTTTTCTAGATGACCTGTGTAATAAAATACGAATGAAATAGTTTGGATTTTATTTTATTAAATGTTCAAAATGATGACCATTAACCTCTATAACAACCTTGCTTCAAATGCTCTCCGGATATTTCGCAACATTTCTGGAATTATTGCTTGAAATCTTTCAACAATTTTTTGACGTAACTCTTGTAAGCAAGTTGAACGCATTGCATTTCCTAAATAATTCGCAAACTATTACATATACAGCTATAAAATTACATTTTTTTCGGTTTGCAATTTCTTCATTTACATAGCAGCACTATACCCATATAGAAGGTACCCGGTTTTAAATTAAAAACCATATATAAACCTTTCAAATTCGCTCGCAGTATATATGAACGCATATACGCTTTGGCGAATCGACAATTTCTCATTTCTCAGCTGGTATTTAATAACGCCATTTCGTTTCGACACACGGCGAAATATAATACGGAATATAATGTTTCGCCACGCCAGATTACATGTTACTTACATATGCGCTTACTTGCTACACAGAATATACGCGCCAATTCTTCTCACATGTTGTCGCAACCGAAGCGGTCTCATGAACACCGAAATGATGTGGCCTTATCTTATATAGAACGCACGTAACCGACGAATTTTCACATACATAGGATGTGACAATGACAATCGTAAACTCGATACATTTGTTTTTTGTCTATCTGCTTCCCGATGTGGTAAATTGTTAACTAAGTGATAGGAGAACTCGAAAACTTAGAGTTGACAATATTCGATTCTTGAAAGTTCTCGCTGTATACTCGAGTGTACTTGGTGTGAAGTTCTCGAGAACTTTTAATTGTCAGAGTTTTCTTTTTAATGGTTTATTGCTTTATTTTGGTATAGTTAAAGGTCTCAATTTTTATAAATCTCTCCTTTTATATATGTGTAGGTATTACAATGGAAGAAAGATTGTGATATTATTTAATTATAACCAATAATCGGTATTTTTTTTTTATAAAATAGTAGGTTCTCAAAACATGCATATGTCTACCGCGAGAAAAGTTGCGAACTGTAGATTGCATTCTGGACAACTGGAAATCGGAAGAACTTGAGTTGTAGGCGTACCTACGTACAAGGTCGCAACACAAATTTGTTAACGTTCAGCGAATCGCCAAGACTGACATTGCTACCGACTTCCGTAACTTCCGCTGAATTGCAACGGGCGTATAAAATTCTATTTTTTATAAAATTACTGACTGCAATCAAAACTTACTAACCGTTATAAAACTAGGACCGCACCCTCAATATTTCGCCACGCCTTATTAAGAAAGGTGCGAAGTGAATCGGACACTGGCGTCGCTTGAAGTGAATTACGCAGGTCTAGCGATTCGTTCCGGAATGGGGGCAGGTCAATTTTGCTTTTTAAAATGCCATCTTTTGACGTGCGAAAACTTACTATGACGTCATTATCAATTTTAAATAGCATTGTCCATTACCTCAGTTTGTTTTTGATAGCTCGATGTGTTGCTCAAACAGTATCATATATTTTTTTATAAATACGATATAAGATTCGACTATTCTTATAGAAGTTTTTTTTTTAATTACTCTTTATTTGTTATTAATATCCAAACGATACCCAGAAGGCCAGAACGAGCCCGAACGATACAAAGTTCGAATTTCCCCATCGCCAAATGATCGACGGTAGCTTACATATATTCCTAGTAGCCTCATTAACCTAAATATAGAATCGACCGTGGCAGATCGACAGCCGGCCGGCTGTCAACGCCAACGCACGCTGCGATCCGACCGCTAGATGTGTCACACATACGTATTTTCGATTCTCGCCTCCCATCTTGCCGCTTGAAGCTTGTTGGCCATGTCATATGTTTACATGCATATATACGTGTTCGTCTCTCTTCTTGAATGGAGAGAAGAAACGGCAAATTTCGTACGCGCGTCTGCCGGCTGTTACGTAATGGCGAGTTCCCCGTTGAATCATAGGTACTTACATACACGTTTTGTACCGTTGCCAATAAAATTATTTGCACGGTGCAAATATCAGCGATCGTTGTGAAGGATGGAAATAAATTAAACAGGAAGCAAAATATTGATTATTCCAGATTATATAATTATATACCCAACGTTAAAAAATAAATGCCATTCTTCATATTGATTTATAGTTATTGAGATTCCATTCGCGAAGAAATTACAAGAATCGGTATAGAAAAGTGAGCCAGTTACGTGATAAATGATGTCAATATTGAAAAGTGTTTTTCGTTCGCAGCGCCATCCTTACGACAATTTCTATACCTAATACAATATGTTTATATAACTATTGTCAACGGCAAAAGTGTGAAACTTTATTGGAGTTCAAATAAGAAACACCATAACATTATTGCTGGCATCGAGGAAGTAAAACTACATCAGTAGAGTATAATTTATTAAGTGTGTTGTCGCTTACTGCAATATATTTATTAACTGCAAATATATAGTAGATTTTACAATCGTGTGTTCTTTTTATTATTAACTAACTCACATGATCTATCACAACATGTTTACTACAAAGACCAAGATAATTCAGTATACGCAGTGGTGATTTCTTAAATAATATTAATAGATATTAATTGTGCGACCTATTACTGTATTGTATTCTATATCCTATTATTTTTATTGCATATAATATGTAGCCACATTCGTCTTAAGTTGGATGTAAATCTCTAACTAAATAAAATTCGTGATGTGCAAAATATCGGCTCCCCCTACCTTCTTTTGTTTTACTCTTTATATATACGAACAAATTTGTATATAATTTTGAACAGCCTGTACAGATATGCTCAAATGTATTAGACACCTATATTTTTTGCGAATAATCAAAGTAAGATGAGTTCAAAATAAAATTTATACACCAAAAATCTTTCTTTTTGTTTTTCTGAAAAAAAAAACGGTGTTATGTCGCGGTGGTAACAGGTAGCTAATCCATATTTCTCAAACTGTAATCACAATCCCGCAGACAGAAAATTTAATAGATCTAGGAAAAGTGTTGTAAAATCATAAAAACGAATACCTAAACACTTAAATTAACTGCCACAGATGTAATGCAAAAAACACGAAATTAATGGTAAATCATAGAGATGTTGACATAAAGATGACATTTGAGCATAGCTGTATGTATAAACTCATTGTCAGTAACTCATTTAATTCAAAGAGAAAAGTAAAAAAAATACAGCTATGCTCAAAAGTAATAGACATTTCAATAGTACTCGCTTCGTTTTCGTTACTAAAATTAAAACATTAATAAATTGAACTACAATTCTTGTAAATACTACCACAATGTGCTTCCTACAAAATATAGTTCTGTGTACAAAAATATATTTCTCTGTGTGCAAATGTTCTGTATAGTCGAATTCATTTTTAAGTAAACATAAAATTCTTAAACGAAGGCAATTAAAAATCTATTACAGCAAATCGAACAGACTAAACAGCAATCAACTCGCAAAACATTACGAAGTTTCTGTCAAACAAAAACTAAACTGTGTTGTATTTAGAAACATGGTAGGTAATGATAGATCTAGACATTCTATTTCATAATATTTTGCACTTGAATGCTCTAACAATAAGTTCAACTCTAGAATGGATAATCCGGAAGTATATTATACGACAATTTTTTTTGTTATCTATATTCTTATTATGACAATTAAATTAATTCATAGGAAACATATTATCCTTATATTAATATTGACATTTGATTAGCGATTATAGACAGAGTTTATCGATCTTTTGTTTGTACAAAGTACGTTTACCTGTGCTCGGTCTTTCGTATTGATGTATGTACTATGTAGTGTCTACCTAATAACAGATATTGCTCGTTCAGCTATAGGTTGCATGTTACGTGATTATGTGACCAGAAGTGTGGAACAAACAGGAAAACGTACACCATTTGATACGCGCATATAGGTATGCTGTACGCATCTAAAAATGTCAAGGCTGCTTAACCGTACCTGAGTTGAATAATTTAAAAAAATACATAATTTGTGTAAGAACAGAATATAAATTATCAGAACCCCGAGTTTTGTGTTATTTTCATCTGTAAGGGTAATTCAAATTACAGTGAGATTATAAAAGCATATCGTACGAAACATTGACAAGTAATGTACAAATTTTCAAGTTAACAGATTCGCTCACATGATTGAAGTAACTGATGGTTGTACTTTTCAATATTTCAATGTTTTACTATAGGCAAAATTTTTATAAGAATCAAACGAATTTGGCTGCAAAACAAACTCTGTTATTTTTAAATTATGGGAATGCAAATCTAATATTGTGTAATAAAATATTGAATAGGATACATTATTCGAGAAGCAAATCCTCCTACTTTTAATCGCGAACTAACAACATCTGCACAATATTTAGTTTCACATGAAACGCCGTAATATATATTATTATTTGCTGGGCGTGCTAGCACAGCATAGATATACAAATATTGCCAGAAATGGCATCCAATGTGCTCCTGCTGTGCAAATACAGATGCACCTTAAACACACATGAAATATTTAATGATTGCTCTGATATATATATATATATCCGTGTTAATAACTAGTGTTGATGGGGCACTGCCGATATTTTTAACTATTGATAGTTAGACATAATCAACTATGGATACATTTTAATTTAATTTATTGATTCCAATCAATTTTAATTTATTTAACATTTTATTTACTGATGAATCTCGGTTTTGTAACAACTCTATGTTCAACCGTCAAATTGTTCGTTATTGGTCGCAAAAAGGATTATAAGACCTCGTGGGCACACCAGGTCAAAAAGTGATGAAGGCATAAAATAATGTCGAAACGTTTTCAAAATAAACAAACAAGTATATAGCCTAAATTTTCTACTAATATCGGACATTATTTAAAAAAGGCTACGAAGATACAACTATAATTATTCAAGAACGATTTCGTGTAAATGTTTGGGCGGGCATACTAGGCAATCAAATTGTTGGGCTTATTCTGTTTAAACGCACGCTTACTGGAGCACGTTATTTAGAGTTTTTAAGATATCAAATCGAAGATGATCTTGATAATCTAACGCTACAGTTATACCGAAATATTTACTTCCAGCAGGACTGTGCTCCTCCCCACAATACGAGAGATGTTTCACAATATTTACATGAAACGTTTGGACGCAATGTGATATCAACAAACGGGGTCCATAAGGTGACTAACCAGGCAGTCCAGAGATGTTGGAAACAGTAGCAGAAAAGGCTCTAAGAAGAGCAAAAGAATGTCTTGTATATAATGGCGGACATTTTGAATAAGCTTAGAAAAATTAGATATGATATTGTGTATTCGGTGTCAATTGCCTTAAAAATTATAAAAAGCTTTTATAACTACGTTTTTATTTTATTATTTATCAGAAAAGAAAAAACGATAAGACCCAGCCCTACAATAGAAAAAAATTAGTTCCTAAGAAAAAAAATTTTGTTTGTTTTGAAATTTTGAGGAAAAATATGTAAGAACATATATGAAAAAAACATCAGATTTGAATTATTTCTGATGATAACAGTGCAAACCAAAAGCAATTTATGAGAGTCATAGCCACCTAGTTTCGCTTTTAAAATTTGCATGAAACAAACCTGCTTTTAAAAAAAAAATCCGCAGATGGCTTCATAATGCGTAGAATAACACGCCGATTCAAAAAATGTAAAAAAGACATACAGGTTGTTCCATTCAAAAATCAAAAGTTGGGAACGCGTTCGGTCAAACCGGAGGAAACTTGCACATCCAAAATTATTGCAAACGTAATCTACCAGAAGCCCTATCAAATTTATAATAAAAAAGTTACAAAGTGCCTGATACGACGCAATTCAAATTAAGGAAGTGGCTGTATCGATTTCCGGTATAACGAAACATACATATCCGGAAGCTAAATTTTTTTTTTTAAACGATTCTTCAGGTTGTAGTGCTTTGTTTATTAAAATCTTTATGCTGCATTAATCTATATAGCTACCGGTCGATTGATCGCAAGGAAAAGATAGTGAATGAACGATGTGAAACAGAAATTATTGCAACTTGACAGGAATGTTGGTAATTCGGGAAAACTCATTGTAAAACCGCTATTAGAGGAAAGAAAACAGCAGATGATGGTCGTATATTTAGCGCTCGTCTCCGGAAACAGTTGAAACAATGGTGCTTCGATAGCCAAGAAGTGATAATAGGAATTCTCTCTTCGTCTGTTTCCCATCAGGGGCGGAGTGGAATATCCTTGCCGTTTATGCGAACGCAGATAAACGTTTAAGACCTATGATCATTCTAGCACGTTCGCAAGGCGCTTCCTTTTATTTTTCTCCTATTTTGGTTGTGATATTATCGTAAATATAGACACGAAGCTAATTATTAAATCAATGGACAATTAGCTTTAGTAATAAGAGGAGTTTTGTTTCTATAAAAATATAATTCTTTAGTTTAATATCTGGTAGTTGAACTTAACGGTAGGAGTATCCTAAAATAAAGGACTACATATGGCATTGTTATGCGGTTAAGGGAAGTATTGGCCGTGCTTGGAGAAAAACACTCAATGTTTACGTGCACACCGCCAGCAAAAAACTGAGGATGTTTTATGTTCTCTAGCCACAAGTATAAATCTATCTACAAGTAATAATCATTGTAGAAGTGTAAAATTCTTTCTAATTCCAGATAACATCTTTTCAAATAAATATAGATAGTGGGAATCACTCGTATAGGATTTAGATTTTACATTAAAATAAAACCATTTTTTTGTAAAGCGTAATAGGTCCAAAAGTTTACTTTCACATATTTTAGAAGTTTATCTAAAATTTCAAGGCATACTATGATTATTTTTTGAGTTTGGAAAGAGCAAAATATTATTAGGGATCAGTTTATGAAAAATCTGACTACACCATTGATTGCAGAAGCTGCAAAAATGGTTTTAAATAAAATTTCAATTAAATATGTTTGTTAATCAGAAATAAAAAAATCATTTTTCCAAGTTTATCATATTTTCTCTTAATACATCTACTGACTAATAGCTTGCAGTTTATACAAAAGAAACTAAAAATTAAAAAAACTTATTAAACACCACAGAGTAACGGAGAGAACAACATTTATTTATTGAACTATTGTAAACACTGTAATAAATATTGATTAAATGAAATGTAATTAGCACAGATTACTGAAATAATTGTGTTGACATTTAAAAAGTTTAAATTCTAGTAATATAAATTTAGGGTATAGGGATAAGGAGGAAGCATGTTTAGATATTTTATCGTTTTTTAGTTTATTCGATCTTCGGTTAAAAATGGAAATTCACAAATTCCGAAACAATTGCCCGGAATTAATTAAATTGGTGTAGCGCAGAGTGATCGACTATCTTGTGTGTCAATGTGCAGTTAGACTTTTAAGAAAGAAAAAGTTTGCTATTTTGTTATTTTCGAATTCGAAAAATAATCACAGTACGTCTTGAAATTTTAGATGAATCTCTGTGTGTTGCGTAAACGTAGATTTTTTGACCCACCACGTGTTCAAACAAAACTGGTTTCGATTTAATATAAAATATAAGTTCTGTAAGTGTGCTTCCATTTCAAATAGGTCACACTGTATTATAGACTCAAACATCCGTTCTTGGCAGCTGTTCTTCTTCAAGGTATTATTTCCTCTATTACATCATACCAACAGAATACAACACCTTTTGTTCCAAATCTACCCGATCCCTTAATTAGATTATCCGTCGTATATGTAATTATTAATATCTCTACACAATTTGCCACGCATTCGCCTGTATAGTCGAACTAAAAATAGCTCCTCTCACAGTGCAATCAGAATGAGGCAATTCCTAGGTACACTTATTTGTGTATGTGTATATGGGAATTACTCGACGAAAGTAAAAAAACAACAAATGAAAGCCGGAAATGCTTACCGCCGCTCGCTCGCTTCACAATCGATGCATTGTATCTGTAACGTTTTTATTTAAACACGAATGCTTTTTAATTGTTCCAGGTGCGACCAGGGAAATAGGCACCGCCTTAACTAGAATCTGCTTGAGGCACAAGGCCGTCGAAGCCAGAATGAAAACTTTCACGAGGTAGGTAGAGCACAAGTTATCTGATTGATATTCGGGTTACGTAATCTGTTATTATTATGTCGCGAGATGTTACGTTTCTCGTTTATATTCTTTACGCCTACATATAGCACATATGTAAATTATTATTAACAGCTAAAGATTGAAGACAGAAAAAGAAATCGATCGTGAAAGGTTGGAAGTATTATTTTTTAATTGTTAATAATGAGGCTTCACCGAAAGCTTTTATCTTTTCAAAAAAAAAAAAAAAAAAAAAACCCGTAAATCTGTAAAAAGAAATATAAGTTGTGGTAAAAGTAATTGACAAAGGAAGATTGCAAGGTTAAACTCACCAAATTTGGAACGTTTGTAGGATCAATGTTATGACTTTACAACGCCTACCAAGACACGAAATGTTTGTAATATCAAATGTCAACGCTTAACACGGCATATGAGTTGGTGTTTCTGACGAGAGCCCAATGTCCCGACTCGCCCCCACCACATAAAAAAATTTGACACCAAATTTACTGCTCCTGTCACAACACTGGCTTTGATTTGTTACGCGCGCACTAATGAAGACTTACCTTGGACATCCTCGGATAAACAATTATAATTGAAACAATTACCCATGAATATATCTGCTAGTGTAAAAGTCCGAAAAACAGTCAAACTTAAGATTTAAGCGTCAACCCTAGGATTTATCAATTTGAGGTGATAAATCTACGAAAAACTTTATCATCAACATATCGGATTTTTTATAGAAAACCAAGGCATACTGTGTAATTGTGTAGGGATGAAAAACCAAGAAATCACATTAGGCATTTTTTTATGAAAGGTATGAGTACGCTACAGGATTAAGCTCCACTTGAAATGAGCACGTACCAAATTTTATATTGCATATTAATAATTCTGTGACAAAATGAAGAATGACGTTCTTCTTATGAATTTACATTGTTTTGATGGAATAAAATGTCAAAAATAACTGACAATAACATTTGTTATTCGTAATAACATTAATCAAAATTATGGGAATTCCAAAAAATAAAAGGTTGCTTCCACTAATTCACCATTGTTTTCAATACATTTATCACACCTTTTTCGGTATATTTATTTGATAGAGTAGAATAAGGAACACCACGCAACAGTTATATATTATAGGTCACACAATGCTTTGAGACTTAAAGAAAAAAGAAATCGTTTTGATTTACTTAATTAGAGTCTCAGATATCCATATACACGTATGCTGGAAACGACGGCATTATTGGCCACATCTGCGTGCCTGAAAACAATACATAGTAACATATGTTGCTCTACAAAAGACAGATTGCAAACACACCACAGGGTAACAACTGTTTGGGTACTCGTTTTTGGCTTCTCGTATATGCTCTTTATATCTAAGCCGCCAATATTTTTTTGCCTGTCCCTAAAATTAAATGATCGAAATGCAGGTTAATTTTCGGTCAATTTCCAGCGCAGTTATGGATTGCCTAGTCTTACCCTTACAAGAGAAATTGGAGGATTGGAAGAAAACCGTCCTCACATTAGATAAGGAACATGCCAAAGGTATACTTTCAGCACTAATAATTTTGCCTCTATAAAAATTCTTTACGTTTCTGCGACATATTATATAGAATACAAGAAAGCCAGATCAGAATTGAAGAAACGCTCAACAGACACATTAAGGCTCCAGAAGAAAATGAGAAAAGGTGCCGGAGGTGATTTACAGAAAAGACTCGAGTACGGATTGCAAGACGTCAACGAGAAAAGACATTTTTTGGAGGAGACAGAGAAGCAAGCGGTTAGAGCCGCTCTGTTGGAAGAACGAAATCGATTCTGCACCTTTGTAGGGTTTCTAAAACCGGTCATGGTGAGTGAAATGCTTTCTGCAAAACGAAATGAGATATTTTAATCTTCTATATGGTGAAGGACGAGGAAATAGCCATGCTTTCCGAGTTATCCAGAGTCCAAGAAGCCGTTCAACAGTTGGATAAACACACAGCGGATCCCAAAACTCTACCGCCAGCATCGGAACAGGTCATAGCAGATCTGAAAAGTTCTGATAGCGGTTGGTCGTTTCAAACACCACCTTCATCGCCGTCCAGTTTGGGGTCGAGGAAATCTTCGATGTGCTCCATCAGTTCGTTAAATAGTAGCTCATCGGGAAGCTCCAAGAGCCATCACAGTCCGTCGCATCCTCATTGGCACAGATCTTTGTCCCAGGTGAGTATTATCTTAAGGTCATTTTGTATATATGTACATACATCTTTTCATATCGAAGTAAGCTGTAGAAGAGTATTTTGTAGTATGTTAGTTATTTTTTATATATAATCTTTAGAGTCCTTCTTTTAATGTTTTGACGATTTAATATTCTCAATAAAAGATTTGGGATTGCGGTAATGAGTTCTTTCGAAAGTCCTTTTAAATGCTGGTGATGTTGTTAGTGATGTTACAAATCAATACAAAAAGTATGAAGTATTTTTACATATAGTTTTGTTTACTTTGCACAATTTAATTTATAAGTATCGCATGCAATCTTGTACAATATTCTCGGCTTTCCGGGAAACGAGTAATTATTTTTGAACTCGAAGGATGATTTGGTCGAAAAGATTCGAAATTATCTATTTTTGCTAACCTTCAAGCGTAACATGAAAGTATACGGTGGCCTTAAAAGCCTCCGTTTCAGATGGTAAAAAGAACCCTATGGAAATATTTAACTTGAGGATGGATTATTTTATAAAAATACGAAATTTCTTTTTGATAATTATTATTCTTAAACTAATCCTAGATATATAATTGCTAATAATAAAACAGAACAAATCAATATTTGTACTTGGTTTGATTTTAAATAATTTGTCCGAAATTAAAAATTTTTCGAGATTTTTTTTCACAACTTCAAAAATCTTTGTTGGACAGATGAGTTAAAAATAAATAGGTTAGATATATTTAAGTTGTATATAAGTTCAAAATTGGTCATTTTCATATTACACAGGGCGTTTCAAAACCCTTAAAAATGTCAAAGTGGTGTGTTTTTAAATGGAACCCCCTATATATTATTGCATTTTCGAATTTTCTGATCAAAATGGGCCTCTGTTTTAATACGGTTTGCAATACCTTTATATTTTTAAATAATTTGAATTGTGTGAAAAACTAACCTAATTTTCAGGTTCAAATACTTGCGAAATATTTAAGTTATGTAAGCTAAATTTACAGTGAAGTGTAACAATAGACCATATTCTATAATCCAATTAGAATAAACTTGTCATCTTATATAGACTGTAGAAGAATTGAAACTAATCAAATAAGAACTTTAAGTGGCTATGATGACTTGAATAATTTAAATAGAACGCTATTTTCTTTTTAACTTACTAGCAAATGTATTTTTTAAATACCTATCGAACGGTATTTATAACTTAAGTTTAAAGTCTTCGCGTTTTTACAGAATATGCCATATAAGCATTTTTTGCACCATTTATTTAATGTTTTTTAAATTAAAAAAAAGTTATCCAAGCGCAATATTTTCAATATTTGTTATAAAATTTCTTCCAATAATAAACTTCTTTTGTGGTATCTTCTTTTTCAAAAAATTGTTATGTAAGGTGTGAAATTTGTTTACGGCCATTTAGGGGATTACATAACCTATCTAAGAACATAATACCAATGCTAGATTGTTATTCATTTTTTTGTCATTAAAAGTTAGTTTTAAAAAAAAAACTAATTAATATGTTTTATAGTCAGACGTACTGTAAGTATAAAATCAGACAACTAACTGGCATAGTAGAAAGAATTAAACATTTGAATACTTTTTATTTTATTTTGGCATTATTGGTTTCAAATTTATTACAATTTTTATTTAATTTTTATTTTCTTTGACTTTTTTGACGTGTCATACACAAATTTTTGTATTTATAATCAATAAATTATTATTATTATTAATTTATTACTTTTGGGGTTTTATTTATATTAAATTAACATAAGTTAATAACATAATTTCTATTTAATAATTTCAATCATGATGTAAGGATAAATGAACATGATTGTTGTTGCATGAAATAACGATGTTAAACTGTTGAAGCATTTGCCCAATCATTGTTTACATTTTGAAATTTTTAACGTTTGAATATGGCGCCTCAATTTTTATTATATGCGCGGGAAAATTTAAACAACATTTTTATTTATATATATTTTTACATTTTTACCCAAATTCTTCGCTTACACTATTTTATTATCTATTGCAATAGCTTTAGTAGCATCATTTCTTTTTATCTATCTCTATCTTTTGTTTTATCCTTTTTTCTAGTTTATCTTTTATTTTGATTAGTTTTTTTTGTTTGTTTTTTTCTTGTTTTCCGTTTCGCGCGTGGTATGATGATGAATTAGCCTGTTAGTCGAATCGGACCCACGAGGTACACTTCCATCTCGAGCCAGGACTCCGGGTTTACCTCACAAGACACCCTATACCCCAGACCACCTTCCTCCTTAAGTTTCGCCCAGGTAATTTTAATCACACGTTGATCATGAGAATGCTTGTTTTGCTTTTTGTTTACTTTTGCTAAAATCTCTAAAAAGAATTTATTATATATAATAATAACGCGCTCTCGACAATCTGGGACGTTCATTAATGTTCGTACGACTCGTTCTTTTTCTTGCAGGTGTCTAATATGTCGGAGCACAGCAACAACAGCAGTAACTCCAGCACACCTTGCACGCCGTTTCCGTCTACCAACTTGCCCAATACGACAGCCACGTGGCCTAATCTACAGGAGACTGTGCAGTTCGAAAGAGCGGCAAATGCTATCATCAGTGACAGACCTCATACCATTTCTTCAGGTAAAATAATATGTTTAATATCTCACGTAGTTATGATTTTTTTCGTCTTCAAAATTGTACATAGGAATATCTTATGCACGTAATCTTTCTGTTTATACAAATATCTATATAGGTGCTCATTTCTTCTTATATTATATAGACAGGTTTAAAGGGCCAACCAAAATGACAAATTCAAGTCACACTCTTCAGCGCGAATCATTTGTTTTATCTTGTATTATTAGGATAAGAGTAGAAAAAGATGGTCAAAATCATGTTTGTTTTATTTTCAAACTACTTTTATTCAAGAATATTATTAACTTATATATTGATTATGACATTAGAAAAGATCCTATAACTTACACAGATTTCCTGTAATAACATTAATTAATTGGGTATATTTAATATATTACTCATAGATTTTGATTGAAATTGTTTCAGAAATTGATTTATTTGGTGATTAGACTGTAAGTTAGTATGTCATTTTGGATATTCACTACTGTACAAATATATACAAATGCATATACGCTGCGAACTTAAAGCATGGATTATTAAAAAGATATGCGAACTCGGTCGTTTTTTCAAAAAACGCTGAAACACTTCGGGTTTAGTTTGAAAAAATACATCTTGACATATTCATCTTCCGAACTTCATTTGTTTTTGTAGTTGTGATGTAATCACTACAAAAAATTAGATGACAATCTACAATTTTAGTAGTAGAATCCGATAGTGCTTCTGGATTTTGGATTTTAGGTCGGGGAAGGTGGTAACCATGTGCACTTAGGCCACCCTTACCGGGCCCATTGTGCTATCTCCTCTAGGTGGCGTCGCTGGCCCACAGCCTATCCGAGCTAGCCTAAGCTGAGCGTGAGCTCGAGCAGAGCAGCAGGCAAGGCGCCGCCAAAATCAGCCATGCTGGGCCAGTACTCCCCCAGCATGGAACCTCTAAGTTGGACAAGCGCCGGGCAGTCACATAAAATGTGTTCCGGGGTCTCGTCTTCTTGGTAACATGCCAAATAAGTGCCGATAGTGTTTTTTCTTTCCTTTATGATCGTGTAAATAAAGCATGCGGTTGAATAACAAAAAATCTGAGAAAAAACGGGCTATATATTTTTAATGTTGGTTTTTCTACTGAGTATACCATAACTTCTTCCAGTTCGAATGTCGAAGGTCGGAACTTCTCATCTAGGGTGGGGAATCTGGGGTCCTATACCCTTTCATCTCTGATAAGACGGCACGATCAAGCCGCGGGGCGTGAAAAGAAAAATTTGTAATTAAAATTACACTGATCCGGATTTTTCCAGTTTAAAGGCGATATTTGATCTACCTCCTCTTACCAAGACTGCCTCAGTCTTCTCCGGTGCTAGCTCGAGGCCGTGCCTTCTCATCGTCCCGCTTGATCTGCTTTAAGCAATCGTTAATATTATTCATCAAACTGGCTGTATTTTCTGCTGCAACAAATAAGGCTCGGTCATTCGCGAAGGGTACCGCAACTGCATCGACTGTAAGATCAAGACTGAAGACAGAGTTATAGAGCACGTTCACAGGGTAGAGCCAGGACAGACCCCTGCGGAACCCCTGTATCGGTATCCAACAGATCCCCACATTCCAAGAAAATCTTCCTATTTCACCAAAAGGTGGATATACAGTTTACTGGATACCAAGAATTAGGCCTCGCTCTCAATTCCTCTGTAAGTCTGTGTCTCACGTCTTACGATGGTCTTCATCACCAACTCAATAGCCATTAGAGTCGACTTGCCTTTTTGAAAGCCACCCCGCTCCAGTTCATTATGCAATATATTACGAATCAAAATCTCCAAGGGTTTGCTCATGCTATTCAGCAGGCAGATTGGTATGTATGAATCAGGTAGTTCTGGCGACCTTTCGCTCTTCAGATGCAATTGCTATTTGCCGTCCAATATTGCCAGAAGCCATTGGGGCGCACAGATGACTTGTCTCCGGCGGTATTTTATCCATACCCATGTTGCCACACTGTTGCGAGTTCCTCAATAGTGAACAATTTCACGTTCCGTTCCTTCTCCTCTAATGTCCACCACTCACTTGAAAATGCCAATAGTATTGACACAATAAGCCTGTTTTTTTTTTTCGGCATCCATTGCATAGGGTGGTAGATAGTTTGCTCTCTTAGCGATGATCTTATATGCATCACCCCAGATGCCATTGTCCAACTCCCGACAAAGCTTTATCCAGCATTGCTTTTTTGCTTTCTGCGATTAATTCAACCAGAGTTTTCTTTCCGAGTTTGTAATTGGCTTTCAACGCATCAATAGCTGTGCAGTCTGCAAACATAATTCTAGCTGCACGGGCTAAAGTCATATGTGGATGCTGAGTATGTGTTTCTGCCATCCAATGAGGCTTTTTCCTATTCCAATACCTTCAGTTTTGCCGATTAACTGTTCCGTTTATATATAAAAAAAATTGCATCGCCGAAAAAAATAATTTGGTGATAAAAACGTTCGTTGTCCTGATGCACATCCATAATTGTCTCGCAGTACTATAAACGGCGGCCAGGATCATCTCCATTAAGTTCGTTTGAACTTTTGAATCGTAAATGCATGATATTCTTCCCTTTTCATTAACTTGAGTGCCTACTGCAGATTTACGGACATCATCGTCTGCTGTCATTTTAAAACACGATATTTTTTCTCATTTAACTGCTGTAATTTACCAAGTATTACAAAAAAAAAATCACTTCAGTTCGATTTTTAAAGTTCATATACATTTCTTTCCGTTAGTGCCATAACTAAATGACAAAGGAAAATGGAAAGATGAAAAGTATATGGTAAAGTGGCGTGTTTCACGGTTAAAAAAACGATCGAATTCTCTCTTTTTTTAATATCCCATACTTTAAGTCACTATGTAATTCTATCTTTTTCTTGCAGATGATGCTTAGATGACGTTTTTTTACTTATTTGGATACAGATACAGTTGCTATGTAAAAATGACTTTATTATACCTGTAATCCGTTCAACAAACAGAAATTTGACCCTCATTATTTCAATAAAGTGTCCAAAGTTAGCTCTTTACCTACCTTAACATAACTTAATTAAAAATTAGAAAATTGCTTTACAAAAAAAAAATTTAATATGAGTATATAATTAATAGAAATTTTTGGATATTTTAAAGGAAAATTTGCCTTTAAAATAAATAATTCATTCATTTGAATTTTTGAAATAAAATTCAAACACTTAACTTTGGACACACCTTGTATATGATGGAATCAGGGTTATTGTATAAATTACGTATGTTGTACATATTTTAAGTTTTCACATTCGTAGCCATATACAAACATATATAAATATGCATGCGTCTGTGTTTCATGCGTAACCAATTCACTAATTGAATAACTTCAAGCCTTGTTCGAGATTAATTGCCCAACATTTAACGTTTTCTCCTCTTTTCAATTATCGACGGACGAGATTCGCTTATTATTATTACCGCCAGTTAATTAAGGATCTCTCACACTCGCTCGCAATTTATTTATTTAGGGCGAACTCGTAGAGATGATCAACTCGGCCAACGATTCGCATTTCGACAGATCTGAATTAGCAAATAATAACAACAATAACCAATTCGTGCATGGTACAAAATGTAGTGATACATATGTCTGTTTAAAAGAGAAAAAAGTGTATGCAATTGTAGATCTGTATTCGCCGCAAACAAACTGACAGCTGTGTAATTCAACCTTGTAATAGTGAACTTTGTACAACGTCTTTGTTGTGAAATAACCATATGTATGAATGTACCAGTTTTTATGTTCGCTTGAATTCTTGTGTATTTTGAGTATTTATACGTATGTATGTGTGTTCGTTTTTATCCACCGCAGAGACGAGCAGTCTAAAATTAGTAAAATTGATCATCAATTACTAAACCTCTTTAAAATGCAAACATTGACGTTGATGAAACTTTTTAAATAAGTGTAACGATGCATAATACACCTTAATTTTTTCATTTACATGAGACATCCTGTATATTGTACAGGTTATAATAGACTTTGTTTTTTTTTTCAAAATTCGTTAGCACCATTATCTGTAAAAATGAATTAGATTAATTATGAATTAGAGTAAAAACTATGGTGATAAGCAACTTGAATTTTGATTAAAGATGTAGGGTTGGAGAAAAAAGTAACCAAATGCGTTATAAGTAGTATTTTAATAAAGAATCTTAATAATTTGTTGCATTTCTGTAAGATTTTAATTCAATTGCGATACTTTTTTCAGTGCGTAAAAAACTGACGTCTCAGAAACGTGAACATGCATAAAAATTTAACTGTTGTAAAATTGTTATGCTCAAAAGTAAGACATCTCTATGATTTACCATTAATTTCGTGTTTTTTGCATTACATCTGTGGCAGTTAATTTAAGTGTTTTGGTATTCGTTTTTAAGATTTTATAACAGTTTTTATAGATACTTTTCCTAGATCTATGAAATTTTTATGCATGTTCACGTTTCTGAGACATCAGTTTTTTACGCACTGAAAAAAGTATTGCAATTAAATTAAAATCTTACAGAAATGCGACAAATTATTAAGATTCTTTATTAGAATACTATTTATAACGCATTTAAATTAAGAGTTTTATTTTGTACTCACTTTACTTTGATTATTCGCAAAAAATATAGGTGTCTAATACATTTGAGCATATCTGCATCTAGAAATATCTACATAAAAACTTACATTAAGATTGTAGATATTTATTGTATTGTTTCTTGATGTAAATTACTGCCATCTGATGGGGGAAACTAACGCATAACGCAAAGCACTACGGCCATTGCTATTTACATGCCTACACACAAATTGTCGCTACTATTTCCAGCATACGAGAAGGGCCACCAAAGACCGTCGCTAACCGTGTACACATTCCAAGCGCCAGAGCACAGCTTATCGCAACCGGCCAGTCCGGTAACTCCCGTCACAGACGCCAACGTCGCTCCCGCGATGGGCGGCGGCGCTGGCAACAGCGCACTGCCCCCCAGGAGTCCGGGCCCGGGCTCCAGATCTTCGTCCTCGTGCGCCCTCCAAGCTGCCAAGCCGCCACTGCCCACCCGGTGTTCCTCTCTGGAGAGGCCGGCGGGCATGCTGAGCGGTGGTGGGGGAATCACCAAACCCGCAGCGGGCTCCGTGCGAGTCCTACCCCCGCACACTGACGCGCACAAGCTGATCAAGCCCACCTCCTTGCCGCCTCATATCACCAAAGGTCAGCCCATGACATTTAATCACCTTTTCGTTTTTTTATTTTACTATTTTTGATCGATGATTTATTATAACATTCCATCATTATCTCATTGAAATTTCATTTTTATTCATACATTTTGAGGTTAGCTTGCCGACTTTTAAATGAATTTGTGTATATATATATACCATATTTATTGGATTGTTTGAAGAATGGTGGTGGTTACTTATGTATCTTTTGTAACTAGTTATTAGTGAGTGTACACATAGCGCCATCTATAGGTGAAGGTGTCCTTGCTATCTTGATTGCATAGAAGTGGTTTTAAACTGCCAATATGCTTGTTCAGTAAATACGTCACACGTTGGATGCAAACAAACTTCAACAACCATTTCCTTTGTATAGGTATAGTACATATGATATTTCTTTATTTTAAATCACTATTAAAAATAATATACCTCCACAAAAATACTATAAAAAATTCGTGTCACAATGAGTTTTACTTGTATTACAACAAACGTCATTGTGACACTTGTGTTTTAATATACTATTATAATATAATCTGCTATAATTATAACGCCATGTTTGTTTGCATCCAATATACCTACCTAATAATATGGGGGTGATGACGCACACAAAAACCATTAGGCATACATTTTTCAATATCCAAACTTTTCGAATATGAGGAATTGTAAAAACAAGACGCAGTTATTGCAATGCAACGCTTATTATAAATATAATGTCATTTACGTTAATAGACTGAGACGAACGTCAATTAAGATGCTGTGACGAGACGATCATGTTGCCATTTTTCTGATTGCCATAATGTAATTAGACTATTAGGTTATGTAACTGTCAAATAATACTATAAAAAAAAAACTACTATTAATTGTTAACAGAAATACTGATTTTCTTTAAAAACACGATTTTTCATTTTCGTTTTTAATGACGCAGTTGGTGAAATTGTCAGTTTTTATACCTTTATCTCAATGCATTTTTTTTTATCGGGGTAGTTGATTCCGTTGTTACCTTATTCTGCTTTGAAATATGCGATTAGCGAAACTGCTAGTTCTTTAGACTATGTGCTCAATGCTTTCGGCACTTTTTACTTTTAATAACAAAATACATATATACTAACAATAAATATAAACGCAAATTTCACAACATATTACTGAAAACACCATAATACATAACCTGAAAAATTGAGTAGGCAATTTGAACGAACCTTTTTAAATGTAATATCACTTTTTATTCTACCTATAGAATCTTGTATCCATTTGCAACGACTTTTTCCCATATGCTTAGTCGATTATTTTAATAATATATTATTATTTGTCCCGAAATGTTTAGTGGTATCATGTCTCGTCTGCTAACGTAAATGAATTAATTTGTTCGAAACGAATGAAATCTTTGTTTACAAGACAATTTATAAGGATTTTTTTTTTATAATGTTGTATTGTAAAATGGAACCACTCAAATTAACCGCAATAAAAGTCGGTAGGTGTCGCCAAAAATCGTCTCATTACTTTATCATATATGTATTTATTTTTTTTCACATTTATTCATTCATGCATCTCGAATTTCGTTCAGCTATCATCAGCGGCTTTCATGTGCTTTCGCTTCTTGTATCTCTAGCATCTGTTGTATTTTTTAACTTTTATTTCGCACAGTTGCGTTAGATCGGATAAGGATATTCTCAGTGGCGGTTCGTCAGAGGAGGCTAAGATATGATTAAGATTAACAATGTTATAGAACTGAAATAAGTATAGTTAAATAGGTGCTTCCTCTGCATAAAATGCCATGAGCCGCCACTGGATAAGCTAGGATTATTGGTTGTGGAAATGTACAGCTTGTTTTTAAAGTTGGGGCAAATATAAAACAGCTTTGAAGACTTTTATTTGATCTAACAGCACTAAACAACTCACTACTCTTTAGTTTATTCGCATCTTGGAACATAGTACACGATTTTATATGGAACATCTTCATCGTTTTCTATTGATAGAATTAATATACGGATGCAGCAATATTACGTTCGGTTTTTATTAATGGGGATGTATGCTAGATAACTATTTATATTTTGGGGATGTAATCAAGTATTAATTATGCTTCTTTAGGAAATGTACTCCAATATGCACGGGGTATATCGTAAAAAAATTATTAAAGATCACCACCAGAATCTATTCGTTTAAAAGAAGTGAATTTTATTGTGCCGTTTTCTGAAGATTCAAAATTAACATTATATTATATCCCCAAAATATTAAATTACCATCTAGGATATAGCCCCAGTAATAAAAGATGGATTATTGTTACACCCTGTAGTATTGACACGACTCGTTTATTAATTAAATAGGCGATTGTTGTCAAAGTAAACAATTTGAATTAAATTTAAAATTGTTAGAATTTGTGCTAATCAATAGAGGGCACTAGTTCTTATTATTATTATTATCTTCAACTAGCAAATTGGGTATTCGCAAATTGGCTGCGATATTTGGCAACACCGAATAATGAGATTTCCATAAGATTTATACTATGTTCTAAGATGGGAATAGATTTTAATATATTGTACCACAATTGACAACACGAATTTCTTGATTTTAGATATAGAGGGCGCACTTACACTATTCTCCACATTACAGGATTATTATTAGTATTAATGACATACGTTAGAACGTCAGATTAGATTATTTTGTTACAGTCATATTCACTACACCCTTTCGAATCACGTTAAAAGAACACTTTCCCATTTTTTTTTATTGTGCTTACAGCAATACCACAACCAACTTACGTGAATATGCATGAATTGGCCAGCATGGTCGCTAGCAAAGCTCAGGAATTAAATTTGCCGCCTCCGCCGGCAGATTTTATAACGCCTGTACCGACACCTACAGAGAAGGTGAGACAAAATTAATTTTGTTTCCCGCTAAATTGCAATTTATTATTTCATTATTATTATTATAAAAAAAATCGTGTTTCTCGGGTATACAAGGGCCCCGGTGAAGGCGAGAAAGATGGCAGCACTAGCGAGAGCTCGTTGGAATCGTCAAGCGGTTACGGTAGTCAGACTACTTTCCCGGTAGATGACGCCACGCATCAGGATGGTAAGTCGCTCATTCTCGCTCTGAGAGTTTTTCGTTTGTTTTTTTATTTTATTTTTGCACCGCTTGTATAATATTAGATAAAATGAGACACATTTCGACGCTCTTCTTTAAAGAGTATGTTTCTTAGTTTTTTCCCTCTCTCACCGCCGCTATCTATATAGTACAGAAGCGATGCATGTCTTTCCTTTGCCGTTTGGTGTGTTTTAGTAGAGGTGATGCCGCCTAACTTAGACAACGCGAGCAAATATTGCACGTTGCCTCGCAACAGCGTCGAACACTTTGCAAGCACCCACATGGCCACCAGCACGGTGGTCAAACGGAGACCCATGTCCATGTCGGGTAAGTCCTAATCCATTCACTGTCTCTACGTTTGTACCATTTTTCTTCCTGCATCGTTTGCAATATAAAAGAAATTATAGAATTCGAGTCATCACTACGAACCAACATTTAATAATAATTATCTAGATAATCATTTAATTAATGAAATTATCCGTATTATTTATTTGTAAATAAAAAACTATTCGCAAATAAATATTCGAACATTATCTGTAAATACAATATTGTTTACAGATTTGTACAACTTTTATGAATGATATTATTTGTAAATACATTTGTTGTCAATTGAAAACCCTGTTTTTAATTAATACTTTTCGAAGGTTAAATGGAATGCAGCACCTTTTACCAATTAGTGTGTATTTATTGCTTGTTGATGGTGGTTTTAAGCTAGTATTTTATGTTAATATATTAAAATTTGAGTCTGACAGCATGATTATTTAAGATTGGCTTCGAAACGTTGTGCTTGATAACGTTGCATTTTGCATACTACGTAAGTGGTAAATGTAATCTAATTATAGTCAAATGAAATTTGTTTTTACTAGGAAAACTGTTGGGTGGTTTTAATTTCTTCCAACCTATAGATTTTCTGGGGTTCTGAATCCGAATCTGACGTTTGCTAACAAAATTTCATAACGCAATATTGAAAACATGCAACAATAGGTAAAAGAAAATCTCATTTTTCACAAGCAAAAACTGAGAATTTCAATTTCAAGTCACGGAATTTTGTTAGCAAACCATCAATAAATCATTAAATAAATACTGTCCTGCTAGTCACTGTAATTAATGATGTGGTATGCTTTCACACTGTAAGAAGTGCATTCGTTGCATTTGTCAACAAACGTCAAATTCGGGTTCAGCACCCCAAAGAAGCATATAGAATAGTAGAAATCAAAACTACCCCACAATTTTCCCGCTAGAAGCTCTGTTGAGCACAAATTGACCGTATTATTATAAGAAATGGAAATAAAGACTGTATTAATACGTATAGGCTGTGATAACCCACTAGCTTTAGGGTCTCGACTATTATCGCATGACACGGGTTCAACTTACGGTTTGGTCAATTATGATGAAGGTTTTACGTTAAATCCCTAGGGACTAAAGTTAGTACTGTACTAGTACCGAGTGCAAAGATATTTATAAAGTAGAGTGAATATACAAAAGAAAGAAACAAAAAACTGACAACAAAAAAGATTCGGTAACTGAATGTATGAATGTATTAATATTGCAGGCATGTCATAAAGATTTACACAATACAATCTCAAGAAGCAGTGATAAATATGAATAAAATAATTTTAGAATCGCAGTAAATAATCCCTAATAAAAAATAATTTAGTTTTCTTTTTTCTAAAATGTTTTCAATTCATATTATTTCTAATATTTCATTTAGGCAATCACTATTATTTTTTTTTTTAATTAAATCTTTTCATTTCATGAAACATTGATAAATTTCGTACACGTTTAAACAAAAATTGAGCAATTGTTAAAACGTGCGTGTGTTAGCAAATCGTCCGTGTAGCATCGAGCCTATAGAATCGGTCAAATGGAACGCATTTAGTGTTTTGCGCATGCAGCTGACGTCGCTCTGACGATCAGCGGGTTTGATGGAACGAACTTATTAGGTGTTCAAATACTTATTTGACCTACTGTAAATATATAGATCATAGATTGGGAAACAATCTAAATTCACCTTTATAACTGTCGACTATTCTTAATAGGTGAGTATTATGGAGCTAATCAAGTAGGATCAACACCAATTTACTTGTTACTACTAACTTCATTTATGTTCTTTGTACAGACTGTTTAAGATTGTGTATTCTTAATGATGTAAATTTCACAGCAGCGTATTCGGGTACGATGAGGAACACCCTGCTCAGACGTGGATCCATCCAAACAAATAAACCGCCTCCGCCCATCAGACGCACCTCCTCCATAACCAACACCAATCGGCCTTTGACTCCAGTCGGTAGTTTGGAGAACTTACCGCCACCGCCCGCGTTCCTCTTAGAACCGGTATCGACTACTCCGTGCCAGACGATAACAGCGCCACCGCCAGCCGTCGGCGTCAACGTAGCGGAAACGGTGAAAGCCCTCACGGAACTCAAGCACACGCCTGCCAGTCCAAACGCGCTCAGACGGTCCGTTTCTCAAACGCAGCCGGTTTTTCCGCACGCGCAATTCGGCCAACAGATGGCGCAGCATCAGCAGTACCAACAGCAACAACAACAACAACAGCAGAGCCCCATATTGAGTTCGTTCCAAGGTGGTGGGAAGAATAAGCTTTCGTATGTCTCGCAATCGGCAGGTGGTATAATATATGCTCAGCCTTCCCAAGTGATACCGGGGAGTCCCAGTGCGGTGCGCAGGATCAGCTTGAGGTCGCAAAGTGCGGAAAGGAAGAGTACAGAAGGTAAAAATAGCATGCTTTATTAATAAGACCTCTATTTATGCTGTAGGTTTCAATTAATTCTTACTTGGGATAATGTTTTTGTTGATTTGCTTTTATAACATTGCCTAATCTGTTTTCCATGGTTTTATTTAATGCAATTATAAAGGAATTTTATTTCTTTCTTAAGCTAGCAACACTTCTTTTTTATTTTCCATTTATTTTCAATCGAATTTAAGTGAGAATTCTTCAGTGAAACTATACTCTGTTTTTTTATTAAGAGAATTTACCGGGTAATTTCAATGATGGTTCGCGTTATTAAAACACCGGATTTTTTTACAGAAGGAATTAAGACGATTTGCAAGTATTTTAGAGTGATCTATCTAATGTATGGTAAAATTATAACACTAACAGTAGTCTGTATAAACATAAACAATTGTGTAACAGCCATTCTATATATTTACAGCTTTTTGCTGAAGAAGAGTTTCTTGGGATACTGACGAATAGGTTAAAAAATAAGAAATCGCCCTTAATTTATTGGAAATTTATAGGCCCATTGCAGTTTCAAATTCATTTTTAAAATTTTTTTAATGTGCTTTCTTAAACCGTTTGTTAAATTTTATTACTACTTTCAAAATGTTGGATCCTACTCAATATGAATTTTGCCAGAACAAGTCAGCATCAACCGCTATGCTTGCATTTTTTGACTTGATAGTGGGGTACCTTGAGGCGGGAGAGTGTCCTGCTGCCGTCTTCTGTGACTTGAGCAGAGCATTTGACTGCGTTTACCACTCTGTCTTGCTTTCTAAGTTTCATTACTTCGGGGTTAAAGGTTTGGCTTTGGATTGGTTAAAATCTTATCTCCTAGAATCAATTTGTTTCTTTGCCTTATCTTGTTAGTAACGTACACGTGAACATTAATTCAGCACCTTTAAAAGTTGATGTTGAAGTACCTCAGTGCTCCATATTGGGCCCTGTGCTCTTTTCACATTTGCGTTATGCTATATGCATGTGGGATAGTTCTACACTTGCTAAGAAACTCTCAGAAACGAATACTTAGATGAATGGTTGGAATTAGTGATGCACACTCTTGTAGATCATTGTTTATGGATTACAAAATTTTACCTCTTACATGTCTATATATTCTTGAACTATAAAAATTAATTTCCTCTAAACTCTGATATACATATATAACGTTAACACTAAAAATAAATACAAACTTCATCTACCTAAAGTAAAATATAAAGTAGGCGTTAAAGCTCCAAGACATATTTCTATAAACACATATTTAATAAACTGCCATTGTACTTGCAACAATCGAGAATCATTAACATTTTTAAATGTTAACTTAGGAAGCTATTTCTCGAGAGGTGCTTCTACACCATTGACGAATTTTTCAATAATTCTTTGTGTTTTACTTTGTTTGTGTTTTTGAAAGTCTTCTCTTATATTCTTTTTTATGTTTTATTACTGTTTTGTATTTTTTATATATTTTTTATGACGATGTCAATATTCTTTGAAATCTGAAATCTTTTGAATCTTTTGGACTTTCATAAACTGTGAAGTAAACATTTATCTTAGGACCCGGAGGTGTAGGTTCGACCTTCATAGCTGCCCTAAGCGCCAAATTGGCGCCCAACATGAGCCCACGTTCGTCCAGGAGACATTCCGAAGATCTAGCGCCTTCTGTCAATCCAGCGCATGCGCAACAGCAGCCCACGGTGCAGAGAGGACCCGGCCAAAGTTTTCTGGATTCTCTAAACGCCAAACTGGCGCAGCAACATATCGCGAACAATTGTTCGCCCCAACAGATCAAAGTCAATAAGATACGGCAGATAATCAACAGTAAAACAGTCGTAAGTTTCCATTTTATAATAATTTTATTTATTTATTTATACACGAGTTCTCCCTGTAATAATAATAATGGAACAATGAAAGTGTTCGGTTGCTGATTGGTCTGTTTAAAGATTGTTTAATGAATACACAGTTTATTAACGAGAATTAAAGAAATATCACTTGAGTATATACAGGGACCAGCATAAATGTTGCAATATATGGTATTTTTTTATTATTATTAAAATATGGTGAAATCTTTTGGGGGATAGGTTCAGCATGTCCAAGAACCCCGAAATTTATTTTGACACCAGTCACGTGACCACTGGTATGGCGGGAAATTAAAAAAAATAGTGCAATGAATTGGCAAAAAGTCAGGTTAGATGACATGATATCCAAAAAAGGTTGCTTAGAGTTTACCTCTGATGCCGTATGCGAATTTTTGTAAACATATTAAAAAAAAATCACATTTTTTACAAATATTTTTTAAATATATTGCATATTTCATTTTTTTTTCAGTTTTAGTAGCTCAACTGAAGTAAAATCTCTAAATATGGTCAATACTCAAACAATTTTGTTAATTCTTGCAAAATTAATACAGCTAAAACTAAAAAGTGATTTCTAGTATAACAATTGCTGTTGCAATGAACTGTATGCAAAAGGAATAAATAAATTTTACGGATATTTTTAATCTAGACTGCCTTGTAGATATTTTTCAACATTTATGCCGGTCACTGTATATAAAAAAAAATTAAATGTATTGGGAATAGGTATGTGCATATTAATATCATAAAATCGCTTTTTTATAGTCCGATCCTAAAATTTGTCACGAATCTCTGATGGACCAGATTAAGAGGGGAGCAACATTGAAGAGAGCAAAGATTATAAACGACCGCTCAGCGCCTAAGATATACTGAGAGATGTGATCGAGAATCGAGACAAAATGTCGGCGGGGAAAAGACAATATTTTGTAAGAATCTTTCTTATTTATATACACAGAAGAAAGGGAAACCATTCGTCACAATTTCACAAATAATTGTCGTATTGTAGTATTATTATATATTAAAACTTCTTTTTGTACCTATTTTATTATAAACAAAAAAAAAACGAAATACGTTTTTTTATCACTTAATTTTGTATTTATAACTATTGTCTATATATTATATAAGAATAATTTAAATCTACGTACATAACGATAAGAATAATATAAATAAATAATATAATTACTGTACATTATGATCTAAAAAAAAATACATAATAGATATTAATAGGGAACATTTCGTTGCATTCTTACACTCTCACATGTAATTTAAATAACTTCATAATAATGATAAGTATCGTATTGTTTTTTTTATGAATTAGTTTATTATTTATTGTATGATATAAATAATATAAATAGAAAATATGTCTTTGTATAATATAATATATAGTTTTGTTATGTCGATATTCGTAGAATAGGAAAAGTAAACAAATATGAATCGATTAAATTATAAGCAAGGAAAATAAAAGGTATAGTAATAACATACGAACGATAATACTTGCGTCCAACACTTTATCAATAAGTACTATTTCTATGTCCAGAAAAAATAAGTTTTTTCTTTTTTTCAAAAAAGAATGATAGAAAATAAGAAATTAAACCGAAATGTGTAAAATATACCGTGATAACAAATAAAAATGAGTAAGTATTACTCCTAATAACTTCATTATATTTTATTTTTTAGTTTGTTGTGGTTTTTTTCTTCTTGCTCCATTGAAGTAGAAAACTTTTGACTTCAGCTGTATGTGCACATTTTTATTTGACCACCTTATTAAGATTTTTTTGGGAATCAACAAATTTGAAACGTTTTTTATTCGATTATTCGAACATCATTAGAAAATTTGAGTAGAAATTACTTCCTCGTTTTTTTCAGAATTTATGTTGGTTGTATTAATAGTTTTTTTTTTTTTATTTTCGATTAAATTTACCTTAATAAATATGTAGAAATTTACAGTTAAAATAAATGTTTTCTTTTTTTTCAATATCTAAGATATATATAAAAATTTTAAGTATAGATATTCTGCTCCGCCACACATTAATAAAAATAATAACTTTTTATGTATTTTTAACAATAATTCTGCTAATAGTAAATTAATGTTCATCTTAGTACATATTTATATCGTGCGTTTTTCATGTGATCACAGTAGATATGGAGTTGTTTCAAAATAAATAGATATTTTGCTGATTTTCTTATTTTTACAGTTACAGAATAATTCTTTATATATTCATAGATAAATATGCATACAGGTGAATTTATTTAACAAGTATTTTTAGTAGAAGCTATATTTAACCTTTTACCTATTAAAACAAAAAGCATTTTCAAATGTTTCAAGAACACATTGGTGTAATTTTCAGCGCTCAATATCTCTAGATATTTTCTGTTTTTTTAGTCGAAATTGTTGTTTTTCGTTTGAAATTAAACGTCTGTTGGTTACCTTCTAAATCTAAAACTTTCGATTTAAACATTTCCATCGTAAAACTACGTGTTAAAAAGAAATGATTTCCATTTTAAAGTGAGTCTGCTTTTATATTATTACATAAATATTCATTATGTAATGTGTCTAGGGAAGCAGTAGAATATTTTATTTTTTAAACAGACACTTTAATTTAAAACTGCCAAAAATTAACACTAAATTATTTTTTCAATTTATTTCTGTCTTCTAAACTTGTGGGGTAGAAAATAACGAACTCCTATTGGATTTTATTTTTCTGTGAGGGTGAGCTAACTTACCTAATATCGTATTTTTTTGCATTAGTCGATGATCTATATAAATTTTACTATGTTGAAAGCAGCAAGCTTTAGAACGAAACTAGAAAGCCCGCGTTCCACTTTGAACCGCGCACCCTCTAGAGAAAGTGGATACGCCATGGTCCATACCTTCTAGAGATGATGGATACTCCTTTGGTAACAGCTCACTCTTTACCCGCGTTGAATTGATATGGGTAATTTATAATAGAGTTTTAATCTATTATTTTATTTTTTAATGTTTTCAGTTTCTTCAATTTTAATAAGTGTGAAAAAAATTGTAACTTCTTAATTTTTTTAAACAGACACTTTAATTGGGAAACTGATAAAAACTAACACCAAAGTGCTTTTACAATTTATTTCTCTCCTATAAACTTGTGGAGCAGAAACAACGAATTCCCATTGGATTTTATTTTTCTGTTACTGTAAGTTAACCTACCTAAAATCGTATTTTTTTCATGATCTACATAAATTTGTTGAAAGCAGCAAGTTTTAGAACTAAATTCTTAACGATCAGTTATATATTTACCCTTAGAATTGCAAAAGCACAATGACAATAATAAATAAGAAAGTTAGCAATTTACTATAATTATAAACAATCCATTACGTATTCCAAACATGAAAGCGTTGAATCTACGATTTAATCTTCAACAGTCCGAAGAATTCCTATCAAAAATAAAACACGAGTACTGCCAAAAAAGACGAAACCAGGAAATAGTATGAAAGTGTATATCTAAAAATTGTATTATCGTTCAATAATAATTAAAACACCTCTTTATGCATAATCACAAGAATTTTATTAGAATAACGTTACGATTTTGGCGCGAAAGCCAACAGACGAACGAACGATTCACGTTACTAAGATTAAAATTGTAAAACTGATGTATCATAAACTGTAACTCGTTCTAAGAAGAATTAAAAAATAGCGCGTGTGAATCTATTAAATATATGTCGACTTCGTTTGATGATAGCCTGTACATACGAGTTTTAAATTAATATAAAATGTATGAAGATGGTTTTAGGTAGACACCATATTTGTAAAGGTATTTATTATCATTGTAAGTACACTAAAGTAATTATTGTACCGTCGTGTGATGGGCGACAAAATGGTTAGGAACAAAAACGAACAGAGGATTATTGCAATGAGGATACAGTGAAAAAAGAAAAAAATGAGAATACAATAAAAAAAATATGGCGTAAAAGTAAAAATCTTAATGAGATGAATAAATAACGATGTTTGTTTTATAATGTTGTATAGGAAAGGATACAGTTGCTTCCTTATTGTGTTGTGTACGGGGAGAATATATTAATAAAAAAAAGTATTCTTCTGCTTCAAGTGTTTTTATTTCCATGTCCTTAATCCAAACATTAAAAACTTGAATTAGTAATATCCTATGAATCCTGAAATATGTCCTGGTTCCTAGATCATTCTTCAAAACCTATAGCTGCTTAGAGAAATAAATGCATACAAGAGAAAAATAGACATTTCACTAAATAAATACATCTATTTCGATTAAAAATATAAATTGGCAAATACTGCAAAAAAGATTTTATTTTTCGGAGTTCATATCGTGAATCATAATTATTAATTGATGACCCTGTATGATTAGTAATTTTCTGGCACACTCACTGAGCGGTGGCGTCATCTGTTAACACACTTGATAAATTAATAAAGACATCTATAAAACCGAATTTTATGAAATAACTGTTAAAAATGGTAAAAAAATTCTTATGATATTACTGAGAAAAGTTCTTATAAACCTGCACAATAATAAAAAAATACAAAGCAAGCTGATTAGAAAATATATAAAATGTAATATAAAATATCCAGATTTGTTGAACCATGGGGCCATCTACTAGTCAACACTTCTACTTAGTAAATTAACAGAGAAATCTACAAAACCGACTTGCAACAAACCAATCATTTCAAAATAATTCACATTTCTCTTACAAGGTAAGAACCATAGATAATGTAGTTATTGTAATTTGTAATAACGTTAAAAGTAATGAAATGAAAATTATTATAATGTTATTACATTCACAAAAGAAAATTTTGACATTAATAACCACAAAGAAAATGTAAAAAATAATACCTTAGCACTCTCTTTGAATCAAGAGCCGCATTTAAATATCAATTTAATATAGGAATGAAAGGATTTTTCTGTAGCTCAACTGTGGTGCCATCTACTAGCCCACTTTGCAAATTAATAGGGATATCTATAAAACCGATTAATAGAAATTAATAATTTAATTCAAATTAATACCAATGAGTCTTTTTCGTTAAAAGCCGTAAAGAACAGATCTTGGTTTTCTTATAACAGAAAAAGAATTTTTTAGTACTAATACACGTAAGGAAAGCATAAAGAAAAATGTAAAATAATATATATGTTAGCGCTATCTGTGACTGAGTAGTCATACTACTAGTCTTTTCGTTCACGAAAAATAGAGTTCTTTTATACAAACTTATTGTGAGCTATGGCGTTATCTATTCGCATTTTTTTTTTAATCATAATAAAACAATTCAATAATTTTACAATTTCAAATCATACAATTAGTCTATTAATTGAAGTTTCAAATTTTCTGCTCTTAGTTTGGCTTTGACATCAGTCACTTTCTAATGGATTTTATTTCGTAATACACTTTCCAATTCAAGATGATTTTTATGGCTATATTTATTCTACAATACTTATTGTAGATATATTTAGATAATTCTGCTTGATGTTTCTGACGACAGCAGTGTATAAACATAACCTAATAGATGATAAAGATAATTAAATGACAGCATTGATCAATAGATGCATATAGTAGCAGTACGTACAAAGCGTAAAACGACCGTAACTCATAAACGTGTTACCAAACAGTCCCAGCAGCATAAAAACAATCTGGCGTAAAGTAAAAAAATGATGCATTTATACAAATTTGATAACATAAAAAGTGTTACCCATATATAAGATTTCGACGATCTGGTACTCATTCAACTCATTGTCAATGTCAGTTATTCAGTTATTCTTATTTCATCGTTTTGAAGTATGTATGTTCCTGTTAGTGTCTATTAGATGGCGTATAGCACCAATTTACGCATTATGCCATCTAAGAGGCAATGGAAGGAACTTCCAAATGGCTGAATAGCTAATGAAGAAGTATTCTACAGTAAATAAGTTCGTAACTTAAAAGTTGACGTATCTATAATTAGATTTCAAAATTGGTAAATTGCTGTTATATAAATATTATAATTTATTATTTTTTTTGTGCTGATAACAATATTTTAAGACACTTTTTTCCTTTTTTTAACACTTTTATGAAATATTTATCAAAGTTATTATATTATGCCGAGTATTGAAAAAAATACTTTGCGTTGATCCTTGCCCACACCCGCTTTATATGCAGGACCTTCAGGTAGGTCGACGCTAAAAATAAAGAGACTACGACAAGTCTATAAATGCGTCACTTTCATGTTCACGTTTAAATATGGATATGGTATGGCGATACTTACGCTTACCATATTATGTAATGTTCGTAACAGCTCAACTAATTTCCACGAAGGGCGAGAAAACTTACCGTATATAGAAGTGTATAGTCCAAAGGGAACATCTGACAGGCGTTAAAATCTGGACTGCGATGTAACAATTGGAGGGAAAACATTTTTAACTGCGAAAACGAAAAATTAACGGTTATTATACACAGTACATTCAAGGTACTCTTAAAATTGAGGCATTTATTTCAATAATAGATTTTTAACAGGAAGAAAGTGTAATTAATATCTCAAATTATTACTTGAAAATTCTATGATTATGACATGTAGGTATTTTAAAAGTTGGTACATATATTTTACTTGTTACGACTGATGGTGGTATGATTGTTTGTTTTGTAATAAATCGATTAAAATAAACGAACGACTACGATTACACGAGCCTGTAAATTAGCTTTACATAAATCGCTTTTCTTTCAGGCATAGTAAAATATCGTGTAAACAACAAAATTACACTAGTTTTAATAAAAACACTTTAGTAAATCAAACAATGTTAGCAATAGTCTTATCGTAATAACATGTGACGTAAAATTACATGTAAACAGTTTAAAACATTTTATTTCCTTAGTACCAACATAAGCCAAAGCATGAAATGTTGTTCAAATATGATCAGATATTATGGGGCTAATAGTATAGGCCATAGGTCATGTGCATATGTGTACTTAAACGGTTCTTTGTGGCTTCTTTAAATTCCGGTAATTCGGTATGTGTTGTCAACTTTTTTATTTTGGGAACGCCACATTTTATGTCGAATTTCATAACAGTTGTATCTAAAGTCTAAAGACAACAACATTTTATTAACATTGCATGTGTAACAGCACTGCTAAATCGTTTTTAAAATTACACCGATTTAACTGCACCGGTGCTAAATGCCCGCGTAAACGTAGTCGATGATTGATGATGCAGAACTGGTTGTGTATCACTCTTCTATTTTATTTTAAATCTGGGGCCGTTCAAATGATGTCTATTTTTTCGTACCAATAGAAAACTATTATGTAACATCATTTGAATTTAATTTGAATTTTACTAAGCAGACATGAATTGAGTATACTCATTTCTGAAGGGTATTTTATATATGGTTTCGGGTCGACAATGTCGACATCCCTCTAGATAAATATATATAGCCTTGAAAGCAATAAAAAAGAATGGTATTCTGAGCTCTATATTCACAATCTGTTTGGTACCTTAAAATCGAATTTGTTTGAGCGAAAATTGTTTAAATGTTTCAAAATATCTGAGAATCGCGCCAATTATTAGTGAACAGAGCATTGATCGAACTTCTTCGTATAACTTCGTAACATATAGAAAAGTATTTGACGAGAGTATACGAAGAACTACGATCATTGTCATAGCCTCCGACTGACGTAAGCAGGAGCCGCGCCTGAAACAGAGCATACAATCAACATACATATGTGAATGTGATGCAGTGCAATGTTTAGCTTATTGTTAGATTGTTTTCAACACTTTTTAAACAACTAGTCCAAATAAGATAAGGTATAAAGTTGAAAAATGGGGACGACGAAATTTTATGAAATACAAAAAAAAAGGAAATTATTTTACAAGCAAATATCACAATTAAATAAAATATAAATTTATGTATTTATAGAAGTAAATAAACATTCGCCAGACAATTCATGGAGGCTTATACAGCTCATGTAAGATAAACATTTCTTTGTCTGATTTCTATTTACTAATACAAAAATTAAAAAACAATCTAAATTATAATAATAGCACATATATAATGCCTTGTGTTAAAGGTCAGGAGTCAAAATCTGTGTAGATTATTGATTTCTGCCACAGCAGCTGCCCGGGTTGCACGGGAAACGGTTGGGCGTAGGGTGAAAAAGTACAGTAACGTACATAAGATTCAAGTAAACGTAGGTGCAATCACACTGAGCTGAACCTGGACGATTCACAATAAATTTACAGTAAATTGGCGTTATTAACAAAAGATATTTCGACCGTATGCACAAATACGGTTTCTTAAAGGAAGAATGCCCACATTTAGTAAATATAGAAAAACATTAAATTTATAAAACACAGAGAAAGAAAAAAATCAAAGCTATGCAGTCTGTTTGATTTTAGCTGTTACCCCAGATATCTCGGCTGTTGTTAGAGATACGACAAAATGTTGAAGAAGAAAAGTTGTTTTACATCAAATTCCGTATTATACGCCTTAGAATAAAAAACAATTGAGCATCAAATGTGCTAGATATAGTAAATACATACAAAGTTTTAAATGGAATGTACCCAATTTTATTACGTATTTTAAAACTCCAAAAAATTCTCTTTACAACGATATATCATATGTCATAGATATCTAATCATCTAAAAACATAAATTGAAAAGTTTGGTACAAATGCACGTTTAGACGAATTGAACACATCGCCTAAAAAAAGTTAGTGTCAAACTAACTGAGAAAATTCATATGCATTGCCAAACCGTTTGCCAAATCATTTGCCAAACCGTTTGCCAAATCGTTTGCCAAAGCATTTGCCTAACCGTTTGCCAAACCGTTTGCCAAATCCTTTGCCAAACTGTTTGCCAAATCATTTGCCTAACCGTTTGCCAAATCATTTGCCAAACCATTTGCCAAATTATTTGCTAAGCTGTTTGCCAAATCATTTGCCTAACTGTTTGCCAAACCGTTTGTCAAATCATTTGCCAACCCATTTGCCAAATCGTTTGCCAAATCATTTGCCAAATGATTTGCCAAACCGTTTGCCAAATCATTTGCCAAATGATTTGCCAAACCGTTTGCCAAATGATTTGCCAAACTATTTGCCAAATCATTTGCCAAACCGTTCGCCAAATCGTTTACACATACGGGATTTATGCTCGTCAGTCTGTAGATCACTGGGCTTCATTTTGCGCATTTTTAAGGAATTTACAGATCCAATATCCAATTGCGCTGAAATCGTTATGTAATGCATTCGTCAGAAGCAAATTAGAATATGGTAACATCATTTGCTATCCATGTTATGATATTCATCGTCATCTAATCGAAAGCGTACAGAGGAGATTTTTAAAATACCTATCGTTCAAGATGAACGGAAGTTACCCTCAGCGCGGTGTTGACTATGCTTCTCTGCTGGAACGCCACTCAGTGGAGTCTTTAAGTGCACGAAGAGAATGTGCTAGTGCGTCGTTAGCTGGTAAGTTAATAAACAATAAAATAGACTGCCCAAAACTATTAGCCTCACTTAGCTTTACCGTGCCAAGATTGTCAGCTAGACATTGCGATACATTTTGTGTTCCCTCGTACAGAACTAATGTTCTTCGTAAAGCGCCTCTTGTACACAGTATAATGAATGCGAATTCTTTATTTGGGTTATTTGTTTGTGACATGTTATTTCGTATAATTATAGAGTTATATCTAGGTTGATGTTGCTGCTGTACTAATTTGTCAATTTATCTATTTATCTCTGTAGTTTATCCTTGTAATGGAGTTTTTTTCTGTTAGACAAATATACTATTATATTATTATTATCATTATTATTATTAATCAAAAAGACAGGTATCTGATCATCACCCGCAGTCGGTCGATCTATCAACTTCTTTATAGATAACGTGAGATCCTCCTCGGTCACACGGTTGACAAAAATATGGCTCGTAGCTCCCAAATCATTTGAGAAATTGGCTAACTCATTAATTTATAATGCCAGGTGCCAGGTATCTTACTACAGAAGCGACAGATGCGATGCGATTTCGACATTCAAAGTTTTCATTAATACTATCGGTCAAGTAGGACTAATGTTGGAGAATAATAAATATTTCAAATTCTTATTCCCAAATGAAATTGCTAAAAGTAAGGTTTCTCTTATAAAAATCGTTGAGAAATAAACTTTCGTAGGTACTCTTTTATGCTTCCTGCCGGCTTTTACATTAAAGGTAAAACGATAAATGCACGTATCCGCCAATACTAATATCTCGTCGTTTGCCGATAAGTAGTCCAAGTTTAACTTTGTGCGATAGTATATAAAATCATGACAGTGTGGTCGGACGCGTCTGCTTACATGGGCGGCACTCAGAACGTATCGCCTAGCGCTAGGTAGAAAGTTTAGCAACGTGTCAGTATTAGTCGAGTCTCGATGTGAGATAGTGGAATTCTCTGTTAACTGTTACACGCTGTAAATCTAATAGAATGTCGGGCGTAGAAAATCGCAGAAAACGACCGTTGCTTCACAACGTAAAAAAGTACATCGGTGAATTCCCGGATTTACATTACGACGGGGCCAAAATAATATGCACCGTGTGCGATAAACAGTTAATGTGCTGGCACAAAACGGACTGTAGGAAGCATGTCACCAGTATACAGCACAGAAACCTAAAAAGCGGTATGCCATCGAGAGAGCCGTTTAAATTAGATTTACTGTCCATGTTTCTCGCGAGCGGACTACAACTTCGTCTACTGGATAAACCAGCGTTCCGAAATTTTTGGGAAAAATACAATCCCGACTGGGAACTGCCATCTCGAGCGACGTTACACACCTATCTACCGTCTGCACGCGAAGATACCGAGATAAAGATCAAAGCTGTAGTGAAAGATAAACGGCTGTGGTTAAGCGTGGGCGAAACGATAGATCGAAAAAGAAATTCCATTATACATATTATAGTGCGCGTATTGGAACCCCTTCAACCGAATTTTCCAATCTTTTTAGCGAGCAGAAGACTGCAGAAGTGTACCGGTGAAGCGATTACGAGGATAGTGCTGGATACGTTACAGAAATTTGAACTGTCACCTAATCAACTGCTGATGTTTGTGAGCGATGACGTGGCAACGATGCGTTGTGTCGGCCGTCTACTAAAGCGAGAGACGGAGCAACTTCTACATGTGACGTGCAAAGCCCAGGCATTAGATCATCTGGCACAAACGATTCGCAAATTGTATCCTAAGGTGGATGCATTAATAGCAAGTACTACAAAAGTGTTTCTCAAATCACCAGAACGAATTCGAGACTTTAACACACAGTGCCCCGGCATTCCAGAACCACCACAGTCGATTCTTACACGTGGAGGGACATGGTTGCAGGCAGCTTCCTATTATTCAAAATATTTTGAACAAATAAAATGCGTGGTTCTAGAATTCGATGCCGAGGAAGCAGCAGCCATAAAGGAAAGCCAAATAAGGTTTCAAGATACCTCCGTTGAAGTAGACTTGAAAACTGTTTACAACAATTATGCCGATTTCTTTGCCGCGATGGGACAATTTCAAAATACCGCGTTGTCGTTTTCGGAGTCGGCGCAAATTGTGAGGGATGTTCACGCATTGCTATGCGCTACAAGTGATGTAAATAACACGTGCATTGTGGAGAAATTCGAGGAACTTATAAACGAAGATTCGGATTTTACCAGATTAATACACATCGGTGATGGTGCTGATGCATCTGATCCGTTATCTACCTATAAAGATTATTTTAATTATGCGTGTGTTACATCCGTAGATGTTGAACAATCTTTTTCAAAGTATAATCATATTTTATCATCGCGACGAACGCGGTTCAACGAGAAAAATCTAGAAACGTACTTAATGCTACAAACTTTTCAGCAATCCTATAACATTTCTGCTACTTAAATAAAGTAAGTGGCTTATACATATAATATTTATAGTTAAATAAATAAATTAGCTTTGCTCTTTCGCGCGATGAAAGTCGACACATGACAGATACATATATGATCAAAAACTCTTTGGATTAGGGATGATCATGGATTTGATGACAAGCTATCGACATATTATTTTTTTACATTTACTTGACAACATTCAAGTCATCAGATTAATCACTCAAAATGTTGTTATTGTAAATGTATCTTAAATGTAATGTAATGCTATAGAGAATGTTCAAAAAAAATTATTGAAAATTTGAATTATAGGTATAGCCAGGAATTAAACTTTAGATCTTACAAATCGAATGCTTTGTTTTATAAATTAGAAACTTTACGTTTTATCAATGATTTGATATTTATTTATAAATTGCTGAATAACTTTATTGATTCTCTCGCCGGCACGAGCTTCATCGGTTTTAACTCTCCTGTCGGCCAACTCTAACTACTGTTTGAACTCTCCATTAATGAGATACATAGGCATTTTTAATTTATATAATAATCGTTCTCATTTGAAAATTTGCTCACAAAATCTAAATCTTTTTAAAAATCACTTAAAGTATAATTTTTCACATACTAATTAAGACGCCACTAATGATTGCATATTTATCATATCTTTTTATTTTTGCATGTATGTTGTTTTACATTTGTAATACTTTTCGTAATTTGGTAATTTTCATAAGTTCAGTGCTATATTCGTTTCGGCAGTTACTGTTTCACATGCCGCACTAAGAACTTTGTCTTGTGCAAAAATTTTGCGTTGTTGTTTCCTAATTGTTATAAGTAATGTGTACCTCATGCATGTTTTTGTTTATGGGGCCTCTTTGGCCTGTCGGATGACCTACTTTCATAAATAAATAAATGAATAAAGAAATAAATAAAATGTTTCAAACAGAACAATGTAAAGTAGGTACTTATTATTAAATAATATTACAATAATGGAGATCGTGGTGAAAATGGTGACTGAGTTTGTTCTCCTCGTTTATGTTTAAATGAGCTCCGTTAGATTTTTCAAAATTTCACCCTAATGGCATACGATTTTTATTTCGGCAGATTCAACGAATTGTAGCCAATTTTGAAGAAACTGGTGACAAAAGTGACACAGGAAACCGATTTAAGTTATGGGACTTGTTAAACCATTCTTAAACATGACTTTCAACATATTTTCGTATACAGAGTTACTGCCAGCAGATTATCTGAAGAGGGTATCGTACTGTACCTGGATTAATGATCACATGAATAACGACATCCCCGACTTAACATTTTTTACAGACCAATCTTATTTTTACCTCTCTGGATACATTAATACACAGGTCATGCGTATGTGAAGCGAGAACAATTCTAATTTTCATCGCGAGACTCCTTTACATAGTCCTAAGATGGGTGTTTGGGTTGCAACGCCCCGCAGACCAGTAATTGGGCCAATATTTTTTCAAGAAATCATAATTGCTGGAAGATATTGCAATCAAATACTTGAGCCTTTCAATAATCAATTGCATGGATACTTTCAGCAAAATAATAGGAGATCTCATGTTGCTCGAGCAACCCTTGATTATTTAAGCCAATTTTATAATGAAAGGTTATCCACCTAGGGCACCTAAGTCTTATGATCTGAGTCCTTTACACTATTTCTTATTCCCATTAATGAAGAATACTATTTTTAAAACTCCTATATTCACACATTAGAGGAATTACAAGAACGTATTGTTGAAAAGTGTAGATCTCGGTACCATTTGATCTTTTAACTCGAGTTTTGAATAATATGCGCCGACGTGTTAAACTGTATATTCAAGAAGAGAGAAGACATTTTCAACATCTTTTATAATTGTTTATATCTACCTAAATATGCTGTACTGAACCTTTTTATTTTGATTTGAAATTTGTATACTGTATTTTCTTCATAAATTTCAACAAATAATGCAAAAACAGGACTAATTGCCATAACCTAAATCAGATTTTTTTTTTGTGGGTTTATGTCATTAGCATGACATTGATTTTACATTCCATGGCTATGCGATCCAAAGACTTTTTGATCTTACTATAAGTATTTAATGACTATTGTAGGCGAAATTTATTTATTTGGAATGTGGCTGGTTATTAAAATAAAAGATTTAAATTTTTTACGTTTCGGCTTCTTTATTCATTATTTAAGCCTTCATCAGAACTGATTGTATACGTTATCGCACAAAGGGTCAAAACATAATGATTGAATTAATGACTATGAACATTGTTTATTTTACAATTTTATCTATGTGTAACCCATGACAAATATAAGAAATCACCATGTGATAAACGATAACACCATAACACTTATAAAAAAAATATTTGTTATAAAACCTGTGGTTAACTAGATTATGAGAAAAACCTGATAGTTATAGGTATATTTTTATAAATTATTGTATCCCGATATTGCAGTGTAGTGTCAAGGTTAAATTCTTTTTAGATTTATGGTTTATCACTCTTATTATTTGATAGGCAGAACGAATAATTGAATTTCCATTGTTGAGTTTGGCGTTAATCACAAAAGACCCGTTTAAAAATCCAATAGATATTGATATATGAATCATAGTCTGAATAATAGTCTAGCATATGCTGATTATTAATCATACACCCACAAATGTATAGATATTCTATGATATTTCTGCCTATTGTAATAAATTCAGGAGGAATTGGACAAAATTTCGTAATATTTCACATATTAAAGCCGACAAAAATCTGTTCACGATTCACAGTCACGCTCATGCGACTGAAATAATACCTAAAGAATTAAAAAAAAACAAAATTGTCAATCGCATTTTACTTCAATGTATAGAAACTACGCAGTAGATTCTAGCCGTTATTGATTTTTCAATGGAAATTTCCAGAACAAGGCTACGTGTCACAGAGCAGCATAATTTTGCTACGCCGTAACCGTTTCCCGTCCTTATCTTGTTCTACTCTTACGTGGGGAGTAGAGTAGGATGGAGATACGACCGCATTACGAAATTTTACTCGCTGTGTGGGGCGAATACGCCGCTTCGCTTCTAGAAAAACAGAGTGGGGGTCGCCGGCCTATAAAAGGCGAACACTCCCTACTCCCTGCACAGTTTTGGTGTTGACGGCGAAGTTATACGACGTTTCTCTGAAGATGTGTTGCAGAAGAAGAATATCTGGGTGCTGCAGAACGAAGAGAGGGCGCCACCGCGCACTAGTTTGGGAGCGTCACAGAAGAGGAGCCAGCACGTAAAACATATCGTAGCTATTATTCATTCTATTTCACTTTTTTCAATTACTGTTTTTATCGATGTTTTTCTCTCTTTATATCTCGCTTTTTTTTTATTTTAAATTCTCTTTTCGTCCCCCTTTTTTTCGATTTAATTAATCTGAATGTCATTAGTAGCGACGACAATACAAAAATATCAACGCAAGCCTGGCCAGCTTGTCTCGATATTTTTCTAATTTCACTAATCAGATTCGTCGTTCGAGAGAAACGAAATTATTGCAATAATTTTCGCGCGAAACGAGGTCTCAAGCTAATTTAGAAATAATATGAAAGCATATAATCATTGTACCTTAGTTATTGTTAGTAAATCTCGAAAATAGAACGAAAAGGAAATTAGCAGGAATCTCATAATCGCCTCCCGCCCTCCCCTGCTTTCACACTCACACTTTAATAACAATGACGATTTATATTTTCCCATTTATTACAAGAGAAACAAGAAAAACTGTGCATTGGTTAATTTCAGAGAATTCTCGAGCGATGTATATCAGTACATGCGCCTTATCGTTACTTAAACGCAAAATAATCGATATCTGACAGCCCGACCGCACGAGCCGCCATGTTGTCGTGTGTTTAATTGCACGCCCGTTCTCAAGATGGCGCTGTATACGCTTTAACGATCGTGAGGCGACTACAGGCAACTGTATTTAACGCAGCCGTTAAAATCGAAATAGGTAATGGATTAGAGAGGAGGGCAAATCGTTTTTCTTTGATTTTTTAGAAAAATACATGGTCGTATTCGGGTTCTCCTCCTCCTTATATCGTCAGCGATGGATCGGAAACTAGAGTACGTAAATCGTGTGTATTAAACGTATTTGAGAGAGAGGGAATATTCAGCGGACTGATCTCGATCTCGATCGATCTAGAAATTAATATTTCTACCCCCTACAGATTCTAGACAATCGTTGTGTTGGACTTATTGAGTTCGTGTTAAGATTAATCAGCATTGTTTTTTTTTAATTTATATTAATTAATTCGAACATCGATATATATATTTTTTTATAGATTTAATAATAAAAACTATAGGCAATTAATTTTAAACTGAAACTCCTATTGATATACATATAGGTTAGGTTGTGTGTAGATATTTATGATTATCTAGGTATAATTTTTTCAATAGTTAGAAATCACGATTTATTAAAAAAAAAATAAAAACGTGAAATTTTATGGCGTTTGTAACTGAAAATATGAAAAATAGTTCAAATAAATATACTTACGACATCTAAATATGCACATTGTGGATTTGTGTTGATTATTTTATGAATTATCTTCCCCGTTTCATTAGCCTGAAAAAAAAAGATATAAAACAAAAAAAGATTAATTAAGAATCCCATGGAATAGTAGATATTAAAACGAGAAGTATGGACAAAAGGAAATCGACGTGTATTATAAAAGTAGGACCAAAGATAGATCACTTATAAGTTATTTAGAATAAGCCATTGCCAACCGGTCTATTTAGTAAAGTAAGTACCAATTTTAGCATACTCTTGTACTTGATACCTTATTTTTTTTTTTTGTTTACTAAGTGCTATATCGTTTTTTATGACATTTGTTATAGTATTACCTACATATATTAGTATTTTACAACACTAACACACCATTTGTTATTTTTATTTTGCGTTTCGCTAATAATGAAATTAATAATAATCATTTGTTCTTTAAGCGGTAAAAGGGATCCATAGAATGGTTATTTTTAGACGTAAGTTTCCGGTTTGTTGCTAATATTAAGCTTTAAGAATATGAAGTAGGTATGAATACAGCAGGATCCTGTAATAATGATTGGTAGATATATCATACAAGTTGAAATACAATAATCTGTAGGATAACAGAAATACGACATTTTTAATTAAAATAAATATATGGTTACATAAATGCGGTTTAATATTTTTTATAATGCATATTTAATGCAGAAAATCAATGGGGTGTAGAGATAAAACAACTATACTACAAAATAATTGGTATATAACATCAAAATCGATTATGAAATGAATTACAGATTTGGAAAGAGATAATTTTTAGTTATTGCGGGAAAATATTGATATACAGAGAAAACTTATAGATATAATATAAATATAATAATATAAAAAAATACGACAAATATAGATATTACTAAGTAAGAGATGAATGAAGATGTATTTTAGAGGGATATCCTTCTGTAAATTAGAAACTATGTAGTACAGGTAAAATTAGCGCTACCTTTATTGAAATTGTAAGAATGTTACTAACATTGCAATAGCGGTTTTATTTAATGCTCACAAACTGGGTAATTTAAAATAAAATCAGAAGTGAAGTGCAAATAGCAGCCGCTGCTAATAGTCGCATATATATATATATACATTTGTAGGTAATTGAAGTTATGTAATCATTTGTTTTATATTCAAAATCACTGGAGGATAAATGGAAATACATAGTTTAAACTTATAGCGTTGCTAATTAGGTCATACCTTATTAATGACAAATATCAGATGTGCGTAAAACTAACTTATACTAGTTTTAATAAATAAGTCTTGCAAAAGCAAATTTATACCGGATCAATTAATACGAATAAAACTATGTTAAAATTAGCAAAATTCCGGGATGGTATTTATCGATTTTATAGGAATTTGCGTTTTAAAAATAGTATTTCTTTTTTTTATGGTTACAAAATGCGAAAAATGCGGGATAAACTATAAAAAATGAGGTGATTATATGTTTTTTGGATAAACACTAAGATTAAATGTGAGTTAATATATCGGGCAATATGTTTTATTTAGGAAGTTTAAAAGAAAATTTATTTTATTAAGTTCTGTAAAATGAAATTTCAACGGATATTAATCATATTGTTTTAATGATGTTTGGGTAAACCTTTGCAAAAATAAATATATATGCACTACCCACGAAAGTATTGAAATTAATAATAAATATAAATGATTCCTTCCAGAAGGGAGTATTCCCTGATAAATTAAACTATGCTATGGTAAAACCACTGTTTAAAAAAGCATATCCTAATTTTGCTGCAAATTTCAGACCGATATCTTTATCGTCCTCCTTTTAAAAATTTTAGAAAAAGTTCTTTATATTGGCATATCTGTAATTTCTTAGTAAATCAGAAACTATTCAAAACAACTCAACACGGGTTCCTAAAGAACAAAATTGTGGATACAGCAATACTTCATAATATATGCAGCAGTTGTTGTCGGCAGTGCATTTAGACTATTTTTAGATTTATCTGACGCGTTTGACTCTATAGATCACTCGATCTTGATAAAAAAAATATATTGCTATGGAATTCGGGAATTTAGCACGGATAAAGTAATATTGGGCAAATCGAAAGCAGTTAGTATGCATGAGAGACCAAATCTCGGGTGAAATTATAAGATCTAAATAATTATAGTATATTAATGGCCGTCCCACAAGGAAGTATTTTAGGTCCTTTGTTATTCTTTATATTCATTAATGATAATAATAATAATTGCGTAGACGACGCGACGCTATTTATTAAAGCGGATATTGTTTTGTGTGGTGATACTCTGATGCAACAAGTACAAAAATGACTTACTCAGAATAATTTATCAATAAACGTCAATAAAACAAAATGTATATTGTTTAGAAGTTCTGCAATTGATGCGCCGGAATATGTAATGTTAGATAACAAGAAATATGACATCGTTGACTGTACATCACTTTTAGGTGTAACAATTGACGGCAATATGTTATTTTCACAGCATGTGGTTAAGTTGAGTAAAAAAACTTAGTGGGAAAAACTATGGATTAAGAGTTATCCCAAAAAATGCGACCAGTGAATAATCTGAATAACTTTTACAGCCTACTAAGATATGGTATTATTTTCTGAGGCGGACATCCTAGAAACTTAAAACTTATTTTTCGTGCACAAAAATAATTTTCTTTTCTTTGGTGACTTGATTTCGTTCCCCGGCTTCACATTATCTGCAATGTATGTTGTTGGTTCATTGAAAATTAATTTTATTGTTATTATTAATAGTATAACGGGTAGTTTCGTTTTTTTTTTATCCGTGCAACATTCGAGAAATACTGGATATTTTACAATGTTATATACGTATACAAATGATTTAAGAAATTGCGATTTTGAAAAAAAAGAAAACGCTAGGGTTAATCGTGAGTTAATAATTTTTTTTAGGAAGTTAAAGGAAATTTATTGTACAAGTTGTTGTACAAGTTCAATATAAAAAAAAGAAATTCAAGGGATTAATCGTATTGTTAATGATTTTGGAAAAGCTTTACGTACTACGAACAAAATTGTTGGAATTAGTAATTCTGTGATATGGTATTTGCCGATTTGATAGGTAGTTTCGCCTTAAAAATAGTGAATTAATTTTTTTTTTCGTGTACAAAATTCGAAAATTTATAGGGTAATTACGTTTTTGATAAATGCTGATTACAATATCACACGGAGAAAAAAAGATGTTACCACGTATTATAAATATAATAAACGGTATTAACTCAAGGACAACAATACGTTATCTAGTACCCAGTATTCATCCATGTATTACTGTTTATTAGGAAGATGGTACGCTCTAATATAATTATAATACAACCAACTATTAAGTTAGTTGTCCCTATTCTTACTATCTATTTTTCTCAGTGCATAAATCTATAATAGTGGTTTAATATATCGGACAATATTTTCTGATTAAAGAAGTTAAAGAAAACAGAATTCAAATGTGTGTAAATGTGTGTGCAATATTTCGCCTTAAAAATGATGAACTAATTTATTTTTATTTATGTGTACATACAGAATTCGAAAAATACTGCATATTTTACAAAACTATAAAAATAATAATAAACGCTATATACTGCATTTTACGGTTATCTAATTGTGCTTTCACTATCCGATAATATATTTTATATAATCCAAAAGCAGTTTAAGAGAATGTACTTTTGTGTGTGTTTTGTAAAAGGTAGATTTTCACTAATTTTAATCTCATTGATATTAAGGAGTGTTTATTCTCCGCTCAAAACTCCTTTAGGTAGAATATATCGTAATAGAAAATGTATATTAATATCATTAATATGAAGTTATATATAAAATGCAAAACAATAGTAAAGATAATCCTCAGATTGGAAGAAACATCTATATTAATTAATATCTTATCATTCGAAAATCTTTTATTATTCTACTACAAATAAGGTAATCATAATTCATAATATATAATCATATTTCTGAGCGTTAAACAATACATAACCTATCTGAAAATAATCAAATTTGTAATTCAAACCACAGAATATGATCAATTTTTTTTAATAACTATAAATATCTTGAACGAGTTTCGCAGTTTCTGACTACAGTGGGCAGGGCAAAATCACAATCTAAATACGAGGGGTATGTATAGATATACCGAGCCAAGAAAAACTAAAGTTTGAAAGAATAAATGCCTCACACAAAATTTCTTAATATCTGTATTTAAAACGAGTAATAGGTGCAATTCTTTTTTAAAATTCGGGCACGAATATTTTTATATAATTAATTATATCCTGGTTCAATATATTTTACAATAATCTAAAAAAAAACTGATAATATTTATATGTATGTGTATGTAAGTAAATCGACGGGTCAAATTAGAAATTAAAAAGTTAGAAAGAAAGTGAATAAGCTAGCTCGAGTAATTATTTTATGTTGAGGTAGGAATAATAGGCAATGATCCAAAATTATTTGTAATTAATTAATTGGCTTTTACATTAGGATTGAATTCCTTTTATTAATATGAATAGTTAGTAAATTTAAAAATATTTCAATACATTAACTATGCTCCAAGAATAGGTTTATTATAATTTTTTATTTATATTTTATGCAAATATAAATAAACTTAGAATAATTAATATCCTCTAATAAAATATACTTATATTCGGTTAGAATTATAAGTGATTTAATATATCTGATTTTTATATATTTTAGCAATTTATATGTAGGTACAGCAATCTGCTTTTATAATGTCTCCCCCTTGCAACCATGTCCCTATACTTTCCACCACAAGCTCTAAGCCGTGAGCTTCGGGTATTCTCGTATTCGCAGGGAGCAGATGATTTATATTATATATTTACCCTCGGTTTAGTTTACGATTCATAGATAAGTATATCTGATTAAATCGGTGCTGATGTGCTCTTATTGCATCTCGTAAAAGTAACCCCAGTTACATAGGAAGTGCGTTGAATGGGTGCACCTGAATTGCACTCGGAAATTGTTTGTCTTATAATGAATGACCCGAACTGCAGTCAGAAGTTTTCGTTTGTATAAATAGGCAGATATTAGAACAGTGTCGTTAACGATTTCTGGCCTGCCAAACTTTTGACCACAGTTACATATTTCCGATGTTACACCTACGTAATTGTCCAATGTACTAATAAAAGAATTAAAAACAATTTTAATTATTACGGTTTCGTTTAATCTCCAGTTCTTTCTCTTAACATGACAAATATATGCAAGATAGAAAGATGAAACAGAATGCTGAGGTTTAATGATAATTGTAATGTTCTTGCGTCTGTCCGGCAATATAAACAAATAAATTTTAGCTCACAGCTCGTATTCAGAAATATCTAATTACAAATTAAAATAATCCATCTGGAAATCGTAAACTAAAAATGTAATGGCTATAATTTCATATAAATCCCCACAAATATTATTACTGGTTATGTGTTTCTAAGAAAAAGATTATCGCTGTCGATATAATAGTATTAGACCAGCGGATTTCAAATATAAATCTGTATACAATAAAATTGAATGTGAACCTACAATAATAAGATTAGGCACAGATACAAATTTAAAAAGAATAGAAACACCTACTAAACTAAATTTGCGGAAATAGCCAAAACGTTTAATATATGCAAATGTTTTATTGGTGAAATTCCTTTATCCTTTATTTATTAAGAAAATATAATTATACCCTGCTCAAGAATGATAATGATCTTTCCTTCTCCTGTTTTACCTGTGAACCGAGATGAACCGAAGTACCTGACGTTGCTATACAGAAAATAGTATCGATCTTTGGTCGTCGTAAGGGAGAGATATTAGAAAAAGAGACCAGTTTACAACCTAAAGTAATGAGTGTAACAGTAGTAAAGTTATTGATATTGAGGGAAAATATTTGTATTATTTAACAATGAAAATAACTTGTAAAATTGGAACCAATTAAAAATACATAATTTAGTAATATCAATATTGGTATTGCATTAGTAATTAAATGTTTCTAATATGAAGGAGTGTGAATGTTAAGTATAAGTACATTGTTAATTTCAAGGACAAAGAAGAAAGAGCGATAAAAAAAATGGTTAATTTTATTTTCTGTAGTGTAAGCCCAAGCATTTAAAGAATTTAAAAACTCTGTTAATTACTCAGGTTAATTTTGCTCAACATAATTTATATTCAATGAGGAAAAATCTTTATGTGATTAACAATAATCCGTATAGTAATAATTTCTGATTTATGAAAATTGTAAAAAATTTAAAATTATGCAGATATGCAGAGTAACAATTTTAATAGGAATATTTTCTGTGCGAGCAAGTTTTGAGTAATATTCTGCTATATATTGTAAAGCTATACAAATTAAGTAATAAGTATTAATTTCTTATAAATTATATCTACATATTCCGTAATAATTTATAGCATAATGATGAATCCAGTGATTAAAATAGGACTTATTTATTCATATTTAAAGAATATTTATAACCATATAATTCGATCAGAATAGCTTTGATTATAATGGAGAATAATTCTAAATTATTAGTAATATTAATTGGCATTACAGTTTTGCTCGGATAATTTAAAAACTTTTCCTAGAAGAATTGAATTAATTTTAAAAATTATAATTCTTGATTGAGATAATTTTTGCAGTAAATTCTATATATAAATAAACATAAAAAAACGCCATTCATATGAGAACTGATGATTTGATAGACATCTTCTGAAGTTCTAGATATTGAACGCACACCATTTTCTTTGGGTAAACAGTTAATACTAGTGAATGTGATCCTTCTTAAATATATCACAATTATTTGTATCAAATGCTTTTTACAAACCATCATATTTTTGCCTTATTTTTAACATAAATGTATATTTCCCTATACTTGTAGTATTTTTTAAAAAACAAATAATCCGTTTTTATCTGATTAATTTCCCTATAAATCGGGTGGAATCCCCCGCATTTTTAATACTTAATTAAGAGATTAATATCAGCATGCTTTTTATTATTACAATGGTTGATCTTTTTAAAGCTTATTTTTAATTAAAATTAAATATGGAGGCATGCAATTTTAAAATCGATATTTTTATCTACATATATGAAGACCAATCTGATGTCCATACCAGTGGTGATAATTCTTAAAACTTCGCGATGTGAAACAATTTAAATATTACATTATATATTTTTTCTTATACATTTTTTATATATTTTATTATTCAATCTTTGCATCCTCTATTATATCTGAGTGTTTTTTCTTAAATCATATATAGAGTTTTGAATGTGTCAAAACTCTTTTTTTTTTAATTCTATGTGTGTCTGCTTTTTTCGTAAAAATTAATCCCCAATTCATCAAAGTCCAAAGGCTATTCATTCGTTCATTTGATACATTAGTAAATGTATTTTTCGCTTTAATTAAATATTTATACATTCTCATATCCCCGCAAAAGCTTCGCAAAATAATCGGCTTTTCCTATACTTATTATAGTTTGTGAAATACTCTTTTCACTTTTTATTAAATTTTTAATAAATTTTGCATGTTTTCAATTTTCATATGTGTATTTACATAATAAATACTACTTCTACGAATATTTAATTGGTAAAAAAAGGCAAACGCAATTCACTGCTACAATATACAGAAGTATATCTGGAATGTTTGGGACATACTTCGAAGCAAATAATTTATGGGGAGCCCAACGGATGGATTTTAATGATCTTGGTGTTCGAATGTTGCTTTTTCTTTGTTTAGAGTCGATATTTTCATAATTATAAGGTACATATATCTACCATTCCTTCGAAGATGAATTTATATCAAATTTAGTACACAAGTACTATTAGACCACTATAAAAAATTAAAAACAAAAGAAATATCGAATTTTTTAACGTTAGCGTCAAATTTGACGGTGCAAATTTTCTTTTTTTATATATAAATTTGGTCTCATGGTACATTTTCTTACTGTTTTTCCTCTTTTATATGCATGCTTTGTTTTCAATATCGATTTACTATGGTAAATAATTTATTCTACACAGGAAGGCATGATTAAATTACATTTTGTACATTGAATAAAATTTTAACGGGATAAATTTTGCATTTAGATATAATTCCGCGCCATCTATCCGCTTTTAGTCGAACCGCGTTGACGGTACGAAACCCTTTTCCGCCATCTAGCGTCGCGCGCCCGTCAATCATAAAACCAGACACGCACCTAGCGATTGTCCCTAGCAATAGAATAGGCATATTATGAAATACGAACACAACGGCTGCGTATCAACGAATGAAGATTTTTTTTAGCTAGTTAGGATAAAAAAATTCCACGTTAATCAGTGGATACGACGATTTAGTGTAGATAGAGTAGGCTGCGATATGTCAAGATGGAAAATACGAGCCGCACCGATATACGCGTTTTATTTATCTTTAGGGTGGTGGCGCGCGCTGACGCGTAAATGATGGCGCGAAATTTGAATTCCGTTCCGTCGACGAGTTCGTCCGAAAGCGGTTTTGGATGACTGTTGAGAGTTGTGAGTGTTGCGCTTTTGAAAGGAATTTAATTTGGGTGCTTCTGTGCTAATTGTGTTGCACATACTTTGATGTAAAATAAATATAGGAGTAGGCAAATTCTAGCGCCTTCTAGGTTCATAATTATTGTGTGTTTAATATCTCTAATTGAAGGAAATGTCTGGATTGAGACGGCATTCTTATCAATTGTAAATTATATTCATTACAATTTGTGGATATATAAGGGGAAATATTGTTTAAAAATGTAAAATAAATATATATGCAATTAATATTACTATAATTTTATTTATTTCTCCATTTTATACTTCATTAATCATTAATAAAAAAATACTTAATGACAAAGATGTTAAGAAATTGAGGTAGATAAATTTAATATTCTAAATTTTTATGCAATAATAAAATATGAAATATGTAAGGGAGCAAATTATTTTGAAAATAAAGCAAATTGTCCTGCTTTAGTTTTTCTTTTCTTAAATGCACTGAATTTTCATTCTAAAAGATTTTTCTGAATACTTTTTTTATATATTATGATATATATGCATTTCGAAAAGAGGAGAATACATTACATTTGTATAGAGATATAAAATAACAAAAGCAAAGCATCTATGAGAATTTATCAAAAAATTATCGACAAATGAATTAAGAGCCTAGACAATGTGTTGGAAATAAATAATATGTGACAAATAAATATGCCATATCAAAATGAAATGTATGAAAATAAATATGTAAATCCAATACAAAGCAAAGTAAAATTGTGAAAATATAAAATATAAAGTAACTTTTCGGATGTACACATGCACGAAATAAATCGTGTGATATGATTGTATTTTAAGAGTTTGAACTTGCCCGAAACAGGTGTAAATGCTATATGTTTAAGTGTGCTGTTTTGTTGAGGAACGAATTGTAATCAAATCCTTGTCTGATGACGTCAAACGGTTGTTTGGAAAGTTCTTTCATACATATCAGTTTGTACCGCTCCATCTGTAGTGCGAGCGCGGCGATACAGATAATAGGCTATCTATCGACGATTACCGGCGATCGTCCATCATTAATTAATCATCCATCCAACTTTTTGTAAGATTTTAGCGTGTTAGTTTTGATGATATAGTAACATAATTAGGTGTGAATAGAACCTATTATAAAAATATTGATGAATGTTAATGAACGGTTTTTATTTTATAAAGCGCTAAATAAGGGTTATATCATACACATATTTAGGTTTGCCGGTTGTTTAAATGTTTTGCAGTGTAATATATTATTTGTACAGATGTGTATTTGATTATCTGATGTACAAATGGTGTTTCTTTCAGTATGATAATGCCAGAGCATCTGTCCGATATACGCGATAATGAGAATGTCTGTTTGAAAGCTACAATGATGTTAGAAATGCGTAATAATAGGTGCGTGTATTTTTTCATGTTGCAAATATTCTGATAAAATTATCGAAATTGGTATGCGGATATGTGCTGTATGTATCATATACCTACAAAGCTGATGTGCAAATTAATATATATAAGGGTTGATTGAAAAGAGATTGCGTTTGTAAGTATTGTGTCGAAAATGTAAATTGTAAATAAATATTCTACATGACATAATCCTATAACTTTCTAGAATTGATATGATTTTATAGTATGGACATCATCTGACGGCTATATGCTTAAATCGGAGTAATCTAAACTCTTGTCTATTGAGACGAACATGTCTATAACCTAACACACTAAAGTGCTAACGTATGAAATGTATTTTTGTTCCGTTTAGATAAATGTGAAATATTAAAAACCAACGATTAGAGGCGCAACGTATTGGCAAGTACTTACGAAAAAAATCATTTATGAGTTGGGCTTGGTCTGCAGCAATTTTTATTCATCAAAAAGTGCACTATAAAAATTTACATTTGACAAATGCAAATTTAGAATATTATTTTTTTTTATATAATCGGTTAGTACTCTGCGTGAGTACCAACCAACGTATTTTAGAAACAAATGCAGAAAAAATAAAAGCGGGTTTATCCCTTACAAGTCCTTTAAATAATTAAGCGAGCGGTTTCGTCCTTCAAAGGGACATCTTCATTATTATTTTTTAATTAAGTTTATTTGTGCGACGGAATTATTTTAATATAAATGACAATGCAATGAGATATAGAAAATAAAGAATATATATTGGGTAGACGTACCTAGCATTATAGAAAACGCTAATTATAAGGTGCAATAAGAAAATAATAAAAGCAAAATGGGTTTTCAAGAAGATTATGTACAAGAAAACAAATAACGATTGATTTTGAGCTATACACGTATAAGTAAGAAATGACGGAGGTTATAAACGATAGAAAATAGTAACATTCTTGTTAAAAAAAACAAAAAGCTATATCTAATGTAAGTGTGAATATTTGTTTGGGTATATAACAAAATAATTATCGGTAAACGCAATTTCCAAATGCAAATTGAAATGTTGTTAAAATTAAATGGTCGAAGGGTGTGTCCCTAAATAAAAGAAATGGCGGAATTTGAAACGGAATTCTAAAACAACGAAAGAATGATGTTTAAAGAAATTTAATCCCTTGATATTTTAACCAGGTATTAAGAGTTATTATAGGGAAATTATTTAAAAGCAAAACACAATCCGTTATAGTAATACGTAGATGTGGGTTATATAAATAACATGTTATGTCTATAACAGCGCTGTATGCGAGCATTAACAAACGGTATGACTTATTATAATTTCTAACAGTTGTATAATCAACGGCGATATTATAAAATGAAATGATTTTAAGAATATAAAATGAATAATTATTAAATAAATTGCTTACACTATTACTTAATGTACCGCACCATCTCTAGTGGGAGCGCGGCGATACAGATAATAGGTTTTCCACCGGTGATCGCCCATCATCCATTGGCGTCGTGCGAGAGGGTTTAACATATCTAACTTTTTGTAAAATTTTAGCACGTGCGTCATTGATGATATAGTGACATAATAATTATAGGTGCAAGATAGAAGATAGGAGGTAGTGCCTATTATGAAAATATTGATGAATGTTAATGAACGGTTTAAATAAGGGTTATATCATACTTATTATGTTCGACATACGTTATTAAAAAGTAAAACATGCCTACATGCAAAACCAGATTTATAAGATGTAATTGCTTTTTATATTTTGCGGTATTAACAGCGGTGTATTATTAAGAAAGGGTAAATTATTTATTTTTTTAATAAATAATAAATGAGAATACATGTGTAGATTTCGTTATCTAACATATATAAAATGTACAAATAAACCAAAAATATATCTATATATATATTCGTTCAGTATATAAAATACCTTAGGACATAAATAGTCTTTAACAGAAATTTTAAATTTTTTGATATTTTCACATTCCTCGATTGAAACAGGCAGGGCATTAAATCATTTTAAATCTATACACTCAAGCGACTTCTTAGTTACATTAAATCGAGCAAAATGAATGCGAAAATCCCCGTTCGGTCTCGTATAATATGAACATCATCGTCCTCCGACAAATTTTTAAAAACATAAACACACATTTCAAAAAGATATAAACTGATGAGTGTTAATACTTTATATTTCTTAAATATGTCCCTACACGCATGCGAATTCTCAAAATGCGTTTTTGCGCGCCATGAAAACATCTCTCACTAATCGTGAGTCACCTCAGAAACACAATCCGTAACGCAGTCTATAGACTCGACCGAAGCACGATAAATCGCCACAAGCTGTTCAGGTGTTAGTATGCATTTTACGTTAGGGAAAATCTAGCAAGAAGCTGTTCACGATGACTTTTCCAATTTAAATCCCGATAGTAATAGTAATAGTAAACATTTACTTTCGTCCACCTTCGCAATGACATTGCGCCCACCCGAAGATCCAGCGACCCTCTGATAATTATGAAAAATCACAAATTCCATTTTGTCTTTATTAAGTAGTAAATTATGATTGCACAGCCACGTTTCTAATTAATTGATACAATAAATCATTATATTTCCTTTCTAGCGTACCTCGATCTTTATACAAGATAAAATGATAGAGGTGTCATCAGCGTAAAAACTAAAATTGGCGCTCGCATAATATTTTCAACATCATATATATATACGAAAAAGAGAATCGGTCTAAGTACCGACCCCTGCGGATCCCCTAGTCCATTTTCTAAATGTTTAGAGTGAAATATTTTATTACAGCGTCCTAATTTAAAATTTAAAGATACACATTGCTCTCTATTACCAAGAAAGATACCCACTGACGAGCTGGTCCCCTAACACCAGATTCATATAATTTATTTAGCAGAACACCCCGATTGACGCAGATTTACAACGCAATAGGTTTATGAATGCGCATATGAACGTCATAGGCTTAAATTATTGATTAATAAATACAAGATGAAATTGGGAAATAATTAATAGGTATCGCGTCTATATAGGTACTGCTTTTTATAAGCATAATGAAACTAAATGCTTTACATATAAGAAAATAATTGAAATATGTGTTTAAATTGAACGTTAACATCAAACACCTAATCTTTAGGAATGACTTATTTATATAATCCTATAGATGGTATGAATCGTAAACTCGAGTACCAGTAAAAATTGCAACAAATAAAAACTAAAGTTGAATGTATTAGCCAACAAAACATCCATAAAATTGAATAGAGAATAACATAGATACCAGATGTGGAAGTACAGCTTTAAATGAATTGTAATATGCATTATTTACGTATATTGAGAAGCAAATTTTGATATAAATATTGGTACGTATGTATTTTTCATCGTCGCCTAAGGGTATATCGTCTATGACATTAAAAAAAAACAAATAGATGGTTTTAATAAAAAATGTTACTTGAAAATGATATAGTAAGATAAAATGCGTAGACAGACCCAATTCTTCTTCACGAATGTAACAGGTAAACTGTACAATATTGAGGTATTTAAATGAGCATCAGATGATGCAATTGCATAAGCAAGAACATTATTATAAGAATTCAATGTTAAGTAAATCAAACGACAAATTAATATTGCTACGTTTACAATATGACATTATAGACTACGGAATCAATTTAATTTAATATTATATGATAAACTGAATAATGGCAAGAATTGCTATAAGGTAATAATTTAGTAAGGTATAATTTTAAAAGGTTAATGGAGATTTATTAATAGAAATAATAAATTACCTATCAAGTTGTGTAGATAATATGCGGTTAAATATAAAACGCCCCGTTATTTTCCCTATAAATTCTGTTGTACACCGCACTACGTTTCGCCAAATCTATCTGGGTTAATGTATTAAGAACGAAGCAAGAAATTGTGCAAGTACGTCAAATTTGTAAAGTATGATGCGTAACTATACTATAAATATGTCATTTATGACAACAACGTTAAAATACCTTGCTATAAATCCTGAATAAGGTTTGATATACACCTTTTGTGTAAATAAGTTAGGTACATAAAGATAAACATAGGCAAAAGAATGGTTTAATATTGGTTAAATATACATATTTATATTATGCTCAGCATATACGTTACCAAAAAGTGAAAAATGATTTATAAGAAGTATTACACCATATTTTTCGGTACTATTGTGAAGAGATAAATAATATATTTTTTGATGAATAGGTTTATGAATGTATATATGACGGTCTTGGTTCGAATTAATTAATAATGAACATGAAAAAAATTGATAAATAACTACAGAAACAAAAGGTATCTCACGTATATTATTTTTTATATTTAGCGGTATAAAAGATGTTTGCAACATCACAAATAACTAAACAACAAACTTATTAACGGGTATAGAGGTGTGTAGAAATGGATGATACAGCGGTATAAGAAAGTCTGAATTGAAATAAAAATAAAATGTGGGTAAATTAAGGAATACATATGTTAACAATGTTAACATTATATACGTAATCTTTAGAAATAACTTCTATATCTATAATACTAGATGATAAACTCGACCATAAACTCAAATAGAAGTAAAAATGGCAACAAATAAAAACTATTCAAAGTGTAATTGAATATTTTTTTATATGGCAAAACATATTAGGTCTGAAACTACAATTTAAGTACATCAGCATGAAATGAATTGTAAAATGCATTATTTAATTAAATTGATAAGTATTGATATAAATATTGCTATAAGTACATATTTACTAACTGTGGCGTAATGGTATGACATTGAAAAACAAAAAGGTTGTTTTAAAGTATATAACTTGAAAATGATACTATGGTAAAACAAAGTGTGCATCAGGCAGACGATATTCTTCACAAATGCAATAGCGCAAGCAGACAATTATAAGAATTTAATGCTACCAATAAGTAAATTAAACGACAAACTCATCATTGCAATTAAAATGTAGTTTATAAGGTTATATGAAGAGGTAATACATACTAATGAATTTCAAAACTAGATAATATTGAAATTAATATTAAGTTTATTACAATATGATATTATAGAGAACGGAATCAATTTTATAAATACTAGATTAAATAAACTTGATATAATAAAATCAAATGATGGTAAGAATTGCTAAGGCATTAACATTACGGGGTAATGATGTTAATGAAATAATTATTTTTATATTCTAAAGTCAAATCGATTTTGAAGAATAATACAAATTACAATGAACAATTCAAAAATCAAGAAATTACACATGTTTTTCAATGAGAGAGAGAATTAAAATTTCAAAAAATGAAAAAGTTAGATATATTTCCAGCGATAGGTTTTCCAAACACAAACTAGTGCCGAGTTTAACAACAGCGAGTCTTAGAAGAATTAAGAAAAATGCAAATATAAGAAATTACAAATATTTTCAATGAGGCGAATTTTTTACAGCGAGACGCGCATCGTCGAGTCTTTTTTCTTAAATGAGAGGCGTTTGAAAAAGAAAATTAAAATTATGAAAAAATGAAAAATAAATATATTGCCAACGAGGAGTTTTCCAAAGACAAAGCGCGTATGAAAAAAAAAAAACGAAAAATTGAGCAAAATTCAAAAATTAAGAAATTACAATGAGACAGCGAGACACGCAGCGTCGGGTCTTCTTTTAAGTGAGGCGTTTTCAACGAGACGCCTAGTGCTGGGGTTTCTACAGCGAGACGCGCACGTTTAAAAAAATTGAAAATTAAACAATTTGAAAACTGTAAACTTTTCCAACCTCCTCAAGAAAGCGTGCCCAACTTTTTCAATAGGGTTCGTTCCAAGGTGGAACGCGAGCTTTCTATAGTTATTTTTATATTATATAAGAATACAGGTATATAAATATAAAATGCCCTGTTACTTCCCCTATAAATTCTATTCTTACAATACACTACGTTTGACTAAACCTCCTATCTAGGTTAATATACATAATATATTAAGAAACGAAGCAATAAATTATGCCGCAACTTACTCTATAATATATCATTAATGGCAACTTTAAAATATTCTATATTAAATTATGAATAAGGTTTATTTATACTTACACCTGTTGTACTAAATCCTGTTCGTTGAATATTGCGTTTTTATAGAAGATACTGCGTTTCGTTAAATGAATATTAATACAGCTACTGAAATATAATAATGATAAGATGATGAAAATAAAGTTTTCACGAGAATGTAATAGGTATATAGATTATTTGACAAGGTAGTTACGTTACTAAAAACGATAAGGCGTCGCAAACATGTAGCTCATTAGAACATATTATCAAAATGTAAAGAAATTATTAGGTCATATAAATATCAAACTGTTGTAAGTATTAATAGATAATTAAACTGGTCGCTAATTGGAATAATTATAACGTATTAGAATTACAGCGGTAAATTTTGCCACGCCACCGAAAAAGTAAAACATAATCTCGACTGTCAAACTTTGATAGCAATAACACAATGGGTAAACATTGCAAGCTTTAACATAGTATTTCTAATTGAATATGGAAAAATTACACGCACTAGAAGATTATTTTAATGATATATTGCTATTTAATAGGTAATAAAAGCAGATAAATACTATAGATTTTATAATTTTAGAATTTTATAATCTATACTTACGGAATAAAATGAAATAATAGATGGAAAAATATAAAAGTTAAACTGGTACAAACTACTACGTAACAATTTTGAAATAACAGATAACACAATATAATGAAAGCATAACTCTAAAAAACAGATTTTAATTCCCAATCAATAGTATTTTTAAATAGAATCATCTGTGCTTAATTCTGATTTGAGATGTATACTTAGGTATATTAATTAAAATCGATTCTTAAATGGGATAAATATGATACTAAAACCGTCTTGCTTAGCTCCTCAAGCGTGGACTCTAAGCTGATTTGGGACTGTGTAAGCGCCCTAAATGAGGTGGGCACCCAAAGGAAAGTAACCCTAGCCTGGGTCCCTAGCCACTCGGGCGTGAGAGGAAATGAGGCGGCGGACGAGCTGGCCAGGCGAGGTTCGTCAAGGCCATCCGTTGGAGCCGACCCCTTTTTCGGCACTACCAAATCGCAAATTAAAAAATCCATCAATGAATGGATATACAATCAGTGCAGAGAGTGGTGGCAAAAATCACCGGGACAATGGCAAGCAAAAGAGTTCCTAAAGGAGCAGAGGCCTGAACTCACGAGAGATCTACTGAATAAAGACAGGAAGACTGTCAAAATGATTGTAGGTCTGCTGACTGGTCACTGTAGACTGAATAGGCATATGTACAACATAGGCCTGGCAGATGATACAACCTGCAGATACTGCCAAGAGGAGGAAGAAACACCAGTTCATGTGCTGTGCCAATGCGAAGGCCTGGCGAGGACAAGGTTTCTAGTAATGGGGGAGGAAAACCCCATAGCTAGTAGCTACATAAAGAAGCCGCTCTCAAAGATGATAGGCCTAATTAAGAGGGCAAAATTAGAGAGCGTCCTCTAGGAAAAAGGGGATCACAATAGATCTGAAAAGGTCGTGGTGAAATAGGTCGATAGGCCACCCCAATCCTAATCTAATCTAATCTAAAACCGTCTCCTTTGTTTTTTTATCAAAACGAAAATAAATTATTATAATTGTCTCTGTTTTTTTATAACGTAGCTACCTAAATCTAAAAAAAATAAGGTGGTATTTCTAATAATATATATAGGAATAATTGACAGACGGTTCTAAATATGAAACAAAATTGGTTAAAATAATAATATGAAAGCAGCTCTAACTAGATACAAGCACTTAAAATTATTTTGTATATATTAATTAATAAAGAACATACCAAGTTGGATGACTCGAAAATATAAATGTCTATATATATTAAAATGCAACATATGGTATATAATATTCAAGGTGAAATACCTATTTAAGAAGGGTGCGCTCAAAATTTTGAAATTTTTAACAAAACAGAAAAAAACCGAATATTTATTATACATTGAACAAATTATGCGAAAATAATCAGAAATTATGCAAAATTAAAAGATTGCAATTATTAAAATAAATATCATACATTATTTAATTAAATTTTAGGATACATCAGATAGTTACATACAGCTCGTAAAAACTACAAAATTTCGGAATTATAGTATTTAGATTATCTAATTAATATTGTTATACAAAATTTATATAAAAAAATTGTTATTTGAAATATGAATTTTATTAAACAAAGTTGTATCAATGAAAATTATACCTTATAAGTATACTTTTGTCTCAGGTGAAATAATATATTTCAGGAAAATGAAACAACAAAGCAACATTAGGAAGTTTTAATTTGAAATTGTAACACAGTATAAACGGTTAGGTTATAGTTATATGGTTTTATTTTTGACGTCCTTAACGCAAGGACATACGCCGTAAGAAAAAGCAAAATCCATTAAGTTATTATTAGATAAATGCTTATATATGACTTTAAACACATGTTATAACGGTTTAAACTACGTTGTACAAAAGAAAATATTGATATAAGTAAATCTTTCACACTCAATTCCCTATATAATCCTTTAAAGGATTAGAAATAGCACATATTAGAATTAAAGTTTAGGTAGGCAATATTAGAGAGTCATTTGAAACAATTAAATTCTTCCTTTGGGAAATAAAACATTGCTCAAAAGCGACCACATCTTCAATGGTGAAAAATCGCATATGCCTTATTCGCAACAGCTTATGCTATATTCTGTATTAGGTTACTGACTATGCAACTAATATCTGCAACAAAATCAATCGCACAAGAAACTGGTATATGTATAAAGAAAAAACTGATAATTATTTTTATATCTATAAAGCATAATTATGTACAAGCTAGATAACTCTGCTGGAGTTTATAATGATCGCCTTCAGGAACAAATAATACGGTTTAAATGATATGAAACAATGTAAAATATAAAAATTAATTGTTGGATAAAGAATGGTCAAATTTCGAACAGACAAAAATATACATATAATGGTTCTAAGCAAATATTCAGAAGAATAATCATTGGGTCGTAATAAATACTATTATAATCTAATTCTGTCAAATAAAAACCAACGTCCAAAAATATTACTACAATACTCAACTGGAGGACTTAGTTTGCTATTATAATTAGCGATTTTAGCAATAAGTAGCTAGGTATGTTATGTATGTATTCGAAACGAAAGGTAAATTTAATCAACTAAATTAACAAAAAAGAGAGAGAAAAATTCGTTAAATGATGACTTATTCAGCAAAATAGAATTGTATAGCTACAAAATTAAAAATAGATAGGTATGCTTCCTTTCTAATAGAGATTTTAAATTTTGCCAAGAGATTATTTATAGAATCCCATCTCAATACTTCCCGTGTGAATAGAACTACTTAATTAATAAAATACTTTATAAGAAAGAAATCGGCAACTGATAAAGATGTGCTAAAACAGAAACTATGAGTCAAGTAGTTCATAAAACCATAGAACAAGTTTTTAAGGTAGTTTAAGACACGGAATAAATGTTTCCAAAATTTATCAAGAAATAATAAAAGTTGATCTAAATAATAATTTAAAAGATATTGTTTGAACGGCGTTTTCGGCATAGAAATTTCTACCTGAATTTGAAGTGAAATTCATCCATTATAAATTACAGGGGAATAGAATTATTTACAATAAATTTTGTTAGTATTTGTTAAGAGAAACCAAAGATATATACTCATAAAATTGGACTATATATTGTATATATATGGGCATATGGATATAACGCATAACTTTCTAAAGAAATGCAAATATATTTCGGCATCAACCACTCCCAGTATGTATAATTATAATTCCCACCCAGAAAAAAGATTGTTTGAAAAATGCCAGCAATTGTAACACCAATTCCTACAAATTAGGATTCGTGACGACGCCAAATTATTGTAATTGATGGAATATTATTGTAGAACTTTTACAGTGGGAATTTTTCCAATAATACTTATATATGTTACAATACTGTAGGATTATTTCAAATATATTGCATCACCCTTTCGTATTGTAGGCTAGTAATAAAAGCAACAGCAAATATAGAGTTATCGCTTTTTACAATACATTTTTTCCAAGGATTGTGAAGTTAAACGCAACCATATTACAGCAAAATATCTACCATAGTGTCTATAATCATATATAGCGAGCGCATTGTTCGAGTTTCTAATGTTTGAGCAGTGAAGCCGCAGTAGAACAGTACAAACGTATACGCCCGTCGCGTACTAGTCGGATTTATCATATCGCCCATGTGCTATCCCAAACAGAGATAATGGCAATACATAACGACTTTAGGTTATTATCTGTATATTTATTAAGGAAGACCCTAACTTACACCAATAATTATGAAGGTATTAATATGACAGGACTGCCTATGAAATGATTAATTTGAACCATTGGCATTTCTATAACAAGGCAGAAAAAAATCTATAATACTATATTAGTTAACATACTGATATGACTTATTAACACAATTGATTTCTAATTAATGTGCGATTTGCAGGCGAAATATCTTATTTGATAGTATAACTTTATTCTAAAAACTAACTGGTTATTAAGGATGAACTGAAGTACAATCAAATAATCATGTAAGCCCTAATGACGTGCTAAATAATATTTCACGACTGTATTCTGTATGTATTTATATTAGTAAAAGGGGGAAATCAAACAAGATAAGTAAACATTAGTATATTTATAAAATTATTTTCGAAAAGAGTTAATTTTCTGTATATGTTTATTTCGGGTAAATTCATCTTTTACACACATTCATCTTTTACACTAGCCAGCCTTGCTTCGTGATGTAATCTTATATCAATATATGTTCGTATAACGGCTTTCATGAGTACTACCTAGTGATTATTAAAGATGTCTTTAGTTCTAGTTTGTTTTTTACTGACGCGAATAAAGATAATTTACTGCTAGACAGAGATAAGTTTGTCGCATTCGTCGGCTTCACTTTTCATGCACAATGCGCCGTATAGTAGTATTATATTAGTTATAATATTCACTGTATAAGTTTGAACTGTTGATAGTGTTTTAGAATTTCAAGTTCGTTTGTACAGTATTTTATTATTAGCTATAATATAAAATAGCATGACAGTACTAGCGTATATTGAAGTAATTTTTGCAACATTGCGCAGTCCGTTTTGCTGATGCACACAATATGAGTCCATCATTAATAATTTGTCGAAGGTCGGAACTTCTCAACTATGGTGGGGAACCTGGGGTCCTATACCCTTTCGTCTCTGATAGAGTGTATGAAAAGTTGGTAAATTAAATTACTCTGACCGGGGAGTTGGATGATCGTCTTTGTATCGAACAATAAATTATATGAATAATTTCATCTCATTAGTAATAATTTGTCAATGCACAAACGTGGCACATATGCAATATGTATTCCCAAATAATCACGAATAGACGAATAGGCAATAATAGGAACGCGACCTTCGGTCAAACCACCCCGATTGTTCACGAATTCTAACGAAATGCTATATTTTATAAATTTTACATTTTTTTGCGGGAAGTATTTGTTTTATAAATCACGACTATAGTTATAAGGGTTTCAAGGACGAAGCATAACGTCCAAATTGATATTTGTGAAGTGGAATAACTCATTTATAATCGAAAATGTACCTGCTACTACAGAAGTGCTCCAAAAATTTATAAAATTTTGCTGTACAGTAGTACAATTGAGGGAATTTTTCACGCAATTTCTGTTCTTACACGCTTGTTTCAATAATTAATAAAGTATTTTTTCTGTGTACATAGTGTTTACATTTAAAGAATGACATACTTATTCGTTAATATACCAAATATGAGTTAATTAACTGCAAAATCCAACAACATTAATTTACAGTGTCGCAGTAAAATCTATGCCAGGATAAAATAAAAGAATTGAATTCACGAATCCAGGAATATTTTAGTGTTCTAATTAGAAATACAAATTAGTATACAAAAGCCCTTATATCAAATTGAATAATTTATTTATATACACTTTAAAAGGTTACATTAAATTGAAATATATTATTGTGGTTAATAGAACTACCATGCCTTTAATACATAAGGAAATCTTAAACGAAATAAATGCACCCTTATATCTGAAATGGTTTTATTACTACTATGGAATCAAAGAATTTATATAAGAAATATGACGCAATAAATATTTGACGACGGTTTATAGGTTTAAGATTTCGAAAGAATGAAACAAATTTGAATTATCTGTAACCACAGCACAACAAATGCAACATCCAACAATTTTTTAATTTCACCTGCAAAACAAGAAATTAATGAAAATCAAACGCTATTTTTTCCCACCAAAATTATTACGAATGCTATCCAAACCCTCTTGAGGAAAAATGGTTAAATTACGACCATATACAATACAGTTTATACAATTTAAACTATTCGGTACAAAAATTAGAAGTAGCCATTGTGTCTATAATAGAACAATCTTTTAAGGTAACTAATGTACTAATTAAATTCAGGAACATTAGATGTTGTATATAAATGATTTAGATATAACAACAATGTTAGTTATGTTCTCTTATATAGTTTATCAATACAGTTCTTATCAATACTAGTAATTATTGCATTAACTTCATACTAAAGAACACATCGTATCTGTTAACTTTCGGTGAATTTAAATTGTTTAATGTTGAGACACAAAGTTTAATAACTGTGTATAAGAAAAAACTATGATAACCGTCTTTATAAACGAAAAAGAGGTTCGTTTTTCATTTACCTTTTACTAATTTGCATCGAAAAACTCGGCAATGATTAAATGCAGCGTTTTAGCTTTGCTTGTACGCATTGCACCCAGAAATGTCGACAAAAATTTAAGCAATATACATATTTTTAATTCTAATGACAACTCATTGATAAAAAGAATAAATTAATATTCGATCGTTAAGATAATTTACAATTAGTTAATAATTTTAGTATTTAAAAGCGATTCCGTTGTGTAACTATTTGAAATAAAATACAAGAGATTAATCAAGTAACACATGACATAAAACTAACAAATCTTAAGTTATTAATCTGGAAACTTCAATAATTACTATTAATAGAAAAAAGAACTTTCGTTCATTTCGATTTGGAAGTTTGAAAATGGTGCAATATCTTTTTAATAACAAATCTCAAATAGATTTCAATCGCTAAATATGCACCCCTAACCAATATTTATGACGAAAAACACAAAATTTTAAATTATTTTATTATGTTTGAGCATTATCAAGGAATATGTATTTTTTAGGGGATTTATTAATAAGTCTTTTAACTAACGTGTTATATTACAACGGATAAACTTAAATACCCCATTAATGTACTTGGCGGTATAGTTTGAAATGCGATTCCTATTCGTTCTTTCATGTTGTCGGGCGTGGTTGGTGGTATAGCATAACCACAGTTTTGATATAATCCCATAAAAAGAAATTAACACTCGTTAAGTCTGGGGATCTTGCTGGCCAATTCTGTGGAACTGGGCGCCCTATCCAGATATTGGGATACCACCATCTATCTAATTCTTTGTGGAATATTAAGAGATATATCTTAAAAAAAGTACTTTTGGCCTTAATGTTAGTGAAACTGAAAAATAGATTTTTGTTCACCCTGTATAATTTTTAAGCATCATTTTAATTTTATTGTCAAGTCTAGGGCTTTGTTTACAAAATAAATGCTTTTTCAAAAATATCTAGCTTAAATATCTATCAGAAACGGATTGAGTTAGGTATAGGAAACGTAACAATAACTTGCCTTTATTTAATCCGTACTATCAAAATATGACATAGTATATAGGGTGTTCTATTGAAATTTTCATAACTTTGGCGTGTAATTTTTTTTTTTGGGTCATTCTGTATATTTCGAAACAATTTTAAAATGTGCTTCTTACGAATCTATGTAATGCGTAATAAAAATACTTTGAAAATATTATATATGAGCCAAATGTTTTAAGGGGTTCATTTAATAATTCTTTTAACTAATGTGTCATATTGCGATATTAAACTGTCGGTTTAAAATTCATTAATTATTTTTTTTTTTTTTAATAATATATATGGTGACTGTCATAAATGTTTTAATAAATTTATAATATTCTGTATTTCAAAGTTATAATGCTATTGTGTTTTTGTCAAGTTCAGAGTGTACAATTTTAGGTGAATTGAATTATATATTTAAATAAATTAAATTAAAAGTTTCCAGGAAAGTCATATATGAAGATTCTCGATTATTTTGTGATATAATAAATTCAATCTTAAAATGGTTTTTGTTAAAGTGTGATTCAAGTGTAAGTATTTTATATTGTAGAAATAATATGTTTTATAAAGTATTCATTATTGTTAATTGAATTAATTAATTTAGGTATTTATATATTTTTTTAATATGTACCTACTAACAAAATAATTTTTTCCTTAGATCCACCAGATAAAGTTTATAATGAATTTCTAGTTCTATATAGTGATAGTGCCTAATACAGTGCTAACGTATGTAAAAGATATAAAAGTTTCTAATCAAAATACAAAATAGAATCATAGATATAATAAGATAATTAATAACACAACTTAAAATTCAATTTTTTCGATATTTAATGTAATATTTAAATATGTATACAAAAAAAATGTGTTTAAAAAGCTTTCTAATATAATAGAGATTTTAAAATATAATTTATGATATTTGAGATATATATTTATTGGAAATACATAATAAATATGATATTTTTGAATGAAGAAATTAAAATAATGTTTTAACATTTTAATTCTGGGAAAGAAGAGAAAAACGGCGAAGAAAAGTCGTATTCAATTGAGAAGAGAAAGAAATTTTGTGTTTAAAATTATTATTGTCGGTATAATGTTAGTCGGTTTTAAAAGTAATTAATTTTTCATAAATCTATTTTTAGCTTCAAATGAAATCTATTGAAGATTCAGTTATGAATAAACGATGTTTGATCCATTAGTAAGATAAGTTCTCAAAATTATTATTAAAGTTCTTAAACAGAAAAAGTGAAAGGAAAAAAATAACAAATGTGCTTGTGGTTACAGTAATTCTATTAGGTTTTAAAATAGTAATTTTTGATACTATAAATACGGTTTTGAGCAATGAAATAATAATTAACAATATTAATTTAAATACAACGTAAACATCAGTAAATAAAAAAAAAATAACAAATTAAATAATCGAAATAAATAACTAAAGAATATAGGTTTTGTAATTTTCATTTGTTCAAATTTGACAGATTAGGTAGATGGGCTATTATAAATTCAGGTTCATAAATCCAAATGGTTGGATTGATAAATTAATTGAGGTATTGATGTAGTTAAAAAAAAAATATGGATTTAAATAAGCTTTAACCAAATGTATGATAGGAATACAAACAAGCAGTTAGTACTTGAATTTAACGCAAGTATCTTTTACAAATGAACGAATGAAAAATATTATTAAATCGACTACCTATTATATGATTTATAAAAACTATGTTTGAAAAACTATACCTTTTCCTCCCACAATGACACAGATTTTAAGGTATTATTAATAAGGTATATTACATATTATATAGGTACATAGATCATTCATATATCATATTAAAAACAATTGGATTTGTACAAATCGATTTGAAGAAATTAAAATGATGAATTGTCAATGGTGAATATATGAAATCAAGAAGGTTGATACAAGTTGATACATACAGTTAATATTACACACACAAAAAATGATAAATAATAGTTTATAAAAAAAGAAAATTAAAAAAAGTTATGCGTTATTTATATCATTAAGTGTTGGCAGTGGAGGTGGGTGGGCCATCACGTCAAACAAAAAACTTATTTAATAATTTTTAATTAAACCCATTAAAAAAAAGCATAAAAATAAAAAATGGTTTCTCCTAACAATAATAAAAATAATAAATTGTTTTTTTTTGTGCAGATATTCCAAAAAATGTATGTAAAATATAAAACGACATTCTTGATAAAATACCAAAAAATAGAATAATAGATGTTTAGTTTTCCCAGAATATATTATTGAAGCGTGCGGTAAGATTCAGGTTAATTAGAAAAAGCCAACAGGCTCTAGCGTTTTCGGAAATCCCAAGATGGCAGACAGCTCCCACAAAAAAGTATTTTAAATTTGCGCCCATAAAAAGTTTATTTAAAGGTATTATTTTTATTATGCTTGTGAATATTTAAAGTGCATTTTTATTTGAATTACTTACGCCAAACATAATTTCATATGAATAAGTTAACAAAGTGATTAAAAATGATTCAAATGAATATATTTTAGGAATGAAATAAATTGTTTACCGTATATAGTTTAATGATTAAGTACTGCGAATATAATAGTTTAACAACTGAATTATTGAAATATCAATAATCCACTTTAAACGAATAAGTTGTGATACAGCATGGCCAAAGAGGTACAATACAAACTGACTCTTGGTGAATTACCATAATAAGGAAAAGCAAACAAATACAAATTAATTATTAAAAAATTGTTTAAACAGTATACAAACATATTTTTATGATGAGATTTATCTCAAACTCTTATAAGCAGATACGTATATATATAAAAGTATTCACCTTAGTTATTAAAAAAGAAAAATATGAATTTATAATTGAAACATTTATGTCCCCCTACAAAAGATTGAAGAAAAATAATAGAGATGATATTTTTTCATTACTAACATTTATTTAATTAAACGGATTATAAAATGTGGTCGTATCAAGTAAGCAATTTAAATAGATTAAATACAAAAATCTAAACAAAAGATAATGTAATGTTTCTCTCACACAAAAAAAATAGGTTAAATTTGCGCCCCTAAAACCTTATACGTTTTTTATATTATTAAGAGTTGGCAGTGGAGGTGGGTGGGCCATCACATCAAACAAAAAACTTATAATAATTCAATAATTATTTCACGGGTGAAAATCACAAATGAAAAAACTGAATTGTTCAAATAGAGACAATCTACTCTACAAAAATCTATAATAATATGTAAAAACCAACAAAAATTCATCTACGGGAATATTTATGAAAGGAAAATTATCCCAAACTCTTATAAAAAAATGTATTTTAAGTATTCAACTTAATTATGCGTAAAAAAAATTTATCAAGAATTTATAATTAAAAATGAGAAATATAAGGATTATTTATGTCCTTTGAGAAAATGATTTATATTGTCCTAAATACAGCGAATAGTAGTATAAAATACATACTGTAAATAGAAAATGTTCAGGTAGATTCAAGATCAGCAACTTATAAAAAAAAATAATTTGAGAATGTTGAGCTATAATGTGTTGAAAATTTTTCAGTAAAAAAAAAAACAAAAAAAAATAAAGTGCAGAGGTGGTGGATGGGCCAAAAAAAAAAAAAATAAAAAAAAATTTAATTATATCTAAAAAACAAGCAGAGGTTTTAAAAATAAGGCTAAATTTTAAATCTATCAATAAACCGTAAACAGAATTATTATTTTAATGAAAAATGACCCTTAAAATTAGAATCCAAATAAAATACTAAATACAGGGTGTTTCATTTATAATATGAAAGTTATTTGCCTTTAATGACAATGAAAATAAATAGTAAATTTTTATTCACCCTGTATAATTTGTAATTTGATTGTCAAATATAAATTTCTTCGTAGAAATACTTAACTGACGTATTTTTTCCTTAATATTCTTAACATGCTTAAGATATAATATAATCTTTTACCAATGTCTTATCAATTTCCACAATTATTCCATTATTTATTTGTAATAAAAATTGAATATTTCTTAAAATTTATTCCCTATTGGAATGACCCCCCACTGGCTAGTTGCGTTACTGACTCGACTTTCTGAATTGACTATATATTATAGGTATGAATATAATTCCAATAGTATGCCCCCTTTTGACAGCATTCATAAATTTAAAGTATATTTTACTATAAGAGTAAAATAAAATATTATTATTTTTATTAATTATTAAGAGAAAAAAAATAAATAATAAAACAAAAGAAAAATAGTGCAGAGGTGGTGGGTGGGCCAAAAAAAAAAAAATAAAATAAATATTTTAGTGAATTTATTTACACATAAAGTCACCGAGAGAATTGAGTGGGCACTAAGCGATTTTTCGCATTCATACTTATTTAATGATATACAAAATCATTTGATATTCTAGCAGATCAAATAGTTAAATATAAATAATATCCAAAAACATACTAACTTTACAAAACAAATACATTAATAATAAAATATAATACTATGTCCACTCAATTCTGTCGCTGACTGTATAAACTGATATAATAATTTAACTTTTATGTTTTATAATTTTTAGAAAATAGAATTACAAATTTTAAAATTCTTATATTACAAAATATGAAACGCAAAAATATATATAAGATTTAAATTTTTAATAAATCTTGCCTAAATACAAAAAAAAAATAATGAAGCAAATTGTAAAACAGTCAATTAGAGCTGATATTTATTTTTCGTTTTCGACTGTCGATAGTCTTTTTCAACCTAAAAGAAAATTATAATAAAATGCCACGAGAACTAAAAAAATCACAATAAAATTATATCTCAAAAATTACTTTCGCAGCAATTTAAACATATTGCAGAAAAGAATTAGATTAATTTTTAAAAAACATAGGTAATACACGCAAAATTTAATCAAAAGCAGGACGATAATATAATAAAATTAAATAGCAATGAATTTAAAATGTTTAGGGGAAGGAATATAAAAACGTCAAACTTCTGGCAGTTGTTGACAAGTACTATGAACAAATTGTACAGTTTTGCTCAAAATAAACATGTCAACGTTATCTTGACGACATTTGAAGTTATTACTAGGTACGTAAAACACGAAAAAGTTGTAAATCTATTTTGTCTTTTAAGGTGCAAAAAAAATTAGTTTTTCCCTGATATTACTAATTGAAGTAAAATCTTGAGAACAAAGAATCTTTTTGAGTTTCATTGACAATAAGGGGGCATAAAATTTAATTTAAAAAATTTAATGCTAATTCTATTTTTGATTTGAGAGGTAATATATGTATTTTCAGTTTAGTTTAGTTTCAGTATCCTTTAAATTTATTTTGTAAAATTCTTTATTGAAATTTATTGAAATTCTATGTAGGATCAAAATGATAAATATATGTGTAGAGGTGGTGGGAGGGCCAAATTATACCCTAAGACGGGTATAATATCCTTTACCCTCAAATAATCCAGTAACTTTCTGTAATGCTAAATCTTTAAACTATTTGGTTCAAGTTTCAATGGTATTCTATTATATTAAATTTTATATAAATTAAATTCAAATTTCTTACCTCATTTCGTGTTGATGAACACACAATTATTATCAAAACCAGCATCCAGACCATGAAGACACTCATACTACAATTCTTCAAAATCACTTTCCCAAAAGATACGTTCTCAGATTGCTGATCGTCCATCATCACCACTTTCACAGTGCTGAACATGCCGAAAAGCGTACCCAGGAATACCAACACCACGAAACAGAGCAACTGGAAGGTGTAAGCGTCATTTACGAGATTTGCAGCGTCGCAGAGCATATCGCAAGTCTTCGCCATGATTCTTATCTCATCCAGAGGAGTCACCACTTGCCCAAACCGATTTCTAATTCTATTCTGCAGGAGATTCTTCGCGCATCCGTTTATCAATTCGTATCGTTCCTTCACCAAGCTGATGCAAGCGGAAAAATTCCCCAACACAGCGAAAACTACGATTATCAAAATCGGTTTGAGGAAATAGGTAAAATTGTCTTCGGTAAAATACACGCTGGCTACAACTGTTAAATAGAGGAGTATCCCGCATAAGATATTCAACGAGAATTCCTTCCGTTTTTTCTTGTAATCGATTTTTTCACACAGGAAATCCAAATTGTCATCAATCTCGAAGAGGTACTCGCAAAATGCCATCAGTTTTTCGCGTTTGGCGAAGGCAAACGCGATGAAGATACATCCCAGGATGGTGTAGAGGTATTTGTTGACTACTTCTTCGAAAATTAGGACGTTTATCGACGTGTCTGTCATATTCAATTGTTCGTAGGAGAATATCAATGGTACTGCGGCTTGTATGATCAATAGTAAGAGCGTGTGCAGTGATTTTAGTATGCTTGTTTTGGTTGTTAAGCCGTTTTCTGTTATTTGGGTGGAAATGGGCCAAACGCCGACGATTTCGCATAATTTTTTTATAGGAGAAATGCTTAAGAGGAAAGATTGTCGCTTGGAATGCTTGTACGAACGTGTTAGTTGCTTAGTAAACACTAAAAATAATAAAAATTAATAATAAGATTTAATAGCGATTTTTCTAATATATTTATCATATAAATTATTTCCTAGATTACTTACTTTTTATTGTATGAGTAGGACCCTGCACTTTCAAACGATATCTAGGTACTTTATTAGATGTAGCTCATCTGCATTTTTATACCTACGCAGATATTCATATCAATTATCTATTCAATAATGATTCCCATCATTACTCTGTGTAATTACTGTCTAATTCCGGCTTACGTAATCAAATATTGCCTTCATGCTAATTAAACGAAGTTATTAACGGCATTTTCTAGTTTTATTTATCCTGAATAAACAAAAGATCCTTATACCACCTTTTCCCATACCTAATATTATTTTCGAAATGATTGATCCATCAAAGATGTCAGATATATCGCAGAGATAAGCACTAAAGTAAATAAGGTAAGTGAAATGAAGTACCTATAATGATATTTGTGATTTAGATTTCGGGCTTAGATTTGAGCTATATAGATGTAATTTATGAAGCATATTAAATGTGTAATTAGAACGACTAAAGTTTTCTTTAGCGGACAAAAACCAATTTTTCGGTCCGGCGCTATTAATAAAACAAAAGATATTTTAAAACAAAATAATTACTCAAATTATATTAAAAGTAAAATATTCAAACAGAGAATTTTCGTTTTTTATAATAAATCAACTAGAAATACGGAAAAAATTATCAAACAAACACAAAATATATAAAAATACCTTATGTAAAACATTTATCCCAAAAAATAAAAAGCAAAGAAGAACTAGGTCCAGTACATAGGAACTTTTAATCCTGTATAGAATGATGCATAGAAAGAAATGGCAGACATTTTGAGTAATTTATTTTTATTTAGTTAGTTAATAGGTACACATTAGATTCAATATTTTTTTTATGATTATTGTAACTCATTGTTATTAAATATAATCTTACATTTGAAAAAATTGAATTTTCTAGGGTCAGAGGTGTGGAAGTTGGCTATTGATTTATGAACACTCGGTATAAAATGTAGTGGTTTCACAGTATTTGGTATGCACCAAAAGAAAAAAAAACGAAAAAAAACAAAATCATGTTTTTTTGCGATTACAGCGCAATCTGTTACGAATCGAAAAAAGTTTCAAACTCCGAATCTGCAATACAAAATTAGGGTTCTCATTTAAGATTTCAAAGTTGTTCCCCCTCCCGCTCTGGGGGTGAGGTGGGAGATCGAGTTCGGCACCATTCAGTAAGCCCCCTACATTATAACAAATCTTATTAAGGTCTTTTTGATTTGATGCAGTGTTTTAGAGATATTCCGTTGTCTCAAGATAAAAAAACTCACCCAGTACATATATGGGTATAAAATCATTTACCAATTAAGAATATAACTATGATTAAGAATTTTTTAGTTTTGAGTATGAATAATATTTTTTATGTTATGAGCACATAAGTATTTTGAACTGCAACACAAGACAACTAATTTCTCTTCTTTTCTTGCAATTCTTGTAAAGTTTTATTAATTACTCACGTATATTTTTTTGACTGGAAGGGTTAATAAACTTTATTATTACTATTAAAAAAAAAAAGCGGTATTGATAGTATGTTTATTGCAAGGGGGTCACTAGAATTATAACAGTAACTATTGATAGCCTAAAATGACAAAACATTTACAAGATACAAAAATATCAGCAGATCGGCCAATATGGCTATCAAATTATTAACGAGATCCGCAGCTTCTAGTGATTTCCAATTTGAAAAGAAGTGCCAACCTATATCGTGGTGCCATTCAATTGAATCACGATCAGGAGAAACATCGTAGCTGAACGTATTATCTACAAAACAATTAGGAGAATTATTCGTAACGAATCTGCAACGGTCTTACCGAATACAATAACGTCATGTCGATTTTGAACAGGTCCATGGCCGTGAAGTGTACATTCCAATGCTGTATTTGCAAGACTAATATATTTATCTACAACAATGTTCTGTCTAATACTGTCAAGATGCTCTTGTAAATTTCTACCTACCTCGTATGAAACTTGAACATCGTAAGCGTCCCTAATTTTAAAACACAATTCTAGGGATTGATTAGCCTGTGAAAATTTCATAGAAAACCGTAAATAATTCTAATTCTAAATATACTTGTTGTTAGTATACCTGCTTCTGTGTGTAAAAACATATTGTAGCTATCGATATCATATGTAATAAAATTTGTATGGAGAAAAAACCTAGGGTGATCGTTTCCTTGAAGCTAGAGCCACTCTTAAAGTGTTCTCCGACAAATTTACTGTAGCAAATGTATAAATTAACGACGAATAATATAAAATCAAACGCTAATACGATCAAGAGTTGTGGCGAAAACGCTTTATTTAATAATCTGGTAGAGTTACACAATAATTCGTGCTCCTTCCTTAAGGCGATCAATCCCAGATTTGTGCTCGTACAATCTTTCGAGTCTTGCATACGAATTAATGCGCTGTTTAGTCCTTTGAATTGTAAATAGAGCAAAAACGCGTAGGCCGTGAATTGACAGACTTGCAAATTCTTGACGACAACTGGAATTAACGTAATAGCAAATTCAAACGGCGTTAATCCTTTATTAAAATGTATGAAATAAGTCACCCAATGCAATGTTAATACAAGCAGTGGGAACGAAATCGTATAACCTAAAAACCAATATGAGCTAAATGTCAAACGTCAAAATTTGACGTAAAATCTCACCTGTCAGTATAAGATTTAGTTTAGAATCGATTTTTACGTATTTAACTGTGGAATAGCATAAACGTGATACACTTTTTACTAGATCGGTCTCGCGATATACGTTAAAGATAATTATTATGCCCACAAGTACGGCATTGCAAGCGGTCAGTAAGAGATGCATTCTAGTAGCGGTCCACGTGTTGTCAACGTGATTCTTGAATAGCCATATATTTGATCCTTAAATTGAAAGTTCTTGAGTTATTCGTTGGCTTTCCTTGATATGACAATTGACAGATTTCGGAATTTTATATAAATCACAGCAGGCAAAGAGTTATTTGATCTATAATCAGTATAATCCAATCACAAATAGGTACCTATGGATCCAATTTGTATGACAGCAGCGTAGAGAATTGAAATGATTGATTTTTCGTACACATTTTTCGACCAAATCTTGTGATAGCATAATCCGAATATTCTAAAAATGACGTCCAAATGGTATGGTAAGTGATGGCTGTTCTTGAAGTACATTGCGTTTAATATTATCGGGGTTGAATATACCTACGTAATAAAACAATGAAGTAATACTGTGTCTTTTTTATTTGTACCCCATTTTAATTACACGTCATGGAAATCTCATAACAAATACATAGGATACAATCAGGCTGTTAAACTAGGTAAATTTGATCAAGATTGTTATTAACTGATATAACTGCAATATACGTAAGCACTTTTGTGTACTCTACAAGGAAGCGACAAACACAATTAATGGTAGGTATAGGTATATCTGTAATGAAAATATTCATTTAATGACTGTGGGATTATTAGTTTTCCATTGATTTTTCAATTTGTTTATTCGCTATATCTAACTGCAAAAGTATCATTAGATACGTCGTAGCTGAAGATACAGCCTGCAAAGAAAAAAAGATACATCAGGGAATTATAATATTGTTTCATGATGCAACATCTATTAAACTAATTACCGAATAAAACAATGACATATCCACCTCGAAGAAGTCAAAAGCGGTAAATTTAAAACTCCAATGGATTATCTGCTTCCCAAAGGCGTACACCTGCAGCGGAAATAGATTAAAAACGAAAAATATCAATTCTGCTGAGACTCACTTCGGACGATAGCTCTGGTTGATATTTATTTTCGATTTTGTAAATTATATCTCCTGCTAATTTAGCCTAAAATGAATTGCTCTCAATTAACAAGTAATGTTTTTCTGCAATATGGAAATATTGTTTTTTAATATCTGTAAAATGTTTTTGTGTCACTTACTTTTGGAAAACGTGGAGATGAAAATTTTTTTTTTAGTTGTGTTCAGACGACACAGCAGCTGTAAGTTAACACCCAGCAGTCGATGAGTATGCTAAGAAAGCGCGGTGCAAGTTTCCCGGTACTGAAAGTGCCAACAACAGTACTTTTAATTCGCGCTGATTGTGAATAAAACTTGCAGCCGCTGGAATTTAGCGGTAACTCAGCGTGCCCATTCAATGATGATCTAGGATTCAGCTAGTCAATTAGTTGCTGATGTATTGTCTGAACGCAACCACTGGAAATTTTTACTACGATAAATCAAAAACCACACACAAAGCAAGAAATGAGGAACATGAGTTGCCACCTCCATTGACAGTTACAGATAATCCAAATACTGGTCAAGCAAGGGTAGGGCAAGAAGTTGGAATAAGTTAGAGGTCAGCTCAAAGAATTCTAAACATTATTAACTGAGTACCACATTCTGTCGCACAAGGCTCTGAGTAAAAATGACTTTCAGCTGAGGACAAAGTTTTGTACATGGGCACAATTGCGTCTCCAAGAAAACCAATTTTTTATGAACGTATTTCTTGTTTCTGACGAAGCAATTTTTTATAGCACTGGTTAAAATTAAATTTTACACCCAGTTATGTAAGGCTTGCTACACCGTTCTTGGAATCGCATCTTTCTAACTCTCACAGTTTCGGAAATATCTTAAAATTATGCCTAACAAAGTGCCATTTAAATTTAACAGGGAATTCAATAATATATCCAACACAATTCTTGTTTGCTCATGGGTATTCTCAATTCTATCTATATAAAATGGGCAAGGTTACTGGAAAGGAATGTCTTTTTTGTCGGTATGTTAATGCACAATATTTAAAAGAGTAACACGATTAGATGTTGTTCCGCTCATAGATAATCAGTGAATGAGAATATTTCATTTAGGAACTAATAAAATACATTTTACCTCGTTTCTCACGCTAGGAGTAAAAATGCACGTGCAATTCTTGGAAAACCAAAATATTTTGTTCTGGGAATTGTCGGCTGTCGATCTGCATTAGGAATTTTTAGTGAGAGAAATGCTAAGAAAAAGCTGTAATATGCAAAATGTACAACTTTTGTAAAAATATGCATAGGAATGCCTAATATGCAATCACTAATTAACGCTAGTTAACTTTAATCAGTGTAATAAAATATATGGGGTGTAAGAGGGTATTGCATGACCCTGTATATTATTATTTTTATTATCTGTTTTTGTCCCAACATTTTCCAGTGTTGGCTATGTATGTAGAGAAATTTACATCTAATCAGAAAGATTTTAGAGTGAATGAAAATGTGCACTTTTAACATCTGAAAAAGTACTTTCTTAAAAATGTCTGAAATTTCCAGGGCAAAGCCAAACAGAAGCTGATTTATTTAAGTTAAAAGGTACACACTAAAAAATATTTGCAATTCCTACGGAAAATTCCAGTAATGTATAGGGTAAATTTACCAAAAATTACAAAATCTACCTAAAGTTTTCCAGTAAATTTCCCCTATTTTTGGTAATTTTACCTTATACGTTACTGGAATTTTCTGTAGGAACTGCATATATTTTTTAGTGTGTAATCACGTAATTTATTGTTTCAACAAATTTTCTTCGTCAACATCATAGCTAAAACCAAATATCTCGCTAACATACAAAAAAAATGCAAACTTCTCCTAAACCCCTCACCACAAACTGCACTAAACTGGACGTACGTTTCAATAGCAAAGCTATCATCATCAGCAGAAACACTGAACTAAATAACTATACTAAAACTACCTTAATTTATACCTAAAAAAGGTCAAGGTACATTAAGTATTTTTGTCATACAAAAAAAAATCTAAAAAAACATAATCTACAGAACTTACCTCATTTTTTACTATAGAGCAAGATAGTGTTAGAATTAACAATCTAGACAACTTTACCAAAGTCCATACTCCCGTCGTGACAGTATTATATAAGTTGCTCTCGTCCTCATTCATGTACAGCTTTATGCAACCATCGAAGCAATAGTAAGCTAGCGTAGTGAATCCTATAAAAATGTCCCCGATATCCAACAGGATCTGTGTAGAATAGTATCGATTCAACAGGAGGCCGATCTCGCACAGTTGCGAATGTAATTGCCTAGCGTTGTGCATCAATTTAGACGGCACCATCAATGTCTTTTGCTCTTCCTCCACCGGAGGTCCCACTTTAATAATCTTGAAACTCGGTAGAGGACGCTGCTTCGTTATTAAGCGACTTAATTCGTGGTTGAGCACCGCGAAACGCTGCTTCAACAGTAGGATGTGACACACGAATTGCGCTTCGACGAATCCGTTAACCAGCATCGGTATGTAGCACATCAGCAAGCAATAAGTGTTTAAAGTGGCGATCTGTCGCAGAAACATCGTGCAGTTCATGAATTCGCCGGTTGCTAATGCCGTTATTATCAGTAGGAAATAAACTATAGAAGTAAATTGTATATTATATGAGATATGTCACCTGAATGGTTTACCTGTCATGTAATTTCTGCTGGTTCTCCAATCGATTTTCGTGGTGTAGCCTGTCATGATTACGTCGGCATCGTTTAAACAGTCTATCGCTTCGATCAAGGTCTTCTGATGGACGCTGTTTAATATTATGCAACAAGCCATGACTGTTATGGAACCGTATAAGTGGTACATGTCAATAGTACGGACGATTTTATTGGTTTCGTAATTAGTTTCTCGTTGTTGGACAGCATAAATGTAATAACCTAGAATTCAATTTTTGGGTTTTATAAAATAGCACACAGTATACAAGTGTCTAAAGTTAAGTGTTCTCCATTGCTACCTTCGTTATTATTGGAGCTATATAGTCGATTAAATTAGCTAACTAAGGTACTGGAGGGTGATAAGGCCCACGTAAAGATTTTCATTTTTTAATTAAAAATATAAACATATTTCATTAAAACAAATGACAAAAATATAAACTTCAACATGTTTTCTAACAAATGGCACATCAAAAATAAAACTATTTTCTAATAATAAAAAACAACGGGCGTAACAAAGAAAAGTGTCATTGGGCCTTATTTTCAGTTAAGGCGGTAAATAAGGCTCATCCTGACAAATACTTGATTCCTCATATTTTACACCAATACATGTCTTCATCTGTTGGAACCTAACCAATGCACTCCTGATGAACCGATGAGTGACTAATGCCGTAAGAACACATGTCTAATTGTCTTGTGGAATCACATAAAAAACAGTAACCATGATTGATTCTCATTTTCTTTGTTTGAGTTGTTAATCATATTTTCTTAACTTTGGATGAACTAAAGCCTTGTTATTTCGTTTGTTAAACAAGTCTATGGTCACATGTTGAGATCTATAGTTAAATGTTTAAATTTGTTTGGGACACATTCGAGGTTTTTAAGATTTTAGAAAATGTCATTGTTTTCCTGGTTCTAGAGTGGTCATACTTTCTTTTGTACTCATGGCAATTGTTGACCCAGGTGGTAAATTGTCAGAAAAATTTGGCTTTTGCCGAACACCTTTAAAAATGATTATTTGTGGGACGATATTCCCCAATGCATTAACGCATGCGACGATGGTAACACTTTCGCCGTGTTCTTGGCCAATCAGATGCAGCCTTCTAGATCCTTTTAGGGCTAAAACAGACTGTTGATGATGTAGTGTCAAACAACACCCTTTCTCATCCACATTAAATATTTTTTCAGGGCCATGTTTCAGTTTATATTTTTCAATATATTATATATATATTGCGCAGAGAAACAAATCCAAATTCTTTCAGCAGATCGTTTAAGAGTAGCTGCGAGAAAGACACACTAAATGTTCACGATAATATAAGGTTCTTAGAAATTTTCTTTGGATTCCTTCTACTATATTCATATAATATAAATATCTAGGATTCCCCACAATTGCACAGTATTTTAACTTAGGCCGAACAAACACATTATAAGTTGTAACTATAGCAGACCTGCTCATTTGTCTGGTATTTCTAGTTATAGAGCTTAGCGCTTTAGTTGCTTGCATACATATGTCCATTAAGTGATCATTAAATGAAGGTTTGGAATCCAAAACCAGTTCCATTTATCTTGTAAGAAAAACTAACGGTAGTTTGCTCTCTACTAAAAACCATGGCAACAAATCAACAAATGCTAATATTCAACGATAAATAGTTACGGTCAGTCGATTCACAAAAAGCTGTTAGATCATTCTGTAGCGCATTGCAATCAGCTATGGTGTCGACATGCCGAAGGATTTTCTAGACATCAGGGTAGATTAAGCAATTCGAGCGTGATATAAATTTTGCAACATCATCCACAAAAATCAAAAACAGCAACGGTCCTAACACAGATCCTTGCAGTATTCCGGACAAGGATTCATAAGAGCGAGAGTTGAAGCCTAGATATTGTACGCAGTTGGTACGCCCATCCAGATAACATCAATGACATTATCAGCAATTCCGAATTTGTGCAAGTTTCACTAAAACCAGTTGATATACTCGGTCGAAGTCTGTAAACACTACATCCACCTGATGACGTCCATCCAAAGCTTCAGAAATATAATGCACAAAAGAACACAAATTTGTGGTGGTTGATCTACCTTTAATAAAAACCCATGCTGCACCGAGGATAGGCAAACCATTCAATTATTAATCTGTTTTCACTAACTTAATCAACACTATAATTAGTTAGCTGATTTAACCGATGTCGTAGTTCCAATACTAACAAATGTATATCAATCATTCTCGAAAATAACTTACCTACGAAAAGTAGCATAGCCATTATACTATAAAGGCTACCCAATATGGAAGGTCTATACCGTAGTTTACCATTTTCATTGACGAGAACACAAGGACTCAAGCCAACGCATTTCGTGATGACGTGCATCGGAATGAGAATATCGTACACGTTTATCGGTTCCTCCAAAGCTCGCAGTATCGCTTTCCAATACGAAAAAGATTCCGAAGAATCTCTTTGCTTCTGTTTACAACAAAGTTTCATGGTTATACGACCCTGACTCGACGCTTAAAGAATACAATGCCGTGAGGAAGTATATTAAAGCGATTTTAATTGCATTTATAGAGACGTGTCGGTTTATTGATCGACTTGTATAGTTGTAAAATGTCTAAGTCGATCAATACTGAATGCAAATTTTATTATGGTTTTTCAATAGTTTTATAAAAAGGCATACGTTGGTGTCATTCATATAACCATGCAATTTACTATATACTTATATACAATTAAAATTTCCGAAATCGCTTATAGCACAATGAAAAATCTGTTCTTTATGGTTTGTATGACTATACACGTGTAGACTTATGAGGTAATACCATTTTCTAAATTACTGTCGATGTATGCAAGAACGGAACTATAGGTAAGTACATCGTTTATTAATTTATTATTCATTGTAATGGGATTGTTTCATTATGTAAATATTTGGCAGTTCTTTTGGTACTTAGCTGACGATTACAAAAATAGATAATGGGAATTTATTGCAATAATCTATTTCAATTTTTCTATTGTATTATTAATATAATGTAGAAGAAGATAATTTAGTAGTGCTCATCAGTCACATTTCGGAAGCCTACACACTAAAAAATATATGCAATTCCTACGGAAAATTCCAGTGACGTATAAGGTAAAATTGCCAAAAATTGGGAAATTTACTATAGAAAACTTTAGGTATATTTTCTAATATTTGGTAAATTTACCCTATACATTACTGCAATTTTGTTTTTTAAAGTACAGGATTCTGTCCTACCTGATTCGAAAGAACACAAAATATTAATAATGAGTGCACAATGCAAAATCAATCACCTTGTATAGTTAACGTAGTCATTATTATACAGACATTATCCCTGCAAAGTCAACGGTTATACCACGCATGTGCGTCTCTCACTCATTCTTCTTACTGCAGTAGGTATTCCCTACATTCAGTCATTCGTCATAGCCACTCATAGCACATAACGAATACGGCGCGAGCGCAGCGGTTGCTTTGCTATTCGATCTACACGCAGAAATGTGTTAATTCCTAATGACCGTGAAACGTATTGTATTTTATTATGAAAATCAATAAATTGCAATATGTATTGCTTTGGGCACACGTACTTATAAACTCAAACGGTGTAATGAAAGCGTAAAACAGTAATTTATAGTATCTATTATGTACTTAATAGTATCTGCTCATGACAAGAAAAATTAAAGTAATTCTAATGAACGAAGAACAAAACCCTCACAAAGAAATAATAAATTTAACGAAGAAAACATAAAACTTAATTCTGAGTAAATAATTTAAAAAAATGACAACTCCAAAGTAACTCTTAATAATAAATTAAATAAACTTTAACACCAGCTCGGTTACTATTCAATTCGTAATAGTAATAAATAAAGAAATATAAAATTAGGGTTTGTTCATGACAGGAAAATCAAAGTCATTCTAATGAATTTAGGGGAAAACCCTCAAAAAGAAATAGTATATTTTAAGGAAGGACAAATAAAAATTAATTCTGAGTAAATAAATTTAAAAAATAGAAAACTAAAATAAGCCTTAATAATAAGATAAAATAAACGTTAATTTTTTAAAAAGCATTGAATCTTCAAACAAAAGGTTTAAATATGCCCCCATCCTTGGCTAAACAATATCCTAATGTGTTGTAGAAATTCATTCTAACATTCCCCAACATTTCTGGGCTAATGTTGTTTGACGTTTGAACAATTTTATTGCGCAACTACTCTACATTAACTGGTCTAACGTCTTCATTGCCATAAATTATTTCTTTTAAATAACCCCAGTAAAAGAAATCGATGGGAGATACATCTGGTGAACGTGGCGGCCATTTTATTTTTTCAGAATAAGATCCGATCCACCGGTGAGGAAACTGTTCACTTAAATAGTTTCGGACAGCCACTGCATTATCTGCAGGGCAACCATCTTGCTGAAAGTAGATGTTTTGCATATTTATGTCGGGAAGTTGCTGTACAGTAGGTAGAATGTGGGTGTTCAGTAATTCTAAATATGCATTTGCGTTCAAATTGCCATTGATAAAAAAAGTCCCAATAATATGGTTGTTTAACAAACCTGCCCAAACATTTACTTTTCGCTGTTGCTGACTAGATGAACTTAAACATCTGTGCTCCTTTTGCTTGACCCAGTATGTTGTCGCAGATGAATTGTGAGTTCTAACCAAAGGAAAAGAAGATTCATCGGTAAAGATAATATTGTTTACCAAATTAGCATCTCGGTTAATTAAATCACTTAACTTTTCACAAAATACGCTTAAATGTGTGGCCGTGAAATGATTGTTAGTGTTTAGAATATTTAAAATTGTGATACCCATTTGCTTTGAATATTCGCTGAACGGAAGAACGGGGTATGTCTAAATCATTCGAAATAGTGCCAGATTACATATTCGAATTTATATCAACTGCAGCACATACTAAAACGGACGTATTATTAGAAATTCTGCGAGTTGGAAATGATGTTTTTAAATTTTCGACCGAACCGGTATTGTCGGATTTATTTTTTAATTTAAAAATTGTGGCTTTATTTGGAATAGGCCTGTTGAGGTATTTAGCTGCAAACACGTCCCATACCCTTTGAAAAGAATTGCCAGCATGATACCACCGCATCATCTCAGCTCTCTCCTCCACAGTCAAACGCGGCATTTTGCGCAAAAATATGTATTTAAAACTTAGACAACCAACTCACTTGACAGATCAGTCAACACGTGCTATTATCGCACTACAGCGCCACACTTCACTGTTAGGTAGAGTGGGAGACGGGAGGAGTATATGTACTTCCCCGCCGTTTATTTTGCAGAGATTGGGGCTGTATGTATTGAACTGTCTCATGTGCAATATCAATGAGTATACTTATGCTATTAAAAGAAAAATATTTGATTAAACTTCTTTATTATAATACATAAACAAATACAATCGCAATTGGTTACACACACAATGGCGGTTAAGGTTTACTCGTGGGATCAGCAGGTAGTTTTCTATTCTGCACAATTTCCTTGTAAGCAACTGATGATAGTTTTGGTATCCTAGTTTTATCGCCTTTTTCTACATGCACTTGATATAAACCATATTTGACCCTGTTCAAAAATAAGTTTCGTTTCAATATACTGAACTCATACCTATATTTATAGTCTAACTTACGTATAACCTTCAGTCCACTCAAAACCGTCTAATAAGCTCCTGATATTATATCCCAACACGGTCACATTGTCTTCGTAAATTGCGTCTAAAATTGCGCTTAAATACGTCTGCAAATCAAATCATTTAAAAAAAAGGAAAGATGTGCTGCCATCATCGAAAAATAACTAACTTGGTGGAATTGCGTTCTGTCGTAATCTTCAGTTTCACCATTATCTGGAAAACCGCATTCCGTGACATAAATTGGAATATTGTTGTATACCTCCTTGATTTTCCTCAACATTTTTCGCAAGGCTCCAGGTGCTGGCTGAATTCATTATTGTGTTTGATTGAATTTAATAATAACTTATTTTATCACCTTTATCCAAGTAGTTGAGGAGGTATTCCAATGGCTTTTCAATATTGGCACGACTCCTGCGTCCTTATAAAGACTAGGCGGATGGGATTCTTTGAATTTTTCACCGAAAACTTTAACCTCTGTATTGAAATTGAGCGCGAAGAAGTCTGCAGTTTGTTTTATCCCTTCTGCTTCTGTTTTGGTGAATTTGGGCAATCGTGAGATTAGGAAGCCTTCGGAGAGGCTCTTTGTAGATATCTGTGTCACCATGGCGGATGGGTAGTTGCCGGTGAGGAAGATTGGATCGGCGAATTGCCCTAACTATACATTTGAGAGAGAGAAATACCATAGCTTATTACTTTCTTGACTTTGGCCATCGAATAATTCTATTCATTAATAATTTCAACAAATAAAAATATGTGACTTTATTTACTGTGGTTTGGTGAAGTCTTTTGTTTTGAGATATTCTTCATTTTGAGTAATAAGATTATTATTTATAGTAAGTATAGAACTTTAATGAATATTGCTGAAATACATTTATGTGAATAATCTTTTAAATATTTTGGAAGCTATTTTCTACTTGTAAACAGATTTCGATCAATCCCTAGCTAGAATAGAAAGTATAATGTAGATAACTTCAAAAACATTACACAATGCATATTAATATATACCATTACCAATCCATTTGTTAATACTTTCAACTCTCATAGATTCATTAAAAACAATTCAAAATAAAAGAAAAGAAAACTGTGAAACTACTGGCTCCTGAGAATTCTAATTAGTTTTCTTACCGTGTATGTCATCAAGTTCTGAGCAGCTGTTTTGTCGTCCTTGCTTGAAGATCCTGGTTCTAACCAAGGGGATTCCAAACTTATGGATATGAGGCCTGCATACAATCAGTTTTTTTGTTTTTTGTAGAAAAGACATTTTTTACACAAAAGTACACAAAGAATCTCAGTAAACATGCTCATTATTGGGATCTCGAAATAGTATTCTGAGTGATGTATTTTTTTCGCAGATTTAACATCATGTGAGATATTTTTCATACAAACTTATTGGTTTCAATTATGTTTAACTTTTTCTGAGATTATTTGTAGAAGTAACAAACTTTATAGAATAATCAAATTTTTCCTTTACATTTCTTTATTCTAACTTCGAAAAGCGACGGGAATGAACAAAAGTTTTAAACTTCATGAATTACTATTAACAAAATATTTTATAAAAGGTAAATTACACAATCAAGGATTACAGCAAAGAAGAGTACTGACCTCGATTTTGTTTATAATAAAAATGAACGATATCTTAAGCTAGCCGGTAGAATTAGCACAAGTATGCTTTTGTATATGATCTCAATGATCTGGCAATATTCAACGGTAATTGTGACTCAACTAACACATACAGGGAAACTCGCAGATCCTGATGACATTTTGTCAGTTTGTAGACCCTTGCGTTACACTCCATGTTACTCAAGGACACTCTCTCTTCAACTTGAGGTGGTCCAATTTGACTTTGAAGCCTCAAATTTGGGTTATCCAAAATAACTTTAAACGATAGAAAATAGAAAAAAGTTTTAATGGAGGACTTTAACAGTTTAAGCAGACTTTTCAATTGGTATAACTATTTATACACAGGGTGTTACAATAAACACGGAATGACATATGTTGCGCTTATTTGATCGATTATTATGTATGATGATTATTTATAATCGAATACTGTATATGAATGCGATTTAAATAATTATAGAAGGCGTTCACAAAATTATGAATTTTTTCATACATTCTTATTCTAGGAGATCAGTATATTGTTATGTAATTGCAAATTATACCCAGCTATACTTTAGACATTACACACTGTATAAATAAAGTAGTGACAGATTACGACAATTTTCAGTCTTCAAAAATAAAGTACTATCATTATGTATTTAGTAATAGTGCTGTTCATAAATATACAAAAGAAAATTATTTGTTGGCTAGACCCATGTTCCTCTCTTAAATTTATTTCTCACAGAACTTATAGATTCTCGCCCTGGTTTGGAACCGGTCCAAAACAGCTCTCTTTGTGTAATCTGGAGTAATATCATCGTCCATCGAAGTACAGGTCCTCTCATACTCTTTCAACAACGCGATGACAATCCATATCTTCAAATTCTAATACTTTTATAGTTTATACTGCGAAAGTTGTTTCGCGTACATTTGTGCAATATCATCAAATTCTTAATTTACTTTCATTATAATTGTACGAAAGTATTAACAGATGAATAATATTTGCTGGATTGATGTGAATCGTATTAGCTACCGACACTGCAAAACCCTATGAACTAAACTTACATAAAAATTGACTTCTTATAGAGGTATCTACTGACGAAGTTTCACCAGGATCTGCGATTCACAGTCCATGAGCATCCCTTGTTAAAAAAGAATAATTACTGTATGACAAGAGGAGCTGAAAAGACTAATCTTTTAAGGATCAAAATAGTTAGCGTATATGGAATATGTGAAAAAAAAATAAAATAAAAATTAAAAAAAAAAACAAACAATTAAGAAAAATGTAAAAATTGTAATTTGACGTTTTGATGAGTCTTTTTTAAAGTAAGACTCAAACGCGAGTCAAAAAGTACAGATGATAAATTAATAGATTGAAACTCTATTCTAAATTCTCATATCAATTCTACGCGATTAAAGAGCAAGCTGCTACCCAAGGGGTACGCACCTTCTCTAGAGGGTGCGTATGAATAATATTATTATAAGAATTTTGAAAAAGTCTAGAGTAAAATACCAAAAATATCTAATTTTTAGCATATTTGTCAAAATAAATAATATACTGTACATTTTTGAAATCCCGAAATTGTGCTTGATCGAAATAAAAAATAATGTATACAAGTGTCCCATTTATATAACCAAAAGTGTCCATAACTCCAAAACTATTATTACGCCTAGGAAAGAAACTAAAGAAAAGAACCACTGGACTTTATGTAGAGCAACTGGATCTCCATAGCAAATGAGATACGAGCGGTGACCGAAAATTTCCTTCATGCATGCTGTATCTTAAAAACTAGGGGTGTTAGGAAAATATCCTGCTAATGTGCTCAAAATAGGACAACCTATACAAACGTAAAGGAATTAAAGATATTAAACTTACCGTTCTGATTCGCTTTGTAGATGTTATTATATAATCTATACACACTACCATGCGCTTCCAGAATTACGCGCGAACACAAATACAGCAACTTATCGTCTGCCACGTCAGCAGGAGGAAAATTACTATCAGTGCAAGTCCTCAAGCAGAAGTTTAATGGATTGTTGAACGTAATCCAATACTTGACGCGATCGCCAAAGGTATCGAACGCCAACCTTGCGTATTCCGTGAAATATTTCACCATGAACGGATTGGTCCAACCGCCCATGTTCTGTAAGTCTGCAGGTGTGTCCCAGTGGAACAAAGTGACCATCGGTTGTATATCGTTCGCTACCAGTTCGTCGATAAGATGGTTGTAGTATTCCAATGCGGCATGGTTCATTCTCGCATTTGGAAGTATCCTGGACATGGAAAGGGAGAACTTGTACACGTTCACGTCCAGATCTTTCAGTGCTTCGACGTCCAATTTGTAGCGTTTGTAGGAATCGCAAGTGTTGTCCGCGTTCGATTTGTTGGCGATCTTTTCTGGGTTCTCGTGCGTGAAGACGTCCCAAATATTTGGTTCCTTACCTGATGGAGGGAAACTATCAAAGCATATTTTTTTGAGGAAAGGTAGAGGATTTTACCGTCAAGATTCCAGGATCCTTCGATTTGGTAGGCCGATGAAGAGACGCCGAATAGGAACTTTTGTGGAAACGGTTTCGTGTTAAGTTTATTACCATTGCTTCTATAAAGCCGTTTCAGATTAAAATGCTTTAATAAGTTATTGAAAATAAAGAAAACAGGAGAATATGGTGAGATAGTCACTTAAATAGTAAAATTTTTATATTAGTTTTAGTGTGGTTTTAGCCACGAATATAAGTATCTCAGATGTTTTAAATCCGACAATAGGATCAAGATTTACAAGAATTATGTTTCTATAAATTAGGCAAAAATATTTTCTTTAATCAGTGCTTTAACACTTATAAAATATCGTTTGTTAAAGAAACTCTTATATCGGTTCGACAATATGTATCTAAATTTGAAGTTATGAAGTATACCTATTGCATTTGATTCACGTATAAATTACTGAACCACCCAACTTACGTCAAACTGCGGGATTTCAATTATCTAATAAAAAAAATGCATCAAGAAATTCTGCTTACCTTGTAAGAATACACAAGAAACCAAGTATCATCAGTAATCTTGCCATCGCTAATCGTATATATGAACTACACAACTAATAAAACCTATTTTTCGTAAGCTGCTTTATATAGATACTAAATTCATACATTTACAAAAAAAAAACCAAAAATATCTGTTTTTATTACTTTAAAAACCTTTTTTTACATATTTGTTTAACAAATGCGTTAATATGTTTACGGATTGTTGACGATGCAACAATAATACCTACTTTTAACACGCTTCCTGTACTATCAAACATATAATTTTGATTTTGTTGGTTTTATGCAAGAGTACAAAAAGCAGATTCTTTAATAACACATTTTATTTAGCTTTCCTATACATATCTACATATGAAAAAAGTATAGAAAATCAATCTATTAGTTCGACCTCATATTTATTTATATTTCTATTTATGGTTATGAAAAATTTGTTCTAGTTGTGTAACGTTTTATAATTTAATTTTGAATGCTTAGGTCAGTGATCATATATCTATAGCTGAGAGGTAAACAATCGTAAGTCCGTAAAAGGAAATTTTCAGTAATGAGCAAAACAAGTGGAAGTGCTAATGAATTATAAAATTTTAGAAACTTCCCATAACTGAACCAATGTATTATTATAGTTATTATAGTATTTTAATTAACCCTATGAGTTCTTTTGAGGACTTTGGATTGTTTACCTCTCAGCTATAGATATAATTACTGGTTAGTTTACTAGTTACCGGTATGAACATCAGAGGCGCTGAAACATGAGTTTACTCCCATCATAAGAATAATCTGCCGGTGTTACTGTGCTATAGGTGTTACAGTAGCTACGTCTGTGTGCGCATTTGTAAACAGCGAACAGCTGTGAACGACGTCAACTAAAATCTTTTAATTTTACAAAACAAACTGTGTACGTTTAAGTTTAAATTTGTTTCTCGTGGCAATAATTAAAATAGTTCCGTATAAACCCTGAATACTTATTTCGTATATATGACTGCTGATTGTTATAACCTCGCTTCGCGAATTACAGAGATGGAGAATGTGACTGCACAAGAATTAAATGACGATCTGTTGAAATCCGATTTGTTTAAATGCAAACATTGCCAACGCATACTGAGATTCCCAATCGTGTACGTCGAGAGTGAAGGCAATTTTTGCTGGTCTTGTGCGAATAATTTCGTACAGAAAGAACGCAACTACGAAATCGAGAATGTTTTATCGAAGCTGTCGGTACCTTGCAGATTTGAAAATAACGGGTGTAGAGTACGGCGTAAAGCCAACATAATTGGACAGCATGAAAGTGTGTGCATCTTCCACAACTTGGTTTGCCCCTACACACATTTCAATGAATGCAACGAAGAGTCAATCATCAACATGGTTGAACATTTCGAAGAGGCCCACACCCACTCTATTATAATCACCGAAGGAGACACCATTAAACTGTGCTTCCACATCAATACGTTGTATAATCAATTAAATTTATTAGTTCTAAATAGTGAGAAGTTTTTATTGCACATAGTGCGCGATATCGAAGGGGATAAATTGCATTATTTTGTGTATTATATGGGAGATGTAGAATTGATCGATGGGTTTTCATGCGTAATAGAACATGTTACTGACGGAATGAAGATCGAAACTGTAGCTTTGATTTTACATGAAACCAACTTGAATATGGATTATGACAGAACAAAAGCCACCACCTTCAATATGAATTTGTTACGGGAAATATTTAAGGATAATATAAATGTGAGTATTAAAATTAAATCGAAATCTGTTGAGCCGCATTTCGATAACTATGAAAGATTGGTGAATTGTTTCGAATGTCCCGTTTGTAATGGGTACATGCGTCCTCCGATATATCAGTGCCTCTCCGGTCATAGTATTTGCAATAAATGTCGACCGAAAGTATCCCATTGCCCAACGTGTCGATCTAATTACGGGAGTACGCGAAATTACATGTTGGAAAGTTTAAGTTCGAGCATTAAATATCCTTGTTTGTTCCGCGAATTGGGCTGCGATAAATTATTTTCCGTAAATGATATAAATCGTCATGAAAGTGAGTGCTGCTTAAAACCGTTCAATTGCCCTTTCTCCGAATATCTCCATTGCGGATGGAATGGCCCTTTAAACAACATAGCCGGACATTTAAAGTCTAAACATGCAGAGCACACGGTATGTGACAGTATCTACACGGAAACGATTCCGTACTCAAATGATGAGCAATTTTTTCATATGAAAGCTCTATTGGCATACGGCAGGGTATTTCGGGTGTGTCATCAACGCCACATCGGAAATCAAAATGGCTATTGGTCGGTACAGATTATCGGTGCGAAAGGTGAGGCGAAGAAATACACCTGTCATATCGCACTGATCGACATGAAAAATTCAAGCCGTTCGCTGGTCAGAACGGATGTGTGTCAGGATGTGAGCACGCAAGATTTCATGTTCAATCAGTGCATCGTGATCCCATTGAATGTCGTTTCTTGGTTCAGTAGCAGTGGGAAATTGCAATTCTATTATAAGATTCTCAATTAATTAATCTATCACCCAGTTTGCCTATTTAGACTAGTCGAAGAGAATATATTTTTGCAGCAATAACTGGCAATAAGAGATAAGACTAAACATTTAGATTTTAGGTATGTGTAAATTTAAGAGTAATACAATTTCTATAATTTACCAAGATAATGTTGATTGAATGATTGATGAACAATTTTGTGATTACTTAGGTTAACACTGATGTTATACAATTTGTTGTATTGTTGTCAATATAAACCAGATATAAACATACATAGGTATATAAGAATGCCAAACTGTCAAATTACCACCTGTATTAAACAGAACTTCACTTCCTAGTGGGCCTTCAAATATAAAATGTCATGTCATTTCTTTATTCATATTACTCAGTCCAAATTAAACCTCAAATTAGCATACAGAGACGCGTAGAAAATTTTGTTTTTCTGTTGACTTTTTACCATTCATTTATTAGGTGTAATTACTAAAATTTTTCCAACACACCCCGCAAAAGAACACCATTGAAAACTGTTATTTCCTGTGATGTTTGTTTCAGATTATTCTTTGATATCTTGGAAACATGTTTGCTAAAAATTCTGCACTTCTTTGGTACCTAAACTTCTCCGTTATGCCCGGAGTTTGATAATTTTCTTTTTATTATTAATCTTCTTTCTTTTTATCATTAATCAATTTTTTCTTCAAATCGTGATTTATATTAAAGGACAAAATCGTTCAAAATAAGACCGGCTTCTGTAGCTGAAATATGTTCACCTTCAATTTTTTGAATCGTATTGTAGAAAATGGATGACTGATTATGTACAAAATATATTAATATCTCCGATAATTCATAATTGAAAAAAGAATCCAGGATTTTTTGACATTTGTCTATACTTAAAAAATAAATTCACAAATAATCTGTTATCAGAGAATGAAATAATATAGAGAGTATTCCTTTTAAAATAAGCAAGTTGACAATCGGTTCCGGTATAACCGGAAACAATTCAGTGTTGCCAATATTTTCATTTGAACGATCAATATCAAGAACATCCAAATACAAATTTTCAACTTTCAACTAGTAACAATTCCTAATATTTGGATAATCGACGCACATATTTAATTGCAATTCCTCGTTTACTACATTTGCTACTTATTTCCAAAAGTTATACATTAATAAAAATAAAAGTGACATTTTCGCTAAAAAAAAAATCATCGTGTATCAGTGTATTATCCAACACATTTCAAAAGTTACAAAATCGCAGAGATCTTGTTATTCTTAAATTTAAAAAAAAAACAAATATGTATCTTTATCATTATTAGACTAACATATTTTATATGATACAATAAATAAAACTAACATAACCTCACCACAACAGTTTGAAACGACAATTGTGACCAACTATAGTTTCAAACAGTGTCATAGTCGTTCAGAACAGATCTATTATTCCATATTATTATTTCTGTCATAAAAATTGTGTATCTTATACATATTATTGTTGATTTATCGTATATGTACTTATAGGTTATAAACGTACGGTCAAACTTCTTTAAAGCGGAATGTAAAATTAAAATATAGCCTCATCAGGTTTTTTGCTGAAAATTAAGAGCATTTTACGTTATATAAGAATTATAAGATAATTTTGTATACGAGAAACTTATTTCCGAAAGAGATTATATCTATTTTGTTCAAAGACTAAGATAGTCGCTATAAACAGTTTGAATGAGCTCTGTCAGATTACACAATATTTAGATTCTTTTGTCGTTTTTCATATCTGGTTGGTTGTTTTACTGTTATCATAGCAGTTAATTGTTTTTTTTTTTTACTTCTGGCAAATTTGCAATTGTGGAAATGTAGTCTTTTTTTTAGAATAAGCTCTTTATATGGGGTTCGTTTTAAGTAGGTGTGACTGTATATATGACTAGCTATTCGTTTATTATGAATTACTCGAATTTTATTATTAAATATTTCTACCATATGTCTTTTGTGAAGAAATACCATGTTACCAAATAAATATATATTTACAGTTGAGAATAATAGATTTATTTTTATAATATACCCCGTTCTATGTATTGTAAATCTTTTAATATGAAATATAATGCAAAAGCCAAAGATGACACACTACCACAACAACTTTGGTAAAACAGGAATATAGTTTCTACGTTTTTTTTTTTTTTCTTAGGAAAGTTTCGAGGATAAATATATTTGACACCTCGTAATTTAAATTTTGTTGGTTCTGCAGCACAGCTCAAGAAATGGACTTTCTTTAATGATGGTAGATATTTTTTTTTTACATTAACCAAAAAAAAATACAAATGTTGATATGTGCTAAACCCATTCCTAAGTTTACTGGCATCATTCTGGAGTACCTGTTATTTTCTTTATTCGTTAGTGGTTGGTGCAAAACTAGAATTATTTTGTATTAAGGTTGTATTGGGACTTATTTATTTGTCGGTTTTACTAATTAGATTAATTCCTTAATTCAGGAAATATTCTTTTTCCATATATGTATATATATATTTGCGAGTGGGAACTACACCATACGACGCATCTCGCATCCAAGTTTCCATCTCCTTCTATCTTGCCAATTTTCATCTCGTATTGTTGTGCACGAGGTATTGGTCCATATTATTTGAAATATTTTTATCTTGAAAACAGTTTTAGGCATGTAAAATTAGTAAAAAATAAAGTTAAGCTAGTAATACATGAAACTATGATAAATCATGTTGGATTTGTAAAAAAACCCGCGTCAAGGTCAGAATAAGCCACACGTTTCTTTATTTTCTAATCAAAATATTATTTAAATCTAAAGACAGCTAGCCAAAATTTTATAAGCAATGAGATAAAAATAAATAAAACCCATAATCTGCATTGATTTTAAAAAACTTCTATTGGTAATTGAAGTATCAGTTGTCACGTTTATACACGAAAAATAATATCTTAGAAGTGACCACCTCTTGCTGCTTCGCAGCTGTTCACTCTTTTGTTAACATTTTCAATGACATTTTGACATAATTGAGGCTCCATTTTACCAATGACAGGAACAATTTCATCCTTGCGTTCAGGAATCGATTGTGGTTTGTAGACCTAATTCTTTACATAATCCCAAAGAAAATAATCCAACGATATTAATAATAATTCTTCTCAATAAAGCAATTATTTTATTAGCAAAATGAGGCGTAGCACCACCTGTATATCTTCTAGATCAATATCTTTCAGTGCGGGCAACAAAAATTGAGTTAACATCTCTCGATATCGAACACCATTCACTGTTACAGCATCACCAGCAGCATTTTGAAAGAAATATGGTCCAATAACACCACCTGACCGTAATGCACACCAAACAGTGAGTCGTTCAGGATGTAAAGGCCTTTCATGAATCACTCGTGGATTTTCCTCACCCCAAATACGAACATTTTGGTTGTGAATAAAATCACCAATTTTAAAATGTGCTTCATCAGAAAACATAATTTTTTTTTGTGTTTTTTGATCCGATTGACGAATGCACGACGTTTTGTATGATCCAATGGTTTTAGTTTCCTGTAGTTATTTGAACCTTATATGCCTTTAAAATTAAATCCTTTCGTAAAATGCACAAATTCACTGAGTCTGACTTGTTGTCAAGGTCGACTAATGGATATTTCAGGTGCTTGCAACAGTGTCACGAAGCAAACCAATATGTTCTTGTGAACGACCACTACTACTGTATCTTCGTCTTTTTTGATTCGACCAATAGTTCTTTCAGATGGACGATCATGTAAGCTATAAAATTCACGTGATTTTCTAAAAATACTTTTCACAGAACGCCGATTTTCATAAAATAATCGAACGCGTTGTTGTATCGTGTACGAAGGCTTTTTTTTTTATAAATGTTATTTCGTAAATATCAATATACCCAGATGATTTCCGTGTACCATCTATATTTTATTTATTTTTAAAATAAAGCGCTCAATTTGAATGACCCATTACATTAAATGCTATTTTGAAGCCTCCTGACAATAATGTTCATCCTGTATAATAATAATGAAGTTATAAGTAACTCCAACCCACCACTTCCGAAAAAAATCAGATTCACCATAAATAAATGCAAAATTGAGGAGTATACCTATCGATTTTGTTCAGCAGGAAAATAATGCTTCATTTCAAAATAAAAAAAAAAGAAGTTTTTATTCATTAACATATGAATGTCTGTAATCATTAAAGTATAAAATAAACCTCAAAATATTATAAAAATTATACAAACGGGGATACAACATTTTCTATAGGTAACAAATATTCAAATGGTAATTCCATGTCAAATCAACCAGTCAAACTCAAATTGAGCGTTTTCAATTTTTATGAAAATGTGTGGGATTATTTTCTCTAATGATTTTTTTATTTTATTGGGTTTTTAAATTTTTAAGAAATTGTAATTTTTTTGCATGCAGTAACTTTTTAAATCTTGAATTACTTAACTTCTATTAGGCCTACAGATGTGTTTGACCCCTTATTGCTACTTGAATATGCCTGGTGAATTTTTTTTTGAATTTTCAAAAAAGCACTGATTTTTTAAGATACCAAGTGTTTTTCTTTTTTATCTTTTTTTGCAGTGTTATAAGATTTAAATCCTGAAATATTTAGAGTGGAATCTTAATTTGATCAGCAGCTAACGTAAAAAAAAAAATATGGTGTTTTTAAATACCTGTTAAGGATACTTTTAACTTTTAAATCTTGCATAAAAATTAAGAATAGCACATTTCTGTGAGTAAACTAGTTCTGCTAATCACAGATGTTCTGGCATTCTACAGAACGCCTGTAGAGACTTGTGCAGTTCATGGCTTTGTAACAGTGTGACTCATTCCTAGTCTAGCTCCACTTTTAAGAAACAATCAGTTGGGAGCTGTGTTACTTAAAATTTTCACTTAAAAGTATAAAAATATTCTGTGTTTATTAAGTAACTAAAACATTACTGTTTTGAACATTTGATTCTTCTATTCAGAAGCACTGGTTTTAGTTTTATTTAGTTTTATAGGCCTTGTGATAACATGGCTGAACCAAGTACATCAAAAAATTTTTTTTTATATATGTATAGTGTTGTAATCCATACAAGAAACCAGGTCATGCTTATCATAAGAAAAATCTGAGATCAGTGAATGAAAATCTTTTGAGACATAATACCAATTTAGATGTAGGTTAGAAGTTATGTGATGGGCGTCGTAAAGCTACAATAAAGCTTTTAGAGATTTTAATTCAGCAAGAAGATTGGTATTCAGACTGCTCAGAAGTACAAGATGATTTTGCAGTACCTTTAACTCTAGAGAAAATAGAGGCAATTGAAACTTTCAACAAAAGTCTAACTGCTATAAAAAATCACCTATTAAAAGAAAACGTTTAATTGAAATACATTACCTACAAACAAAAATGCCAAGGAATGCAAATTTTACTAGTAGACAGTCAAAATAAAAAATGTTAAATGAAAATAGTGTGATGTCGTGTCCAAACCCTGAAAGAATATTGGATCCTGCAATTGCAGACCTAGTCAAATACATATTTATAATAATAATAATAATGCGTTTATTGTCATTGTCCACACATCTGAACATCGACATTGTCAGTATTCACACATTAAAAAAAAAATATATATATAAATTACAAAATATGCAGGTCTTGTATATTTAAAAAATTTACTAGATTAAAAAATAAAAATGAAAGAAACATACTACCCAGGTCGATTAAGATATTCCTGCACAGAATAAAATTTATGCTTATGGAGATATTCTTTTAATTAATTTTTTAAATTGAGTGACACTACCGATCTGCTTTATATTATTTGGCAAGTTGTTATACAAAGTAATGCCTCTGTATGTTGGACTAAATTCAAACGCTTTTGTTTTGTGCATTGGAACACTCATGTCATTACAGTTTCGGGGTTTCAATTATATATTATAGCATATTAAGTAGCATTACGAATTTCATCATAAAATATTTCCCAAGATCGAATAGAACTTGAGTAATTCAAGATTTAGAAGTTAATCGATGACAAAAAACGACTATTTTGCAAAAATTTAAAAATTAATTACACCAAAACCTAATAAAATAAATCTATTTTTATCATTACGGAGAATTATCTCAAAAAATTTCATTGCGATCTGCAATAGTCAGGTTGATTTGGTATAGAATGACTCAAATACATATATATATTTCACGCTGCTCTGACGAAGCCAATCTGTTTTTTACCCAAGTCGTAAATTGAATAGTATTTCGCCAGGAATGCCCCACCCATAATCCAGCGTTTTTCTTCTGAAACCGTTGTTCCAGCGACGAAAGCCGAGATACACAAACTGAATGGGCCGATGGAGATCTAAGATCATATATGAAACAAGTAAGTATATATAAAGCAGTTAAAAGGCGTATAATTAAATAAAGGAAGTATTAAATATTTAGCGATGTTCCATAATAAACAAATTCTTTGTTAAGTATTGCCTAAGCCTATAAGATTAATCAAATCTATGCGAATGCCATTCTTATCGTTTAGTCATTAGCTACGACAATTGCAAGCATATTCTATGAATCATCTGGTAAAAATGATTCATTTTCAATTGGACCTACACTCACCTTTTGCGTGTAATCAGTGCCTAGTAACGTGAAGTTGGTGCCGCCGATTGCAAAAGTTATAAATGGCAACCTGTTTACGGTATTACACTCGACCTGAAATAAGCACATGACCAGTTTGAAACGTTACAGTGTGAATCACCTTTTTACTCACCTCGAATCTGCCGAGCATCAACGGTTTGGCGCCGATCATTTCGTTAATATCTTTCAGTAATTCCTGAGAGGTTATAATGCTGTTGGTACTAGTATCTGGTAAGCCTACGCAGTCCGCAGTACAGACAACTGTGTCTTTGCCTTTAATTGTGAGCGTTACACTAAATGAAGAGAAAGGGTTTGTAGTATTAAGTAATTGAATACTTATTCCAGGGAAGCAAGCCAAAGAGTTCTGCACAAGCAAAACAAAATAATTTTTGCAAGGATTTGCACATGGGCCGTGTGAGTTGCACGCAGGATAATCTGCAGAAATGGACCGAATATTTTAAAGAGGTTTTTGAGGTGGCATAACGTTCCGCTGAAGAAATGATGTATAGGGTTCGGCAAAATGAACTATCCGATTTAAACAGCTCATAAAAAATTATTGACTTTAATAACAAAACGAATTAATACATACTATACTACAAATATGAAAAATACTGTTTCCTAAATAACCGCCATTGTGGCACACACTGGTGCGCAAGACAGACAATAAAATAGTTCGAAAATTTAAATAAATAAATAAAATTTGACGGCGGTAAAATATTTGGATCTTATTAGAAATTACGTTATTCATATTCTGGCAAATTTCTATCCCAATGATAGATAGATCCGACCTTACCAAGTGAAAATGTTTCGTTTCAGCAAGATGGGATAACCACATTTTGCTGTATTTTAAAAAAAAACTATTTGAATGAGACCTTTTCTAATAAATGGATTGGTCGAAGAGATGCAATTGAGTGGCCAAGTAGATCACCAGATCTTTCACGAAACTATTGAAAGATAATTTCGATAAGTGGTTACCATACTGTATTTAAAATGTATAAATAAAATACCAACCTATCCATATTAAATTCCCATAATCCTGCTTGGACATTGATAGGCACATAAGTGATTTGATCTGGTTGTCCTTTAGTAACGTGTATATGTTTCTTGTCAATCTCGCCCAAAATAATACTTCCCCCCTTGTCCGACGATTTGTCCCTGCAAAAATTCCCTCATTTCTATACGCTGTACGATTTAATAGTTAAGACTCGCCCAACCTGTTCAAATAAATCGAAAAGACCGGCGCTGTGATATTAGTTTGCGCCATAATATTACTGATGAACGGATTCACGTTACCGTTTGGCAATCCCAAACCGATAACGCCATCTGCCTTGGTGAAAATGTACCAATACGGGATACTTGTCATTTCTACGAACGTCTGATTTATTTTAGTATGAGCAAACTGTAAAAACAAACACGAAAGAACTCGCACCGACTATTTAGATTAAAAGTTTTAACCTTCAAAACATCTCTGGAATAATATCCGGTTAAATTGTAACTCCCTTCATTGGCGTTGTAAGAACGGCCATCTTTTGTATAAGTAGATGACTGTCCGTGCTTGTAATGACTATGAAACCCTGTAAAAAAATCAGTGAGTAATTCGGGGATTCATTCATGTACCTATTCATATAATAAATAACGTTCTACTTACAACAACCAACTCTCATGATGGAGCAGTCGCTAGATATTATCCAAGATGTAGACCAAGCAGTGTCGAATATCACGTCCATAGGTTTCCCTGGGCTTCCCACAAAGATTTTAGCGTAAAATTCCATCTGTATTAAAAGAAATAGATTTTTACAATAGTGAAGAGCCGAGCTTCACACATTTCAATGTGACTTAACGTACAGCAGAATTATTTTTTAGTGGTGGAAATCCCACCTTCACGTGTATTAAACGTCACGAGTTCGAAGAAGCGGGCGATGACTGGCACTGAATTTCGTATTTTGTACGAATTCCAAAGATACAGTTACAACATTTCTCTATATTTATTTAGGTGTCCCTCATTCCATTGGGCACGCCCTCTTGCTATCGCGCATCTACCACTACAAAATAATTCAACTGTAGTTATGATTTTTATCGAGTGGTAAAAAATGTTATGGCGGCCGATCGATAGGTAATTAAAAAGTAGATTTGCTGGGAAATTAAAAAATATGGTGTTCTATTTAAATTAATCAAGTTATAGCCACTGAAAGTTCTTATTTGATTAGTTTTAATTCTTGCACATCCTGTATAGGATGGCATGTCTATATTGTTACACTTCATTGTAAATTTCGCTTACATAACTTAAATACTAGTATTTGAAACATGATATTTCGATTAATTTTCACAAAATTATTTAAGAAACCTTTCAGGTTTAGTTATTATAAACCTTATTGAAACAGATATATATAGATAGGCACTTATTTTGATTAGACAATCCAAAAATGCAATAATATACAAGCTATTCCATTAAAAAAAACACAACTTTGGTACTTTTAAGGCTTTTGGAACACTCAGTGTACCATAAAAATAATTTTAAACAGTAACCATAAAACACCGCCATATATGCCGAAAGTGAAACTTTTTTAACGTCACGTTTTTGGACCACAATATTCCGTACCGTATAGCGTGAATATCCCTGTATATATGTTACATATTTTAAAAAGATTTGGTGTTACTTGGAGATAATAAAAAATTCCAATTTGCTATTTTAGATAAATAATAGCTGTGCAGCAAAAAAGCATATTTTTTTTAAATAAAAACAACTATTTAGCGACTCGGTATACTCCCTTCCACACTCGGGCGTCCGTTTGGCACCGTAACATTGCTCCTCGCAAGTATCTATGTATTTTTCATAAAATCGAAATATTACCTACTCCTTTGATTTATGCAGCCAGCTATAGTGAACTATCTGTGGTTTGTGGTTAAACCTGTGGTTAAACTATCGTGTAAACAAAGAACATATGAGTTTTGTCAAACGTTAAAACTGTTTAGTTTTAAATTTATGTCTTTTGGAGTAAGTGCACTAGTTCCTACCGACAAGATTTGTCCATGTATCCCGACTGATTAGTATAACCTCACTTTTGGAATCATGGAGAAAACGGCACAAGAATTAAACGATAATCTGCTGCGATGTGATTTATTTAAGTGCAAACATTGTCGTCTCATACTGAGATCTCCGATCGTACACGTTGGGAACAAAGGTAATTTCTGTTGGTCCTGTGCGAGTAATTCCCAACAGAAACGGCGAAACTACGAGCTGGAGGACGTTCTATCGAAGTTATCGGTGCCGTGCAGATTCGAAAACAACGGCTGTCGAGTGCAACGTAAAGCGAACATCATCGGGCAACACGAAAGCGTGTGCAGTTTCCACAATCTAGTGTGTCCCTTTACGTGTCTGAACGAGTGTGAAGAGGAGTCGATAGTTAATATAATCGAACATTTCGAAGAAATGCACACCCACTCGATTATCATCACCAACAGTGATACTGTGAAATTGTGTTTGCACATAAATACGTGGTACAATCAATTGAATTTATTAGTGGTAAACGATGACAAGTTTTTATTGCACATGGTGCGGGATATTGACGAGATTCATTACTTTGTTTATTATATAGGGGACGTAGAATTAATCGATGGATTTTCGTGTATAATCGAGCATATCGCCGATCGTATGAGAATCGAAACTAGCGCGCTGATTTTACGCGAATCGTACTATCCAAATCTTGATAGAACAAAAGCCACCACATTCAATATTAATTTGTTACGGGAAATATTTAAGGAAAATATTAACGTCAGTATTAAAATTACGTCGAATAAGTGTGTGCTACCCACCTCATCGCCATGTTTAGATAACAATGAGATGATGTTGACTTGTTTCGAATGTCCCGTTTGTAATGGATATATGCGCCCTCCGATATTCCAGTGCTTATTCGGGCATAGTATTTGCAATAAATGCCGACCGAGGGTCGTCCATTGCCCCACGTGTCGCTCTAATTATGGCGGTACGCGAAATTATGTTTTGGAAAGTCTAAGTTCCGAAATAAAATATCCTTGCCTGTTTCGCGAATTCGGTTGCGAACAATACTTTTCCGTTAATGATATCAATCGTCACGAAGATGAGTGCTCCCTGAAACCGGTCGATTGCCCTTTTTCCGTGTATCTTCACTGCGGATGGAATGGCCCTTTAAACAACATAGCCGGACATTTAAAGTCTAAACATCCGGAACAAACGGTTTGTGACAATATCTGCACGGAAACGATTCCGTACTCGAATGACGTGCAATTTTGTCATGTGAAAGCGTTATTGGCGTACGGAAAGGTGTTTCGGATATGTCATCAACGCCACGTCACAGATCAAAAGGGGTATTGGTCGGTGCAAGTCGTTGGCGCGAAAGGCGAAGCTCGGAAATACACTTGTCATATCGCGCTGATCGATATGAAAAATTCAAATCGTTCCTTGGTGAGAACGGATGTATGTCAGGATTTTGATACGCTGGGGATAATGTTCTATCACTGTATCGAGATTCCGTTAAGTGTCGTTTCTTGGTTTAGTTCCAGCGGAAAGTTGCAATTGAATTATAAGGTTGTGAATTAACTAATTAATTCGTCCGTTGAATTAGCTAAATTAGTGGCTACCTATTTACCTATATTTTTACAGCAATAAGAGGCGAGGTTAAAGAAGAACAAATAAGTATGTATTTTAAATGGATATTCTGTGTTCCAACCTACGCGTCTTCACTGTACATCAAAACAGTCTCTCATCTGTGATCTTGATTTTATAATCAGTTATTCATCTTTTGTGTCAAGAAACTTTTGGCACTTCCGGAACGTTAAAGGTGAATTTTTTTTGTATAAAAAATTATAAATTTGTTTATTTTTAAATGAATACCTACATCAAAAAAATATGACATTTCAGGTTAAACCAGAGCAGGTGGAAAAAATTAAATGACTGTCAAAAAATGTAAATTTATCCTTTACCACAAATTTAACCGGTTTTGGCTATATATGTATTGATTTTTTAGTATCGGGAAAATTTTCTGGTATAGATCGTTCAAGTTCGAGTGGCAATGTGAGTAATGTATATATCGTATGCGAGATGCAAATATGGTCATCCGATGACAGAAGCATTCCACGAGTACGAAACAAGCAGCTCTGTAATCATTTATCATTATCAAAGAAAAATAGTTGATCCCTAAACTGTATTGTATTCTATTGCTTAGAGTTCTTATGTCATCGGATACATTACTTATTAACGAATTTCATAGGCTCGCTTTTAAGTGAAACTAGACTTGAACGATCTATAAATACTATACAGGCATATAATATATAGTTACTATGAAATATACTATGTTACCAGTAATTAGTTACAACTATTATTTATTACGCAATATACATATGTACTGAAATATATATTTACAATTTATAATGGATTTTTTTTTCTCTTATATCGTAAATGTTTTGACAGGTTAAGAATCATGTATGTTACAATTTCAAGTCATTTTTTTTTACACAGTGTGTAACAAAAGTAACTAATAATAGCGGTAAGTTGTAATCTGGAGAAATTTAAAAAAACATTACAGTTTCTGTTTATTATTATTATTTGGGAGGGTAAAGTAGCCTAAATTTAATGACTAAAACTAGCAAAAGTGGTTGGTCAATTTTACCCACTACTATCATTGTGGTTCAATTTATTACTTATTTGTTTAATTTATTTACTTGTTTAATTTATTTATTTAATCATTTATCTTATATTAAACCAACCTACTTCTGTAACTAAACACAATTGACTAACCACATTAGTTATTTTTTTTTATTATAAAGTAAGTCTAGCTTACGCTCTTAAAATTTTGATAAAACGATGCGGCATTTAGGAATCTTATTTTATGGCATCAAGAGCATGAAAAAATGAATTGAATAAAGATAGAGAACGTAAGGGAAAATTGCCTTTAAAGAATGTGTAACATCTCTTAAAGCAAGACAAACAACGCCATTCCATTTAAAATAAGAAAGTAGCTATCAACGTCCGGTATAACGAAACGTTTCCGGAAGTTGAAAATAATGTTAAATAATTCTCCAGGTAGGGTTTAGTTACAGATACACCTTGTATATTGGTAACGAAACAAAATTGACGTACCACTTTCGCTGTTTTTAGTCATTAATTTAGTCTATATTACCGTCCAAAGTTTGAATAAAATGATACGGGACACGTTGTATATACGAAATAAGATATTCTATTAAACCTATATCAGAAGCAGGAAATCTGTTTTACAAGGAATCCATCAAAATATTATTTCAACGTGTGCATGGCTGTCTTTTGACAACAAAAAATAAATTATAGAAATAAGTCCTGTGTCGGATAAATACACAATGAATCATACATAACGTTTGTCTGCGCCGATAAGCAGCAGCCGTAGTAAAAGCTATAGTCCGTCCTACATGTGCTCGCCGCACACATTTTCGCGTAGATTGTTAACCTTTTTTTCGGGAACAACTGTACATTTGTAGGAGGGCTACTTTTTTTATGGATCTTCTCCCGCTCAATTCGAAACGCAATGTTAAATTTTTCTGATGGAACAGTTTTTGAGATATTGTGATTTTTTCATTTTTTTGGCCTCCTTGCACTTTGAAAACCATATCTGGAGGTAAATGTGTCCGATTTGGTTGTCCTTGGTACAGAATGAAAGATATTAAAGTGATAAACAAATACATGCATACGATTGAATCGTTAATTGGTCAGGCGATACAAAATAACGATGAAAATATTCCAGATTTCAACAAAAATGAAATCTTTAAACTGCTTCTGTGGCCACGGAGAAATAGAAACCGATGAAAAACCGGTCCGGTTTCTCTACATGTTCGTAAAGCTGATACTTTTATACAAAAAAATAACACTAACCAGAAAATCGACCGAAAAATAAAAAAGATATTGACGATTGAGTGAATAAATTCAAATCTCACATTTTTTTAATATATAAGTTTTTTCGATAACTCATTGAGTTTAATCGCTTGCAATAAACACATTTGTATAAACACTACCGTTCATATATTTGGGGACGATTCTAAGAGGAATATATCAAGTTTAAATTTAAACATATATTCATCTCAAAGATTTGTATTTAAGGGTAATTTTTAAATTAAGAAGTTGTGAATGTTATTTCTGCAATACAAAAATAGGTGAGCTGTAATTGGTGGATTGAAAGGTTATACAGGCGGATGTGACTGTGCCTGTCTATAAAGGGGTGGTATGGAGTGGGAAGGGGATCTGTATTTACAATTTATCTAGTTTGGGCCACGTTTTGTTATTGCGTTGTATTTTATATGTCGGTTTGGTTATGTGTGTTTGCAATTCAGAATTTGAAAAAACGTTTCATTTTATCTTCTTGGGGCTGCACAGAAGACAGTAAATATTTTCCAAATTAAGTATTGCTACTGCTATTTATTATTAAATACTTTATTTATTAACCCAGGCTTCTTTTAAATAAATAGCAAATTTATTTAGAAGGTATTATGTTTATCCCCACAAATGTTAAGCTATTTTTAAATATAACGTTGAGTGATGCAGATCATATCACATCCTGTAATCAAAATTATGAATTTCTTAATTCAAAGATTCCGTTTTTTTAATTTAAATATCTCAAATAGTAAATTGAAACAACGATTGTGGCATTTTTCAAACAAATCTTTTATTCCTATTAATGATTAGTAAATATTTAACTTTAAACATACGAATTGTTTCTCTGGAGACTAACATTGTTTTAGATAAAGATGAAATTTATTTTTATTTCAAAATAACTAATTGTTCGCACATATAGGAACTTACCATATGTTTGTTATGAAAAGTATATTTTTAAATTAAGCATTGATTTTTATGTATGTAGCGTTTGCAAATGCAAATACCGAATACAAACTACGCAAGGCTTGCAGAGGGGTCATTATTTTACAAATGGGTAAATAACAACGTTGTTATTAAAGATAGACCTATAGTAGTTTATATGAAGTCGTGTTATTTTTCTGCGTAGAATTGAAAAATGTAATAATATATAGGGTGTTTCATTTAAAATAACGGAGTAGGTATACGTGTGCCTACTTCTGGAACACTCTATATAGTCAGAAATATCATTAGGTTGTGCAGCATTGGATTTTGTAAAATTTTTGTAGAAAAAGTTTCTTTCTAAAATGACAAATAGAGCTGTAATCAAAGACCCAGTCTTCGGTGGAACAGCCTGTACTTATCACAAAACTTACATCTAAAAATCTCAGCAGAGGGATGGTATCATTATTTCTGTATTCCTTGTAAGGTTTCTTTAGCCAGTCTAACCAAATTCCATGGTCCGGGATGTTCGGGGTATTTTGTATGGCTGACCTTGGCGTGGGTTGACGGTATAGATCAATCCTGAGGAAATATTGTTTTTTATTATAGAAAATAGTCCTATTTTCTTGTCTCTTTTTATGAATATTTTACAGTATATACATGCATTAAGAAAAAGCAACAAAGAAATGAGTAATGAATCTATTATTATTCTGAGATACGACTAGCAAATTAGCAACTCTTGTTTATGATTGCGAATAACATTTTCAAATGTAACATTTATGTAATAGCATCATAGCAGTTATGTTTGAAATGAAGTTAGAAACTGGTAGTTGACGCCTCTTAATTTTTGTATAGGAATTTCCTTTACAATGATTTAATAAATCTAAAAATATTGGTAGGTACTTTTTCTATTTAAATTCGTCTTAATAATATTCATTATTCCTATGTATTCATATATTCACACTTACACGTGTCTTTTCGTATCCACGTAAAACACTAACAATAATAAGCACAGAAAACAAAAGCACAAATTCGACCGCATGTTTAATCTAACAAAAAGTAGGCTTATCGCGCCTGGAAACGATCTAGAAATGTTAAAACGGGAATGCTATATATCTCTTATATAGGAAGCAGTCATCGCTGCCAGCCAGAAACTGTAACCAGCCAATAATCTCTTGATTTGTGCTGGGAATAACCGAATTCCAAAGTTACGATTGGACTTAAAACGGACTAAAGAGAATTATGAGGATATTTTATGAGTAAATATTGGTATGTATGTAGTATATTTTTACACATTGCTTTGATAAATTTTTCATCTTATGAAAGAAGTTATTTTATAAACGTTTACTGATTTATACGGTATCACACAGACACACAGATAATCTTTCTTTCTGCATGTTATCCATCGTGAATACACATCTTGTTAAATTGATAAGGTTGTATTGGTAAATATGATAAATCGTATTTATAGTAATATATTTATGTCTTTTAGGTATTTACATTATACCCTTATTTACATAACTTTAGCGATAATATACATATTGGTTATCATCATTGTTGAAGCGCCATCTTTTGATTTATCGTTTAAGTTAGTTCAGCGACATCTTTGATGCAAAATCCTAGCTTCAAGTTTTAACCAAGCGTTCTTAGCATACCTTTAGTAGCGAATGATGATGAAAATCGCTTCTAGATTGTGTAGTACAAGAAGTACTACATCAGATGGCGCAAATATGTTGTTCGTTTAGTTCGTTGGTTTAGTTTTGAAATAAAGCCGCCCAAAAATACTGGTCATATAATCGTTTTTCGTTTGTATCGCTAGATATAATTCGTGCTGATTCGTACTCTTTTACTTGATAATATGTAGGAGGATTAATGATTTTCAATATTCCATAAAACGAAATAATGCATAGGTACGTACCTACATATAAAAATTAATATTTAAAAATTTAATGAGGAATGCACTTTTTTTTAATTCTTGTTAAAATAATGTTATTTTGTACATTCATATTTACAATTCTTCAAGATATTAGCAAATTTAAATTTATTTCAACTTTCACTCAAAAAATTATTGAAATTAATAATAAACAATCTAAATGGGTTTAATATTAAAACTTATTTCTATCCGAAGCTCAAATTTCTGTTAAAATATGACATAACTTATTGCATTCGGAAATGTTGATATTAAAAACAATCGTAGGTTATAGTGGGAAAATTGTATTGATGTTTGAGCTTCCTCCTTTTATACCTCTTATGGCCGTTTGCACCGACACGTTAAGCTGGGTTTAACTTTAAATCATACTCAGAATGTGACACTCGCTGTATGTTTTAAATATAAAATATCACATTCAAAGTGTTAGTTAAAGTTAAACCAAGCTTAACGTGTCGGTGCAAACGGGCATTAATGGTTTCTTAATTTCTATTTTATATGTCTTACTGATTAACCTCTTCGTTATTTATTAAACATAAACACGTTTGGAGAATATATAAGTTCGACCCAAAAATATAGATATATAACCAAATTCGCAATTCAAATTGGTAATCTTTTTCTATGAAGAGCTGTACCTGCGTCCACTTTTTAGTTATTTCAACAGAGTTTTTCCTCTGTACGTATTCTAGACGTCAGAGCAAAGGCGATTACATTCAATAAGGTTGCCTATTCAGTCGATAGATTTGCTCTGTGATTCATGTTATGCTTTGAAAGGATTATCGAGTTAGCCACCAGGAACGGATTAAATTTCCGCTCGGTAATTGGGACAAATTAATACGGCCAAACGGTGTGCATACGCAAGTTTAATCTTGCTAATTAAACATAATCCAACACAGAGAAGAACATGCAACAATTACGACTATATTAAAGTACAACTTGTAATAAAATAACATATTATTTCAACTCGTAGTATGTTTTTCTAGATATCCGTAAATAAAAGTTAATAGCATTAGCCATATAAAAGCCAGATGTACTCTAACTGGAACGAGAAACTCGGCGTGTATCAGAAAGCTATGCCAACACAACAGTCAGAGCGTTGTAATGACTAACTTCATGGCTAATTGTAGGCATTTATGCGCTGTGTCGGTGCGTGGCTGTTGCATGTAGTTGATGGTTTGTCTGAGCTCTAAATGCAGTAAAGATAATTGTAAAAAGGTGTTGGTAAAATTGTAGTAAACTGTAGCTAATTTAACTCTTATATTATACAGACTATTTACTTTGAAACTAAAATATTAAAATTGAAATAATCTATAAAGATTCTAAACTTAAATTTAAGTAAATTTGATTAATGCCAGTTGAAATTTCTAAGTTATTTATAATTTGTAATTCTCGAATATGGGTGGCAAAGTCCATTTTCGTAACGAATGTTTTGCTAACAGCAGGTGACGTGGATTAATCCTATTCATAGTATGCAAATTTTCCATGGAAACTGGGGACCTACCAATGTCCTTAATCACTTGTTTACTATTCAGAGACTACTCGGTTGCTCATAAATCATAAATTCTGCATTTAGCTGACAAAAACTGTATTTAAGTACCTTAACTTTAGATTAGGTATATTGAATTTAACATACCTTTTCTTATATACTGAATAAAAAATATCTGCCAATAAGAAGCCCCAGGGCAGCATGCGTCGAGCTCATTAGAAATGTAAATGTCCCTAGTAATAAACGGGAAACCGGCATTTTGATATGCAAATCCTTGTGTGTCTACGTACGGTCTGAGACACGCAAGTAGCGTACCGCCTAATCATATTTGAATATATTATTCCTCTCAGCATATCATGATATCAGCGCAAAATTGATCAACATGTACTCCACAATCACTAACATATACATACATGTTAAAAGCATTAGCGTAAAAGACCTCGATTAAGGATATCTACTAAATATATAAGTATGGATATTTATTTAAATTCTAATTCCATAGATTAAATAATAAGAGTAAAAATGGGAATGCCTCTCTCATTTTAAATATATTAGTGGCCAGATAAATATTGTATTTTATGCTCTTTCAGGGTGATCTATTGAACCACACTGAATAATGAAAAATGAAATTAAAATATGTGAGTTTTTTAACTAGTGGACTCTCAATATTTTTCCACTTGTGTATTATTGTAATATATTATATTCTCATGCATATTACTTTTGACCACTATTGTATATATTTAGATGTATGTATTTCTGTATAGTAGGTTTTTTTATTATAGACATATATGATACGTTCAGGCCTGTGTTGAATATATAAGTTTTAAGAATAAAGATTCGTTCTGGGTCGAACCTTTGTCTTAATAACACAACATAAATATAAATATTTATTAAGAAAAAATATTCATCAAAGAAATTATCATCACACTCAATGACTTGTAGTCAAAGTGACACCAATTTTTTTGTTTTTGACGGTATTTTAGAGCTCTATGGATTGTGAATCAAAAAATTGACGGACTGTATTTATTACTCAAGTCGAGGTTTGAACGATCTATGCTTCATATAGTTGTCAAGTGACAAAAGAAGGTGGTAATCACTTGGTGAAAAAGTGTTAGGCGAATATGGAAGTTCTAACGTTTCCTTGACGTTTCCTTTGAAACTGTTCACCGCACAAGCTAACAGTGTCCAAACACACAATAAATTTTCACATTTTTCTTTCTTTCTCGAGTCTATTATTTATTAGTACAGAATATTTGTTCGATAAACATTGTCGAAAGTGGCAGCAGGTGGCACTCTTAAGCAGAAGATTGAAATTATTAAAGTACTTATGTAATACTGAAAGCAATAATTTATTGTAATGTCAGAATTTAATTCTACACCGACAATATAATAAAATACCGGGTGTTCTATTTGAAAAAAAATGGGTTTTACTACGTCTTGCCGAAACAATGTTGGTATGTGGTAGTTTTAAAATGTTGAACATCTAGCACATAAAGCAAGTGAAAAATGACAATATTTTTACAAAAATTGTAAGATCTTCCAAACAGTTGAAGATAGCAATCTTCAATTGGATATTCCTAGCTGTAATGGTCATAGAATTTTATGCGGAATTCAAAAATGCAATAAGATAAATAATGTTTGTTTTAAAATAAAAAGTTCATAATGACTTGCGGTTAGCCGGAAGTGTAAGAACAAACAACATTGTAACCAATCGGCAACACGGCTTTAGAAAAAGTTTTTCAACTATTCCCTTGGATCGTGGTGAACATTCAGTTGGGGTGTTTTACGACCTTAGTGGAGCTCTCGAGTGCTATAGGTATTAGAGGAGTTGTTGCCGATTGGTTTGTATCTTTTCTTTCTGATATGTTTGTATCTTTAATTTCAAATCCATTCAAAATTTTAGTTCGACTCACTCGGCCCATCTACTTGTTGAGATGGGAGTCCCGCAGCGCTCGATCCTTGGCCCTGTACTCTTATTATTTATAAATGACATCAGCAATTTCATCAACTCATCACGCTGCCTGTACTCTGTTGACGAATTCCTCGCAATTTTTAATGAGTAGTGGTCTGTGATGAAGGTGTAGGCTTCTCCTTTTGACACTCCTGTCTATTATGTTTGTTTTATTGTTGTCATTGTTATTGTTTATTATTATTATTATTATCATTGCTGCCATTTCTGCTTTATTGCCATTACTATTAACATCGCATTCATTGTAATTTTATTTCTATTGTAAATTTTGCTTGATTGTGATTTCCACTTTGTGCAATGACAATGTCGATATCCTGTGATCTGACGGCAATATACCATCTATATATCTACCTTCCTATCTAAGAAACTTGGATATTTTAGAAAGAAACTAAACTACTCCATTATTTTAAAACTGGAAAGTTTTTTTAAGCCCGAAAACTTCTAACTAGCTACTACCGTGGAAAATACATGATGATATGTTTCTTCTCCTTTTGTTATTAAAAAAAACTAGACTTATTAAAATGCTTCTGTATTTCTTTCTCGAAAAATAGTAATATTTTTCGAGAGTACATTTTATCCAGTTTTCTCTTGGACAGAAACTTCTCTTGGACGAACATATTTTATGGGCCCGTTGGTGTTTGTTCAAGAGAGATTTCACTGTAGTTGTATTTAGAATTAAAGAATGAATGAAAAAAAAAATCATAATTCTATTGTACACTCAGAAACTGCTACTTTCACATTTAAGTTTTAGCATCAACATCTTGGTTTCACTACAATTCGTTTTTCTGTATTTTTCCCTCCAGTTAAACTAGATTTCAGTAAATTTTCCAATTCCAAATGTAATAGTTAATATTCAAATTCCGGACGCTTCCACCAAAATTGTACGCCCGACTTCGTACATGGAACTCAAAATTTTCTTTGGTTCTTATCTGTTACGAGAAACCATGATTGCTTTGTTTCATTCCGGTACAAATCGTACGTCGAGATTAATCCCTTATGTTTTATATAGGAACAGCAGAACAATCGGGGGAAATATATTTGGCGATACATCCCTTATTTGTCGGGTATTATTCGGTGTGTACGACACGGGGGTTAGCCGGGCGCTTCCGAACGGGTCCGACCTAACTCATGCGACGTTCGGGCCCGTAGCACGATCTGCCACCGGTTTAAGGGGTAGTAGTGTGAAGAAGCCGCGTCGCGCGATGACACCCCACAACTAACCCTGCGAGTGTGTGCCTCTGTGTTTGTGCGTCCTCTCTTTTTATCACCTGTTGTTTGTCGGTACGACGATTTGGCAGAGGACTGCCGCGGCCCAGCACAGCCCACTTTGAGGATAATCTCGAGAAGAAGCATGCAAACCAATGTGCACATAGACACTAAGAATTTTAAAAGTTCCCCGGACCATCGGATTGGCAAGGGAACCGGATATTCGCAGAGGAATATAGAGGTAGTAGATTCGATTATTTGCTTATTTGTATTTATTTTTTTGCCGATTCTCAGCGGAAGTAGACAATTATTCAATGAGTACTTTAAATTATGAACTAACTATATACAGGGTGCTATAGGATATGCAGGACATTGCAATTACAACGAGTCACCTGAAATACCTCTTTACCTGCTGTGATTTATATGAAATTCCGACACCTATCAATTGCCATGTTAAGAGGGACCTCTTTTAATGACGGGCCAGATGATTTCAAATCATTCCTGGGGTAGCAGAAGTCCCCATCCTTAAAATTTGATTAGGGAAGATGGTTCTAGTGACCTCTCATTGAAAAGGTCTTTTAATCCTCTTTACGGCAACATGTATCAAATAATTATTTGTATCACTAGGCCAGAAACTATAGTTTTACGATGTGGCCGAGGCGAAGCCGAGGTCCCATAAGTATCCCATAGAAGTCCCATGGTTAGTCCCCCAGTTAGTTCCATAAGAATACTCGAAAAAGAGTTTCTGGCCGTGTATTACACACAATTTTTTGCGCCGACAAAATAATAAAAAGAATTAACGCTAGGGAGTTAACAGTACTGGTTAGCAATAATAAGGGCAATGAAAACTTCAGCTCATACTACAGAGGTTGCGAAACAAGTTATTAACAATTTATTACCTGTAAAATCTTCCAAAAATTGATTTGAAAAGAATATGAATTAATTAAGAAATTGTGTAACGAAAATTCTGTCATCTGTCATTGTCTGTCATGGAATCTACAATTAATTACAGAAATGTCAGTAACTCGAATATATATGTTGCCAACCTTTAGTGATTTTTTTGCCGGCCTAGGTCGGAGGATGGTATGTTTCCGGCCGATTTAAAGTAATGCAAAATCAGTGTTTCTGGACGGAGGCGCAAAAAAGTATATAATTTGCAACCATTACAAATACACACCGAAAAACGATTTCTTGATTGAAATAAAATAATGAAATATTTTCTTGATTGAGATAAAATAATGAAATATTTTCTTGATTATATTCACTTAACACAAGCAAATATTTACTTGGTTCAAGAAAATTTAGGTTTAAGTAATTAAACCTTTTTGCATAAAATATTGTTCTTGAAATATTGCTGAAACCAAATAATAATTTTCTTCATCCGACTATTTGAAATACTGTAATGTAACGTGCGTTTTTATTTCCAACGCAGTAATAAGGTGGAAATTGCTAAATTGACGTCATCAACCCAAAATCCACCCAGTTTAAAAAAAATTTGTAAAAACGGTTTGGTGGATCCATAGTTAGCACGCTTGACAGATTATCCAACATAATCTCCATTTAATTTAAATCGTTTCGTGTCCGTTTCTTGTTCATTTATTGCAGATTTTTGATATTTGGATTACAGATAAATTATTTATAGACTAGATATAGGAAAGCATGGAAGAAGTATTATTGCAACTCGACGGAAAAACTGTATTATGCAGCCTTAACACAGATGAAATTGAAGAGATCTCAAATCGTGTATATTTAATAAGAATGTTTGCAATAAATAATTTGTTTACATTACAGATCATACTCATCATACTAAATACATTGCAAAATAATAACATTAAAATGGCCGAATCTTCAGCTGCTGCAGCGGTGGAACTAGCAAATACCTCACATTCCGCAATAGAGAATCCAAAGAAGAAATGAAGCTAAATTGTTAGCTACCTTACGTCTTTAGAGGGAAGCAGAATTCCAGCACCCCAATTGTAAGAAAATTAAATTATGAGACAATGTCAAACAAAACTTAGAAAAACATAATCGCATAGTTACTGTTGATGAATCCCAACAGAAATATCGGAATCTCCTATAAAATTGTAAATTAAATAAATAAAAAAAAAAACAAAAATCAACTGGTGAATAAAAAATAACATGGGGGTTGTTTGAACTTTTGATAAACATTTAAAATCATCGGTTATGTCTGCTGATAATTTGCATGTAACAGTCTAGATGATATACAGATAATTATAGTTCAGACTGTTTGGAAATGAGTGATATATCAAAAGCAAAGAAGGAATATATGGATTTAAAGAAATATTCATTATGTTTTTCTTGATTTGAGGAACTTTTTCTCTTGTACCAAGTATGCGAATTTTTAATCAAGTGCATATTTACTTAAAAATTCAAGAATTTATTTTTCTTCCTCGAAGTAAATACTTCTTTGTGTATATATGAACGTGCCGTTTACTTGACTTCAGTGATAATCACTTGTATCAAGTAATCGTTTTTCTGTGTGCACTGACAAAAACAATATAGTTTCCAATTAGGTACTGATTTGCACACAAATGATGACGTTGATGATGATTTACTGGCGGAATTACAAGGCAACAACAAAACTGTTTGGTGTCAAGAAATATATATTATTTCCTGTGGCTATACTTCCCGTTGGTAAATCATACTTATTGTTAGTTATACGGTGTTCGTTCCTTTCTTTATTTTCGTACGAAGCTATTATTTTTTATCGTTCTGTTTTTCCCATTCGACGAACGACAGTCATTTGTTTAAACAGTCGGACTAAACGAACGAAATTGTTGCTGTTTGTGGCGCTCACATTAATTCAATCGAGGTGTAAAAGTATGCTGCATGATAGAAGATTACATGTAAATATGCAGGAACATTTTTTGCAGTTGGAGTACTTGGTGGTAGTATATTAATGTTTTATTCATTCCCTGTGAACCGTGTTTGGTCTTTGTTAAAACTTTCTCTCTAACCTTCACTTTAACAAAAAAAAAAGTAAAAAGAGGAGAACACAGGAAAGCGTGAAGCGCCGACGTGTGGGTTTTATGATCAAAGTTATCCGGTCAACAGACTGCTAAAAGCGCAGTGAAGTTACCGATCATAGAGGAAAATCTTCTCGCTATATAACGCCGGGATTTTGACGTTCTCCGGTGCTTTTATTTTACACGTATGGTATCATAAAAGTATCGACTTTTCACCATTTTTTGAATATTATATATCATTCTATTAGATTGTTCTCCTTTTGTGAGGGACGAGTTCGTATATATACTTTAACTTAATCATCGCAAACGGGGTGCTTACACGTTAGCTTGACAGCTACCATATATAAATTTTCCTGTCAAGAGAGAGGACCATCCTTGCTTGAGTACCTATACAAATAGCAATCCATCTTTACGGTGAAAGGATTAGGGTGACCCTTTTCTCAAGTCGTTGGAGTGGTGTAAAGTATGACAAGTCACTGCATCGTATACCAATTTTATACGCTGAATTTACAAACTGATAAAAAAGATTTTTTTTAAACTAAAAAAACATTACTCGTTTAATTGTTACAAATCGTCTTTGCGGCAATATTTATTAAAAAGTCATTTTTTTAATCGGTAACCAAAAAGTGCATAATTTGCAACCTGTGTAATGAAACACGATTAGAATGAAATGGCTTCCAATGTTCTGCTTATTTGTTCTCCTAATATTTCCCAATTTTAACTCCTACTTATTTTTGCCACATTGACTAATCATTTTTTATGGCTCCACTTTTTTTGCTTCTATTTTCAACTTTAGACACTTATTTTGTACGTTTGCATTGTTTACTGGAATGGTCTTTAATGGACTTTACTTTTAGTTTAATCGTGAATTCATAAGAACTTAATATGGTCTATTCTATCCAAGAACGTGTGTATGGAATTAGTGAATTTGTCAAAGATCTACAGCTCGCTTATTCAACGATAATCATACAGGTCAAAATGTGCGACATAAGCACTTACTGGAGTTAATCCAAAAATTTACGGAAACAGGCTCTGTACATAACAAAAGAGACCAACATTTTTATTGGGTTGTCAATAATGACGATGTTAGCGTCCAAGTTTTAGGTTAGGTCTCAGTGCTTGGAAATGCGACATCGATACAACAGGTATCTCACAGCATCAGGGGTAAGCCGTTCATCAGTTTGTAGAATTCTTAAGAAGTTCAAATTTCATCCCTTTAAAATTACACTTTCACACGAATTGAATGAGGATGATTTGACAGGAGGTTGGTATTTTGTGAATTAATGACCGAGCTTCTCAACAATAATCGAAACTTATTGTATAATATCTCTTCTTCGGACGAATCATCTTTTTCATTGAATGGTGAAGTAAATTACTACACAACTGCAGATATTGGAGTGACACCAACCCCCATTTGACGCGGGAAACATATACACAACGGCCACAGAAACTTAATCTATGGGTTAGTATCGTTGGCGTTCATCTCATAGGACTCCTGTTCAGTAACGGGACTTTAAGTGGTCGAATGTATGTGACCCAGGGATTGAAAAGGTTCTAGAAATAACTGTTTCAAACTCTTATATATCGGTTCTGACTAAAACAGTTATGAGAACCGAAATAATCCCAAAACAGTTATTATTATAACGGTTCTGACCTAATATCAGTTTTGGTTACCGTTCTATATTGGTTTTAGGTTAGGTATGACTTGTTATAGTGTGTTATTGTGTGATCTAGATTTATAGAGGTTTTAGGATATAACTTTCAATTTGTTCTTTGTGTTTTTCCCAAAACTAAAGAAACAGTAATAATTCTGTCGGATTATTGCAAATAAGGTGCATATATAGGTTTAGAGAATCGCTCTGAAGAAAATCTTTCTGCATTCATAATATGACTCAGTGTGCCCCGTATCGTATGCATGTTCTCGCCGAGAAACTTATAAAAACGCTCCAATCGTTTATCCGTGGCGTTAGGTTTAGTTAGGCGAGAGAATGTAAACAAGTTGCCCGTCCGGGGTACCTTGCCGAGCGCTGGGATAGACCTATGTCTATCCTTTATCTTCTTTACTGTAAAACTACCACTATACTAATCGTCATTTGGATTTGACACAGGTTCATTCCAAGTACGATTACTAGAATATTCGTACTACCGTATTCAAATTCGTGTAGTCATATGCGCAATATAGTATAATTGCTATAGTTTGCAAGTACTACAATTGATTAAATCTTAATTCTGCTCAAAATTTGCCTATTTCCGCTAATATGAAGAGATGCGTCGGTTTGAGAGCAGTAATTGTTATACCCGCCGAGATCTTCGACATCTCCCAAAATTTGCGTGTTGTTGTTACTATAACCAATAAACAGACCCTTGAGCTTATTAGAATCATATTTATTTTTTCTCTCACAGTTCCCAATATCCTTAAAAAAAAATGGGGGGTAATCAAATAAAAATTATCGCTAATGTTAGGAAGTGCATGGGTAGGACGACATGTCAGTAATAATTATATGCGCCGACATTTTCGACATTCCTCAAGATTTACGTGCTGTCATTTCTGAAGTCGATAAAGAAACTCTTAAACAAAAAATCACATTTATTTTTCTCCCACAACTTCCAATGTCTTTCAAAAATGGGGGCTAATATTAATATAAAAATTCCCGCTAACGTTAGGAAGTGCATCGGTAGGAAAAAAAAACCTCAAACTTATAAGAGTTTCCTATAAGTTTGAGGATTTGTTTATAGGCTTCCGAAACGACATATACATAATTGTAACGGTTACAAATTAAAAATGACAAATTATCCAAAATACAGATACCGAACCGAAAATAATCGACATACAACCGCGAAAGGACTGATATTATCACCGTAATCGAAACTGATATTTTTATGAATTTCGGTTCTAAATAACTGTTATGGAAAATAACGGTTCTTTTGAGAACCGAAACCGTTATCATAACTGTTTTGAACCCCTGCCCTGATTTGAATATGCTGGACGATACAATCAATCCTTTCATCACAGAAAAATTGGAGCAAGATCCAGATTTGTTGGAGAATGAAATAGTATTTCAGCAAGAGTACGACAAATTCTGCATCATCACTTTCGCGATCGTTGGATTAGTCGAAGGGGATCTATAGAATGGCCTGCCAGATCGCCGGATGTTACACTACTTGATTTTTTCTCTGGGGGCATCCCGTGCGTTTAGTTTCTTTACAAGAGTTACGCAAGAAAATTGTTGAAGAATGCCAACGAATATCTGCTAGGAGAGCAATTGAAGTAAGATTATACGGAGGTTAATGGTCACCATTTTGAACTTTTAATAAAGTAAAATTCAAACCATTGCCGCAAATACTTCATCCTTTATTTTTCAATTGTACTTTATACTAATTCACCTTGGCTTTGAGGTATGCTACTATTCGTATAAAATTAGAGTCCATTTAACAAAAAATTAATGCAAATATAATATAAAATACCCTGCGCATCAGAAATGATAACAAATGTTTCCTGTTTCATACAAAGTCGTTTCAGTTAGGATTTTCTGAATACGAAAGTTTAAATTAAATGCAGGATAAAGAACAAAAGACGTTATCGACACCAGAATCTACTACAAACTGACTTATGTTATTTTAAAACGATCTGATGTTACCGACCACCGAATTCATCCAAGTTAGTCCTTTCAATTCAAACTGAAATATATCCAAATACATGGATTTTATCAAAACAGCTCAGCAGTGAAATATAACAGCCTCGGGAGTTAACGGATGTGGAGTATACAAACGTGATGAAACAAAAATTTATATCTCGGCTTTTGGTTAAGTTAATACAATCGGATACATAAATACGGAAATTTGAATGAATATGTGTTCAAACAAGAACTTTTGTTTGTGATGAAATAAATGTAAATTCAATTTAAATTGAAAGATACATATTAATATTATGGTGTTGTGGTAAAGAAATGAAATTTGACTTGTTTACATTATGTGGAATTCAAATATGTATAAATTAATTGGCTTGCAAATATAATTTATATTTTATAGCAAAGATGGGATGTACTGAATGACGCAGTTATGTTGATTATAGCTCTAACTTTTTCTTGTACAGTACGAAAATTATTTTCGGACTAACTATCGCTTATGTCAAATTTCAATTTTGTCAAACGTGAAAGTCATTACTGCAATACAGAAATGTCAAATATGCATTCACCTAATATAATACTTCTTTCGTAAAGCTGTATATGACAGCTACGACAAATGTGAGGAAAGGAATTCTACCGTAAGTATCGTTAAAATGTCAAATTCTAGCTGTCAAATGCAATAAAGGGATTTTTTCAACTATAAAATTGTTTAATTTTGAGAATCATATATGAAATATGAAACGTCATAGTTTAGAAATGTCTAATTCTCCCCTAAACGGGAAAATATACAAAACTTAGGATATACAGTGTGTCCCTGGATGGACTGAACAAGAGCAAAAAAAAAAAATTATTTGTTTAACGAAAAAGTTTCATTTATAAAATTTGTTGCTTATCTCAAAATCTGAAACAAAAATCTAAATATTCTTTTTAGCAGCTGAAAGCACATGGAAGTACGATAATGAATTTATAGGGGAACGATAAGGGGGATGGGTAACAGCGTGTCTCACCACGTCCTACTAAGGAATAACTATAGGAATTTTATTTATGTCTTTTTTTCAGGTTCTAGTTTTCATAGGTGTTTGAGAATTCGAATTTATTTTATTTAAGAAGAGTTTTTTTTTTAAATAAATATTTATAAATTATCAAGAATTTTGAATTTTATTTAACTAAATTCAGAATCAAGTGCTTCCGATTTTAGTTTTATTTTAGAAGTGTTTTAATTTTATATTATTTATCAGTAAATATTTTTCCGAATTCAATTCCTTTAAATTTCTGACATAACATATTTTGTTTGAGACGTGTTTTTAATCGTTGTTTAACACAATTCTCCTAAATCCTCTCGTGCTTTGTGTTGATCTATATAGATATTCTAAGCGTCAAAATTTTGAAGTCAAACGCAAAAATGATCTTGGAATCACAGATTTAGAACTAATGATTCTTGCGTAACCATGGAATATTTGCGTTGATGACCTACGATGAATACCTGTTATCTTAACTATGTTTATTAATCATTACAAAAAATATGAACATGATGAATAACAATTTTGTGGTAAACCAACATATAACACATTTTTAATAATACTAAAAATACATAAAAGAATTTACTCCTACTTATTTCGTAACAAATCAAAACCAATTTTTTACAATGACCAACGATAAAGTAGACAATAAAGAAGACAAATCCTTTGTAGTAAAATAGAGCTGTCTAATCACAATTGCAACCTTTTTTGTTATTAATTAACATTTTGAAAAGTGGTTATTACATTTTACTTAAGTTAGTTTTTCCTTTGGAATTTGAGTGTGAAATCTAGTATTCAATACCCTTTAGAAACTTGGATCTATGATGTCATCCTACTATAGACTTTGATATGATTATGTTCCCACGTTTGGAACAAATATACTAATATAGCACTTTATATTAATATAAAAATTGAATTTGTTAACATTCGATAAATCTCTGATATGTTATTATGGACATGACAAAAATATGATAAATGGAAATATAGAGTGCTATGAAGTGGTTAATGGACTAATCCGTCAAGTAATAAGAAGCTTTCACGTTATTCAAATAAATTTTCGTAACAAAGAAATATTCATATAATTCAGAACGCAGTGTTTATTCTCCACGGGCAGAAAGTAACATTCCAGTTATCGTAGTTTGAGAAAATATTGAATTTCTTCCGCGAATTTCAAGTAAACAATCTTCTCATCTGTTTTTCTTCCGTTTCCCTTTTTGTTAGCGACCCGGTTTTCGAAAGCTTTTCGGAATATTCCTACAATAATTTAACCTCTTTTTAATCTGTTTCTCGCGCAAGTTTTGCTTTTATTTACCAAGGGGAAGTTAGTAGAAGGGTGCCGTGTTTATCTTGGATATTAAGATATAATTGTATCACAGGTCATTACAAATACGAAACAAATAATTAACTTTCAAAATTAAATACAAACATTTATATCTTAGTTTTTTCTAAAATTTAGATTAATTGTCAAAATTTTACAAACACAATCAAGCAGAATTGTGAAGCATTTAGCAGTAGTTTATATTCATTTGTTCAAAACCTAAAAGTTTGAAACCTTTCAGTTGTCTTGAATTGTACTTAGGTTGACAGTAATTATATGTTAAGCCGACCATTGTTTTGTTAAAGGAGTTTATTTTACTATTTTTGATGATTTTAAATCTCGAATTAGGAATGCGCTTAATGTATTCATGCAGAAGATTTCTTATTTTAGTATAAATTGTTTAATTTACCTGAATATTTGTTGTTTCCTTGAAAATATCTATCACTTTTCTTACACATCTCAACTGTATTTTAATTTTAACTGTATTTTTTTTTTGCACATTGGCCAACGTGAATAAGTGTCCACATAGGACGACAACAAAGCTAGATTTAAATCTAATTTTCAAGGTAAGTTGTGTATTCTTCATTCAACGTTCAATAGAACCCCATAAACGTCTTGAGAACAGATTTCTTTATATTCTTTCAAGAATCAATTATTTTGTTATATTACAATATACTGGGTGTTTCTGGAAGGTGGGTCGCCCGTATAATTTCTGAAGTATTTGAGATAGAGAAACAAAATTTGGGAATTAAGTATGGGGCATAAATTTATATTTTTTGACATAGTAAATAAATTTTTGTCACTTTCGGCTTTACCGAAAATGACTTTGATTTTCGATTTTTAAATGTGACTACCTGTATATTTTTCGATATTTGGATTCGCGATAACATTTTGAGTACAACGGTACCAAATTTGACATTTCTTGACATAAAAAGATTTCTTTTTTTAATTTTTTTTCTTTTCATCGAGAGTGCTTTGAAGTTCTTAAAATACACAGGTGTTACTGCATAAACATGATAAGAACAAAGTTTTTACTGTATACAGTAAAAACTTTGTTCTTATGTGTATACACAGTTTTTTACGCGCATTTATACGTCCAAAATTTAGTTTTTATGATTTAATTTAATTTAATTTCAATTTTAATTTTGATACCCTACATTAATATGCCGATCAAATGTTTTTCTGAAAACGCAAAATAATGCAATACGTAAAGATATCATATGTAGGTATGCACTTAAGTCGATATAGCCACTAAATAGTTATTTGTATCACTAGGCCAGAAACTATAGTTTTGCGAGTGTGAGTACGGTTTGTGGGGCCGAGGCGAAGCCGGGGTCCCACAAGTGCGAATACTCGCAAAAGAGTTTCTGGTCGTGTGTTACACACTATTTTTTGAGCCGACAAATTTTAATTTTGTTGTAAATAATAAAAGAAATTAACGCTAGGGAGTTAACAGTAGAGGTTGGCAATACATATTACGTATGAATTTTGAATTGGAAATTAGGGTTAAAATACCTTAGTGTTTTGACGTTTTAATTTTCTTGGCAGTTTTGATACATATTCATCAATAATAAGGACAATTGAGACCCCAGCTCATATTACAGAGGTTGTGTGTGAAGTTATTAACCATTTATTACCTGTAAAATCTTCCGAAAATAGATGTGGAATGAATATGAATTAATTAAGAGATTGTGTAACGAGAATTCTGTCATCTGTCATCGAATCTATAATTAATGGCAGAAATGTCAGTAATTCCAATATCGTGTTGCCAACCAATAGCGGTCTTTTTGCCGGCCTAGGCCGGAGAATGCTAAGTTTCCGGCCGATTTATAGTAATGCAAAATCAGTGTTTCTGAACGGAGGCGCAAAAAACAATTTTTGCTAACCCTATACAAATAGTGACAGGTGACAAGTCCGAATGTAACAGCATCAGTCAGAGAAATTGCTCTAGAATGCCAAATTAGTAATTCATCGGTATGGAGAATTTTGCATAAACATAGATATCATTCATACAAATATCAGATACATCAGCATCTTTACCAAGACGACCATGCAATAAGACTTGAATACTGCAATTGCTTTTTGCAAAAGTATTTTGACAATAACAGATTTCCTTTCACAATTCTTTATTCAGACAAAAGTCGGTTTACGAATGCAGGCATGTTTAATAGGAAAAACAGAACGTACTGCGCTCAAGAAAATTTACATTTAATGGAAGTATAAAATACTTAATAAACGTTCGGTCGGCATATTAATGTAGGGTATCAAAATGAAGATTCTCCAATGCTCTTTCGTGATGATCTAGTGAGCCATCCTGTTCCCATTCGCAAAAATTAAATCATAAAAACTAAATTTTGGACGTACAAATGCGCGTAGAAAACTGTGTATACAGTAAAAACGAAAAACTTCTGTTTATCATGTTTATGCAGTAACACCTGAGCATTTCAAGAATTCCAAAGCACTCTAGATGAAAAAACAAAGATTAAAAAAAATAATTCTTTTTATGTCAAGAAATATAATTATCTGGATCCTTTCGTCTTTAGTGAAAATCATTCTATTAAAACATTATGACAAAGAAACCAAAATAGTGAATGTATCTTAATAGATTTCAAAAGTAATAATGTAAATAAAAAGATAAAAAATAATGCAGTAAATCAAATTTATAAATTCCAAGAAGGTAACGCCAATCTTAATCTCACTCCTCCATACGGTAGTAATATTACAACTCGGTATTCTGTGCACCCCACTAACGCGCAGCGTAATTTTCTCCGTTTATATCGAGCAGCTATGGCATCGCTGCTTGATGAAACACATTACTTATAGACGGCTTTAAAGTTTAGAAGTGCCAGCGCTGTATACGTTTGAAATATAATGTTAAATTTGGCGGTGTTTTTAAGATTATGCGATGCAAGTGTCGGATACGAGAGGCAAGGGAAACTATAGATATGTTTTCATATTGTCGTAGAGCGAATGCTGTATAAAATTTACATTGCATGATCTTTTCCGACTGTAAATGGAGTTACATCTTCTGCAGATGTATCCTATCTGTTTGATAGGAATGCATAACCAACTTGCAAGACGGCTTTATTATTTCACCAACATCAGTATTGGATGTTGCCTTTCTATTGCTTATCGAATCGCTACTACTTGTTGCATCATATTTACCACTGAAACCAAGGCGGTATATCGTGAGGTTTGCGTATCCCAGCCCCGAATATGAATTAAATATGTGCAGGCCAGATTTCAACTCCTCATCTTACGACTTAAATGCCCGTCTTACTAAAATATTCAATGCCTGTAATTTCCGAGGGTATATCTTGAACAAACGTACTCATCCGTGTTCTGAAGGTTGCTTGAATCGCTTGGAGCGAGGCTGCGTTTTGCAGATTTAGTAGTAGCTAGGCTTAAAGATTACTTGTTTGATATAACTCATCTTACTAGCTAATGCTCATATAATTATTGTTTAGTTTTTATATTGTTGAAAGGTAACTCGTCATCGTGATACTGTATCAATAATGTAGATTATTGATATTACTATTAGTATTTTTCTCAGTGCGTCGCCATATCTTCACAAAATGCAATTCTTGCAATTCATGCCATCGGGGAAAATTTCTTGATGGGCTTACACTTTATGTAAGCCGTGTTTTTTCAGTTCTTTTTAAATGTTCGCTATCCAATCTCTGCTTGCTCGAAAATATGTCGCGATGAACACGGTTCGTTATACCCAACGGCGCTGCATATTTTAACTCTACGTACTCTAGGTTCCCTAGACATTTCAACAATATTTAAAATTGACATGGTACTGCGTATATCTGATTTTATAGCGATGAAATCTGTGTTTTTTAAGAATTGTTGAAATACTTGCTTGATTAATGTTAGTATTTTCGGATATTTGATTTTGACTAATATTGGGATTTTGGATAACTGAATTAACTACTGTAAAAAAATTTTTTTTATCTTCAGTGACCAATTTCCTTGTAATAGGTTTTTTTTTATACGAGGGCGGTCCCAAAATTAGCCAACCTGATAAAGAAAACACAACAAATTTGGGTAAAATTTTCTTTATTTCTCAACTTAATACGCTTTTCCCAGCGGTATTCAATAAAGAAACTGATAATTTGTCTGTTTTGCGATTATCTTCGCCGTATGTGGGGCTTTGGACGGTCGTCAGCCAGCATTAGGTCTGTTTGTTGACCTATCCAAGGCTTTCGATTGCGTGGTCCATAAATACCTACTGCATAAATTAAACTGTGTGGGAGTTCGTGGGGTTGCACATGATTGGTTCCAATCGTACCTCACGGGACGTTTATGTAGCACGCGCTGTCAAAAGTATAGTTCACAACTGGCGCTGGTGAGTGTGGGAATTCCACAGGGTTCGGCGCTCAGTCCGACACCCTTTCTTGTCTTCATAAATAATTTGTCACATTTCAGAGAAGGAAATACCTATTACTAAATATGCTGATGACGTCAGCATAATAATCACGGACAACACGATGAATAATATAATTAAAAGAACCCGAGCAGCAAATAAATACATTCAAGAATGGATGTGTTATAACAAATTAGTAATAAATACGGAAAAGACCGCCTGCATATTATTTCGTACAAGTAGACCGTCGCTTAGCACTAACAGTATCGACAATATACAATTTGGAAACGAAAGAGTGAACACAGTTGAAAGTAGTAAAGTTCTGGGTATACACATTGATGCTCATGTAAGATGGGACTCACACATTGACTTCTTGTGTAAAAAACTGGCTGGAGTGTGCTATGCGCTGCAAACGTTAAAAAAATCTTGCAGCTTTCATGTGCTGAAAACTTTCTATCTTTCTAATTTTGTAACAGTGTTGAGATATGATGTAATACACTGGGGAATGTCTACCCAAACTGATAGAGTTTTTATACTGCAGAAATATGCATTGCGTCTATTATTCAATTTAAATTACCGAGATTCCGCTTTTCAAAATATTAAAATTAAAAATTTAATAATACAAAATTAATTAAATAGACTTAAAACAAAAAAAAAAACAGGTATAAGTTTGCGTTATTAGGATTAATCTGTTTTTCAAAGAATCCTAACGAAATCACCCAAGCACAAACGCCTCAGAATTGGACGTATTGTTAAGAGTCGGTCGGGTTCGATATTTTCATCCGTTCTTCGAAGAAAGACCGTTCCGATAGACATTTGTCACTGACAGAAAACCTCCGATATTTCCCATTTTCCCTTGCCGTCTTATCACCCCCGACGTAGTCGAATCGGATCGTCTCGGATTAGCAAGTCACGTGTTCTCATCCCCTCTCTCTACGTGAAAACCCACCGAAAAGAGACCGCACCGTCCGCTTTTTGAATTTTAATTCGTAAATACCGCGGGATTAATCTAATATGTATGCATTATGCATCAATTTCACGCGCATAGATGTGTATTACATCGAGTATTTGAAGTGCTCGCGGTTGGCTTTGTTATCGCCACTTTATTGAATATTGGACGGTTAAATGGCAATTATGCAAATATCCTAGGATATGTGTAGGGATATTGAGAATCATCCCGTTTTAATATCGCTAAATAATTTTGGTCGTATAATTCGATTAAAGTGTATGGAGGAATCATTAACAACAGGTCCTGTAATCCTATTTAATAGGCTACATAGAAGTGAATTTCGAGTGAACATATGTGGATACAATTATTTTCACAGAAAACCAAGGAATGTTAAATAAACATAAGTCCTATTATTTAATTTTTTAAAAACTTAGAACTTTATAGATATACTGTTTCTCTGTCTATAAAGGGCAATATAATAGCCTACGAACTAGCCAAGGAGGGTTCTAAAAGGCACTTCATAGGTTCAGAGCCCGTATGTGGGATTACTAAGGATTCTGCTAAAAGGGAGATCTGGACCTGGTTGGACAAAGCAAGTACAGATAAATGGAGGTCGACTGAAGGTCAACTCCAAACCAAAGCGCTAATAGGATATGGGAATGCCAAGTTCTCTGATAATCTACTTAGACGTAGCAAGAAAGAAGTCAAAACTATTACTGGTTTGGTAACTAACTATGAAAAAGCAAACACAGAAAATAGATATATTATAAACGTAACCATAAAAAAATTAAATGACAGAATTGGTGAAGTATACAACCCCAAGCAATAATAATAAGCAATATAGCTGTAACCAAATAAACTAAACTGGCGCATTAAGCTTAAAAATAAAGAAAGATACAAAATAAAGATAAAGCATCGCAAAACAATATTAATCATAAAATCTGTTAAATTTTTTTATCATGTGAAATACAGGAGACCTAACTAACACGTTGGTTTTGGCAGTAGGAAAGGAAGGAATAATGCCCCTTAGTAAAGTTATAAAGGTGGAGATGATTTATACTTCATGCATTTTTCAAGACGATTTGTCAGCGTCATCTTCACGGAATAAGAGGTACCTATAACGAAGTGCTCCCAGTGGATATAGCATTCCACCATATCGGTCCATCAGTTTAAAACTTCCCAAATCAAAACCCGGTCATCAGATTATCGGAGTTTCTGGTAAACAAAGCCGTTCTATATTCCACATATCTCGCTAGCCTAGTTATTCTCGCCGAACATAAAAAAGAAAAAACCGGACAATTTACGATTGTCGCTTTGTTACAGGACGGTTTCTGTCGCTCCGATTTTCCACTATAAACTGCACGCGAATCTCAAGATAGCCGGTCCCCGTAGGTCTATTTCGCGTTTTACGGATTCGGTGCGTTTTGAGGGAAATATCTGGGCCGAAGGCTATTGCGGTCCGCCCTTGAATCCGTAAAATGTGACGCGTTTGAGGCGGTATTTCCACGACGCGTTTGAATGGTTTCGGTGATAAGCGGAAAGGGTCACTGGTCGTTGTGCTGCCGGGTATCCTTGAGGTCTCGGCATAGCTCCGGCATATGGGAATATCTAGATGTTTGCGTGAAGTTATCCGGGAGAAATAATGGAGGAGCGAGAGAAAGGAACATTTGTTTGATGGGGGATTTTATTGGAAGTTATATAGTGTTAAGGTTATATGATATGAAATAAAGAAAGAGTAGACAGAAATGCTGACGTCGTAACTTCTGGGAATGTGGTATAATATAAATGAGAATTAGGTAAAAATATTATGGAATAAACAACCTTTAATTTAATCTAGCAAAATATTAGACCAGAATGAAATAGTTATTTTGTTAAATGTTGGTTAAATTTAGTGGTGACTCGTGACTATTTGTTCTCTCTTTTTGGTGAATAAATCATATCTTAGCATTATAAAAGTAGAATAAAATTTGGAAAAGAGTTGTTGAAATAAAGTGTATTTTATTGCCTAGATTAGATTAGATTAGATTAGATTAGGATTGGTGTGGCTTTCTGATCTGTTTTATCACTGCCTTTTCAGATCTATTATAATCTCCTAGAAGGCGCCCTCTAACTTTGCCTTCTTAATTAGACCCATCATCTTTGAGAGAGGCTTCTTTGTGTAGCTATATGCAGTAGAGTTCTCTACGCCCAGTACTAGAAACCTTGTCTCGCCACACCCTCGCAATGGCACAGCACATGAACTGGGGTTTCTTCCACATCTTGACAGAATCTGCGTCCTCTGCCAGGCCTATGTTATACATATGCCCACTTAGTCTACAAAGCTATTCTAAGATCTATTGTCGGAGCTCATTTCACCCAATCTTGCAGACCTATATTTCATACTTTTAGTCTATTGCCTCTAATTTGTATTTATATATTGGAATTAGCTTGCTATGTGCACAAAAACAAATATAGTTTTTGCTTTAATGCCGGTACCATGACTATCAGACTAGAGCAAGAGATTATTTGCATACTGCGGGATACACTCTCAACATTACTAGTCTAGGGGTGAAAGGTATGGGAGTCACGGTCTACAATCATCTACCTCGTAAAATTGTCCTGTTGCAAACTTTTGCGTCCTTTCGTAATGCTTTGCAGAAGTTTCTCCTGTTGCACAGTTTCTATAATTTAGACGAGTTCTTTGCCTTGCGCAATAACTAAGTTTTTTTTTTCCTTTTTGTTTTATTGTAGCCTAGATTTGAGTTCTTTTTCTCACTTCAGTTGTGTTCAATCGCCGTTACTTTGTTTTAATTTTTCTCTTTGTTTTGTCTTGCAAGTTTTTTATTTAGTCTTAGTTATTTATATTTACAATTAGTCATCACCTAATTACATTTACTATTTATTTATTTTCTTCTTTATTATTTTATTATGTATTCTTATTTATGTTAGAATATGCATAGATATTTTTGTTTTGCTACCTTCAAGAATGATTATTTTTTTCTTTACTTTGTATGTTTTATTATTACTTTATTTTGTTTATTTTGACGTCTGTTATACACTTGTGTGTCTTACAACAAAATAAATATTATTATTATTACTAATTACCAGTCAAAAGACCACAATCATTTTGACAATCTTCCTGCCTTTACTCAGTAAATCTTTGGTAAACTTAGGGTTCTATTCTCTTAAGAACTCTTTTGCCTGTCTCTGTCTTGGTGTTTTTTGTCACCATTCCTTGGACTTGTTCTGTATCCATGCGTTGATGGCTTTTTTAATTTGCGATTTAATACTTAACCAAAGAAAGTGTTTGATAAACAATAAAAGCTAAATGTTTTTATTGTTTTATAAAACATTATATTAATTAAAAATCCTGATTTGCGTGAGAATTTAATATCAGAAATATGTACTTTACGTTATTTATCTAACGATCGCATCAAATTCATCCCAAATTTCGTTAGGGTGTTCTGGTAGTATATTCACTAAGGAAATCGTATCTTCTTTGTTATTGTGAGCAACTAATAGATTCAAAATGGAATCTTTGTCCTTTGAAAGTAATTCATCGTTTGAAAACCGAAAATAACTTGAACCGAGAATCTAACAAAGTCGCTTCGGTAAATAAATTGATGTCTTGTAGGTTACTAGGTTAATCTTCTAGCTATACTTTTCACCGATTTTGTTATAAGTCCTAACACTTCGAGACTATTATTTGCATCTTCCATGTGTTTCTCACACATACTTCGTAATAAAGATGTTATTACAATTACTTTTGATGCCGTTACATTTTTCTCAGTATTGAGTTCGATACTTACATCTTAGATGGTAATTGAGGGTAATGTATGCGCAATACATAAATTAAACTAGTTCTGACTTCTAATGTTTAACATTATGTACGAGTGATTGCATCTTGTTTTAGGCATTGAACTTTTTCGTGTCTTTCTATTTGTGTCGTTTTCAGTAAATTAGTTGCTTGCGGACCCCTTTTAAAATAATGAACAATGGCTTTTACTTTCTGTTGTGTTGGTTTTTGTTTCTGTTAGGGATTTTTGTACTATGAGATTTAGAGTATGTGCATAGCATCTAACGTGAGCCAATCCTGACAATTTTTCTGTTACTGACTCTTAATACCTCTTTATACCAATTCCTCCCAGTGTGTTTTTCGTTTATAACAAAGCATTCTGACAATTTTGATTTTAGCAATAGATTTGCATCTAAATAATGAACGGTTATCGCTATGTAAGATTCATTTGTAACCGATGTCCATGAATCAAAAGTTAATGAGCAAAAATTAATATTCCTTAGTTAAATTTGTAATTGCAATTTTGTTTCATAATATAACTGTGGAATTAAGTTGTGTAATATCGTTTTTAGAATATCAATTTCCGGTTTTCTTCTCTTTGTACTCTTTCCTGGAGGGGCGCAGGCAACAGTTTGTGATGTTGATGTACTGTTTTCAGGTGGCATGCTAAGTTATGTATGTATGTTCTTATTTTTAATTGATAATGTTCTAGACCAAAAGCAACAGGACATCACCCAAAACTAATATAGTGGGAGTGAGAAACCTACAAAGACCGCTCTCTAGTAATAACTGTTCGAGCAAAAAAATATTATTTTTATTTAAATGACTGGTTCATCTGGTTTATACAGATATTAATCATATATTTAAAATTGTTTGTATCAAACGATGGAGTATATGCAGAGTTTTAAATAAAAATCCTGGTATGTAAAGCATATAACTTTAAAGGAAAACTTTACCTAAAACAAAAGCATTACTTCCTTCTGTTTTTGTTTTTCTTCTGGCCCATTTTAGAGTTGTGCAAGTAATGTTTATCCCTTTTTTATATATCTAGCAATATTGTACAGACGAGTAACTCCGGCGAGTCGTAACATTCTATTACTTTTCAAAGCTCCCCGGGTATTTACGCAAAATGTACGTATTTATTGTCACCGCTCCGGGATTTAAATATTCATCGGAGCGCACGGCAACGACGACGCAGGACAGCCAGCTTTCGGGAAACTCTTCCACTGCTCTACGCTCAATCCTCGCCTATAAATTCTGCTCTGAAAAGGTCAGGACGGGATGGGCGCGTGGGCGCCCAGCGAGACACAGAAACGGCCGAGCGCAGGGGAATCTATGATTATTTATAGTCGCTCTGTGCTTTCGTCCGGATTTTTCCCCACGGCCGAATTTTTTAAGTGTTTTCGTCCACATTATTGATGTCCTGGAAGTTAATGCTTATTTCCCACGCTTGTAATCACGTTGTAATTTACATAATTTTTAATTCATCATTTTGCCTCGTCTTAAAGACTTGAGCGTGTACAAATTACGCAAGAAAACAGATATAAATAAGCACGATGAATATTGAACTAGATGGAGGTCTTTAGGAAGGTAGGTTATTTCTGTCATTTGACGAATTAATTACTATAATAATATAGAATTAAATTCAAGGATTTGGAAACAAGCTTTGACCTCATTTTCAGTGTTTTACTTACATAAGTAATTGAAGAAAAAAGAAAATTAGTTCATAAGGTGCTAGAAATATCACAAAATCGGGATTTTCAACTTTTAAGTCGTTGAATCTCTCTTGATTTAGTTTTATTTTTTACTTCTTCTAAAAAATATATGGCAGGCTCGACATATTTCCACCGCTAGTAAAATAATTCGGGATTTTTTTTATTTTGTACCAAACAGGTAATACCGTTTGACAAGCAAAGTATCTGCTTTAGCATTTGTGTTTATTTCCTTAATTCTTTCTGTTTTCATAGCTACAACGGACAACAAACAACTATGGTGTTTTTTTTTTGTAGAACAAAGGGTTTTCTTAGTTGAAAGTTAATCTTACTGGCACCCCTGTTAACGATGAATGGGTTTATTCTGTCCAAAATTGTTCAGAAGAACTTCAAGCACAATTTTCAAAAATTGCTGTTGATTGCATGCAGTTTAAACAAAATCTTATATAGAGCTGTAAGTCTATTTCGTGAAACTGGTAGCATCCTACGAAAAACTGATAGTGGAACACCGAAAAACGTACTGATGAAGTTGTTACCAATGGTCAACAATTAATGTATGATGCACTGAAAACATCTATTAGATAATTGCTTCAACATGTCCGAAACCCAGAATTGTACAGGCTGCCCATTGTGCAGTTAAACATTGGACTTGCCGAGACATTTTTTTGACGATCGAGTCGAAACACAGAAATTCTATAGCCTGCACGTTTATGTGATTTGACATCTTATCGAGAGATCGTCAAGACCTCATGAAGCTCATTTGATTTTATCCTGCGTATATGGCATTGAAAGAATAATTTTTTCTTTGAAGTATATGTTGCCACTTTATCGTAAGTTTAGAAATCGTCTCTAGTTTTGCTGTCCATAACTAATAAAAAAAACAATGCCATATAAAATATATAGGATAAAATCTAATATTATGGTACTAATTATCATTACAAATTGCAAGTGCTATTAAAATTTATTGATATCCTTAACTTTATTTATTTGAATATCCGCCATGGTATCGGCGTCATTGATGACGCCTGTATTCCAATATGGCGCATTTCAATTGATGGCAGTTTTTAGTTAAATATCAGCACTCTATCATCTCTATGATATGTATTCTAAAACGTATATATTGAACACAGGTTTGAACGTATCATAACAAATAAAAAGTGTCTATAATAAAAAAAACGTGCTATACAGAAATACATACATCTAAATATATATAACAGCGGCCAAGTAATACGCATGAGAATATAATATATTACAATAAACCTAATTTATCACAACAAATATTTTCTCGTACTTTTAACAGTTCAAGAAACACCAAAAGTCTTTACAGCGGAGACTGCGTAACATTAAGATGTTTGCCATATTTATGTCTATTAGAATATTGTTGAAAGTAGAAAAATATTATCCATACAAGTCTCAGTTAATTCCTGAGTTGAATGAAGAGGATTTTGATATTCAATCAAACGTTTTCTTGGTAAAAAAAGCCATCAAAATATCGTAAAACATCTGTTCATTGGCCCATTCAAAATTGCATCCTTGCAACAATTTGATTTAGTAAAATACTCAGCCACAAATCATACCGATGTTATTATTAAAGCTTATTCAACCACAAAAATTATATACAATATACAAATATTTACATTCTGGCTCGCTCTAAATCTACATAAAATCGATTTTAAATCATCCAGATATTGTGGAAATAACTTTAATTTTATCTTACAAACCAAGTTTAGCACGGAGTTGCAATGTATGTGCCAAACCCACCACATGCCTGTTCTGGAATGCAATTTTAATTGACCGATTCATTTAACGATGGCACGTAAATCTTTTTTTTAAATCGTTTCTGTTGAATCTCTTCTTTTTATATATATATATAAAAAAAACAAAAAAAGTGTTTTAAGGTATACAATGGTAAGTATTTTGTACGTATGTAAATTACTTAGGTATATTCGACTGAGGACTTTCTACACTGTAATATGAATTCCAACCTGTTTATTCTCTAGCAAGCGATAATATTTACGTGGTGGCCAATAAAATTGCTTCTAATATCGCACTCGGACACGCGAAATAAGGCAGGGAAATGGGGCTCACAACGTACGCCTACGTGATTTATCCGGATGGATCTACCTCAACTTTTTCAAGCGTAAAAATTTATTAGCAGCTGTGTAGTGACGCATTTGGACATTTACCTACCGGATTTTATTCGTCGAAACATGTCGAAGGAAACGGAAAGGAAAGAAAAGTATTTTCAATAATAAACTTATAATTAGTAACATGGACGTCTTAACCTTGCTAAAAGTTTGCACTGTTACTTTCCGTATTTCTTTATGTGGCAACATATTACAGTACAGCACGCTATATTTATAAAATGAGCAATATGCAAATTTATATACCGGGTGAAGAGTTTCGGCCTGTGGCTTGCATTCTGGGCGACTAGAAATAGGAGGGACTTCAGCTGTAGGCCTTCCTACGCACAAGGTCGTATTAAATAAGTGAGCTATTGTAAACATGATTTAGGAAGTTTGTAAAATTAATATTAAATCCAATATTACATTTGTATTAATGAAAAGGGAAATAATAAGACAATACTCATTTGATAACTAAAAAGCGCAATAAACTGCCATGCGTTTTTATTCATACTTATTTTTATACCGAAGTATCAGATAATGTAAACTATAAATTTCAGTTAAAGAGCTCATAAATAATATTAAAAGAAAAAAAAGAATAAAGAGGAGTTTTAAAAGTCAATAATCAAATAAAATGTCATCATTGTATAAAAACTTTGATTATAATCGTTTGCGGAAATAAGTGTAGAAGTCAAGTGGAAGTTATTTATTTATCTTTAATCAGAACTACCCTGAATTGCCCAATATTTCACAAGGAACTGTTTCCAAAATTTATTCACAGTTTAGATAGAGAACTTAGACATGTCCGCCCGATAGGAAGGGACCTCCATTTTGTGGAAAACGATTTAAAAGTAGTTATTATATGAAGCTCACGCGAAACAGCTCGAGAAAATAACGTTAGCCATCTAATTGTTTTAAAATGTTTCTACCAAGAATTAACGGAAGACGATCCAGATCATAGAATACAGTTCTGCGAAGAATTAATGAATAAACTGAACAGAAATGAGGTAACCCTTGATTCTATCCTATTTTCAGATTAATCTTTCATGTTGAACGGAGAAGTAAATCGTCAGAACTGTTAGTACTGGTCAGCAGAAAATCCTCAGTGGATGTGTGAGACACATACGAAATATTCCCAAAAGGTGAACGTCTGCATGGGCAGGTATCATCGGTAACCGTATAATTGGTCAAATAATAAACCATGTTTGGTCGCACCATTCTATATTTATATAAAATTCAAATAAATATTTAAGTATGCACATTAATCGGTTTAAGTATTAAAAAGCACAGGTGTACATTTCCATGTTTAAAATAAGGATATTTCAATATCAACAGAATTCTAATCGATTGGATAGGTGTGTGTACATATTTCACACTCGCGCCCCGCCTCGTGTGTGACATCACGTATATAAAGTAAAATATGTATTATTTTTCTGGAGAAAAATAAAAGTTAAGTACCTATAACATGTGTACGTGTTTGAAATTAGGTCACGCAATGTCGTTGTACTTTTATTTTTATTTATTTTGCGCTCGTTCTGAATGTGTATATGAATTTACTACTATACTTATATATTATTTACCCTCAACGATATAAAAGAAATGTAGGAATTAAATACATACAAAGTGAGTTACGGAAAATAGTCTTATTCAGAGTCGACTACATTTTATGAGTATCCAAACATAAATAATGTGTATTAATGCAGTAATAGGTAGAAACTGAGCTTTTTGGCTCGCATCCAGTAATAGTTTTTGCTAGTGAGGAGAAACAATGACGTGAAATTGGGGATATTTTATTTAATATAATTTCTTTGGCAACTTCTTTTGTTAAGTTGCTATGGTAACCAATTTCTTTTTTAATGAAAATCATAAGTTATCTTTGGTTTTCTGAAAAGGGCATACTGTTCTTCAGAAATCATGTTTATCTTAAAAAATTAGATAGATTATATAGCTGTTGTTGGGGATTACCTCTACCTTTTAGGTTTGTTCGTTTTGGCACTCGATATCATAAGCTGTTACTATAATGTTTGTTATGACCCAAACATTATTTTTTAACTTATAAAGTTGTCTGCCTTATTTTATGAACGAGTAACCTGCGTTTTTGTTTTAATTTGCTATCTTTAGAGTAATATTAAATGAACGACGTGAAGTATACTTTACCGTACTCATCTGTGAAGATTGTAAAGTTTTTCTGGGAAAATAGCTGTAAAATAATCTGTCATTCAAATATGAATGATCTGTATTCCGAACGCTACAAATGCAGGTAAACTAATTTTAGTAAGTGGTAATCATGTGGTGGTCGAAAAAATATTGTACGCACCACAGCTGGTTATACTTCGATTATATCTAAAAATTTTTTTTTTTATCTTTTTATTATAACATGCATTTAAACATGCCTAAATACATTGTTTCCACTTTGCTTTTCATAAAATTAAGATTATTTATTCATATTTAAAAATTCGGAATTAATTGATTACAATTTTGTAACCTACTGGACATTGGCTGCGATGGACGATGCCATGGGAGTGGAGACCCCGACAAACAGGACACTATGTCCGTTCTGTATATTCTTTAAAACTATAGAAGATATTGCTATTAAAAATTTATAGGTAAACTTCTGTTATCGGTGATGCATTTTATTTCATTTGGAAAGGCGTTATATGTAGTTATGGATTTATAATAGGCCCATTGTTCATACATCGTTAATCTATGCGTCGGCACAACAAGATCATTACAATGCCCGGTCGTCATAGCGATGGAAATATCTTTATTACGAATATATAGTTGCTTATTATTTACATAGAAAGGAATTAGCTTTAAAATATATAGACATGGTAATGAAAATATATTCAGTGATTTGAATAATTGTCATAATTGTAATGTGATGATCTGCTGTTAAGCGTAACAGAATGCCTCGAGTTCGAAGACTTTGACAGGGGTAGAATTGTTGCCTATCGAGATGTTAGTTAGTCCTATCGCGAAATTGGCCGCTGTGTTAATTGTACTGCAATGACCGTAATACGTGTGTGTCGTGTGCGGACGGAACAAGGTAGAGGCACATGCAAACTACCAACTGGTCAAACGAGGCGTACCACAGAGCGTCAAGATAGGCGCTTCAGATAATCAGCTTTACGCGACTGTTTTGCTACGACGCGTCAAATTGCTGACCAATGGTTTGGAGAAGAAGGTAGATAGATCTGTTACTATGCGTACGCTATATCGCCACATTCGAGCCTTTGGACTTTTTTCATACCGTCCATGATTAGTGCTTGCTTTGACCGCGGACCACTGTCGTCCACGTTTGAACCGGTGCAGAGAACGGCAGCATTGGGAGACGGAATGGCATAATGTCGTTTTCAGCGACGAATCTCGATTTTGTATAGGTACGCACGATGGCTGTACAAGGGTAAGACGCCGCCGTGGAGAGCGACGTGATAATGAGTTTGGAGTTTGTTGTTGAGAGGCAATAATGGTTTGGGGGGCTATTACCCATGGTAGCCGATTACCACTTGTCTTTATTCGAGACAGTATGACAAACTACACGTTATGTTGATGATTTCCTACAAATCCCTTTACTGCCTTCTCTAGATGGCCGTCCACACGTCCTTTTTCAGCAAGACATTGCACGCCCCCATATCGCTCGTCGAACTATGGACTTTCTCTAAGAAGCAGGCGTTAATGTTTTGCGGTGGGCACCCCGTTCTCCGGATTTAAATCCCATGGAACATGTGGGATATGATGGGAAGGAGACTGTCCACTTTGCACGAAGTTTAACTCGCTTGGAACGAGGTGCCACAAGCAGACTTCGACCATCTCATTCTGTGAATGCCTAGACGTGTACAGGAGTGTACTCACCTACGGGGTCGCCAAACACATTATTATTTTTTTTAGATTACATGTAAATAAAATTTCTTGCGAATGTCATCATTTCCTTCTTGATGTAAGACTATATACCACATAGCCAAATATCAAGTTGAAGAAATTATTTCTTCTGGGTGTAACAATTCTAATGTCACGGAGTATATTTTCCCCAAAAAGGAGTAAAGGATTTCCCAGTGGAATTGTGACTTCTGTAAATAAATCGTGGGGGCCGTCATGTTGTGCATAACAAATTTTTATATTCATGCTGATGTTACTAAGGATTATATCCGTATGATGACCATTTTGAATATACACACTAAAAAATGATTGGAATTCCTACTTTTACAATTACGGGAACGTCTAGGGTAAAATTACCAAAAAATTCGAAATATACTTAATGTTTTCTATTAAATTTTCCAATTTTTGGTAATTTTACCCTATACGTTACTGTAATTATATACAGGAAACCAAATATTTTTTGGTGTGTAGGAAAACAGTTGAAATATCGTTCACCTTTCAGGAAGCATAAGTTTTACATCACCTTGAAAATTTATTAGATTACACATAGCCACATTCCTAGAGGTACTATGCGTTAAAGGAAAAAAGAATTAAATTTCTGGAGGCAAAGAAAGGACAAAAAGTCCGTATGGCGGATTGTGTTAACTTGAAATTGTATCTTCCGAAAGCGAGCGCTATGGTAGGGGATTCTTTGAAACTTTGTAGAAAAAGAGAAGCCATTTCCCCTAGGGAAGATTCTTAATGAGAATCGAACGTGACAAACGCCCAGTGTGATATAGCTATATATGTACTGCCACAATTTTGAGTATTGTTATTAACGATTAAAATATATAAAAATTATATATATTGAAAATCTGGTCAAACTATTGTAACTAAAAACTTAAATAAAGAAAATTTCTACAATTACATATTACAATTAATATAGCGTATATATACACGCTGCAAATTTTCTAGAGGAGTTACAGATATTTTACAAGCAGTTGTTGGCGTGTTTACAAAGAAATGCGAAAGAAATTCCACCCAGCAAATAAGACGCTATATAATACCATTTCGAAAGTCCAGGTAATAAACTGTTTTGCTTATCGCTCGCGTTTATGCGAAAAGCTCTCCGACGACCTCAATAATACAATAATATGAAGCGGCCGCTGTTAGTCTACTCCCATAAAGTGTGGCGACTAAAACTTTGTGGAAATGGGAATAGTTAATGGCGTGATAAAGATGATAATGTATGCGCATAAGTGTATGCTTGTTTGCATGAATATAAACTACTCATTGTCAGACGAAATTTTATAGTATGTAAAATGTGTGATTAACACAGAGGTAATTGTTATGTAAATATATAAGGTTTATTATAAAGACATAAAGTTCGGTATGGCAAACGCATTTTCTGTTTTGTTTGGCACACATATAAGAACCAAAAAATATTATATTATACATATGTGTAGAAAATTTAAACCAAAATGTATGAAGAGTTTTTGTTAAGGGGTTAGGAATTTAACAAGGTTATATCGGCGCATTTCCTTTAAACATTCTAAACCACGTTGTTGTTTACCACAAATTATTCTTGTTCGATGGCTGTTATTATTTTGAAATAGTCACCATGGGCACATATTTGACATCCTGTATGTGGCATTATAAAATGGGTACTGCGGCTTAAAAGTGAGTCATAAATGAACAGTAACTGTAAATACGACCACTTAGAAAATGAAGTTAAGGAAATGTTGATAAAAATCTTCTGTGAAATAAATACATTAGCAGTGAGACATACTATAAGCACTAACTGGCAGTTCCTTTAGTATTAATTGTTTAGTGTTAGTGAATACAATTTTAACGCATATGCCTTCAGCCCTTCTTGGATATTTGTGTTTAAAGAGTAGCAAGAGTAAAGTGCAATTAACTATCTACCATTAATTAATAAGTTCGTTTTAAGGGGAAATGTTTTAATTAATAATAACGTCCGGAAAGACTTAAATGTTAAATAAAAATTAAATATCACATTAATCCAACAATTACAGTAAATTCTTTAAATAAATCTAAACATTGAAAACCATTTTGATATTGAAATAATAACAGAAATGTTCGTATTCCAATCCTTTTTATTTTTAAATATCTTTTATTGCGACATGTTTCGGTCTATTAGACCATCTTCTGATACATAGACCGAAACATGTCGCAATAAAAGATATTTAAAAATAAAAAGGATTGGAATACGAACATTTCTGTTATTATTTCAATATCAAAATACATTACACCAATCCCCTGGGACACTATAGATTGAAAACCATGTTCCAAATGGTATTCAAAACAACCGCAGATATTATATCTATTGCGAGAAGGAACCTAAAGTAAAATTATATATTTTTTTTTACTTTTCTAAATGTATAAATGTAATACACATTTATATATAGACATAAACTTAAATTATTTAATATTCTCCTTTCTTATAGATGAATATATGTAGAGATAATGATAAATATTTGTTAGGCAATACCCCCAAAATTATTAAATACAATTTGTTTAAATTTTTTTAGTAAAGGCAATTATAATATATCAGCAGATTATATTATCTATTGCAGTTAAACGATCAGTTTACCACATGCATTTAAGCAAATCTAATCAAAACAAATTTCTTTCAAATTTTATTTTCATTTGGATTAGGATCCAGGTTATACCGTAAAAGTTCCGTACTGCATCTACATGCAGTAAATCTTCTCTCGCACTTAAACTGGACGGGTTGATCTTTCTTTTGGTTTCATTTACTAAATAAATGGTCTGAAAAGTAGTTTAGGTAACCCAACCCATCAAGTAGATAACTTGGCAAAATCAGGAATTTATAAAATACCTTGTAAAGATTGTTGCATTATTTTGCAATCATAAACTAGAGAGGATCACTCAATATATAGATATGCATTAACTGTACATAATTGCTAGTATGCTTTGTGTGTTGTATGACAACCAATCGGAAATGAAAGTCGCTTCCGTAACCGTTGTCGCTGCAAGCGTTTGCAGTGAGATGGAGGCTCTGTAGCGTAGCATTGGAGGCCAATATCAGCGCCCGTATCAGCGCTGTAATTGCGTTCGATTTGCTCTCGACCTTTCCTCGCTAAAAGTTCACCCGGTAATTACCGAGTGTCGGGCCACCGACTAAGGGATTCTGTCGACGACAAAGTGAACTGATGAACTAGCTCTAGCGAAGTATTTTTCACATCTAGTAGGTATATAAAATGTGGAAATATGCTGATTGCTATGATATTTTCTTCTAACAAACAGCCAATTACTAAAGATTAGAGTTTCTGGATTATAGTAAATTTGCTATAGTTACTTTATGTAGGTTAGATTGAAAATTAAATTAACTCTCTATTACTCTATAACCGTGTTGCTGGTTTCTTAAAAGTTTATGCTTGTTCAGGTGTGACAATAATCTATCAAACATAGCATACTCGAACACTTTAGAGAAGCTCGGTCCGATTGATAAAGGACGATAATTAGCTATATTTAACTTTGAACCTTTCTTATGCCATGGTATCATATATGCAGTTTTTAATTTTTCCTACTTTAAAAGATAAATTAATTACAAATGTCAATGGTTTACTCAAAGTTTCCGAAACTATCTTGATCAATGTGCACGGTGCATCATCCGGACCTGTTGATGATTTATTTTTTAATTTTTTAAAAAGATTCTCCGTCATTGTAAGACATGGCGCGCACACTTTGGGAGATTTTAATGATATTATAACTTATCTGATCGTTCCTGGATATTCTTGAGACTACATTACGCATAGATTTAATGAAGTAATCGTTAAAGGCTTCGGCGACATCACTAGAATGCATATATATGCTTGTTGCCTACTATTTTACCCTTTTGAGTAATATTGAAGGCGTTTGTCTTGGAAGCAAAACAACCCTTTTAATTAGATTTTGCTATTTTCAATACTCTTTTTTTGTAAACGATTATCATCTAAGGTTTTGATTATTAATATGCTTGCACATACATTTGATAGTTTCTATAATTACCTATTCCACAATGCTTTTTAATAAAAGAGTCTCTCCCACGAAAATGTTACGCATAATTATATTTGAAGGAAATTGCGCAAACAGTATAGAGAATCGACATTTCCAAAGCCTTTGAGAATATCAATTGTCCATACACCCTCCTTGAGTCAAAGAGATTCCCTGCCAATCCAAGGGAATATACAAAATTTGCTTCTATAACGCGATATATATTGGCACCACAAATATTCCTTGTGCAATCACGCCAACTTTCATTAGGCCTAATATTTTCGATAGTAAGGAAAGATTCATTATACAGCGGACTACCGAGATTTCCTTACATTAATTGTCAAAGTAAACAGCAGAAAACTGTTCAAAACTGTGTATCAGAATTGCATGTACAATAAAATTTCTTGCAAACGTTAGCGTTCCATTCTTAAAGTAAGATTAGCACATTGCCAAAAAATCAAGTCGAAGAAATTATTCTCTCTGGGTGTAACACTTCCAATGCGAAGGAGTATATACCCGCTGTGATATCTTCTTGATACATGATTCCCTATAATATTTATTCATAGTCGGTACTCTCATTTGTATTTAGATTATACCATGCATACTGTGGAAAGAAGCACCAACCTTTGTTTTACATATTTTTTCCCGTTTGTCTCGTACATAAGTAGACATATTGTATTTTAAAATAATATCAAGGAAAAGCCGAAAACTTATTTGTTTTTTCTTCTCAGTACGTGACCTTTTCTTAAGCATTTAAAATCCGTACTTTGGTTTCCACAATATTTGCAACTTCAATTTGTTCTATAACAAAAATCCAAAAGAAAAAGTGAAAAAATCCCTTACCACAACAATTAAAGATACAAATCTAAATAGGTATTTCGGCAACTAAGTTGCCATCTTCAGTAGAAAAACAAGTGAAGAGCAGTATTAAACGTAGTGTTTTCGGCTAAGGTAAACCTTGGAAGATATGCTCTTCACCAAATCACTAGTGGAATAACACTCTGTGTGTTATTCCACTATATAAGTGATTTATATAAGGGATTTTTTTCACTTTTTCTTTTGGATTTTTGTTATAGTTTTCAAGCCACAGTCTCCACCCATCACAGGATTCAATTTGTTCGTTGCATACTCAAGCAGAGTCGCACTGGGTATTACAACTTTATCAAACTCGTTTTCCCCACCGAGCAGAAAGCTGGAGCACAATGAGAGCTTCCATTGAATGTATCTCTCTTTCTTTCTCTCTCTATATATATGTATATATACCCACGTAAGTTTCTCTCCATGTGGTATAGTGAATGCGATTCGGTATTCTGTATTCGTTATATAAATAGATGGAAGTAAGCAGAAACTGTCTCTCGACTGTCCGCAGGATGCACGAGTTTATTTTCTTTTATATTCCTCTGGCGGGGGCTTCTCGTTTAGAGATCAGCTACTTAGCGTCCCTCGAACGGGGACTTTTATCTCCAAGTACCTTTTCTCCAGGCGCACTAGTCGATGTCTCCCATTCTAGGAAAGTATACGACCTACGTTTAATTAAAACGACGTACTTTTCGTAAAATGCTGTCGCAGCGAGACAGCTAAAAGCCGAAGAGGGACGCACATGAAGTAGAGAAGACTTTATATCTGGAATAACAGGAGATTTATTTGACGGAGGATTTGTGCGACGATCTTCTCGTGAGCTTTTTCTAAGACGTATAAGGTCCAAAAGTGTAATTTATGATCTACGGACGTGCCACACACTGGATAGAAAGATTGCAACGGAAAACAATAAATTAATTCTGTCCTAGTTGTTGAGTTAAACTTAAACTACATATGTAGTTTTCAACAACAAAATGTTTAGAGAAAGCCGCTTGAATGAAAAATGCGTTTTCATATACCTAGTTTCTTTCATATGTAATGTGAAAATATGAAAGAACGCTTTTCAATTTCTAAACATATGTGTTCTGACCTAAACTTTCTTTTACACAATTTTGAAAAATATTTAATTATAAATTATTTTAGAAATATGTTGTAAAAAATTTTTATGCAATAAACTTTAAATTTCTGCTTTTATTTATTTTAGGTGAAATGTTTGCATATCAGGTGTTACTGCATACACATCATAAAAACAAAGTTTTTCGGTTTTACTGTGTGCACAGTTTTTTACGCGCATTTGTACGTCCAAAATTGAGTTTTTTATGATTTGATTTAATTTTTTCAAATGGGAACAGCCCTCTTACCGGAGAGAGATACATAAATTTCTTAAATTACGAAATTGACAACTTTTTAGATGAAATGCCATTAGTTGAACGTGCTGGCCTATATTTCCAACAGGATGGTGCGTCAGCTAACAACTTTCTAATAGCGAGGCAATATTTAGGCGATAGGTTTTTTAAAGATGGATTGAGGCAAATCGACCTGTTAGATGGCCTGCTATTTAAACAGATCGGAATACCATATATTTTCTTTAAGCCCAATTAAAACATATCACAGGTCACCGGATCTAACTCTCTTAGACTTTTTTACCTGGGGCACCATCAAAGACAAGGTATACGCAACCCCGTCAACTAATCGCCAAGATTTAGAAAACAAAGTGAGAATGGCCATTAACAGAATTACTCGAGACCAGCTTAGAAAAGTGATAAGAGTCACAGTTGAGTAAGTACAACTTTGTCAAAATCAAGGTGACGGCTATTTTGTAATAAAGTAATATTGTGTATATGTTATTATTTATTATTACTAGGATTGTCATTTTTTAGATTCGTAAAACAGCTTATACCTACTAATCAGTGCTTATAAAATGTTTGCTACCTGTCACCTGTCACTATTAGTATAGTGTCAACAAAAATTGTTTTTCGTGGCTATATCGACTTAGGTACACCCACGGGTACCCCAAATGTCCGGTCTAAGTCACAGTGTGAGCGCAACTTTCCATGTACCCGAGTTGCACGCGGCGTTTAGACTACACTCTAAAAAAAGTAGAGAATTTTACCCATTTAAAAGTGTAAATGTGTACATAAAACTCGGGGTACATTCCACGTTATTTGGGGGAAATTGGTATCTACCCTATAACTGCGAGTAATTTTGCAAGGTAAACGCGTTTTTGGGTAAAAATACATCAAAATATGAGGTAAAAGTAATGAAACTCAGGGAATTTTTATTTTCTAGGGAAAACTTACCCTCACGGAGGGGAATTTTTATTTTCTAGAGAAAACTTACCCCCAAAGAGGGTACTTTTCACTGTGTACGCACCTACCTATCATTCTACTTACTATAAGTATAAGGTTTCCAAATGCAACTAATAATGCAGTTGAATTTTCCAAAAATTTAATAACTATTTAATGTAAATTAAATTTTGTCGGGGCACAATATGAGTAAGTACGGAAGCCATCGCTACATTACGCATATGTAGATGCATTGATAGTTATTTATAAAACATGTATGCGAAATATTTTTCGCGCATAAGGGCTTGTTTAAAGCATGAGCGAGCGAATGTCTTCATTGCGCGGATGCATTAAATATGTTTTATAATTTATAACTTATAAACATAATGAATAAATTATAAATAAAATAAAACTTAATGTAAGGTTAGAATGGGATAGTGACAGTTTAGTTAACATTTCTGGCGCTTTATATTCAAGATGGCGCTCGGCTTTCCTAGATGTTTTAAATTAAATATTTATAATATTTCTTCATTTCTAATTAATATTATGTAGGGAAGGAATATTTTTAAAGCGCTTCTTTTTTTGTATAAAGTCATCTATTTTTTAGAATATCTAGATCGCGCAGTGTCTTTTTCGGTTATTCCCCGTGTTGTTTCGAAATGTCGACAGAGCGCGTTGGGGACTGCGTACGTTGATTCCGTGTATGACGGTTTATGTGTAATATTAAAAAGGTAAGTGAAAATCATATAAATACATATGTATATGTATGCAAGTAAAACAATAGCACATCATTATATCAACATATCTCCATATTATCGTGTCTAACCTATATGTACAATACATTATTATTTAGATACATCCTAACGTACTGCTCCTGTGCAATCGGAATAGTTTACACTAAAAATTGCGTTAATTTAACTGGATTGCAGAGTAGTTACAGTTTTCAAAGAAAAGCATAGGTACACATATACATATACACTTTAACTATATATCATAATAAGTACCTGTATATTACGGGTTAGAACATGTTTTGCATATACATATGTGTTCAAGAATTTGTCGTGCATGAGGAGTGCGAGGGGTTCAGCTTACCCGAATGGGCAAGCATGTGCATTTTGTCTAATCTAGTAGCATAAAATATTTTGTTGAAGTTACTTAACCTCAATTTCGGCACATATCTAGAGGTGATTTGTATTAATAGAAAACTTGTTATCTTTTTATACTGAAATATCTAAAGACTGTTGTGTGTGTATTGAATGGTCCGTTTGTACAAAATATTTGTATTTTATTTTCACGTCTATTACTAATAATAGGTACTAATTTTGAATTATGCACTTAAAACTATTGAAAGGTGTATTTGTATTTGGAGCATTTGGCAGGAATTAAACTATTAACTATATTGAACATTGACAGAATGCTTTTATGGCACAGTTTGGTAGATTTTAAATTTTGTAGTTTTTTAATATCATATAACTTAGAATTATTTTAGTCTGATGTTTCACCAGTATTGCTGAGAATTTAATCAACCAATGAGGACCTAATTGATTTATTATTTTAATTCCCTTCCAATAAAATCGCGATACTAAAATATGTACGTATATTTTAGGAAAGCAAAGGTTCAAGCTTGATTTGTAAATTACAATATGCAAATACAATTGTGCAATATGCAAAAGGAAATTTATGGAACTTGGCCACTATAATAATCATCAATATTACCACCGCAATGAGTATAACGCTAGATTCTATTGCAAATATCTACACTGTAAACGGGAATTTAGACGATATAAGACTTTTAAAATGCATCTATATAGAACTCACATCACCAAAGTTAAAGAAATGTTGCCAATACGTTTCTGTAAGGTTTCCGCCTGTGATTATAAAACTACTTCTAATTCAAAAATTCTTGCCCATATGTACGAACATATTAATAACGGAAAAACAGTTAGATGCCCAATCCCTTTTTGTTCAATTTCTGAGCATCTTTATAAAACCATTTAGCCTAAAATCTCACTTTTATAGATGGCATTTTAGAAATAAAAAAAATTGCACCAATAATGAAAGTAGTACGAATACAAACGAAGAAGGTATTGAGGAAGGTGGTACTGTTGATGGTGAAGGTAGTGATGACAGAGGCGACAGTTTAGAGCATATGATCTGTAATACAGAAGTAATTGGAGATACTACTTACAGAGATATACGTATATACCGAAAAGTAGGACAGAAGCTATGATAACCAGTCTTAAAACATTAAGTATAGTATATACATATATTGTCCAGCTTTTTCCTCGCCTTTAAAGTATTCATCGGGTATACCATATACTAGAAAATGAAACGACCAAATATTCCCAAAAATGGAAGGCAAGTTTTCTATCTTCCTCTTATAAGTGAGACAATTTTATACCTGCGGTTAAATGTTACCATCATGAGTTGATCTAGTAGCGACGAACTTAACCTAATTATAGGGTAAGTGTACTCCCCATGTATTCCACTTCTTAAGGAATTTTCCATTCCAACGGGAAAAGTACTTCCTTGATATGTAAAGGTACATAGTAAATTCTACCACATACGGGAATTTTCCATGGAGGAATTACACCACAGGGGTAATGTTCCCTTGATATATTAACCCGTTGGTTTAATACTACCAAGTAAATTTAACAGCAGGGGTGGAATACAGTAGGTGTATATTTACCCTGCAAGCGGGTATTTTTTTTTACTTGTGGGGAAATTTTCCTTGCGAGGGTAATATTTACTGCAGGTGTAAAATTACCCCAATAATGGGAGGTAGAAAAGTTGCCTCCCATTTTTCGGGTAATTTTCCCCACTTTTTTTTTTGAGTGTACGCATTAGACCGAACATATTGGGTGTTCGTGAGTGTACATACCTACATATGATATCATTACGTATTGCATTATTTTGCGTTTTCGCAAAAAATACTTAATAAACATTCGATCGGCATATTAATGTAGGGTATCAAAATGAGGGTACTCCAATGCTCTTTCGTGATGATTTAGTGAGTCACCCCGTTCCCATTTTAAAAAATTAAATTAAAACATAAAAACTAAATTTTGGACGAACACATGCGCGTAAAAAACTGTGTATACAGTAAAAACTTTGTTCTTATCATGTTTATGCAGTAACACCTGAGCATTTTAAGAACTTCAAAGTACTCGATGTAAAAAAAGAATTCTTTTTATGTCAAGAAATATCAAATTTGATGCTGTTGTAGTTTTATTCCGAATCAAAATATCGAAAAATATACAGGTAGTTCCATTTAAAAATCGAAAATCAAAGTCATTCCCGGTAAAACCGCAAGTGACAAAAATTTATTGACTATGTCAAAAAATGTAAATTTATGCCCTGTACCTAATTCCCAAATTTCGTTTCTCTATCTCAAATACTTCAGAAATTATAGAGGCGAGCCACGTCCCAGAATCACCCGGTATATGTGCATATATTCAAGTTTTTCTTTGCATATAATCATAACTATGTAAAGCAGCATGTCGAAATTTAATTATAAATTGACCTTATTTAACTTTAAATGGTTGCTTTTGAAGTCGTAAATAGATAAAATACGTACAATATTTATCAACTTTACTACGTATTGGATTCATATACTGGCTATTTAATTGTTGGATAAACTTAACGAGTAACTGTTTAATTAAATTGCATCAGAGTCATTACAACACATCGATCGTTAAAACAGATAATTCCACTGCAGTACTATTAGAGCTTAACACTATAAAACAGCGTTCAATTCTACCCTTAAAATTACTAAAACTTTTTAACACGCGCAAACAAGGCCGTTGTTGAAACCCTTTGCGTTCTACGTAACGAACATCGAGTCTGTATCGTGGAAAGCGCAATACACGCTTATAGCCCATAAAATGGCAGTTCTTCCGGTAGACACGCTGTAAAATAAAATTACAACGCCACTTCATGAACAGTTCGAGTCAATATTTCAATATTGGATACGTTGTAATACACTGGTAAGCTCAAAGCTGATCTGACATCATGCAGAGTGGTGACAATTTTCTTTTTATTGTGGCTAGGGAATGTATTTCGGCGTTTTTATTTTTTGTTAACTCAAATTGGATGCTCTTTTTACGTTTTATTTTGTATGCAAATAAAAATTTATTGTTTTCGTTGAAAGTTGTTGATATTAAATTCAATTGTTAGATTAGTAAAACGTAATCAAAGAAATATAACTATTCATTAGACATATTTAGACGTAGGTAAGTAGTTGCCGCGTTAGTGCATATTCGGTATTTGCGCGTTCGCACGACAGATGGAGCGGTACCTTAAATAATAATACAAATAAATTATTAGTTACAGTATTTTTTGAAACGTGACTTAGGAGTATTGGATATTAGCTGATCAAGCCGTTTCTATATATATGTCAATATAACATCCATAAAAAAATTATTAGTGTCGACATGTGCGCATCTCATGTCCTTGTTGTACGAAAAATATAATTGAGGAATTAACAAAAAACATATGAGATTGTAACAGAAGTTATTGATATACGACATGGCCACCCACCACCTTTCGGAATCTATGGCTTCGTTGAAATATGGCATAAGTACATACAATGTCGTCGAAATTGAGTTATTGTTTCTTACCAATTCGATCATGCTATTTTCGGGGGTAGCTGGTGTTCATGTGGACAAACTTTTATTTTGAACGAACGCTTTGTTACTTGGTAACTGACGAGCACAAATAATATGGTAAAATTTTTACCTTTTGTTATTTATTCGAGTCGTTTTAGCTATAAGCAACAAAGCTTAAGTTTTGTCAAAGTTGAAGTTTATTTCGGAAATAAACGCAAGCTCGAATAATATTTGGTAAGACAATTTAATGAATCAAAAAAAATCGGTTGGGACGGTACAATACGTGAAATAGATGTCAGAGCTTAGAAGGGTGAAGGTGTATTCCACAACTGTGTACAATATGATCAATTAAATCTTCTTCTTTAAACTTAAGTTGGCAGTATAGAAACGTGTAAGTTGACTTATTCAGTGGCGTGTCTGTGGTGCAGGTTATGTTATACCGTTGACAGATTAGGTTTTATCGTTTTGACAAATAACTACATACAAACGTTTCAGTTGAAAAAATAACAAGTTTAATAATACGAAACAGCTACAATAAATGTTCAAAGTAAACTCCTTCTTTTTCTATACATAACGCCACTCTTCGTTTCATCTTATTGAAGGCATTCCTCAAAAGTGGTGTAATTTCCGCACAGACATTCCGAATAGCGTCAGTAAGTTCTTTAATTGTATGAGGACCATTTGTAAATACTCTGTGGATAAATGAAATAATCCATAATTGTCAAATTTGGACATCGTGCTGGAAATTCTACTATCCAATTATCAAAGAATTTATGCAATAATTCTATAGTTTTCATTGTCTTATGGGGTGTTGCATTATCTTGCTGGAACTATCCCTCGCAGAGTTCATCGTCATGTAATTGATTTAAAAATGGTTGTAATAAACTATTATGATATCTTTCCGCATTTATGGTATTATTAAAGAATATTGGCATTTCTATATAGTTTCTTTTTTTATATAGCCAAAAACATAATTTGTTATTTATTTAAGGAAAAATGCTAAATATTTAATAAAAACTTTATTAATAGTCCTGTCAATGCATTTTTTTCTTCTGCAAATTAAAACTTTTTTACATAATGTGAATAAACACCACGTAATATCCTTAAATCTTAATTTTGTTTCATAATAATAGGTAGGTATGACGTTTCTACTTCAATTTGGTTTACCTGTCCTGCATGATCTTCCCTTTCCTCTTCCGCGCTAATCGGAACCTAATCGTTCTTACCGAATAGAGGTGCCAATTCTAATCGCTGCTAGTAGCTGGTGGCGTCGTTCTTTCCAATCGTGCGTATCCGATTGGGAATCGCTGTAATTTGCGGTAACTCCATTCGGATGTTGGAGTGCCCGGATCCAATTCGCAGTTTCCATTACGACGGCTGGCGTTGGCAGCGGCTATAGACGCCACGGACGCCGTCTAGTGGCGACGCGTCGAACTAAAGGAACGAGGAACCGATCGTCGCCACCAATTCCGGCTGCTTGATGAAGAAGCACGGTCGAAAATTCTTTAATTAAACCAAACGTCCTATTTGCGTGTATTTTTCTTGCCTGTGTGTGTTTTGCTTATAAATTGACACTCGATAGCATTGCATTAACGTATAAATATATTTTATTTGTTTGTAGCTAATATACGGAGTGTAAAATATTAAGGAGGAATAGTATTGTTTGATCGACTTATAATCCAACGTGTTATTAGTATGAAACAATACATTTCTTTGTTTGTAACATGATGGGCGTATAAAGTACATATCTCTAAAACGCAAATTTTATAAGAATAATACTCAAAATTGTGGCACGGAAAACACTATACACTCTAATAGTTATTTATGTAAGTAAGTATGTTTTATTTCTTCGAGTAATGACAACATTACATTCAGAAAGTCAACAAACACGGATATAATAATTGACTCTAAACAGAAACAATTGAAATTAAAATTAAAAAGGATGCAAGCAAAAACATGAAAGCATGCGTGAAATGAAAAAGACAAAACTCACTACCAGAGAGACATCTAACAAAATTCGTTGATGTTATAGTAAGCTTTTAGCTGAAGTGGGCGTTTTACATGCAACTTGTAGGTGGTAACTGATAACTCTTTATAGTGCGCGGGTGAAATGTTATAAAATTTAATAGCTTGATATGTACTAGTCTGCTGAGTTGCATTTACTCTATGGTGGGGTAGATGTAAATTACTATGATTTCTTGTTTCATGATCATGTATAAATATACAAAGAAGGTATAGTCAATATTTTTAATTCTTGAAACAATTGTTTACAATGCTCTCTTGGAGACTTTTTGTTAATTATTCTAATTATCTTTTTTTGGATTTTGAAAATTCTTAAAGCGTGAGGAGAACCTCCCTACAGGATGATACTGTAGTTGACTAAACTAAAAAAAATAGCATAATATAGCGTTACCGCTGTTTTCGAGTCGGTGAGATCCACTATCTTTCTAATTTGGTATGTATTTAATTTTTGGCATAGTTTATAAATATGACGTTTCCAATTCAAATCAAAAGTTAACATAACACCTAGAAGATTAAGAGAACAAACATTACCCTGCCCCAAACTAAACCTTATTTTTTGTGTTTTACTCTCATTCAAATTTAACTTATTAGCAGCATACCAATTATTAGCTTGTGTAATAGATATTTCCTTACTATCAATTAAGCCATTAATTGTACTTTGAGTACTGATGAGAGTGGTATCGTCAGCAAATATTACAGTACTGCAATGATCCAAATTATAAGATACATCGTTGAGGTAAATTATAAACAAGATTGGGCCAAGTTTGGATCGTTGTAGAACCCCTAAAGATATTTCTGTCGGACAAGATAACGCTTGCTCAACTTCTACAATCTGCTTACGATCCTTTAAGTAGGTTTTGAATAATTGCAAAGGTACACCTCTCACACCGTAATATTCTAACTTTTTTATAAGAACATCACGGTCAACACAGTCAAAGGCTTTACTTAAATCTAATGAAGTAGCAGAACATTTCTGTAATGTGTCAATAGCGATCGTTATGTCTTCAATGAGTCATATTAATGCCTTAATAGTAGATGTATTCTTACGGTAGCCGTATTGCTTAGAACAAAAGAATTTATATTTTTCGAAGAAGCCAATTAAATCTTATTTTAATTGGCTCTTCAAATATTTTTGAAAGTACAGGTAGAATGGCTATTGGTCTATAGTTGTTTAAATCCTCTTTACTACCTTTCTTAAAAAGAGGTATCACTTTTGCAAATTTAAGTTGCCATGGAAAAACTCCTTTTATAAAACATTTATTGATAATATCGGCAAGTGGATTGAAGTTAATCCATACGCGTCTTCACAATTACTATTACTTATAGATAAAATGGTCTGATGGACTTCTATTTCATTCGTGGGCATTAAATAAAAAGTGTCACAGTTGTTTATTCTCACACTCTTCAAGTAGGCCTCCGCAGAAATAGGATTGGAAGGAATATGACTTAAAATAGATTCAGAAATACATTTGAAGAAGGAATTAAATGTTTCAGCTGAAAAATAATGTTCATTTTCTGATTTAGATTTTAAATTGAGATTAGCGTTGATATGTACTACGAGTGTAATGCAGATTTACGGCCCAATTTATGATATTTTCGGATATTAATATGAATAAAAAATGTTCAAATTGCGTTGTTAACATATGTTAGGTCATGACGTGATATTCTTGATGACTGGTTAGTAGAATGTGAGTTGGTGTTGTTTAGACTGTTTCCATCATCTGCTGGATTTTGGAAATCGGACGTTTCGACAGTGGTTTTACTGAAGTGCTTAAGTTTGAATTATTATATTCACTGAGTTTTTATTTCTTGTAATAGGAATTTGTTAAGTTTTAGAATTTTAGTTACGTTTATCACTTGTATTTGATAAGAATTTTTATTCATATGAGAAGGTATTTTCCGGGCTATTGGGCCGTGGTCGGTAGGAATTTCTTCCGCACGTTTCGTTTACTGCTAAGGTAAACATCTTCAGCGGCGAGGTCGAAGTGTTCGACAACACTTGTGCTAGAATTCATTGTTTACCTAACAATAAGATACATAAAGCAGAAAAGAATATGAAACTCATTGTCTCAGAACGAATACCCAAACGAAATCTTATTTCTTTTTATGTTATCTAGATACATTTTACGTCATATATGACAAATTCTATTATACATACCTTTTTGCAAATGTTTCTAATGCGATTGCGTAATGTAAAAAAGAAATAACATTACATATAGGAAAAGAAATGAAAGGCAGTCTATTATCTCATAATTTTTTTTTCGAAACGCTTGACTCAAAAGAAAGAATCAGAGAGATAATAGACTGCATATAAATTATTCGCCCATATATTATGATGCCCTTACACAGAGTCACAATTAATTACACGGTATCACATGGGAAGATCTTTCGGTAATTCGGAGCAATCTGTACACTGAGTACAAAGCTACCTTTTACGGCAACAATAACTACACGTATAATTAACGGAAAACAAAGCCCTAGTATGCAAACAATCAGCGTTTCATCTCTCTGGAAAATCGGGGGAATTATTCCCGCACAATTACCTATCCCAAATGGAGATGACGCATTGCATATACATATGCATATATGTATATGCAATGACGTCGCAACGATATTGCCCTTGATTTATCGGTGTAAACTGGAATATGTAATATCACGAGATAATCATAGGGAGATTGAACGTGACGTTTGAAGGGAATGCTCCACCAATAATGGAGCATATCGATTCCTATTTCCTATGTTGGGAGTACCGTTAAATATATATTTACCTATATAAACAGGCCGTTCCACTAAAGACTGGCTCTTTGACTACAGGTTTATTTTTTATTTTGTTTTAGAAGAAGAAGGGGGTAAAAAGCTATTTATTATAATTGCAGAATTTGATCTACAATGTCGTCTCATTTCCACTGGAGTTTACTGCAACTTTGTATCTCTATTAGTTTCCGAGTAAATGCGTGGGAAAGTAGATGTGGGACACATTGTATACTTAATAATGCTTAACAAAATCTTTCTTCTTATTTGCTGTATCTTCGTATATCTTGAACTGTACGCGATGGTTAAAAATTAAACATGTTCTAAAGTATATGCATTCGACAAAATTAATACTTACAATGACAGAAAGGATTCCTTAAATTAAAGAAGTTTTAAACATGTTTCTATAAGAGGATATTAATTGAAAAACTTGCAACAACAAGGAATCACCTCTACATCCATGCCCATGTGCTAACTTTATGCTGCAAGATAACGCTCACAAAGGCAATAAATATATGAACACAACACATTCAAATAAATTACACGATTTTGGGTACAGGAGCTTCAAAAGCTATTAACATTATAATGATGAAGCCTGCAGAGACAACAGTGACGCCGCGACGGACGACACTAATAATTACGTTCGACGATTATTTGTTAAAAATGTATATATTATCTTCAATATGTTACGCTTTTCTGCTAGACCTTTGATTGCATTAGGCAAAGCATTAAAGGCGGGCAAGGATTTATAATATGTACCCTGTTCATAACAATTCTAATCTGTGGGACAGTAATGTCATTGCAATGTCTTGTCATCATGTCAACAGAAATATCTGTAATGGGCTGGCAATAAAGGGTGCAGTTTTCTTCATGATGTTTGTCGAAATGTTATCGATACCGATTGATGATTTCGGTGCAATATCATCAGTTATTTTAATAATTTCAGCTGAAGATGTTGGTTATAATAAATACTATCTGAATCATTTGGTATATGACAAGAGGCTTTTTTAGTTCTATGATTATTGATATATAGACTGGTGAAGTTGTTAAAACACATTGTAGATACAGCAAATGATCCACAAGTATCTCCCCCATTGTTATTAATTACTATACTATCACATTTGTTTTTGTCCTTATCGTTAATTTCACAATTAATTATATATATACCAAATTTTCGTAGGTTTATTAGTCGTTTTAGCAATTTTGTGATTATAATATTGTTTTTTGTAGTTATCCTTATAAGATCCTTGAATCCCAGAATATCCTTATTCTATAGTATTCTATAATGATGCATAAGCATTTAAAGTATTTATAGGGAGGAGAATTGACAGCGATATATCCCTTATCATATCCTGATCGTTTTCGTTAATAGGTAGGCAAAATCAATCGACAGAGGGAATTTACAGCTAGAGCCATCTGCAAATTGAGGTCTGATTTATAAGTGAATTTGTTAAGAGTATCACTGATGACTCTAGGAGGTATTTAATTGAATTAAACAGGTAGGTATTTAAATTCTGAAATATATAATTAAAATTGAGAAATACTGTCTACGAGTTTCGTAGCAATATTTGCAATTGTCTAATTATCTTTTACATTTATTGTTGGTTCTTTATAAAAACTCTTTATTTCAAAATTTCACTGTTAAGAAAATTTGGACAACTATTTTGTTTTAAAATGCTTTGCCCTTTATTAATACCATCAGATCGAAAAATTGGACTTGTTAAAGTTGTTATAGTTCTGTCACTTGCCACAATTTCATATTTTAAATTAACAGGATATGCATATTACTTTAAATTTTACCTATTTTTCTTTAATTAGTGAGTCATTACTAGCTTAAAGATCAAATATGGTGGAAACTACACTGAATAAATTGTGTGATTTAACATGAATGAGCCCTCATTTAATTACTTATTTCCTTAAACTGTTTCAGTTGAGGTGCCTATTTTTCTCTATTTAAAAAACAAATTGCTCACCTTTCGTTAAAATAAAACCGAGCATGAATATCTCCTTTACTACTTTTTTTTTTTTACAGCAAATAGCTATAATAAATAATGCTGTTTCAGTGAGATCTCGTTTAAGCGCTTTATGCTGATATATTCTGTGCTAAGGAGAATAAATGGAGCCTTACGGTTTTTTGCCGGCTTTCTTTGTTAGAACGTTTTTCTCTCGACAGAAGGGTCCCTTTTTTTGTGGAGCATCTGCAACGTTAATAATTTAGTGAAGGTCTGTTAGGACGAGAAAACATATCAGTCTAATTGAGCGTCAAACTTATACTTTATTACAGTTTAGTAACATTACTATAATAAGATTATAAGTGATCAGAATGAAAAAAATATTATTTCACTGGCACTGGAGGTAATAAAGTTTTCTAAATTGTAGAGAAATACAGTTACCGTTAATCTTGCGGACGAACCACGCTGTTCGTCAGTCTTTGTGCCACTTGTTACTTCAGCATAGCGGTAACAGAGGCCGCTGCATCACATAGGTACTATGAAAATACGTTCTGAAATTAACAACGCGCACAGTACAATGTTGCCACTGCTCTTGTAGACGGCACGCCGACAAAGCTGTTGCATCTAAAAGGACACCGCCGCTAATCCGCTTATTTAAAATACCGGGTATTTTTTTATAAAAACATCGCAAATCTTGGTATCAACTTTCCTTTGGCGAATTTTTTCTTCAAACTCGGTTGTTCAGGTTTATTTCTTTTACCTTGCCATTCGTTTATTATTCCCGTTATTAAAAAAAAAACAGGCATTTTTTGCTTTAGGTTATAGTTATTCTGTCGCGTACATCATTCACGACTATTGTCGAGTTAACATATTTTAAAAACTACATACCATTAAAAGTTTGAATTAGGTGAACATTTATGTCGAAACAGGAGTTTTAGATGGGAAAAATTTGATTTTATTTTATTTCAATTAGTCTGTCAGGCATAGAACAATGAGCCCGGTAAGGTAGCCTAAGTGCACGTGGTTACCACCTTCCCGACCTAGTATGTCAGGCAATAAGTGCAATTATTTAAATTGTGGAAGATCCTAGAAAAGATTTCCGAATTTAAAAATGTTTAGATTTCCTGTGCGTGATGAGAATTTACTTGCACAATGGATTAAAAATTCAAAAAAAACATATATTTTCAATTTTTGAGGTAGCTACCTCTTTTATTCAAGAGTATTCAAAACAATTTATTAAAATGCACTTTTAAACAAGGTACTTCAACAATAAGTTTTGATGCTCTAAAGCAGACATATTTCATAGATCGGAATTCCACCACTGCTAGGGCTCTAACGAAAATAACGGCCAAGCATATTAATCCAACTTCTTTCGAAAAAATGTCGTGCAAATTGGCATTACAAATTTTTTCCAACACACGTGTGCGGTAAATTGGCAAATTAATTCTAAAATCATCTTAGATACCGCAGAGTTCTTACAACAGATGAACAATTTGTTTATGCCTTGAATAATAAACTGATGTAGCATAAGTGATAGGAATCCCGAGATTATAAATATTTTAATTTGAACAACGGAATTTTTCAAAAGTATGACAAAAATTGACAGGAATGGTAGAGAAAGTAGACTGTCTTGATGGCATGATTCAAACTACAACGGCATTTCTAAAATTGTATGAAGTCGAGAAGGGTAAAGGTATACATTTCATCTTAACTAACAGACTAAATCAGGATGCCATAGAAAATTTCTTTTCCGTCATTAGACAACGTGGAGGATGGAATCTTTACCCAAGTGCAAAGGCTTTTTGTTCGTCTTTTCGGATAGAAACCGTTGCAGAACTTCTAAAACCTCCAAAATCTTCAAACTGCGAACCAGATCTGGATGTTTATTTACAAGTACAACACGGTCTAGTAACAGCACCCACTGCATCCAGTGTCACTTCCGAAAGTGATGTTGAGGTTTACCAACATTCTCCATGTAACAGCGATTCTCCAAAATCACGAAATATAGAATTAAACGGACAGTTGGAAGATTGTGCGGTTACTTATTATGCAGGGTATTTATTAAAGAAAATGATGAATACAATTGCGATATATGTAAGTTTGCACTTACATTGGAAGGAGACCTAAATAATCCCAACCAATTATTTTTACTGCATAAAAATTACGGATCGGTAGAAAGGGTGTGCTTGGTTGTATCGAGCGATGATTTCCTAAAAACTGTTTTTAAATCCATAGGTGTTTAAGGTTTATTTTGAAAAATATCAATGTCAAGAATATTTAGGTGACAGGCTACATAATATACTTATTAGTAAAAATAGAAGATGGTTAGGTAATATAAATAGTCCTTGGTTCCAGCACAGAAAGTTTATTTTACATACATTTAATTCCTGCTTTCTGATCACTACTAATCCAATAGTGATAATCGCATTACTGTTTTTTCAATGTTTCACAAGATGTTTCCCTTTTCGTTTTATTTTCCCATTTTTTAAATTAAACAAATTTACTTCCGCTGTGATAGGAAGCCTTGTGTAGTTTTTAAAATTAATCCATTGCAACTATTTTATTGTATTCTTGCTTTTCGACATTCTGCATGATTCTTTTATTTACTTTTATAGTAAAATAAAATGGAAGTATTATTTATTCTTTATTTATCCCTAATAACCTATACATATTAATAGGATGTTTATTAGCTTGCTATTTATAGATGGTAATTTTATGCATGTATGTAATACCTATATTAATTAGTTTAAAACCAAGTTATAGCAATTAGTTTTCATATTTATGCATTTCTGACTAATACAGATTAAATATCTCACATACACACGAATACCGTGTATTTTTCATACTTTTTAATTACGTTATCTTATGTGAAAATGAATCAAAATTATTGACAACGTCGCACATAATTCCTGTACTTTAGCGGCGCCATCGCGTGCCGAATAGTTCAAGTTAGGGTCTATATATATAGCACAGGGAAGCAGCGGCACACATTCTGCTTCCTTTTATGTTTCCAAAAAATTACATTTAGCTGACGGTCTGTATGTTCTCTTGTCTGTGGTAATACGTAATTATTATCTATACAGGATGTTTATGGTCTTGTGATTTTATTTTCAAGGGGTGATTAAATATCTTAAAATAAGGTCATCAACACAAAAATACCTTAACAAGAGTTGCATAATAAGAGATATTAATGTTAAAAGAAAATTGTATTTCTATTTTTTTTTTTATTTTTAGGTGGTGATTAAGCATATTTAATTAAACAAATTTTTTCAGGGAATCCACTTTTCGCTAGTTATTCAAAGTTATCGCCGTGTTGTGAACGCAAAGTCTTTCTCGACGTATCCATGAATTGATACATTTCACTGAAATATCAACAATATAATAACCGGTAATTATATAGCACGGTTATATTTAATTTTTTCTTGAAATTTACCAAAATATGTAATCACTATAGAAAATTCCCTCTAGTACCTATTTCTAACTAAATGTTAGAACGAGTGATACTTTTCAAAGTCGCTTTTGTTATGGTTTACGTTAAGTATGCGTATAGTATATTGCTTATATGCTATTAGAGCTTTCATATATTTGTTTGAAATCTTATTTTTAAATAAATTGTGGTTGTACCTCCTGCGCTGAGATTATTAAGTAAAAAGTTTATGTAAATATAAGTCATTTTGCTTCTATTTCATTTTATTGCTGAGTATGGCAAAACGCCCAAAAGATTATTACCATTTGTTACATTCTACAAATGATAAAGAAATATGAATGTTTGGTACCCTTACATAGAAAATCACTGTTAATTTTAGTAGTTTTCCTGTTTGAGACCTTGCAACGATGCTTCTGAATTCAGTACCAAATAAAAATGTTATTACAGGCAGATGGGTTTTATTCAATAAAAAAAAGTTTTGAGTTACAAAAGATTTATTTATTTTTAAGAAGACAGATGAAACACATAAATATTGTTTTCATATATTATAATAATTCACACTTTACACTAACATATGATGCAACTAAATTGGTTATTAGAATGTTTAATTTAATAGTAAATTATCCCAACTACAATTTCTTTCCATCTATTCTTATACAATATTTAATCATTTTAATACACAAAATAACCTTATATACTAACATAATTTTAATAATTTTGTGTATATTTACGTATATGTAAATTTTTCAATTATAAATTATGTTGGGAAACCCCTGAATAATAATGCGGAAATAAATACAAATACCAAGAAATCATTGAAAATTCGCGAAACCGTCTTAAATTTGAATTAAAATATCAATAAATAAAAAAATATATATAAAAGTTGGTAGAAGTCTTGAAGAATCCATGAAGAAGTGGCAGTTATTAACCCCCGGACAAGTCGCACAGATAAGGAAAGAGCGTTGCATACGCGGATAATTAATAGGTGAAATTAATATTTTTTAAAAATTAAATTTTGACTAGATGAAGGTTTCAAAGACATTTTAGGACCCATGATATGATAGAACTCGATTTTATGGATATTTACGGAGTTTAAAATAATAATATAATGGTTCGGATTGATTCGGAACCGTTCGTGCATCTTCGTCACTGACGCCAAATCTTAAAATTTAACTTGCAGGAAGGGATAATGATACATAATGGCAATATTAGAAAGAATATAAAATTCAAACGGCACTATGAACATTTCAAGGACAAATCATAATAGCGTCACCCTTTATTTATCTATGGCGCGAAAATTTAAAAGCAGAATCCCAGTGTTCATTTATAATTAATTCCAACCAATTCTCGTACTCGCGCAATTCACATTTACTAATCTCCGGTGTAAAAAAAATAATTTTACCAAGGCAAAATTCGTACAAACAAGAGACGCAACATGGCGTCATCAAGCTCATCGAGCTCATCGTATTCGTGATTCAGATTGGTTCGGAATCGTTCGTGCATCGTCGACCGACGGGGAATTTCAACGGTAGATTTAAGAATTGCATGTGATGCATTAAAAAATAGGAATTTTAAAAACGGATTTAAAACTATGTAATTGCAATATAAGAAAAAGTACAATATTCAAACAGCACCATAAAGAACTAAGAGCATGATGCAATAACAGCGCGTACAATACAAATTTACAATAATAATCCGCAAATAAATGATAGCACATCACCAACATACCTTTTTTTATTCGGCATAAAAATTGCAGAGCGGAATCCCAGGGGCAATTCGATGACGCAGATAGATACAAAAAGCTTAACGTGTGAAAAACGATTTGAAAACACCATGTGGTAATATAAGAAAAAGTATAATACCCAAGTAGCAATATAAAACGTTCAAGGGCACGATTTTACAATGCATTGAATATATATTTTTCTGTTGTTATAAGTAAAAAGGTTATTTTCCACCTCAATATTTCCTTATTTGAATGAAATGATCAATTTCGTCTTCTACAATATCATAATAAATTATAACATAATTTGTAAATATAATGCGTACAAATAGTACTTGCTACAATAAGGAAGTGATACAATAAAGATTTAAACTATATGCCGCTCGTTTAAACTATAAATAATTATTAATACTGATAGAAAAGGTTAATTTGAAAAACAGATTTATCTGAATTTGGCCCTATTTCATTAGCGTTAATTTTTTTTAAGTAAATACTTCTCTGATTTCTATTTCTGTACCGTATTAAAATCTATTATTATTATTATATGTGCGACTTCAATTTTTGGGGCGAGAATTTAACGCACTAAATAAAAACATTGTAATATGAATATGAGTTTATTAGTTATTTGACATTAATTCTTTTATCATTTTTTGTTGTTATGTAAACATTAAATTTACAATTATTTGAAATGTGGAATTACAAGTAGTAACTACATATACAGTCAGCGACAGAATTGAGTGGACATCAACAACAAAGTCATCTACCAGAGTTTATAAGTATTTGAATTGTTTGGGTATTTAATTGCTGTATCTGTATCGGACACATTCGAATATAGTCTCATTACACACAAAAGAAAATATATATACACACAAGTACATTGGAAATGTTTTAATTTAACTAACTTGTTTTGTTACACGTGTCAACGTATTCACTCTTAGTGTAAAAATGGTCCATTTTTACTTTCCTTATAAAGATTTATTCGAAAAAATTTACGTTAAACCAGCACTGCAGTGGCAACTAATGAAACAGCCTGACAAATGGGAAAAGTTACAGTCTATTTCATAAAAAAATCGCTAACAATCTATCGCTTACATTTACTTGCACAAGTTTTTGATTAATCGTTTTAACTGTTAAACCTTTTTCACGGCGGTTAATCACCACTTAAAAATAGAAAAAATAAAAACTACAAAATCTTTTTTTTAATTTTAATATCTCTCTTATCATGCAACTTTTGTTTGAAAGATAGTTTTATGTTAATGACCTTGTTTTAAAATGTTTAATCACCCCTTGAAAATAAAATCACAAGGACGTAAACACTTTGTATAAAACGCAAATTAAAAATAATTTAACAATACAATTTATATGTATAATAAATTAAATTTTCGCTGTACGGTAAAATAAAGATTTATATCTCATTATATGCTTTTGACATTATTGATTGTTTAATTTAATTTAATTCAATTTATATTTATATAGGTACAGATTTGCATAGATTGCATGATAAATGTAATAACAGTTTCGATACAATGCAGCATTAATTTTATTTCATTTTCGTACACTACTTCATTATTATTTTGCAATATCATATAGCACAGTTGCTAATTAATTTATCCTGGGATACCATTAATAAATTGTAACAACGTACAACGTGTAATTTTTCAAATCGGCATGGAATATCGACCAATTCTTAAATAAGTAATTCATTTATTTTCGATTATTTGTATAAAAATAATAGTAAAATACCATATAATGATTTAAATAATTGATGTAATTTCATCTGCACGATACGTGTTGTATAATATGGCATCTTACTCATTATATATTATTTAGTCGCCGTTTATTCGAGACTTTCTTCCCAAGGATCGCTCGATTTCTCGTAAAATATTGAAATGTATGTATATGATTATAGAACCGTGGGCCTGTTGTAAAAGAAAAGTTACTATAGTGGGAGATGTTTTATAGACGGACGTAAATTTTCCATACCACATATAGAAACATTGACTTTTTCTCCAGAGAATCACTCACGGGTAGAAAGCGTTTTGGATGATACGGGATGCGCCATCTAAAACGAAACACAGTAGTTACTAGAAAGAATTGAAAATAGATTAGAATATACAACAGAAAAGTTATTAGCAAGTATGCCAGTTTTAATAGATTGCTAGCAAGATCTCTTCATCCAAAAATTATGCTAAGAGTATATTAGTACCACTTAGATTTTATACTAGCGGAAGCTTTTATATAGCAATTGGAGATTTTGGTGGAGTACATAAATCAACAACCAGCAAACAGATTAACGCTGCATCAATAACATACTAGAAGGTGGTCGCCATTTTGGGTAATAGCAGATACAATTACTGATATCCTTCTGGTAAGTCCTATCAAAGATATTTCTATGCATTTTTTTCAACATAAAGTAGTGTTCTGAAAATACCGAATAACTATTACGCCTAGTATTTCAATCTGCCAATATTTAGCTAATATAGTTATAAGGAAGATGCATTAGGTAAATAACAACAAACAACAGAAGTAACAACAGCATTAAGACTAATACGCATAAAATCTAAGCGCTTGAAGTCTTAGATATCCAAGTTTCAACACCTATTTCAAACTTGTAAACATAGCCTTGTTTCCTTGTTCGTGTCGACGATATTCAGAGGCTTTCGATGAGGTAATGGGCTTCTAATAGTGCGTATTGATTACTTTAACTACTCAATAACATTTTAGTAGAATAAATAAAGGAGTATGAAATACCGGCCTTAAATAAAAAGGATTTCAAAACCAGGCGCGGCTCGTGCGTACGCCAGTCGGAGGCTATGACATTGATTGAACTTCTTCGTATAACTTCGTAACATATAAACATATAGAAACGTATTTGACGAGAGCATACGAAGAACTACGATCATTGTCATAGCCTCCGACTGACTTAAACACGAGCCGCGCCTGTTCAAAACTTCCTACAAACGCTTTTCCGTATAAATCCCACGTCGTACATGGTGACTCACCCTGTATTATTGGAATAAAATTTAATATTCGAATTGGTAGGCTCGATTTAACTTAAATTAAACTCCATTTCCGAAATTATCGAACCGGCGGTGGAATTCCAAATTTTCCGCAACATATTTGATTTACATATTCGCAAGAAATCTGTCCCTCGCCGATTGATATTCCCTCGGTAATGAAGAGAGTGCCCTGCGCCCGACCAAAATCGATATGGTCGAATCGGAACTTAGTTCCGGCGCGCGCCGCCGACGGCGCTGTCTGGCACGCCTCTGTCAGCTGAGAGCACAGTCGCCGACGGACTTTCCGTTCCTTCCTTCAATTCGAAGCGAAACCATCCGAAAGGTTAGCCGTATTTAGACGCACATCGCACGAGACGACCGACAGCTCAAATGTGACGGAAAATAAAGCGCGGGTTCGTGCGTTATCGCGTTTAGACACACTAAACGCGAGTATTTAATTCGAGAGGGCCAATTGTAATATTCTAAAACAAAAAACACAACTAAACGATTAATGTTAAAGTTAAATTCTAAATAAAAATCTAAATTTCACCAAAGTTATGGGAACATTTAAAATAGCCATGGATGAATCGATGAACATAAATTGACAAAATAAAAATTGTTTTTTTTTTTTTGTTTTTACCGGGGATAGAAGAATCACCACAAACAATAGGATCAACAAGACACCACACACATATCAAAGATTGCATCGCATACAACATAAAATGGATATTAATTGGGAGCTGTAACTGAAAATCGAATGTTTCAACAATAACAAACTTAAAACGATATTATTCAGTATTTTTGATAAACCTCTATATACATATATTATTTATTTACACATTAATTTTCTTTTTTATAATATACAACAAAGTTTGTAACTTTTAGCCGTTGTTGTTAATCTAGAGAGATACAGATTAAAGAAAGCACCTTCGATTTTTAGAGATTATTATTATATAGATATATAAGCATATAAAACCACCAGGTACCTAAATAGTTATTAGCTAGAATCGTAAGTGTTATATCAGTATATTTGTAGCAGAATTTATCGATGTTATTGTGCTCAAAACCGTAGCTAAGTGTAGGTATATCAAAAATTAGTTAATATCCAACAGAGAAACCAAAACCAACTTGATAACAAGGGTCCATTAGTGTTAAGCAACAACAACCTGAAAACTAATTAATTTTTTATATATTATGTACTTATATATAAAGAGATCGTGTGCCAAGTTTTAGAATCGCAAATCAGGTATTATCCCACTCACAAGTACACTAGAATTACGCACCGTAGGCACACATTCAATTTACAAAACAAAAAATACTTTCCCGGTAACGATGAAATTAATCGCGTAAGCTTCTCAAACAATTCTGCGGCGCGTAAAGTAAATTCAAAAAACCGGAAAGAAACAGATGGCTACAGCTCTAACCGACAACAAACCAGTGATAGCGACTGTCAGTGGAGCACATGCTAATCCTGAAGGTGAAATGGACGCGTTGCTCTTAGGAAGAACCAGGGTATGTTTGATGTTGATTGTCTGGATGCTATTATTGTCGCACTTCACTACAGCAGTAGATAGTGGTAGATTGTGTACGATATTGTTATTTAACTGTACAATAACTTTACCGGTTGGTAGGTATACTCATGTAACCAGATATGGTGGAATGTATTTATTTAACCTACCAAATGAATAAAGAAGAACAAGAAGTCATTTATCAAAATCTAAAGATTAAAAATCATTGATGTTCGTGTATGAAATTTGAAAAATTAACTAATTATTGACGTTTGTATGTCGAAAAATGTAGATAAGTATGTAAGGTGGTTTAAATGTTTTGACATTTGAAAATTAAATAAAAACGATGCTTGATGTTTAGATGTCAAAATTACATTTTATTAGAATATTTTAGGTGTCAAAATGTGTTTCTATGAAAATATCTCGTGTACAAGTGTCAAAATGACGTTTTATTCAAATATCTGACGTTTAACTGTCAAATTTATTAAAATATTTGAAGTTTAAGCGTCAAAATGAGGTTTCATTAAAATATCTGACATGTAACCAGAACCAGCGAATAGACAAGACAAGAAGCGAGATGTATTAAGTGTTAAAATGGAATTTCATTAAAGTATTTGATTTTCAACTGATGAATAGACAAGCCAGTAGTGACATTTACTGTTAAGTGTCCAAATAGTATCGATTTTATTCAAATATCTGATGTTCAACCAGGGAATAGATAAGACGTTCAAGTGTGAGAATGACATGTCATTAAAATATCTGATGCTCATTAAACTTACTTCTGCTTGGAACGCGAATAACTATTAATCAAATATTTTAAGTGTCACATTGACGAAAATATTTTGATATATGTATGTACCTATCTATTACCTAATTCTTCTTATATTGAAAATCTTTGCATTAAAATTTAACAACCAACTACTAATCAACATTATCATGCACTGATATCACAATTTATTCTCAGATTTAACTAACCTTATTCACATTTAAGAGCAGAAATAAATGTAAAGAGAGAGATTCAAAAGTCAAAATAATCAAAATCGAAATAATATTTATAAAACTTATGAAAATGGTGATTAAAATTTTGAAAATCAAATTATTATTCAACCTGTATGTCTACTAACTAATCACAATCACAACAAACATTTACTTGTCATGTTAATTTAGCACCCAAACTGGTAGCGAGAAAAAAGATCTAAATCATTGATATTTACATCGCCTACTCACTCAAATTGAAGGATAGGCTTTTAATTTTAGTATTTTATATATATACGGAAAGAAAGACTGAGCTACTTAATATGTATATATGTTTAATAACGTTAAGCTGTGTTATTTTATCATTACGTATACGTCATATAATACTTATTTAAAGCTTTGTTTATTGATTTTTACACAAATTTTACGTTTAAAAGTCAAAATGACAGTTGACACTTTAAAGCCAGAGTGACGTCTGAATTTTAATATCACCATGCAGATTACAGAAGAGCAACTGTCACCAAGATTGAATTCCCCCAGTTAATATTTACAATATTGTCCCGAAACTTGACTGGCACGTTTCATATCGCGCATTTTCATTTCGAAAATCCTACTCCCAGCTTTAGCATTAAATAATAACCGTTGTATCATCATTAGAGATACTGAATAAATATTATTTCGACGTCATGTAACATTTGCAAGGTTATATACATAATGCAGGTAGGTATAGGATTGCCCGGCTCGACAGACATCTAATTTGCCAGTATAAAACATGTACGCAGTAACTGAACTGATCACTGAATCGACGGGAATATAATGAGGTGCGGCGGCATTAAGAGATGATAAAGGGAGTACCGCGAGGCCGAAGTTTTCGTAGTCGGTATTTCACGGAGGTTGATTGGCTGCTTCATGTTTGATGTCGCCGAGTTAGCAGTCTCCCCGGCAGAGCCTCTTAACGTTCCGGGCCGGCAAATTTACGTGTACTTCACGAAAGTCACGTAGTCGGTGTCGACTTAGCTGGGAAATTCGCTGGAAAACGAGTCAAAGTTGGAAGCCGGATAGAGCGCTGCCTAAGTTTAGGGAGTTGGGGGCATACTTTGGCACTCCGCGGAAAATTAGGAAAGATTAAAGGTTCATTGGTCCGTAATTTAACTGTGTAATCAACATTCTCTAAAATTGCTGTTCACATTTACGTTACTTAATAGTAATAATGACGAAGCGAACGTAGCGAAAAATATGGTATGAAAGTATAAAAAATGGTAGATCATAATAGATTTCTGAACTAAAATCCAGTTTATCTTTTAGAAAAAGTATTGTTTTTATTCAATTCTTATCCAATGTTGGCAAATATTATATTTAGCAAGGTAATCAAACCTCCATATATTTTTATAAAGCACACGACAAGAAAATTTTGAAGCATATAGGTAGATATTTTTCTGTTGGCAATTCGTAAATGCAATCCTATGCATTTATGCTTTACATTTATGGAATATATTCCATCTACAGTGTTTTTCAAAAAATAGGATCTATATGGGAATTTCTTTTATGTTGTGACTGCAAATAAATTTTGTGATTTCTAAACTGTTTGAAATATGTCATGTCAAAGTTGACAGTTGTCATATATCTGTTAAATTTGCTATAAAAAAGGGTGAAAATGGCTTTATTTGTTTGAAAAAAAAAAAAGAACAAATTATTAATAAAAAAGATGTTTTTAGTGACACTGTTTATTTCTTGGACAATGGCAACAACGGAATTAACCCAAATAACGCTGTACACTTAAGTACTAACAGAACCAAGTAAAATACAAAAGGTAGGTAGGGGAGGTATGAGTGGACGGGGACTTTTATTGTTCAAGAAATTATGTACAAGTAGGGAATAGTTAAGGGCATAACATACAAGCTTATTTCATTTGTAATTTATGCTTTAGGTATTGTTTTGTTTGACCAACATAACTACTATTACAATTGTTACATGGGATGATATAAAATAAATGGGTATGTTTGTCAAACAGAGTTTAAATTTTTCATTTTTAAAAGACATATTAAATTGTTATGGTTTTCGTGAGATAATTTTATGTTATAAGGTTTAAGAATATTTTCTGACAAAGATGGCACACATGGTATCTCCAAGATCGCTCTGGTTTTGTTTATTACAACCTTCACTCCAAACGCGGGTGTGCCTCAAGGCTCAACGCTGGGTCCATTGCTCTTTAATATTTGTATCAATGATTTACTTCAACTGTTAGACTGTAACGTATTAGCATATGCTGACGATATTAAGATTTTCAGTGCCATTAATTCAGATGCTGACTGTATTCATTTTTAGACAAATTTAACTGCTCTAAGCGAGTGGTGTATGAGCAATGGACTTCACTTGAAAATTACTGAGTGTGCTTTACTCTCTTTTTCTACGTGTGCCAACCCAGTCTCGTTTAATTACTCAGTGCGTAACGTTGAAATTTCTAGGGTTAGTCACTTTGCTGACGTCGGCGTACTTTTTGATAATTATCTATCTTTTAGTTTATATATTGCTAACCTTGTGTCTTCTGCTTCAAAATTCTTGGGATTTATGATCCGATCTTGTCGATTTTTTAACAATGTTAATGCTATAAAATTACTTTTTTTTACTCTAGTCCGTTCAAAATTGGAGTATGGCTCTCTGGTTTGGTATCGTTACTACCTCTATCACCCATTAATGTTAGAGAGAGCGCAGTGGAGGTTCCTAAAGTGTTTGTCGTTCAAAGTTGACCACATAATTGCCACCACGGGGTGGCAATTACAAAGTCTTCTAGTTAAACACGGTTTCACTTCCCTATCCCAACATAGAGATGAGTTCAGGACCAAATGCTTGATTAACTTAATGAATGGAATTGTGGATTCTCCATCCCTGTTATCTTAGGTTGGTTTGTTCGTTCCTCGATATAAGACTCGATCCGCAGATACCTACTTTTCTGGTTCCCCGAGCACGCACAAACGTTCTTTTTAAGGCACCCCTAACTCACATGTGTAGAAATGCAAATTGGTATGACTCTGATCCCTTTCGGTTTACTTAAGTTTTATTTCTTTTACTAGTTTAGACATAAATTGCTACTGTCACTTAATGTATTTTTTCTAATTGGATGTAGCAATAAAGCTAAAACAAACGACGATGCAGTGTTGATATGAATATTACTGCATACTGTGCTGTAATGAGATATTAACGTGGAGGGGGGGGGGACTCTTGCCGGAACGTAATATAGGCGATTAATGTGCAAATTAGAAAAAATACTGAAAAAACGTGTGCCACAATGACTTGTAATGCTCATACTTTGAATCTCTCTCGAGATTCAAACTTGTACTCGCATTACGTAAACGTCATTGTGACACTTTTTTTATTGTGTCCTGTAATTGATTACTAAGATCTGTTGGATATATAAATAAATAATATAAACATTATTATTATTATATGGCAAACAAAAATATTTAACATTATTTCAATTATTTGTAGTGTTATCTGTAGAAATAATATCTTTGAGTACTCATGGAACATATGTGACGTCCTATTTTTGTTTATTAACTTTTCTGACGTAATTTTACACTATCAGTATGTATGGATACAAATCAATTCATATTATTTATTTCCGTAGATCGGCTACACCTCTGTTTTCGTCAACTGTCAATATTACAGTTGTTATTATATTTGACGTTAAACATAACCTAGAAAACGAAAAGAATTAGATGTGCATAGTAGTGCCAAAGTAAATTTGCTACTGCCAACGTCAGAAAATTGATTGATTTTGATCACATTGTATATTTCACGGTTTCCGCTCACGAATGAGCCTCTAGCAGTAATTGCATTGTTCTGAAAAAGCGGCGAACTTCTTCAATTTGATCGCGAATTAATCGCGATCACAAACGTAATATCCGCCCTATACCAAGACGGGAATCGAATAAAATCCAGGGGAACGTCTCAGCCCTGGGAGCAAATGAATTTCACTTCCCTGCGCTTTGCAAACGGAATACCAATTAAGGAGAGCGTCTGTCTGCCTGTAATTAACGAATATTTCTTTTCCAAATACCGCCTCCTCCACGAGATGGGGGCACGAAATTCGATTTTGCGCCCTCTCGGAGACGTCGCGCGACGGGTAAATTGATTAACGGCACAGAAATACATTCGTTAATGTATTTATTGGAATTGTAACTGCCGCAAATTGTGTGCCCTTTCTCTCTTGCGTTTAGTTAAACATTAAAGAAATTGAGGGTGCGGTAATTTTGGGAAAGCGCTAGGTTAAATATAAGCCGGATTTCGAGAAGGAAATTAATTGAAGGTAGGTACTTTCAGTTTACTCTTTCGTATAATGTCCTGCGTTAACGCGTAATTGCTTAAGCTATTAGCTTCCCAAAAATTGCTCTTTTATGTCATGTTTCCGGTCTAACTTGAACGCAACACGCCTTAGTTGATCCACGTGCTTGTTTCTTTGTTAATTACGTTGAATGTCAATCTTACATTTGATCTACAACATTACATTATATAAACTGATTTATACCAGTAAATACGTATATTTAAAACGGCAACAATGGTATTGACGAAACTGGGATTGTCTGTTGTGGTTACTGTAGTTCACTTCCAGTACAGCTTTTTTTTTATTTAAATATGACATCCACATATACAGGCTGTTCCATCAAAATACTCCTACTATAAAGGTATAAAATTTTGCTTTTAATTGCTGATATTAAACCAATCTGAGAGGTTTACCAAGGAGTAAAACCTGTGTAATGTGCATTCAAGCTATGAATTATGTGTCTAATAGGGCCAAATATTAATTAGCATTTTTGTTCAATGTTAGAAAATAATAGTTTTTGTTTTACCATCTCCTTAGAAGCACGTATATATGTAATATTATAGATATAGAAATGTGGCTACAAGGAGGAACGTTGAATATTCTTATTAATACAGAAATGTTGTTTTTAGAACCTAGAATAAATTTTTTATAGCACAACGAAGCCAAGCTTTATGCATCTTGTTTCGCGTTTGTCCCACTTTACACTACGTGCTTCTAAGCGATGGAATTTTTCAAATGATTTCATTTAAATTTTTCACAGTTCTCTCCGAAAACATTATTGTTGCTTGGTCGTGTCGAAAGAAAATATTATATACGTAATTGTTCGTATCTGCTGTGCTGATCTCACCTCGATGGAACCATATATAGAATTTAGTGTAACGGTAGATGTTATCGACCGCAGTCTGGCTGGTGTTTTCACGAAATGTCCTGTTCGCTCCTGTCGTTCTTTCGTTAGATGTCACTTCACACGTCGTTAGACGTCACGAGCATTTGTAGTGTAAGAGGTAAAGTTCTCCCTTTCGACTGGGGCCTCCAGGACTAGAGCCTAGAGCCGATCGATCGTCGTCAATTTGCGTTAAGTTGTTTACACCGATGATGCTGATGGTGATTCTACTAGGTGGAAAAATGAGGTTTTTCTTCGATGATAAATACAATTAACAGACCAGGAGGATTAGTTTTTCTTAAATAAGTATTTGCAAGTATACACACACATAGAAATCAATTCTTAAATTAAATATATGTATTTACTTGTTGTCATGTATTTCATTCAAAAATTAAAAGTTTGAGTAGAAAATACATTATTTGTAAGTAGCATATTTGTTCATTTATATAGAATTTAAGATATGTTTAAATAATATTTTAAACATGAATATTTGTTTGTTAAAACAAACTTTGCAATCGTTAATTTAAACAAAGGAGTTGTATCAAAAAAAACTTTTTTTAATGCTCAAAGTAAAAATACCCATATCTCATTGTAATAATAGACAATCTTATTGATTTTAAGAGGAATATATCATAAGTTTAAATTTAAGCATATATTCATTTCAAAGATTTATATTTAAAGATAATTTTAAATTAAGAAGTTGTAAACATTATTTTTGCAATCCAAAAATAGGTGCGCTGTGATTGGTGACTGTGCCTGTCTATAAAGGGGTGGTTTGGAGTGGGAAGGAGATTTGCATTTACAATTTATCTAGTTTTGGCCACGTTTTGCCATTGCGTCGTATTTTATATGTCGATTTGGTTATGTGTGCTTGCAATTCAGAATTTGAAATAATGGAAAACGTTTCAGAGATTTTATCATTTTGGGGCCGCGCAGAAGACATATACACAGACAATAAATATTTTCCAAATTAAGTATTGCTACTGCTATTTATTATGAAATACTTTATTTATTAACCCGGTCTTCTTTTAAATAAATACCAAATTTATTTAGAAGATATTGTGTGTTTATCCACACAAATATTAAGCTATTTTTAAATATAACGTTGAGTGATGTAAATCATATCACATCCTGTAACTAATTGTTCGCGCATTATGGAAATTGTTAGTTCCAATATGCGCGAGATTTTGCTAGATTTAATTTAATTTTGTTTGTATAAAATTTGCTTCCTATAGAAAGTATTCAGTAATCTTTTCTCTGTGTGGGGAATTTTTAGCTCAATTTGACGTTGTAAAAAAGTATTTTTTCGAGCAATGAAACCTGGAGATTTACTGGATAAAAGCACTTTATATCCATGTGACGAGACAAGAAAGCCTAGACATTCTCATTTAGAAAATTGCTACTTTCACGAAACGCCTAGCAGTTATTCCTTCAACCGCGAAATGCTTCCTCCCCTTCCGCCGTTTACTCATCCGCTCTGTCATTTCTGAGAACCGCTCACGGTCCATTACGCGTTGCCTTCGCCTAATATTTAACCATGTTACCGGCTCGCCTCCTCCTAATAGCGGCAAAAACACCAGCTCGCGGTAAATTTCAATCTACTTAAGTGATATGGGAGTACGTGCTCACACCGTGCCATCTCTCGGCGATTCCGCGAACGTTTTAATCAAGTCTGGTATCTACAGGTCTATCGGGGTCTTCGCTTGCGGCAGGCGCATCCGCCACATACGCGCGCACACACAAACGGCGCCGTGTATTGAGGAGCGCTGTGAAGTAAACTTAATTATTGGACAGCTTGACGGCGGTAACGCGGTTAACTGATAGCGGGTAAATTATGTTCTCGTCGACGGAAATGACGGATATAGGTCGTCCTCTCTATATACTGCTGTCCGTTGTAAATTATTTCATGCCTGGAGTATCCTCGCGAAGACAAACAATACCTACCGCGAATTTTACGCTTAATTTTACAATTTGTTTGAACACATTCATTGGAGTTCAAAAATTGTAAAATAAATAAACTTTCAGGTTACACTTTTACGTATTAGGAAAAACAGACATCATTTGGAAAGGAAGCGAGCAGAATTATCACGCAGATAACTCCTAAATTGTCATGCATGCATTTGCGTGAATCCTAACCGTTCAAAGTTATCGCTTAATAACGTTCAACATTTATCGATCCGGCTACAATTTTCTCTAACCCAGCCGACTTTAAAATGGGATCATATTGCCTAATAATAACAGAGTTAACGTCCGCAGAGCACGCTTCTGTCAACGTATTATTATAAGCCCGGCGACCCTCTTCCGCACAGGTGGGGACTAGATTTGAATTTAATTTTAGCAATCTGCAAGTCGTAATAGTGTAAAAATGATAATAGATGTTTTAGTTAGTTTGTTCTGTTTCTTCGGTGGAACTATTTACCAAATAGAATATTTACGGGGAAGTAGGAGGAATATCGTCTGACTTGTAGAGGGAAAGCTAGAAGGGAATGAGTAAAGTTCACTCCTATGTATATACAGGTGAGTTTTTTTTTTTCATTATTTGTATGGGGATCTTGAAAACTATTTCTTAGGAAAGATTTCGACAACATCTTAGATGATTTTCGTAGTTCATTGTGTGCACAATCTGTGCATTTCGGGGCATAAAGCGTACAAGATTCGTGCAACCAAATTACATGAAATGCATTTCAACCAATCACTTTTACTCTTTGTCAAATAACAATTTTCCGAGTATTGACAGCTATTATTTGCATCCTCCTGGATTGGAGGATACAGGATTGGAATTCTTTTGAGCCATGTTACTTTTAGTACATTTTTTGGATTTTCCTTTTATTAGAGAGGAATTATTAGCTTTCTTCACGGATCTGTTTTCGGGCAATGTCAAAACGAACGCTAGCCTTTTCCTAGTTTGATTAATATTTGGAATTATAGGTATCGGTTGTATTTCTTGTAAATTTGTTGTTAGGGTTTCTTTGATTGAACTCAAGGATGTATTGCCAGTGTTGCTAGTGCCCGGTTGAGGTTCCAGCGCGATTGATTGAGGATTTGATGTTTTAGCAGATTGTGCAGGTTGCAAGTCTGCTGGGACGAAAAAATAATCTGGGATATTATTTGGATTTAATGGAAATATAGCACAGGCTTTAAATCGAGATATAGCATTCCCAACAGTAGCACTATTTTCCTAAGCGTGACCAACAAGTCGTCCAACCTGATATCTTGTAAGAGATCTATCTTTGTTATGTAACACCCAAGAATTGGCTTCTTTAGCATAAGACGCCTTAAATGGTTTGAAGATGCTGCTGTCAAGTGGTTGTAAAGCCTGTGTTGTATGACTCGGTAAATATAAAATGATTACCCCGTTTTCTTCTGATAAATCTAGCAATTGAATGTTAGTATGGGATGAATGACCATCCACAATTAAAAGACTTTTACCAACTTTTGGCTTCCTTGGTAAAAAATACTCATCAAACCATTTAAAAAATAATTCACTTGTTATGCAGGTTGATTTTTTATTCATGTAAAATTTAGACCCAATTGGTAGACCATCCTCAAATTTGACCTGAGGGTACATTCTTAATTCCACAGTGCTAATTTTTAAAGGTGAAACGGTTTGACCTCTATCACTAGGTGTAATTACTCCAACGTTCTTTGCTCCTTTCCCAGCCAAGACTTTTCTGGGTTTATTCATTAGTTGAATTCCACTTTCGTGAACGTTATAAATATTCCCAGATTTGTCAGTCAAATTATGAATAATCATCAATTCTTTTAATAAGTGAAAAAATTGTTAACATCCCTTCGATTCATCCCTGAGGCTCTTGCCAATGATAAACCTTCAGCTTGCTTAAAATTTCAGGGTTTCTCTCTAAAAACGATTTTAGCCAGTGATTTCCAGCTTTGCGTGACTCTTTGCAAAATTTGTGTTTGATGTTAGCCTTCTCAGCAAACTCAAAGGCCAGTTTACGCACATGTTCTCTAGATGGCGCAAAACCAGATGCAGCAAGACGTTTTATATAATTCACCAACCGTTTCTTATTATCGCTTCCGAGCGAGGCTAATACAAAATAATTTATTTAATAAATCAATATAAATTATATTTCCTGAAGGACCTAGAGGCCCTTTTGTCAATTTTCTCGAAAGTATTCGTCTTGTCAGTGTTCGAACTCGGACATTATAGCGTCGTTCTGCTTCTGGTTTTGTAATTTCACCTTTTAGAACCTTATAATTGCCCCTTTCCTTATATATTTACATAATTGGAAACAGTAAAAAATGCACTATTAGAATATGTCATTCAATTATGGTTTCGATTTAAAAAATAATATATTTTGCTTCTTAACTCAAAAATGCTAAGCAAAAGTACAAATTTCAGAAGATGTCATTAAATTCTCTAAAAACAATATTAAAACTTTTTGTTCTTCTATCTTTATAAATAACTACAGCACTGGAAAGGTTTTGGTGGATCTCCATTATTTGCAAATATCTAATAAAGCATGCATTTCCTTAAATGGACAAAAGCGTATCTGGATTGGACTTATAAAGATGCAATATACTTCTCCATTTAACCCAATGCGTATCTCTTATGCTTTTCGAGATCCCCATACAAACAATGAAAGGAAACTCACCTGTATATAGTGGGATGCGCATACACTCTGCTCGTGTCGTAAAATGGAATACTCGAACCTAGAAGTTTCTATTTATCGAATTTCATCACGAAAGCAATTCCAGATCGTGGCGCAGGGTGGTAAATAAAATATTTACGTTACTTACTTACGAGCAAGTCGATCTTATTCTCTGTACATACGAGTATATAAATTGAATTATGCCCAGAAAAATTATTTGTATTACGGTTCCACGTTGCTCTCTTCTGTTAAAGTTAATATAAAATTTGAAATTAACGTATCTAGTAATATCTTATCATAAAAAATTAAATTACACTGTGCTTTAATAGCTTTTTGACGCAAGAGCGACTTCTTTCTTTCTGACTAGTGTTGAGAACCTTCACCATCATTCACTGCAAATCGTTTGTATCATAAAAAATCGAATGTTGATGTTTCTTCAAATATATTAAACTCATATAAACAATGCTCACTAACAGGCTGTGAGTAGCTATTTTGCTACTCAACAATTAGCTATTTTGAAATAAAAATAAATTTAATCTTGACCTAAAACGATCTTAGTCTCCAGAGAAACAATTCGCATGTTTAAAGTTAAACATTTGTTTGAAAAATGCAACAATCGTTGTTTCAGTTTACTATATGAAATATTTAAATAAAAAAAAACGGAATCTTTGGATTAGAAATTCATAATTTTAATTACAGGATGTGATATGATCTGCATCACTCAACGTTATATTTAAAAATAACTTAATATTTGTGTGGATAAACATTTAGGATATCTAAGAAGCCTGCGTTAATAAATAAAGTATTTCATAATAAATAGCAGTAGCAATACTTAATTTGGAAAACATTTATTATGTCTTCTGTGCAGCTCCAAGAAGATAAAACATCTAAAACGTTCTCCATTTTTTCAAATTCCGAATTGCAAGCACCCTTAAATATAAATTTAATTTAAGAGTTGATTTTTATGAGCGTAAAGTTTGAAATTGATTGCAATGTTTCGTTTTTATTATTTGCTTATTGAAACCTGAATATAAATTTGAATAGGTAATAAAAATATTGTTAAAAAAATGAGTAAGAATTTCATGATCTACTGTTAAGCAGGATCTTTTACCTTTATCACACCTTCTTGCACATTTTTCCGTAGATGTTTACTGCAGGAAAATCTGGTCTTTAGTAAAATAACGTTTTCCGAGACGGTAGAAGAATAATTATTAAATAATATGAAGAGTGATCGATTTTCTTTTCCTCTTTTTATCCCATCATTACGTATTCATATCCGTCAACTGTCATCTGTCATTTGTCAACAAGTACTAACGCAAACTATACCAATATGTATCGATTTTTTACGACACGATGGACACCCTTCAATTCAAAATTTTCCGCTATTGAACAACGCACGAAAAATGACGCACATCATTGACAGAATGCATCGCAGATATTATATTTTACTCATACAGCTAGATTGCTATCTTAAATTATGCTAGACGTAGGAAAGATTGATCGAGTTGCAGTGTGATTTTCAATTTTACAGTGCGTATTCTTTTTATTAGGTATTGAATTTGACTTGCATATCACGCAATGTTGCCTTCAAGTTTAATATAGCAGGTTCTTCATTTAATATTATATGTAGGTATTTCACGAGTTCCAGATTGTAATATTTCACTCTTAGCTAAAGTTATTTAATTATTTAATTTGTTCATCACATTTAGAATTGTTATTATGAATTAATATTTACTAATTTATCTTAATTCAGAGTACATTTGATTATTGCTTATTATACACTTTCTAAACATATATTTTTTGACACTTCAACCGCTGATACAATTTCTCTTGATTTCACTTGTAGAGAATCTACTTGTGAATTAGTAAAGTTATGTCTAACTTGGACACACATTTTATGAAAGATAATGAATTTTATTTCGATGAATGTTCTTCTTTGCTTTTTCTAAGACTTTTGTTTCCTTAATTAATGTATTATCCACAAGGACTTACGGATCAACCTATTTATATGAATATTATTCAAATATCATTGGCGAGAAAGCCTTCACTGAACACAAGTTTTGCTACGATCGAGCATCGAATAACTGAAGCAAAGTGTCACCGAATTGCGATTCCTATACCTCAGCCTGCTTGTCAAACGCGAGCTAAAATCGATACCTTAGATTCCCACTAGAAACGAGTACATATGTATGTTAGACATAAGCCTGTGCTATGAATATAAATAATGTTTCGACATATTTATGTACAAATGTATGTATGCACATGTTATTCACAAGGATGCTCCAGTCAAGCACATGGATATTATATATATACATGTATATTGCTTAGCGTGTATAGAAAGTAATATATCGTCCAGCGTCGATACATGGGCTCTTTGGCTTTTCGATTACACAAATCAAATTATTTCGCTATCGAGTAGAATGGAATTTTAGTTTATGCTGCCAATATATAATATAATAAACTCCAAATGCATTATACTACGAACCATATTATCCGTGTAGGATGCACGTAGAGCAAGTCATCGTCGAGGTATACAGAATTTAATGCGGAATATAACTACGCCAAATGCAACATAAATATACTGGGAATGAACAGGAGATTATGGACTGTTGGCAACAACATTTTCAAAAACTGCTAAAAATGTAATGGATAGATTTAATCTTATAATATCTTATTACGCAAACAAAAAGTATATTAAAAGAGAAGACTACCAAATCGAAGCAAATGAAATAACAGTCAATAATATTTTGTTATTTACTGAAAATGTTTACAATTTTTATATAACCCTCATAATATTCTCATATCTAAGTATTTAAAATGCAAGAATTTAAAAAATAAAAAAAAACGGAAAAGCTTAACTTAAAACAAATGAAGAAAAGAAAATCAAGTATTCTGAAAAAATTTCTTAGCAAACTTTTATATTGAACATAATTTTCTAAAATTTATATTAACGACAATAAATTGCCGTCTCTATACTTTTAACTAACCCTGTATAGTTATTATTACAAGTTTTAAGGCAAATCCTAGCAATTTATCAATAAAATATTATATTAAGATTTGTTGAAGAAGTAGACAATGATTTCTTTATGGCGAGAAAGAGTTGCAACGAACCAAAAGATTTTTCAACCCTAGCACAATAGAGTAATATTTTTGAGATGCCATATATCCTTTCTTTTATTCTTTACTTTATCCATTGCCAGCTGACGTAAGTACTTTGCATTAGATTCTCCATAGCTTGATTTATGCTTGCTATTAAGTATACTTACGGTTGAGATTTATTATTACCGTGATCTGGTATTTGTATGACAAACTTCTCCAGTTTTACTGCTATAAAATTGTCTAAGTATAGATTCATGGTTCTCCGATAAAATCCACGTATTGAGAAATAAATCACGGCAATGACTAATGTCTCTAACATGCAGTCGCACGATATCAAGCCCCCGTTTCTTATATACGTCATCCTTAGCGCAGGAATGCAATTGATCTTCCCATCGGTTCCTCCCCAATCTTTCAAAAACAAATAGATCCTTAATGCGGCCGTCCAAGTTTGATAAACGTCCCCCTTAGAAGGAATATTTGACGAAAACGTATATATCACGGACACAAACACATCTTAACGTTATTTAACATCACTTCATTTCCCCCTCTCGGCCGCCTTGTTTCCGGAATCTTGAAATATGTAAAGCATACGACGTATGGCCGTTCTAGGAATATAACGGAAGTTTTAGGACTGGGGTGCGGGAACTCGACGAAATGGGTTTTAATATTGTAATAAGGTCGTCTGCGTGCCGGAAATTCTCCAGCGCTGGGACTTTTTGGGCATACTTCGCGTACCTAATTTATTAATAGTTGAAAATTAATTTTAATTTATTAACAGAGACCCTACATTTGCTACGTGTATATTCTCGTAAAAACTTTTCAGTATTATAAAAAAAAAAATCATTTCCTAGTTTATTTAAGAGGGCGCTTTAAACGGTGAGGATCAAGGGATGGCGCTGCAGTTGAAATTTACAAACAACGTAACTCATTTTTAACTTATTGGAATATATCTAGATTTACACGAACGATTGAAGACATATTGTTCTCGGGAACATCCTGCTATGGGCTTTTAATTTTACTTAATAAGCGGGCAAACCGAAACGTGAGTTGTATTGGGGTCGCAACTTTTCTTAATCTACACACTGAGAGAAATAGATAGTACTCTTTAACATAAATATAGTATACTTTAATATATTTTATAGCTCCTATAGGGACAATCATATTTTATATTACCGGTGACAATATCTGTACTTATAGTAAATATCTGTGAATACTTTTTATTAACTCGTATGGTAAAGTGTACTATATTTGTATTATTAATTTGAGCATACATGTTAGTAAATGTGAAAAAAATGTCTAGTAGCGCTGACTATATTTGATAATAACTGTTAACAATGAAAACTATAATAAATATAGTTTAATAATTTTTAATTATAATTAATTAATATAATTTGATTAGCCGGTGACAGCCGGGCGAATTGTCGTCGTATCGGGCAGGATTGCGGGAATCAGACCGGCCCGTGTACTGTAGAGTACTACCGGTATTGAAGCGCCTCGTAATTCTCGTCTGTGGGCGATTGTCCACAGTACTTTTTACACGACGTTAACCATGTATAAGCATCATATAGATATTACGCAGCCACATTTACCGATCACAATTTACATTGAGTACGAATTTCAAAGATTATGAAACAAGCGTAGCGCCATCTTTACGACAAAAGCTGTAGTATCACATATTTATGTAGCTAAACCAATTATGAGTATTATGATATTCCTACTATATAGATATAAAACTATACAGCATTCATTTCATTCCATCTCATTATTAATGCCGTTTTCAATAATCAAAGTAAGGTGACTGTTGCAAGCACCTAACCTAACCTAAATAAACACAACACAGTAAATTTGCTACACCTGTTATTATAACTGTCTTCACTACATTATATGCAATTTATTATATTCACTTGTTGTAAAATATTGTAAAACATTTCACTATATTTTGTAGAAGATTGTCACACAATATTTTTAAACAATTTTATTGCTTTTTTTGTAACCGTGATATAGGAAAATGCAACGCCGTTGTTCTAAAATTTTGCACAATAGTAGGAATTCTTACTACAATTTCCGTCAAACAGTGAAGTGTAAATATTACAACATGGATTTTTCTCTGTGCAGACACAAACATGTACCGACACGAATACGTACACCTGTATCACACGTACATAACACGTGTGAGTGGCAATACAGCTTATTGGTCGATTTCTTCGGTAAAGATCGACAATGAATAGAGCAAGGGGTGGGAAGAGCGTTACGAACATTTATGTTAGAAATTGAATATGCATCGAATACCTGGTAACATCCAGATTTTACCTCTTACTATAAGCATGGTAACATCTGGTTATTTTACTCTTAATACCCCACATATTGTCGTTTTGACAATAATTATGTTACTAATTAACATAAAGAGATTTACTATCTAATTTCTACAATCCATTTTTCTCAGTGCACTGTGTTTTTACATAAATGTGTACAGTATTCTAATATTCTGATGTTTGCGGACGACACACAGATAAACTGAGGCTTCAATATCGATGACCTCCCTTCAACAACAGCCCTCGTATATGATACTTTTCTTTTCGTTGGTTTGTATTCTTTTTTTCTTTTTTTTTGTCATGTCTTAAACGGTGTATTTCTAGAATTAACATTCATCGACAAAAACGTTTTACTTTGTGTTCCTTCAGATTTCTTAACCTTCCGCATTCGATATAACTGATCCAAAGTATGCGGTAACAACGGCCTAATCGAATTAATCTCCATCAAAGTAAGATTATCGACGGCCGCATAAGTTTCAACATCCCTCACTAAAGCATCGATTGAGGAACGTATTTTCGACATGCGTATATCCCAAATGTCTTTAATGATTGTTCGTATCTCATCTGAAGCACAGCCTAATAACAATTTAGCTTCAATCATGTAATGATCGCTAGGCATTTGCATTTCTGTTGTTGTTTTAAATGTACGGCCACCCAAAGGGGGACATTAACTGGTAAACTTGCACGCAATGGACCGATATCGCCTGCTATTAAATGTATTACACTGCTGTTGAATGTGGGTATGATGGACATTAAATTTTTTTTCGGGTAAGAATTCTACTTCTTCAGAATCCATTTTTATTTAAAGCTTTTCTTTACTTGCTAAATTAAAGTCAAAATATTACGATTTCAAAATTCATATTTTGTCTTTTGACAGAATTTGACATGAGAAAGAGGCAACTGGTCTGTATTCTTTTATCTTCGTTTATCTTGGTATTGCAAATGTCGCGTGATGTTATATTTAAAGAAACATAAATTTCTAAACTAAAACTTTAATCATTGAGATAGCATACGAAATTAATTTTAACCGGTAATCATACATACTTGCTACTATAAATATATAACATAAAAAGACAAATCGGTAATCACCAAAAGGCGGATAGCGGCAGGCACTATAAGCGACTCAGTAGCGTAGGCAGATATACTTTAATACGAATTTTAACATATGCTACATTTTGTTTAATAAATTTGAAGCAAAGTAATATTTCTTTCTATTAAAGAATCTTTTCACCCACAGTATGACAATACTGTACTTAAAGAATATGCCTATGTTATGCAAGTTCGTGTAAACAAAATTTATTTGCATTAATTATTAAAATATATTCTAAATTCTTCTAAATCGTTTGGTTGTCAGTATGTCTTTAAATTCAGAAAAACTTCTTTCTACATCACTAGTGAGAGGTGCATATTTAAAGTATGTATATTTTAAAATTATTATACGTTCCATTCTCTTCGGAACAGACATTTTTTTATTATGTTTAAATCCGGATTACGGTTAAAAACTGCGTCAATTTTTTTGCGCAAACGGCCTCCAAAATCACCAGGAATATTTTTAAGTTTATGTAAGATAGTATTTAGGATTTCAATACCTCCTTCTAGTTTTAAACGTTGAGTTTCCAAATATTTTATTGTACTAGTTAATATTTTAAAGTTACTATTTATAAAATCTAGACTGCTTTGTAAAGTTGCATCTTTTATTGAAGCTTTATAGTTAACAATACTCTTTGCATCAACTTCTACATCATCTATTACATTTGTGATTTTCTCCAAATTATCAGTATAGAAAGAACACGCATCTAGCCAAGTTTCCCAGCTAGTTATAATTGGCGATGGAAGTAAAGGAAGTAAGGGATATTTTTGTTTGTATAAAGACACTTTGGTGCTTTCAAAAACATTTTCTTGATATTAGTAATTATTTTATCAACGTTGGGAACTTTTAGGATAAATTCAGCAATTCTGTGAAATGCATGGGCAGTGCACGTTACATGGAACATATTTTACAAGCTTTGCAATTGATCTCTGTATCACTAACTATTGCAAAACAATGGTCATGTTTAATCCATGCTTCCATCACTTGTTGGCACGGACATTTTATAGGTACCATACTCAATATAAGTAAATCAAAACATTAAATACGAACACAAATAAATACCATTACACTAAACAGAAAAACGGGAATAAAACCGTACCTAAACCTAATAAGTAAACTAGAAGAACTTATGAACAATAAACCTAAACTAAAAACTAAATTGTGGTGACAAACTGAAATTCACAAAGATCAATACACGAGACGCAGAATAAAGAGATATTTTGTGCGATCGCTCTTCACTTTTGTGGACAGTAGACGAATTCCGTATCTAGCGCGCATAGTCGATCAACATCGTGTATCGTGCTCGGTCCGCCTATGCCCGAACTTCGTAACGGTGGTGAATAATAGTCTATAGTGCCTGTCTCTTTCCGCTCTTTGGTAATCACACTCTTAATTTAAAAATTATTGTACAAAACTGTTAAACAAATAAATAATTATTTTTGTCAAAAAACGAAAGAGTCACTTGGATTCTTTTAACATTCAACGAATCTAATATAAGTAAACAAACTCTATTTTTATTTTTCTTTAGCTACGGTACGTACTTCATATGAAATTTTAACCCGGTCGATCGCAATAAGATTCCAACGTAAATTGTGTTAGAAACGTAGGTTGTACCTATTAGTGTATAATAGATAACCACGGGCAGCATTCTCAGGAAAGCGAAACACTTTGTACCGTCTACTTGATATCTAATTTAATTTCGTTCCCCTAGTTTTCTCCCTGCTTTCGATTGTCAGAAGCGAGCGTCCTTACCTTGGCCGGGGGAAAAGATCGAATGTTGCAAAGGCGCAGGTGCCTATATTGCATAGACAGAACCCTCAGTAGAAACGGGACAATGTGATATCTCGCAAGTTATCAGTTATCACTATGGCAATCGTTTAGGTACTAGTATTTTAGTATATATACTTGATAGTACTTACATTTTATTTAACCATAGCGCATATATCCGTATATATCTACATATTTATCGCAATAATCCAATTCGTACACAATTTTGAATTTTGCTTTTATATCAAAAACCATTTCAGATACTTATAGGAACATATAAACAAACAATTTTTATAGTCAAGCTATTCGTTTCTGTAAAATTATACAGGGCATTCAATTTTAAAAGTCAAAATTTTCGAAATTTGACAATTATTTCGCTACAGCTTAAAACTTTGTCAATCTTTTATACTTAGATGGAAGAATCCTCAGTCATTTGATCTCTTTTTAATGATAACAGTACCATTTACATATGTAGGTAAATATCAGTGTCTTATCAAAAATAAAAAAAAAGTATCGAAAATACCGAATTCAAAGTCAGGAATAGAAACAACGAATGTAACGATTAGATAGAAGTAACGAAAACTAACGAAATTTTACATCACTATTAATGAATAACGTGTTGCGCTATCTGATATGTATTTTCTTAATAAAAATACAGTAGACGTTTTAATTTAGTTTATGGAAGTGAGTAATTGGAAAACTTGCCTTAAGAAACTTGGTACAATGTCATTAAATAAATGCTTTTTCTGCTTTAACTGTAATTTTTTATTGCACATTGCACATTGTATTGGTACATTGTCTTTTGGAAACCATGTATACATACAGTAGTAATGTGAATATTTTACTTTGTTAAAATATCTCATAGAAAAATTTACGCTGATATAAACTTTAAAAGTAATGTAAAATAACAAGAAGTACAGCGAATTCCGTTCTAGATATAGATCCTCATTAACTCTAACCAGCGAAGCGACGATTTGAGTGTTGGAACGGCTTTCATCCTTAACAAGATCAAATTATATTTACCGCGAAACGAACTTGACCTTCACTTCGATGTCTTTTTTTTTCGCTAGTTAATTTACCTACTTAAATTCCATTCCTGAGCCGGCACAATTACGCCAACCAACCGTCACTCATCAAGTGCTCCTTGGAATATTAGATATCTTATTAAATTTAACGCGACCTAACGAAATACGAACCACTCCAGCATATATCTAGGCGTCCCTTTCCCAGTTCCTATATAATTTACGTGAGTGATGTTCTTTGCGCGCGGTATGTAAAGTGAGAGAGCACGACAGACGCTCCCTGGATTATCCTGTTAAAATTCCGCCGTGTAGGTTCGAAACCTGGTATAGCGTGTGGAGCATTCCGCCGTTAAGGCAATGTGTTTACTTCGGCGACGCTTTCAAAGGACTTTCTAAACAGTAATAAGTAAGGATTCGAGCACGCTTTGTTACGTACTGCCGCGACGAATAGGAGGCTATTGTTGGAACCAACGCAACGGTGCTTGCGCCCTTCGGCACAATGAGAAATGTTTACCTCTTGGGAACTCGTATAGCGTGTTCGATCAGTGTGATTTCTTTTATCCTGGTGTTGTTTCGCCGTTTTCACTGTGTTATTGGAGTTTTGTCGGAAAATATACAGGGTTCTGAACGTGAAATGGGAAACAATTTAGTTTTTAAGTAACTGTGTTTATTTAAATACACTATAAACTAATATACAATCATCAAAATATCTCTTATAAAATTTTAATTTAAAATCTAATTGTTCTATGACGGTCTCCTCAAGGTCTTCCAATACAAGCTGTGCGATAACACTGGAGATAGGAGCTCCCATAGCTAAACCGTCAGTTTGTTTCTAGAATTTATTTTCATATTGAAAATAAGTGGAGTTTAGTGTTATTTCTACAGCTTTTAAAAACTCGGTAATGGGTGCAGAGGTGTGCTTTTCAAGCTCATCCCATTCTTTTAATAGAATATGCTTGACTAAATCAATGGATATATTAGAATACATGGAGACAACGTCAAAGGAACAAAGATTTTCATCATCACATATTTGTATAGTATCGAGATAATTTTTCAAATCAAAGGAATTTTTTATATAATAATTGTTAATTATTTTGGAGATGGAATCTGCCAAAAACTTGGACAATTTACAAAAAGGACGTTGAATACATGAAACAATTGGGCTTAGAGGAATGTTAGGTTTATGTAATTTGGGGGATATAGGCATATTTTCTATTAAACGTAAATATTAAAAGTTCCAGATTTAAGAGCAAATTGGGCACAAACTGTGAAACAAGTTTTTCAATTTTTAAGCGCGTTCAAGCCGCAATACTTATATAACGTTTCCTTTTGATATTAAAGTATTTCCAATTTTATACCTGATTTGCATAATTGAGAAGCGTTTTACAACTCTCCGCCTCAATAAACCTTTTATCTGGAACAGTCGATGCCAGCCGAACACGGATCTGTCCAAATGGTGAATATTAGCCTCGATTCACACTGTGATGCCGTTCCCGGTCCGGTCAAATATTCTTAAACAAGAAAGAATCAGAGAATTCACGCTATCGGACCGGAACTAAAGCGATACGGGCCTTATAGTTTTGGTAATCACAGCGCTTTAGACGACGACATTATTGTAGTCGGGAACTGTACCTACATTATAAGTACAACCACAGCGTCTACCGCTTACTAACGATTTTAGACAACAGACGGAACAATTCTCGCTGTAACATTATCTCCATCTCACTCTTTAGAAGCACTCCGTTTAAGTTACACTTGTACGGTATAAGAACATACTGATGTTGTACTTACACAAGTGCACCTGTGTTAAACGCCAGAAGTACACTATCAGCCATTCAAGTGAGACAGTAGATTACTGCAAACGTGAGTAAAAACAGCAATAATAAAAAGAAAATAAAAATTTATTCTTAGTTTCATACTTCAGATAATATATACAAAAATAATCGTTACATAAAAACAAATCACGGATTTAACTTTACTAACAAGTAAGTCGTGATTTCGATGTGAATTAATAACAGCCAAACCTATTGAATTATTCATCCCTTAATCGAATCCAGCAATGTACCTTTTGCAAAGTAATCACTAATCACCATACATAACCGCATAACCCATAAAATATATAAACGATTAGCATAACCACCCATCACCAGTTGCGATATGAAAGCCAGCGCTGTTTACCGCAAAATATTCAATTATTTATCTTCTGCACGAGGAGGTGTATTTGACGTAGATGGAAAGCGAATATTAACTGTGGGTACGTGCACAGTACAATCTGGTTGTGGGTAAGCATAGCATCACCCGCCAACCAACGCAACAGTAGGCTTATTTTATCATCCTAAATGTTTTACCGCACCGTGCTAATGTATCATGAACGCGCTTTTCTCTTCTGATGGTTTGAGTAATATTTTATTATTAAAAAAATATGATGATACAAATATCGTGCGTTAGGTCATTTACGGCGCTTTGATACATGTTGCCGTCATTTTGTTTAATCAATAAGCAAAAAGCGCATAATTTGCAACCTCTGTAATAAAATACAATTAGAATGAAATGGTTTGGATTTTACTTTATTAAATGTTCAAAATGATGAGATTAATGGTCATCTAACCTCCATACAATGGTATAATCTTGCTTCAAATGCTCTCCTAAGATTTCGCAACATTTCTGGAGTTATTCGTTAACATTCTTCAACAATTTTTTGACGTAACTCTTATGAGAAAGCTAAACTAACTGTGATGGTTTCAGAGAAGGTAGTTCTCCCTCGTCTATATCGTCTTTTCCAAGATGGTTCGCACGAGTTTCTGTGATAGTAGTGCAGTTGAATATCAGGTGTTCTGGACTTTCATCTTCCGTCCTGCAAAACCTACAGTCGCTATTCTGCTTGAGACCTATTCTTGTCAAAGGAGAGAGCGAGAGAGAGTGAGAGAGATTTTGCTTGAGATAGGCAAGGCGGAGATAACGATAATACAAAGACTGTATTACTATGTATACGCGTAATTTGAACAACGTAGAACGTTTTTACCGTCGCAAGAAACTGTTACCACAGATTCCACGGTACTTATCAACAACTAGTTTCAAGAAATGAAATTAAATATATTTTTTGTTATTGTACCTGCAGCATTTCGAATTCTTACATACGTACCATTTCATGGTATTTGCCTTCAGGAAGTTGGCGAAGGATTCTCCTTCCCAGTCTCCCTCGTATGAAAATTCTTTTCGAAGCTAAATTTCCCAACCATTTCATCATTCGATAGGCTTAGAAGTGGGGAGAGTCCCGCTCAAGATGACTAAGCTTTCTGACAACCTTTCAGTCCCCGTTCTAATTACACCTTTCCAGCATACACTAGCTAACAGATCTTCACCAGCAACCAGCGAGCTGAAAATAACTTTCTACCATACTACTAAGACAAACGATCAATTGTCTCATTGAAAGTAGTACGAACATTTTCTCTCGAAATTACACATTGTGATATATATTCCCCGTAAAAAAAGAAAAGATCCTCATCTGCCCCATTTGTGGAAGCTGTCGCTTCTGTTTACCGACAAATTGAAGTCAAACAAAGGCAGAGACCACAAGGAAAAAGAAGAGATAGAGGTAGTAGTAAAAGCGTTGTCTCAGGTTGTTGAACGCTCGCTACAAATGCGGCAGATTTTGGGGTTCTTTTCTCTGTTCTCTCCGAATGTGTGTTCAGGACTGTCGATCTCCGCCTGGGCGACGAACACAATTGATTTTATGGGCGGGAAATGGTCGACATTGATGTAAATAAATTAGATCTGAGGTGACGTTAAGTGAATTAAACCGTTACTGCGTGTAAGATAGATGTTTTTGATTTGCAAATTGAAGTTAGGTAGTTAATAAATAATATATTTGTTTTTTTTTAGTTAAATGACAATTGGTAAGTTCCTGGTATGTTAAATCACGTAAAATTAATGCACGGACTGATTAAATTGTGTTATTCTGCCGTTTTGATTTCATAAACTATATTAAATATGTGCAATTTCCAGCAAATTTCATTATCGCATTTAAATTGAATGGAAATGAAGGCGTCGTGTACTATTTGTTGATTACTAATAATATCGATGCTGTTAAAAACATGCAAGAATTGAATCGAAAATAAAACAAATAGGAATTTAAAGGAAAACGTAGGTATATTAACATAAATTCCTTTACATCTGTCCGCAATCCTTAAATCCTTCGTAATTCCACTTGAAAAAAAGAGGCGTTTAGAGAAAGTTGTATACTTTGAACCATTCCGAATCGGATCTTTCCAGTGCTATTATAATAGGGGAAAAGTTGGGATCTACATCGTCTATATAGCCCTTTAATTCGCAAAAAAAAGTTTTGCGATTTCCACGACGTCGTGAGAGAAGTTTATTTTTCTTATAGTCGCATGAAACACAGTTAAAACTTTGGTCAAGTGCTGAGTTTCGAAGAAGTTAAAGGGATTGATGGGCGAATAGTAGCAATTCTATAGGAGTAGATGAAAGTACAATTCTATTGGAATTTTGCAACTAAATATCTATCTATTGGAAAATTTTAAATAAACAGTTAAGCTTTTTGATATAAGCTGAGTATTATATAGTGTGTCAAAAGAGTAACGGAATCTGGTTATAGTTTATTAAATATCAATTGTATGGAACAAAGTCGTTAATAAAAGATATTTGGAAAATTATTTCGTATATTCGTTGCTATAATGGCAGTTGTCTTACCTTCAACGTTTTTTTTTTATATTATGAAAGAGCATTATCTCTTCTAGCAGGCGTGAATTTTTTCCATATTACTTATTGACAACATTTACGAGGAAAATCAATTTTTATATCATAAATGATAGAAAATTGTGAAAATTAATTAAATCGAATAATAATAAAGAACAATATTTAAAAACATTTGAGTAATTCAAGTTTATGATCATAAAGATTCTGGCACACAATATTTCACTAAACTTTATGACTTAATTCTATATTTTGACCAAATAAAACGAAAAATATTTAATTAATTTTCTCAAATATATTTTTATAATTTTATATTATATTTTTATATATGAATGAATTCAAACGCGTTTTTAAAAATTAAGTACAATTTAAGTGTTATGTATAACAAATCCGTCGTTTCTACCTTGTTTTCTGATTTAAATTGAATGCCGATTTTCATTGTTTGCCCTTTAACCATCGGTTAGAAGCAATTTGATCCGCCGACACATAAACTATCCTTGTCACCAGTAGTAAAAACTTTATCTTCCTATTAAAATAAAATGAAATCACGGGATGAGCCGATTTCTAGTGTGCACATTGAACGTGTTACCGTGATCCAAATTACGAACTGCACACACCATGCAATACCGGGAGATAAATGTATTTATTATTTTCTGCATTGTCCATAATAATTTATGGACAATGCAGCCAAAGGCAACAAGTCCAAGAAATGACGTACAATATGTTCAGGCTATACCACTAAAGACTAAAGTTTTAATTACCGTTCTGTGTTAAGCAAGTTTTACTTATAGAATTTAATATCGCAATATTTCTAGTTATACGTGGTGCAAAAATAAGCAAACTCATACTTATATGGTTATATAATGTGGAATCTTATATATATTTCATTGGAAAGTATCAGGAACAACATTGCTAATTTTTTACTTTGAATAAGTATTTTTTAGAGCAGAATCTCTCTGTTCTGCTCTAAAAATGGTTCCTTGTTTCAAAAAAATGCTTTTTATTTAAACAGTCATTTTGAATAATTGAAAAAAATTAAAATTAAAATAAGAATTAACAGTAAATTAATCTTAATTTGCTTTGCCAATCAATCAATCAAACAAAATTTCACGAATTTAACTTCCTTTATAAATGTAAGCTCATAGTGTTCAAGCGCCATCTGTTACAAAATGCCCGTATCATCATTGGCAATATAGGGGTGGCGTTGCCGTGGAAACGGTGTGTTTCTCATCTCGGGCGAAATCCGTAGTTCGGCGAGTCCCAGCTGGATGTCGCCAGCGTTTGACAACAGTCTCTGTGGGATACACGATTCACGCGGTTCCTCCGGTCGCTATAGCAACAGAAGCTTCGAGCTTTATATTACTCCGGACTGGGAATTGGTAATACAGTGATACGGCTGTGAAAATCAACAGGCTGGCGGTGGGTGTGGACTGTGCGGTTTGGAATCATCCGCTACCGAAAGTCGTGTCTGGATTTTTAATGCTGCGTGCAGCTAGGTGTAGGTATATCCATACATATATTTGTGTGAGACATTAATTCAAATCATGCCTGGCTTTTTTTTAATGTAATTTCAAACTTATTTGATGAAATCCGTGATTAAGTATTCGTGAAAACAGTTTTTTAAGTAGTTAAAATCTTGTATACCTAATTAAACTTGTCTGACGTTTTGACAGTTTTCGTTTAATTAAAGGATAGAGAGAGATCCCTAAATATAATTTATTCCTGTTTTTCGGCCGAAAAGTTTAATATTTCCGGTGCTATTGAAATGATTTTCTTTTTGTTGGACTCTTTTTATTTAGAAATGTTTGCCATGTACATTTCCTGGGATAATGTAATTTTTAGTGAATTAAATAAACGTTCTAAAGCTATCTTTAGTATCGTTTTCAGTGAATCTAGTTGGCGAATTTCACTGCTTTTTGTAATGCTATCCATCTAAAGCAGTTTTATATTTGCAACCTGTGGTTTTTTAATATATTTGATGGTTAATTTTTTACCAATCTTCAAATTCTTTTTTGTCTTTTTCTAAATCTCGCAAATATTACTATATTTTAAAGAATACGGGTTGCAAAATCATTTTCTATTCCTGCTGTACAATATGGAAAAGAATGGTGTTGATTGAATGGTGTTGTTTAATAGTTTTTAAGAAAAACGTTCCCGAAGGTTTGTGAAAAGCGACATTTTTCAAGACAGCCGCTTCTGTGATGTAGTTCATATTCCGCCGGTTTACCCTTATTTTTATTAGCTTTTTAGTTGAGTTTGTGAGTATTTTATCCGGGAGATTAGATCAGTATAGCATTTCGTTACACACATAAAAGCTGAAGTTAATTGTAACACTTTTGCTACTCCTTTCAGGTGGTCCCTGGCGTCCATTCGTTTTTTGGTGTTAAAATAAATAGTCAGCGACTTCCATGTTTTGATTTGTATTTAAAAATTAAATATTTATCGCTTTTATATGAAAATTGACGAATATGAAGGAGTCAAGTTTCAGTAAATTGGCGTTACAACGAAATTCAGAGAGTTCAATAACTTGGATATTGTCACTTTCACAAAATTAAATAATTAAAAGTATTCATGATAAAAAAGTACTTTAAAATAAATATTTTCCATACTAACAAAAAAGGGAATATTATTTGAAATACTTAATACTCCAAAGTAGGTAATCGCATACTTACTGCTATCAATAAACTCGCATTTTAAGGATAAGACCGGTGGTAAATTTTTCCGCTGCAGATAAATTATTTTCCTATGCTGTGTAAGTTAACTCTTTTTTTGTTTTGTAATTTCGAATGATTTGCTTACGTACCGGTGTTACAACTGTGTTGAAATTATCTCATATACTGGCAAAGTTGTTTATTCTAAGAAAATTAATGGTAACACCAAATTTTTCTAAAAATAACATTTTTTGGTGCAATAAGTTATCTAATTTCTAGCACTAATCCCACGGATAACATCTTTCTCTAAAAGATTTTATGTAGTTGTAGTAGTTTGGTTGAAAATGGTGATGCATACACACATAAAAATTAATTCTTAAATTAAATACGTCGAAGCTCTCTATAGTGAAGCTCCATATAATGAAAATCTATATATAGTGAAATTTTCGGAAGTCTCGGTATATTTATATATAAATACATGCAAAATTATCTGCCTATAATGAAAGGAAAGCTCTATATAATGAAATTCCGCCCAGAAATATAATACGATATTAATAATCCACTTACATTTTAGGGCGGTAATATAAAATCGAAATCTTACTGTTTGTGATACCCATAAATACATACATATGTATGTATAATAAATTTCTTTTTAGTAATAGTGTTCAGAAGAATATCACTGATTATTTTCCTAAAGAAAATAAATGAGATTAAAAAAAAACGTTTTTTTTACATCACTATTTGTATACATTTGCTTAATGAAAATCAGAATTCGCTAATTTATTTCTATTTGGAATATATTTTTTCTTTTAATGGAGGAATTTTTTTGTTCTCATATCTTAACTTATTCTGCAGCAAATTCACTTGTTAAATATACCTAACACTAGTATTTACAACTATTGTAAGAAATATCAACAATAAAGTCGAATACCCTAAAACTGCTATTTTTCTGCACGGGTTTGTATGTACATACTCCCTAAATTTATTACATACATAGCGGTAAATTATCAATCATCTGTCTATAGTGAAAATCTGTCTATAGTGAAATTTCGACGTGCATTTTACTCTTTCACTATATAGAGCTTCGACTGATATGTATTTATTTGTTATCATGTACTTCATTCAAAAATTAAAAGTTTGAGTAGAAAATACATTATTTGTAAGTAGCATATTTGTTCATTTATATAGAATTCAAGATATGTTTAAATAATATATTAAACATGGATATTATTTTGTTAAAACAAACTTTACAATAGTTAATTTAAACAAAGGAATTGTATCAAAAAGAACATTTTTCAATGCTCACAGTAAAGATAACCATAATCTCATTGCAATAATAGACAATCTCATTGATTTTAAGAGAAATCTATCATAAGTGTAAATTTAGGCATATATTCATTTCAAAGATTTATATTTAAGGGTAATTTTAAATTAAGAAGTTGTAAATATCATTTTTGCAATACAAAAATAGGTGAACTGTGATTGGTAGATTCAAGGTTATACTTGCGGACGTGACTGTGCCTGTCTATAAAGGAGTGGTATGGAGTGGGAAGGGGATTTGCATTTACAATTTATCTAGTTTTTGCCACGTTTTGCTATTGCGTTGTATTTTATATGTCGGTTTAAATATGTGTGTTTGCAATTCATAATTTGAAATAATGGAAAACGTTTCAGAGATTTTATCTTCTTAGGGCTGCACAGAAGATGTAATAAATATTTTCCAAATTAAGTATTGCTACTGCTTGTTATTACGAAACACTTTATTTATTTACCCAGGCTTCCTTTTAATATATAGCAAATTTATTTAGAAGATATTATATGTTTATCCACACAAATATTAAGCTATTTTTAATTAAACGTTGAGTGATGCAGATCATATCACATCCTGTAATTAAAATTATGAATTTCTTAAACCAAAGATTCCGTTTTTTTAATTTAAATATTTCATATAATAAATTCAAACACCGATTTTCGCAGTTTGCAAACAAATCTTATATTCCTCTTAATGATTAGTAAATGTTTAACTTTAAATATACGAATTGTTTCTCTGGAGACTAAGATCGTTTTAAAGATTAAATTTATTTTTATTTCAAAATAACTAATTGTTCGCCCATATAGGAACTTACCATATGTTTGTTATGAACAGTATATTTTTAAATTTAGCAATGATTTTTATGTGTCTACTCTGTCGATCGAAGAAGTCATTCCGATATCTGTAGGATATGTGATCTTGCAAATGTTACATGAGATATCTATTCTACCTAATAGTCTAGAACAGTGCTCGGCAAGGTGGCTCGTGCGGGCCACTTGTTTACATTCTCCCGCCTAATTTAACCCTAAACCTACACAAAAACTATTGGAGCGTTTTTGTTAAATTTCTCGGCGAGAACATGCATACGAGTACATTGAGTTATATGGAGTTATATGATATATGAACGCAGAGAGATTTTTTTCAGAGCGATAGTAGGAGAACCACTTTTCCTATTATAGTGCCGAGTAGGAAGAATATATTGGGTAAAGTGTATGCCAGTGGTTCTCAACCTTTGTTTTCGCCTAGCGCCCACTTACTGGATTTTGTATAGATCCCAGCGCCCACTTCAGAAAATCGCGAAGGGACACGTCATGCTGGACTACGACTATGGATTATGGACTAGTTAACCTGGGCACAGTAATTAAAACAACGCCCACTGGTGGGCGCTACCGCCCACGTTGAGAACCACTGGTGTATGCCTATACTACAAACAATAAACAAACTTTAGTTTACATATTTTCTATACTTTAAGAACATTATCAAATCGTCCATCATTAAATTTCAAATTTACTCCAAATATAGCACATATTATAGACAATATTGTTTAAATTATAACAATAGTTTTAAGTGCTAAAGTTATACAACAAAATCTTAAATTTACAATTATTAATATACCTATAGGAGATTTCTATACTGTTAAATAAATAAATCCATTCTCTTGTTTGTTACAGTTTATACTTTACAATTATCGTTGCAAAATTATTAAATTTAATATATAATTCGTTGAATTTTATTAAAACTTGCTAACTAAAGGAATATAGGAGTACAATATGTTTTGAAATACTGTCAGTTCTACAAGTATAAACGTACCAGCGATACAAACATTGGGTAATAATAACCAATGGTTAATTGTTACTAAGAACTAAGAAGTGTCTTCAATACGACTGCTGGGTGTTGCAGACATCACCCTTCGATTGCAGACGAACTTTAGGGTAAGCAGTGTTCCGTACATTTCTGCATGGAGCTACTTAAAAAATCCTATGCACGTTTCCTAATATTTGGCGGTCATTTTAACGAAGTTTCGCTGTATTTTGTTTTAATGAGTACAATCTGGAGCTTTAGCACAAATACTATATTATAATGTAACGTTTTAATTCTCTTACTACAAATAAAGTCGTCGTAAAGTGCTTTGCGACGACAAAGCTTATGGCCAGTACAGAGTACACGGCTTGTAGAAGGAGCAAACACGTCCGGTGTTGTATAGCAGCAAGGCACGCGCCGAAGAGTTGCGACAGCCGCATTGCCAACGCTAACATCTGATCTCCTGAGTGTCTGTATCAAACACCGGGCCACGCCTCTTATCCGCTCGGTAAACTGCCTGCAATAACGTCAATGATGTTGCTGTATATTTTTACTCATTTTCATTTTTATTATTTTCGTTTTTACTATGTATTTGCAGCCTCTGGATAATAATTTAATTTTAAAATACGTGTGTTGTGTGTTTGCAGCCTTGATCTTTGTTCTAAACGAGGTAAAATACATTTTATTAGTTCGCAAATAAAATATTCTCATTCACTGAGTACCTATGAGCGGAACAACATCTAACCGTGTTACCCTTTTAAATATTGTGCAGACATACAATGACTATAGCGAAGAAAATTTCTTCGAGGATTAAACCATATCTTGAACTAGTAATGGATGGCGACAAAATATTTTGCCGAGCTCGCAGTAATTTAGTAAGTTATTAATGTATTAATTTTACTAAAAGTTTTATAAATTTTTAACTTTGGATATAAAACGGCAATTATTATTGTAGGTGTCTTCTGAGAGAAAATACCTGACTGATCAACATGCTAAAACTCTAACAAAAATCCCAAAAGAAAGGTGAAAAAATCCCTTACCACAAAATTAGATAACAAATCTAAATACGTATTTCGGCAACTAAGTTGCCATCTTCAGTAGAAACAAGTGAAGAGCAGTGTTAAACATAGTGATTTGGTGAAGAGCATATCTTCCAAGGTTTACCTTAGCCGAAAACACTATGTTTAACACTGCTCTTCACTTGTTTCTACTGAAGATGGCAACTTAGTTGCCGAAATACGTATTTAGATTTGTTATCTAATTTTGTGGTAAGGGATTTTTTCACCTTTCTTTTGGGATTTTTGTTATAGTTTTCAAGCCACAGTCTCCACCCATCACAGGATGCTAAAACTCCTTCATATATTAGGAAACGTAAAAACTAGAGCGATCCGCGTGTTTGCAGCAATCTAGGCGTCATTATATAACATCAAATTCACGATAATTAGAACAATAAGAATTTAATACGGATCTATGTCAGGCATTAATTTCATCTAGCAACGTTCTAACTGGCTTCGTTCTAACTCTCGTTGCTTGTTATACTTGAAAATATATCCAACACTCTTTAACATGCACGTGGATTTCGATACGCTCTGCCAGGATACTTCTCAGCGTGTACTCGTGACGCCAACAAACAATTCTTGCAATATTCTCCACGAATAAACATCATGTAAACCATTTCTTCTTGATTTTGAAGCATTTTCGCAACATTTATCAGAGAACAATGCCTACCACTGTCACTTCATTCTTATTTTTACTGTATTTTTTTGACAAACGCACTTCTTTTGTTTTATCATGATAGACTTAATTTCGGAAAAAGACAAATTGACAAAACAACTTTTTTTTCTTAAAAATTTCGTTATAAAAAAAAAATTTGGAATTTCGGCTATCTAGCCACGTAATTTTTTTTGGGGGGTGCCATTCGAAATTTTAGAAACAAATGACAATTTGCGAATTCCAATCAAAAATTATCTTGCTTTCATAAATCACTTGAAAAAAAATTATGTGAGGGTACAAGAGGTCTTAGTCTATCCCTAAATTCGAAACCTAAGCGCCGGTGCAATTTAGTACCTGCCAAAAAAAATTTCAAACGATGATCCGACTGTGAGGAAAAAATGTTATAACAGCGAAACCGCTAATGAAGAGAGCTTTCCAAATCTGCTATAAAATATATTTAAGTTTGTTTTCACGGTAGATTAGTGTCCGAGAAATTGTGTTATTTTTATCGTTGTGAAAGAATAAATATAGATATGTAGATGTTCACCATGGATGTATATTATTAGTGTATGTACCTATGTATGAAAAACAGCCTTATGTATAAGTTATAGTTTAAAAATCTTAATGCCAACCACCATATACTACTAGAAAACGTAAATTTCTTTGATTGGCATTTGGGCGCCAATAACTGTTTCATTATTTTTTCCCACTAATTCAATAGTTGACAAGACGATTAAAATTGAATAATTTAATGTTTCCTGTCTACAGCCTATAATCAGGGAGTAGATGTAAACTCGGCCGATTATAACATTTTAGTTCGTACTTGCAACAAGGACGGTCTAAATACACATGTAGATTCTAAACAATTAACGTAGTTCAAAAATACTGTCTTTCTTGTTTCGAATGATTTAGTTATTATAGATCTTCTTATATGGAATACTTTGTGATCTGTATATAAAGATAGTCGCAACCTAAATGTGCCAGCGACTGTCCCTTTGGCTGACCTTTACCTTACATTAAAAATAATACATTGAAGCGATTTTCTTTTAAGAAAAAAGTATGCCAGCAGCTTCCTATTCAACCCTTTCCAGTTCTTCTTATTATTTACTCACACCCCATAGTCCACGGTATGTCTGCAGAGTCGCATCCACCATTGCACAGCCGTGGCGCGCACCGCATGAGCTTTCCGAAGCTTCCGTAGCTTTTCGCGTTTGTCCCGGGATTTACGCTAGTATTCCGCGAAACGCTTTGCCCGATGCCCGCCCCCAAAATCGGCCATACATTGCGTCGCGGTCTTTGAGACACGATAATCGTTTGCGTGCGATATACGGCAGAGTTTTCGACGAGCAGAAAGTGCCAATCGCTACATCCTAGTTTCTGGCTTCTCTCATACGAAGTGTCTTCGGTATTTTTTCGCGTCTGGAAACTGAGTTTGTACCACGAGGAAGTGCCGGTGTACACAGCTGATGGTATCTCTTTCTCAAATTGTTCCACACATGTCTATGTATATATATTTATCTCATTGGTATGATAATTTGTTGAAATTGTCGTTTTTTTTTTATAAAGTTTTGGTATTTATGTGATGTATTGCCGCTCAGAAAATATTGAAATAATAATAATATTGAAATCTTGAGTATATAGTTACTGAGCAGTGGATTTTGAAAAAAAAAGTATTGGAATACGACTTCAATATTTTAATTTAAAAAAGTGCTGAGATATTAAAACACGAAATAGTATCATAGGAGATGGTAATAAAAACTTAATTACCAAAGGGGTAAATCAACTTTAAATAGAAATAACTAATCTTGACCGTTATAGAGGCTATTCCAATTGAAACCTCAAATAACTCTTTAGCTGTTGTGATTTATATAGAACTCCGATTGTCTGTCAACTGTCATATCAAGGGCGACAACTTTCAATGACGGACCTGACGATTAAAAATCATTCTTAAAGGCGCAGTAGCCCTCACCCTTAAAATTTGAATAAAGAAAATGGGTCTTGTGACCACTCATTCAAAAGGCCTTTTAATTCTATTTACGGCAACATGCCCAACTTGCTCCAATTATTGGGGATTGATTGTATCGTCCAGTATACTCAAATACATTTCCTATGAAATGATCGCCACAGATATCAACCTGTGTGTTTCCCGCGTCAAATGGGGGTTGGTGTCATTCCAATATCTGCAAAATCAATGCTTAATTTCAAAATATACTGTTCATAACAAACAGGCAGTTTTTCTTGGATGTGATCTATCTGGATATTTTTGGGTGTACACCCTTGATGCAAGGAAATAGTTTTCTTCGCATTCAGGAATTGTTACAATCATGTTGATTTTTTCCCTCTTGAATAGCATAAATTTTCATTTTTTATAACAATTTAACCATAAATTTCACAGTTCAACCAAAGTAGGTTTTGAATGCTGTCAAATATGATAAATTGTTTATACATGCTTAGTAACTATTTCTAAGCCAACTGAATTTAAATAAATTGTATTAAATGTAGTCCTCGAAAAAATGAAATGCTAACCAGAAGAAAACTATTCATGTTAGGTATAGGGAACCCTAATATATTTTGAAAGGGAATTAAATTCTGCCTCGGATAGTATCATCAGATATAGGGTGTTCTATTTAAGATAAGAAAGTTAATTTACTGCAAAAGTCATCAAACTTAAACAAGCGTTTTTGAACACTCTGTATAACTGTGTGACTAAAATTCCACTTCATTTCATTGCTTAACCTCTTAGCTGAATGATGAATGTAGGTAGCTGTGTTTAATTTTGTTCCATTTAAAAAAAGGTAACTTTGTTATGGATCTTTTTTTTCGAACAGCCTGTATAATTGAAAATAATTTTAAATTGTACATACAAAGGTCTAGCATTCAACCAAAGAAAAAAGATTTCAAGAAATCGTATGGTTTTCCATATAGAACCCGCGCCGTATGAGTTGGGCCACCTGTATATATATATATATATAAAATTGACTCCATACATAAATATTTTCGTTTTGTAGAAAAGTATTTTAGTAGTATTTTAGAAACATAATTTTAATATAAACTGGAAATTGGAGTTTATATTAAAATTAGCTTTTATCGTCAACACTATTTCATTGTGAATTACAAAAAAGAAATACTATAGATTTTATATACATACATATATAATAATAAATAGTATTTGTTTCAATCTGTTGAGTCAATGAACTTAACCAATGACTAATAACTTGAATAATTCCAAAAAAAGTATACATTCTAAACCTAACTGAGGAAGAAAATTGGTTTAGCTGTTGCCAACTTTAAAGTAAAGTTGAGAATTTTAAACATTTATTTCGGTATGAATGATTTATGGGAGTTACACCAACTTTATTAAAAGCGACTCTTTAAGAACACTTACTCCTAAAATAGCTTACAACTTCTTTAAAACTGTATTATATATTTCCTTCCTTGAAGAATTTTATCTGAGTCGGCAAAAATATATACATATATACAGGGTTACTCATGCCATACGGCACGGAATATTGTGGTCGAAATACGTGATTTTCATGAAGATTCACTTTTGGGATATATGACGGTCTATTATGGGTACTTTTTCAAATTATTTTGATATTACACAGGGCTTTTACAGAATACGCCAAATAATTGTTTCTTGCACAATTTGGTATTTTCTAAATAAAAGTGTTAATGTATCTAGTTGCCTATGATATTTAGAAATGTCAGATAGTTTACAATTATAAAAATAATATTGAAGAATATCTTTACAAGTGATTCGAAACTTAGAACGTGATTTAAAATCCAATAGGCTATAACAGCAAATAACGTTGCTATAACATAACAACGAGAACACAAAACAGAAGCAAAATATGTATTTAGAACAAAATTAAATGAATTATCTGACATTTCTAAACACTATAGGCAACTAGATACTCTTATTTAAAGAACGTCAAATGGTGTAAAAAAAAACGATTATTTGGCGTATTCTAAAAACGCGAAGACTTAAAGCTTAGGCTATAAATACCATTCGATAGTAATTAAAAAGTAGATTTGCTGGTAAATTAAGTAATATGACGTTCTATTTAAATTAAGTTTATAGTCAGTTAAAGTTCTGATTTGATTAGTTTTAATTATTGTCCACCTGTAGAAGATGGCAAGTTTATTCTAACTGAGTTATTCAGTGTAAGTTTCGCTTATATAACTTAAATACTTCTTAAGCGTTTGAATTAGGTTAGATTTTCACAAAATTCAAATTATCTAGAAAGCTTTGATACTTTTAGGTCTTTTGGAACAACCTGTGTAATATGAAAATAATTTTGAAAAGTAATTATAAGTCCCCATATACCCTAAAAGTAAAATTTTTTGAATGTCACTTATTTTGGCCACAATATTCCGTGCCGTATAACGCGAATAACCCTGTATATAAATTACTTCTATATTCGTTTAAGAAGCACGTGCTTAGCAGTATATCATATTTTTACGTTACAACTCCGAAATTTTGCCACCCCTTCTTGTATTACTTAATAACGATAACGAAGAAACATAATGCTACGAACGAAACCCTATAATATTTTCCCCTTTCCTTTCTTTTCTCGTGAGAATTTAATTAACATTGCAAATATCTATTCCGTGTTTTCTGGCATTCTATCAAAATTAAGACGGTATATATTTTCAGATATCGATTTCGTCCGACGGCCAATATCAAATATACACCGGAGACTTTACGCATTCCGATGGCGAACGCCAGAGAGGCGAAGTTTCCGCCAACTGTGGCTTCTTTCGCTCAAAGAACAAAATAATAATAAAAAAAATACAAATTTCATATTTCCACGTTTCCACGATTTTCAAACGTGATATGCAAGGACGAGAATTCTCTGCGGCCACGGTCTTAAAATTAAAATTCATGAGGTTAGCGTAAAGGCCGACGACGCACAACGCAAAGCGGGTGCTGACATCGTAAATGTGTCAAAAACTAATTAAATTGAAAAAGAGTTCTGTTTTAAGGGAGAATTTTACGCGAGTGCGGGTTTAAACAGGATTGATATTTCAGAAAATGTTGAAGAAAACATGTTGCAGGATTATCCACAAAATTTTAAGATATTTTCTTATCTAAAGTTTGTATTAATCTTCCTGTATGGACATATTATATATAGTAGTTCTTGAAGTCGGCCGCTGTAATGAAATAGAAGACGCTTGCCGTTTAAACTTGTGAGAGCTAGATACTAGCTAAGAATTAGTGATGGGTAGAATCGAGTAAAAGTACCCATTCAAATAAGAGCTTTTCTATTAAAAAACATAGATTTTTGTTTCAGAATTGGTGGTTTTGAAACAAGCAAAAAAATTTATAAAGAATGACATTTTTGCGTTAAGCTACAAATAATTTTTTTCCCTCTTGTTCAGTCCATCCCGGGACACACCGTATATAAGCACATTTATATCATGTACTTCTATACTTGCCTGTGCATGCAGCATACATGTACACATTGCTTCTTAAATAAATATAAGTAAAAAAACAAGTTACACGAGTTAGTTGACGTATTTATTTGAACGCAGTTAAATTTTTTTTTCAATGAGTGCAACACGTTTACTTTTGTCCTTAAGAACGTTTTTTTGTTACATAAGGAGATATATATTTTTACCCTATGCTGTATGAAATATTCTGTAGAGGTGCATATGTTATTTAAAAAAAAAAAGTTCGGAAGAACCTCCTAAAAAAGAGATAGAAAATGCTATAAATGGAAAAAATAATAGGTAATTGCTGCATTTAATATTAGAATTTGTATACTTGATATATATTTGTTTTAGTTTTTATTGTTATTGGATTTTGTTTTTTATTGTTTGTTAAAATCGACATAAACCATAACCGACATAAATAAAGAACAAAATTAAATCTGATATCATCATATTTATTTGTTTACTCATGTATATACTAAACAATTTAGCAATAATCTCTTACAGAAGTCACCAACAGTGACATTAAAGAAAGTATGGAGCATTAAGCAAGAAAAACACGAAAAATTTTCTGTGAAAACAACATTTTATTAACAAAAATTACATGTAAAGCTTCGTAATATGCAAGAACTGTTGAAAACGACTACAAGGAGCTGGAACGCAAGCATCCAATCCTCTTCTCCTCATTGTTGAGTTCCACCCAGTAATTTCTCAAATCTTCCATATTGTCTACTGGAAAATTAATTAACTAAAAAATTTAGATGGCCTTACACGAAATAACGATTAATAGATAATCCCGCATTAATAATTTAAAAACAGCAAAATTTGTTTCGTTGAAAAATTTTTCGCTCTGTATCTTCGAAACAAAGCGACTTCTCAACAATCATCAAAGGACAAAATATTCTTAGAATAGTCCAGGTAGTAACACGTAAAATTTTTGTTGTATGTTTAATAAACACCTTGTATAATCACTAAATTTAATCTATCGCCTACATACTGTTATTGTAACTAAGTAAAAATTCAGGGATAAATTCCCAATTTTCACTCGAGCGCATCATCCTCCCATTCGCCTGCGAGACAATATTTTCACCTCTTATGGCCGATTTACGTCCAGCAGTTTGCCCGAATACATAACTCATCGCTTTATCGGCGAAAAATCGTCCCAGATATAAAATAAATAATCATTAGTCGCGAGTCGGCTTGGCTCCGAGCCCAAACTTCAATTTCCTAAAGTCGATCAGCTCAGTTGTTATTTATCTCTGTTGGGTGCCATTGTTTGTCTATTATCGGATTTGGATCAAGAGACGGCTAAGTGTAATAAACGATTTGTTGAAATATTTAGTGTATCAGCAGTAAAACTGGACTTCGAGGTTCAGCTTTACTGGTGATAATAATAGCGTTGCTATTAAAATATATGATATGCACATATAAGTGGACAATTTTGGCTTTATTAAATACGTACTTGTTTGTTCATTTTAAAATCATTTCGGCATTATTCTATGCTTGGACTTGCCGGCGCGGGACATTGCAAAATCCTCGAGGTTCATCCTGGCGAGGAAAGTCTCAGCAAGGCAGTCTTTATGAGCAGGAACAGACTGAGACTGCTTACGGAAGTGGCCACTGCGCACTCAATAAGCACTTGCACCGCATGGGGCGAGTGGACTCTTCCCTGTGCAGAAACTGTGACAGAGCAGAAGAAATTCCTGTGCATCTTCTGGCCGACTGCCCGACGGCGGACAGGGAGAGACGGAGTTGTCTAGGGGTCGCTCGGTTATTCGAACCTAGTCTAAGTAAACTTACTCTTGACCAATTTGCGGATCTCTTTGTTCGGGTACAACCAGGTCGAGAGGGCTCAAACATTACGGGGGCACAATATGTCTTCTGGCCGAGTTGCCTTACGGGGTAAACCTGCCCATTAAAGTAAAAAAAATGCTCCATGGGTGAATTAACTTAAACAATTTTCTCGTAAATTTTGTCAATAAATGACATTGGAAAAATTCATAGCTGCATAGAAGAAAAAATGAATTGAAATTTAGAAAAAATTGTTAAAGATAAGACAAACTGCCTTTATATCAGTGAATATGATGTAAATTACCAAATATCTTTTATTAGGGACATTTATTCAGGCAATTGGTATTTAATAAGGTATAAGTAAATTATGCTACTTTTTTTTAACTTTGACACACTGTATAGTATCATATCAATAACATATGAGGCGTAAGATAATTTAAATACTTCAGAGATATATTCACTGACAGTAAGTGACTTGAAACAATGCACTCTCGAGACAAACAATTCAAAGTAAGACGGATATTCATACACATTTCTACATAACCCTAGAATAACAACGTTGTACATCGATACCAAAGGACATGTAGGTATACAGCGTCTGTGTAAGAGTTTATAAGAAGGGTTTGTCACTTGAGAAACTTGAGTCTTACTATCCCACCAACCGGTAAACTAGTGCAGTGCGCATATATATGTATGTATGTATATGCGAGTAGACGTACAGAGAGACCGTAACAATAGAATAGAACGCGCCTCGTAGAATTGGCGCATCTCTGTTCGGTTATCGAATCGTTTGTTGTAGTAGGCGGATGATGTTCCTACAACTGGAGTTCGTATTGTTCCTCAAGCCGACTGTTTATACGCAATTAGGTTGAGTAAATGTTGATTCGATTTGACACGAATGTATTGTACGGCGTGGCGTCTATATGGTTTGGGGAGCGATTGTGAAAGTAAATCACAATAGATAATGCCCAACCAATTTGGTTAGAAATTATTGGGTGGTCTGGTAATCGGTATTTATGTTATTACAATAATTGAATCGTTCAGTTTGAATAATATTCAACTGCACTCTTTAGCAACGATGTTGATAAAATAAACCGGCGCATCCGGCAAACGTTGTCGTGCCATTTTTCTTTTCCTAATAATCTTACTAAAATTATTTTGATTGCCATGAAATAGATTGCATTCATCGACCCATCTAGGCAATTGCTACGTCAATTTCCTAAATGCACGTTCCGGTAGGGCACGCAATGGGGCCATGCACAGTGGAACTAAATTGCGAAAACGCGGAATAAACTTTTCTAACTAGTGGCGATATCGACTTGCCTTTAGTCCCACTCGATTTCAGATGAAATCGAACAAGATTTGAGGTTATTTGGTCCTAAGTACATACCTGTAGTATTTAGATTACGAAATAAATGGGTCAGATGGGGTGCTCACCAGTGCAAAAGACGTATCCAATCATTTCTGTCCACTGTATATTTAAAAGCACTGCTCCCTTTTATTTCTCTGGGAAGCTTAGTATTCGTATGCGTAATTGTTTATCTTTGGAAATGAAAATAGCTAACTATTATACTCCAATAAATGTTTATTGTGGACATCCTTAAGTATCTCTCAGACGAGCATAATTAAATAGAATCGAAATTACTAGCTATTACAATATACCTGAAGTCGACCTGTTGGTAGGTAACAGGTCGACTTCGTGCATACTGTATGTACTATCAGAAAATAATGTCTTGAATCGCTCACTTTTTTCAATAGCTCTTACTGTCGTTTATATTACATTGAAAATTTAACCGGTCAACTATTGGAACTTTCCGTATCTCTTTGCCTGCGGTTGTTGGTATGTTTTCTAACACTGATGAAGGAAATTTAGTTAAAATAGATTTTTTGTTTTGTGCGATATTGGAACGACTCGGCAATATTATAAATACATTTAGAAATTATCTGTTCGCCAGAAACACAGCAGGGGTGAATCGTAAAAAAGGTGCAAATATAAATTAACGAAACATATAATAATAATAATAAAAAATTGTCTTTATTGTTGCAGTGCTAATTACAGAAGGAAGAAAAAAATACAAAATAAGTAAATAAAATAAAGCAAGTCACAAAAGTAAAGAACACTACAAACAATCTTAGGGCGAGATTCAGTTCGTGACTGCTTTAACTAACCCCAAATACACAGAAAAATGAAATCAAATAAAACAAGAATGCCTATTTGTAACCTAAATCTAAAACAAATCTGCATGTGTTTAATAGCATATTCTACGAAATATGAAAAATAAACAAAAAGTACTTGCATTTATCTCATAGATGGATGTAAAAAAATAAGTAATATAATTAACATAAACGTACGCATGGAAAAATAGGAAGGGGAGTCGCACATCAATCTGACTGGGCATCCAAGAGAAAAGAGCGCAGTAGTTTGAAATACACTGGTTTCCATAAATTTGAAAGTCATAGGAATATCATTATATTTCTTATAAATATTAAACGTAAACGATCTTACAAACAAAGTTGTCTTGTGAGGAGGTGAAGATATAAGACCGCGAAAACGGGTGGCCAAAGTATGTATTTATCAGTCCGAAACCATATTTTGTTATATAAGTACGGTGGGCTCTTAAAGCTACTATTAGCTTTAACCCCCTGGTCAGCAATTCTGTACGATTTTTCATATTTAACCACAACATCTCCCCCAGTTTGTGTGAGACATGGTCGTTCTTTCTAATGCCATGAATATACCTATATCGCTTTTGAATTCTATAAACTGTTTCCTGATCTATGCGTGGATGGTATACTTCAGCACAATAGGTGAGACGAGAAAGCACGCATGAGTCGCATAATCTCTTTTTAGTAGACTTATTTAATGTTTTTCGAAAGGGATCAAGTTTCTTCAGATCCGCGTAGGATGATTGTATACATCCTGAAAACGAAGCGTATTGTCCATCACCAAGCCCAGGTTTCTAGCATATAATTTTTGTATTATCATCATAAGGATATGTTCCAGATTGCGAAAAACCTATTTTTAAAATATTATTTAATATTAATGCATTCATAATTTGATGATTGAAGTACATACATAGTTTCAACATTGTAAAAAACAACTGTAAATAAAAAACAATATTCTTAAACACCAACTTATAAAGCTAATCTAATAACAATGGTGCAGTTTGTATATGCATTTATTGTAGACATAAAATATCAAGTATACAGATATATAGTTATAGAGAACAGGGGTACACCAAGTATTAATAATAACTAATACTTAATCTACGGAAAAAAAAATGTTGCTCGAACCGTAGCACGGGTGGTTCACATAGACGCATTCATTACTTTACTATTTTAAAATAACAAACTTTAAATTGTAAGTTGTGGATTGTATTAAACGAAACAAAATTTACATAAATACTCCACCTAAAATAATCCATTTTTTCCTAATACGGCCACATAATTTCTGAGTACCTACGGCTTCAGGTAGTCAATATTCCCCCGATAATCCTCATAAAAAACGAATCGTTATATGGATGGACAATCTATAATAAACAGTTGCTCAGTATATTACTCTCCGGTTTCGCACTTATACCTATTAGATCGAGATTCACTAGGTTTTATTGCTTTCCGATTCATTACTTCATTTTTAGATAGTACGTGTATGTAAGTACATAGCACCAAATATTATTTATACTAGTATACACATGGTCAAAGAAGAGTTGCATTGGCGAAATATAGATGAGATTCTCTTACAGAAATGTATTTGTGTTAGTATACATTTCCATAAGAGAATACTAGAGATGTCATCTAGATTTCGCCAATAGAACTCTTGTTTGGCCATATGTTTACTATGTATTATAATATTTGGTAGTATGGAGATTTGCATGTCTCTGTCACCAGTTCATGTTGTATTGAACACTTGTACGCACAGCATATTGCATTACAGGCGGAACGTATCTAGATTGCATTACTTTGGTACTTACACCAACGACAGAACTGTCAATCGTCGTCAGAGATACATGTAGATGGCATGCACCGCTGGCCATGTTATTTACTCGAAGGGAATCGAGCGTTCCCAAACCATTTATATGCATATGTACTAGTATTTGTAATATACATGCGTACTATATTTCACCAAACATGCGCCATATATCAAATAAGAAGAGGTCCTTTCACATAAATATTGATGTATATCTTGACCCATATTAGATATTTTTATATTTTATATTTTTATTCAATGTAATTCTTACTTAATGTCTGATATAATATATGTTTAAGTTGATTTCCAAATGATGTTGCAAATTTTAAAGAATGACGTGACAAACAAAATTCAACCTTGGTATTTCTTTGGCCAATAAAAATTCGAATTCCCATAATAGTAAGCTTGAGATTTCAGTCGCGTTCGATCATCTGCCGTACAAAATTTTATTACATATAATTTTCCTCTATACCACAGAATAGGTAATATACAGAAGTATCACTTAATGCTTTTCCCTATGGTCAAATTTTATTTTTTGTGGTAATTATCTACGACGCCATGATTCTGGGCACAAGCTTGGTGGACCCCATTTTGTCTGCAGAGCCGGATTAACTTGATAAATTATGAATATGCGAAGCAAAATTTTCAAAAATACATTTGCCAAATAAGTTTTCTAAAAATTTTGGAATAGAAAACATGTTTTTAGGGCAATTAATTAGTAAATAACTGCTTAACCTCATGTATATATAATAACTTCTTCATTCGTGTCGACATATTATGTTGTCATCAATGCCATACTTCCTCGTATTATTTCAAAATTTATTCTTCCAATTTACTTACTAATCTTGAAAAATATAACAAAAGTTCTTGTTCAGAAGAATTAGTAGCTGTACAGAACTGTATTAGTTTTAATTTTTTGAAACCAAAGAAAGTAAATAGTAATACTATTCCTCGTATGATATCCTTGATAATTAAATAAAACAACACGAACAGTTTATTATTTTTCATACTCCATCTTACATACATCTCTCTCTCTAAATTCTTACGCTAAATTCAAATTTTAAAATATGTACATACTGCACTCTGTAAAAGTATATTTTGTGCAAACTTCGTCGTTTAGAGATTAGTATATATTAGCAAAATTTATGTTAGTAGAAAGCACTGAAATATAAAGAAATATCACCTCAAATGTGTGCAAACTTTACTCGTGAAAATAAAGCAAGAGACCTATAGATAAATAAATTTATTTTGAATAATGAACATAATGTAATTAAAAATTTGTTATAGCATCTAATTGACATATTAAAATTATTTATAAACCCTTTAGAATATTTAGTTTGTTGTGCTTTGTAGTTTTTGTGTCTGGCATATCTCTGTTCATGTATTTTAATGTATAAAAGATCCGTAAGCGTATATATAATGACACCAAGAAATTCTACCTGTGCGAACGACAAAGTACTGACTGCGATTTCATTAAAACGGCATAGAGATACTGTACGAATTCCTTGTCTCACTGATACTTCTGTATATTACCTATTCTGTGTCCATATGGTCTCTCGTGTTCCCACTAGCCCAGTCGCATCGACAAATATGGGGAGATGCGAGAGACTGCATGCCAGGACATTCCGAAATTCCTTATCTGCGAGCTATTTGTCGAGTACTAATGTGCGGATTATTAGCTACTGCAGCTAATACCGCGATTTCATTATTTTCTTACGTTTTCTTGGCTGTACAGTTCCTTCGCTAGAGAACTGTTGAACGACACAACATAATCGATATTCCTACCACTTCCTCCATAGATGCAAATCATTTCAATTCCCTCTTGTAATGTTATAACCTCCATTACTATTCAAATATTCAATACTAACTAATTTGTATTGGATTAATAATTAATAATCTAAATGGGGATCGGACAGCTTGTCAAGTACTGAATAAAGTACGGTTTTGTATCGTTAAATAGCGTTCCAATTGGGAATAAATAAATGTATTGAAGTGAAGGGGCACAGTTTCGAACACAAGGCTTTTTGAAATGTGAGTTTATGTTAAAAAAAAAACTACTAAAACTTACTACTAATCGAGTTCGGCACCATTTGATTTGATGCAGTGGTTTAGAGACATTCCATTGTCTCAAGATAAAAAACTCACCCAGTATATACCTGCACTTAGCGTCTGCAAATAAAAAGTTTTAGGGAAGAGACAGAGAGAAGTTATTTAAGAATATGTAGCATGCTTTTTCAGAAATGATAATATGTAATAAGATTATTTTATTTGTTTGTTTCCGCTAACATTCGAAAAAATTAAAAAAGAAGAAAATATTTTTTAAGTACATGAAACCGTATGTTTATTATTAAAGCATTCAGAAGAATGTCTATTGTCACCGTGCAAAATTTTAAAATGTAGGTCAAGATAACTCAGCACTAGAACAATGTATTCCAACTTTATAACTAGCTTGCGTGTTGAGCATAGTTAACTAACTTCTTACTTGAATAACATTAACAACTAGAGACTATTAATTGTTAGTTAGGCACAATTAACCTTCAACTAAATTTGTTGTTAGTTGACAATTTTAATTACGTTTTCCCAAGTAATATAGTTGTGGTTGAAAAGAATTTAGTTGCAAAGGAGTTAGTTAACAGCTATTCGTTTAGTTGTAGTTTACTACAACTAACCAACAAACAAACTCTTAAGCTTATCTAATCATATTTATTTTCTCTCTCACAACTCCCAATGTCCTTAAAAAAAAATGGCGGGTAATATTAATATGAAAATTTTCGGTAATGTTAAGAAGTGCATCGGTAAGACGACATGGTAGTAATAATTATATCCGCCGAAATCTTGGACATTCCTCAAGATTTACGTATTGTCGTTTTTGAAGTCCATAAACAAACTCTCAAACTTCTTATAAGTTTCAGGTTTTTGTTTTCTACCAATGCATGGCGGATTAATTATTACTACCTTACCGATGCACTTTTTAACATTACCGAAAATGTTCATATTAATATTAACGGAAAGTTGTATATTAATTATATCCACCCTTTTTGAGGACATTGAGAGTTGTGGGAGAAAAAATAAATGTGATTTTTATAAGTTCAAGGGTTTGTTTGTTGTTCTAGTAACGGAAACACGGAAATCTTGAGATATGTAGAAGATTTCAGCGGATATAACATTTACTGTTCTCAAACCGATGCCATACTTCATAGCGGAAATCAGTAAATAAATATTCAGTAGATACTGTATTCCAAATTTTATTAAGGAATATGTATAAATAAGAAACTTATGGAATGAGACCCATGAGTTGAGACCCGGTATTCCCAAAGCCACAAGACTCAACCCAATATTGTTACTTAAACTGAATAGTTATACTTGTTAGTTGAGGTGCACAACTAATGTTTTTCAAACAGAAAGTTGTAGTTGTTGAATTCTTAACTTAATTTAAAAGAAATAGTTGCCAATTCACTAAATTGTTAGTTGCTAGACACAGATACAACTAACTAATTCAGTTGTAATTGTTAGTTGTCAATTGGAATTGAGTTTTTCCCAACACTGCCAGCCTGTAATGTATGTTATTTTAAAAAAAAAACATTATAAGATACACATTGACATTTTTTCAAAGGAGCAGATTTTTTATATTATTACCACTTATAATTAATATATCGATATTAAAAAGCGTTGTTGCTTGGAATATTACCAATACACTACTACTAACTCTCAAATCCCAATTCGACAAAATCAAAACAAAACTTTGTGATCCTGCTAGCGTAATTTCAAATCCGACTATTCGCCTAAATATATATTGGAATATATTCCAACGAAAAACAACAGACCAATTTATTTGCACTCCCACTGTTAATAAATGAAGCACATATATACTCCCATCGCAATAAATTCGTTGCCAGTCCACAGAGGGCGTACAACACACCTCACATTCGCGCTGTGAGGGCGTAAGTTGAACTGTGACTTTTCCACGAAAAAGTTTGTCGATCTACTCTACCGGAGGCGAACTCGTTTTTGTCTAATTTTATCTGGGAGAACAATTTTCCTCATCGCCGCTTTTCGGCTGCGTTTGTCGTTTCGCCGATAGTTGTTCGGTGGTGGGAGTTTGCGGTCCGAATAATAACTTTAGAGCCCGGTATTTCGTCGTTCGATCGGGAGATTTTCAGTTTAACGGATTGGAAAAGGGTGTTTCGGGATTTGAGGGTATTATTAGGAGCTGGTGAATCTAACCGATGCGTATAGGGACATTGCTGTTAATAGGAACTTTTTTTTAGTGCAAATTATACCTAATCTAATAATAATAAAATAATTTATTATCATAGTTCAAACTGGATATGGAAACTATTATGATATTACAAAAATAATGAAAGTAAGAATACAATTATTAAACATCAACATTGTATTATTCTGAAGATATGTTTTCCGTAAATACCTAATATATTTCACATCATAATCTCATTTTTAACATTTCTTTCTTAACATATTTTCAATTTTATGAAAATACCTTTAGGGAAAAAAATTATACTCAACCTCCAAATGCAGTATACGTCTTATGGACATTCGATTCACGTTTCCTAAATCGTCGAATCCGCTGTGCAAGACTACTTCCAATTCATTATTTGGGGTTATGAGTGTTATGACAGTTAAAATGCAAATGTCAAGGTATATCTGACATCGGATACCAAAAGTGAGCTATCGTGTAGAAACACGTAATATCTTGACAGTGCAGAACGGGATACTCATAACACCATGCCCCTTCATATCGGTTTTTCTCCATGCTGTCGTTGGAATCTTTTCCAATTTTCAACAGTGATACAAAACCTTATCAAGAACAATTACTGATTTTTACTGTATATCTGGAATATCTTAATAAACCAATCCTTATATGTTTCTGAAAGTTAAGGAAATTTACAAAAATCGAGTTATCTTTAAAACACCAACAGATATCAATTCGCGGTTTTGGCAGATTAAACTGTCATTACGTTCTCATTTTTCTGGATTGATTATAGTTAATTTTTCAAAAAAATCGCACAAACAGGACAAACTAATAGGTGATACCATCTAGTTTCCACGCAAACCTCATCACCTATTTGATATTCTCTTTACAGCGAGTCTAAGTTTTTGAAAATCGGTTGACCTTCATTAAAGTAACAAGGGCTCTTGCGTGACAAAAAAGGTGCAATCTCAAAGTACCATAAACAAAACTTACAGGTGATTATTTTACATTTATTTTCCAGCAACCTTAGTAAAGGAAAATTATTAAAACAGAATAATAAATGTAAAAAAAAAAACAAATTACTCAATCTTACGGGAACTTCAGAAATTTAAAAATATCTTTTCGACCATACTTACTAGTATATTTTTTTTTCCTAAGTTCTAAGACCAATCGTTACCGAGATGTGGCCGGTAGTCACCTTTAATGAGTCACTCGCTACTGTTGATAGAGGCACATTAAGCAGCGAACGGCCACTGAATACTTTGCCAATTTTTGCTTAGTTCCCAGCCCGTTATTGGAGATCTACTGTCCCTAACTACGGTTGGTGAGCTGTTCCTTGCTGATTACAAATGTTCGTATTCGGGGGACTCTCTACGTTTATAGTCCACGGTTGGCGCGCTGCTCTATTGTTTTATAGGCGCGCACAAAACAACTTTGAAATTAATTCTATTAATATTCCTAACCATATATTTTCTTATTGTTCTTTGTTTGGTAATGGTAAGTAACTGGTGTATTCAAAATGCTTTGAAGCAAAATGGAATATCCTAAAACAATACGCTCCCTTACTTTAAGAATTTATTTCGCACGAAACATTTTTTTAAGTGAAACGTAAAACTACTTATCATCGAAGATCCAGTTTTCGGTGGGAGATCTCACAGATAGGATGTCAAGCCGTAAAAATTTTACCACATACATACATAAATGTATATTGAAACGGCTCACTCGCCGCGCTTTAGCATCTCCATACATGCATAATGTAAGCGATGATATCGATCACTTTGTCAAAATCTCACGGAGGAGAGGCGAGAATACCCGCATTAGAGGGCAAATCTCTAAAGAAAAAACCTCCTTCGCATAGCTAAGCCATCATCGCCGCTGTGTTTAAAACATATATCACGCACGCAATTCAGGGTTGAAGAGGTGATCCTTCACTTGAAAACCGCTCCAGACGAAGACGAACGAGACAATAAATGCGAATAGATTAGAGGGAGCACTTTGAAACCGAAAGGAATAAATGCTGAATTAGTCTGATGGCAGTTACTTACAATTAGAAGATACTCATTTATGATTAACTAATTTTAAACAACTTTATATCATAAATTTAAATTTAATATAGACGCGGACGTGATTAAAACTGAATTTAAAAAAAAAATTAAATCAATTCGAAACAGAAAAATGCTTTTAGCAATACTATAGCGATAAAAAAAAAACATATTGCGTCCTACTTTTTCGTAACTGACCGCGAACAATTCCAATCATTCAATACGGACAGTTTTTTTGTTTTGTTTTGTACTTACTCTATTGGGGATAATTGGACCCTGAGATTTTCGCATTTACGCCAGTAATTAATGGATAATGAGTACTGGCCCTGATTTCGAGGCAGAGGTGTACTTCAGTGGCTTCACGTGGGTTACCTCGCTGAGTCAACAATAGGTAGAAACACGTGACTTGTTACCGTAGGGATATAAACGCCGGAAAACCGTAAATTATAGTTATACAGGTAGCGGGCCAATTAACACCTTGTTATTGCTTTACTAGGGGTTGCTTTGTCAACGGGAAAATAACCCTAAAACGGGTGAGTTTATATAAAGCATATTTTATTTCTGAATAATACACTGGATCGTGACATTAAAACGTAAATATTACGGAGTAAAGACATTAATTGGTGGTACTATAAATAATGCTGGTTCCTATTTTTGGTTAAGCGGATTTAATAGTAGTTCTCATCCATATGAGAAACTCATAAAGCCTACATCCCGTTTTTTTAAAAGCGGTGGTTCCTGATCTTTTTACATCTATAGTATGAGGCTTTTTCATGATTATGGACCGCTAAAATATTGAAATTTTTGTTTCTTTTTCACTAATTCCTTCTTACTTTAGTATTGTACCTGAGAAAAGTAAATAAGCAGAAAGCCGTTCTGACTAATTGCGTAAAAAACGCACTATATCAGTTGATAGTAGTTATACGAGAGTTTAGAGGCATAAATATGAAAAAAGATTTTTTTTTCGAGATAGCTAATTTCTTATGTGGATGTAGACTAATCTATATCTTATTAGAAGCATCATAATATCATTTCTTTATTGTTTACCAACTTCATAAGCAGGTGGTTTACCTTACTAATGGCTTGACTTTGCGTTTTTGGAATTCTTTCTTTTTTTTTGTTCGTTCCGAAAATGGGGGCATGTTACATCACATTTTGTCCCTAACCAATATTTCTCTATTATAAAAGCATTAGATATCTAAGAAAGAGAAAGGGTGATATCGGCTTATTTTTTTTTTTAATGATTGAATATATGACATAAAGAAATAATAGTCATAAAGATGAATTGAATGATGTTTTTAGAAATGCCTGCGCCGGAAAAACAAAATAAAAATTATTAACAAAAAGGCTTCTTCGCCAAATGTAATTTCGTTCTTTAAGTCGTATCTTCAAGATCGCTCTGGTTTTGTTTATTACAATAGATTTTGCTCTAAAACTTTCACTCCAAACGCGGGTGTGCCTCACGGCTCTATTGCTCTTTAATATTGATATGAATGACTTACTTCAACCGTAGAGTATTAGCATATGCTGACGATATTAAGATTTTCAGTGTCATTAGTTCAGATGCTGACTGTATTCATCTTTAGAGAGAGTCTTCTAAGTGAGTGGCGTATCAGCAATAGACTTCACTTGAACATTACTAAGTGCTATACTCTCTTTTTCTAGGCGTGCCAACCTAGTCTCGTTTAATTACAAGTTACAGTGCGTAACGTTGAAATTTCTAGGGTAACTCACTTTGCGGACCTCGGCGTACTTTTTGATAATTGTCTATCTTTTAGTTTATATATTACCAACCTTGTCTCTTCTGCTTCTAAATTGTTGGGATTTGTGATCCGATCTTGTCGATTTTTTACCAATGTTAATGCTATAAAATAATTTTTTTTTTCTCTAGTCCAAATTGGAGTATGGCTCGCTGGTTTGATATCCTTACTACCTCTATCAACGATTAATGTTAGAGAGAGTGCAGAGGAAGTTCCTAAAGTTTTTGTCGTTCAAAATTGATCACAATGTGTGCCAAGTACGAAGATCTTCTGTTTAAACACGCTTTCACTTCACTATCCCAACTTGATTTATGGAATTGTGGATTCTCCATCCCTGTTATCTCATCTTGGTTTGATCGTGCCTCGATATAATATCCGATCCGCAGATACTTTTCTGGTTCCCCGAGCACGCACAAACGTTCTCTTTAAGGCACTCCTAACCCACATGTGCAGAAATGCAAATTGACGTGGCTCTGATCCCTTGAGCCTTAGTTTTGCTTCTTTTACTATTTTAGACATACATTTCTAATGTAATTTAATATTTTTAATTTTATATTGACTTTTTATTATGTGCTGTAATTAGATTATTGAAATCTATTGGACATTTTTTTTTAATACCAAGTATATAGGTTATAAAATACTTTTTCTCATATATAACAGGTTATTGTTTATATCACAATGGTGCAATTTCTCAAAAAACTACGTTCTATAATTTCACAATGTTAGCACAATTTTACAAAAATAGGTTCACAGAGGATAGAGTTGACATCCATAAATTTTATCTTTCTTACCGACTGTAATCCGGCAGAACGTTTTCTGTTTATCCCGGACGCAATTTTATTTTATCTCGGATTCTCGGTTGCGGTTTGCAGCCCGGAAAAATTTACAACTCGAACGACCGTGGATCACGCAGGTACCTAATCCCTAATAAGTTCCTTGTTGGTGTAATTGTCCCGAAAGCACAATTTCTGGCTGCCGCACGAAAAACAAGCAATAGGAAAAAGTGGACGACCGTAATTCCGAATACAGTGAAGACCCCGTTCGGAAGTTAACTGTTGGCGAGCTTTGCGATTAATTAGAGACGAGCCGTACCCCTTTTAATCTGGCTTTCTTTCCCTCGGGGACGCGGTCTTGGGACGGGCGCGTCAGCTTGGGCACGTTCTTCCACGCTGCGGTTTCGCGATAAGTTTCCCCGAGGAAAAACAGCTTGCGTGCGTGCTCTTCGGTAATTTGTAACGTACGAATGTATATTCCGGATGTTTTTTTGTATACTGATTAAATATTTATGATATTTATGTTCTGTAATACATGTAAAAAGATTAATGAAGCAAGAAAGTTGAAAGCTCTATTTCTTTTGGGGTTTTTCTTGGTCAATTCGTTAAATTTTGGTAAATAATATTCATGACATAGTGACCTAAATCTAGGTATCTGTATCTAGGTACTTAAAACATAAACATCGTTCATTTGAAAACTATCGAGGGGGACAAAAATTGACTCGACTACTTTAACCCTCTGCCCCCGGGAGATATCCCCTTAAAAATCTTAAATGGAAGATATTTTGGCGTTTAGTTTTTCGAAATTGATCGATTCCTTTTCCAAAGAGAGAGAGTGGAAATCCTCTTTTTGATTTTAATGTGGAAAATGGTATTTTTTAAAATAATTAATAAAAAGAAAATTTGAAAAGGCTTTTTGTGAACCATAATTAATTCGGAATCCCTACATTAAAATAAAAGTTATTTGTCAATTAAATGTAATTTTATAAAAGAAAATAGGGAAAGATATGCTACCAAGAATAATCTACAGTTGAATAAAAACTGTAGGCTTACTTGTCCGGTGCCTGACTGAGTTTTAAAAGTACGGTAAACCGGGGGTTACTTTGTGACGGATTTTATCTCATTTTCAATAATTCAGTGTCAAATTTCTCTCTCTAAAATTGATTAAAATAAAAATATGTAGTAAGCCCCTCATGTTTGCAGATAATTATTTCGCCATATTTGTTTTTATATGTTTATTTTAGTTAACTCCCCAAAAAAATTGTTTTTTGTCACAATTTCATCCCATCGTTTGGGGTTACGTTGTGACAATCAAGTTTTACTAAGAAATTAAATGTTTTTGCTGATTGTAACGAAGATACACAGCGTTAGACCACATGGTGAATGAAATGACAAGTTTTTTTTTTTATTTAAAAATTCATATTGAATTAAACAAAACTTCCCCTTTTTTTCAATACAGCTAGGAAGATCTCGCCAACTGATTAAGAAATATTTTTCTTATCAGCAACTTGATTATATAAACGAGACAGTGCCTTTGTCCTATCAAGACAGAGTACAATACCTGCTTTCCTAAAACCGGCAATCAAATTATCCGGGCCTGCCACCATTCGTTCCATTAGAACTTTCAAAAGATTTGGGAATTCATTTTTAGGAATCGATGAGCATTTACTCCCCTTTGAAGTTGACTTCCATTCATCGAGAATCTTGCGCCACAGGCCTTTCATCGAAACGAAAATATGTCTAAAGGCTGAAGTAAGTGCGTGGCATTAGGGAGTAATGCTATGAATTTGATATTATTTGCTTGCATAGTCTAAGATTTATATGTGAAGTTAGGTTGTCACCAATAATGACTTTTGTTCCAGTTTGGTCTTTTTTTAAATTGGAAGTAGAAGTGATACAAACCAGTCTTCAAACGACTGATGGTCGAACCAACCCGATTTTGTGCTTCTGTGTATCTTGCTCCTGTCGGGCCATTCTCGGTCCACAGTTTTTAAGATTTATAATTTACGTCTAAAGGGGCTAGTTGACCTTCTGCTTTACCACAGAACATTATGGACGTACAAGCCTTTGAAGCATTTCTAACAGTTTCAGGGTATTTAGTTCCCCTTTTTGTGAAAATTTTTTTGGAACCTGGATCATTTACCGGGTTCGTTTCGTCATAGTTCCAGACGTTGCAACTGGGCACTCCTTCGATTTCCTTTTCTAAATTATCAAAAAAGTATTAACAATAGCCTCGTCTGTGGCAGCCCTGCTGTGGGAAATATTTTTGGCTATTCTTTCAGTAAGAATTGTATCATGTTGCTTCATAAATGATTTAGCCCAGTCAGGTCCTGGAAAGTTATTCCGGAAACAATCAAGTTTTCTCCCACAATGGTCAAGGTATGACTTCACTTTACACCTTAAATCGAATGCAGTTATGGGAAAACCATATATGGACATAGATATGGCATGATTTACGAATTTTTGCTCTTCAGTGTCGCTGAATACTTTTTGTCTGCTAACTTGTTTCTCATGTCGACCATTCATTATTAACCACAGTGTGTTCTTATGAATTTTATATTTCGCGGAAGCTTCACGGAAGACATTTGTTTAGATTTTATATTAGCTAAGCCATTGCGAAGTGCTTCGCTTTCTTTTGTAATGGTTTTTAATCTATAATAAAAACAATTATTAATTAATAAAATGCTCCTTCAGAAAACTTTCAGAAAATCGCTCCTTAATATTCAAGGGGTTACTTTGTGACATGAGTCAAAAAAAATAATTTTTAGTCAAACAGTAAATCCATTTAATATTTTTCTTTTACAGAAAAAGTATGCTAAATAACAATAATAACCATAAATATACTAACTTGACTTCGAATCACCGATAGTTTGGCTGCAATACAAAGTTTGAGCACAGTATGATTTTACGATTACACTAATCTAACACATAAAATACAATGCCAGAACGCATCAGTGTCATAGGTCACAGATTGTACAAGAAGTACGTGCAGAAACTATCACTTAACCACCAAGTCCAATATTAGGTCGATATAACAGAATTCTGATTTATGCGGTAAGAAAATATTCTCGAACGTCAATGTGTCACAAAATACCCCTGCAGTCACAAAGTAACCCCGGCTTACGGTATGTTTTTCCGGGCTAATAAGCCGTGGTATTGAAATAGTAGGGGTCAGAACCACCCCATGATGTTACCTGCAACATCGTCCTGAAGAGTTTTACGAAGAGTCGACCTCTACTATTTCAAGACCACGGTCTACTAGTCTGGAAAAACGCACTTTCAACACACTGTAGTTCACTCTTAAATAACAAATTTAATTTCATTTAGAAAATTAGCGGGTATTATTTCAGTATACAGCCTCGGTAATTTGGTATGGGTATACAGAATAAATTTAACTTCTGTAAGAATAATAAAGCAGAAGAACACGTTGTTTGCCCGCTTCAGTATGTTCAACATTATAAATTCTCTACGCCCTATTGCAATAGCTCTCGAAAATTACCTCTGCTTATTTAATTTGATATGGCTACATACATTTGAATAAATTTACATAGCTCCCTTGAATATTATTGCATAATATGTGCGTGCGATTATTAATATATGTAATGTATGAATTTCTAAGTGCTAAGGCGTAAATACATATTTTAATATTAATAGGATTGCTTTTCTCGGCATGTTAATTGTAATAACGTAGTAAGAAATAAATAGAAAGCCGACTACTAATGATAGATTTATTTCATGAGATTCAAATCATGTAATTTTTATGGCACGTTTCATTTGAAATGCCCTGTATATTGGAGAAACTAGAATATCAATTACAACTCGTTACAAGGAGCATTTGACCATTCTTAAATTTAAAAGATCCTTGATAAACGAAAACTGCATATATTAATAAAATAAGCTCACACTGTTTTGTTAAATTAATTTGATTTTGTCTTAAATTGAAACTGTTCCTCCCAACTTCAAGCCTGCTTAAGATAGTATCGAGTAGCGAGAACCTCTAACCGTTATCGTAATAAAAGAACGAATCGCCGTTTTATGCAAATCGTTCCCGCAAAAACAGACGGTAAGCCCCTTTTAACTGCCCTAAATTCTAAGCGCACGCCCTCCATATTCTCAGCCAGAGCACAGAAAACTTCTCCCCTTTGGAAGTATAACGAGATAAGTTTTGTTTATAATAGCCGGCCAGAAATTAACATTTATATGTTGAGCGCTCAGTTAACATCAGACGCTGTCTTAAACTTAAATGAGCGGGTCGTGAACTTGATACCTTACTGGAGTCGTCCTGCATAGTATAATAAAGTTCGCATGAGGGTGAAAATAATTACATTAATATCGCATTAAAATGGTCCTAGTATTCATAATAAATGTGGAGTCACTTAAAAGGATTAGTATTGTCTGTATTCTCTTTCTGGAATAAACTTAAATTTTATCTTTTCCTTGTTGTTTTAAATGCGATTAAGTTACCTTTCTTGCATGGGTTATGTTGTAATTGTTACAGATCACTGGCTATACGAAGGTGACACTGACTAATTAGTTAAAAAAAATAAATAATTTTATTGTTGAATATCAATATATTTTTGCATTCAATGAAACCAGTCCTTGAAGAAATCATACTTTCACTCTATCCGCCACAATTCAGAAAGCGCGTTGGTTCTTAGTATGCAGTATTGCTGCATCTGATAATGAAAAAGTGAATCCACGCATTGTATCTTTAATTTGGATACAAAAAGAAATGACAGCAAAGTGGAGAATTTATGGTGCTGACTGGGATCCAAACACTGAGTTGGTGGTTTACTAACAAAGTGATGAAAAATGATATTATATCTAAAAGAGTAATTCCCAGATGCTTAATATATATGTTACAGCTGAAAAATAAACTTCTGATACAATTTTGGTATAAGACTCAATCATAAAAATTTTGTTAAAATTAACAAATTAGTATTGAAATTAATCCAAAAATTTACAGAAACGGGCTCTGTACATAACAAAGAACAACATTTTCATCGGGTTGTCAATAATTTTGCTAAATTGACAAGGGTATTAGGTATATTAAAACCACTTACAACATAACAAACTTTTTTTATGGTACAGTTTATTGAAGCAACCATTATTGTATGTTACTTCAACTTAAGAATTTGCAACTCTAATAAATTTTCACTTTAGAACGAAATTTTTCTTACCGTGTGGTGATTGAATATAAGTTTTTTTACTGTTAAAACTGCAATAAATGTGCTATATCATTTCAATTGCTGAGTAAGACTAACAATAAAAAGACGAATCCTTCATGAAACTCCAGCAATTGGAAACACCGGTTACGACGAAACTAAATAACATCAGAATTCGGAATAGATACAAGACATTGCAGACTGAACAGTGATATACCCTTTTCATTTCTGACATTTTACGAGCGACGGCTTGCTTTCAAAGTTGGCATTACTCTTCGTCTAGCGAGCAAATCGTGCTTTGAATATGCGAAATCTTAGTGAAACTTGCCAAAGTCCGGACAGATTTACGTTACCAATGGGATGATCGTTCTTAAGATTAGTTTCTCGCGCAAATGTTCTTAGAAATTTAATTTGTTTTTTTTTATACTCTTAATGCCATTTATAAGAAAAATTGGAAAATAAAACAAAAGAATTGGAACACTAATCCATATTTTAACACTATCTCTTTGTCTTTCGAGCTTTATCGCATTAATATCAACCGCAGGCATCACATTGTTCTACGACAGAGAAGCTTGCCTTGCACACCGTCCTAAATTTTAACAAACTCCGTATACGAACCAAGAATTTCCCCCAATTAAGCCGGAGAAAGATTTATAACCGTTAAAGGGATTGGTACTATTACCGGCCATCGTTTTCTATAAGATAAACCTTCTTGAAGGCCGAAAAAGAACGTCCGTTTATCGTCAGATTAAAGAGGATATATTTTTTGGCTATATCAAGGAAAATTCAGCTGCTAATTTCGCGTGCAAGTAGCCAATTGCTTCGCTGGCAGAATGCTAAAACTCCTCGCTTAGTTGCAGGGTTTAATTTCGTGCATTTATTCAAGCAAGGACGCGTGATTCCAGATGGTTATACGCGTGCAGGAGTATAAAACACGGAAGTGCGGACGGATTTAGCTGCAGCATGACGTTGATGCAGTGCGCAGACTTCTCTGAGAGAAACATGTTTTAATCTCGTAAATTAAACTTGGCAAGAGATACATGTTCTATCATTTCTTATTTTTACAAGATGATACGGAATGATATTCTAACATTCGATTGAAGTAAAATTGAGGATATTGGAATAATATTAAGGTAGGACATATTACACTATAAAATATGTTTTATAAAATATATTTGACAAACAACTTTTATAGTGTAATAGGTTAACTTTAGTTCCACCCAGAAGGAATAATAAATAAATGATAAAATAAAAAAAAAATAATAAAAATTTCAATACGGCCATTTTGTTGCATGCAGTGTCTGATACAGTCATTTTTCGCGATTGCCAGTTGTAACATCGTGTTATATTTATATAATTTAATAAAATATCACGAAAGATTCGAAAGTTATTTCCAGTAGAAGAGCGTACAGCAACGTCAGGAGTTTTAGAAGAATATTGGGTCAAACAAATGAAACACATCTAACGAAAATGTTTAGAGGTGTTCCATTTAAGCAATAATAAATATACCCTCTATCCACTTAAAATAACAAAATTAATTTATATGCTAAATATATGTAGTTCAGTATTTATTCTACAATACATTTATATATAAAAAATCATTAATAATCAATCAAAGACAATATACCGACATACAGAGATCAAAATGGTAGTATCCAAGTTGCGCAGATTAAACTAATGTTACATCCTTGTCTATGGTGATAATTATATCCGCTGGCATCTTCAACATCCTTCAAGATTTACGTGTTGTCATTTCTGAAGTCGATAAACAAACCCTCAAACTTATAAAAATCACGTTTATTTTTTTCCGCACAACTTCCAATCTCCTTTACAAATGGCGGGTAATATTTATAAATATAAAAATTTCCGCTAATGTTATGAAGTGCATCGGTAGGACGACATGACATTAATAATTAAATCCGCCGACATCTTCGACATCCCTGAAGATTTAAGTATTGTTGTTTTTGTTAAGCCGATAAACAAACCCTCAAATTTATAAAAATCACATTTATTTTTTCTCCCACAACTACCAATCTCCTTAAAAAATGACGGGTTATGAATAAATACCTACCTCTCGAACATTTTTTATATAGCTCTGTCGATACACCAACGCTGATATTTTTGTAAAACCTTTATAAAACATTTTAAGTAAAAAAAATATCTTTTATAAAAGAAGTTTTAATAAAAGTTTTATAAAAAACAACGTTGTCAAGTATTCAAGGGGGTTCTAGTACCTAGAGCAATGTTTGTAACCTTAATTCACAAAATGTGACATATATTTTATTATCTGTCTTTTATGTAGAATATAACCTAAAGAAGATAAAAAAAATTCACACTGCTGTTTTGAATATTTTTCGATTACATGCCAAATTTAAAATTTGGGTATCCGAAGATTTAGCAAATGTAGCTTAATGATTTTTCGCAATAAACCAACGATAAACTTAGTATTATTAGTGGATTGGCTATGTGCCTTTGACCAAACAGACTGACATCTAATCGTTTAATCAATTTTTATTTTGACACAATAATCTGAAGTTTCAATAAAATAATAAATTGTATTATACAGTTCATAAATTCCGTATATTTATATGGTATTTATTACTTTTTTATGTTTTTAATTCTTTTATACACTATTCCGATTTGAAAATTGAAATGAAACTAGCAAGTTACTGGAAAGATACAATAATTGATTGATGGTTTAACATTATTGCGTCATGCTTTTTTTTTAAATCGGACATTACTACCAATAACTATACACATATATAATTGAAATCTCTTATATGATTGTTTAAATATAATTTAAAAATATATATGTAGATGGCTTATACACTTTTCCAAAAAAGAAAATACCCTGTGTAATGTGAAATTTCAAAATGTAGCGTTTTGAATCATTACTCGAATAATTATTCAAACATTAAATAAGTATTACTACCTTTTCAAATTTGACGATAATTATAGCCAGGATAAAACTTCTGGCGAGCTGTACAGTGTAAAAAGCCTCAACGAAAAAATTTCTGTACATGGTAAAATAGGTCAATTTCAAACGGAGTAGTTATTAACCATAATACCGAGTGCATGGAAAACGTGCATACAAGAATGGAGGAGAGCAATTTTCTGTTTCGCAAATTGCCTGAATAATAGCGAGCACCTGTCAAGATCACTTCGTTTATTTTAATTCGTTGGCGTTCGCTGGCTTCATGCGTGCTACCAGTAATTAATGAAAGCTACCCGTTTATGATGTTTAATGCTCTTTAAAATTTCTTTTTTTCTTTAATGGTATTGTGTTGCAAAGTTTTAAGTAATTTATTTGATTTTTTTGTTGCACTGGTGGAACTGTTTAGAAAACATGTTCTTTTATGATTAAAGAATTCGACTTAATCTTCTAATGACGTATTTTTTACTAATCACGTTAGAAGAACTACAAAAAAAAAACATACAATGGAGGTAAGGCGTATGAACTGCTAATAAATTGTTTTGGTCTGTAAGCTTCTATAACTTAAAAACGCTTTATCGATACTACATTTTTATTTCCGATTACAGATAAGAAAAATGCAGGCTTACAGAACATAATACTTACATTCATATTTGTATTACTATAAAGACTGGTTTCTAGGGAAAATACTTTTTCGTTATTAATTTAGGTAAATACTTGAGTCCAAGAAATGAAAACTCTTTGACGTTAGATTTATTCGTTCTACATTCCTAAAAAATAGTTTCGTATTCTAATTGCCACTATTTGATCCTAAATCTTTCTCATTAGTTCCGTTATGGTACATACAAAAACCTATGTGAACTTAGCACCCCACTTTTTAAAAATAAACTTTTTTTATAAAAATGCTAGTATTTCATCTGTAGTTGCTTGTAGTAACAATAATTTCGTTTGTAGTTTCATCTATTAGTAATTATAGGACCTTCAAAAAATCAATCGCGGCCCACCTTGAGATATAGAAAATCCGCTTTCGTAGTTCACTTTAGAATCGTTTGTAGTTGTTTGTACAACAAATGGCGATAACAATAGCGGAAATCTGGAGGTGCGTAGAATACGAACCAGACGACCTGCTGAGTTCAAATTTTCAGAATATGTTAGGCACATAGTTGTTACTACATACCCCGAGTCTAGCGTGATTCTAGGATTGGCTGAAAGAAACATACAACTTTGAGCTGCTTATTAGGTGACAATAGCGGAAATCTGGAGATGCGTAGTGTCCAAAGCAAACGATCTGCTGATGATTTGAAATTTTCAGGGTATGTTGGGCACACAAGCTTTGAAATGCATTTCTCCCATGTTGCATACAATCATCCATGGTTGTTAGTGGACTAGCATAAACTTGACTTTTTATAGTTCCCCAAACAAAACAATCTAACACTGCTAAATCCGGTGAACGGGGATCTTCAAATGGTCACGGACGGTTCCTGTCTCTGTGGGTACCGTAGAGCGAAAGTGTCACATGTTCTGGTTATTACGTTGTTACATTCTCCATAGATAATAAATAAATTTAAATAGTTTTCCTTTGTGTAGTTAAGACGCGCTGGAACTTTGGTTTATACAATATTGACAGTTCTACTGTAATTGTTTTTGTGTTATCGCGAGAATGGCTAACTTGTCACATTTTCTAAAATGTAAGAAAATACTTTACTACAAACGGCTACAACTTCAAACGAAACGAAAATCACTACAACCAACTAGAAATGATTCTAAGGAGAACTGCGAACGCGGATTTCCGTTATCTCAATTATTAACAAATACACCTTTAAACAATTTGTTTAAATTATCGCCATTTGTTTATCTTTCAACTACAAACGAAAGGAAAATCACTACAAACAACTACAAACGATTCTAAAGAGAACATATATAATAGAATCGGATATTCTTGTATATGTATCCCTAAAATTGATCATTCAGAGATTAAGTTAACCGAAAATGAATTCTTAGATCTTAAATTCGTTTTAATCAGGACCTGTATAGGATGGTTTTGATTTTGTTGTCGCGTTCGTTAGTTCTTTCCCGACAAAATTGCTGTATAAAATACCTACTTTTCTTTTTTTTTTTTTTAGTTTAGTTCCAGTGGGTTAGCGGATGAATCTAATTCCGTTTTCATTACGCTGGGCGATGTCTGTAATAAATTACGCTCCCAAACTTAATATACCCCTGAGTAATGATATAATAAAAGGAGGTTAGCGTCCGGCTAGCACCAGAACATGCTTCGGTGCTTGTGTATTGAAGATAACGTCAGAGGGCGCTGAGAAGCGGGATGCTTAGCCTGAAGCGATGCTGTTGGTGTAAACCCTAAAGTAAGGTTGAGCATAAAATAACATGTTTTTAAGGAAATCCATCTTTTATTACACATATTGTTTTTTTTTTGACTAACAATCGATACTGCATCGATAATTTGACTCCGTGTTCTATTGCGGGGGTGTCTGTGGTTTTGCATATTTAATTCAACAAAAGTTGGAATATGTGGGCAAAGAGTTTCACTAACTTTGACGAAAGGAATATCTACAAATTGAATTGTTTGCGGTAGTTCTGCTGCTTATATTTTGACGTTGTACTCGTGCCCTTTCGTCTTGGTATTGCCTAATTTATAAGTGAGAACGAATACTTATTGTATTAACCACGGCAATTTAGCTGGGGGCAATCTAGAAAAAAAAATGCATACATTTTCTCATCTTGTAAGAGTTTTATTAAATATTTTCGCGACTTCTGTTTTTTTTTAAGAGACTACAACTGTAATTGAAACGAAATAAGAATTTAATATTTAAAGAAACATAAACACTCACGCATCTGAATACTCTAAACTATTCTGAAGGACACTTGCTTTGTCTATTATTTGCTTAGTGCTTTCGCGCGAGGGAAAGCCGAGAACGGAACGCGTAGGTAAATTATTCAAGGCAGCCCTCTTTACCTTGAGTGACCATTAGGTGGACTTAGAGAGGAAAAGCGCTTTGTTCCAGGCATCGATCTTCGAGCGCCGCGGTCTCCGCAGACTAATCTCGCTCCTCTGGAAGCTCTAATTGTGTAAACAGACAAGAAAAGGCACTCTCACTGCACTGATGATTTCAGTGTTCTATACAATAAGTTTCCGATGTGCCTTCAGAAAGATACCGGCAGAAATATTACTATCACTAATTCTTCAGGATGTTACTTTATTGTGTTGTAAGAGATCATCAAGTTATAATTACTGCGTTTATATTTGTATTTGTAAAAATGATATCTTCAATGATACAAATTTTGTATTAGAATTTTCCGAATCAAGACAAATATGAGATTACCTTGAACTACCTAAGAGTGCGTTGAATTTTGAAACAACCAAAATAGATCATAACTGCTTCCAAGTCTAAAGTGTCTTACTGCAAATAAGTTCGGTCGGAAAATGAAATTGTACTTGTTAAATAACCGTTATTATATAACAGAAGAATTTCTCAATAGTTGACGGAATAAAGGTTCACCTTTTTTTTGTTAATCCGAACGAAACGTCTATTCATTTGTTTTTATATTTATAACTTGCACACACATCTGGAAACATATTATATGCATTGCTATTCATAATACCTTATTTGTGGTCGGTTTATTTTTAAACGAAAAATATTGCTTTGATATTCATGTATGCGAACACCGACAGAAGCCGAACTGTCTGGGAAAGTAGTCTTGATATTCTCTCGGTCATAGGGGGAGACATTAATTAAGACCATCACTGTACATGACTTATATACCCACGAGTGCATGTATTTCAAAATTACCTAAAACTTGAATCAAATAGAGGACATAATAGTTTCAATAATAAACGATTCAATTAGGATGAGCGCGTAACGAGCAGCGCAAGAGAATATCTTTACCTTAATCAAACACTAAAATAAAGATCCGGAATCACAATTCTCCGGAAACATCGCTCTCACTAATAATTCCATTTTCTGAAAGTGTCTGGGGATCTTCCTCAAAGTCCTCTCTCGCCTGGTATCGATTCGCGATTATAAACATACGCCGACAGACGGCGTGTAAACGTGGCAGATGCGAAATTAATGATGAGGAATGAATGGCGTTGCGTACGTGCCGCTAATTTCGCCCGCATAAATGGGGAAGCCCCGACGTAAGCGTATGCACAAGAGCGCGGTCCCGGACGCCTGAACGTAAAAAGAAAACGTTAAGATTCTCGCGTTTTTTCTTGCGCAGGCGAGAACAATAATATAATTGGGTCGTTCGGGATGGAATAATGGATTTCTGGGAAGTTGATGAATTATTTCCTGTTGTTGTTTTAGGGTTACAGCGTAAGCAAAGAAAGAATTATGATGGGAATATTTTCGCCCCGAGAAAATATCGTCAGATGGTGCTGACGTCGCTGTCATTTTACGCAGAGAAGAAGCTGGATAGTAAAATTTACCATAATTGTAGTATGCGATATTATAAACGGTAGTTAAGTTTTTTTTTTATAGTTTTTACGTCTAATTAATGATTCCTTTTCATATGAAGTGTGGTAACCGCTTATGGAATAAAATTATTTTTCACGTTATCGTACAGTTTTATAAATAACAGAATGGCAAACAAGAAGATCTCAACCTGTCCTAGTAAAATTTGGAGTACCGCAGGAGTCCATTTTGCCCCCCCCCCTCCTGCTTTTTATCATCTACGTAAATGACCCTCCAGCCAACTTGCAGAATGTTGAGATATGCTTACATATATACGGATGACACATCCTTCCTAGTAACAGCAGTGGACCAAACAACTGTAGTGCAAGGAAGCAGGAGAACAATGAACGATACCAACGACTGGTTTGAAGCCAATATACTTAAAGTTAACATGACAAAAAACCAAAATCTCAAATTTTGTCCTCGTAGCAATCAAGCGGCTAAAATAAAGTTTCTTGGTATTACGACCAAAGCCTCAAATTGCATGACCATATTGATGAATTGGCAAGAAGACTGTAGTCGGCCCTATTTTCCATAAAAAGACTAACGCAAAAACCATACCATCAAGCGGTAAAACTAGCATATTTCGCTAACTTTCACTCTGTTATGTGTTACGGCATTATATTTTGGGGGATGTGGTCTGAGTGAGCCAGAATTTTCATTCTGCTAAAAAAAGCTATAAAATATCCTTGCAGCTTAGGAATGAGGGATAGTTGCAGGACGTACTTTAAAAAATCAAGAATACTTACGTTGGCGTCAGCGTTTGTGCTGTACACTGTTGTATATGTTCACCAACATAAAGTTACATTTCCTGTAAATAAAGATGTTCAGAACTACAACACGAGAATATGTAATGAATTACGATTAGCCTACCATCGCCTTGCTTACTCCCAACAAGCGGTAAATTATTGGGGAAGCAAATTGCATAATAAATTGCCAAACCATCTCAAACAACTCCCAATCCATCATTTTAAAAAGAAAATACGGGAAATGCTATACAGAATCGACGAGTCCCTAGTGAATTAATATATAGGTGTCTATTTTCTCTCGGTATTACAAAGAGATTACTTTGAGCATTGAAAAATGTTCTTTTTGATACAATTCCTTTGTTTAAATTAACTATTGTAAAGTTTGTTTTAACAGAAAAATATTCAGGTTTAAAATATTATCTAAACATATCTTAAAATCTATATAAATGAACAAATATACTACGTACAAATAATGTATTTTCTACTCAAACTTTTAATTTTTGAACGAAATATGTGATAACAAATAAACACATATATTTAATTTAAGAATTGATTTTTATGTGTGCAGATTCAAATTTTCATTGCATACGCTTAAGTGTACGTGTGTAGGTATCTCATTATATTGTTACCTACATTTTTAATTGTGTCAAAATTAATAGTTAAATATCAATGAAAAAGAATTAGTTCTGAGACAAAAATGTAGCGACTGGAAAAAATGATTTTATTCGGAATAAGTATATATTCTCCCCTGGATAGTATTTTATGTTTCGCACAAGAATTTGAGAATGTGTTTTCTGTGTGTAGTCCATCCAGTTTTCGTAAATTTTAATACTTTAAGAAATAAAGTAACAGTTTTAAGAAATGTACTGGGATTTACAAGATTAAATGCGGTGTTTGTAATATGGTATCGCATAGGTCAAATTTACAGATTACATTTAAAGCACTTTGAATTATTTATACCATAATGATGACAAATCCGCTTTAACATAAAATTTTGTTAATACAGGATATACTTTTTCCATAGGTGATTTAGAAGTAAATAAGCCTTGAAATATTAAGAATTTTAATATGTGGCAATTTATATGAAAGAACATAATAAGATCTAATTAAATAGGTACAGATTTAACTCCACTTAATTTCATTATTAACTGTCATGTCGCTGCATTTTACACGATAACCCATCTTGGACCGTGTCATCGTCTGTTTTATCTGATTTCCTTAAAAATAGATCGCGACACGGGGCCTGATCGATAAACGCGACCCCAAAACAATTGCATAACGCTTCGACTGCAACTTGCAGCGAACGTTGTGTTGGTAGAATCTGTTTTCGCGCCGCTGCCAACCGAATTTCATTAAACGCAATTAGTGTCCTCTTGCGCCAACGGCCATATCCAACTCCATCAGGTGAGCGAGTGTATACCTCAACATAACTCGTGAATAATGTAGAATAGGTGCGAATGGACAGATCGACGTACCTTCGTGCATTCGGGCGACATATTTCCATTATTTAAATGCGAAATCGCTCTGGGTTTCTGCCGTTTTGAATAAATAGAGTTGAATTCGTGAATGGGTGCCGTTGTTCAATTTTAATTTTCTGATTTACATTATCATCGCTGCCAGTTGGACTGGAAGCGGGTAAAATTAGCGAGCGAAATATGCAGCTGTGAATGATAATATATGTAATTTATCTATACACGCCGGACATATTGAGTGAAGTACGGCCACATGACAAATATACTGTCAAGTTAAATTGGGTGAAAGTATTCTTAATTCAGATGTTATGTTTACACAGTTCAAGGACTTGAAATAACCAGTCAGAAATTCGATCTTATTTCAGTTACTTTTCATCGTTGGGGTAGTTTGATACAGTATGTGATGATGACATGTGCAATTTTTAATATTTTTGTGGAGGAGTTAACAATGTGTGGACTTCAAAAAGAAAAACATTGGAACACACATTTCTTTTTATATTTTTTGCTATCATATTTCATTTGACAATTGAAAAATTACCTACTATAAAGTGGAAGCTTGCGTGGAAGCCGATTGTCTTAAAACTTTTCCGCACATAAAAATCAATGCTTAATTTAAAAATATACTGTTCATAACAAACATATGGTAAGTCCCTATATGCGCGAACAGTTATTTTGAAATAAAAATGAATTTAATCTTGACCTAAAACGATCTTAGTCTCCAGAAAAACAATTCGTATGTTTAAAGTTAAACATTAGGAATAAAACATTTGTTTGAAAAATGCAACAATCGTTGTGTCAGTTTACTATATGAAATATTTAAATTAAAAAAAGGGAATCTTTGGATTAAGAAACTCATAATTTTAATTACAGGATATGATATGATCTGCATCACTCAACGTTATCTTTAAAAATAACTTAATATTTGTGTGGATAAACATATAATATCTTCTATTGCTATTTATTTAAAAGAAGCAGTAGCAATACTTAATTTGGAAATATTTATCGCTGAAACCTACTTCTTAAATTTGATGCCCATTAGAAACCAGTACAGCAAATTTAAATTTTGAGTGCTCTTTGATCGGATCAGCTGTTGTTTGCATCTTCTTTCGTGGAAAATACTTGGGAAAGTTATTGTATAGCATTGTAACAGGGTCGAGCAACAACCCCCATGCATACCGCAAAGTTTTCTTTGGTGCTGCCATTTTTATCACTTTGGGAGATTCTGGTTGTAATATAGCAGACCTTGCGGTGCCAGACCTTTGTAATAGCATATGCACTGCGCAGTCTCGATTTTGCAAAACCGAAACATGCCAGTCTCGGCTTTTTCCATCTTTTTTAGATTGTATCTCAAAGGATAATGTCCAGTGAGAGAGCCAGTAAGTAACCTTAATTGCGGTTTGTTGACTCTGAATAAGTTTCTGTTAGTATTTAGCCTAGGGTTTATCAACCTTTTAGTACGTTCAGATGTTTGATTCTACAGGAATATCGTTTTCTCATGCTCCTATTGTTGGGGCTTACCTTTAATCTCGATTTTCAAAATACCTAGAACTGGTTCTAGTCCATAAAATAGGCGACTGGCCTTCCGTCTGTCCAATTGATCAGCCACCTCGTTACCTTTAATATAGTAAATTGAGTTTGTCCTAAAGGTATTGAGAGACGACAGATTGACTCAAAAACTTGCTCTGTTTTGAATTCGTCTGTGTACCACTCCAGAGATCCCCTTTCAAATGTTAGTCCCACTAAACCTCATTTATCTGAACTTGGAAAAAGTACTTTCAATAGCTCCTTAAAGTTTAGTTTAATGGGCACAGTGTCCATTGGTCTTTCCTTTGACTTGAGGTCATGTAAGACTGCAAGGCGTTGTGTGTTAATTTTAGCCTATATGTATACTGAGGACTGACATCCTGCTAATATCCAGATGTAGGGGTGTACTGTAGTATCACTTCAATTGCCGTACATTGCTTTTGTAATTCCCAAGCAAGTCCTGTTCGTAACTGGTATAACTGTAGTTTTGTTAGCATTTACTTGAAGCTCTTGCTCAAACAAAGTAGAGTGTCTCCAGCATGCAGTTTAATAAGATTTTATCATACTTCTCCCAAATTACAATGACCAGGTCATCTGCATAGTCCTGGACATTGTATCCTTCTTGAACAGGTCGTCAATAATCGGAAACCATAACAGAAGCGAAAAGCAAGTTATTTGTAACTGTCATTTTTTGCAATTGGATGATTGATGAAGATGTTTGGTATGATTTGACATAGATTTTGTTTTAATATCTAGCAACTTCTTCTTTCATAGACCGGTTTGACTTATTTATTTCAAGACGGTTAGGTGCTTATATTCGCTGGAAATTTTAATTTGTTTAATGTGCAAAGTAACTGAGTTTAAGTTGAGTATACAATAAAATGTTTGAACTTAATTGTTTATAATAGTATGTGAACGTACTTATCTATACGATTGTTATTAATGTTTTAATATCCAAATTTCAGGCTTATAGTAATAATATTAATAAATATTTGTTTTGACGGTGGAAAACCTTATTTATGAAAAAGTTACAGAAAATTAAATTTACTACTGTTAAAGCTTTAGCAGAATAAGGATTCTTTATTGTGGTTAAAGTGTTTATACATTTTTTCTTAGTACCTCATAAAACATCGGTGTACATACCTTCAATTTCTTAATTTATTTCCATTTAATTTGCCAAATTCCAAGAATTTTTAAACCGAATTTAAGTTTCCTGTCACTTTGACATAATTCTCAGTGTAACAAAAACAACAAAGCCAATCCATTCCATGAAGTAGAGGTATTCCCAGATGTTAATCTCTTGAATATTATACATATCACATATCATTATAATCTCTAGGACTATCATAATATTTTTGAAATATAAAATTTCACAACTCCATGTAGTAGATTGCATTCCGCAATACAGTAGCAGTTTGCGTTAACCGCCACTATCACGAAGAGTCTAAGCTTATCCAGACATTTCTGCAGTTACTGAATCCATTATTCAGGCAGCAAATTCATTCTTATGCCAACGCCAAATATGTTAGCATAAAAATACACACAGAAATAATATATCTCGCTCTGTAATAGCTTCGGGGTGGTATTCAGAGGATCGGGAGCAATTTCGTCGACATCGGACCAACAAAGGGGAAGCCGTGCAACATGAATCCCTCGTTAATTCTCCTCGTACACAGAAAAAATAATCCAGGAAAAAGCATGTGCAATTTTCACTCGCGATCTTTATTTTCTCTTTTGCGTTTAGGTATGTACATTTTTTGCTTTGTTATGACAGCGTGTTATGTTCCGTCGTTAACCAGAAAAAAATGAGCCGATGGAACGGGATGTTATATCAATAGAGAGGTACAGAAGGGAGATAGATATATAATAGATACGCAGGTTAGAGTCGATAGAGGCACAATTAGGATGATGGGCGGTTTTAATACGAAAACCGGGCAGGTTAGATGCCCGCTCGCAAGCGATACTATGGATGCTATTAGCTATTCCGGCGTACGAACGTGACATTTTTGACGTGCGTCTGAAGGGATAGATTGGAGAAAAGAAGAAAAATGGATTAACATTGTCGAGTGTCGAATTTGATCGGTAAATGTCTACGATATTGCAGCATAATTATTTTCAGCTAACGGATGAGCGATAGCAAGAGGGCGACGTCGATAGCGTGAGACACATCCGAAGGAATTTGGAAAAACGTTATAATTCGCGATTAATATCTCCGTGATTCGTACAAAATACGTAATTCAGCTTTTATTGTAATGTGTAACTGCAGTATGTCGGATATAATTATTACTGCCACGTCGTCGTACCGGTACACTTATATTAGCGAAAACTTTCATATAAATATTACCCCTATTATGCATTTAAAGTCAATTTTTGCAACTGCTCGGTCTTAAACCAACTCCAAAATAAAGTAATTGCAACACCTACTGCTAACTACGCATAAGAGGAAAATCTAGATTGTAAAAATAAAATTTTATACCAAAACATGGGTGTTAGTATAAAATCACACAACTCTGCTAGCTTTTTACTATTTGTAGATATAAAATGTACGTATGTGACTCCTTAAAACGTACAATAATCATACCTATCCATAAAAAAGGCAACAAGACAAAGATAGAAAATTATCGTCCAATATGTCTACTTTCCACATTAAACAAAATATTAGAAAAAAAGCATACAAATACAACTAAGTAAATATCTATCATGTAATAACATCACACATAAAAATCAATATGCTTTACAAAAAAACTCTGGAACCATATTTGCTACAATTGACTTAATAAATAAAATAAAGAATGAAACAGAGAAAAACAAGACGGTAGTAGTACTGTTTCTAGGTATGAAAAAAAGCGTTTGACACTATCTCCAAAACGAAATTAGTCGAAAAAATTGATCTGGAGATAAAGAACGCAAATAGAAACTTAATAAAAACATATTTATCAAATAGAGAATAAACAACAATAGTCAACAAAATAGAAAGTCTACGTCTACAAGCAGAATATGGAATCCCCCAAGGAGGGAATATACCACCGATATTGTACATAGCCTATACAAATGACATGTTTAATTTGAAGATCCACGGAGAAATATATGCATACGCAGGTGATGTATGCATCGTTTGCTCAAGCAAGAACGACGAACAGCTGCAGCAACACATTATAGAAGATGTGGACAAAATAGAAGATTGGTGCTATAATAATCTAATAACGATCAATGAGAACAAAACAGAGTACATGTTATTTACAAAACAAACATATAAACCCACTTTTAACATCAAGATTAAAACACAAACCATAACTCAAACCTGCCAAATAAAATATCTAGGATTAGCCATACAAAATGACCTAAAATGGGATACCCACGTAAAACATTTGATAAAAAGAAACACCATGATCATAGCAGAAATGCAGAAAATTAAAGACATAGTACCAGAATATCTGAAGAAGTCTGTGTATCGCAGCACATTTTTTGTCCCATATTAGCTATCTATTAAACATATGGAGCATACAACTAAGCAAAATTTAAATAAACCACAAAGACCGACGTTTACAAGAAGACGCAAGAACTAAATTTACAACAATTAATAACATTCAGAAATCTCCTTACAATACACAAAATCGACAACAAATTAATGAACTGATTGAAACTAATTGCAAATTCACACCTAATACAGAAATACACACACACACACAAAACACGAAGGCATTCACACCTAAGAACAGGAAAAAAGACAAGTTACAAATATGAAAAATTTCCAACACCTGTTGCGATCAAAACATACAATAAACTACCAAAACAGACAAAGACACTAAAACACGTTAAATTTAAAAGCAAGATAAAAATGGAGGTAGACCGGCAGTACAACATGTAGGAAGGAAACGACCAAACCAACGACGCCTTCGATACCCTTAGTTCGAGAAGAGTGCACCATCTCGTATGCTCGGATGAAGAATGAAGGCAGAAAAACAGTGCATGGCAACGCTTGCTATACGTGTTGCAATGTTTTTTTTGTGTATATACATACATTTTGTAAACTGTATAGTTTGTGTTTGTTTAAATAAATAAGTGTTCAATCATAACACCGTATTTCTATGTATATACCCGCAAGTGCTCTGTGCTAGTTCTGTACTTTTTGGATCCGCTTCAAAATTCTTCATTTAAATCCAAAATTTCCTCCAGAAAGAACTTCCATACCACAAGATTATCCAGTTGCTCAGCTAACTAACCAAATTCACTTAGAATTCCTTTTTTCCTGGCTAATTAACTATTAATTTCAAATCAGTAAAGGTTAATTGAATTGCTTTTTTCAATTCGCTGCGTTTATGTTTCAATTTGAATAAATTTACACACTTCTGTTGATTTCCCTTAATTATGAGATTCCTCAACTATTGTTTATGGCAACAAAATGATTTCGGTATCACAGTCTTACACAGCTTTCCCATTATTTAAATATGCAAATTATTTCGGTTTCGCACTTAAACTTACTGTTAGTCATATATAACCCGTAACAGCACTAACAATAAGCAAAAAAGACGAGAGTTATGCAGTTAGTTTACAATCTACGCCTTATAGATTGTAAACTAATTGCTACTAAAATTAATCCTAATTTTACACTTAGTTTTACGAGTTTGAAATTATTGCAGTCAAGTGTAAAAGAACAAATGCTACAATCACATAACCCCTATATGCGTTTTGCCCATCTATCCAAACAATGTTAATATTCTGGCCGTTAGAGGGCGATTCTTTCCCGATGATATATTCGCGCAAACCGCGCGCTAACCGCAAAACACACCGCCAGTCATCGAGAATTTATGAGAAAAGTTGGCCCACCAATAATTTCAACTACGTGCCATCTTTCTTTGAAACAACTCCGCGTGTGTGTGCCTTTTAGCCCTTTGCCCTTCGGATTTGGAGCGCTTGGTCGCATATAATATTCATTCCTGGGGAGGGTAACATCTGAGACCGCGTTATTAAAATTTTCATGGAATACGTTCAGGTTTTTTTTACGTATAGGTACTGCATTTCAGATGTTTGAATTTCGGAGCAAGTTTTTTCTTTCATTATTAGTCCCTTGTCGGTAAATGGATACTAAAACAAAGAAAATATCGGTCAATTCATACAAGATTATCGAGATGTCGATTATGAAATATTTAACGAACGTCAAATGTAACAACTTGTACTTTTTTTGCTCTATTAGTGAAATTCTAAAGCAATAAAGTCGTTTGCTGCAAATTGAAGTAGATTAAATTGTTAATATCTTTTATTCATTTTTATTATTAATTTAAGTTATATTAAAGTATTACACAACAAATGTTTACTATCTCCTAAATTATATTGGAACTGAACAACTAAATGACTTAAAAAGTGCTATCATAAGCAAAATTTGATATTTCCACAAAAGTTTTTACTGATGGTGCCATGCATTTCAACTGCTCTGAATTTAAACATTCTGCAAAGGAGTGAAAGTTTAAACGCAGCATGTGAAGTCCTCACTATCCTCAATCAAATGGCATGGGTATAGAATGTGCAGTTAGCGCTATTAAAAACATGTTTAGAAAATGCTCTTTTAAACATTAGAAACACTCCACGAAATACAAGTACTAATTCACCTGTTTAAATTCCAATGGCAAGGAGCTAGAGAACAAATATCCTAACAACATTTGATACCTAATAAAAATGACCTATAGTAACCCTAGATAAAGACAGACAATCCATACAAAGAAAAAAAAAAATAAGTCAAAAGTATACTATAACGAAAATGCTAAAGAATGTGACACTTTCTATCCAGGACTGACAATCATGTCTAAAATGAAAGTATTTTTTCCTATATTATTTTGGAACAAAGTTCACATTCCATCTTTTATAATTACAGAACTTACGACTTTTTTTCAAGTACAATATTATTGCAGTAATAATTTTGCATGCAATTTTTCGAGTATATTTATAGCAACCCCAGTTTCTAATTAATAAAATATTTTCGGGTGATGGGAATTCCCGGAAAGTCCGGCACGCGATTATTAAATATTCAGTGTCCATTCGTCCGGAAAACCCGGATGGGAATCGGTGGCTGATCCTCAGGTTAATAGGCCGTTGGCCCACTGACGAAATTTCCGCGAATAAACCAAATTAAATCGCCTATGAATTGCAGAGCTCGCACTGGCAGTTTCGGATTTGTCTCGAATTGAATCGCTAGAGATATTCTGCGCAGTGGAATGACGGTGTGGTGAAAATGAAATCAGAGAAAACTGAGAGAGAAATAGAATATAGTTTCCGGGTGCATATCTCTGGGTGCGCAATCCGAGCGTAATTGGATTTCTTTCGGATTGCGAGAAGCAGGTAATGCTAGATTTGTTATTCAAAAACAAGCAAAAGCTTAACGATGTAGCGTGTTAAATCCGCAGATATAATGTAAATTTTTAGTGTTAAACAGGAAACATGCATGAAAAAGAAAACTACATAAGAAAACACTGTCAAAGAAAGTACGTAAAACAGTGGTAAATTGATGAACTATTCAATGTACTACATTTCATATGTATTTTTAACGCGCTCTATAAGATCCAAAAAGTAGTGAAAAATAGAAATAGTGGTGGATACATGTTTAGCTATTGGCTTAGAAGCGACGCGTGCAGTTTCTTGTTGCATCCCATCAGAGAATTTATTTTATTCTATACACATAAAAATCACTGTTTAATTTAAAAATATACTGTTCATATCAAACATATGGTAAGTTCCTATATGCGCGAACAATTAGTTATTTTGAAAAAAAAATGAATTTAATCTTGATCTGAAACGATCTTAGTCTCCAGAGAAACAATTCGTATGTTTAAAGTTAAAAATTTCCTAATCATTAATAGAAATAAAAGATTTGTTTGAAAAATACAGCAATCGTTGTTTTAATTTACTATATAAAATATTTAAATTAAAAAAAAGGAATCTTTGGATTAAGAAATTCATAATTTTAATTACAGGGTGTGATATGATCTGCATCACTCAACGTTATATTTAAAAATAGCTGAATATTAAAATAGACAGGCGTATAGGGTTTTACTTATGTGCATTTATTCATAGAATCGTGGTTGAGGGATCGCCTAGTTTTATCACTGATCTGTTGATACCTAGATGTGTGATTGTGATTAATGATCCGAACCTACGCCATGTCGCTTGTCTGACCGTACAATGCCACCGTTATGCAATGTTCAATAGATCCTTTTCCTATGCAGCAGCAAAGTATTATAAATAAAAAAAATATCATGTCCTTCATAAAACACGTAAAAAGATTATTTCTGCTTGGTAGACACCTCATGACTACTAAACATTGCATATGAATGTAAGTTTTTGTTAATTTTTTAGTAAGCATTGTATTATTATCATTTGACAACTGTAATATAACATTTTTCTACATATAGGTACTTATCATATTTAGCATTACTGTACTTTGCTTATTGTTAAAATTTTGTTATAAATAAAAACCATTTATGTATTATTATTATATGTATAATAAATTCTGCATGTTCATCCTAAATAGAATATGGCTAAATCAAACACAGGTAACCCACTGTGTAAGAAACTTAAATTAAACTCGGTTTTTGTGAATAATAAGTATTAATTGAAAAGGAATTTATAGAATAAAAACCTTAAGAGACTTTTGGTCATTTATCAAATTAAATGCGGAATTTGTAACAAAATATGGAAATAAAAAGTATATACTAACAATTCCCTACAAGAATATTTCTTCTACAATCTCGAACGACAACCAGCATTAATTTCGAAGTTACTCCAATTATTATCGCCACAAAGTTACAAAGCACGAAAAGACTGCAAGTATGCAATTTTTACTGACGTATACAACAAACTGCCTCTCAACTAGCGTTCTGCAGACGAATTATTCGGCTTAAACTGGGACGCTCTAGCGAAGTAGGAATAGGAACCCTGAAAATCGTCTCGAAAGCGCTCTAATTGCAATATCTTCTTCTTTTTTCTCATCCTCTCTGTCTGTTAGCCAGTGCCAGTATAGTGGAAAATTAATGACGCGCCATCATTTCGCGACAGACGCTGGATGAATCCGAGACGGACCCAATTTCTCATCGTCGGCGTTACAATGAATCAAAAGCGCGGAAATAAAAAGGAAATAATTCGGAATAGTCTTAATTTTTTTCTTTTCGGAATACTCGAATATTCAACGATTCTCTAAAAAATAAAATTTTTAAATTTTCACTCGAACCATCTACACACATAAAAATCAATGGTTAATTTAAAAATATACTGTATATAACAAACATAAAGTAAGGTCCTATATGCGCGAACAATTAGTTATTTTGAAATAAAAGTAAATTTAATCTTGACCTAAAACGATCTTAGTCTCCAGAGAAACAATTCGTATGTTTGAAGTTAAACATTTACTAATCATTAAGAGGAATATAAGATTTGTTTGAAACATGCAAAAGTCGTTGTTTGAATTTACTATATGAAATATTTAAATTAAAAAAAAAAACGGAATCTTTGGATTAAGAAATTCATAATTTTAATTACATGATGTGATATGATCTGCATCACTCAACGTTATATTTAAAAATAGCTTAATATTTGTGTGGATAAACGTATAATATCTTCTAAATAAATTTGCTATTTATTTAAAAGAAGCCTGGGTTAATAAATAAAGTATTTCACAATAAATAGCAGTAGCGATACTTAATTTGGAAAATATTTATTGTGTCTTCTGTGTAGCCCCAAGAAGATCAAATCTCTGAAACGTTTTCCATTTTTTCAAATTCTGACTTGCAAACACACATAATCAAACCAAAATATACAACGCAGTGGCAAAACGTAGCCAAAACTAGATAAATTGTAACTGCAAATCCTTTTCCCACTCCATACCACCCCTTTATAGACAGGCACAGTCACGTCCGCAAGTATAACCTTGAATCTACCAATCACAGCTCACCTATTTTTGTATTGCAAAAATAATATTTACAACTTCTTAATTTAAAACTATCCTTAAAAATAAATCTCAAATTTAAACTTATGATATATTCCTCTTAAAATCAATGAGATTGTCTATTATTGCAATGAGATTATGGGTATCTTTACTTTGAGCATTCTTTTTTATACAATTCCTTTGTTTAAATTAACTATTGTAAAGTTTATTTTAGCAAAAAAATATTCATGTTTAAAATCTAATTTAAACATATCTTAAATTCTATATAAATGAACAAATATGCTACTTACAAATAATGTTACTAAAACTTTTAATTTTTGAATGAAATATATGATAACAAATAAATATATATATTTCATTTAAGAATTGATTTTTATGTGTGCAGACGATAGAGCCCCTTTACACAGAAAAACAAAGTGAAATTAAAATCAAAAAATTGTTTTTAAGATCTTCGACCGTTTCTTTGGCGATCACTACGTTTCGGCAGTGAATTTGTGTAAGAATGTCAAGTACCAACAATATAGAAAAGTATTTAAAACGCTAAAATGATATAGTTTTTTAAGTTACCAATATGAATTTTCTAAAATATACCAGAATTAAAACAAACTTTCTATTTATAATGACATAGAAAGTATCGAACTAGATAATAATATTAATATCAATTTATATGCTTATGATACATCTATTATAATATCTGATAAGGATAACGATAGTTTACAGATTAAATGTAATGATTCTCTTGGCAGGAATAATAATTGGCTAAGTGAGCGCAGTCTTAAATTAAACACGGAGAAAATACAATATCTAGTGTTTCATTGTCATCAACGAAAGGCACCAACTATGAATCTGAATATTAATGTGGAATAAATATCATAAGTAGAACATAGCAAATTTCTAGGTTTAGAAATAGACGAAACTTAATGTGGAAGCATCATTGTAATGAAATCATTGCTTTTCCGTAATGTAAAACATGTGTAAAATAGAAACACGTATATATAATAGAAAAACTCTTAAAAATTTCTTTACATCTACGAAGTTATGATTCATATTCTTTGTTAACAATACGCAGGTAGAATTTGGGTCCCGCGCGATGTACCTTTGGATCGATGATTCACGATAATATGCAAGGTCATCTTATATACTAGTATGCAATAAATGTGATAACAATAAACCCCTTTAGCACTACCTAAGAATAATATTAATTAATAACAATAATACTCTTAACGATAATGTCAATGTCAATAGTAATAGTCTAAATAACATATAAATTGCACAACATAATTAACACACGTATTAACCAAAGGACACCTAGTTTCTGTGCATTACGCTTTGGTTGAGAGTAGATTCCGATATGAGATATGCTTCTGAGGCGGCTCACGAGATGTGTTTATCACTCAAAAGCGTATTTTAAGAGTTATTTTAATACTAGCCTGGAATTGATTTGATGGCGAATGTGAAGAAGTAGAGGCATAGGTAATTTTTCCCAGGTTTAGAACCTTTGGTTTGTCGTAATTCTGATCAGTTGATGTTTTATGGAACTTATTAAAATGTTTAGTTTTCATCATCATAATCAAATAGATCTCTTACTTTAGTAAAGACTCATTTTCCAATTTTTTTCTTTTCATGAAATTAGGCGAAAACTGCCGTATACAGTAACTCAAATAATTGTCCGGATACCAACGTAAAATAATAAAAGAGCGAATATACGAAGAACAATATAATTTTTAGTAGATACAAGTTTGGGTTACAGTGTATATATAGACATCATCATATTGCTAACTTAAAGTACATCAACGTTTTCAAATAAAAGAAAAAAATTAATTTTCCATTTCAATAAATTCGCCGGACATTAATAAAATATAAGAATAAATACAATTATGAAACGTTATTATACGGACACGTTTTGGTTTGGCGAAAACCAAACGAAGAAATGAAAATACAAAATCTCGTTCCAACGGTGAAGCATGGAGGTGGCTCACTGATGGTATAGAGTTGTATGTCCACTGCTAGTGTTGGGGATCTGGTAATTAAAGAGAGTATTATGAATCAGCATGTGTATTTGGATATTTTAAAAACCCATTTAAGGAGCAGTGCTGAGAGAATGGGAATTTTAGACACATATAGATTCCACCAAGACAATGACCCTAAACACAAACCCTATCTAGTACGACAATGGTTATTATAATTATATAACTGTCCAAAAGTACTCGATACGCCGCCACAATCCCCTGACATCAACCCCATTGAACATTTGTGGGATGTTTTAGATAAAAAAATTAGAAAATGCCATATTTCTTTAAAATCCAACCTAAAAACCGTGTTACTGCAAGACTGGACGAAGATAAGCCAGGAAGTAACTTTCAAATTGGCAACGTCTCTGCCTAGTAGACTGAAAAGTGTAATAGAAGCCAAAGAAGGTCCGACGAAATACTAACTTATTTCATAATTGTATTTGTTCTTATTTTTTTATTAATGTCCGGTGAATTTATTGAGATGGAAAATTATTTTTTTTCTTTTATTTGAAAACGTTGATGTATTTTAAGTTAGCAATATATATACACTGTAACCCAAACTTGTATCTACAAAAAATTATATTATTCTTCGTACATTCGCTCTTTTATTATTTTATGTTTGTCCGGTCAATTATTTGAGTCACTGTATATAGATCGTTTTTCTACCGTATATAAATCGAGACAGAACGTCCTGCCAGACTTAGGAGTCTCCGTGAGCAACTGACTACGGAATTTATCCTCATTACAACAGAAATCCGAGCGTTGTATTCCCAAATTAGCGCGTATCACGTTTTGGGAAGGGCAACAAGAACGTGTTTCGTTAGTGGGTGCGAACTTTGACGTAGCCTGCAAATCGATTCGAATGCGGCGGCTATACGTTAATGTGTATGTGTTTCTTGCACTGTGTATTGCTGTTGTTTATTCGGTTGGCCCGATTCTCTTTTTAATATTCATGAGTTCTGGTTTCCGCTGCGACGCCCAAGTAACATATGAAGATAAATTATAGCCGTCAGAGTAATAGAGCCTGCATATACGAAACTCATATATGCACTCGGAGGTGATAAGAGAATTTTATTACATTATACAGGGCGTGAGTTTCATAAATTAGTTTAATCTGGAAAAGCGTTCAATTTAAAAGCGTGTTAGAAATTTTTAGGATTATTTTGTAAAGAATTTAACGTGGTTGCAGCTCCATAAAAAGCTTGACGCTTCTTCTGTTTTAATCTTAGGTACACTGGTTGTAAGATAAGAAGTAGCATTAAATTAACAAAAAAAAACCATTTTTGTAAATTTATCGAAAAATTTTGTTATCACAACAAAAATAAAGGATTATTAAACAAACCAAAAATTGCTGTTATTTTGTTGTAAATGTTTGTAAATTGAAATTAGTAAACAAAAATTTAAGCAACTGATACTTACTCTGTGTAAAACCATCTCCATGAGAAAATAAAAGTAGGTCCTGTATTTCACAAATTCTTCATAAAATAATTTCGCGACTTGCTTCGTACTATCTGCACATTATCAGCCAGTTGCAAGGTGATTAAGATAATGAAGAGGCCGCATTATAAAGTAAAATAATGAAATCAAGTCAAAAATACAATACATATACGTAAAATAATTAAAGTACTTATACACAGTGTGCTTCACTTTTCGTGGGAGGACATAAATAACTAATTTTGAAAGCAATCAATATAAAATTTTTATCAGTTGCGTAGGGCACAATAATGCACCTTTTTGTATGAATAAAGTTTTTACAAGGGCAACATCTAGCCAATCTTACTATACTATAAATGAATTTCTTGCTGCATAGTAGTTTCTCCATTCTCGGTGACATTTTGTCTTTACGATCGTTTATTATCTTGAATGAAACAACACCATTGTACTGTATATTGTATTAATTGAATGTGCTACAGATCCTGGACAATAAATATTATTATTAATCTGTACTATATTTTTTTAAGACAGAAACTATAATACAATAAAATTGCCAATATAACTTGAAGTTAGGAATATTTCTCGTAATATCCTCTTAATACATATTATTCTGGAAACTGTTATACACTTAAACCATATCAACATCTTCTTTTATGTTCTTGTAATACACTTAGATTTTATATAAAGAAATATGCAATGGTAAAGTACCTTTACTTATTTCTTTATAGCTACAAAGTAAGTAGAAGTATCTCCTAATTTTATTGCATTTTGAACAGGCGACTAGGAGTTTAAATTCGTTATTTAAGACTAAATCCCAGATTCACCCCTCATAAAACGTGTTTATTGGAGAAATACCTACATACAAAATCACATACAAGTGTATAGTTTCACATGCATCTACTATTAAACAAGCGCTTTCGTACACAATGTGCGAAACATGCAATTTGAATTCGCGTATTCAGTTTGATTGACGCAAACTCTCAACATAATAGTACCGGACAGCCTCGTTACAGCACAAAGCACTCGACAATAACCATACCACCTACATATATACATAGATCAAAGCAAAGCACCTCGCATGCATACATATATACAAATAAATGATCTATCAAATGTCTCTTTTTTTATATATCTCTGGCACGTAATAACCAGAATTCACAATATTGCAAATAAAATAATTAATTGGGACATCATGCCAATGTGATAAATATAATTAAAAGGAAAATATCCTTTTGTTGTTGTACATTCGCATCGCGTGTTGAAAGGGTTTTAGATACGTCCTCCTTTCATCGGATGCTTTTAAAAAACTGCAAGGCCAACTTTGATGTCTCTCCCGAAGAAGAATGAACACAGTTCAAAGTACTGGTACCGGTCATGGAGTGGGCAAAAAGGACCAGCGACAAGAGGTAACTATTCTTAACAATATCTTTTTCTAGCTACTTATGAACTGAATTCGTTTGTGGCTGAATCCGGACCATTGAAAGAATCCACTCTACTAAAGCCGGTCATGCATGACAGGCAATGCTATCCGAACGATTCTTATTGTAGGTTATGTAGGTATATCGGGAAAAGCTTGAGTGCCTTATTAATTTTATTATTTCCCATTTTATCGACCGAAATAAAATCCAATCAACTTCTCGGCTTGATGTATAAATACATATTTTTATGCGTGCAGCTTGTCAAAGGATTTATCGGATTTATATACCTAATCTATTTTGTGTTTGTATATAACCGCTGCAACATGTAGTACATATATAAATAACCTTTTATATCCGTCAAACGTACAGGTAAAATTTATATGATGTAGCTTATTATTTACAACCAGCAATGATAATACAACACGGTCACGATTTTCTTCATCGATTTTTCAGTTAAAAATAATAGCATTTCGTATATCGGCAGTCGGTTTTAGATTAATATCTTTGTTTAGATCATTAGAGTGGTTAAAAGAAACTAAATTCCGATAAAAATTTATTATAATCAATTTCATTATTAATTTACGAACGTTTAAGATTCAATTTTGTCGGATTTTACCGCGTTCAGAGGCAGGACAAAATGTGTAATTAAATTAATGTAAATACACTTTAAAAAAATCAACTCCATATGAAATTGAAATGTAAAAAGTTCTTAAGTTAATTACTTCATTTACATCTACTGTAAAAATGAAACGTCAACGATTCAACTGTTCGTATTTTATCAATTTCAGGAAGCAGCAATAAAGTTTTTTCTTATAAATTAAAAAATTGCATATTCAAGCGAGAAGCGCGCCCTCTATGAACAAATAGGCAAACCAAAAGAGCGCATCGACTCTACAGATTTCTGCAGACACCATCATGTGAGCCTTTGACCACTATGCACTAGAGGGCGCTGTCGATAACTCGCAAAAATATTTGGTTTATGCTTTGGACAATTACATTTCTTTTGAATTTAAATAATATACATTCCCCTATGAATCAGTTTTATATTATTATTTTATTACATTATATTCTATTTTTTTTTTAAAAAGAGAAAGTATTAAACTTTGGTATATAAAGTGTAAATATAATAAAACATGCTTGTATAGGTTTACATTTTTCTTTTATGGGCTAATTTTTGTCAACACATCGATTAGGCATTTTAATTAGGGCTGAGACGACTTTGATCAGTTGGTTCTCGATAAACAATCGTTCGTTGGCAGTCGGTTTATAAGAATATGAAAAAATGCACGCGCTAGTCAGTATCTTTATTATATAAACAGGGCTTGGGAGGATATTTTTACCTTTTTTTAATATGCACGTATTATATAAGTTATAACGCGTTTGGAAAAAAAATCTTTCAATGGCATAAACGTAATTTTTATCGCGGAAAAAGGAATTTGTGGTATGCATCATACTCCCGGCACTCTTTTACCCGCCAAAACTTTAACTAGTACTGCTATCTAACCGTACCACGCACAACAATAATACATTGCGTCAAATGTTTCACCGCCGGGATGGCGCTGAACAATACGTCAAATGTCGATGGCATGTGGTCGATGCTCATTGTTTATTAGTCTAAATTGCCGGTTGCGAGGACAAATACACGACATGAATTTTGTAAATTTGTTTCATTCGCAGTGTGGTAGTTTATTCGAGCGTCTATTATTAATATATATCCTGCATGTGTCTGCGTTCAGTTGTTCAGTATTGTATTTTACAGAATTTATTGTGTATATATGCCCATCGAAAATATATGAAATTAAAACTTAAAATGTTTGTGTGTCTTTATAGATTAATACTTTACATAGACACTGTGGACATGCTATTTATTTAGACCAGGTGAAGTCGTTGTTATAATTATGTTGTTTTTCTTTCTGAATAGAATTTTCATTTTAAGTTTGTTTGGCATTGCATTTTAATTTTTCACGTAATTTTTGCCTGCGTGACACATTTTTAAATCTGAAGAGTTCCGTTAAGACCGAAAACTTATATAGCGCGACCAAATAGATTTGAGACCCGGAAAATATGCGAACTAATTTGTCAACCTCTTTACCCCACTCACCCGCGCACCCATTTTTTTTCACGTTTGACAATGAAGTACAGTCCCGTCTCGTTTGTTTACTGGTTGCTTGTTTGCGTTTCGCTATCTATCTGTTATTTATCTCATTTAAATCATTTTTTTTCTATTTTTATATAAGAAATGCCAGCCAAACCGATATAGTTTGATGGAGCGACAAGATATTGTTGCTTGGAGAGTACCATATTTACGCTTTATAATGGAAAATGATAATCTTGAAATGAATAAAAGACCTATCGTATACCTTGATGAAAGCTATGTTCATAAAAATTATACAATAGGCAAATGTTGGCAAAGTGATGAAGTCAAGGGTGTTTTGAAAAAGGATGGTGCTGGGGACAAAAGTGGATTATGGCACATGCTGGAGGAAGTATGGGTTTCATCGAGGGATGTTTACTGTTATTTAAATCCAAAACTAAAAGTGGCGATTACCATGACGAAATGAATACTTTCTTTGCGGGATCATAATAACCACAAAATTTAGCAACCTTGCCAAATTTAAACCTATCGTCTATAGTCAATAATAAGCGAGATCTCAATGGTGAGGATCGAAATTGAATCAGCCTGTATAGAACGTGATAGACTTCATGATGAGATGAATGAATTTATCATAGGCCTAAGTGAATCAGAAAATCTGAAAGTGAACTTTAGTTTTTTGTAGAAATTGTGAGCGGATCTATTTTTTTTTTGACAGCTTTATTATTTAAGCTTTTGATTTCACACATATTAGTTTAATACACCATACCTTAAATATCAAATGTCGTAAATATATCTTATTTACAATAAATACATAACCAATGCTGTAACGTAAACATATAATAAATTGCAATATATACATTCCACTTCATTTTATTGGTTGATCTTTACAATATAATAGGTACGTTTGTATATCAAGAAACAGTATAATCAAATATAATACTATAAATCAATGCTGTTCGATCTGTCACGAACTCAAATTGTTAGGCTAAAGAGAAATTCAAATTTTGCGCGAAAAACTTTTGTCTCCGATTCAACTGTACTGCTTCAGGTTTCAATTCTACTTGGTCGTACTATAACTAGCTACTTCGTGGAAAACCTGATATAAGTAAAAAGTAGTACTTATGTTTGTATATTATTTTTCGGTACAAACGTCTTCCTGAACACTTATGTGTTATAAACAAAGTTAATATTTCGTTTTAATATGTCTTAAACGGTTCCGTAAATTGTAAGTTATGAAGTACTCCTCAATATTTAAACCCCTTTATTACTTAAATATTAATTAAAATTGCCTTTCCAAAGAAATGCTCGGTACATATTTTTAAATTATCACGCAATTCTAATCTCCATTACGATCCGTTGAAATGTTTTCCCCAAAAAATAATCATCCCGATGTATCCAGTGCAGAATATCTACCGACGTAATTTTCATCCTACCCCGTGGCGTATTACAAACTCCCGCTCCGGCCCAGTACGATTTTTAAGTCTTGACATAATTGAAGCTATATTTCAAGCGGCCAACGAGGTCCGCGAATCGTGTAATTAATGAAGTGGTCCGACGTTTCTGCTCTGCCTTGATTTAAGCGGCACTTATTCGACCGTTGCGCCTTGCTCGGTTATTTAATCGGAGTTTTGTTATTAACGTAGGTATGTTAGATGCGAAACGTACATACCTACACGCATAGAAACAAACGTAACAAGCGTAGTTTGGACAAAAATTTATGATCGCGAATTTAATCACCTGTAATGTGCCTGTATGGTTAAAATGTTTGATAGAAATTAGCAATTTTTAAGTAAATGGATATTTTTGATATAGATTTAATAGTGATACCTTTTGGAAGCTGAGAAGTTATTTAAAAAAAAAAAATATTGTGTTGTTACCTATATTATATTATTATTTATAAAAATAATTATTTTAATGTCAAAGTAAAGAAAACAAGCCGAACCTATAAATAAATGAGGCATTATCATTTATTTTATTTCGCATTTACAAAACCGATAAATGTCAGCCTCGTAGGTTTACTTATCTCTTTGAGATGGTATCTCAAAGGACGAGTGAGCAGGCTAGTACGTAGCCTTAGTTCCAGTTTACTGAGTCTGAATAAGTTTTTGTGTCGACTGCAGAGTGATATCGCTTTCACATGCTCCCATGTTTGGACCTCATCTCTAATTTGGGTTTTGGAAACACCCAGAGCTGGTTCTAGTCCATAGAAGTGGCTACTCATTCCTTATTCGGCCCATACTAGTGTCACTTTATTTGTCATAGTCAGCCGCATTACATTATTTGAGCACTCCCATTCCAGCCTAGATTCAAAGCTATCGTTTTGCTTTTAGATCGTCCAGTGCATATATAGATGTTAGCTCCTTTTATCCCTCCCTTAAGGCTTTCTTGGACAGAAATACCTACGACAAAAATTTCTGCCTGAAAGATGGTTGCTGTTTGCCCCAAAGCTATTGACACCTGTTTCATATTGGATCCGTCTGTGTACCACGCCAGGGATCTTTAAAATTTGGGCCCCTCTAGCCCCTATTCTTTCTTTGATTTAATGAGCGTAATGTCTGTTGGCATTTCTAGTGATCTTACTATTGATTTGAGGTCGTGTTTGAAGCTGTAAACTTTAGCCTACGAGCTAACATGCAGATGACAGTGGTATGATATTGATGATTCTGGAAGTAGTTAGTTCATAAGTAAATATATGTTTAAATTGTAGTTACAGTTATATTAATAATAAATAATAATAAATAAATAAATAATGTGCTTTATTGTCAAGAAAAATTATAAATTAATTTTGTGGACAAAGCAGAGTAATTAACAAATTTAATACATATACAATAAACACAGATAGAAAGTGTCAGATACACTTAGTCGTCAAAGAATAAACCAGGAGATTGTGCTGCCCGCACAAAGAAAGAAAAGGGGTGATGAAAGTTTGAAGGAAAAGAAATTTAGAGTTACCCCTCTCCGCAAAAATCGCTAACAGCGTAAAGTGGTTGCCGAAGAAGGTAAGATGACGATTACCTTTCTGCGAACCTGGACGTGTGTTGGTATCGATTGGAGTTGGATTGGGAGAAGGTTGTAGAGCTTGATTGCATCGTAGAAGATGGAGTTCTTAGTTAACTCTGAACTGGGTACAGGTAAATAAAGGTTATGTTGCAACCGTCCTGTAACGTAGTTATGAAGAGGTCTTTTCGGTAAATCACTAATGTGTTTACGAATTAGTAAGACAGATTCCAGGACGAAGAGTGCCGGCAGGGTCAGGATTTTATAGTTTAAAAAATGTGGTCGGCAGTAATCTCTGGTCCCTAGTTGAAATGTGTAGCGAATTACCCTTTTTTGCAATTTAAAAATTGTATTGAAGTTAAAGGCAGGTAGTTATTTACATTTTAGTTAAAGCTGAACTGAAAATAAAAAAGTAGCAATGTGTGGACGAAACAACAGATTGTAAAAAAAATTCTGTACTTAATGTCATGATGATGAATAAATTTTTTGTTTATGCCGGTTTTCTTATTACCGTGCTTTCCACGTCGCACGTAGTCTTGACAATATGTTTTTCACCAACCCATTAGAAATATACCACAAACTAAACATTTAATTTTTGCACGTAATCTAATTTTAACTCTAGGAAATGCTTAAAAAACTTATTTATTGCGTCTGATAATGGTCTTCTTCTCAATCAACATATCTACGACATCATATTTACAACACACAACGTAGATACAGCACTTCGAACATACCGGCTACGCTATTAAAGCGGGTCGGAAATGTCCAACAACTCGCAGCCGAAATACCCCTTTCGTATATCCGCCTGCGAAACGCCCTGAAAGTTGCCCGCTTTACGAATTATAAATAAATTGTTGCCTTAGACATGGAAAAAATCACAATGGCGCGATAAATATTACAACCTAGCACCACCCCCCATACTTTATACCTTAATTTTTGACAGTTATAAATCGAGGTACAACCATACAATAGCACCACACCCCGTGCTTCATCAACCCGTTATTCTAATACGAAGGTAGGATTGCTCGACATAATAGATCCTATGTTTCGTTCGTTCGGTATGACAAAAGGCGAACGCACGAGCGACGAAATGCCAGATTCTTTTCGCGTCCTTTCGCCAATAAAACGATTAAAGAGCTAAAAATATAATTCGCTTTTCACGGGATTTAAGTTAATTACTTAAATGGATTAGGTTGTATGGCGAAATTCCGTGCTAGATGGACGCGGCATACAAAGTCCAGATGGTCATTAGATAGAGCGAGAGGAAAGTAGGTGATTTTAAATTAGTTATACAGGGACTAATTAGGTTATGATTTGATTACTTAATTACCAAAGAGAGGCAGCATTTAGTATTGGACAAATACAGCACAGAGATGGGTATACAGGGATACAAGGGATATAAACTGTATAATATATGTTTCTCGGAACGAATCATCTTTTTCATTGAATGGTAAAATAAACTGTCATAACTGCAGATATACCAACCCCCCTTGACGCGGGAAACACATGTACAACGGCCACAGAAACTTAATGTATGGGTTGGTATCTTTGGCGATCATCTCATAGAACTCCTATCCATTGACGGGATTTGAAATGGTCAAATGTATTTGAACATGCTGGACGTCAATCTCTTGACCACCGAAAAATTGGAGCAAGATCTAGATTTGTTGGAGAATGAAATAGTATTACAATAACAATACGACAATTTCTGCATCATCATTTTCGCGAATCTTGGATTAATCGAAGGGCATCTTAAGTCTGAGCTGTATGCCACGCGTTTAGCTTCCTTACAAGAGTTACGAAAAAAATTATTGAAGAATGCCAACGAATAACTCCAGAAATGTTGCGAAATATCAAAAAGAGCATTCGAAGCAAGATAGTACTATTGTATGGAGATTAATGGTCATCATTTTAAACATTTAATAAATTAAATTTTAAACCATTTCATTCTAATCGTATTTTATTTCACAGGTTGCAAATTACGCAGTTTTGTATATTGATTAAAATACTTCTTGATACATATTGCCGTAAAGAGAATTAAAACACCTTTTGAATGAATGATTACGAAACCCATCGAAATCACAGCAGGTGAAGAGTTACTTGAGGTGGTTCATTTCAATTGAAATGCCCTGTATATTATTGATCAGTGTAATATATTAACTAATAGTTTACATTGGCTATTCATTCCTAATGGAATGGTGGCCAGTCGTGGTGAGCTCAACCGATTCATTTCGCACAGTGAATCACTCTGTGTTTCTCTATAGACGCGCACTATAGTTCATTGTGTGTTTTTGCCTGCTCTGTAATTCTCTGCCACTTCAATCGGCCCTTTATATCATCCCCCCACTTTCCTAGTTTTAGCTTTGGAATGTCTGTCCGTTGGGTCTTCCTCTCGATCTTCCCGTGTCGGGTTTCCAATTCATTATTTTCCTAATATGGATTTCTGGTCTTCTTCCTATGTGTCCATACCATTTTAAACGCTGAGCATTAATATACTTCACAATGCCTTCGTTATTCATTTTGATCTTGATTTCGTGGTTCATTAGTGGTCTTAATTCGCCTACTTCTGTCTTTACTGGGCCAAATATCTTTCTGAGAATTTTTCTCTCTGCAGTTCTTAGAGCTTCTGCTTCATCTTTATTTGCCAGTACCATTGTTTCTGATCAATATGTCATCGTTGGTCTTATTGCCGCTTTGTATATCTGGACTTTAGTGTTTGTGCTCAAGGTTTTGTCTTTTAAGAACTTTTGATATTTCCAGTAGGCTCTGTTTCCCGTTTTTATTCTTTCGTTTATTTCTACTGTTCGCTCGTTGTTTTCATTTATTAGTCCGCCTAGGTATTTGAAGTTTGCTACTTTGCTGAATCTATAGTTTTGGATATTGATTTCTTCAGTTTCCGCCTACTTACTAACATATATCATGCCTGTCACGAGGCATGTTCTGGGGTTCTACAAGGCTCACACTTGGGTTGCTTGTTATTTCTATTGTTTGTCAACGATTTGCCTGTGCACGTCAATTGTAATGTCTTGATGTTCGCTGATGATGTGAAGCTATTTTCTGCTGTAAATACGGTGGATGACTGCGTAGCGCTGCGATTCGATCTGTTTAGCATGGTTGATTGGTGTTCTGCAAATAAACTTGATCTGAACATATCGAAGTGTAAGGTTGTTCCCTACACTAGAAAGAAATCGCCACTACATTTTGATTACCTATTGCATCACCAGGAGCGAAGGCGTGCTTTGTCGAGGGCGTGCAAAGAAGATTCTTAAAACACCTTTGGCTTAAGAGTCACAATGTCTATCCTTGTCGCGGCTTTCCATACGACATCTTACTTTCCACCTTTTCTATGGATTCCCTTGAGACGCGTCGTAGAAAAATTGGCCTAACATTTCTGTTCAAATTCTTGCATAATCTGATCGACGCCAGTCAGCTTCTTTCTAGGTTGAATTTCTATGTCCCTCGCTTGTCTTCTAACTAATTTAATGTTTCGCTCACCTCTTATATTCGTGTGTACCACTTATAATTGTATCAGTTCTAAGTGTGATATTTTTCACTGCTCCCTTCACGAGCTTCTCTCGGTCGATTGACCAATTTTGTTTTTCTTCTTTTTCTTTAATTTTAGTTTAGGATTACCTAAATTTTAGATAAGTAAGTAATACTATTGAAATTATAACTTTGTATCATTTTTGCATAAGTATTATATTATGTTATTTGATGTTATTTTTTGCTGTACGTTGTGCAACTTCTACTATTAGTTGCTTCTTATATTCGCACTACCAATATTATATGTAATTATTTTTGCCTTGTAATTGGCTGTACGCTGTTTGGCAATAAATAAATAAATATATTTTGTTTTCTCCTCATTTATCTCTAATCCCCTACTACTTGCTTCCTTGGAAAATTCCAATAGGAGTTTAATTAGGCTTCGTCTATCTCTTGCCATCAGTGCTAGGTCGTCTAATAATCATGCCTTAAACTAATAGTTTACATACTCACGTTAATAATGCGTATGGTAAGACTATACTTATGATAACTACTCATCATCAATATTACAAAGTAAAGTAGAACAAATATTCTATAGAATGAAAAAAATTAATTTAGAAAATCATAATTGTTACAAATACAAAAAACATAGCATCTACCTATATGATAATTTACTTCAAAGTGCTTCAGTAATTTTTCTGGGTCTGGCTATGGATGAAAACCTAAATTGGCCCTGCCATCTGTACATGTTGATTAAAAAAAAATCAGTTTTTAGGTACATAAAAATTTTAAGTACCTATTGTAAAAAGAATATGTTCATTACTATATATACGAAGTTTTTCTATGTAGACATTTTTTTTTCTCCAACAACCGGTTGTCGTTTGTAAATATGTAGTTATCTAACGGGTTTATATTCGAATGACGCGCTAAAATGAAAGAGCGCTGACAGTTGGAGCATCCACGCGTCGCGTTCTGCGCGTGAAAGGGGTCGCATTTTCCACGTGTGAACTGTGCTTTTATCGGTAGAGCTTTTCACATGGCGGGCGGATGTTATCGGCAATCTAACTAGCAGTCAGTCAGTCTTGCACGCGCTGCCGATGAGAGAAGTTTGCGCGTCCGCGTTCAAGATCTTTGTCGTGACATCCGCGAAGTAAACACAATAAACAAAATTGGGTTCTTACGAGAACCATAGCCGGTATGCTATGATTTAGTGCTATAATGTAAAAATGTCGCGAAAAAACGGAAGAACATGTAATTTACGAACGAAATTGACATAAAATAGAAAATTGACTTTATTAGAAGGAAAGATAAAATCTAATTAATACGAAAAGAAAACGAAATTATTAAAATCCCCACAGATTTGTAATCGAAATTTATTCTAAAATCAAAATGTTAATCTAAGCAAAAGGGAAAAGTACCTCAGTAGATTCGCCTAATAATTATACCGCCACAGAAGCTTTAAACCATAAATTTAATGTATCTAATATAAAACTTAACGAAAGAACTGAGATGGCCACGGAACAAAACAACGTGAAGACCGAAACTACGACAATAACAACAAGCAACCTCAAGACGGTGACAAAAGGCACCGTCAGCAGAGTCAAAATTGTCGCACCCTATTCTTATGTCGAGGTAAATATTTGTTTTTCCTTTAAATATTTGTTTGTCATATTCCGACTTATTTCCTCAAAGTTTTTGTTGACGAAATTTTTGCAACTAGGTATTGCGAAAACAACACCGGAAAACTTCGGATTGTAAACATGTTTCTTGGGCTCCATAGAAATGGATCAATTCCATTCCATCAGTAATATTTTCAGGACGTCAAAATAAAACAACATATTTTTTCCTTATGAAATAGCAGGGCCATTTCATGTAGAGAATATGATCGTAGGGTGATGAATGAATGATCTTCTTGTTTACGAATAACAGCTTGTTTTTTACGTTTTTTTCTTAAACTCAAATATATTTATCTGAAACCTAAGACGTACTTATAAAATTTAATTATAAACTGTACCGAAAAATGAGTTCAACTAATATAAATATGAAAATAAACAAGTTAAAATCGAAGTTTATTACTATATTTATGAAGTACATGCCTTGAATGTAACCGGGAATTTAATTTACTTTATATTTTGATATGAATCGTTTTACTAAGATTTATCGCAATAAAATATCTTCTATTTTTTCATCTACAAAAACAAAACCTTTACAGATTTATCTCGGAAAAGATACATGTACAGTACGATCGTCCTTATCTCTCGACTTTTGAAATATTGCACCTTGTCACATGGTTCTCTACCGTAAAGTATATAACAGTATTTTTTTTTTATTTTTGGACAGAATTTAGAGGTCGCTACCAGTAATCAAACTTTAACAAGAAATGTAGTATGGCCACTTCAATTATAAGTCCGATAAGTATATTAACGTTTTTTAACGTGAAACATGCAAAAAGATTCTCCTTAGACATCCACATTCCAAAATTGGAATGAAGCATGAACTAAAGCATGTGCCTCAGCTGTCTACGAAACAATAAATTTATGGGGTTTGAACGATAAAGTAAAAAATGTTTATGTTTTGACACAACAGCTGTATACACAATCGCTCAGTCCGTCTAGACCATTAGATATCATGAGGACCACCTGATGATATCCAATTGTTCAAATGGTTTAAGAACAATTGGGACAACATTCGCCAAACGATTATAAAGCAATGATTAATGACACCACCTTAACCATCGTAGAATATTTTGCCGCAGAGAGGATTTCATTTGCGCAAAAGCATTTAGCTCTAGGTATATCAACCTCGAACGACTACAAAGAATTGTTGCATCTCATAATCATTTAATTGAGACGAGTCTCTGAAAAAAGATATTTCATTTAGGAGACCGGCTGATCTACACCGGGCTAGATGGTTGGCAAAAACTTTGTCCTTCTTATTTAAACATCAGTTTACACTGATAAAAGAGGAAGAGAAAGCTGTGAGAGATATATGAATTTTCACAGTTATAATTAAAGACCGGATTATATGCAAAGAAAAACTAAAATATATGGGCATGAATTTTTCAGGAAATATGCCCATATATGCAAGAAAATTATAAATTAAATATTTATTACTTTTCTAAATTTTTCGTATATAGAATTACCTATTGTACCATTAATCTTCTTACATAGCATATCAAATTCTTCTACTATTTCTACTGATTCCGAGAGCGTTTCTAGTTTACGAATAGAGCTTGAAACAAAACTATAACTTGACTTAATATACAGATGGTTTTGCGGCAATTCTGTTGATACTATTATCTTTTTACAATTTTCTAGAGAAATGCATCAACCAGTGATTTCAAGAATTACATTTTCTATTTCTTCAAAATTATCGGCGTAAAAAGCTGCAGCCTCTAACCATGTCTCCATCTCGTAATAATCCGTTCAGCAGGCAACTGAACACCAGGAAGTCGCTCCTTATAAAATTGGATTCGCAAAGGTGCTTTTAAAAATACCTTTTTGTCATTGCGAATTAAATTATTCACCAAAGGGAATTGATTTCTAATGTCTTGCTTCACGATAGAACCTATTATTCATACCACTTGCTTAGAATAATGTTATAAAAAAATGTTAAATTTTGCGCGGCTTTTATCATGTATGGTGCAGCGTCGGACAACATTAGTTAAATTTTTTCACAAGTGCATTTCCAGGTAAAAAAAAAAGTTGGTAACCCCTCTTGAACGAATTGGACGATTGTCACATTATTTGCTTTTTGAAGTTGTTTCCAAAAAATGAAATATGATTTACCTGAAATATTTTTATGAAGAATTCCTATTAATAAATGAGCAATATAACTGCCACACACAAAAATGCACGTGGAAATTGTCGGCTGTCGATCTGCATTAGGAATTATTAGTGAGAGAATGGATAAGAAAAACCTTGAATATGCAAAAAAGATATGTATAGAAATGCCTAAATAAGCAATTCATGCAATCACTAATTAACGCTAATTAACTTTAATTAGTGTAATACGTGGACATATAGAATATATTTAAAGACATGCAAAAAATTATTTTTCTACAGACAATGGTGAAAGTCAGTATGAACGAATCACAAAAACAAATTCTATTACAATCTGCGAAAATATATAGGGTCTCATTTAAATTAAAAAAAAAATGAACCGGAAATTAAAATAAAGTTTCTTCAATTTATGCAAGAGACAAGAGAAAAAAAAATATATTTTGTTAGTATAAATGGTTTAATCTTTGTAGGACAATTTTTAAATTTACTTTCGGCTGATTTATACTTCACAAGTCGTATCATTAACATTTAACGGTAATTTTATTTTTTATATCCTGTATAGTATGACGCAAATAACTTTAAGTTTTATTCCAAACACTGTTTTAATAGTATACCACTATTGAAAATAACATACTAGAGATAAAATTCGGTATAGTACCACAGTAAAACTATTTTCGATCCAATTCTTATTTAATAACAGCTGCATTCTCTTCAAACCTGGGAATCGTATAAATCAACCGTATCCTACGTATAGTTACAAATGTATATTTTATATTTTACTATGAGTATACACGTATTTTATTGTCAACAATAGATGATTTAATATTTCTTTGTATAGTTTCTAAGGATGTCACTCAAAACAGCTCTCCCGTTTTGATAAATCCCTAAAATATATTTCGTACTTGAACTTTAAGTACTTTCTGTGAAGTCAAACTTATTACATTTTGTATACAAATGTAAAAGGTACAAGTTTCCCAACTAAAAAAGCAACAATTCACATTTGTTTTAGCAAAATTTATATTTTATGATACATCAGCTTCGTAAGTTGATACCAATATTGCTTTTATTTTCGTGTCTGGGGCAACCGTTATGACGATGTCTCTATATAGATATTTTCTAACAAAAATTCATACTCTAAAAACGACATACACGAATTTTATATTTAGCCCGTTCGAAAATAAATAAAAGAAACGTCTAGTTAGGCCAATAAATTATAGTATTGCGTGTGTACGATTTTTAAATTGAAAGTTACTATATGTTCCGTCTAGTACGTCTGCCAATTCCCTCAAATCTTAAGGGAGAGACTTATATTAAATTTTGTGACATTTTATATTAATTATTTTTTTCTGAAAGGGAATCACTCATTTTTTTTTTTTTTTAATTAAATCGATTTTAAGTTATAAATCAAAATTTTTATAAGCTGGCTGCTCTTCGGTTCTCGGGTTCTCTGCCGTGTAGAAAGTTTAAATTACTTGACGTTTCGATCATCTTGTCGTGATCTTCTTCAGAAGTGAAGTGACTAGTTTGTCCTGATCCGGGGTTAATATATGGTCCTGTGTCCGTTGGTAATCGTTCCGCTCTGTTGAGGCGTGTCCGTTGCTCTCCGTTGGGCTGTGAAGAATGATTTCCAGATACTTGGTAATTGTAGTCCGTCTTCTCTGTTGATATTGTTCGGATTTTTCTGTATTTCAATAGCTTCTCTGTACAATCTTCTCCAGTAATGTGGTTCCGTTGCTAGTTTCCTGCATTTGTCAAACTTGATTCCGTGTTTCGTGTTTGTTGAGTGTTCTGCTACTGCTGATTTGTCTGTGTGTTCATACTTTGTATCTCGCATATGTTCTTTTAGCCTGATATTGATGTTTCTGCCTGTTTGTCCAATGTATACCTTTCCACAAGTGCAGGGTATCTCGTAGACTCCTGGATTTTGGAGCGACGAGGTACGAAGCCTAAAGACTACCAAATTTTTATAATATAAGTTTTTTGCGATGGCATTGTATTAGCGCCCTCACAGCACATCACCACGAAATAAACAAATTTGCAGAACAAAACCCAGGCAAACTCTCGACTTCCTTAATTGAATTTTGCTCGTTTGTTGTCACAGCCTGCTCTAGTACTGTGTGGCAGTTATTAAACTAGAGAGCTGGTAAAGAAACATAACCCGACGTAATAAGGAAATCCCGGTTCCGGCTACTTGTTATATTTACCTTAGTCTAGTGCTTTGTTGTTCTTTAATTAAGCGATCATTACAGGGCGCGCTTCTATGTCGGTCCGAGTGTGCCTTGTTTACATGTTTAACTTGTTAAGAATGGAATATCGCTCTTTGAAACGTTCGTTTGCCGGGTAAATCAATAAACTAAGTGCGCTATGGACGGTAATGGACTTGATGATGTTTACCAAAACATAATTTCCAATGAAGCATTAACTGTTAGAAAAAGGGTTTTAGTATTTCTTATAAATTAATTTGACGTGAAATGTATTTAAAAATACCTAAAAATGGCGGCTTACGTTCTGTCACGTGACCAACTTCAAATATTTATAATAAAGATCCATGGGTGGCACTGCTCAATAACTACTCACATGCCACGCTATTTGCAATATAGGAAAGAACCTTTTTTTCAAATCTTCTGATATTTATTCATCATTATTTCGCACGATTCCATTCGACGGTAACAATCATCAGGTAAAAGTTCTTGAGATGTGTTAATTTTGTACGGCCGATATTTATCGCTAAGGCACAAACCTGAATTTCGATATCACTGACATTTTTCGCTGGGATATTTTTGTCATTTATTCATTTAACGTCGGACTGCACCCTCAATATCCCGCGATGCTTTATTAAGAAATGAGCGACTCGAACACTGGCTTTGCTTTGTGAATTTCGCATGTCTAGCGATTCGTTCCCCTCACCGCGCAGTAGTACGGAATGAGGGCTCCGTTGATTTGTTTCAAATTGAAAAGTTAGGCTTGTTGATAGCATTTGGTAGTAGTTAGACGAGGGTAGAAAATACCGGTGTCTGCTTGCCGACATATTGCGGAGTGGAGATGGTATATCTGATACACTCGTCCTCTATAGACCAGCATGTGTCTTTCTCGACTTTATTAACGAATAGAAACCATATTTTAATCCTTTTTTTACTCATATTACATCGACAGATTAAAAATAAGGTTCATGGTATACTTTTCTTAAGCAACTTGATTTAAAACAGTAATTGTCTGCGGATAATCAAAACAATAATAACTGTTTTTCGTTAAAGCGTCCATGCGAAAACGCTGGTTTAACTGGCTCGAATTCTTGGGAATTTTAATTAACAATTTCAACATTAATCTAATATAGTTCACTTCTAAATTAAGTCTGTTATCGTAACACAACATACAATAGATTAAAGATATTAAGTTCGGAAGACTTGATGAATAATAGACCTTCCCTTTCGATTTAGTTCAAAATAGACGCGGTAGCCAAACAATGGCGCCCGTACTGAAGGTGTTAGGAGAGAATTTGAAACGTGATTGACGCAGGAACAATTCCGCGACGACAATAAATATTGACAAACGCTGTTGCCCTATACACAGAATAATCGACTCCTTATTAACGCTACCGTCTCCACAACATACATATATACAGATGCACGCTGGCGCTTTGTGTTTTCGTGAATTTGATGAACGATGTGCTTTAGTAAATGACGTACAATATACATTATGTTACGGCGTGTCAACCTTGTCGAGCTAAACTGTTTGAATGCGAATGTTTTATCGAATGTAATACTTTTTGCTAAAATATTTAAACATGATTAAACAATTTTTGCTCTGCATATCCAAGGAACGAGAGTGTTAGGGCAAACAAGTGATTGTTTGGTTATGATTATAATAATGGTAAAATATTGTTGAATCTTCCAAAAACATATCTAAGAACAGAATAGAATAATTTACTAATTTAGTAAAATGTTTACAAGGTGTTGAAACAGTCACACTAAAAAGCTAAATACAATTGTACAAAAATAAAAGAGTCAACTAAGTAAAACTCAACTCTAACCCAATAATAACAACATTCTACATTGTTACTTTAATAACCAAACCATTTTCCAAATCATTTGCCAAACAGTTAGCTTCAACCTCAAATATTCCTAGTAATAATACCGCATGTAATTCAACTGACTAAGATTTATCGTTTTCTCCTTACAACGTCTACTATATTCTGTTTGTTTAGCCACTAAGACTACAAATTAAAGAATAAAACATTTTTATAACAAAATAATGATTGCTATAAAGTCAACAGTCGAAATAACTGAAAAAATTCAAGTATGGCCAGGAACTGTATATATGTTTACAACGTTGAATTCCTATAAATAAGTGCTTTGATTTTCGTTAAGCATATTCTATATCTATCCCTACTAGTTTTCGAGCTATTATGATTTCCACTTATTTCAATTTGTCATTTTTCAGTCGTATTCAATTTCAGTAGGTGTTGATTTCATAATAGCAGTAAGTTTTTTTATCGTGTTTAATGGAATTAATTAAGTTATTTATCTAAAATAAGTTTTTCGAAAGAAGAATTAATTAATACGATTTACGTATTGGGAGAATGTGACAGAGAAGTTGATAGAAGTCAAAAATATCCAAACGCGGAAAGGAAACCTCTTGTGCTTTCTTTTGAAAGACTAAAAGAAAGATTTGAAAGGACTGGAAAAGTTGAATATGAAAAGAAAGAACGACCCGAAACTGCAACAATTGAAGTTAGTAATAAGCAGTGTTCTTGAATCCCCAAATATTTCCATAGTGGTGGACGTAGGCACAAAAATCTATCATCTCCTGCAATTTTCCAGTCACTATGGTTTTCATTAATTACTCATTATTTCGGTCGAAAATATATAATCTTATGTATCGATTACAAAAATGACGGCCAGAAAATAAATATTTAATATAAAAATTACAAAAAAATATAAACAAATCAATATAAGCGAACAAATTACAAACACTGTCGAGTAATACATAAAAACAACTTATAGACTTACAAAAATGTTATATACCAATCATGTTGCTACAACAATTTGTACAAACTTTTTTTGCTACCTGCCACCGTTTACAAGTTAATAGAAGAATTCCCAACCAGTGAAACAGCCTAATGGTAAAAGTTATTATTTTATAAAACTACAATAATGTTAAACTTTATACCATACCTCCATAATTCAAATTATAATTAACTAATTATCATTTATAGTACCACATACCATAATTATAATATAGTAAGATCAAAAAGTCTTTGGCTCGCGATAGTCATGGAATGTAAAACCATCTATAGAATTGTTTACTTCTACTGCTCGTAGCTTCTCGCTAATGTTACGCTATTGACATAAGCGCACAACAAAAAATAAAATCTGTTTTAGGTTGGCTGCTCTTCGGTTCTCGGGTTCTCTGCCGTGTAGAAAGTTTGAATTGCTTGACGTTTGTGAACTTCACTTCTGAAGAAGATCACGACAAGATGATCGAAACGTCAAGCAATTGAAACTTTCTACACGGCAGAGAACCCGAGAACCGAAGAGCAGCCAGCAACAACGGCCGTGAAAGCCTAAAGACTACCTCTGTTTTAGGTTATGGTAATTAGTCTTTTTTTGGCATTATTGTTAACATTTACAAAGAAAATACAGTATACATTTTAATAACTAATCAAAATAATGAAGTTCATTACACCAACAAAAAAAAAATAAATCATTCAGGTAGATTTAAAAAAATATAAAAGGTGTTGAAAATGTCTTCCCTCTTCTTGAATACACACATTAACACGTCGTCTCATCTTATTAAGAACTCGAGTTAAGAGATCAGGTAGCACCGAGCGACACTTTTCAAGAATATATCCTTGTAATTCCTCTAATGCGTGAACCGTAGTTTAAAAAAAAGTTTTCTCAGCAGTGGGAATAAGGTGGATAACGACGGCCTTTCATCACAAAATTGCCTTTAAATAATATAATCAATGGTTGGTGCAGCATCATGGGGTCTGCCATTATCTTACTGAAAGTATCCATTATGAAGCTCATCATCGTGCAATTGATTGATGAAAGGCTCAAGTATTTGATTGCGATATCTTTCAGCAGTTATGGTTTCTTGAAAAAATATTGAAAAGTTGAAAGTTCTGAAGTAAAAGCTTCTCAAATGCAAAGCCAACCCTAATCCAAAGAGTTTTTGGTCATGTGATAGAATTTACTACACATTTTCTTTTGTGTAATAATTTTTTATGGTTCTAGCTTTATAGATAATGTTCAAGTAAATCTATTTTTTTCTATCTTCCTAACTGTTGTATTTTTACTCTTTACAGGAATTGGTAGTAAGTTCACCGAATGAAAGAAACTGGCGAGGCATCTTCATCGCTTTGCTGGTCATAGTAGCCGTTCTAGGACTTATAGTGTTTAGTATTGTGCTAGTATCTCCGCCAGAGGAAGGTCCCAGGGTGCGAGGGCGCAAACCCTCTCTAGAAGACATATTCCTCAAGCTACCGCAGCCCTCCAGGTTCAACGGAACTTGGATTTCGGGTCAGTACCAATACTATATAAGATTTATGAGGCGAAGCTATCTAAGCTACCTACTTTCGTACGCCTCTATCTTTTCAACACATACAAGGCGGTGAGGAAAATATCGGGGATTTATCTATTCTACCGTGCTTTATGAAAACGCACGGTTGCTTGCCAGGAAGAAATAAGAAAAACCCGATTTTCTTTTAAGTACATCTGCATACGGATGGGAAGTTTGTGGGGGAAGTCTTGGCGAATCGGGAAAATCAGAATAAATCTTTCAGGTGAGGCAGGGAGGAATTTACGGTTGAATGGTAGATAAAGGAATCCGGGTTATCCGAAGTAGCGGATAAGCTTTGCTTCTGCTGCGGTTAAATACGTTCGTAGTATAATGGATTGCCGTGTTCAAATTACTGAAAATCAAAGCGGTTGTAAAATAACAGGTATACTAAGAACTAGATTGTTTTATCTCATATGTTCAATGGATCTATGAGAGTTATTTGGGATTAAAAGATAATTGTATGAAGCACTAATGACGAATAATCTAAACAAGGACATTTACAAACACCTTTGTCATAACTTAAAGAAAGGAATAATTGAAAACAAACCACAGCTCTATAAAATCCGCATAATCTCACTCAAGGAACAAAAGAAAATTACCTGGAAAGTGATAGGTAAACAAAATAAATGGAAAAACAAATATAAACCAATTTAAAATAAAAGCCATCAAGAGTGCACAGAAAAAAAGCGGTCCCCATAGGGCAAGTTCGGTTGTTTTCATTCTTCCAGCAACACTGCACCACTCAAAGGCTACTTTCCAATTTTTTTATAATAAAATTATAAGATAAGTTATGTACTTAATTGAAGACGTTAATAAAAAATAATAGTTTTGCCTTGAAGAATATAGAAACTATTTTTTACATGGCGATAAATATTTATAGACATAATTGTAAAAGGAGTTCCATATACAGGACGTTCCACCGAACTGGTTCATTAGAATTTTTCCAAGTTCCAGTTGCAAGTTTCTGAACAGCCTGTATACGATTTTGTAGTTACTAGTGCCGCAATTAATGCCTACGACTATGTACTTGCGACCACATCAATATGATATCTTAATGTCTAATACCTTATGAACCAATATTTAATTTAATTGAAAATAGCGCAAATGTCACGATTTTGACAAAATTGCAAATAACTCAGAAACTATTAGGTTTACGGAGAGGGAACATTAATACAAACAAATGATCCGAGAAATATACTAGAAGCATAAAAATTGCACCATGCCGTTTAAATACTGGATGGGCTATAAAACTGAAAATATTTTCTGTAAATAGATCATAGTCTGTCATGATTACTCTGTAAGTTTTAAAATTAAATTCTAACTGGAACTTCGCGAAATTCGAATGAGCCAGAGACAACCTGTATTCTCTGCTTGCAGCAAATTAATCTTCGTTTGTTTTATTCGTTTCCGTTTCCCCGATTCTTGGCCACTACGTTACTTCCCGTGTGTTAGTAGACATTTCCTAATTTTCCTTCGGTCTATATGAGCAATCTATAGGCGGTACATACGACAGCAGATCAGCTGATCTCATCGACGAAAGTCGACGGTCTTTAATCATTCCTGTCCGTTCTGGGGCCGTACATATGTCGGATCAGACGCATCCGCTAAGTGCGTTTTATCGCAATCGATATGGTAACTAGGGGCAACCACCAGCCACAAGTGGCGACACAACGTGATTGCCTCCCGCGCCGGCCGTTGTCTGTGCCGGCTCTTCGGCGCGACCCAAGATGCGGATTGACGTAGACATGAACCATTTACCGAATATATACTGAAAAGTTATCGTTTTTGACATTTCTCGACCATACACATTAACTGACCGAGCAGTTGTAGGCACCTTGTTCCTTTTGCTCTTTAGATATTCCAAAATTTAAACCTTCATTTATCCAAATATAATATGAATCAGAATAGCCTGCGGAACTTTTTTAAAATAATAATAAGAAAAAGCAGAATCTCTTAATATTTTCCAACTAAGCCTTAAACATAAAAATTACAAAACTATTACGGACTACTCTACTACCCTGCTTAGCAATTCCCACTTTTAATTTTTAATCAATCATGTACTTACATTAGGAATTTCACCCAGATATTTAGGACACCCAATATGTTGATAATATATGCATAATTTCGGCAGACAGAAATTTGGAGTCTCTTTGTAATAACCCTACGCCGTCCGTTGACCAGGCTCCGCCTGCCTCTTCTAGCTCATGATGTAATATGCGCGCGGGGCGAGATTTCTACCAACAGAAAATGATTGTGCTCTACCAAAATATGACTAAGATTAAACAGACTTAAGCTATCAGAAACTTTACGATTTCTAATATACAAAAAAAAAGATTACTTTATCTGCTACTAAAAAAAAGAAAATTAATAGAAATTTGAAGAACGATCTTGAATTTTAAAACTATTGTAAAATAAAAACATGTTCTGCTGAAAAACTATATTCAAATTAAACTCTTAACAATTTCTTTACCTCTACGTAGTTATGATTCATATTCTTTGTTAACAATACGCAGGTAGAATTTGGGACCCGCGCGATATACCTTTGGATCGATGATTCACAATAATACGCAAGGTCATCTTATATACTAGGTTGCAATAAATGTGATATCAATAAAACCTCTTTACCACTGCCCAAGAACAATACTAATTAATAACAATAATACCTATAACAATGATGTCAATGGTAATAGTCTAAATAACATATCCATTGCACAACATAATTAACACTATCCAACAATCGTTTTCACAAAACTATTTTCTAATCTTTATAGATTATATATTACATTAAATAATTAATACACCCTAAGAGCACAATGTGATTGCTAAAATTCATGTGATGATTGAGAGACGCCAAAAATTGATATACATACGAGGGATGTCTGGCTACTAAGGTACATTTGTGAATTACAGACAGACTACTTTATCTACTATATAGAAATCAAACATGTACTAAATAACGGCGTGAACTGTTAGCTACTTTTCAACATAATCGCCGCTAATGTTAAGGCACTTATCCCAGCGAGGCACAAGCTTCGGTATACTGTATACCCCCTTCGTAAAAGGTGCGATCCAAATTTCTAAAATACTGCCGCACTCCTTCTTGAACGCCTCGTCGTCTTCAAACCTTTTACCCGACATGTAAGCTTTGAACGGCCGAAACAAATGAAAATCAGAAGGAACCAGGTCTGGACTATGGGGCAGATGGACAATAACTTTCCAATTGTGTTTATAAAGCCAGGGTTTCGTCTGATTTGAGGCGTGCGGTGTTGCATTATCATGCAACAACCTGATAAACATCGCTGTTGATTGTCGTTTTCGGTGGTAAAAACCCTATGAACAAAATGGCTTGCATATCCTAGTCACAGTCGCCATTGTCTTTTTTTCAGACTGCTGAACTGTAAATTTTTTTGGTTTTGGGGAATTCCGATGCTTCCACGCCATCGAGTTTTCTTTTTTTTTTTTTGATTCGGGGGTATGGTGGTGTACCCACGTTTCGTCTCCTGTAACTATAGACTCTAGAAATCCGTTTTCCTTCACTTCTGAAGAAGATCACGACAAGATGATCGAAACGTCAAGTAATTTAAACTTTCTACACGGCAGAGAACCCGAGAACCGAAGAGCAGCCAGCAACGACGGCCGTGAAAGCCTAAAGACTATATTTTTATTACTTTGACGACAATGCAAACGGTTTTATGATCTCTAAATTTTTGCTGCTACAGTTCAATTATAAAATTTTGTTCATTTTTTCTTGTTAATATTGAAAGATAAACCACCCTTCAACATTGCAATTTATTATAAATGTTTCAACGAAAAACGTATCAAATTTAAAATATTACTTATCTAAATATGGCTGAATTTTGCCGTAATATTTTTGCTCCTGGGTGTACGTATATAGCCGTTGCCTTGACCGTTATTATTACATACTTTGGAACCGTTCCCATTCTGAGGAAAAAGATTCACATGTCGATTTTTACGTAAAAAGGAGAACACGGGATAATGAAAAGAAATCGACTTCAAAAACCCCAATTTTTACTGCGAAAATAAAACGTAATTCACTGGATCGATTTTCTTTTCAGATTGCGAATTCGTCTTCAGAGATACTTACGGCGGAATCACCATCTACAACGCGGATAACTTGACGACTTCCATGCTAATGACTAACGTTACATTTGTGAGTGTTTGAAATGGGTTTCTCTTGGCTTAAAACCTTTTTTTTTCTGGTTTTCAGAGACAATACAACGCTATCGACTTTAAAACGTCGAGAGACTTAAAATATGTCCTACTGATAACGGATATATTGCCCATATACGATTACACGAAGTTAGGTAGATACTATATCTTCGAAGTTGCGACAGGGTAAGTGCGATTTTATTGTTTTTATGTGATATATATAGATATAACTCTATTGAAAATTCAACTTGGCTAATTTATTACTTAAGTTTGCCTCTCTGATAACTAAAACGTGGTAGTCGCAAGTTAACCGTCGTGTAGGCGCAGTGTAATGTAATAGAGCAAGTACGTTTGTTAAGTCTATCCAACATACAATTTTCTAACAAGAATTTTCGCAATGCAGGACATCAATGTCACAGGCCGATAATTGGAGGGTACCTTGGCGTCCCCTTTTTTATGCACAGGAGTAATTACAGCTGATTCTAAAATACCGTTACAGAAAGACATGTTGACTAAATAAGTTAAAATATCCATGAGATACACTTTATGTTCCTTAATCAAATTACCTTTGTTTACGGTAATCTAGTTACAGAAGTTTCGCGTAGGTATAACAAATGAGATTCCATAGTAAAACTAAACTATATATAATTTGATATTTTCTCGAAATCCAGCATAAGCTCTAACAGGCATTTAGAATTCCCTTGGCAATAGAATTTACCTATAAAATGCTTTGATTTAAATTCCCATTTCGAAATCTCCGCAGAGAGAACTCAGAGATTTCGCAACCGTTAAAGCCACAAATATAGAGCTGCATCTGACGCCGGTTTATATTGCGCGAATAGAAAATTTTCGGGTCGTATTATAATAAGGCCGAAGAGCAAGGATATCATCATCTCGCGAGCAAAACGCGTTCCGCGTGCGAAGTGTAAAAAAAGAAAATCGATAAAAGTTGCGTTCCTCTCTAAACCAAACCAAACCAAACTATATTCCGTTCATTATATAGGAGAATCGTGGCTCTTCTTGCGTTTCCGCCTCCGCGCGAACAATAACCGTGATATTATGATACGCGTATGGAACTAATAATTTCGCGCGAGGCTCCGCTGCCCTGTTTATCGCGCTTTTAAAATCTAATCATTCACATTCGCACTTCGACGATGCCGTTCCATCAGGTTTATTATACCCGCCCACACGGTTATCGGGATCACGAATCGACGGGGCCCAATAAAAAGTGGCTTAACGATCCTATTTATTGGGTCCGTAAATCTCTCTATTCGACGGTCGGTCCGAGCGCCTCCGTGAAATTCGAATATTGTATTATGATTTTCGTCATGCGTCCTCTTCCCCGTTCTAATATTTTATACGTCTTTTTGATGGGTTTGCGGAATTTAGTACAGACTAAACACTGAAAAAGTAATGTCGATATGTGTAATGCGTATATACCTTGGACGTTATAAGACCTTGTCTATGAATAATTCGAAGAAAGACGGAGTTTTTCCGCTTGTTGAGTCTTTTAATGACGATTTTTAAAATAGTCGTCAAAAATCTACATTTAGATTTGTGTATTTGAAAATTGCATAAAAAGAACCGATATTCAATTGGGAGATCTGACATTTATTACACGCTAATGTCTTAAAACAATCCAGACTACGTCAAGTGAAAGGATTGAGCAACCGCGTTACAATTAAGATTTTTATCGTGGGCTTTAAAACGCTTGTCTACCTATTACGTCATTGTGCAAATAACCAAAGAACATTTGGTCAATTGTGAAATTTAAAAAACAGACACACAGTTTTTCACTAAACTTTATAACTTACTTAATGCTATAAATGAAATTTTAGTCAAAATTAATAACGTTTCTCATATTTAACCATAACAAATAAAATTGACACAATTTACAATACACAATATTATACAGACCTAAAAACCAAGAAAATATATATCTACTTATACATAACAAGGTCAGAGCATTTTGAGGGATTGTGAAATTTGTCAATTGATAATAAATCGTCGCTATTGCGAACAAATAAACAAAGTCTTCTAACGAAATTACAACTTCTGTGATTCAAGCGCTTTTTATTTATTTATTTGGAAGTGAAGGATAACAACGGGACGAACCCATCACATCGTTCATACGAAGTATACAATAAGAGAAAAAACAACAAAATTACAATTATAATCAAACAGAACAACACAAGTATAGAAAATAATAAATGAAATTTCTATTATACGCAAATCTAATAACATAAATATTTCTTCAAGACTAAAGCAAATGCCTGTGAAGCGAAACACACAACTACCAATTACAAAATACCCAAGTGATAATGAAAAAAATTACAAAGACGAAAGAAAAAAAAATATTAATGCTCTATTACTGAAATATATCGGCAGGGCACTGACCATTGTATGCTCGCACCAACCTCGAGGCTGGCGAATTCATAGCACTGTTAGCGTGTGAGTGTAATGCTGGGGCCACACTAACGTCTGATGCAGTTACTTATTGCGCTATTTGGCATTAAACACATTATCGTGGTTATGAATGGCGTTAGACGTTGGGTGATAGCTCGCGTGGCGGTCTGTTTTGACACATAAAAAGGATTTAGCGCGTCATTCACACTGTTTTGGTCACACACATTTTTTAATTTTGACTCACCCAATAGGTTTGAGCTTGGTTGTTGTGTGTTTGAGCTTTGAAATTAATAATTGTAAATATAATCGAGTTTTTAGAAATGTTTCAAACAGAACCTTCTTATCGGATCCTCGACAGAGGAGCACACAAAAATCGCGGAGCTTAAATTGATGCTTTGTGTCTAATTGTGCAGGCATTACCACTTCAAGCAGTTTCAACCTCCATCTGGAAATTATTTTATTGAAAAACGCGTTATTTAAATGCAAGTGTAACCATTAAATTTTTCGCTATATTTTTTGGCGCCTTAATTATTATGATAACAAACGTTACACGTTAACATTAGTGTGGCCCTAGCATAAAACATGAAAAAAACTATGATTACGAGTTGGGTATACTGGCACATTAATTTTAAAAAGTCCGAACAGTTGAAGACTCCATTAATAACTTTGTACAGTATGGTAAGATCCGCCACTAACTTGCGTTTCTCCAGTGGCATCATGTTGTAAAAATAAAAATTATTTGTCTAAAAATGAAAAGTCGACAGGTTGCTCTTGTTGTTAAGATAAAACATAAATTTCTTGATGATGAATGAATTAAGGTTATTTACTAAAATTGTTCCAGATTATTGATTAACTCGGGCCCAACAATGCCCTCGTTAATCAAACTGAAAATTTGTGAAAAAAAAAACCTATAACTTTCAAAACTAGTATACTATTTTGAATATGCTCAATCTTATGTCATGGCGAGGCTCATCTGCAAAGTAAGTATGTAAGCTGCTTTTGCCCAAGTCTTTAGTAAAAACAGCTACTTACCCATACTACAACTAACAAAAACTAAACTAATATTCTGTCTGTATATACATATCGAAGCATAAGTTGACCTAAAACCGTAGATGTAAATTATGTATGATTTTATACTGACGTAATCCAGCACAAAACTGAATTAAAATTATTAAATTGTAGATCAAATCGAACTTTATTCTAAAAGAAATACGGAGTATACGTTTTTGACAGTGTTTTTTTTTAATAGCGAAATAACATACAATTTTAGATGAATATTTTAATATTTTGTTAAAGATTTATTAATTATATTTTATTGTGAGGAATTATAAACGAAGAAATTTCAAAATTTACTTCTCATCAAAACCATTTTATCTAACATCAACTTTATATCGACAATTACAGGCACACGAAACCCCTATCGCCTGTCGAGAGGGACGAAAATGCCCCCTACTTGCAATACGTGACCTGGTCGACAAACGGCACCTCGATAGCTTTCGTCCACGATAACGACATCTACTACAAGCCGAGGATCCAGAAGGACTTGGTGTGCCGGATAACAGCCAGCGGTAAATCGGACGTCCATAACGGCGTACCCGATTGGCTCTACGAAACGGAGATATTGAAAACGGATCACACGCTGTGGTTCTCTCCGGACGGACAATACCTCATGTACGTCACCTTCAACGATACGCGAGTGGGAGAGTATCGGTACTCTTGGTACGATACGCGGAATCCCAGGGCGAAGTATCCCGAGATCAAGTCGATCAAATACCCCAAGGTAAAAAAAAAGACTAAGAAACCAATTTGAAGAAGAGAAGAAATATTGAATCCTTTCCACTCAGATACTTATTTATTTAAAATTTGATAGACGTATCGACTGCACTTCGTTAGGTTTGAAGAGTTATCAGGAAATCGGTCAGTGTAATTTAAGACTTATTTATTCAATTGCTCAACATTTCGTTGTTTTATACACAACTTCATCAGAAGCATGCTTTGACAGAGCATATAATGTACATAACAAAAATGCAACGCTATCTACCCGTGAAGGTAAGATGTCTGAGAGCCTCCACATCAGAGATAGCAAAATGGACCAAGCAGGCCGGACCTGTGCCTATGGGGTCCTTCCTGTTGTTAATTAATTAACTTTTTATGCGTAGAAACATGCGGGGAACAACTGTATGATGAACCCATATAAATTGGAATTGTAAATCAGGCAATTTAATATCGCTTTTGGGCAACCGCTATTGTCAAACTATTTATTTATTTAAATATCTTTTAAGAGAATACGTTTCGGCTAGCCTCTCCAAAATAAATTTTTCCTTTCAAATAAATATATGAGTGGACAGGATTTAATATCTCTTCTCCTCTAGGATAATATGAATAAAAAACAATTATTTAAGAAACGAAATTAGAATGAAAATGCGGCCGTCAGAAATAAGTGTAAGGAGTTCTTCAGAGACAGGGTGCCCCACTAAGAGGGGAGATCGATCATATAATGGAAACTCTAACTTACAGTTTTTAGGGGAAAAAAACGGGAAATTTAATGAAAATATTTTTTAATTGCAAACATATCCTCTAGGGGGCGCAATTGCTAGACCTTAGCAAGCAAATTTTAAATTTACACGTAGAAGTTCCAAGACTAATTTTCGTTAAATAAAAACGTTTTGTCCTATTGTGATACTGATAGCGATATCTATAGTTCTTACCCAAATTAAATAAACTTGTTTGAAAAGGCATTTTTAGCATCCTATCATGTAAATGTCAAATTGACGTTCAATTAGCGTTTATGGAAACAAACTTTTTCTGCAGCCATCTGTTAATTCACCTGATTTTCCACTCCTTGGATACGTTTATAAATTGAAATCACTTTATCTTTTGGAATGCCTTTTACCAAACTCTTTAATTAATGAAGTGGACCAAATAGTGCAATCTTCTGTTGTGGCAATTACAACTTATTTCATTACCGCATCTTGCTTGAGACCCGGAGAAAAATATTGGTCGTAATATCAATAATCTACGTTTATTATTGTACGAATTTTCATTGACGGAACGAAATATGTCATCCTTATGATAAAATATTATTTACAGTCTTTGATTAAGTAATAACAAGATACGTCAAAATTAGCACCATGTTAGGGACTTTGACAGGAGTAGAATTGTTGCCTGTAGAGATATTGGTTTGTCCTACCGCGAAATTGGCCACCGTCTTAATTGTATTGCAATGACGGTAATGCGTGTGTGGACAGAAGGAAGTAGAAGCCCACGAAGAAGACCAAATGGTCAACCGAGGCGTACAAAAAGAGCGTCAAGATAGGTGCTTCAGGCAACCAGCTCTACACACAGAGAAATGCATGCTTACCTTAAATAAAATTATATTGGACCAAATAAATCTACGTCTACAATATCCGCAAGACAAAAACTTCTTAGGGGAATAAAAAATAGTCCTAACAGCATAATCTTGATGTAAAAGGTTAACAGTCTTGGATGAAACAACTTTTAGTCTCTACTTAAGAATATAGTTTACTTGCGTTAAAAGCATTGAGTCTTTGAGCAAAATGTTAGAATTCTTGAATTAAATCACTTTTCATATCTTTAATAATAGTAATTAATACTTCCCTTAAAATCAGAACGCTTTATACAGTCAAAGAAAAAATTCCAAACACAATTAGCACCGAAAGATGCCACCAGGCGGGCTCATGGTCTATTGTTGGAATCACCATACCAACAGACTCAATGAAAGGGAGTATAGCACTACGGACAGACGGACTCGAGTTTCTGCCTATCTCGCACCATCACTCCGAGTGTAAACAGCCTATATCTTCCGTTTCTCTACTATGGAAATAAGAGTTTAGATTGTCTCCATCTACGGGACACAAGCAAATTCTTAATCCAGGAGAGGGCCGTAACGTAAGCCAGTAATGAAGTTACAGATCTAAGCTCGGACAATGAGGAATTGCACAACTTTTTTTTTTATATCATAGATAGAGAATGTGGTAATATATAGCCCTTCATTAAACCTTCTTTTAAATTGTTTCTGATTAAGGCATAATTAATTTTTGAAAGTGCTCTGACGTCACAAGTTCTTATGATTTGGCAATGGAGCGATAGTCATCGTAGTTCGCATCATCATCGCAGTTAAGTAATATTAAGTTCGCATGCTTTGCGCGTACAGATGGCGTGCACGTATTATTACGATATTCTGTGTTTATTTTACGCGGTTTGGAGGTTATAATCTTATAATATAATAATAATAAAGCAAACATGTTCTTTACTTAAGAAAATTCATCGAAACAAAAGTTTTCTTGAATTAAAACTTTCAATTTTCTTAGTGGTAAAAGAAGACAGTATTTTGTTTTGAACTCAGAATGCATTTTTCTGTGTGTACGCGACAGTTTTGCTACTATGCGTCAAATTACTGACTAACAGTTTGGAGAAGAATGTAGACTACATCGCCGCATTCAAGCCTTTGGACCATCCACGATCAGTGCTTCCTTTGAGTGTGGACTATTGGTGCAGAGAACGTCAGCATTGGGAAGCAGAATAATATAATGTCGTCTTCAGCGACGAATTTCGATTTTGCCTAGGTACACACGATGGTCATAGAAGGGTAAGACGCCGCCTTGGAGAGCGACGTGATAATGAGTTTGGAGTTTGTCGTTGAGAGACAATAATGGTTTGGAGGGCTATTGCTCATGGTAGCCGATTACCACTTGTCTTTATTCGAAGCAGTGTGACAGCTGCGCGTTATGTTGATGATGTCCCACAAACCACTTTACTGCCTTATCCAGATGTCCGTCCACACGTCCTTTTTCAGCAAGACAATGCACTGGGTGACTCTGGAACAGTTAATCCACGAAGTTCAACTTGCCAAAAACGAGATGCTACAAGCAGACGTCGATCATCTCATTCTGTCGATGCCTAGACGTGTACTCAGCTATAGGGTCGCCAAACACATTATTATTATTTTTTGGGTTAGGTACATGTTAATAAAATTTCTTGCAAAAAAAAAATCAAGTTGAAGAAATTATTTCTTCTGGGTGTAACACTTCCAATATCACGGAGTATATTTGCCTTAATTAGTAACAGAAAGGTATTTTCCCTAGAATCCGCGTCCGTGGTTATGATTCTTTTTCACCGTCAATATAAGCAATAGCTATTGTAATTTCCAAAAGTATTATCTGTCCCCACTTTCGGTGCGAAACAGACTATATAAAATAGCAAATTACTTTGGGTTTTAGGCATGTAGGTTCCTAATTTGAAGTCGCGAGTATTAAAGCGCATAATTACCTACCTGTACTCTCACACGAACGCCGAACAAAGTTTTAATAGCTCCGAGGTGGACTCGCTTCTGCTTAATAGGTTCGTTGTTTTTGTACGTCAAAGTTACGAAGTTGAGTCACGCCTATAGATGGGTAAATGTTCAGAAATGAAGACGATATTACTCGAATATCGCTTACATATGAAACAGCCACTATTACTATATAGAAAAAAAATCTAATTACGATACAGCAAGAAGGAATCAAAACGCGGTGGCGCACATGACTTGAAGAATGAATAGGACAAGCGGAAGAAAAGAAAAATAATAAGTTTAGAGGCCTTGGTTCGTAGACGCACATCTGCCCTTCTCACTTCCCGCTTTCATAACATTTCCAAGGGCGCGTACAACCGTAGACGTGACGTGAAAATCAACAACGATGACGTATGATGCTTAGGATTTTCGTGAAACGCAAGTTGTTGGGAGGAAACGTCATCGGCCGGCGCCTAGTTACATCAATTTTCGCAAATTTCGATCGCATATCCTTTCAGAGAGCGTAACCTAGTTTCCTGTTGCGATGTCTCCTATTTTTCACATGAAATACATATTTAAACAGGGAAATACAATGAACGCACCCCTATGTCTGAATAAATTTTTAGCGAACTCGCGTTATTTTTTATTAGGTGGAAACGTCCATATTCTGACAATATTTGCATTTATCTACATTTCTGTACATTTTTTTGTTGTGTTTTAAGAGAGATATGGCTAATATTTGCCGCAATGCATGAAACGAATCATCGAAGCATGCTGAAACCATTTCCCCCAACATAAACACGAAAAGGCGTGTATGGAAATGAAAATGAAAATATGGCGAACGTAAAAAGTCGTGCATATTTTTGCGTTAAAAGACAAATTCATATTTTGGGCAGTTATACGTTCAATGAAAGGGATAGTATGCTAAGTTTTTTTTTAAATGTTGTGGTTGGAAAAAAAGACTTTGTGATTCAATCATCTCAGTTTACAAACATACTTGATATATGCCGTGTTAAAAGTTGACAGCTGACACACTACAAATCAAAATGGCAGATGGAAATTGTTATTAATAAAAAAAAATAACTAATTTTTAGAACGATTTTTCTATTTCCAAGAATATGACACACAATCTTGCCATTTGTTTTACGATGTTTACATTGGAATAATACAAGAATTGAAGTCGAAAATATATATTAATTCCTCTGTTTTCCTTATGACAAAATTTGCTAAATTTACTCTAGGACTAGCAATATGCCATCTTCAGCTAGGGTCTATAATCTTCTTAATATAATGTAAGTCTTAAGGTAAAATTAATTGATACTTACAGTTTAGTGCGAACACATCAAGATGAAAAGATTTTGAACATAGTTAAAATTTGAGGTTAGGTTAAACGAATGAAATTTAAATAATAACAATATAAAACAAAATTTTGAAATAAGAAGCCGAAAGAGTGAAGTTTTGAACGTTAGTAACTTTCACTTTTATTTTCCGATACCTATCTCAAAACGTTTTCGAGATATAAATTGATTTAATTTTTTTTTTAAATTTGATCCTTTACGTGTAACTTAATCTGAACTAGTTATACCACAAGTGTCAGTGCTTTTTGCATGTATCCAAAATAAAAGCATTGCGTGTAGTCTTAAAAAAATTTTAACAAAAAAGTTAAAACATATTTCTTCTATACTTATGTATATATGTACAGTGATGGTCTTAATTAATGTATCCCCCAATGACTGAGAGAATATCAAACTACTTTCCCAGACAATTCGGCTTCTATTGGTGTTCGCATACATGAATATCAAAGCAATATTTTTCGTTTAAAAATAAACCGACCACAAATTATGAATAGCAATGCACATAATATGTTTCCAGATGTGTGTGTGTAAGTTTTAAATACAAAAACATATGAATAGACGTTCGGATTAACAAAAAAAGTGAACCTTTATTCCGGCAAAGAATTACAAAAACACTTCATAAAGTTTCTTATTTGAAATAAATTACTGCTTTTTAAAAAAAACTATTTATAATTTTTTATTCAAAAAATACATCTAATCTCAACTCTAACTGTTATGTATCAAGCGTAATCGTAATCTCGCTTGCTTCTTCGCTGTGTGTAAAAAACATGACTTCGTCCGATTCTACACCGCCTTGCGTCGATGTCCATATCGTTCAAAATATAACTTATATTTAAAATTTAATTTTATTTGCATTATAAGCTGACTTACTATTTCAAATCTTTGATACATCACTAAACACAACCGAAATATGTTGGCCCTACTTTTAATTTGAATAATTTTGGACGCATACCCTATAACTATTAATAACTATTATCTCCGTATTTGAGTAAAAACGACAACACTTAAAAAGTGAACCTTTATTCCTTCACGGAATAAAGGTTCTGGGAAAGTAGTTTTGATATTCTCTCGCTCGTAGGGGGAGACATTAATTATGATCATCACTGTACATAAATAGTACTAAATGTGTAAATAAAAAATTTTTTTTGGAGGAGATATAGGTTTGTCTTTGAATTATTGAGTTCTGGTTTTTACATTATTAAACGTTTCGCCATATTCATAAGTCTTCTTCAGTAACTGTACATTATACTAGGAATTAAATTTTCACTGAAAAATAATACGAATATTTATAAAGTTTTAATTCGATGACAAAACGGAAATAAAAACTTACTGTTTAAATAATGCAAAGGCATATTGTCAGGTCTAAATTTAAAATTGTTCTTGTTATTTTTCAGTGAAACTTTAATCCCTAGTAACGTTTAATAATACGAAAATCAGAACTGAATAATCAAAAGAAAAGCCTATATGTCTTATATGTCTTTTAAGAAAGAAATAGCTATGACATACGAAGCGTACATGGAAGAATGAAGGATCGTAGCGTTTTGAAGGCAACCTTGAGAATAATTTCGGTTTATTTATTGGTTTCGGACTGCAATATTCACGCACAGCTGTGTACTTGTGAATCATCACAACACTATTTTGCAATATAACGTGTGCGCAAGTTGAGTTCACCGCAATTTAATCATTCGTTAACTGGGGGTCGTTCATTTACTGTGCTGGAGCATGCAGAAATTAATTCTACATTCAGTTGAATTCCAATACAAAACTTAGACCGTCAAAATCAATCCACAATTCCGAAAGAATCCACTCAATCGCCTGTCTATACCACACTTGAAGCGTCTCAGTTTACAATTGCCGTTGGAAATTGGAAGATTCTCTCGAATCTAACCGTTTTACATACGATTTAAGTGCAAACAATCGATGCAGTCGATAATGTCCCTCATCCCATTTACGGTCGCAGGTGGAGACGTCCAATCCCGACGTGACGGTGTGGATAGTGAACTTGAGCACGCCCAAGTACCTATTCCCCGTTCAACTGAAGCCGACGAACAGCGTCGAGCCGGGCAGCTACCTAACCAGCGCCCACTTCTACGGCGACCACGAGGTGGCTCTCGTCTGGCTGAACAGGCACCAGAACGTCTCCGTCATCCTGAACTGCCGATCGCAGAACAACTTTAATTGCACGGACGTAAGTAAAGATGAGTCGGTAGTATTCGTGTCAAGGCCGTGTCGTCCCGATGCGGGAAAGAGCGGGAGATATGTTAATGGGGCCGCGTGTCCCGGAAAAATGCACTCACTTTAGGGGAGAAAAGAGAGGCGGCAGCTGCTACCCGGCTTTTTACGAGCGTCAAGAGCGCAACTTTGTTGGGTAATTAAGCTGACTTTGTGCTTTTTAGAGATTTCGGAATCAATTACTCGTGAGTGAGTGGTGCTTTTAGGATTTTTTTTTGCGGAAAGCAGCCATTTCACTTAGTAAACGATTATATTTAGACCTCTTTAACTAAAAATAAATTAGGAAAGGTATTGTAGTAATAATTAAAATCAGGCGTTTTAAAAGCAATAAGAGACATTTTTTATTGCGCTTCTGTTTATAGATATAAAAATTAACCATGAAAAAATGTTCAAGCACATAAAATTATTGTCCATCTACCATAAAAAATTCATTAGATAGCATTATCTAGTTTTTTTCGAAAAAATATTTCTATTTTAAAATGAGTCTACTATAAACTTTACCGATAAAAAACTGCGCTTTTTGAAGTATGTTTGTTCATCATTATTTTGTAAGGATTTCCTTTTTGATTTTTTATTTGGGATTTATAAGCAACAAGAAAGTGTTTTTAAGCGCCTTTTCCTTCAAATTGTTGTTATGTCTGAAATAAAAGATTTTGATGATGTATCTTATTACCCCAATCTAAAAAATTCTTGATGGTGGTAACGTAATTGTTTGTTTGATTAATTTTTTATGCTGATCAAAATTACAATTATACTAATAATTTCTTGGATCACAACTTTTTAATAATAATAACTATAATTATAATGTGACGTTTCAGTATTTAATAAATCTTACTGTGATATAAGTATTATAAATAAAATTATATAAATATATTTGAGATCTTTTTGTTTCTTTTTTTGTTTGATAAAATCAATATTTTTTTGTTTCAGTTTGAAAATGTTTCTGTTCATTTATATAAAGATTGTTTTGTTAATTGTGTGTCAGTTTTATTTTAAATAATTTTCTTCGAAAGATATGTATGTAGATGACCGTGCAGTAGAAGATATGTACAGGTTTTAAAAAGTCTGGACAAAATCGTCTAGCACTCAAATGACTAGAAACAACAATTTTGAAATTGTGTACACTGAAACTAGAAATTTTTCTAAATATTCTGACATATATACATACATATACATATTCGTAAAGCTTATTTCGTCCTCTTTACGATAATGTGCAACTTATTTGACTTTATTTCAAAAATGTTCAAAATGGATTTCCACGTCTATTTTAGGAAATCAGCAATTATTTTATTACCGATTTATTTTTTTGTATTACATAAAACTATTTCCTACAGAAATTTCCCAGAATAAACTGCATAATTCAAAAATATTTCCATTTATACAGGATATATTCTTGTAAAGAAAGAAGATATATTTTAATTTGAAGGAATATTCGAAAAGAAACATTTTTCTTGCACGTTTTTTTATTTTTAGAATGCATATACATCAATATCTTTTTGAAATGTATGAAAGAATATTATTTGAACATTAAATCTCTATGACACTTCACCGCTAGTATCACTTAAAAAACTAATCTAAATTCCATGAAATTGCAGTTCCATATAGAAAAAGAAACTTGCGGTTGGACAGAACCAATCTTCCATCCGGTCTTCTCGAACAACGGCACTCAGGCGCTCGCCAGATTACCTGTCAGGGATGGCAACAACGGCCACTACATGCACGTGTGCCAGATCTACGACAACAATGTTCTTCCGCTGACACACGGCGCCTTCGAATTAACTAAAATCTTAGCGTGGGATGAAGAGAATCACATAATGTGAGTATAGAAAAAAGAAAATATGAAGTTGGTTATATTTTGACAGGTACCATCTGTAAATGTCATTTTCGATTGTCATAAATATCAGGGCTATCTTATTAATACTAATAAGAAAATAATATGATTGACAGTTACAACTTATGTATGTATTCAATGTTAAAGTACATTTTAACGCACATATAAATTAATAATTACAATATTAGTTTTAGCCTTACAGCGTGAATACAGGAGAGGCACAATCATCAGTAAATATAAATAAATATACATAATAATAACTTTTTTATTAAATTTTATTTTGCAATGATGAAATCTCTAAGAGATGCTATCGCATTCATTTATATAAAAGATATTCATCATTCCAAAGGAAAACGACTCGAGATATCACTTTTATTTTTTCCAGGACGGCAAGATTTAATAACACTATCTGACTAGCTTATCAACGGCCTCCCGGCTAGAATAATATTTATCCCGAAATTACTTTCACTTATTTCTGAAGGGAGCACGCTGCGTTGTGACCTGCGATCTATACTCGTAAAAATAAATATGATCTCCTTTGAAATATAGAGCCGAGTTATTATAGCTTTTTTTACTCTCTTGGAGAACGTTAATTGAAACGACTATCGAAAAAAAAGAGATAGAGTAGTGATGTGAAAACAAATCGCACAGATTCTTACTTGAAATTGATGAAAATTCTCGAATTACTCAACGCTTTTATTTTTAATTTTCGAATTATTAAAATTCCACTAGGTACCTATTTCCATTGGTGGCAGCTCGTGACTTCTTGCGCAGGGAAGGCTACTGTGACCTAACTTTTCGCGGTCAATAAATGAGTAACTGACCCTCTGGCTGAACTCTTCCAGGAAACTTTTACCAAACAAACTGCGCATTTACAATAGCGATATTTCTACAATTAATATCATCCATAGTCAAAATTCTTTTTTTATGTTTCCTACAAACGAATCGGAGTTGGAGCGGATGATTAGTGGCTTTGCTAATAAAGCATCATGTGGGTACGATGAAATACCTTTTTCATTAAGCAAGAGATGTTCTTTGTATATAATCCTCCCTTTAACAAAAATAGTTAACAATGCATTTATCTCTGGTATATTTCCTGACAAGCTTAAAGTCGGAAAAGTTATCCCAGTATATAAAATACATGATATAAATAATTACCGTCCAATTTAATTGTTGCCAGCTTTTTCCAAGATTTTTGAAAGATTGTTAACAAGAAACCTACAGATTACATACTGAAATATAACTTTACAACTCTTAATCAGTTTGGTTTCTTGCCGGGGAAAAGTGCGGAAATGGCAAATTTTGATTTTGTTAATAGTTTTATTCATTCCCTTGATGCTGGAGAAAGAACAGAGGGCATTTTCTATGAGCTTTCCAGGGCATTTCACACCATCAGTCATAATGTTCTACTGGGAAAGTTAGAGTCAATCGGTATCAGAGCAAACTCCCTTTCTGTTTTTACTTCATATTTGAAGGATAAGGCACAAATGGTAAGTGTTATCGGAAATAGTGACGGGTTATTAAAGAGTTTTTTTCCACTACCAAAGTGCTTAACATGGGAGTCCCTCAAGGATCCATTTTCGGCGCTGCTCTATTTTTCATTTGCGTTTTTTGATATGCCAGATCGTGTGGGAGATTACTTACTTTTTCAGTATGCGAATGATACAACATGTATTGTAAATGGATCTACTGTACAAGATTTATCGTAATGAAAGAAGACCTGTTGATATTAAGTATAAACTGCTTAATCGATTTTGATTCATAGTGTTGCCGCTGCAGTTTTTAATTTTTTTTAGTGTTGAAAAACTCCTCTCTACTGAAGCAAAAGTTATACCCTGGTATAGTGACCACAACGCTTCCAGTTCCTGCATACATTCATATAAATCATTTTTATTGATTAAATTTAACATCTCAGTTGGTGTTTTACATTCTCTGATTTTGCCGACTGCCGTCGTTAGATACTAAAGATAAATTGGGCCGACGTACTTAATTTTTTTACACCCTCGCAGCTCCCTATTTCAATTATTTTATCCATTTTCTGTGTGTGACCTAACAAAACTTCATAAAATAACATAAAACGGATTAAGGGGCTAGGAATCGCATATGTGCTTAATAAACATTGTTTTAATACACAATAAACACAATTTATTTTATTAAAACTAATAGGAGAAAGCCTCCCCTATCGGCGGCTCGTCAAGGGAGACTAAGCCCGTCGCCCCTGACAAGCCGCCACTGATTTTCGTATTTTAAAAAAACTATACTTCATACTGTGACTAACATTCAGAAATTTTGCTCAACAGCTACGCAATCGCCACTAACGAAAAGGAACCAGGAGTCAGGCACCTCTTCAAAGTGGGAGATTACAATTCCACGCAACCCTGGACTTGTCTGACATGCAAACCGCACGTGGATCTTGAGAGGACTTACGATTCGTCTTCCGACGTACTAAACGAGACATTGCGCGGACTGGCTATGCTCTCGCATTACACCTGTGAATACAACAATATCGTCTTCAGTAGTTCGAACAGATACTACGTCCAAGAGTGTCTGGGACCAGACGTGCCGGTAGTTTTCTTAGTGGAAACCGCCACGAATTTCAGAGTGGCGATTCTAAGTTCGGGCAATCAACTTCGGAACGGTATCAAGGACTTTGCCGCGCCGCAGGTGAAGAGGATATCGGTGACTATTGAAGGGGAGTATATCGCTCAAGTGAGGTTGTTCCTGCCTCCGATATTGAGGGAGTACGAAGAGGTGACTTTCCCTACGATTCTACTGGTGTAAGTAAACAAGCGTTTTTTCGTTTCGAATCTATGAAATTATTATCGACAGGGATTCAAAACCAGGAACGCAATCGGTAACTGCACAATGGGACGTTAATTGGCAATGGTATTTGACCAGTAATAGGAACTATATTGTGATACAAATGGACGTTAGGGGATCGGGCTTCCAAGGCGAAAAGATGAGACGAGAAATCTTAAATAAGTAAGTACTGCTCGATTCATTCATATCCTGGTGACGTTCTAAAGAATCAGACTCCGTCTTAGTAAGAATCTAGTGGATTACTTGTAGTTTGTTTAATCTTAAAAAGGTGACTCTGGGGTGTCAACAGTGATGTAATTTATTTAAACTTATTTATTGCTGGAAATAATTTTGAAATACAATTAAAAATTACTAATTATTAAAGTAAAGGGCAATGTAGCCATATATATTTATAACTACGCTGTTTACGTTCGCAGGATCGGTTCGGTCGAGGTTCAAGACCAGCTGGCTGTGCTCACGTATCTGCGCGAAGAATTAAAATACATAGACAAGACGAAAATCTGCGTAGTGGGCCACGGATATGGTGGATACGTGTCTGCGATGATGCTGATGCAAGACATCAATCAAGTGATCAATTGTTCGGTTAGCATAGCACCTATAACCAATTGGTATCTTTACAGTAAGCATACTTACTTTTAACTTACTTATTTCTCGTGCTTATTTTTATATTTTATATGATAGACTTGCTAATACTTTCTGATGCACTTTCTTTCTTCCATTTTCTCGTTAAAAATACAACAATGACGAATTCAATTCTTTATACTTATATAGTATTTGTTTGTTGTTCAATTGAATTGTTTAACATATCAAAATTCCAAAACCTGTGAAAAGATAAGACAAGAAGAGTTACTTTTTGTCGGGGCTTTGGATGTTTGTATCGCCAAAAAATGAGCGACAACCTAATACACTTGCATAAAATTCATGCTTAAATTTCTGCTTTTATTTATTTTAGGTAAAATTCTTGCATATTTTCGCAATTTTTTTTTGTATATATCGCCCAAATTTATGCCCATTTCCTGAAAAATCCGTGCATATATTTCAGTTCTTCTTTGCATATAATCCGGTCTTTACTGATAACAACTAAATAATGGGTTCATCAATTCGAATCTCGCACACCAATTAATTTTCACGCTCCCATAATCCTCTAATGAGCCCCGTTTATTTTACCTCACTTTACGTCATACTGACGCGCAGTAAAATAGGCTGAAATTCTGGGTAATAGACGACATAATAGTACATTAAACGTTATTACATATCCCGGCCTAATAATAGCCACAATGCGTCCCACCTCTCATTTATCTAGTAGTAATTTGCATGTTCCATATATAAACGGGAGTCCTGAATTAGCTCTTAAATGGTTTTGCGAGTCGTATGACGAAGTTATCCGGACCGTTTACCACAGTACGTTAGGACAGTATAAAACAATAACAGTAAATGGAATCAGTAAAGCGTAGAGTGTGTCACGAAAGCGGGTTATAGTTAAACTGGAATGTCTATATAATCTGTTGCTCCTTCACTTACTCGATTTTACTTCTAATTGCTTAACTAATTTTTCTTTCTGTGCATAAAGACATGTTAAAGATACAAACATTTTTATTTGAATTTATCTTTTCTAGACTCTTTCTTCACCGAACGCTACTTGGGCTTCCCGTCACAACAGTTCTTAGAATATGAAAAAGCCGATTTGACCAAGAGGGCCGGCAACATGAAAGGTAAACACTATCTCTTGGTGCACGGTACTTCAGATACTACAGTCAAACCGCAACATTCCATGAAGTTCGCCAGGGCCCTCATCGAACAGGAAGTGATGTTCCAACAGTTGGTAATTCCACCTCCGAAATAATTCACTTGCAAGTGGTAACATTGTAACATTGATCGTTCTTCTATTTCAGGTATATCCCGATGAACCGTATAAATTCAGCAGGAGATCGCTGCTGCACCTGTACAAGGAGCTGGACCAATTCTTCAACGATTCCTTCGGGCCGAGTTACGATGACTGGGAAGAGGGGACCGGATTTTTTATACAGTAGCTAATAGTTTTCGTCAGCACCGTAGTTAAGACGTACGTTAAGTATTTCGATTATGTCATGATATTTTTTATGAATCCTAGTCGTCTATAAGATTTATACAGTTGTCTTCAGGGAAATTGTGAAACTAAAACAACAAATGTATATGCAGCGAAAACATTTTTCAACCTAAATTATTTATTTGTGTGCGATAAACCTTGTCTCGTGTCTGAAATAAATGAAAACAAAAAAATTTCCCGGCGACAAGTATTTTACTTTCTTCATTGATAAAAGTTTTAAATGCCGAATTAGAAAAATCAATTATCAAATTTTACTAAAATTCAGTAGGTGATGGAATTTATCGAAAGCATATCGTACGTAAATGTACTGGTTGATTTGACAACTCCTACACATTAACGTCAAAGTTTGACATATCATTGACAAAACAAGAAAAATTTTGAATTCATTATTTTCTATTGTGTATATAATTATATAATATATAAATTATTTCCATTCCGTGTATTTTGTGATATTGAAAACACTTTTTTTCGGTTTAATTAAATCAGGTTAGGGGTCTTAGTAGAGGCAAGATAAATATCGATGCTCGTGATTGATTGGACATGACTGTCAAATACTGCACTGAGGTCAAATGTGTCGTTTGTCATTGAATATATAAATATTAGGTTATGTTATTTACACTATACTATATTACCGAACGCAAATATTTTTTTATTGTAGTTTTTCATCAAAATTGTGGTAATTCTAGTGGTAATTAACGTACCACGTTAATTACGTAAGTTATGAAAGAAACAATTTTTATTTGTGGAAAACAAAGTTACACTACAACCAGTGGTAAATATATCTCTCAGCAGCAAACTCAGAAACTACATCTTGAAGCAATCCTCAAATTCATAAGGTTTAAATTATTTATATTTTTAATTCGTTGGGGAAGTTTATTGAAAAACTTTATACTTGAGCAGCAAGGACCTTTTTCAAATAAAGACATGATGTGCAACGGGTAATTATAATTTGTTTGAAATCTTGTATTATGACAATGATCTAGGAGAAGATGTTCGTAAATTTCTTTATATTTGAAATGAAAAATTAAGCCCTAAATATACAGCGCAACAACTATAAGTAACCTATTAGTTTTAAATTTTCCACGACACGATTCCGTCAAAGGAAGGCCAAAAATTGTACGTAACACTTGTTTTTGAATTCGAAACACTCTAATAAATAGTACCTGAAGCGTTGCCCCATAACAGGATAGCAAATTTCAGTCTTGATATAAAAACTCCGTAGTATATAGTAACTAATACATCTTTTTCACAATATTTACTTAGAATTCTTATGTAATAGCTGAGTTTTTTTTACCAATATCTCCAGATAGGAGCTCCAATTTAGGTTTTCATCCACAGTGAAACCCAGAAAGGTTAATTGATTTACTTAGATATAAATTGTCATACATCTTGAAACTGTCAATTTCTATGTTACATTTTTTTGTATGAAATATTATAATTCTAGTCTTGGCTATGTTTAGTAATTGATCATTTTCAAAACTCCATTGTCTTATTCTATGCAATATTTGTTCTGCTTGAGTTTCAAAAGTAATTAAATCTTTTGATGCTATAAGCAAAGCATTATCGTCTGCATAATTAATATGCGTATGCGAAATATTAATTAATATGTTGCACAGATCAATGATATAAATATTATATAATAGAGGACGCTACCATGTGGCAAACCTCTTTCAACTAACTGTGGAACGGACCACCAACAGTTAAGAAAAAAAAACGAATTTGCTAATTCAAAATAAGGTACTTTAAATAATTAATCAATTAGGTTGTAAGTGATAATCTGTGGTAAACTGAAAATCTATAACTATTTATAAGTTAAAATATGGATTACAACTTCATTAATATACACCGAAGAAAAAAATTATCTTACATTGCACAAAAAAAATAAAATTCTTAATGAAAAGCTCTGCATCACTTGTAGATCCATAATCAAGTACAAAATTGTTAAAACATTGACTGGAATACAGAGAAAATCAAAATCATGATTTGGAGTGAGAGTAAAATGCGTAGAAACTGTAGCGATTTTCCCAGATAAAAATTACAAGATATATCAATTAGATTATTTATTGAATAAATGACCTGACTACAGTTGCACGAGTTTTAAAGGCAAATAAATTTAAGCCATATAAACCCCAATTTAGCCATAGTTTAAAAGGGGGAGAGGTTGAACGAAAGTCCGAATTTTGTGCTTGTATCCAGGGAGAATTGGAAGATAACAGATTTATGATGCGATGTTTTAAAAATTTTGTACCTGATTATGGATCTTTTCATCAAGAATACTTTTTTTTGTGAAATGTAAGATAAACTTAAGATAAATTTCTGGAGCACACTATATACATATCTTAAAAGATCATAAATTTGCTTTCTACACTTGGTAGGGTAACGTCATAAAAGCGTCATAGACCACGTGCGTCGATATTGAACCTGCCTCCATTTTTTTATACACGCAAAGCCGGAGCCTATGGCAAAATCAAATTTTCGGATTTGCACATCTTTGGAAATTATTTGTTTCTGAATTTAAAACTACCTTAACATTTTCAAAATAATACGATTACTAATAAACTGCTTTATATTATTATAATATTTACTTTCTTTGTGAAACACTGTTTTTTAAAAGCCTACCAAAGTGTTATTGTTGCCCCTAGTCATATAAGATTAATAAATCATTAATTGTTAATGTTAAAATGTAAAAAAAAATTACGAAATCTTTGCTAATTTTACTAAACATTCAACATTAATAATAACAAAATTAGCAATAGCGTCCAAATCTTTCAATACCCCTATATATATAAGATTAATTAATTCATTGTATTTTGAAAGTATGTGTTCTTAATAAATACTTTCATATTAAGCAAATTTGAAAGAAATTCTTCCGGTTTGACATGATATCATTTGATCCTAAACATACATAGAATTGAAACAGTTATTTACATTAAAGTGCGCTAAATGACCTATCGCACGTAGTATTGAATTTTTTTGAACTTTTTGGCTGAGAAAATATTCAGAAAATTTTATTTAAAAAGATATGCTGTCGTCGGTAGATGTCGATCGGTATCACTGTATTTTGACAACTCTACTCTATGTAAAGTGAGTGTTAGTTATGATGATTTTTTGATAATAACAATTAAAACAATTAATAAAATTACCGGTAAATGTGTTTTTTTTTTTTTAACTTAATTAATAGAAATTATGCATATTTTGCATTGAAACTTACTGTGAAATGAGAAAAAATGCAGTGGCGGTAAAAATGAACTTACTGTTGCGTTGGCTGTACAGCTGACGAGGCTAAAGAGTTAATTAATTTGACATTTAACGTATATCAAACATCAAACTTAATTTTGCATAAATTATGTACGATGAGTCAACTCTTTACCTGAAGACACTTGTAGGTGTTTCCTTTTCTCATACCTCAAATATTAAATTGCCTATTAAGATGTTCTAATCTATATCTGTGTGTATCTATTTGTTACTGCAGGTCACCAAAATTTTTGTGACATGTTGGTAATTTGTAGTAACACCAAATAAAAATAAACTTAAACCAACTTATGTAACTTAACTATAATCTAGCGAATATCTACTACATTACAGATATCATTTACGAAATTGACGAAACGATTAAACCAAATTAATAGAAGGATAGACAATTTTTCGTGTATATATAATATACTTATGTACCTCTATTTGTTATTATATTTAATGATATTCATGGAATAAAAACGTAATAAAAAGTTTGTGAGAGAGAGAGACCAGATTATTCCATGATATAGGTCCCAATCTCAGATGAATCGAGGATTGGGTGTGCGGTGCGCGGCTTTTGTAAGAAAGATAATTCGTCCAATTAAAAAAATCCCTTTCGCAGGAAGTTAGAATGTAAGCTTTTTATATAAATATTATACACATACAATAAATAGGGTGAGAAGTGTGCATATTTTACGATTTATTCATTTCGATATTGTGATATTTGCTATTTAGAGTTGTTAGGTGAGAAAAGTAGTGGGGAGATGAAAGAAGAAGCTTACATTCCGATTTGTACATGTATATATTTATGTGCCTAACCTCATAGCTTTATGAAACAAAACAAAAAAATAGAATGAAACAAAAGTATTTTAATGTAAGAACGAGTGATTTGAGATAAAGTAATTGAATATTTGAGTATGTTAGCAGGGAAAGCGAGCCGTTGTTCAGATTAATTAAACTACACACACATATATATATATAAAATAAATTGATATCCATATAACTTACAAATATTTTTAATGTTGCCTCGAACATTATTATGAAAGGAATAAAATATGTGTGTACGTAATACATATTGATATTGATAATATGATTATTATTGTTAAACCGTAATATGATGTTATATTTGTATAAAAAAAAATATGTACTGAAGAATAAAATTTGGATGTGACACCAAGCTATAAATAAATGTTAATTCGTATAAAAGGAAAATGTGTTTTCTTTAACCTCGCATTATTACATCACATCACTAACTCGGAAATGGAATATAATGGAATAATCATGACAGACACAGATTTTCGGTTGTTTTACAACCGGCCATAAAAGCTTACACAAGCTATTGTTCCTGTTTTAAAATAATAAAAGCTAACTTTGGTAGATAAAAAAATTGCAGTAGGTACTTAACAATAACGCCTAAATATAATTGCCTTAATGCCCTATCTATGGGTGAAATTCCACACTGCTATTTAAATTTAATTCAATTTTTGTAATCAATTTTTTAAACTTAGCGTCATCTATTGAGTTTTGCTTAAAACTACGATTACATCAAAAGGAGATATCTGTAAATTAAACCTAATTTAGCTACCCAATCTTAGATGACAGTTACCTCGACATTTAATAAAGATTATGAAGCTATATTTTAAAATTATATATTTACTCCGGATACAAGTTCGGATATAAATACAAATACCACAAACAAACAATTGCAAATACACGAAATCCTAAATTAATATATGTATTAAAAAAAAATAGCAGTTCGTAGAAGAATTTACGAAGTGGCAGTTATTAACCTCATATCATTTCCATAGCTTTTCATTTTAACACATTTGTACGTTGGATAATTGACAACAAACAAGCCTATTGAAATAATTTATTGAACAAACTGAGTTTGCACGCGCATAAACCAAAATATATAAGCCAAAATAATATCAAGTTGAAACATTTGCTCTTTTATTATAAGGGTACACTCACACAAAATGTTTATGTGGAAATAAAAATGCGGAATAGTGTAAAACAATATATTCTTGTTAACATCGTATTTACAAATAAAAAGATATAAAAGAACTGAGTTAAACATACATTAAAACTCTAAAAATGCTGAACAGAAATCATGTCGAAATTTGAAACGGAAAAGGCAGGTACACAAATAAATATCTGAAATCTTGTAACTTTTTGATTCTTTCTTAGGGGTTCATGGGTATATGAAGGAAAAAATAAATATAAAAAAGATACTTATTAGAAAAAAAAGTAAAATAAAATAAAATTAAGTAAAAATACCATCTTAAAAATACTGCTTGCTTGATTATAAAAAAGAAACAAAAAAAAAAACATAATATCACTCTTATGGTAAACACTGATGCAATGTTTCGTTCGAAACAGATTTTCACTGCAATCTCACGAAGACTGCATGGCCGACTTCATTTTCTTCCAATATTCATCGACCGGAGCCACCACGATGATGAAGATCAAAATGATTATTATGACGATCAGGACGAGCAAATAAATCGCAAGTAGGATCTTCCGCACAAAGGAAAACTAAAGGAAAACAAAAAAATAAAATAAATAAACCAAAAAAAAAATTAAAATCGGAAAGAACCTTACCGGTGCATCTACGTTAGTATCAGAATAAGCGGAAGTCCTCCCTGAACCGGCCAGATCTTTCATCGGAAACGAAGTCACTCGCCTTTCAGCTGATCTTTCAGCAGCACACCCTAATATCTGCATTAAAATAGATAAATATTAATATTATTAAATAAAAGAGAAGGTGGAAGCGATTGCCAAATGTGTGAACAGTGCTGGTTCGAACTTATTAGTTCTTGTCAGTACTGTCCATGTCTGGTGTTGACACATTTAGCAATCACTCCTACTTTCCCTTTTTCCTTTAACTAACAATAGTACAATTTAATTCTCCCCATTCATAACTTTGCTTAACATTTTCTTTAAAACACGTGAATCACACTCTCAATTTTTTATAGATTTTTTAATCCTTCCACTTTACAGCTTCAAAACAAAACAAAAATCCAGATTTAAAAAACTCTTTTCTGAAACCTTTCATAAGTTTAATATATTTTAATCTTTTCCATGCATGAATTTTACGAATTATCCTCAACTCTTAATAATTTTTATTCTAATTTTTTAAGTATCTATTATTTTTAAAAAATATTTTGTTTATGTAGCCCTGAAGAATACAATAATTGAAATTGTCAAAAGCTTAGATTATAATTAAACTGGTACCCTACTGTTTATCATCAAATTGTTATTAACATTATATAATTTGAAGATTTCAATAATTTACCGTGCTTTTTGCTATTTAAGAAGTGTGGCGACATCTATTGACGCAAATTAATAACTAGAAAAGCATGATTAGTCGCGGTTCCCTGAAATAAATGTCACCACTTCATCGGAAATACTTCTTTTTTGTGTTCTTATTTGTAATTTTTTGGTATTTACCGAAAATATAAGATGTGCAGCCACATGTAAAACCACATACGCTACCAATATCCAATAAAACCAATCCGGTAGTTCAGCTTTCGTCAAACCGACCGCCAAGAATATCGTAACAACTAAAATTCAATATTGATTAAGAATCAGATGTTTCTTTCTATTTTAAAGAAATCTTACTTCCAATGATATGTGCTGCATTCCCGCCTGACCAATGGATCCAATTGAAGATAGGCCGTTTGGATGTGCCAGGATGAGGTCTGAAATAAGCCCCGATCGGTTGAATAAAGCACAAGATCGTCGTGACGAGTCCTAAGATGGCGTGCGGATTCCTTTCCGACCAGGCTCTGAGTTCGACGAATATTAAGATGAAGCCGACTGTCGTCAACGCCCACGTCAGAATCATGAAAAATCTATGCCACTAAAACAACATTTTCCCAATGAATATAAGGTCATCATTTAATTGATTTTATAACTACTTACTGCAAACCAAAGATCTTTTCCGCACACCTGACTCCCAACCCACGTCTGCCTGAAGTATCTCGCTAATAAAATACCAACAGAGGCGGTTCCTAACCACGCTGCTAGCATGAAAGCGCCGTGTAGTCGAAGGAGGATCTTAGAAGCTGCTGCCACTTCTGATACATCCGAAAGAGACTTTGGTACCGCCGACGCTAATCTTCCCACATCGTGGTAATCGACTTTGTTAGCTGTAATTAGAGAGTATTTCAAAAAATCTGTCTCTATGGCAAGGACATTGTGGTACTCACACTCTACGCTGGACCCTGCTGCTATTAACAAATTATATTTATCGTTGACGAGGTCGAAAACTTTGTTGTTCACTGTAGTAACATCGTCGCGTTGTATTCTGCAGTATATAACGCCATCTTCTACGGATGAGCTGAGCAATTTTATCCCTTTTTGATCCTGAAGGGTATTAAAAGTTACTATGAAAATTTTTGTTAGTTTAAAAGGCATATTATTATGGCGAAACGCATGGATGCATGCTTTACTGTAAAATTTTTTAAAATTCAACAGAAAAATGTTATTTGGACTTGTTGGAATGTTTTGCTACATTATGCTTTGACCAGAATCTATATCTTGCATCAAAAATCGAGAGACGAATTTCTGAACGAACCCCAAATCCAAATGTAAACTTACTTTTGGACGGAACACTCCTAAATTAGGTCTGGGCGTAGTCCAGGACATGTAAGCTTTAACACCACCATTCTTGTCCTTAACGCACTCCATTACGGAATCGTCACCCATCTGGGCGTCCTGAGATAATCCAACACCAACCCAAGCTGCCGAGTTCTCCGCCTTCATTTCGAATTCATACCGGCCGCCATAAACTGTAACAGCGACTACCGCTTTACAATTCTTGGCCTTCACGCAACCCTCCGGCGCGCCGAAACAGCTCTTCTTCTCGTCACAACCTTCGTAGAATGGATCAAATTCGGTGGAAGATTCAGTCTTCTGCTCTGGTCTAAAGGACGGAGTTGTATTCGAAGTAATCGTTGGGCGAGTCGCTTGGACCTGTGGCGATTGCAAACCCACCCAGAACATATCGTAACGCTGAGCCACCGTAGCACTGAAAATTTCCATCACGTCTTTTTTTCTTTCTCGATTTTCTAAGCACAAATATACTTACTTGAAGATCACAGGTCCTTCGTAACCGTTAGGATGCCATTGGATCTTTAAATTCTGCTTCTGATTGGCGGATGTGTGCGTTAGACTATTGTCAGAACCGCCACCGCAGTTCATGGTTCGTGCGTAGTTGTCGATGGGATCAAAGGTGCCCACGATAGATCCTTGGGAATTCCTAGCTTGCAACATAAACCCCTCGAACGGGTTTTCTGGACTTTCGATTGTCACTAATATGCCTAGATTGTTTGGTTTGGTGGTGATTCTAAACGGAGGCGAGGACTCTTGTGCCAAAATGCCGCCTCCGTGGTTGGGTGTCATGGTGTCGCAGACTTTTTCTGGTGCCCCGGATGAGTACGTATGCACTCGGACAGATATCGTGAGTAGCAGAATGAAGATCATGTTCTGGAATAATTAATTGAATGAATAGCTATAAGCATATAATCCATAGTTTTTTAAAATTACTTCAATTAAATATATTAAAATCCAAAATTTACTTAATAGACACTAAGCTGTTTGTTTGATTCCACAAAAAAAAACAGATTCTTACGTTATTTTCTGGAGAAACTATACATTAAAAACAATAATTGCTTTTTGAAAACAAGCTGATTACCAAGCAATTAACTAAACACTTCTAAATACAAACTCTGCGCTCTAATTGTTAAAATAAAATTAGAAAATTTGTTAACATTTTATTGCTGATTAAATAAATAAAATTAATTGATTTCTCAATAATTAAATAGAATTTGATGAATAGTAGGGAAACCAATAGATTATAATAAAAGTATGGATTAAGGCAGAAATAGATAATGTGACGTTTTAAAAAATATTACGAGTTTCATAGAATTCTGTACGAATAAATAAATTTTGCTTAACAGTAACTTTGAAATAGCTTTAATGCAATGAAATGGATTACATGTAAATATTTCAAAAATTCGATAGCTGGTAATATTTATATTGAAGAGGAATTTTTTGTATACCACAATGGTGACAAAGATGTATTGGATTTGGATCAATTTATTTCAAATATACAGAGTGTCCCACCGAACGGGCTCATTAGAACTTTTCCAAGTTCTAGTTGGATTTTTAAACTTGCAGAATAGCCATGGCTGACTATAATTTATTTAAAGAAAATATTTTATTTTTCAGTTTTATAGCCCATGCAGTATACAGGGTGTTGATATCAACTTTCTTATATTAAATAAAAAGAAAATGAATACAGCGCATAATTCTGCATTGTTCAGTATTAAGGGGTTTGGTATACCTATTCCTGGTAGTTTTTGAAATATTAACACTCCTAAAATCGCCAGAAATATGCCAAAGCTCCTAGTAAGTGAAACCGTTTATTTCATTTTCATTCAGAATACTATGTATACCATGTTCCAAAATGATGCATCATCACTTCTTGCATTAATTTGGAGTAATAATATTGGAAGTATTTATGCGGCTGGTTTACCTATTAATAGTAAAATGTATTCAATTGTGGAACATAGACATTAATTATTGGATATTAGCAAGCTATTAGTATATTGCAAATTACAAGTAACAAACGAACGCATTGTTCACATCTTTTGATAGCACATTTAAGTTTGTATAAATGAATTGAAAGAAAATTATAAATTATTATTATAAATATGTCAAAAACTATTAGGTTTACAAATAGGGAGGAACACTGATACACACTAATTACAAATACTCTAAGAAATACACTGGATTCATAAATTTAGAAATGTGAAAATATTTTGGTGGGAGAAATCATACTTAGCTATGGCTAGGTACCTTACAAGTTTCAAAATTAAATACCCGATTATAGAAGACTACTTTAAAATATTGATCAAGTTTATATCCCGTATTTGTGTAACTGTATTTCCGTTTATTATTTCTATTCTATGATATGTTTCTACTTGATCTTTATTACTGTCTGCAATGAATATTACAGTTGCATACAGTACTCTTTTAAATAGTCGAAAGTGTTTATTGATTGCAGTATATGCAGTTTATTGAAGCCACCTATTTGTATACAGAAGCAATCGCATATCCTATTTATAAACTAATGCACCTATTAGTTAATTAAAAATGACTAAAACGGATATCAGACACCTTCAGGTTTCTCTGTTAAGCCATTAAACTTTACGCCTAACTTATCATAGATATGCCATTAGTTCGAAAATATGGACCAATTAACAACATCGAGTAGGTAATTCTAAGTCCACTCGGATATTTTAACAGTTACTCATCGATAATGACTAAGGAGTTCGGCTAAGAAAAAAACGGACAACCTTCGTTCTAATTGAAGTAAGCATGACTTGAAAAATTGCGGTTTATTTTGCCGCATTGTTCGCTAAGGCTTTGTGGAAAACAGTTCATTAATAATCGTACAATCTAACATAACTGCTTGCAGCTTTCTTCGGTGTAATTTCTACAAATAACCTCGCCTAGGATTCATAACAATGTAACTAAATAGCTACATACATATGTATTTGGTAGTTTTATTTTACGTCCTGTCTCACTTAATCAGTATTGATGGGCATCATTCAATAATTTTTTATTCAAATAATTATTTGAATGAAATTTTCATCTGTTATTCTTTATTTCGTATTAAGTTATTGTTGAATAAAACTATGAGAAATCATTTGAATGAAGAATTATTTCAATAAAACGTTATTTTAATAAAACATTATTGGAATGATTCTTTCACCAAATCGTTATTAAAATAATTTATTACTGAATAACACCGAAATAAATCTAGATTAGGGATATGCCTACAAGTTTGTGCAGGTAATCATATAAAAATTATCACTAATGTTAGAAAGTGCGTCGGTAGGACGACATGGCAGTAATAATTATATCCGTCAACATCTTCGACATCCCTCAAGATTTATGAGTTGTAATTTCTGAAGTCGATGCACAAACCCTTAAACTTATAAAAGTCGCATTTATTTTTTCTCCCACAGCCCCAAATGTTCTTCAAAACTGGCGGGTTATATTTATGTATATAAAAATTTCCGCTAATGTCAGGATGTGTACCAGTAATAATTATATCCGCCGATATCTTGGACATCCTTCAAGATTTACGTATTGTCGTTCTAGAAACCGATAACCAAACTCTCAAACATATGAAAATCACATTTATTTTTTTTTCCACTTCCAATGTCCTTCAAAAATGGCGGCTAATATTAATATAAAAGTTCCCGCTAACGTTAGAAAATGCATCGGTAGGAAAAAACTTCAAACTTATAAAAATTCGTTATTGAATAATTGAATAATGAATAAGAAGTTATCTATTATTTCTGAATAAGAATAACGACGTTATTAATTTATTTTTATTATGAATCTGAATAAATTTTGCCCAACCCTGGTGTGTAGGTTACGTTTTTTTGGAGGTAAAACAGGACAACTCTAGCATGTGTAGTTCAGTATTTAATCTAAACTAAAGCTAAAGTATAAAGTTTGATAAATCCTTCTGCTAAACGATATTCATAAAAGCTGTAATCTCTTATTTTTATCGATAAAATCAAAGGAAGTCAGCACTTTTGTACCAGCATTATAGAGTGCACAAAACCGCATCATTTTCCGTACGTACTTAGACATTTTTAATGCTCCGGAAGTTGTTATTAAAACGGGAAACATTACGTGCAGATGGAAATTAATTCTTTTTTTTTGCTATAAAGGCCAATGTATTCTTTATTATTTTGCTTTTGACATATCGACAAGAAGCAGTATGAAGATCGATAAAATATGACATCTGTAATGCTGTTGCTATATCTGTATATTATACAGTAGTATAAGTTTTTTAAAACCGGACAAAAATTATATATAAATTTCGGCTAATGTTAGGAAGTGTACCAGTAAGACGACATGGCAGTAATAATTATATCCGTCAACATCTTCGACATCCCTCAAGATTTACGAGTTGTCATTTCTGAAGTTGATGCACAAACCCTTAAACTTATAAAAATCGTATTTATTTTTTCTCCCACAACCCCCAATGTTCTTCAAAACTGGCGGGTTATATTTATGTATATAAAAATGTCCGCTAATGTTAGGATGTGTACCAGTAATAATTATATCCGCCGATATCTTGGATATCCTTCAAGATTTACGTATTGTCCTTCTAGAAACCTTCCAATGTCCTTCAAAAATGGCGGCTAATATTAATATAAAAGTTCCCGCTAACGTTAGAAAATGCATCGGTAGGAAAAAACCTCAAACTTATAAGAATTTCCTATAAGTTTGAGGATTTGTTTATGATTTATATAGGTTCTTCATAACTGTTTAGAGAACCGAAACCGTTATCATAACTGTTTTGAACCCCTGTACTTCGGTATTTTTGTAAATCCAGTGTTTACTTCGGACAAACAATGAAACATACACACGTACATAAACAAACTCACACCATCACAAATGAAGGCAGTTGAAAGCAGTAATTATTTGAATGAAAATGAAAATTATTATTTGAATAAGAATATTTATTTGAATAACAGTAGTTATTTGAATGAGAATAATCATTTGGACAATAAGAATTATTCGCATGATGAATAATTATTTGAATAATGAATGAAATGAATGTTACCGTTCGTTATTGAATAATTGAATAATGAATAAGAAGTTATCTATTATGTCTGAATAAGAATAACGACGTTATTCATTTATTTTTATTTTGAATCTGAATAAATTTTGCCCAACCCTGCTTTATGCAATGTATTTTGTCGAATAAGGTACAATTTAGACCTATCACTCGAAGAGAACGGGTGTGTTTCACTTATTAACCAAATACTCCCGATCAATCCTTATCGTTTTGAATGGGTGAAATTGGTTTCCTTTCACTTCTTTCCACTTCCTGTGCAGTTTTGTGCGTGCATTTGTGAGGATTTTCCACAGTACAAAGAAAAATATTTTTCTCAACGGCACCATTTTTGTCTCTATTTGCGAATAATTGGACACACGTTACCTGTTAGTTTCAGTTTTTCTAAATCGCACCGTAAAAACTCAGAATTTACCTCTTTCATAGACATTAGTTGTAATGATTTGCAGTAAGTAATTATTTCTCACTTACCTTATATTGGTTTATTTATGTCTAAAAGGTAGCATGTTTGTGAATAATATTTATTATCATTAATTATCATTAATTATTTCTTACTTTCGTTATATAGGTCTACTTATGTTTATGTATAAAAAATAGCATGCTTGTGAAGAATATTTATTAGTTAGATTTTTAAATTCAATTGGTTAAGACCAATAACGTTTTCTCAACATGAATCCCAGTGTCATTCTTAGTGAAAAAGGAAAACAGTTGTTACTTTTCGATGAGTATAAATACGGTTTCCAAAAGAGTTTAAAGAGTGGTGAAAAGCAAGTGGACTTGCACAAAGAAAATGTGCAAATCTTTTCTTCTTACCCTGGGCGAAATAGACAACAATATGTTTGTTACAAAACGTATCACAAAATCCAAGAATATGGCTTGACTTCTTTATATAAGGATGAATTTCTGAAATCGGAAAATCGTTACGAATGACATTCGCCCTTACTTTTTTAAAACTTAATGAAGTCAGCGATTATTTTGTATTTCATTTGTTGTCTATTCTACCGGACTTAGAAAATATTCAAAAATATTCTGATTAATAGACAATTATGTATCAGAGAATTCTTTATTTCCTCCATATTTTTGGGCTGAAAATTCAGCGCAACTTACTCGTGCCACCAATGCCGCCAATTCGGTATTTTAATTAACCATTTTTGTTTTATTATTTACCTAGCGGGACCCAATTTAACTATTATTATTATTAGCTTACCTTTATTTCTGGAGCAAATTTAGGTTTACCCGAAATAATCTTATTTTACTCAACGTAAATGACATCTACTACGAAGAATACCTTTAATTAGAGAAAGGTTGCATAATATGAGCATTTATAGGGATAAATTACTGAAATAATCACTAAATTCCAATAATTTGTAGGGATTTATAAGGATTTTTTATACTCTAACTATGCTGTCGAAATCATTATATCTATATCTTATTCGTACTGTATCTTTAATATGACCAGCCATTGTATAAGTATTAAATAAAATATTACGTAAGTGCATAATTTATTGCATTTATGATTGGGCGCTTTCAATTTTAAATCTTAAGTCATTATATGGACCTGTAACATTTAAACGTCAGCTGACTTCAACTAATCCTAAGTGTATTGATATCACTATTCTTTACAAATGGAAAAGATGGTTTCGACTCAAAGCCAAATATATCAGCTACTGAATTTAGTACCACACATTTCATTTTACCCTTTACAAAAAAAAAAGAATGAAATTAGTTCAGTGGAACGGCAATTCCTCGAATAACCAAAGCTGTTCGTGCCTATTAATTCAAGTGTTTGTATTGTTAATCGTCTATTGCTTAGCAACGCTGAAAAGGCTTTGTATATTTATGTAATGAGTCCTATTCGAGGTGACTGACACTTTGATGATTGTATGTGTAAACCTGTCGAGTACCAAACTTATTATTGAGAGAATAGTGAATTTTTTTATTTCGTTAATATGGGTATTATTGTTATTGTGTCATGTTTAGACACGGAAGGATTTTAGACAACTAATTTTTATAAATTTATGTTGAATTATGTTAAAACCTTATTCGTAAAAAGTCGGTTTTTAGCCATTTCTTCTGTATTGTTGACAAGAATCCATAAATACTGATGTCTCTATAATTGTTCCTCAGGAAAACTTACCTTGAATTTATTTATCTTTATAATTTAACGCCATTATGTATTATATTAAGCGTATATGCACGGCATATAATAAAGAATAAAGTAGGTACTCCTCACACACCTTGAATCTCAATGCAATATCCATTCCGTGAGATCCGAAAGACAATAGGAACTCTAATGTCAGAGTTTGCGGGTCGAAATTAATAAGTATGTAACTATAAACACCTGGAAATATCCGCTTGATGTAATAGATTTCGAAACGTGCATATATGAAATCCTAAATATGCAGGAAGTAGTCATTAAACGAATAAGCTGCTAAAATAATTAATAACAATCGTTATATAACGATAAGAGGTGAGGAATTTTTCATATACGCTCGGACAATACTCCTTGTTTAATTAGAAATTGCGTAACTGTTTCATAATGGCAAATCGTATTGGCATATGGTTTCTGTACTATACATACATCGTTTGATCGTTTGAGAAGAGAGTAACTGTCGTGCATATTTCTATGTAACTCCCGCAAACTGTGTACTATTTTCTCGGGTTTGAATCGTCTATAATCATATAAGTAAGATGCGTGACGGGTAAGCATAGTTTGCGTAACTGCATGCGCATAAATCACTATATTAATCGATTAATTCAGAACATACAGTGCTAGTAAAAAGTAAACTTCTATAATTTCTACAAGGCAAGATATCATTATGAGAATGCAGTACTTAAATGTGGAGGTTCCAAATTTTGTGACTACTAATACCTTTTACAGTAGTTGACTATATAAAGCGTGATTTGAAATGATTGAAGATGCTTAGTGCACGGTCACCTTACCTAACGCTATTAGATTTTTTTCTGCATATTTGGATTCCTAGAAACCAAGTTATTCCAAAATCGACTTAATGAAAATCAATTACAACATGTATTCGACAATGTCAAAAAAAGAGTAAATTTATGCTTGGAAGCACATGGTGGTCATTTTGAACATATTTTATGATTTTTTTATTAAATTATATATTGTTAAAATTGTTTTATTTAAAATTCGACGAGACAATTGCTGGATTTAAAAACGTAATTAAAGCACCACAATATTTATTAGATGATATTACTACAGTATCAATCGCCCATTTGGAAGCCACTGATAAGAAACATCACGTAACCAACGTAACAAAAATTTTGTAACCGATAACTTACGTTTCCAATATCTTAACAAGAATTAATATACCATGAACTGTAAAGTATGTCAATCGCAAATTATAGTGAAACTATAAAAAAAATAATTGCGAAAATTGCATGAGAATTTATATTTCCTTCTTTCTATTTTCTGTCGGATATTCGTAGTGTAATTGTTAAACGTTTTAGTCTGAATTTAAAGAGGGCGATAAATAATAAAGATAAAGATGAAGTTTCTTTCTTATTGTTTTTGATATTTATCTATTGAAATATCATGGAGGTATAATAAACTTGCACTTCATTTCGGGGGGAGGGGGTTGAACCCCCAAAATTCCTCCCCAGATACGGCCCTGCTATTGTCTGATGTTTCCGGTAAATAATAAAACCGACACACAGTTAAAAACGTATTTGTAAATAAGAGAAATTTTATTCCAGGTTGGGTTGATAATGTGCGTAAAACAGGAGAATGTTAATTGATTTTCCATGTCGCTAGGTGCGAACTCGTTCGTGTGCCATGTCGTAGTTGTAGTTGTGTCATTGACACAGTTGTTAGTTTTCACTAATATAATTATTTGCAGCACCTGTAATTTAATTGTACATTTTCATTCAAGCACTAACTGAATAAGATTAGATAATAATAGTGTATTATATAATGTGATCCACTTCGACACGTTTATATTGTATAGTTGCTAAAATGACCTATATATAACAACAACAAAAATTAGGTCTATTTTATATGTACTGTCAATTAGCAACCGTTTGCAAATTTTGCTATAGAATATGAAAGTAGGACACCAATATTAGATACCTAACCTATAAATGAATGTTTCGTAAAACGAGGATTTACTAAATATGTATAATTGTTTTAAATTTAGAATTATTTAATTAATTTAAAGAATTGAGTTGCTGTATATTAAAAAAGTTTAAAATAAAATTTATATTCAAGGTTCAACTCTCAAAGCAGTGTTTTTATCAACAAAACTTTTCAATAGTTTTTCTATATTTATGGCTTTAATCGATATAATAAAAAAAAACTGAGTCACCCACTTTGATAATCTAATCGACTTTATATATAATTCCAACAATAGGGAATTTATTTATCATTACTCGTCTATACCAATGTTTGTTTGGCAAATAAGAAAAAAAAACGTATCAAGGTTTTTTTCTTTGATGGCACTATTATCACCAAAATATGAAAAATAAATGTATATAAGTATTGAACATTATTAGAATTCGGATATTTAAGGAAGCGCTTATGGCTTCTTTTTTTTGCCCCTTTGGTAATGTCCGAAGTTTACCTTTTTTTGCTTAACAGTTTCTCTTGTTTTTTTTTTTTAAACAAAATTGCTATCTCGATTTGTATTTACAATTTTCAGTGTCATTGTTGTAGTTAGTCATGGTATAAGGTTTATAAAATACAGACAAATTCCTAATACCTAGATACATCTTCCTTATTTTTTATAAGTCTTCCATTTGTACTCGATTTGCTGTAAAATCGTTCTCTGGTATAGTAGGAATAGTAACGCTTTATTTGTTCAGCAATTTAGAACTAACTATACAAGGCAAAAATTAAATTTATACAGTGACCGGCACCATAAATGAATTCTTTTTATTATTATTATACGGGAAATATATATTGATATATTTTTTGATAGGTTCAACATGTTTAAGAACCCCTGTGCCTGTCTATAAAGGGGTGGTATGGAGTGGGAAGGGGATTTGCATTTACAATTTATCTAGTTTTGGTCACGTTTTGCCATTGCATTGTATTTTATATGTTGGTTTGGTTAACGCGTGTTTGCACTTCAGAATTTGAAAAAATGGGAAACGTTTCATTAGATATTATCGATATTGCATATTTTATAATCATAGAACTATTATTCCAAAGACTTTACTGACCATAATTTTGGAAGAACTACATGGAACATACGAAGGAGTAGTAAAAATGAAAGCCATGGCTAGGACGAGAATATGGTTCCTTAATATTGACAAAGAGATTGAAAACGCCAATGTCGACAAACATTAATTTCCAGATTTTTGTTAACATATAATGACACCTCGCATACAGTCACAAGTATCTATATGTAGAAACTTAATTTCTTTAAATGTAGAGCTTTAAAAATGCAATATAAGTGCCTGCTTTAACATTTCTTTGCATATTTCTGATGCCTAAGAATTTGGATTATTAGTACATATAGCTTTTTTTTCAAATGTATTATCGTTTGAGTCATGCTGTTTATTTGATTACTGTTTGAAACTAATCTTACAAATTGGCATAACAACTTGCTGATGTTATCTTTATGGTAAAATCCCTTGAATCCATTTGTTATTTTAAATATTTACCTATTTATGCAAATATTGTTATTGCAGTTCTTATCTTTGTGACTAGTCGTTGTTTTTTTCTGTATTTGTCATTTAATATGTCAATAAACAACCATCCCTGAATTACTAGATCATCACCAGTGATAAAATCATTTGCACATAAACCCATCATCAATTGTCATTAGTTCTGTAAACGAAAGCTATTCCTTTAAATGCCGCCAATTAACTGAATAAATACAAGCACGACATCACTTGCCAATAGTCTCAGAATAATTGGAACGGCTAATTACAGCAGATTTTCTTTATAAGTAGGCGTTGGTTAATTTGGCATTGACTGAAATATCAAGATAAATATTTGGAATATGTTGGGTTATTCCCTAGCGTTTCGTTCACTTAAAATTCTGAATAGTGTTTATGTGTAAGCTTAAAAAAAATTTAGAAGCGTTGGAGGTAATACCTAACAAATAACTCGTTAGGTATTCAACACAACTATGTAGGTACAATGCGTATTTATTGTTATTATGCATGGCGGTGAAATACATACATAATCCTATTATTTACCAGCAGAAGTTGTTTTGTATTTAAGAGAGTTGCAGTTAGTACCGTAATAAGTAAAAGAAGTATCGCAGGTGATTGCTGTTCAAAGAGAAAGTTGGTGTTTGTCGAGACAATATTTTATTTTCTCGTGTTTTACGAAGAGATTTTACCTTAGTTTTCTCCATCGTTAGAACTATCCGCGGACACGGCCCAATTATAAACACCAAATCTTCTGCTAGAATGCGCGTATTCCAGTTGTGTATACAATGCGTACATACACTAAATGATTAGTTACTTCGTTCACTCAAGATGGAAACATCACCGCACGAAGTAGTTATTTGCGAAACTTTGCGATAAACAAGAACACGTGCGTACCTCACCCACGAATCAAACTCGTTTACTATTGCTAGCAGAATGACCGACGCGGTGAATGTTGTGTTACTGCTGGCGGAGAGTGGAGAATGGAGAAAAGAGCCGAGAGCCTCGGTGCTCGCGGCGTTCACGACTCCAAAGCAAGGTGAACAGGTGTCTACGTCATATATACCTCTATCCAGAAGTTAAGAACGTCGAACGTCATCCATTTGGATGTAACGTAAATCTATGCGGTTATAGATTTTGAATTTCCTGTTTCGGTTTTAACCATTTCCCGCTTGGTGTTGATTGGTAAACCACGCTTCTATCTTCATTAGTACGTAAACAGTTGTAGGTTAAGTACAAGGCAGATTAAATCGTGAATGGATGAGTAACAACTATATAGATGTTTAATTTTGTTAAATAAATAAACTTGTCAAGGTGTGTATTTCTAGAAATAATTTTAGAGTTTGTTGATGTTAGAACAAATAGCAGGAATGTTCACGGTACTTATAGGCTTAGATTGTCGTATATTATACCAATGCAGTTCGATTTAATAAGAAGATGAGTAAACAAAACATAATGTGGACTGATGTGCAAAATAATACCAGCGAAGATTTTTTTATTACCGACCTGATATTGCATAAAAAACATGTATGGGTATATTCATTTACTCTTGGCGCTAGGCGCGGCTCGTGCTTACGTCAGTCGGAGGCTATGACAATGATCGAAGTTCTTCGTATGCTTTCGTCAAATGCGTTTCTATCTGTTTATATGTTACGAAGTTATACGAAGAAGTTTGATCAATGCCGCCGCGCCTGCTTGGCGTTTTCATTTTTATAATTATAATTGAATTTTTATCGTTTCAACAGCTATAACCTATCATCATCAGCAGTAAAACGGAATTGTTCAGTTTTACTGCTGATGAATTCAGTGCCGCCTCGTAGTGAGGTAAAATGTAATTCCTAAGTTTTTGTATTGATATTTATTTGTTTAGATTTATTATTTTTCGCTAATCAACCATTGACATTATGAAGTAAAATGGGAAATTAGCTAATAAAAAAATCAACGGACTCATAATAATCTTTGTTTAAACTCTGCTTTTCTTGACCTTTAATTATTTTGGTATTTTCTCTTGGTTTTTAGATCGTTCAATGATAAAAACGCTTCATAAATACAACGTTTCGGTTATTATTATAACCTTTATCAAGTACATGTATAAAAATTATAATATATTGTAAATATAAAATGACAATGTTAAATTGTAAATAGACTTTTTTGTTTTATAAATGATAAAAACATTATTATTTTGTTTTTAATATGAAAATTTTGAAAAATATGCTTCAAATAAAGATTGCGTTGTAAAATATATGTACATATAGTGGTTTGAGTTTTTGTTGGCAAATATGAAAAACGTTTTAACTTATATAAGTAGATTTCTCAAAAGTATTGTTGTGTTTAATTATAAATTTAAATTATATAATTTGGTAAAATATTGTGTATCTGTTTTATCATTTCCAGTATATTACTTGCTTTTAAATTTTGTTTTTTATTTAGAATTGTTATATTGTCAAAATCATACATTAACCGTTTGATTTGAGCTATTTCTTGTTTCTTTAGTGCTGTAAGATTTCTGTTATATTTATGTCCGTTCATTCTGTCTTCTGCATGGTTTGCATGCTTTTACCAATATATGTATACATCACCATTAGATTTTTTACAGTCAATCTCATGTACAACGTGTGATGTTTTATTTTTTCAATTTTTGATTTTAATTTTGTATAGATTTACTTCTGTGATTTGTTATTATTTTGATTTTCAATTTTTAAATTATATGGCTTGAAAATTTGATTTATTTTTTCGGATAAATGTTTTGCATAAGGAATTTTTATATATTTTGTCTTTATTTGATTATTTTTCGTATTTCTTGTTGATTTATTAAAATATAGGAAAATTCTTTGATTGAAAATTTTATTTTTAATATAATCTGGGTAATTATTTTGTTTTGAAATATCTTTTGCGAGGCTAAAAATAAATAGCCTCGGACCGAAAAATTGGACTTGTTAGTTATAGCTCGGTAAGCTGAACTAATAATGACACTAATTTTTTGTGAAAGTGGTTGTGATCATTAAAAATTTAAATAACGCCCATCAGACCGGATATCTAGGATGATAAGAACTAAATTTTTCAACTAAAATGCTCTAATGCTGTTATACAATCAGCAACATATCTTTTGAAAAAGATTACTTCAAAATCTATTTTACTTAAAATTTCTTCTTCAATGTATTCTAAAACAATTTGCGCAATGACGATAGATATTGGTGAACCCATTGCGCATCCAAATATTTGTTTATAAAATTTATGTTTGTATTGAAAATATGTTTGTATAAGTGTTAATTCCACGCCGTTTATGAATTCTGTTATTGATATATTAGTATAATTTTCTATTCTTTGCCTTTTTTTTGTATAGTGTTAATTATGTATTATTGTTATCACATTTATTGCATAAGATGACCTTGCATATTATTGTGAATCATCGATCCAAAGGTATATCACGCGAGACCCAAATTCTACCTGCGTGTTGTTAACAAAAAATATGAATCATAACTAGATGTAAAGAAATTGTAAAGAGTTTTAGTTTGAATATAGTTCTTGAGCAGACTGGTCGTGTGATTATTTTATAATAATTTGTTATAAAATTCAATATACACTGTTACTAATGTTTTAATTTTAATACTTTGACAAAACAAATTACATGTTTTACTAACACTAAATAATAAATAATTCAAAGCAATTTATGATATTTCCGAAATCATCTTTCATGCCTCTGTGAATCTGTCAAAGTTGACACAATTCGCAATAGAAAGAAAAATTGGTTTTTTTTTAAATAGAAATATTAAAATCTAATACTTTCTTTTTTTTATTTTCACACTATTACTACATTTACAAAGATTTCAACGCTATTAACTCCGTTTTCATCGATCTGTATTTTATTTATTTCCGTTTATTTCTTCATCAATGCTTCTGTGGCATCAGCTCTTTTAATTCCAACACCCTGTATGTACGAAAACCTAATCCGCGCGATCTTGTTTTTTGCCGTGCTCTTTACCATCGCTCCCGACGCAATCTTCCTTATCCTTTTCGTCCTGTTGCTCCTGCTTGATCCTGCGAGCGAGCGGTCCGTCCAGGAAGAGCGCTTGCTTCTTGTAACAGAGATGATGATTATTGGGGGCGATCATCAGTAAGTTATTGCCGTTCTTGTCGCAGATTGGGTGTGGCGATTGATTGGAGCCGTTCCTACGTAATCTAGCCCGGTATCGGATGGCCTGTTGCGGTAATAAAGGGATGTGCCGTGAAATTGTAATATCTTCGCATTTGACGTGAGGACTGTTGTCGTATTTTTGTTGCCATTCCAAAACGTTGGTTAATAGTCTGATGTATCTGAAAATTATGGTTGGTTGTCAACATCGAATATTTGTGGAATATTATATGCAAAAGACTTGGTAATGTGAGTACATTAGAAAAAAATATATTTTATGCAAAAAGTTTAATGTGTAAAATTTTCGTTATGAAATATTATAGACCACAAAATTGTATTTTAGAATAAAATATAAAAATAAAATTGAGTAATGATAACACCAAAGTATACCCATACCTCGACATCATTAAAAAAGATACGTATCTACAAACGATTTTTTCCAGCTAAATTTTGGACTTAGAAATAACGGCATACCAACCTCAGTATAGCTTACGTACAAAAGTAAAATTAATTGGATAATACAATCGGGTTTACATTTCACATAGCAAAATTATTTATGTGTAAATGTTTTATTTTCCAAATAAGGAAACACAACTTCGTAATATTGTTTGGTATTAAAATTATCAGTTGTCTAGGTAATATCATGATGTAATGAATATATGTATATAAATCTAATGAACTATTCGGGCCGGCCTGGATGCAAACGAAAGCAAGGCGAATATCTGGTTTGGCATGGACGCAATAAAAACTATAGGTTTGTTCATAGAAGAATCACAAACTAGTCAGAGTCAATCATATACTGTAACATCAGCCAGAAAACTGTTTCGGATTTCTTTTAGCCAGTCTATTAGCTGGCCTTATATCGTCTTAAAATATGAAATAGTTTCAGTGTCATGTCTTAAATAAATAAAAATATACTATGGTCAAATTTTGAAATTGATATATCACTCTTAACAAAATAGACAATCGGAGCAGCTATTACAAGTTGAGACACTATTACTATAATTACAACAAGAGAACGCAGAAGTAACAAATACATTTTGTAAAGCAACAAAATAATGTGTCAAGTTAACAAAAATTGTTTGGCCACCCAAATTTTTTTGTCGATTAGCTAAACGTTGTATAATTTAATCTCTCAGTAATCCATCAACAATTGTGTACAAGTTAATCTATTGAACAATATTCATCTTTGGTCTCATGTGCGAGTTTGATAGTTTGTTATTTTAATTGAAACACATCATATATTGTTTTAGCCCTATTTTTTTAATATGGATCGACACTTATATAAAAAAACTAGTCAATATAGTTATAGGATATGCATTAACAAGTAAAGCAATCCGGTTTCTGCACACATAAACATCAATTCTTAAATTAAACATACATATGTAGGTATTTATTTGTTATCATATATTTCATTCAAACGTTAAAAGTTTGAGTAGAAAATACATTATTTGTAACTAGCATATTTGTTCATTTATATACAATTTAAGATATTTTGAAATAATATTTTAAACATGAATATTTTTTTGTTAAAACAAACTTTACAATAGTTAATTTAAACAAAGGAATTGTATCAAAAGTAAAGATACCCATAATCTCATTGTAATAATAGACAATCTCATTAATTTAAGCATATATTCATTTCAAAGATTTATATTTAAGGGTAATTTTAAATTAAGAAGTTGTAAATGTTATTTTTGCAATACAAAACTAGGTTAGCTGTGTTTGGTGGATTCAAGGTTATACTGGCGGACGTGACTATGCCTGTCTATAAAGAGGTGGTATGGAGTGGAAAGGGGATTTGCATTTACAATTTATCTAGTTTTGGTCAAGTTTTGCCATTGCGTTGTATTTTATATGTCGGTTTGGTTAAGTGTGTTTGCAATTCAGAATTTGAAAAATGGAAAACGTTTCAGAGGTTTTATCTTGGGGCTGCACAGAAGACACAATAAATATTTTCCAAATCAAGTATTGCTACTGCTATTTATTATGAAATACTTTATTTATTAACCCAGGCTTCTTTTAAATAAATAACAAATTTATTTAGAAGATATTATATGTTTATCCACACAAATATTAAGCTAGTTTTAAATATAACGTTGAGTGATGCAGATCATATCATATTCTGTAATTAAAATTTTGAATGTCTTAATCAAAAAATTCGGTTTTTTTTAATTTAAATATTTCATATAGTAAACTTAAACAACGATTGTTGCATTTTTCAAACAAATCTTTTATTCCTCTTAATGATTAGTACATGTTGGAGACTAAGATAGTTTTAGGTGAAGATTAAATTTGTTTTTGTTTCAAAATAACTAATTGTTCCCGCATATAAGAACTTACCATATGTTAAATTTTTAAATTAAGCATTGATTTTTATGTGTGTATACACCAAAAAATCTCATTATAATGAAAAAGAAAATAAAACTATTCTAGATTATATTGTTTTTAAAAGACACTTATCTTTAGGGCATTTATAAAAAATCCCAGAAATATCATACTTATGAGAACTTATCGAAGCAATATGTTCAAAAATAAGATAATTCCATACGAATACCGTTGGTATAAATATATATAATGTTTTACTATGTACTTTTTTATGTGTAAATTTAAACGACTAAACTACTTAAGTATATCACATTAAGATAAAACTCATTAAAGTAATATTAGGAGAAATATTATCTGGCAAATAATGAACAGTAGAAAAAGCAATAGTGTGATAAAGCAATTCCTGAAATGTCTCTCAAATATTTTTTTTTTTCTTTCGATAAAAAGCAGAAATTTTGTGACGTCGTTCAACCAATCATAAAAGAATATATAACTGTGTATAATCATAAAGAGATAGTTATGTTAAAAGTAAAATATAAAGCAGAAAGTTCTGAATAGGTACATAAAATAAATGTAGGCCATAACCAATGACTCACTTCCAGTAATTGGGTTTTGGAACCTTTGGTGTAACAATAACTATCACACTGACAAATGTCAATGCTAGGTTTACCACTCTCACCAAACAGATTTCACTGTTAATCATCTCCTGATGATGCTAACTTGGTTAGCGAAACGCGCGTCGAGAGATTGTGCATTGTTGTTTGGTGAGAGTGGTAAACCTAGCATTGACATTTGTCAGTGTGATAGTTAATGACTCACTTGCATTTTCCCAAATTTTATTAAATGTATCTAACATGAAGTTAAAAACAACCATAAATATCTACTATTCAACAGAACCTGCTCCGATGATGAATGTGCCTACAGTTACAATGGATCAATTCAATACGCTATGCTAGATTTAATAAACAACCGATGGCATCACGTTCTTAGTAACAAAAAAATCCATTTCTGCCATTAAAAAGTTAAACAGTTTCATCAATATTTTCAACATTTTACCATTTTACTGATCAGAGAAAGTACAAAAACCATGTTTATGCATCGCAGAGGCAAATGAGCTTCCGAAACCGATTAATATAACCGCAGATGTGCTATAATATGTATTTCCTTCGTGAATCACCCAATTTATGTACATACAAATGCCATCAGAGGTAACCGACTGCGGCCAGTGACGAATCCGATAATCTCACAAGCTTCTCGGACAAATGCACAGCAGGAAGGAAGCTGTTATCGTCTGCTAGAGATAGGCGGCCATGGAATATCGCGATGTAAATATTGCAAATGCACAAAGCATATTAGTAGAACAACTAAACCCAAATTAATAATATTCTTTTTCTATTTCCGCATTGACGTTAGATATAAGTATGCACATACATTTCACGCTCTGAGTGACTCATTGCGTCTATAGCAGAAAGGATTTCTTTTCTATAAGCATTTAATTGATTGTATATACAGTCTACGTCAAAAACAAAAGTACAGACCTAATCGCCATTCTCAGTATTTCATTTTTCGACAATTTCTTATCCGGCGGATGGGTAGGAACTAGTTTCCGCAATTCTGCGAAAGCGCCGCTGACATTCTGCTGCCTCCATCTCTCCCTGGTATTGGTGAATATCTTTTTTACGACCACTCCTCTGGGAGCCACCTCCATAGGTGTCTAAAACAAAAAGAAAAACATTTTTACATCGAATCTTTCACTACGAATTTGCCGTTCATACTTGGAGCAGCGGTTGTGGAAATTTTACTTCGCCAGATCTCTTTTCGTCGTCGCTGTCTAATAGGGAGAAGTCATCGGAGAGATCGTCTTCATCGGACGGTGAATCTCCGTCGAAATTTTGCTGGAGTCGCCTGGTATTGATGGGTGATGAAGAGGTGGTGCTGTAGTCCGTATTTTCGCCGTCCGCAGACCATTCTACATCCGCTGGGTTGATTATCATAGGCTAAAAATATTAAACTCTTACTTAAGTAAAGTACACTACGTATTTTCAATCACTTTACCACAAACTTCACTACAATGAATGTACATTTCAATATCAGCAGCAGTCTGAACTGGTCAGTTTTACTACTGATGATGATAGCTTTGTTACTGAAATGTGTGTTCAGCGTAATGAAGTTCTTGACAGTTCTATATACAAACTTTTATACATAATTAGGAATAATGGCTGCAAAAATCAATTTAACCAAGCACAGCGTTTTTTATAAATGGAAAATAAGCAACAAGGAGAGAAAGAGATTTTAACCTCGGTCTTGGCCTTGCCTTTGAAGAACCTACATTTAAGCATTACGAAACTAATATGGACACCCCCAATGGCCCAGTTGACGGTTCCGTGGTTAAGAGCGGTCATTATAATACAAAGGTCGTCAGTTCGAATCTCAACGGCGGCATCGTGTTTTAATATTTATTTTTCTTATTTATTTTATTTTCAAATTATGATGAAATTACAACATTTAATTGATCTAGATTTCTGTAATAACATTATTACATGAATTTATGAACAGATTACGATTACTTAATTTTGTTAAAATTAATTGTTGGTAGGACTTCGTTAACGAATCAGATTTTGTTTGTGTAACAGACCGTTTAGACAGACCGAATCTAATAAACTTTTTCTATATTTCTAACTTCGATTATTAACGACCAGTTGCCCCTTTATCTTTGATACAGAAACCATCTATTTTACGCGACGAGGATGCAGATAACAGTTTAGTTGTATGACCAGTTGTCTCATTATGATGTCTGACATCACTCTTACCTCCGTGAGTTACAGAAATATATATTTTGCAAATTGTACAAAATGCTTCTTAGTTTGTAGTCATCGCTAAAATGACATTTCCTTTTTGGTGAAGCCACAATCCACAACAATAGATCCTTAATATTAGTTAGTATCAAGCATATACACAAACATAAGGAAATTTCTTTTCTAACAATGATCCACTAAAATGTCGGGACATTTTCTATGTCGTCGAGACGGCGGGACACCACTCTCAATAACGGTGACATTCCCCGACGTATCGGGGCGAATGACAACCCTAATCTAGCACCTTAAAAGATTATATTTACTCATCTTCGCCGGCATCTTCAAACATCATGTTATCTATTTAGATACATAAATAATAAATATATCTACAACAGTCATTAAAACAACAACAAATACCAAATAAAAGTCTTTCACAATGTACAACCTCCTTCTCGCTATACTGTTATAATAAATATAAAAGAAAAGTTAAGTAAACCTTAAGCCAGGAAAATCTGCGACTTATCTTAAGTAACACTTAACTGGGCCTTAAACGGTGGTGCAAAAGAGAAGCTTATTTACAATCTACTTAGGTAGGCCTCAAGTTAACCTTATCTATCACTCGTCCAAAAAATAGTAGATACATATGTTCTAATTGTACATTTTATTATGTATGTTGTAACATTTTGGCTTGTTTTTTGACAAAGTCATATAAAAATGACCAAATTTTGAGGGCTAGTATTAATATTATTACAGACGAATTATTTTCTGCTAGCGGATGCGTTTTTTGTATTTTTTACACTGAAGTGGCTGTGTCCTAATGTTTCCTCATAATTTTAATTTTACAATTTGAATTTAAATTTTATACATGCTTTAAAAATATGAACATTTAAATTTTCAAAACATTAAACTTAATTTCTTTCGTAAATTCAATTTTGAAATATACTACACTAAGCGATTTTTAATTAAACTCTAAATTTTACTCATACTTATTTAATGATGACCAAATGGGTCGAAACATGCAAGTCAAATAAATTTGTTAAATAACTACGATTGAGTACATTTTTTTTCTTTTCTTCTGGATTATTTATTAATTAAATTACTTAAATTCATAAGCTCCCATTAAAAGAAAATTCTCAGAAAAGGGTTACTTAAAAGCAATTTAAGAAAAAAATATCCATTTCTTTAATAGTAGATACTCGTGTTTTAAATGACACAATAAATTTTAATATGAGGTTCTAAATTATTGTCCATCTATTATATATGGATTTTATGTAACACAAATATTGATAATTTAAAAATGCCTTGTTTGAATGCTGTTCTCTCAAAGATACTCCCTATTACTAATTGGTTATATGAAAAGTCGAATGATTCATTATACAACCATATGCAAGTCACCTACTATGGAATTCTTAGAAATATTAGCGATAAGAACAGAAAATTGGCTGTTAAAAAAACAAGACAATCGTGTTAATTCTATAATTGTAAGTCAACTTACCATTTATATCAAACTCGTTAGTGATGGCAAACACCTCAGACGCACTAAACACTTACGAAGGCCGATTTGAGTGTCGTCGTGTTGATAATACTTCGATTCGCTCTCGGTGAAATTTCTGCATAAGCGCACACACAGTGGCTAGACGAGAGGGATGTTGTATCAACAGGAGCCACACGGCTCTTATCTCCGGTTGCAGGCACCCCAGTAGCGTCCAATAGGAATTAGATGTGGGAGGGCTGTTCGGGTTCGACTCCACCTTTTCGGATGTGTCGAGGGAATTGCGAATTTAAACAAGCTAGGTGTGAAAATGGGAAACTCCGGAGATATTGATTCTAAATTGCGTCGAGTTTAAAGGTATTATCATATATGTATGTAGGAGCTGTGTTACTGTTGTTTTTATTGAGTTTTATTGCTTTTCTCAGTTTAGTGATGTTGGCTAAATTAAAATTGCAGTTATAGATATAAGGATTTGTTAAACACAGGAAAATTTGGTTTTTGAAAACTATTAAAACTACTACTCGAATATGGTTCGCTTCTTGATATTTAATTGATAAAAACCAAAGGCTTCTTAAGTAAGACCATTTTAGTTTATATTCCACAATTTATGCTTCTATGGTTTGATTATTCTTGTTCTTCTTCCTAATTCTAACAATGACAACTGATTAAACAATTTTAAGTCGAAACTGAAAGTAATATTTACCATAGTTAAATTAAAATACAAAATTGCCAAAAAAATTTTGATTCTTAGCTCGAGAAAACATGTTTAACATTTAATTAAAGTGAAGGAAACTCGAAATTATCAATTGTTTAAACTTGAGAGTGACGTGGCAAAATAGCAAAGAATTCCAAATTTTAAAGTAATCTAAACAAGCCAGGAAACACTTTTTTTTTCCTTTCTAAAACAAAATTTTTAATAAAAATTTGTAATGGGCAAGCTCGGGAAAATAACTATCGTTAGCCAATCGTGTTTAGCTAAATCTCGGGAAAGCCGGTAAGCAACAAAAACCCTTCTCCCGAAACGAATAAACACGAGCCTGGCTTGTCCTCCATAATGTTGGATCTATGGAGTTCTAAGGACAGACTTAGAATTTTTTATTCTAGCTAGTGTATACAGGTACAAATTTTTTGTGCTGCTTTTAGTGTGAGAGTCGTGCTGAGTCGTGTCAGAGTGTAAAACATACAGTTTAATAAACTTTACTGGAGGAAATATTTACTCCATTATAATTAAATATGAATATGTGCACTTAAAAATTATGGTTATGACGTATTCAGGGTGTTTTACTAGTAGGGAATTCCTCTATATCTCGAAACCGCCGACATTCGTACTGTTCGTACCGTTGTCACCACAGACAGCAAACGAATCTTGCTCCTTTAAAGAGTCGTATCGTACGAATATTTGAAAAGAGTCAGACTGCTCATGGCTAGGGCAAAGTGTTGTTAATATTTGACGGGGCCTCATGTCATTTGGATGTTCCCATTGCAACTAAGACTGCACAGTATGACATTTAATTACTTTGTCTAGCAAGTAACACAACGCACGAATTACAACCTCTAGATAAAGCGGTATTTAGATCGCTTCAGCATAACTGGGACGATCAATTACCACAATATTGGTGTTTACTCCAGTTTGGGAGAAAAGCATGACGATTGGGAATATTAAAAGCGGCTTTAGATGTTCAGGCATATATCCTTTCAACCAGAAAGCAATACCTTCGAAGCATTTGCTCTATGCACATTATCTCGTAGGATTACAGAACAAGATTCTCCTTCTGATGAGGAATCTGGCTTGCCACTGGCTACTTTACTCCTAAAAATACGCCAAGAGGAAGCCAATGAACATGATTCGCAGAACAGGCAAACACGACACAGAAATCATGTTTTCCTTGTTCTTTTCTATAATCGTAAAAACCCCGAACGTGCCCAAAAAAAATGCCAGAAAAGAAAAGCATTTCACGATAGATCTCAACATGTGACCATAGACTTGTTTAACAAACGAAATAACAAGAAAACATCAGTTATTTCACCCAAAGGTAAAGAAAATTGGTTGACAACTCAAACAAAGAAAATGATGATCAATTATGGTACTGTTTTTAAGGTGATTTCACAAGACAATTAGACATGCGTTCTTGCGGCATTTGTCACTCATGGGTCCATGACTACATTGGTTGCATTCCAGCAGATGAAGACGCATTGTTTGTGTAAAATAAAGGAAGAATAAAGTGTTTTTTAGGATGCACTCTAACGAAGATTTGGTAAAATTCCTGTACGGCTTCGGGGCAATTATATTACTCCGAAACCGTACAGGTATTTTACTTGTGCGAGCAAAATTACTTTGATGTAAAAATTCACCAACGAAATTGACTACTAGTGTATGAAATATACTAAATAAAATGAAATTTACTGGGTAAATTTCTTACGATAAAAAAAGGTCGCTAGTAAAAGTCGTTTATGGAAACTTCATATGGAGCTTTACTATGCATTTAGAAAAATATACATAAAGGAATTTTGCATAGGAATATCCCTAAAATTTGTAATTTACCGATGAATTTTACTACGTGTAGGTATTTTATTATTATAAATATATGTTACAGATAATTGAATAAATATAAAAAACAATGCTTATAATAATAATAATAACAATAATACATTTAGAGGGTACTCAAATGTTTCATTAAACTTATAACTTTGTTTTTCGAGTGTGAAAAAAAGGCTGGTTTTGGTGTCGGCATCAGGATGCGTCTTCATGATGTAGCAACAAACAACTGATCTTCTTTCATTATTGATATACTTACAAGATCGTAAGCATTGATGAAAAATGAATGCCTAGATATCAATTAGTATCTTAGTATGTAATATGTAATGTGTGTAAAATATAGGTTTCAAATTACCTATTTGAAGAGAATATAAAAAATAAAGTATGAAGAAGGCTAACTGTATTATATATATTGTGCATTTGAAATGTGGTAGAAGAAATCATTAATGTTACTAAGCGTATAATAGTTATGTGCTTGTTTAGTTGTTATACCTAAACGCTTTCTTAACCATAAAAACAAATGCATAGATAGGTATAAGATAATATGCTAAGTATAAATAGACAAGTTGACTAATACTTTCATAACCTCTACTTCAGCGTAGCAATAAACAATATCTATAACCATTTACTTTAACATTGCGGTAATGCACAAACTTTCAACGTTTGTAAATTATGAAAATGCAGCTGCAGGTCACCCTCAGTAGTATGAATGTATTATTTAACTACTAGATTTATTTTAAATTAGTCACTTACCTAAATATCTCTATAGATAAAACAAAAAGAACGATCACGGCCACTTCCGTGCATATATGTGCTATCTATCTACAAATTGAACCCATAAAATTGAACATGCGCGCATTGTAGGTATGTACTTGGTTTCCTACGTAAATTTTCTAACTGTGGATAAAATCACGAAGTAATTTAATAAGAATCCCTGGAAAACCATAAAAATTTTAGTAATATTACGTTTTTACGCAGCACTTTTACCTACAATTGAAAAACACTGGTCGATATGTGGGAAATTTCCAAAAGTATAGGTAATTTTGTTAAAAAACGTAAAATTACCTAGTTTTTGGTGATTTTCGGCCAAATGTTACTGGAATTTTTAGCAGGAATCCTGGTAAATTTACTAAAATATTTTAGTGTGGGCCTTATTAACCGTCTTAACTGAAAAAAAGGCACAATGTCACTTTTCTTTGTTACACCCGTTGTTTTTTATTATTAGGAAATAGTTTTATTTTTGATGTGCCATTTGTTAAAAAACATGTTGGAGTTTGTATTTTTCTCATTTGTTTTAATAAAATATGTTTATATTTTTAATTAAAAAAATTAAAATCTTTAGGTGGGCCTTATTATCCTCCAGTACCTTACTAATATCTACTAATGTAAATAACAACTATTATAATATACATAAATCCAATATATTAATACTATATCTGAAAAGTTAAGTTTGCACTATTATGGCGGCATTACCTTCGGTTAAAAGTTATATGTCTATATTTATTTATAAACCAACTTACATCAATCCATAAACGATTATTAAATTATGTTATGGATATTCTTAAAACTTATAGGTTGTTCAATACATTAAATTGAATAAATATTATCCTAATTTATTAAATCTTACAGTTTCTTAATTAATCAATATCCAAAATTACATTTATTATTCCACTTGAATACACTAAGAAAGTTAGTTCACTACTTCTACAGAATTTCATTTATTTTCTTAAGAGGTTTCAAATCCCACTTTGTTTTCCTTATCCCTTACACAATATACAAACTTTCAAATCCCAAAACATTGTACAACGCAGATAAGCACGCTGCAACAATTGTCTGGTGGCTAATTTATGCACGAGCATATGTCCGGCAAATCATATGCGTCAACGACGGCATGAGAACAGCAAGGACGGGGCGTTCCGACCGATCATCCCTCGTCAGAAAATCTAGATTGAATCCTCCTTCTAATATTGGCGCTATCACACAATATTGAACCTCTCACAACATCCTTTGTCCCCGTGATAGTATAAGCTTCACGGTCGAGTACCTCTTCGTTCAGATAGCAATCGAATTGGCATAGTGTCAGTTTCCCCGTTTTGTTTGGGTTGTTGTTCTTTTGTTTTCGCTGCGTCAAAAGTACCTGTTAAGAATTAATAAAAGTCCGTGTTAAAAATGTATAGTATACAAACGTATATGATTAGAAAATCGAACTGATAATGTAATTTAGCAGATTGATGGATCGAAAACGTGTGCACCTCTTGCTCAGACATGATGCTGCTAACAGCCAATCTGCTCTGGCGAGCCGAACTGATTTACTCCCCTCCTAATACAAAAATTGTCCATAAGAGTGAATTATTAATGTATCAATGTTAAAACATTCTCATTTTGGGTGATTTTTAATATAAGAATATTATTATTATTAAAGTAGCACGCGACCGCTGTCAAAACTACCCCGTAATAACGGAGTAATGAATAAAAAGCTACCCGAATACTTTCCCAGCACGTTTCCGTCGGTTATCTGACCGGCACACGGCACTCTAATGCGTCAATAAAAAGCGTATTAGGGAGTTAGGGATTAGTCAATACAATATACGCTTTTCTCATATACGCGAAATCGTTAAAAAAACGCCACGTTTTCCTGCAATGTCGTTCCAACGAAACTTTAAAAGCGGTAATTTACTAATACAGCGCACTGCATCGTAATATCACCAACCTAAAATCCAACCGGAAATGCTCCTAATATTTCTAATCCGCGCCAAAAATTAATCCGACCCTAATTTGTCCGACACGCGCTCCGAAATTCGAATTAATTAAGGATCACAGTCGACAGACGATCAGATTATAGATAACGACGAGGAAGAAGCAACAAAAGGACAAATCGGCCCTCGTCTGCCACTTCAGGGGAAGAGTGTAGCTTAAAAAAACCGCACCAGCTCATTAAGTATTCATTTTAGGATCCTCAACACGTGTTGCTTGGTATATCGATTATAACTATATAGAGGACACTTTGGGGAATAGTTTGTTTTTTTTTTTTGCTTTGAATAAATAACCATTACATCCTTCTATTTTAATTAAATAAAAATCAATTTATAGGTTTTTTTAACAACATTTAGAGTCAGTATGGATAATGACAAAACAAACATTTCGAACAGCTTTAGTTATATTTTTTCGTTTTCAAAAGTTTATATTTTATGGAGTGATTTTTATTTAATTAACATTATTTAATTTTGCTAATAGTACGTTAAACGAAGTTAATGCCTTGCATAAACTCGTATTAAATTCTTTTTGTTTTAATTTTCGTGAATTTGATGACGTATACAATGACGTATAGATTGCTGCAAAAGTTGATGTCGTACATATAATAATAATCAAAAGGCGGATAGCCACAGGCACTATAAGCGACGATTCATATTGAGTCGGCGCGTTATACATATCGAGTGTTGTTATACACACTACACAGGTCGTTGTGTGACAGTAGCGCAGACAGATATACTTTAATACGAATTTTAACATATGCTACATTTTGTTTAATAAATTTGAAGTAGATACTCGTTTATATGCACTGATAAAAACGATTCTTTAAAACAAATAAATATCTCTTTGACGGTATTTTTAAAGCCGCCGTTTGTTTCAGTTAATCCATATTTCTTTCATTAAAATAATATTATTTTTCCACAGAAGTAATACATACTAACTGAAGGCAATCATTTTTTTAAATAAGTAGTAGGGAAGTAATATCTCTTTGTATTAAAGAATCTTTCCTCTCAGTATGATAATATTGTACTTAAACAATATACCTATGTTATACAAGTCCGTGTAAACAAAATTTATTTGCATTAATTATTAAAATATATTCTAAATTCTGATCTGTAAACTGAGTCCGTTTGCTTGTCGTATGTCTTTAAATACAGAAAAACTTCTTTCTACATCACAACTAGTGAGAGGTGCAACTTTTTTAAAATTACTATACATTCCATTGTCTTCGGAACAGACATTTTTAAGATGTTTAAATCCGTATTACGGTTAAAAACTGCGTCAATTTTTTTGCCCAAACGGCCTCCAAAATCTCCGGGAATATTTTTAACTTTATGTAAGGTAGTATTTAGGATTTCGATACCTTCTTCTAGTTTGAAACTTTGACTTTCTAAATATTTTATAGTATTAGTGAATACTTTAAAGTTATTTTTAACTAAATACTATATTGTGGAGACAAATACGCGACGCTGAATAAAGAGATATTTTGTGCGACCGCTCTTCACTTGACTAATTCCGTATCTAGCGCGCCTAGTCGATCAACATTGTGTATCGTGCTCATAGACATGATAGACTGCTGATATTGAACTCAAAACTGCCATCAATTGAAATGCGCCATATTGGAATACAGGCGTCATCAATGACGTCGGTACCATGGCGGATATTCAAATAAATAAAGTTAAGGATATCAATAAATTTTAATAGCACTTGGAATTTGTAATAATTAGTAGCATATGTTAGTTTTTATCCTATGTATTTTATATGGCATTGTTTTTTTTATTAAAGTTGTGGACAACTTAGACCTATAAACAGTTTCTAAACTTACGATTAACTGGTAACATATACTTCATTCGTTGTCAGGTGTAATAAGAGAGAAAAGAAAAAATTTCTTTCAACGCCATATAAAAATACGTAGGAAAAATCTAATACAAGTTTCATAAGATCTTCACGACTTGTCATAACAATCCAACATTGTATGTTGTCTTTAAGAGTAAATAATATACTGCGGTAGTTGTTGTATAATTTATTGATGATTAAATAATATTAGTTTACTTAATTCCTTCCTTATTGATTTACCTTGTATTTTTTCTGTAAACTTCTTGGCTAAATTATGAAATCTAATTTTGCTATAAGACGATATTATGGTTTTACTTAAAATTGAAACACGAGTTTCTTCCAGAGGTGACATATCTAACAAATGATGGGATAAACTAGAAAAAATGTTTTGGGGAATGTGAGTTGATAGTAAATAAACAAAAGTCGTTAGGAAATTTTCTTCTTGTGGAATCTTGTTTCCTGTCAAGACCATTACTTTCCGAATTGGTTTTTCGGTGAACTGGCAAATATATCGTACCTCCTTTGATGAGCAGATTAGATTTACCTAAGAAATAGTGCAGAAAATTTAAAGAAATATATATGTTATACATCATTTATTTACCTCTACCACTTTATTTAAGAAAAGTTAAATATTACAAATCATCCTAAAAACCCAGTGCTCCACCTAAAAGGTACTACACTGGGTTACCTGTTCTAAGTATTCAATTATTTCCATAACATTTCAAATTTCCCTATTCTAACTAATTATTCCACCTAATTATTTAACAAATAAATTACCTCTACCCTTTGTTTTCAGGAATATCAAGTGATTCTAAATAAAAATATACTTTTTTAGATTTTCTTTGTCTGAATTCAATGTTGGAATAACTCCCTCTTTAATTCGCACAATCTGTCCCGCTCTATAAGAATCCTTTTCGAGGAAATGTAATGAACAAACATATGCGCGCTTACTTTTGCTGGGATTTATGGTAGTCCCTGTAACAGTAATCCACACAACAATGTTTGGGCATTCTATAAAAAATTATTTCACATAGAAACATCAAGTATTATCATAATTTCAGAATATATTTAAGCTATGGCATTATTCTGCAACTTACATATGAAAAGTTAGTTCTCCGTCATCTTTGTAACTATTGCTTTTGCAGGATTTTACACGACACGATGGCATCACTTTTTTCAGGAAAAACTACCTGGATTAATTATCACATAGGCCCAATTATTAATGCTATAATATGCATACTTACAAATAAATCAAAAATATTCGGTGAATAATTTATAATATTAAGAAATAGTCCAGGAAATAATAACACAAAGAGAGTAAATAAAACAATCGATCTACAAGGTTAGGTAATACCAGTAAGACTTGTCAACTTGCATAAAACTTAACGTGGCTTAACACAAAAACTTCCTATAGAAAACTAACGTAAGCATGATGCTACATGAATCGTGACGCAAGTAATGACGCCTGTATTCCAAGATGTCCTGTCGATTTTTGATGGTGCGCCGTAGCGATGCGCATACGGTTCATTGGCAGTCTATCAGGTCTGTGATCGTGCTCCGTCCGCCTATGGCCGAGCTTCGTAACAGTGATGCGATAAATAAGTCTATAGTAGCCTATCCGCTCTTTAATAATAATAATAGATACAGAAATAGAAAACAGAGAAGTATTTACTTAAAAAAAATTAACGCTAAGGAAATAGGGCTAAATTCAGATAAATCTCTTTTTCAATTTAACCCTTGCTATCAGTATTAATAATTATAGTTTAAACGAGAGGCATATAGTTTAAATCTTTATTCTATCACTTTCCTTATTGTAGGAAGTACCATTTCTACGTATTATATTTATAAATTGTGTTATAATTGATTATAATATTGTAGAAGATGAAATTGATAATTTAATAAGGAAATATTGAGGTGTAAAATAACATTTTTACTTAAAACAGAAAAATATATATTCAATGCATTATAAAATCGTGCCCTTGAACGTGTGGTTTTATATTGCCTCTTGGGTATCATACCTTTTCTTATATTGCCACATGGTGTTTTCAAATCGTTTTTCACACGTTAAGTTTTTTGTATCTGCGTCATCGAATTGCCCCTGGAATTCCGCTCTGCAATTTTTACGCCGAATAAAAAAAGGTATGTTGGTGATACCCTATCATTTATTTGTGGATTATTAATGAAAATTTGTATTGTACGCGCTGTTATTGCATCATGCTCGTAGTTTTTTATGGTGCTGTTTGAATATTGTACTTTTTCTTATATTGCGATACATAGTTTTAATTCCGTTTTTAAAATTTCCATTTTGTTAATGCAACCCATGCAATTCTTAAATCTTCCGTAGTTCTGGGAATTGTCGGCTTTCGATCTGCGTTAGGAATTCTTAGTGAGAGAAAGGTTAAGAAAAATCTTAAGTATGCAAAATATGCAATTTTTGTAAAAATATGCGTAGAAATGTTTAAGCATGCAATTTCTGCAATCATTAATTAACGCTAATTAACTTCAATTAGTGTAATACTTAGACATATAAACTACACTTAAAGATATGCAAAAAATTAAATATATGCACCTTGCATATAATCCGGTCTCTAGTTATAACAATAAAGTTTATTCATGGTTTTTTCCTATTCCTTTACCCAAACCTTTCAATTTCATCAACTTCTATATAAATGTTTTCTGTTAGTTTTACCAGTTGATAATTGTTTAGAAGTAGTTTTGTTCTGTATTCCAGTTTCTTCTTTAAAGCTCTCATATTTAAACAAAAGCTAAAACAATGAGGAATTGCACTTTTTTTTTAATTCTTGTTAAAATAATGTTTTTTGTACATGACCTACATATATATATAAACTGAAATTTTGACGGTTTTCTGTAAAGTAGTTTTTGAAATATAATTTTTTTAAGAACTTTATACGTCACAGGTACGTAGTAAAATCTTATGAATGAACGAGAATATATGGCAACATAGAAATTACTTCCCCATAATAATCACAGATTGCAGTCATTTACCGGCTACGAAATACGATATTATTAAGGTGCTATGCAGGTTATGGCCACAAAGGAATTTGGGATTCGGCATTATTTCTGCATCTTGTTTTAGTTTGCTTTTAAAGTTCTCCAATTTATCGTAAAAGAACGAATTCTGAAAGATTATAACCTCCAAACCGCGTAAAATAAACACAGAATATCGTAATAATACATTTACGCCATCTGTACGCGCAAAGCATGCGAACAGCGAACTTAATATTACTGATCTGCGATGATGATGCGAACTACGATGACTATCGCTCCATTGCCAAATCATGCTGACTAAGAATTTATGAATGAAAGAACTTGTGACGTCAGAGCACTTTAAAAAATTAATTATGCTTTATGAGAAACAATTTAAAAGAAGGTTTAATGAAGGGCTATATATTACAACATTTTCTATGATTCTATGACATAAAAAAAAAGTTGTGCAATTCCTCATTCCGAAATTACGCTAAAACTAGTAATTTATATTACCAACACCTAAGCTTACATCATTGTAAAATAGATGGCGTGTATAGTTTGACTTTCTAAATATTATATTCAATTCTTGTTATTTGCAGTGTTTTATAAGTCTGGTACTTTATTACTCTTATTAACTAACTCTTCTATATTTTATTATCTAACCCTAATAATTAAAATTTTCATAGTATACAGTCGCGCTTATTTTATAAGTTGGAAACGCCATAGGCGGTTGCGAACTGTTGTTTACGTAAACCGCGTAAACGTTGGAAAGGCACAATTTATGATACCCTGTTCCCTTCATAGGTTCATGAAGTCGTATATCCTGTTCCACAAATTGGTAAAGGAATAGATATCAAGTAGAAAACTGTATATATTATCAGCACCTGATAGCATTCTTATTAATACTATTGTACAATAGATGGCGCGCAGAGATTGTAAATTTTAAATGGTATTTTTGGAGCGGAATATGAACCCAGACTAAGAAGGGTGCGGTGGCGATCACGATGACGGTGGTGATAGCAACTACTTGCCCTGGGAAGGGTCACGCACGCAGCGATCTCTTTATTATTGAACGCTAGATAGGTTGCGGTAGCGATTGTCTGTAGCAGGCTATATTTCACCGCTCACGAGAACAATGGAAAAGGCGGAAAATATCACGGAAGAATTGATTGAATACGTGAAAAGATATCGAATATTATACGATTTAAACCATCCAGATTATAAGAACATCCGTGCGAAGAACAAAACTTGGGATGAAGTAGGAAACTTGATGGGAATGGATGGTAAGAGTTGAAAATATCTTACTCTTTACATTATTTTGGTAATTTCAATTATTTCAATTTAATTTTGAGATATCTATATAGAAGCTTTGCTTATTGAAATAATTTAAATTAAATTTGTGACGTAAAATAAAAATTAGTATAAATTTCGAAATGTATTTTCTAAATTAATTATTAGATTGTCATATAGGCTGGTATAAAATTACAAAAACACCACCGTAACTTTTGTACGAATCTAGATATAAGAGAGAATCCGCATGAAATCATGAAAGCTATTGTCTGTGCTATTGTGATATAATTAATCGCACAGGTCTTTACAAACACAAAACAAATTAACTTACTAAATTAAATACAAAAACATTTATCTAAGAAACCACAAATATGGTAGCAATTTTAAAATTCAGAATTAAATATCTTAATTCAAAATTTTACAAGCACAATCAAGCAGAATTGTGAATCGTTATTTTATTAAAGCACGTTGTAAGTTACATTTTAGTTTTCTGTTTATTCCAATAACTAATTTTGAATGCTTTTCAAGAATTTAAAAATTATAATTTTTAAATATATCTGTCAAGTTGCTGACATCTAGCGAGATAACATTTTGGATAGAAATCTGTAATCTGGATTGTCAGATAAATTTGTAATTAATTAATTTATTATAAAATGAGTGAAAAAGTAACAATATTTGAGCAATTTGAACAGTTTAATTGTGTTACGTTCAAAGGAAGATTCTCCGAAGGCCCTACGTCAAGTCGGTCGAGTGATCGAGTTCCGAACGCAATCCAACTGCGCAAGATTGTTTGAGATATCAGTTGAAGTTACTTATGGGAAAAAAGAAAAGAACATTGTTTAGAAATTTGAGTAGAGCGGTGAGATAATAGCGTGGGTAGATAGACGGGTAAAAATATGTGTTAATGAAGATAAAGCAAAGTCTATTACCTATGAGTTAATCAATTTAGAAAAGGTAAATCACCTGAAAGTGACACAGTGTTATTCCCGATATCAATTTTACCCGAGATAAAACAAAATCTGTAGGATTTATTAGTAGTCACAATACCAATCCAGACATCGAGAAAAGGCCGAATCCTGTTAGAAACTTCTTATTTCTAACAGGATATCAGGCAAGCAGCTAAATTCTATTCAAATACAAGACTATTCAAGTTCATCTGTGAATTAAAAACGTGAAAAACAAACTGTGAGTAGAGAAATACTTTCAAACATAAAGTATTTTTACCTATCGACACGTAAGGAATTCATCACTTTTCTGTATGTTGCAGATTTTGATTTGAGTTCTGATGGCGTTGCATATGCTGATGACTTTCCTTTAATCACTGGTACTAATAAGGGTAGGGTGAAGGTCTGTGGAGACGCAATAATTGATACTGTTAATTGTTTTAATTGTCATGATTTGTCTTTTAATATCGCTAAGACGCATATTTTACAATTTCAGAATTGGCAAAGTGATGTTGAACCTTTGGCATTGACTGTTGAATAAAAATTTGAATTGGAAACTTCACTGTAACAAACAAAGGTCGAAACTTAGCTCTGTAGCCTATTTGATTATAAACTTGAGACATGCCTTAGAAAAAAATCGATTACTTTCCGACTACTAGGCGCATGTTGAGTCACATTTGCGTTATAGTATATACATGTGGGGTAATTCAACACTTGCTAAGAATGTTTTTATTTCTCAGAAACGAAAGCTTAGAAGAATGGCTGGAGTTAGTGACGCACACTCTTGTAGATCATTGTTTATGGAATACAAAATTCTACCTCTTACCTGTCTATATATTCTTAAACTATGTGTCTATATTTATAAACATAAAAATGAATTTCCTCTGAACTCTGATATACCTACATAACGTGAACACTAGAAATAAATACAAACTTCATCTACCTACAGTCAAATATAAAGTAGACGTTAAAGCTCCAAGACATCTGGGTCTACACATATTTATTAAACTGCCATTGTACTTGTACCAATCGAGAAACATCAACAATGTCATTTCATGCTTAGGCATTTTTAATTTAATATGTATTAGCAATCGCTGAATGGTCAAACGAATGCGTAACGTCAATATTTAATGTTCGACACGGTATTGACATGTTTATGACATTTACAGATTAATTAGAATAAACAATGAAATGTACTGACTGCGGGTTCACACAAGCTTTTTCAGAAAACATTTTTGTCGCCTTCAAAACGAGCCCCCACTTGACTTATCACGCCATTTAAATTCAAATAGCTTTCTTGTACGAGTTCTCCAAATGTCAACTTTATATTTAGATTCGTTTAAAAGTTATGAGGGTGTTTCCACACTTTTGTCTCACTCTATATGTAAATTCTTGTTAAGTAAAGTAAATGTATTATTTTCAGGCGAGGAACTGAAGAAAAAGTGGAAAAATTTACGAGATTCTTACGGGAAATGTTTAAGATCGCAGACGGCAAAACCTGGAGAGGTGGCAAAATGCATTGCAAATTATAAAACCTGGCCATGGGCTGAGCAAATGGAATTCTTCCGGCCTTTCCTACGCCATAGCCAAACTAAGCAGAACCCACTTGAATTCGTCGAAATAAACATGGGTTTGTCAAAAATGGGACATACCCAGAACGATGCCATAAATTCAATTTCAAATAAAAGAAGAAAGAAAACCGCATCTCCCTGGTCCTCTGGGTCAGATAAAGTGATTTCATATTCAGATTCGGCGATCGATAGTAGGCACATTAAAGATGAAATCGATTTTATATTTTTGGGATATGCGGCCACTGTCAGAAAGTTCAATCATAAGCGGCAAGCAAGGGTTAAATATCAAATAGCTAAACTTCTAATGGAAGAAGAACTACAGCATATTGAAGAAAACTCAGTTCCCAGTATATCTTTCTCAAGTACGTCGGATACAATCCACGTAGAATACCCACCAGATTATCATTCAAATACAAGTAAAACGCAAAATGAAGATATAAAAGCACACAAAACAAGCAAAACGTATTTTTAATATACCAATAAAATCGAAAATGTTATTTTTGTTAGAGTTTAATAAATAGGATTATAATTGGGTGGACGTTTTTTTACCGTCTGGCTTACTTCCATTAATTTAAAATGAATTGAATCTCCCGCAGCAAAGGCCAACTTATTAGCTAACCACCTAAAAACTAAGAGAAAATACCAAAATTATTTTTAATTAGAAACTCGTCCAGTCTATTTAAGAAACAATATTGAAATATTTTAGAAAAGGATGATGTTAAGGCAATAGGTCAGGCAATAATTTTCTGCAAAGGACCTTTTTTAATAAGTTTGGAAAATTGCCTACTTTAAAAAACTTATTAATTAAATGAAATAACACAGCGACAATTGAAATATAAACTGCCCTAACAACAATTAGCCGGTTGCTTTTTTATTTTTATTTATAATAGTTTATAAACAGCATATATTATAAACAGTGCATTATAGCATAGAAACAAACCAAATAAGTGATATGGATAAAGTATATAGAATAATATTTACGGTTTGGGCAAGAGATGGCTTATTTACGTTACCATTTTCAAATTAAAATTGTAAAGATTATAAGGGGATGATTGTATTTTCCTGCATAAAATCTAGAAAAAAAGAGGAGGTACCTTCTAGCGTCCAAGTAAAATTTATCACTCGAAAAATTTGAATAGCACTCCCACGTAAAGATGGCGCTGTCAATGCAGTTTTCATCCCTTCGATCGACAAGCAACCCTCACCCGAATGATGAATGCCAACGCCGTTGTGTAGATGTCGTTCTCCGGAAATATTCGATCGTTTCGTCCGCTCCGGAGCGTAAGAGTATTGAACCGGATTCCGGTGCCGTCTCGCACCGCCATAGTCGATTAGAGCAGAGCCATGCGTCGAGGGTGAACCCCTAGCGTCGGTCCCGGAACATTACATAAGAACTGGACGGTCGGAGGGAACTATACTGTGCAGCTCTAAAAATACAGACTGTGCGACTGTGGTGAAATATCAGTAGGGAAAGCCTCTAATAGGTTCGGAAAAGAGGCTTTTAGCGGTTGGAATCACCTCGGCGTGTGTCTCGTATACGGAATTAGAACACCGGGTCCCGTTGTATCGCACATACGCTTTTACTATATACTATTCCTGACTATCCCTTCGCCGACGAGGGAGACAGAGGCATGCAACAGTTGATGAGTTTATGAATAATGTACGGCCGAGTGGTAATTGGTGGGTGTCGGATGATGTGTAATGTGTTAAGTGCTTTAACGGTCTCCCGTGTGTTATGTCGCGTTTAAACGGTGGTCCTGGTGGACTGCCGGCTGGTTCTGTCGCCGTCCGAGTTCTTGTCGCGTAGTGGTGCGAAACGATGATTTGCGAAGGATTTTTGGCGCCCGCGGTGGGACTGAACGACCGGTTCTTCTTTTTAGTGTCCACGCTGTTGTTCGTTCTGCTGTTGGTAGCGTCGGATTGCGGCGGTAACGAAGCCGAAGATGTTGCTGCGGCGGCGGCCGCTAAGGCCCAGTTCGAAGCCGCTTTTCAAGGTGAGTTTTCTGACAAAATCAAAAAAGGAGTCGCACTATTAACATTCAATTATCTTTACTCTTTTAAATCGCGCCTCAAGAGACTTTTAAACGAACATTATTTCTATTCTTTGGAAGGACCTTTGGATTGCAATTTCTCATTACATTAATTTCATTTTAAGTATTTGTTTCCACTTTATTTTGTTTCACCTGACTTTATTCTCTGAAAGAAAATCTCACTTCTTCACTCGTTTGAAATTTCGTGACTTTCAAAACTAGTTAGATGGTGTTATTGTAAGCTTACAATTTTTTCTCCTTAATATAAGGCCGGGTGAAATGACCACTTTTCCTTTTTTTTTGGAGTAATAAACTTTTTTGTCTTAGATTAATTTTCTCTTCTTGTAATATGTAGTCAATGTATTTTTGAACAGAAAAGATTATTGAAACAATTTTTTTTTTAAACGGGGTGGGGCAAATCTTGATGTTTATTTTATGTTTATATATTATGTTTGAATTAGAAAAGGAGAATATTAACATAAGTATTGAGTAACACAATTATTTTTAGTAGTATATTGAGATCAACTGCCTTAAAGGTAGATAGCTACTTTATATAATATAATATATTAATACCAAATAAACGCATTCTTACCTTAAATTGTTTAATTTGTCTTGGACCAAATAAATCTACGCTTGAGTATCCGCAAGAAAAAAATTGTCTTAACAGCATAATCTTAACGTAAGAAGTTAGCACTTTTGAATGAACTACTTTTAGTCTTAACATTGGAGCAAAATGTTAGAATACTTGAATTAAATCACTTTTCATACTTTTTTAAGAATAGTAATACTTACCTTAAAATCATAACGCTTTATACAAGGATAAATATTTAATTCTATCAAATAAAAATTACCTATTATTTATGTGAAATAAATGCTTGATTGAAAAGGTTTTTTTTTTTGGGAACAGCGAGTAGTTTTAACGGTGCCTTATTTGCAAATAAAGATGAAGTTTTAAAAATGGTAAAATATGGGACATAATATTTTCCGAAGTTCCGCCCTTATTTGCAAATACGCCGCGCCATTTATGAAATGAATGCAGCCACCTTAAGTTTTATCCTTCTAAATATTAAAATCAATGTTATAAACACACCTTTATTGCTCAGATGCATAAAAGTAGTACTGTATTACTAGATGCACATGTAAGGCTTACTCCCTTGTGCAAAAACAAATTATCGAGTTCCAGGTCTAACAATTTTTTTGTTATCTTTAGTTAGTGAATAGAACACTAATGTTTATAAAAATAAAAAGATCTGAGTAAAAGAACCAACACAGTTTATTGTATTTATAAGAGTCTCCATTACAACATGTATGTACTCACAATGATTTAGAACAGAATTTCTTTGAAGATCCCATCTACCAAAATACTTACAATCAATCCATATTCAGAAATCTTTTCAACGTAATTAACTAGTCCGCAATGCGTTAAATGAATCACTGATTTGAAGTAAAACGCTCGATTGCTTTTAATGCTGGTGCCTCTGAATCTTTTCTTGAGAGGTGTACGTATGTCCTTGCCTGATCACTAAAATATGCATATGATCGATATGAGCTATCTCTTTGCCTAATTGGTATGTTCTAACTTACCTTGCACAATTGCATGTAAATATTATACTTGCTAAGAAATATCTTTATTATCCCATATATAGGAATTAATGCCTTTATATCATTTTCGTCCAAGCTTATGAACTTGGCTTCTTCAATCAGATTATCGTAAAAGAAAGTAGTTTTCTTATTCTTAATACCTTGAATCAATAAACACAAGTTGAATGCTTTGAAAAATACATGGTATAAGCGATTGTGCTATCTGAATATCTTTTAGGTTCTACAATCTATATACTTCATCATTAATATCATTAGGTAGATTTATCGCTATATATGTTTACCAACCGTTTTGTCATGTAATCAGACATAAGTACATTGATACATGTAAAACAAATAAGATTCCATTAAAGAACTTCCCTAAAAGAAAATTGACACAACAAACTACTCTATAAGGTAAAAAACGATCACACAATTGACCGACAATTCGTCATTTAATAAAATCTTTTTCATTGATTTGGTGAACTCGTTCTTTTGAGCAATTTAATGTACTATTTCCTGTGCACAATGAATATTTTCATTGTTTGAGAAACCCTTTTTGGTTCAGTGTAATTAAATATAACAACATATATTTGGTTTTTTCATACATAGGTATAATATGTATCTATTTGTTGTAATTAAAATGGTAGGTAAGTACACATTATTAATTAGTTTAAAATATGGGTTTAATAAATTTATCGTTACGCATCCGTCGTTTATGATTATAAAATTTTCGAAATGAAATGTTGCCAGATATTGCCTTTATTAAATTTACATCGCTCGGAAATCTGATTGCCGCCCTTCCCTACTTTTCGCTTTTTCCTCTGAAATATTAATTCCATCCTGCAATATTTCATTTTATGTATCTCATTTGTGCACGTATGGGTGCCTTTGATTAATTATACGCGTTCCCCAGATACTTTTCCGTTCCATCTCCCGGCTCTCTCATTTGTCGGCACGTCAAATTAATTTACCTTCAAAGCGAACGTTCGCCGAAATCCTTCGCGCCTCTCCAAATGGGAAACGGCTCTATCTGGTAATTATTATAAATTGACGCCATTTTCGGCTGACGTCCCGACTTGCTCGTCAGATGATGCCGGAGGAGTCGTGCGACCTAAATCGAATCCTCACCAAACTGAACGATCCGATAGCGAAGTCATCAATTTCCGTTTAATTGGATTCCCTTAATTATACAGTGCGAGTCAAAATTACACGCAGAGGAAAGTTTCTTTGAATCAGAGAAATATGCATTGAGCTAAAGAGGTTATTCTTTTCGTTCAGACAGATGCAAATGCATTAGCAGAAGAGGCCGGCACACATATATCAATGGATTTCTTTTCGTGAAGATATCTGAAAGCTAAAGTTTATAAAAATCGTCGATAAACTGTAAAAGATCTGAAAGCTAAAATTTCAACTGAAATGCGGCAGATTTCATGTGCACTTTTGAGCATTGTGATACAGGGCTTCTAACATAGGCTGGGATATTGTGTATCTACACCACAATGTTCTATTGTATATAATATTCTATTAAATACCAACTTATTTTGTGTTAATAATAACAATAAAGTTCTTACTTTAATAAAAGCTTTTAGGCATTTATTAAGGAAATATATTCTCTAGTTAAAAAAATTCATCGAAAGAAAAGTTTTCTTGAATTAAAACTTTCAATTTTCTTAGTGGTAAAAGATTTAGTTACAACAAAATTAACAAAATTATTTCATTTTCTCTATAAGAAAATTTGTGTGTTAAAACAATATCTTGTTTTGAAGTCAGAATGCATTTTTCTGTGGTGTTATTCTTAAAATAGCTTTATATTTATGTGAATCTTCACTATATAGTTCAATTAATATTGCATGCGTTGTCTCTAATCTTCTCTTTCTTCTTTTTTAGACAATTCTTTCCATTTCACTATTCTAACCGTTCCTATCACAGTTAATTGTATATTTTGTTGCGACATTATTGCAAAAGATCTGTAGACATCTATACAAGACACCACAATTTGCTATCTCCCACAATAGCCACTGGCCTGATGGAATAGCATTTACTAGTCATGGTGTGACGGGCGAAGGCCACCAAGCTACTGGCATGCAAGTTAACAAGGACAGTAGCGGTCTACTGTCGTAGCAGTAACTCGCGCCGTGTAACCAGGCCTTAAATGCTAATATGAATAAAATTTATTAACTAGGATTTTTGTTACGACATTTTCGTCTGAAAATTTTGCAAGCCATTGGACTTGACATGGAGCTTCGACAGAAGTTTAAAAACACACTATATCCTATACCTCGGATAAGAAGATACGGTACAAATACCTGTGATAATAGGCAATAACTATTCATGGAACCATCGTTGGAGTCGGGCGAGATCGTACGTGAAAAAATTACAGGGTCCTATTTTATTTACTCCTGAATTTTAAAGAAAATGAACATGTCGGCCGGATATACTCTATACACCGGGTAGGTACTCCCGCTGACAGTTTCCTGTTGTATAAAAAAAAGAAAAATAATCGTAAAAACACCCCTAGGGTTAGATGCCGCCGGAGTATAGATACGAAGCTGCGTCAAAAAGAAAACCGTTCCCAGAAGAGCGAAAAAGAATGAAAGAACAACATTAATGTAATCCAGTAATTGGGTTTTGGAACCTTTGGTGTAACAATAACTATCACACTGACAAAGTCAATGCTAGGTTTTTCCACTATCACCAAACAACAAGTTGTTGTTGTTTGGTGATAGTGGAAAAACCTAGCATTGACTTTGTCAGTGTGATAGTTAACATTAATGTAGTACAATATTTACCCAGTGTCGATTACCGGAAAGTAAATACCTGCTGCTATGATTGTTTTTTATAACACAATATCCAAAAATTTGTTATTTTATTATTTGACATACATAAATTTATTAAAAGCATCTGTTTACAGATTTATTTATTATTTGTTTACGTTTTTATATTACTAATAATATTTACATAATTATAAAAAATGTATACACATGAAAATTTACGACTAGAGAGCAGAATTTATAATTAGCAAATTCATCATAAAAATCTTGTTCTAACTATATATTCACGACAGATATCCTGGCAGCACGCCTCGCCTACCAAATGGGCAAATTCACTGAGACTGTACTAGTGCAGCTGACAGATCAAATTCAGGATGCACTGACGAACAAATGTGGTGCCAATCAACGGGCCTTAACGGCAACCTCACTAAGACTATTTTAATACAGCAAGATTTTTTTTATTATCAATATTAATATTCATGATTTTAGACAGGCCTTTTGATTTTCTGTATAAAATCGCTTGAGATTTTGAGCTATTTAAGTTTAAGCACAGACTGCTTCAAAAATAAAACTTATAATTACTCTATTTTCCTCTACTACTACTTACTCTATTTTCTATACAATGTTAGTATATGTGTTTGTTTTGTAATTAAAAAATTAAAATTGTAACAAGTTATTACACAAAATAATATAACTCTGCCTAAAATAACTATAAAAATCTGAATTGCTTCTTTCCTAACCAATTTAATTAATCAATTTATAACCACTTTTAACCTATTAAGACACCTGGGTATGTTTCTGTTCTCAATTAAAAAATAAAAACTAATATGTCATACATCTAGTGATGAATCTATTTGTTTAGTGAACTAAAATTATTCGATGAAACGAATAAGTTAGGTCTATATAATACTCAAATGTATAAACACATGAAGCATTACTTACCCAATATCGTGCTCAGACAAATACGCCAATTAATAATACTAATCATTTTTAATTAGTTAACAGATAAGAGAAAAGCAAACCTTCAGCCTTTAAATTTTTTTTAATTCTTCAAACTACAACTCTTTGATAAAATTGAAAGGACAGAGATACATCTTTAATCCGATAATACGAAATCATTTCAATTTATAGACACCAGAGAAAAATAGAATTTTGTGACGAGAGATTAATTAAATCAGCAAAAAAGCTTAGTTTGAAGTAATACAAACAGTAAAATTAATGTTTTTTCTTTTTGCAATGATTTCTTATATATTTATTTGCAAGAAGAAAGTACATTTCCAGAAGTGAGAAAGTTATAAAAGTATCTCTATATATTTTGGATATTTTCCCATAATTCACTGCCTGCTGTTTGTCTGAAAACTTTGCTTGAAAAAGTTAAAAAGTCATTGTAAAACTAAAAAGAATAAAGAAGAGTTTGACGGTGAAAAGCAGAAAAAAGACTATGCGCTGTCTGTGGACAATACGCGATGCCCTTTGAAGGGCCTTTTTTGTCACGGCGACTGTTTCACGCACTGTTGGAGTGCAGAATTATATACCAGCAGATGTGACGCACCGAAATGATAATTAAAATCGGACGTTTCAGTACAGTTGTACACATAAGTTTTCTTTGTCCTACTATTCGATTTAGGGCCAGTATATCAATCTCCTAATAAAGTTCTTAATAAAAGTTATTAGCTGAATAACTAAAATAACATTACATTTTTCCTATACTTATTAGGTGAATTGTTATTAGTTACTCTTATTAGGAGATTGAAATACCAACCCTTAATCTCATACACAATTATGCTTCAATGAATTTCCAATTACAATAAGAAGTAATATTAATGAAGTGTCAAATTAAAAAGTGTATAGTGCGACTTTAGATGACTGACGACAGTTTGAATTTCCCGCTTTACTACATTTTTATCAAGTTGGGGTTCTGCTGCTGAATTTATTGCTAGTGGCGTCTTATAAATATATAATAAATTGTATGGAGGATGAAATATTAATAACAAATCTTCAAAAAATCAAGTATTTTACAATACAAAAGATTTACGTGAATGCATGAAAGAAATACAATGAAACAGGTTTTTTAAATACTTTTTTAATTAATCCGAATACCTATCTAAAATTGGACATGATTTAGTTTATGCGGTATGACATTCCATGGCATGGTCCCAAAAAATGTATTCAGGAAAGAATCTGCAATTTAATTGATGAAGATTGCACCTTAACACTAAAACAAATAAACACCAACTTGTTAAAGTAAAACCCACAGCTAGAGGTAAGCTTATCGACCATTGACAGAGTGCCAAAGGCATTTCACTGTTCTCTAAATGAATTGTGCCAGAAAGGCGTAACGCTCCAGATATTATCCAAAATAGGTTTGAGTCGGTTATTTTGTCTAACAGAATAATGGCCTATGGAGATAAAATATATTTATTTAACGCATTTAGGATTCAAGTGATGTCTAGAAGATCTTAAGAAAGATCACAGAAAAATAGTAAAGCCAACAAAGTTGAGGCCCCATTAAGAGCACGTAATTATTCGATTGCTGCTGCAATATGTATTAATTCAGTATGACTATTCACCATTCAAGACAGACCTCATATTTTAGAACACTTTGGAGAATTCTTGCCATTTTTGATTGACCAGTTAGGCGAAGATAATATACAAGGTGCATATTTTGTCATGAACAACGTCTGATTTCATAAAATTGATGAAATTCAACAAATGGATATATACCAGTATTCCTGGTCCCATACAGTCCATTTTTAAACTCAATTGAAGATGAAAAACTATCATAAAACGAAGACAGCCTATGGACGAAGAACAAAGGTATGTTCAAATTCATAACGCTGTAACATAAGAACATTGCCAAAACTATGCTCGATATTATGGAAACTTATTTCCTTTATTTATTATATTTATTTCCTTATTGCCTCAACAAAAGTGAAATTTTGAACTAGACTATGTGGTATATTTTTTAAAAATCTTCTTCTTTTTCTAATAAAATAGTGTCTCGAACTTTTTTTTTGTTTCTATATTAAAGAAAAAGGAAAACCATTTGCAATAACGTGAGAGAGTTTTGAGGAATAGTGAAATATATTTGACGAAAGAGGAAAACCAAAAGAAAAACCCTGCAAATAACTGTATAAATTACTTTCATTTAAAGAGTGAACAATTTTTTTATGACGGTTACTATTCTGCTTGTTGAAAAACAAAAGGTAGATTTAATTCAAAGCATCACCAGCGTAGATCAATAATATTTTAAGTGTATACGCCCCTTTCCTATTGATTATACGTTAAATACAAACATTACAAAAGGAAAAAACCATCCGCTTGCGCCTAACTCTATACATGTTTGTTCGCTGGCCGAGTAATCAATGGCTTCGTGGACCCGATATAGATATAATATTATATACATCACATAATTATATGTACAGTGAAGAGCTTCTTAAACGAGACACTTGTGAGCAAATTTCGACTATGTAGGAATAACGCATATTCTAGGAAATAGTGATTTGTTACATATTTGCATTAGAGTGCGGTAGATGTACCAAGTTTACTCATGTATACATAGTAAATTGAAAAACGTTTAGCTACATATAAAAACAGTATTTAACTTAAAGGACCATGCAGTTTTACTAATAAATTCACCTGTCTGATTTCACAAATCTTAAATGCAATTCCTTTCAAAACATCGTATATACAAAGACTTTTCTTTGTTCGTAGAACAAACGTGTAGATAAAAATGTCATGTCATAAATCTAAAATGGAACAAACAAATGCAAGCTCGATTTGTAAACCAGTAGGATTTACCAATGGATCTTTATATTGCACGTGGGAGGTGACAAAATTTTTATTCCAAATACAATATATAAGTTTACGAGTCCCCCTTCCATTTTGCTATCATGGGCTATGACTTTCTATAACGGTGTCGATTGAGCTGCTCTCCACTGTACATATGTACGCCAACCGTATGTTTGGTTCTGTTGCCTTGGAAACAAGCCAAAGTCGGACCACGCCATCCCCGACTGCCGACGCTTTTTGATTGAATCCGCTCCCCTCTCCCAGCCCGCCGGATTGCAGGCGGCACGGACAATTCGATCGCTAGACGAACACGGACACAAAAGTCACGAACGAAATGATGCGTTGGCTCGCCAAGACTACACGGCATCTACGGGAAATAGAAAATAAAATTGGACGACGGTTGTGGGGGAGTAGTCTTTTAATTTCCCCGATCGTACATAAAACCGTCCATTAGGGGTGATTAAATTGCATTAAAAAATTAAAGTGCCTCTCTACCCTATTACGGTCGGAGGCACTTCATTGTATTATTTCGTTATCTTGGATTGTTGATTATTATAGCGTAGGCTGACCGACTTTTAAGATATGACGCCATCGTTATGTTCGTTAATCAATAATAATTGAAATCTGCTGTGTAGTATTCGGCGAGCTACTATTTTTCGTTTTTCATTAATTAATTAATCGTACTTATTTCATCCCACAGAAGTATATATTCATACAACGCTGGTTGTTATGATAACATTTCTATGAGCTCCTCTGTAGGTATTTCGGTCCAATTCAGTAATTCTTCCTAAACATCTTATATTGTAAATATATATTATATATATCCGCTTTTAGAAAACAACAACTCGCATTTACGTTTGGAGATTATGTGCTTTCCTATACTTTGGAAATTTATAATCCCTCTACGCTTGGTTTTACTGCATGGTATACAAACGCGTCAATATTGTATGCGTCTAGTCTAATAGTTAGAAGCACAACATGTGCGAATCCCTCGCTTAGCATTAACATACAACATACACAAAGCAGTCTATAAACTAATCCGTTAAATACTAAATTGCAAGCAGGCGTAGACGCGCAGAGGATGAGTCAGATAATTGGATGAATTCGGCTGATAAATAAAAAACGATAAAATAATTCTCAATCTCAATGTCTCGCCTTATTTAACTCGAAAAAGATTTCCAGCTCCATAGTCAGTCACTGCATTTATTTGTTGTATCACGAAAAAAATTCAGAATCCGTTCAACGGCACCATACAAGAGGGGACGATGGCATCTCTGCTCAGATTGTAGGCACAGATTGCTCGGCGTCTCTTCCTACACAATCGTCGAAACAATCGCTATGAAAAAGATGGGACGACGAGGAATATGAAAAGGAAAATACGGGACCAAATCTCGTCGTTTGCCCGGCAATATTTGTTTTTCTTATCTTTTTTATTCTTGATTTTTTCTCTCTCTGTGTCGAGGTTAAGAGGAATAACCTTTTTATAGGAACGCTACAGGAAAATTTAGAAGGTCTCAGGGCAAAATTTTTCTTTTTTTTTGACGATTTTAAAGAAGATATGGTTCCTCCTACCATCGAGAATCACGTTTGCTGATTATAGGTGTAAAACTGCGTGGATTATAAATATGTAATTGGGTGTTATTAAATGAAATGTTGCGAACACTTACCCTAGATATTAAATCCAATACAACTTTGGCATTTAACACACAGAAGCGGATAAACATGGAAAACAAAACATTTTTCTTGTACAATGTCTATTTATTAACTAGCCCTAGATGTACTGAGAAGAATGATTTGTAGAAATTAGATTATAAGTCTCTATATTATTCATTAGTAAGAAAAGAATATTTTTTTATTTGTACTAAAATAATCAGATGTTATAGTGATCTTGTTGAAAATATACACCTTATATTTTCAACAAGATGGATGCCCTGCTCACTCAACAATGTTGGTACGAAGTTACCTGCAAGAAGATTTTGGAAACAGATGGATAGGTCGTTAGGGACCGGTCAATTGGCCTCGCTCGTTCCCCTGATTTAAGTCCATTAGATTTCTTTTTATGGGAGTATGTTAAACAGCGTATTTATAATATTAATTTGGATATCAACATCGAAATTTTAAAACGAAAAATTACGGAAGCGGTAAATTCTGTCATTGAAGATATGACCCACCATGTTTATAACGAATTTGTATGTAGGGCTAAAAAGTGTGTAGAGGTTGGAGGATACCACATTGAATAAAATAAAATGTTTTTCGTTAGCTCAAGTGTGTTTTTGTAATTTTCCCAGCTGCTAAAAGGTTTTTGTTTCACAATTGGTGGTTTTGAGATAAGCAAACATTTTTATAGAGAATGATATTTTTTCGCTAAGCTACAAATAATTTTTTTTCCTTCTTGTTCAGTCCATCACAGAAAATCCATGACAATAATTCAGGAAATTAAAAATCCATTCACTTATATTTGCTACCGACGATAAGAAAGATTCTTAAAAAAACCATTTATTAACAAATAATAAAAGATGTGAAAGAAAATGGCAATGAATTACAGTAAATATGTATTTCAACTACAACCAAATATAATAGATTATACGACTTAACAAACACTATCCAAAAAGAACTCCACTCTGTCCACTCTATCTTTGAGGTTATCAAAAACGACATTCTGGATAGGAGATATGTCGTGCATCAGTTGAATTGCAAAGATTGTAACATTTCTGTTAGCTGTTAAAGAAAAGGTTACAACAACGTAATTATGACGTCACCCGGTGCAACCCGCACTGGATTTTTCCTCGACTACTGGTCATACTTCTGATTTTTTAAATCCTTGTATTTTGGATATTGAGAAGAACTTCCGGCGGTTTTTATCTGAGGTTATTCATATTAAAACCATTATGAACTGTAATTTCAAAACAGATATAAACAATTTTAGTAGTTCCTACAATATTATTTTGACTAACAATTATGTTAATTAATGTGGTCGTGTGTTTTGGAAAGATTTGCCTTCCGTTTTTTGCGTGTTTTTTTTTAATATTAAGTCTTCTTGTATTATATTCTTACTTAATCCTTAATAATCTTATTTTTATTGTCATCAATATTTTGTAAAACACTGTATTCACCGTTCTTTGTGACATGGCCTTTGTAAGCAAAAACTTGAAAAGGGAAAAAATTGTTTCCTAGGGGCTCCGTGCTGCGTTTGATCATTCGCTCCCTTTCTGTCGTATGTCTAAGTCGATTTAATGATTAGTGTTATTAAAATTTACACTGTCATGTTTTCAATTTTAATTATTTTGACACTCTTATAAATTTGATTGGCCAGGTAAACACTATATCATTGATTTTTCATTATATATTTTTCTGATTTATAATTGTAATACTCTAAATTTAATAAGAATTATAGTCTGAAAAAGGCCTATGTGTTGGTCGAAACGTACCTGACTTAAATTATGGAATTATAAGAATAAACTAATTGCTCAAGATTGCCGTTCTTTCTATTCAAAAATAACATTACGAGGGTAATTACCACGGTATAATCATATTTGTTTATTCCAAATTAAATGGCATTTGCAACAGACATTTTTTTAGTTTCCGGCAATTAAAAAATACTCGTCCTAAATATACATACATAAATGCCAAATATACAAGTTATTTGGACGATCTTTTACAGTGCATCAGTTTCCAAATTTTGCTGTTGACCACATGCAGTTAAATAAACTAAATAATATTTGCATTGAGTGTTGATGTTGTTAAATGAGCACCCGATACCTTGATGTGTTTTAAATAATAGACTGTATAAGTATTATCTTTTACTTATATAATTAATTTTAAGGCTTATTTAATGTATAACAACTTGTAGATTCTACATCAAGGATCTTTAATATCTAATATGAGTGTGTTAAACTATAATTGGCCTTACAGAACCGATAAAATATATTACAGCATATTTCTATTAAATGTTCTATTTTTCGAGTCAATGCATTTACGTAATAAATGTTCCATATCTCTCTTTCTCATCAACTGACAGGGCGCGGCTTTGCAAACTCTAATTAGTATTTATTAGAGTAACGTCTCGTGATGATACACCTTTATAAATTTTTTGAGGCTGGTTACTTTGTACAACCCAAGTCCGCTATATCGTTCTTGCATGTATACGGATAAGAATAGAGGAGAATGAAGGAAGAAAGGACACAAAGACGATGAATAGCGCCTTTCTCCGCGCTTATCGCTTTCAAAGATGAGCCTTGTTTTCAGAATTCCCTCGATGTTCATTTTAAAAGCCTTCCTCTCATTCGATACGCGTCGACGTAAAACCAATTATTCTCTCCTGTTCTCTTTTTCTCTATACTATGTCCCTACTTATCGCGCTCACGTCCACAATAAATAAGCCAGGGTTTTTTTTTACGCTGGAAACACATATCTGATTTGAGAAATTGCGTATAGCCGAAGGTGGTTTGTTATTCTGTACAAGATATTTTTTGCGCTTATGTATCCGTGTGGTATTATCTGACATTATTTAAGAACAAAAACGGTTAGTATAATCACAAGTATAATAATTGTCGATCTGTACGGAAGATTTTTTTACTAACGTAAGAAATATTTTAGCAACCATCGGATGTAGTTTCTGAAACCACGCCAAAGTTATAAGGAACTGTTTACTTAAAACGTGAACTGGTAAAAAATGCTGTAGATTTATGAAATAATATCTTGTTGAGGAAATAAAGGGAAGTTGAGAGGATAAAGTACCTCGGGGGCTTTTATATTGGAATATTTTAACAATGGTTTTTGTTTCGGATGGTATAAATCTGGAAAATTTCACTTTATTAGGGATATAAGTTAGGAACAGAATGGCTGAAGGAAATACATGTAACGCGAATATAAGGATAGAAATACGCGGACAAATTAATAATGAATTGGTAAATATGTCTTGGAAATAATTTTCACTTATAAGGGTGATTTTAGAACAGCAGGGAATGCTAGGTTGAACAAACTTGAACTTGAAGTTTAAGTGGTGAAATAGAAAAAAAAAAACATATTTTGAATATTTTATACGGTAAGTATATTAAAAAAATTAGAAAAATAAAATATGTATACAGGGTCATTACTGTATAGTACGAAATAAAAAAGGGGTGAAAGATATACACGAGTAATGGCTAAATACAACAAATTGCGATTCTATATGCATGTTGTAGTTTTCCAAATTTTAGGGCCCAAAATGTAGTTAAAAACGGCCCACATCTGTGTTTGCCGTATGTATACATGTATACATATAAATCTGATAGGAAATGAATTTCAACCATTTGTAAGTAAACATCAAAAGAAATAAATCCTGCGCATAGTGAATTTATTCAAAGTAGATGTTATTTACACAAGATTTAAACTGAAATAAAACGGAAACAACAAAATGCAAAGAAAGCATTCAGGTGATTTTTTTGTTGTGATGTGCTTTTGCCATAAACTCGTATATCGCGTAAAATAGTAGCACATTTGAAAGGTTAAATTTGCTTTAAAATATACTTCATATGTTATGTAATAAAACTAATATATGATTGTTAACTTTATGTAGCTCAAATACTGTATAGCATGTAAATGTTTTCAATTCCTTTTTCGAAATTTGTAATAGTCCTGAAAAGGACTGATGCAGGTGAAACAGGACAAAATATGTGTTTCATAAAAAGTGTTTGAAATGTCTACCATCAGCTCGAATGCAAGCATCAATTCGGCGACGAAAGTTGTTACGTACACTCGTAGAATTTAACATTTCCTCGCGAAAGCGTTGAGCAAACACTGTTTCGCAGATTTGTAGGCATTTTCTATGTCAGGGCTAAGTGAGTATTGTGTTATTATTTCCCTTTTCACCAATCCAAATGTAATATTGGATTTAATATTAATTTTACAAACTTCGTAAATCATGTTTACAATAGCTCATTTAGATAATTGGTTAATTCTCTAACGAGAAAAAGAATATCTCGCTTATTTTACTTCTACGTAAACAAATTTGTGTTGCGACCTTGTGTTGAAGTTGAAGTCCCTTCCATTTCCAGTCGCCCAGAATGCAATTCACTTTTCTCCCGGTATATTCTTAAATGATTTTTTTATAAACCACTGCTTCTAACATGGGAGCTTTGTTTAGATAAAAACAAATACAAAATTAAAGTCTAAATTGAAATGCCAGCATCCATAAAGCGACAAATGACTAAGAGGAGCACATAAACATCACCTCCAGCATAATACCAACAAATCGATTCCTGGAAATAAAGACTGGACCGTCTTATTTTCCCAATGCGACCAATTTCTCGCTTGGCGAGCAGCGAAATTGCCCTCTCCTTCCCTGTCAAAGTGTCTCGGACCTAATTACTCTTGGGAAGCGCGAGTCATTTTCAATTAGGTTTTCTTTTTTTTTTTGCTTCTCATTCCGTTGGAAGTTGGCGCTGTACTGTTCGCGGTCCTTTTTAATTTTCGCGCATCGTCGTGGCGTAACTGCACCAAATTATCTGCCGCTTATTTGTCTCGGAGACAGGGGGCGAAAACGCCCCTCGCCCGTCCTAAAACGTAATAGCAGAGTCGCCGACAGACGGAAAGGGGAAAATTGTAAACGAACGCACGGAATGAAGAAGCAGAAGAAGCAAAGGGATGAAATGTCTGCGTAGACGAGGCTGCGACGCTGACGGATCGTTTCTGCCATCAGTAGAATAATTAAAGTTAGATTGAAAAGTCTTTTTTTTTTTGTAATCCTCTTTTGCTTGTCTTTATGGTCTCAAGTCTTCAGTTTCTCTTATGTTAAAATGATGAATTAGTTGTTCAAAAGCTTTGGGATGTTTCTGGATAAGTTATTTTAAGAGCACTTTTAATTAATATATTTGCTTGAATATTAATAATATGGCTATTACCAAATGGATTAATTTAACGTACCTAATCATTTTATTGTGTTATCCGTCAACGCATAACTCCATATGCCTCCATCAGCGCACTGGACATTTATGTCATTTTGAGTAATTCGAAGGGATTAAATAAATTTCTTACATTTATACATAAATAATAATATTCTTTAATAATGATAATTTGGGAATAATTATTTAATTATACAGTGTGTCCGCCGATGGAATTGACAAGAAGAAAAAAAAATTATTATTGATTTTACGACAATTCATTCTTTATAAAAAGTTCTGCTTGTGAATAAATAAGTTTACTATCAGAAAATCTAAGATAAATGTACAGAATCCCTATAAATAAGATAACATGAAATTAGAAGTATCATTTATTGCATTGTTTAGTTTAAATACAAAATTTCAATCAATTAAGAACGTCGACAGGCATTATTCTACTAGGCCATCTTCAACTTCCACACATTTCTCCATCCTTTTAATATATTCGCCATAGACTTTGCGAACGGTTTGTGGTTTATTTATTTCAATTACCGCGTCTTGTATTCGTGCTTTTAGTATTTCTCAATCATGCGGCAGATTATCTGCATAGATTTTTTGTTTTAAAGTAGGTACCCCACAAAAAAGAATCAATACGTGTAAGGTCAGGCGATCTAGCAGGAAAATGTATTGGTCCAAATCTTCCCATCCATCTTTCACCGAATCGATCTGTCAACCACTACCGTACCAAAAGCGTCGAATGTGCAGGACATCCGTCTTGTTTCCAAAAAATGTAACGCCGTATTTCTAGCGGTAAATTATCTAATAAGTTTGCAAAAAACGCACACAAACATGGGAATTAAAGTTCTCGTCAATAAAATATGGACCAACGATTCTATTGCAAAAAATTCGTCACCAAACATTTCAATTCGTAGTTTGGATTTGAAAAGCCCAATGGCGCCTGTTTTGTGATGAAGCGTGACCATTAGTGCAGAAAGTTCATTCATCAGTAAAATAGATAAAAATAGATCTAGATAATGTATCTAAGCCCGGCTGATAGTCTAGTGGCTTGAACATTTGGCGATCACTCGTCCAGGGTTCAAATCTGGCACTGGTCAATTACGATAACCGTTTTTTTTTGTTTTTAGTATTGTAATGATGATGCGGGTGTCTGATAAGCAGTTGCTGCTTTGGCGAGGAGGTTGATACTCTTTAAAAAATTTCTAAATTACCGCTATTTTAATGAGTACCTATTTATAACAAAATTGTAAAATTAATTAACCCCCATTGACTACGGAACCTATAAAGAGATCTCCATTCTCATATTTCACTCGCTTTAGTGAATTTCGTAATTAATTCCGTTTTCGTTCCTCCCTATTTTCCTTATTTTTTTTTATTACGTTTTTTTTTTTTTTTGTTATCAGCATCGCGTTGCGCTTCCAACCAGCACCGTCGTTTGCCTCGTTTTATTTCGTTCCTTTTTCATTTCATTTTATTTTATTCCGTCGTTTGCGATTTACGATTTTATTTATACTCGTCTAGTCGGGCGTCAAGGCAAAGGGAATTAATTAAAAATGCGACGCGTCACCGCGGAACAGTGATTTTTAATTGTTTTCTGGTTACCTGCCGCCAGGCAGGAGTCAGTCTTCTCCGAAAGCAGGTATTTTAATTGGAAATTTTAATTCGCAATGCGCGAGTAGTGAGGGCTTTTTGCTGTGCCGTGTTTTGTTTTCTCGGTTCCTGGAGAGGCCACGAATTTATTTTAGCAACGCTCGAAATAGCAGTAGTTTGCAATACATTTTCAGAAAATGCTTGGGATAAAAGGAAAGCACTAGCTTCATAGTAAGCGTAATTATAAATTAAAATATAAATAGACAAAGTTTCTTTTGCGCGTTTCAATTAATCAACATTTATTTCCTAAATAGAGAAAGATATTTTGAAAATCTTGACAAATCTGCCTACTTGTTACTACATAATGATTTTATCTTAACATATTTTCCCACGTAGAAAATGGTATATGTTGAAATGGAAACGTGCGGGCTCTGTTTGTTGACGTTTGAGTTGCTCCCATTTAATTTTAAAGACAGTGATGCTAGTTTGTCGATTTAAATCTACAAATCGTTCTTGATTAAGAAGTTCAATGTATATTTTCGAAATTAGCCACTATATTGCACGCTTTAGAGACCGCAATTAATATGCAGCCATAAATTAATTTGCAATCAATCGCTAAGTAGGTATATTTTGATGCCCGAAGTGTGTCAGACAACTTTGATCATATTTTTGAATTGCAATATAGGAATCTGCTAGCACGCTTTTGTAGAATAAATATTCTACGCGCTGCTGTAGTCATTCCCCAGCAAATAATCCCATAGGGTAAGAGATAAGAGGAAATGAAAATAAAAGAAATTATCTGGTATATTGTCGCGTACACATAAAATTGTTTAAAATTGGACAAAAATAATGTAGACAATATGTCAAAAAAGTATACCCTGTTAATATTAAAACCAAATTAACCTCATTATATACCTCACACTGGCGCTCTGCACGGACCAACCGGGGACTTGAATATTCATTACGGCCCATCAAGCGTAATTTCTTATCGGCGGCCCCGTTTCTAACCGCTACCTCAATCACCGGCGTAAATTACATTATGCAAGAGGGGAATTCGTGGCGGCCGGTAGTACAGAGTAGTGAAGTAATTGCGACGTCCGCTCACTAATTAAAAGCGTATAAAACAGACGGCGTACATATCTACAGAGAGCATACAGGGGCGCGTAAAGAGAGCTCCGGTTTCGCTAAAAAATTTATCTCGCGCTAACGGCGGACGCAAATTGAAATGCGGGCTTCGCGGAGATGTGTATTTGACTGGTCACGGGATGTAGTACGTTAAATTAACAAAGAAGTCTTTTGTATGTGCAGGCAAAACGAATATCCTATTTACAAAAATGCGTTTATTGAAATATGTAATAAAGCTAATGTTATCTTGGACTTAAGATATATTTCTGGTAATTAAAACATTGTTTACTAAACAGCGAAACAACTCTAATAAAATTTATTATGATTTGCGTGTTGTGTTTCTTTAGCGCTCGTTTGAGAATAGGTACCATTTCATACAGTTGACATTAAAATAATATTTTCAAGTACCACATCCGAAAGTGCAACTTTACTACATTTAATCGAGGATAAAGAGCGCCACTTTGCCGAATTAAACTATGAAATGAACTGTCAACGCCACTTTACCGTTTACTTTACCGTACTCTTCTTTGATGGCACTGAAGCATTTCTGTGTTCGGTTGGCAAAATAACTACCACACAATCTAGAACTTAAGACTGGATTATATGCAAAGAAAAACTTAAATATATGCGCATGGATTTTTCAGGAAATGTGCATAAATTTAGGCCATATATGAAAAAAAAAATTGCGAAAATATGCAAAAATTTTACCAAAAAAAAAAAAAAGCAGAAATTTAAACATGAACTTTAATGTACAAACATATTTTACAACATATTTCTAAACCAATTTATAATAAAATGCTTTTCAAAATTGCGTAAAAGAAAATTTTGTCTGCTCTGTTACTATGTGTGGGGTACACTCGTAATATGTCGGTAATAATTAGTTCAGGAGGCAACTGAACAACAGGAAGTTCTGCTTATAAATTAGATTAGCAAAGGTGTTTTTTCAAAAATACTTTTTTGACATCGCTAATTAAATCATTCACCAAAGGGAATTGATTCCTAATGTCTTCGGCTACGCGATCGAACCCATGAGCTAAGCAAGTGGTATGAATAATGTTACTATAAAAAATTTTTAATTTTGGGCAGCTTTTATCATGTATTGTGCAGCATCGGACAATATTAGTAAAAAATTTTCGCTACCAGGTAAAAAAAAATTCATAACCATTCTTGAACGAATTGGCAATTGTTGCAGTATTTGTTTGTTGAAGTTGTTTACAAAAAATTAAATATGATTTGCCTAAAATATTTTCATGAAGAATTCCTATTAATAAATGAGCAATATAACGGCCACACCTATTCGTACTTTCAAATACGATGGAATAAATAAAATTATTCCCTACCAATTGTTGTTGTATTTCTGACATTGTTTGCTGGTAACAAGAGGTGACATAATTTTTTCGTAAAGTACCTTCGTCAAGTATATTATGTTGCAATATTTTGATTTCACATTAACAATATTTAATTTGAAGATGAATTTATTCCAACATTTAAGAAGATCTCGGTATTCCTTCTGCATTTTCTTCTATTTTACGCAAGTAAATAGGTATCCTTTCCGTTTATTTTGTCGTCCTAAATCCCTCTCGGCATCATTACGCGACATATTCTTATCCGAATCTTTCGCTTGGATTGCTCGTAATGACTTATCCACACCGCACGAGAACAAAGCTTCGTACGGTGACCGTCGGATGGCGTCACAGTCGCATTGAGGATGGGGGTTTATCTCGCTACGGTTTCGCCGAAAAACAAGAAAGAGACGTCCATTTTGAACGTCAGGTTCATTAATTCTGCGGCAAAGCTTTAATGGGCATCGCAATTTTTTCCGATAAAATTAATTGCACTCGCAGTATTAAATTTACCTCGGCCAGGGTGTTAATTCATAAAAAGGATTATAGATGTGGCTATTAAATATCGTTGATAAGCCACCATATTATCCTCTGGGTTGTAAAAACTGAAATGCAAGTGCGTTTTTACATTACAGCATGCCATTATTCGGTTTTATGAGTATCTTGTATCTCTTCTCCGAGATAAATCTGTTTTAATTTAGAATTTATGTGTGTGAACTTTAATACTCAAATATCGTTGAAATATTTTCCTAGACCGTTCTCCCCTCTTCGTAATTGCAAAATAAATTTGCTTAGGATCGTCAGTTCGTGAGGCTGGCAACATTCTCTACCTGTGTCTTTACATTCATGTAATATTCCTTCTTCGGAGGAGAGATAAAAGAGACGGGGTTTTAATATATTTCGCGCGTGTGATTCGTATAATTAATATGCAACCCCGGTTGCGGTGTTCCTCGATTCATAATTCCAGGCGTCTATCTTTTGTCTAACCTAACATGTTCGCTCACCTGTTTTATTGTACTTGAGATGCTCTTGTTGGTTTTCTTTGATGTTTTCAATTATGCAAAGGTGAACGTCATATGTAATTGTATTTCAGTAAAACGAAGTAACACTTCCATCGTCAGATTTAGATTTAACTGTATCGATGTTTATAATATTAATATAACATTAATACTAGCCTTATTATTATTGACAAGGACAGACAAGATGGGCTACCTTTCCTAAGAAAAATACTTTTGTGTCGGTACAATTTTCTAGGGTACTATATCTCCAATCTTCATGAAAGTTTAACAGAATGCTATCGTAGTATACTTATTGGTTTGTACAGACAATTTCAATACTAAAAAATTGAGTATTCAGTATTGAAATGAAGACAACATTTACCCGGTTCGATTAATGCCCGTGGCCCCGACAGCACTTGAGGTAGCTCAGAATCTTCTTGAATAACGTATTTTTCAGGTCCTCTAAGGAAAACTTAACCATCCTAAAGATGACATACTTGATTCTCGCTGCAGCAGAGCAGTGGTAGAAGATGTGCTCTACTGTGCCTTCATCCTCTAAACACAACCGGCATTCAGTATCAGAGAATCCGATTTTTTATAGGTGCTTTGTGAGTTCGCAGTAACATGTAAAGATCGAAACAATTACTTTGATATTTTTACGATAAAAATTAAATAGTTTCTTGGTTCTCACATAATGAAATTCACTTTTTCGCATGTACTAAATCAGGACAATATTGTTTCAACATTGGAGCACATTCTGATTTGCCCATACAATGATTTGCTGTTTAGCTACCGTGTAGATGCTATGCCAATGGCAGCATCCATTTTTGGAAGAATGTCTGCTTTCTTATTACCATGAATAAGTGAGTGCCCAGGTACCCACACACTAAAAAATATATGCAATTCCTACGGAAAATTCCAGTAAGAATAGATTATTAGCTGTCCTCAGTGCATTTAAAGTATTTTTTCTAATTGGATGTTGCAATAAAGCTAAATCAAACGACGACGAAGTGCTGAAATTAATATTACCGCACACTGTGCTATAATAAGATATACCAACGCGTCACTTCCGTTACTTTACCGTACTCTTCTGTGAAGATTCTGAAGTCTTTCTGGATTGGACTGTCAAAACTGACCAATAATCTGTCATTCAAATATGAGTCATGTATATATTCTGAACACCACAAATGCGAGTAAATTGATTTTAGTAAGAGGTAATCACGTAGTAGTTGAAGAAATATTGTACATACCACGGCTGGAAAGTGTCTTTATCGAACTGGTTTAGTTGCTCACCTCGGCCCCAACCTTGATACGTAAATTGAACAATTTTTTACTTACTCTTGTCTGCCATACCAGATGGACAGAAAGTCTATTTGCTGACTACATAATCGACTTAACTCATGGACATCTACAGGATGTTCTGTTTAAAATAACTGAGTAAGTATATCAATTTTATTTTTTGGTTTTACAACATTAAATTTTATGAAATTTTTATAGAAAAGAGTTTTGTCAAAAATGAAAAAATAATCAAAGAGGCAGTCTTTACGTTTGGCGATAAAAAAAAATGTTTATGCATTTTAAATTTATATTATATTATATATTATATAGGATTATATTAAGGAGAAAAAAGCAATCTATTAGTCTTGAGAATGATGAAGCAGATAGTATAAAAGAAAACTATCGAAGCAGTCATTTTCGCCAGTGCAAATCTAAGAAAACTCCTAAAGCACAGTTACTAGTTAACCAGGGAACGAAAGTTTAAAATAAATATACAGCTTGAACGGCAAACGCTCATTTTCCCGGATCCTATGTAAATATAGGAGGAGATTTCCCGTCTACGAGATACACCGCGTTCACAAACAGAAACTACGTAGAAATAGGAGCCGAAACTACCGTTCAACACAAACTAACCATCACCAGGCTGGTCTCGGCTCCGTTAAATATAAGTAAATATTAACTGGTGCGTGAAACTGCTTCGAAAATTCCTTCTTCTTCTTTAGCGGATACGAGCCCGCGCCTAGCTGTTAACGAGAAGTTGAACTTCCAAATTAAGTGGAGCGAACGATTTCGCCGATCGCGTGCTCCCATCAGAGAAAGGAAGCCGGCGAGATTGTTGAATTAGTGTTGAATCTGGATGTTGGGCGGAATTGTATAGTTTAAATGGTTTGTTAGTATAGGGTGTAGATCGATCTGATCTGAAATTAACATTGAACGGGCGTTAAGGCGCAGTCAGTAGGATCGTAGGATTTACCTCATTATTTTCGGTGTGCGAAGAAGATAATATCTCGGCTGCCATACCTTCCGAGTTAATTTTGTGCAATACAACTGAGACATGCGATTCAAGATTTATAATTTAAACCCTAGAGAGTTTGAACTATGTCGCCAACTAGATATTTAGTGGAGTCGACGAATATCTACGTTGTACAAAGTACAAGGTTATCATAAAGTAAGGGTATATTTCAGCTTATTATGTTATGTTAACAAATGAAGTAAGCTATAGTATCTAAAAGAAAATCGATTGCTTGAATAACGGAATTTCTTATTTCCAACAATGGTTAACGCAAATGTTCGATAAGTAGTCCATTTTGCTGCTGTACAATCACCAACCGTTCCTACAAATTTTACACAGCATTATTCAAGCATTTCTGGTCGAATTGTAGCAATTTGATCCCTAATAGAGTCCTTTAATTCATCCAGCGTTCGCGTTCGAAACACCAAACTTTTTAAATAACTCCACAGCCAGTAATCCGCTGCGTTAAGATCAGGCGATCTTCGATGCCATGAATTTGCAAAATGTCTGTAATAACACGATCTCGATGAACAACAGTTTTCAATTCTTTAACTGGTCGGTAAACATGCGGAGGTGCTCCATCCTGCATAAAAATGATGTTCTCAATTCCGTCGTGCTTGTTTTCTATCTGCCAGAAAGGCCCTTTCAATAAGTTTCAGCAAGGATACGACGGTGTTCCAGGCTGAGGTGGCCGCAATTCATTATTGTCTCAGAGAATTTGAAAGATGGTCAGAGTTAGGTAATAGTATCGCTATTTTCTCCGACAGCCAGGCAACACTTAAAGCGATCAGTTCGCCAAGTGTTGACTCTAAGCTTAAAGCGCCTTAAACGAGGTGGGCACTCAAAGTAAACTTACATTTGCCTGGGTTGATAAGGCGGCCGACGATCTGGCTAGACGAGTTTTGTCAAGGTCATTCATTGGACCTGGCCTTTTCTTCGACATTATCAAATCGCAAATTATAGAGTCCATCAACGAATGCATACGAAACAAGTCCAAGGAATTGTGGCAAACGTCACCAGAACAAAGGCAAACAAAAGAATTCTTAAGAGAACAGACGCGTGAGTTTACTAAAGACCTACTGAGTAAAAACAGGAAGACTATCACAATGATAGTAGGTCTGTTGACTGGTCATTATAGACTGAATAGGCATATGTGTAGCATAGACCTGCAGATTCCGTCAAGAGGAGAAAGAAATTCCAGTTCACGTGATGTGCCATTGCGAGGGTGTAGCGAGCACAAGGTTTCTAGTACTGGGAGTAGAGAATCCCACAGCGAATACCTAAAGGAGCCGCTCTTAAAGATGATAGGCCTAATTAAGAAGGTAAAATTAGAGGGCGCCGTCTAGGACAAAGGAGATCACAATAAATCTGAAAAAGTCGCGATGAAATAGGTCATAAAGCCAACGCAATCCTAATCTAATTTAATCTACTAAATTATTGTATTTTACTAGTGTTTGCGATAGAAAATTTCAATATCTTCACAATGAATGTGCTTTATTTATCTATTAGCGTATTTTTTTTCATTTTCCTGTGGTATTGTGATATTTAGTATTCATTTAATTGAATTTGATGGTCCAGTAATTGGGTTTTGGATGATTAACACTGTTAATCATCTCCTGATGATGCTAACTTGGTTAGCGAAACGCGCGTCGAGAGATTGTGCATTGTTGTTTGGTGATAGTGGAAAACCTAGCATTGACTTTTGTCAGTGTGATAGTTAGAATTTGATGGTGTTTTGCATTGAATTGTGTCAAGATGTAATGGGTTTGTCGTTAAGTATCGCTAAAATACAATCATTAACGTATCTTTTGAAAGAAGGAATTTTTATATCAATAATCTTATTCTAATTTTTCCATAGCTAACTTAGCTGCGACTGGTGATCCCATCTCTTGGATAATTAGTCAACAATGGTGTCTTAATTAAAGCAAAAAGAACAACCGGCATCCCAATAAGAAATAAATCCAAGTTTACAACAATCAAAGAGTATTAACGATCTTAATTCCCGTGTCTACTATATACATACACATACATCTGCAGCGGGCAAATGTTTCCGCTGCTTTTTCGCAAGTTTTAATAGTCGGATTTGTACCGATCCGCGCACATTTACATAAGAGTCTCTCAGTCTGAGGATTTCGTCCCCGTTCTGTATACTATTAGCGCTACATCCACTGCTCAACTCCTTCTCTTCCCCGGAACTTCCAAATAAACACCGGCAGACGCCCCGTCGTCGCTTGTCGTGTCGTCTACGTAATTACTATGTGCCTCCACTAATGTGCATAAATACGTCTTGCACAAACAGCAGCGACGAACTGAACTATAACGAACTTCCCGATCCGTCGACTAGGCGTCTACAAGTGTCGTCGCCAACTTGACGACGCTGTTTCGATTGTTTCGTTTGTTCGCGCGCGCGGCCATTTGCATACGTAGCAAACTAGATGATCTAGTGGGCGATAAAAGTCGGAATGGGGGGAGTTGATGGGGCGGAAAGATGAAGTTATTTATCTCGTTCTATTGTACATCGAATCAATACAAGTTTAGTTGTATAATGTATCGTGTTTGTACATTTCATACATTCTTTGTATTATAGGAAGAATGTAGTATTAGTTAATGGTTCCACTATTCGAAATAGTATTTAAGTGTGGGTTTATGATATATTCAACAACATTTAAATCTCATAATGTAGCCTAAAAAAACCTTAGATGTCATAACTTTGTTGTCGCAGATGGAAGTATCTGCAAATGCCAATTCTAATGGCGGTAATAGTTCGTGTAAAGTGTACATATTACATTATTTTGAAACGACCACGTATAAATTATTTTTTTCCTTTAAATATTAATAATAAATCCATCAAGTGCAGAGGGACATATCCCGATTCAACAAATTGTTAGTATTTTCAATTAAATATTCCATCATATGTATTTATGTTTATCACTTTAATATCTTTCATTTTGTAACAAGCACAACAAAATCGGACACTCCAAATATGATTTTTAAAGTGGTCGAAGAAATGGAAAACCACAATATCTCAAAAACTATTTCATAAAAAAATTCAACAATGAGCGAGAGAAGATCCATAAGTAGCTCTTCAACAAATGTACATGACAAAAATTTCATTTTGTAAACTGGTGTAATCTACGACTGCAGAATAGTCTATCTTGCAATGGCTTCTTAATTTATCCACTTAGTATACTCTTAATGAAATACTTTTATTTACACTTCAAGTTCCTATTTTCCCTTACGAGTTTGTTTATCTTTCGCGAGCGAAATTAACTGTACAGTAGGTACCTCATTTTCTTTATAGAACGTTGTTTTGTTCCATATTCTTTGTATATATACTTATCTTACGTAAATAGTTGCCCTTTTTTAAAACCCTTTGTCCCTCACGACCGACGACGACATTCACGAGCTCTCGTTCAAGAGAAACGCCTACGAAACAAAAGAGCGACAGAACGTGCTTAGAGGCTCGCTAATATCGTCTATTTGCTACACACGACGCGAAGCGGCCGACAGAGGCTCCATCTATATCCCGAGAGACTATTAAGGCACTCTTATTCCGGCGCATTTGTAACTGCTCTTCAAACTTGTGGCAGCTCTCCGCCTCTCTACGCCGGCTTAGGAGCGCGGAGATACATACGTTTGAATGTAAGACTGGGCGAAACGGTATTATGCAAATGGGACTTTCCAGACTTTTCGTGTCCGGTTGATGCAATTTATCTACGTGCGTACATATAGTAAAGTGATCTTTATTTATTCAGACAGTAAATCATACTTATCATTTATAAAGCACAAGTTTGGTAAAAATAGTTAGATTTGACGAATGCGTTTATAAATTTTTGTTGCATTACTTCGATCAAACAAGATTCGTTAAAGAAATAAATACGTTATCATTAAAGACCGAATTATATGCAGAAAGGTGAAATAAATGCGCATATTATATATGCATGGATTTTTCTGGAAATATGTGTAAATTTGGGCCATATATGCAAAAAAATTGCCAAAAAAATGCAACAATTTTACTCAAAATAAATAAACGCAGAAATTTAAACATGAACTTTATTGCAAAAAAAAAATACAATTTATTTCTAAAATAATTTATAATTAAATATTTTTCAAAATTGTGTAAAAGAAAGTTGTGTCCGCTAACAGAATACATATGTTTAGAAATTGAAAAGCTTCTTTCAACATCTACAGAAGTAATTCGTGCATTTTTAAACTTTGCATAAACAATGCATTCTAAACTAAAATTTAAGTCAAAATTATTTACTGTTTCACCGTTAAAAATGTTGCCAATTTTGTCCAATACCTCCAATACCTCTCATTTTTATTTATTACTTTTTTAAACTTTTTGTATATAGAGTTACCTATTGTATCATTAACCTTCTTATATAGCAAATCAAATTCTTCTATTTTGATTGATTCCGAGAGCAACATCCCTTGCGTTTCTAGTTTACGAATGAAACTTGAAACAAAGCTATAATTTGACTTAATGTACAGAAGATTTTCTGGTAATTCTGTTAATGTTATTATCTTTTTACAATTTTCTAGAGAAATGCAGCAACCAGTGATTTCAAGAATTACATTTTTTATTCCGTCAAAATTATCGGCGTAAAAAGTTGCAGGCCCAATTGTTACATTATTTGTTTTTTGAAATTGTTTACAAAAAATTAAATATGATTTGCCTAAAATATTTCCACGAAGAATTCCTATTAATAAATTAGCAATACAACGGGCCCACCTATCCGTACTTTCGTCTACGATTAAATAAATAAAGTTATTCTTCAAGTCAGGATTATTATATTTGCAATAAAACGTTGCAATAAAACGTAATATACCTAACAAAAGTACGTTACGAAAACATTATGCCTAAATTCCTTAAAATCCCGCCAAAAAAAATTTCAAACAATGGTCCGACTGTGAGGAAACAAATGTTATAACAGCGAGGAGTATACCATGTTCCGTAAAAAAATAAGTAGTCATCGAGAACTTTCCAAATCTGCTATAAAATATAGGGTGCCCCATTTAAAAAAACATAAGTTTAATACGCCACCGGAATACGGTACGCCACTGCTGACCAAAAGTACTTTAGAAAAATGGCGAGGGTAATTATACACAATTTTGCCCTTAGTCTTTCTTCGATATCTTGTATGATAGGGGAGCTATGGTCCGACGTGTCTTAGGTGCTACACTCTGTATATGAATCGATATACTTATACGATGTAACACCATGTCTAATATGCGTGTAATTTAAGATGTTTGTTTCACATTCACGGAGCGAAGTTCCTTTGTCTTTTCGCATCTAAATCTCGGATTCTCCCCAAGAATCGTTCAACTGTACGCTCCTCCAAATGAATCTCTTCTCTTGTCGGTACATACGGTGAAGGGCAGAAAATGAAAACCCAAGCAACAGAGTACCTACCTAGTCGGACGTCTCTGAGCAGGGATAATCCGGGATTATTCCGGCAAGCTGCCTTAATTCTTAAGTTTTCTACTGTTTTGTCTTGGTGGCCCCAGCAACTTTGAGTATTAGCGTAGGTACTGCGTACAGGAGAAGTGGCTTTAGTTGCTGGAAAGTGGATGTAAGTTGCGCGTGTGTGCTATACAGCACAAAATGCGCCTGGTAGATGATTTATGTTACAAATTTACGGTAACAAGCTGTGTCCTGTATATCAAGGACAAAAGAGAACATCCGACTTCATAAAGTAGGATGTGGAAACTATAGTTTTACGAGTGTGAGTACGGTTTGTGGGGCTGAGGCGAAGCCGAGGTTCCACAAGTGCGAATACTCGCAAAAGAGTTTCTGGCCGTGTGTTACACACTATTTTTTGGGCCGACAAATCTTAATTTTGTTATAAATAATAAAAAAAATTAACGCTAGGGAGTTAACAGTACAGGTTGGCAATACATATTACGTATGAATTTTTAATTGGAAATCAGGGTTAAGATACCTTAGTGTTAAAATTGCGGAAATTGTTGGAAATTGCATGCTACTGTTTTATATAGGTATATGTATACAGTAGTATTTTAAAACACAAGTGTCATAATGACGTTTATGTAATGCGAGTGATTCAATGTACGAGCATTACAAGTCATTGTGATACGAGTTTTTTTACAGTATTTTTTCTAATTTGCACATTAATCGCCCATATTACATTCCGGCAAGAGTCCTACCAGTGCGTTAATATTTTATTACAGCACACTGTGCGGTAATATTCATTTCAGCACTGCGTCGTCGTTTGTTTTAGCTTTGTTGTAACATCCAATTAGAAAAAAATATATCACGGCTGTGCTGTAATTTACATTCATAATTTGTCAGCGATGGTGTTCATATCAACAAAAATCCCAAAAGAAAGGTGAAAAAAATTTTGTGGTAAGGGATTTTTTCACCTTTCTTTTGGGATTTTTGTTATAGTTTTCAAGCCACAGTCTCCACCCATCACAGGTGTTCATATCGGTTGAGTTTTTATATTCATCGATGTTAGCATTGATAGTATAGCTTTCAAACATTTTAAATGATTATTTATACACATATATATGAACAATATTTTATCCAGCTTATCATTAATTAGTATTTCCATTTATTTATTTATATCACTCCATTCGCATATATGAAATGCGAAAATGACTCAAACAGAAGACTTACACGAATATATATGTATTTATATGAAGTTATTCTCATAAAGCAATGGATATTATATATTTGAAAATTACAAAAATTATACCGAAAATATCAGATCAATTATAACTTTAAATTAGATTGCCCGATTAAACGATTCTTTTACAACCATAAAGTAATTTATTGTACACATTCGGTTGTATTTAACGGACAAAGGAGAAACGATTTCTTAAGCGGCGAAGACCATTCCCGAACCCGAAACGGCTTCGGGCGGTAAAACAACCCTAAAATGTCAGTATTAGCGATACTTTATGGAAGTGAGGGGCCCGACTGCCGGCATTATAAAACAATTAAGCGCCCGACAATGAGCGGCAACGACGTGAAACAACACTATTTTATGTACAGAAGAACAAGAGGGGCCGGCTCGCTCCCTAACGGTATCTGGTCGTTGTTAATCTTAGGTAGTAATTAAGCAGAAAGCATGATGAAGTAAAATCTGATCTAATATGAACGTTTAAGATAATATTATATTTCGTAGATGAAGGATAAATTACAGTTTTTAAGAAGTACCTATACTTAATACATCCGCCTAAATTAATATATGTAATATATTAATTTATAACTACACAATCAGTAATAAAGAATTGACTACTATCAACATTTATTTTACTTAGCTTACATGGAATCAATAATGTATGCAGACGATACAACTCTTTTTTTTAAGCAGATAGTGAAAATCTTTTGAATGAAAACGAAACTGATAACAAAAGCTAAACTCTGGTATCAAACGAATAAATTGAAACTCAACAATACAAAAACACAAAAAACTACATTTGAAGTAAAATCAAAGAATAAAGATACTGTAAAATTATTGGGCATTCATATCGATTCTGGCGATATTACAGTGTATCAAATAAGAAGGATTATTCAAATGACTGACGTAGAGACAGCAAAACTGTTATATTATAGTAACTTCCACTCTATCATAAATAATAGTATAATATAGACAGGATTTTTAAAATACAGTAGAAATGCATAAGAGCCATTAAAAGAGTAGAGAATAAACTTTTTTCCAGGAATTGGAGATTTTGACAGTGCCATCTTTATTTATGTTTAACGTTTTAATATATGCAAAACAGAATAACGCAAGCTTTCAAACTCATTCAGATTTACATGGATACTCAACGAGGTTTGATAGTAATTTAAGAATACCATATCATATAACGTAACAGTCCTTAAAATATCAGTCTACAAAATTCTTTAATTCATTACAACATGATATTAAAGTATTGCCATTAAAACAATTCAAATGTGTTTTAAAAACTCACCTTACTAATTGTGCTTTTTATGCCACGGAAGATTTTTTTTGTTGTAATATATCAATGTTGCAGAATTTATTATTATTAGTATTTATTTTTCTTATTTTTTAATTTGTCCTTGTATATTCTTCTTGACTCTCTTTTGTATATTTTATATATTATACTTGTAGAAATAAAGTTCATCTATCTATCTATCTATTAATGTTTGATTTTACTGTATCATTGTATATTTTTCTAAAATTCCGACTAACAACTTACTTGGTTATATAGATTTTAGTAGACGAAACTTAATTGTACTGGATACGTTTCAATAGCAACGCTAGCATCATCAGAAATAACACTGAACTGAGTTCAGTGTCTGAAAGTGTACAAAACTGTGAAACTGTGGCACTGATAACAGTGCCACAGTTTTGACTATTTTTGTCATCATAATTAGACTGTCACTGGTTCCTGCATTAAACACCGGAGGATCAATAGTTGTTAACCGGTAGAAGTTGACCGGTTCTAGACCTCCCAGCGGACCAGTCCGGAATGCCCGGAATAACTCCCCGGAAACAACGAAATTCCGTGCGCGTTGCTCGCCCGAGGCGCGTACCTTTCTCTAACGGCATTATCCTAACGACCGGTGACAGTTGCCCGGAGGGTCTTCGTTGCTGTTTCCGGGTCCGGTGGCTCCCCTTAAATTAGAAAAATCTCCGTTCGGGCGAAAAATACTCCACGAAGGCATTCCAAACGTTTCTCTCGCAGGATAAATAGCGACCGGGCATATTTGCACACGCTCGGCATAATAAGCTTTTGTACGAAGAGAGAGATAGGGAGAGAGAGGAAAAAAGAACGAAATATGTGGACGACATACTCTGGATTTCTTTTGTGAAATTGTTGCTTTAGGTACCGCCATTCACTTCAAATGGGAAAATGTGAAGTTGTTCCATTAAGGAGTTACTTTAATAGAGAAATTGTGAATTGCGGTCTCTGTACAGTGAAATTTAGTGACAACAGATTCTGAAGTGTGTAAGGCATTACTCAATGACGCTATAATAAACCGTTCAATAACATAATATAATTATTAATTCATGAACACGATGAACATGTCGTTCCATGCGAATGTTGGCACGCACTAGCTTTCAAAATGCAATGCACCAACTTGTTACCCACATTAAGGAATACTTGTTTTTATCTATAATCTTGGTCCTACCCAATTTGGCAAAATTTCCTCGGGTTTTGAAACCCTAACTTTTATTCCCTCCTAACTCCAAACCAATACAGCTTCGACGTGCTCGCAAACTGAAAGTAATAAATACCCATTTCGCAGAATCACTTTCGCGTACTTCCGCCTCTCTCTTTCTCTCTCGATACTTACTAATCTCACTTAGATATCGAGGCGCCTCTCGCGGGACCGTCACTATAAATCGGCCGCCCGAATACAAGCCAATAAACGCGAAGCGTAGGAGCTCGGGGAAAGTTTTTTTTTTTTTTTTATTGATAACGGCTACCCGGAGAATATATTTCATCGTTTCCTGGAACTTGGGCTACGAGCTCCGGGAGTTCGCGTCGACAGACCGTCGAAAAGAGCCTCCTGCCTCCCTCCTCCGGTCCTCCGAAAAGCGGTAAATAAAGAACGGTCCGCGCCGGATTAAACTGATTTCCTATATATCACTATTTACGGGCGCGTCTCTGTAAAGCACGATCGTTAATTTTATCGCCTGCCATCCGGCGGCTCTAAAGCGAAGCGGAAGCAACCTTCCCGAAGTGATCCACATCTTGACCGGTTCTTTGCCGTTTCGTTTTGTAATTCATTACCGAGCGCCTCTACACATATCCCTTTTTATATTGATGCCCGAATTAATCGCGGCACGTTGCTTTTACTTTCTTTCTATCCCTGATAAAAAACACTTTACAAGTTAAACAAAATCACTAAATAGAATTACACCACACAAAAGATGATTGTAATCGTAATTTTTCGGCCTTTCTGGTCAGATACTTCTTCAAACTTATTTTAAATTTCGATATTTGCAAATTTCTAACCTCAATAGGTAATTCATTAAATAATTTAGGTGCCAAAAAATCGATGCCTGTCTGGGTCTTAGGAAGCCTAATGAATTTTGAGCACGCATTTTTGTTTCTACTATCATAATTATGAAAATCAGAGGAGGTGGAGTACTGATCCAAATTAAATTTAATGCAGGTATACAACATTATAGTAGATATACAGCGAAGGAAGAGAGAATTTTCAGTGATCGGAAGGCCCATCTGCAGTCCTCTTTATAATTTTTGCTAAAAGTCTCACGGCGCGTCGCTGTAAAGCGAAAACTGTCCGCCGCAGTGGAGTGCCGCCACGCAACAATGCCATAGCACATGCGCGACTGAACATAAGCAAAATAAACCGACATTAGTACGTTGATAGGGACTAAATCTTTCATATTTCTCAATAAGTAAATCGCCGAGGTAATAGATGCGGCCATCTTATCCACTTGCGGCTGCCATAGCAATCACAAATCTAACGATATTCCCAAGAAGGCTACCGAACTATCATCCGTCCCATCAACGCAACGGAGTGTAAAAATACGCGATTGAGTTTTCGCTGCGTTCAAAGCTAGTTCATTCGCCGCGCCCCAGTCACCAACACAAGACTGCAGTTAAGTGTAGTTGACATTAATTGACACAAAATGAAATTGTCAACGAAAGGGCTTAGATTTGACGATAAAAAAAAAACTAAATTACAGTTCGTTACAAATAAAAAAAACTTAAACTAGCTTGCATATAAATTTTGACGGTTAGAAGAGATTTTCAATATTGACGGTCGGGACAGATTTTCACGCTATTCGACGGCGAGGGTGACGTTGATCGGAATCCAAGAAAACAATGAGTGATTTTTATCGATCGAACAACCAAAACAAAATCGGATAAAATAAATCTTCTACACAAAAAAAAAACAGCACGAAGGCTATACCATTCGGCAACTAGAGCTAAAGAAGCTGTCACACAGTTTTTCGGCGATCAAACGTACTTCACCTCAATGACGTCAAGGGTGAGAGAAAACTTACTCGAGAGAACTGTCACTTCCTTATATGGACTCGGTACACAACCATCCCTCCTATGATAACGCATCACGCATCAAACGCCCATTTAGAGGGTACATACGTAGCAACAAAATGCAAGCGAGTCATTGGTTGACCGATAATTGATTGATATTCGGAAGAATGCGCAAATGCTATTTTTAGAATCGAAAATACACAAAAATAATACACGGCGATAAAAAAGAATCGGTACAAATATGAAATTCAGGTTTTAACGTGTAACGTGTTGGCTTATAATTTTATAAATTTAAAGATGACTCTAAGGTATTAAAACATAATAAATTTATTTGAAGGTTTATTTCTGAAAGTAAAAGTACATAATATTCATTACAATTGTTAGTTCGAGCAAATATTAAAGGGGGGAATATAGCAATATATTCAGGTACATATTTCGGTTGTGAGTGAATGTAATCACCAAAATTCATCAACTTCTATCGTAGATTTTGAGAAACTTCGGAAACACGTAAAGTTAAAACACGATTTCCTATATATACTTTCGCTCCACGAACTTTCTCACCTTTTCCTAGACTCGCTGCTCGGAGCGGAGCCGGACAGGAAATAATTATTCGGATCTCGGGGCTGAAACTGGGCGTTCGCGTTTCAAACGCAATAAATTCCAATAACGCCTCTCCCGTTTCAGCCCTGGAAAGTTCGGAACATAACTTACGTGGGCGCCCGCCGAACCGCCTGCGCCCCCTTTATAGAGATATCAGAAGTTTTGGGGATCGACGGGGCGCGCTAAGTTCCTTACTTGAAGAGGGGAAGGCGTAAGGGGAGGCTAATATTTTGCCCGGAATTAAAGCAGCAGGTTAATATATGGATAGTACATACCTACCTGCACAGCACGAACGGAATTAGTAGGGACTTTTGCTTGAAATATTTCTTAAATCTGTAACACAGTAAGTTTAACAAACATGTAGATTTAAATCATATAAGGAATGTTTATGTACTTTGAGCAAGTTTCGAAATTGTTATCCTTTTTACCCCAAGGCTTTGAAGTTTTTAAACGTATTTTATTGTTCAATTTTAATTTAGGTGGATTAATAAAAATATTCCATTTAAATCCCCTAATTCTTTTGATCTTATCCATTATTTTAGAATGAACAAGCTTATGATATATCGTATTAGAATCACAATACCAGTTACCCGCCAAATGACACAAAATTCACCCTAGGTTATTGCGATTTAAAAAAATTAAAGGCGACTGCTTCTGACAAACACTTGTTATAGAAAACAAATAAAACTCATGTCAAAATATGAGTATTTATGTATAATTTAACTTCAGCAAATGCCAAATCTAAATTTCAAACTGTTTTTATATAATCCCATTTAGTGCAATACTATTTACACACCATGTATACACACATAAATATTTTTTCATTCATTCATTCATATTGCTGTGATAATTATGAAAATGTGAATTATTTAAAATTAAATTAATGCTTGTGACCAAATGTCTGAAATTAATTATTAAGTTGAGCGCCAACTCTAAAATAGAGTAAAAGAATTGCTTGAAGAGCATGGGATTCAAAATCCCAGTGGTCACCTTCTGAAGGTAAACCTTAAGAAACTGAAAGTGGGTGTAAATTGACCACGATGTGGGGAAACAAATTAAAACAACAAAATTTGAATTTTAAAATTAAATAGAACTTTAATAAATAAAAAAACAAATAGGAAGAAATTTAAAACCTTAGATTAATTAAAATCCAGGCTTAAAAGAAAACTCCCTATATTTAACGTGAAAATAACAAAATTAAGAAAATTTAGAAATATAAAATTTTATACACCACGTGTAAATCGCAAAATGGCGTTCTCAGGTGAACGTCTTTAACTTTAAATACTTAAAACTGCTCAAATGTTATCAGCTATTACAAAGCAAGGTAAAAATACCTTCAAAACAGTGAACTATAATCAAATCTAATTGAAAAGGAAAAAGAATGAATCAAAAATTAAATAAATATCAAATAAAAAAAAAAATGAACTCTCAAAAAGTAAAATTAAATCAGCTATAACAAACTATTTGGAATTCCAAATATTATACAAAGAAAATTAACTGAATTGAGTGTAAGATGCCTCTACTAAGGTTAGATTTGTAAAAATCAAATGACACGCGGAAACAAAATGTCTTCAAACGACATACATTTACAGCGCTCAGGAAAATGATCTTACCTTCGCAGAGTCTGATTGTACACTACCTTCTCTCTCCCGCAACCGAGCTTTCGCCGGCCCCAGAGAAGCGCACGCAAACACGGCGAACTTACACGGTGACATTACTTAAATCAGGCAAACAAACATTCCAAACAAAAACTGAGCTAAATGAAAATTACATTGCTGTAAAACAAAACTAAAAATGATATTAATAAGAATTTTTCAACATGTTTCAAAGTAACTTAATACTAACTTAACTTTTACGAAAAATTTAGTGTCTTTTAAAAATCTTCTCGAAACAGCTGACTTGGACGAAGGGGTCAACGCACTCCCGCACAGTTTTTCATCCCCTTTTTCCACAGCACATCTCCCGATTATAAAAGAAAAAAATTGCACTTGAAAAGTGTCATTGTTTTGCTTTTGAAATCGCACGCACACAAAAGAAAAAACAAAAATTGACAGTCCGAACAACGGAAAATAAAAAAAAATTAAAATCCTGTCTCCGCACACAGGGGTGAAAACGTCAGTTCCGGGCGGCGAGCTACCCGGGGTCGTGGTGAAAGTTCTGGAGGGCAGAGATGTGGTACCGACCTTTGTTCTGGGTACCGTCAAAAGTGCTTGTGGAAGCTCCATCTGCTTGCTCTCCTTTTCCTCAGGAAATGAATCCTCCGAATACGTCTTGTTTAGCACGGTTGCCACAGATTCCTCGCTCGTGTACCTGGATTGCTCCCTCCAGGTTCCTTCTGGGACGAACAATTTGTCCTGTGCTTGGTTCTCTCCGGACATTTCGACGATTTTCAAAAATTTTAAACACAACAGGTATTAGTTTCTCCGAAACAGTTGAAAAATTCACGAAACCTCGTGCAGGGAAAATTACAAAGTAAATCGTGGCCAAAAATGAATCAAAACAACAATGAATCGTGGGCCCCACGTTGGCAAAGCCAAATAATTATGCTGTGATAATTATGAAAATGTGAATTATTTAAAATTAAATTAATGCTTGTGACCAAATGTCTGAAATTAATTATTAAGTTGAGCGCCAACTCTAAAATAGAGTAAAAGAATTGCTTGAAGAGCATGGGATTCAAAATCCCAGTGGTCACCTTCTGAAGGTAAACCTTAAGAAACTGAAAGTGGGTGTAAATTGACCACGATGTGGGGAAACAAATTAAAACAACAAAATTTGAATTTTAAAATTAAATAGAACTTTAATAAATAAAAAAACAAATAGGAAGAAATTTAAAACCTTAGATTAATTAAAATCCAGGCTTAAAAGAAAACTCCCTATATTTAACGTGAAAATAACAAAATTAAGAAAATTTAGAAATATAAAATTTTATACACCACGTGTAAATCGCAAAATGGCGTTCTCAGGTGAACGTCTTTAACTTTAAATACTTAAAACTGCTCAAATGTTATCAGCTATTACAAAGCAAGGTAAAAATACCTTCAAAACAGTGAACTATAATCAAATCTAATTGAAAAGGAAAAAGAATGAATCAAAAATTAAATAAATATCAAATAAAAAAAAAAATGAACTCTCAAAAAGTAAAATTAAATCAGCTATAACAAACTATTTGGAATTCCAAATATTATACAAAGAAAATTAACTGAATTGAGTGTAAGATGCCTCTACTAAGGTTAGATTTGTAAAAATCAAATGACACGCGGAAACAAAATGTCTTCAAACGACATACATTTACAGCGCTCAGGAAAATGATCTTACCTTCGCAGAGTCTGATTGTACACTACCTTCTCTCTCCCGCAACCGAGCTTTCGCCGGCCCCAGAGAAGCGCACGCAAACACGGCGAACTTACACGGTGACATTACTTAAATCAGGCAAACAAACATTCCAAACAAAAACTGAGCTAAATGAAAATTACATTGCTGTAAAACAAAACTAAAAATGATATTAATAAGAATTTTTCAACATGTTTCAAAGTAACTTAATACTAACTTAACTTTTACGAAAAATTTAGTGTCTTTTAAAAATCTTCTCGAAACAGCTGACTTGGACGAAGGGGTCAACGCACTCCCGCACAGTTTTTCATCCCCTTTTTCCACAGCAATATGTATATATTTTGCAATAAAAAATACAATAATATGTCAAACTATCTATAGAAATTAGCATCGTAAATTAAAAAATAAAATAAAATAATAAGTATATGCAGGGGTGACTGATAAAAAGCACCCCAAATCTTAACTCCCTTATTTAGTATACGATTTTAAAAAACAAAATATCAAATAAAATGGTTAAATAAATACTTCCAATTGCCGTAATAAAAAGATTGCTGGGAACAAAAAGTTTCGACGTGGTACTCAATTTTTTTTTGTAAAGACGATATTTATATTTTTTAAATATGCTGAATGACATTATGACATTTGTGTATTCGTTTGACACTAGTTTAATGTTTTGATTCTTTCTGTCGTTTTAATTCACCGTTACCATGGATAACAATCAACTGACCGACATGTTGCAGGTATAATCAAATAAAAATAGTGTTGAAGCTGTGCGACTCTACAGTGTTCGTTTTCGGAACAGAGAAGTCCTCGATCTTCGTAAATTCGGAAGAATCGAACAAAATTTAAGAAACCATGGAGCTGTCGAAAGAACATAGAACTAAATGTGTTTACTATTGTACATGCATAAATGTTTTGGTCACCCGTTTTTGCCGTTGTACAAACTTGATGTCTTCCACACCTGATGATTTAAAACACGGTTTCAATGTTAAAATTGTTGCGCACCACGATAGTAACCTTGGGTGCCTCGCCATCAGCCAACAGCTACCATTCGGAGGTTGAAATATTATTATAACAACGTAATAGGCGCGACACCGTGACATTCCGTTTGACAACTGGCTCGCACAGCGCCGCCGTACGAGCACGACGCGAGTCTCCGCACGCGGAGGTTTAGACATACAGGGGTCAACGTAAAAGTAATAATTAATAAGCTTTATAAAAATCAGTAAGTAAATGAAAGCGTGTAAGATAGGTAGCAAGAAGTAATTAGTAAACGGTGCACAGTATACATGAACGTCGTTACCCTATAAAATATTCTTTTCAATTAAAATTGTTACCTCACTACACATTTGAAACTTCTTTTGAAATTTCAACTAAAAAATACAAAAAAAATTTGACACATTGTCACGCGTCAAAATTTTTTATTTCTAGTAATATTTTATTACCATTTTATTTGATATTTTTTTTTTTAATCGGATAATAAATAATGGAGCTATGGCTTGGGGTGCTTTTTATCAGTCACACTGTATATATACCAATTTCCATAACAAAACAAACTTACATTCGCGACCAGCCATTAATGGCGAGTGAAGGATCGGCTAGATATGTTTTTGTTTCGCCTTTATAAACCGCCCATCGAGTCGGCGAGGCTCGCAAACCCGTAGATATAAATCGCGCATGGCGGCAACCGCGGAAGTAGAAATAATAACTCCGCGAGAGATTTTCGAGGGCTCCCGAATGCCCCGACCGATTCCGGTTTTATAAATTACGCGAGGAATACTTACATATATGGCGTAGATTTTATCTGTGCGCTCGCGTGACCCGGAATCCTCCGACGGACGTGCGAAATTCGGGCTGACTCATCTCTGGCGGTTATTTCGTAATATACGGACCGGGTTAGTGATCGTATATGGGATTGATGATGTAGCGATAATTTCGCATACGATATACCAATGTATACGCTGAATATTGATCCGTAAAATTTTGATGAGACCGCGGGGATTAGGGCGCACGCACTTTGGGTGGATATTATTGCTGGGATGGAATTAAAGCCGGCACATATACGCCTCGGGAATCTGTTATACGAATAAAATGTGACGAGGTATTTATTTTACGATTATGTCGTGAAGTTTATAATTGTCAAGATAGAACGAGATATGTTACAAAAATGATTCGGAGAGGAAGTACTGGCTGTGTACGTTAGCGTCACAAAAAGATTATGGGGAAAGCAGCCAAATAAATAATACTCACAATCAATAGAGTAAATATTGCTAAGGTTTGTAATAACACTGCGGCAATTAATGCTATGTGGATTCCAATTCATAAGGAGTTGAGGTTTATACGGATAAATTTTGGTAGCTTTAAACATTCTTTGTAATAAAGTATGGCTACAATTTGTTTCAGCAGCTCTTCGGCGCAATGACTTCTTTGGGTCTTCTCGCACTGACATAATCGCCATAATACTTACAGCATCGTCTTCTTTGTAACTTTTCCGTAACCTTTTCTTGTCAGTAATGTATTCTGTATCATCAAATTTCTTTATTAATTTTTGTAAAGCCAGTCATGATACGGCAACATTAGGATATTTTTCATGAAGTAAATTTAATGCACAATTAAATGAAACAGCTCCTAAGCCATAGCAATTAATGAGATAAATAGTTTCATTATGTAATGTTAGTATCCTTCCATTTCTGTATATTCACTATGATGGCAGAATCAATTTTATGACATCTGTCAGACAAGCCATTGCTACCCTGTAAAACTGATAATTTCTGGAACTTTGATTTTTTTTGCAAAGAAAATGTAAATATTACCGTTATTCCGAAAAACGATAAATTTACGGTATTGAGCATATGCTAATAAACATTTGAATTAATTTGTTTTTTGCGGTTTTAAGCCATGAAGACTGTACATACGTTAACATTACTCTAACGATAAATAGCAACTATAAATAGTTTACTAAATTCAACAACACATAACACCAAGCCTCTAGAATAATAATGGTAATACCCGCATGTAATCCCATAAACAATTCACATTAATTCATCTTATAATGCATTCAATCCATTGACATATTGTCCAGGTGTTCGCAAGGTGGAAGGATCATCTCCATCGAAATCAAAGCGAATTAATGGAACGAGATGCAATCAACCTACATGCATGACATACGTACAACATAACATACAGAGGAAGCAGTAAATCATACGACCACTCGATTGCGGATTATAAGCTTGATCATGTTGATCTATGTGCATATGTAAAGTCCGAATCATAAGGATGAGCCTGCGTCACAAATTGCTGCATCTACTAAATTGTTTCTGTAATACTGCTAATCAATATAGGTACTACTACAAAGATAAAAAAAACAATATTCTTTCGTAACATATCGGCAAACAATGCGCTTTAGTAATCCTCATGTGTTCAATAATATATAAGGAAAACATAGAAACACAATAAGAATGATTCCTTCCCCGCCATATGCAGTCGTAAAGACGTGAATTGATTAACGTAATTCTACCGTCTGTCGAATGTCAAATAAGGAAATAACTCTTTTGCCATTTGGTTATTTGTAATCTATCGTTTTGTTTACGTCGTTTAAAGTTTAAACTGTGTTCACTTATAGTAATTTGCAAGTAATTAATAAAACATCGCTTTTTTGAGCCAGACAGTGAAAAGAACGCTACTAATACAGGGCCAATAATAGTGTCAAAACTTTAAACGATCACCGATGACAACGCTGTTTACAATTATAACATTTTCGTGTGACAGTTGTGTTTACTAAGGTTTGTGAAATCATCATGGCAAGGTACACCTTTTAATAACGGATAGAAATCATAAGACATTATTATCAGAATGAGTGTTCGGTGTGACAAACGCTTCGATCTTCGCAAAAAGGCAACTACCGCAAGTCATCACATCGGCCGTTTAATGGAGAACATCGCTGCTGTAAGCAGAAGTGTGCGAGATGTCCTAATACACAAGGCGTGTATGAAACCTTATAAGCAACTTACGGACGAGCTAAAACCTTTAGGTTACAGAATGCATCGAAAATTCGCGAGCTGAGTGCAGAGGCGTTTGGAATTGTATCATCCGTTTTGGAAAAACATCGTTTTTCTGATGAGGTGGATTTTTCTGCTACATTGCTTCATAAATAAACAAAACTGTATAATTTGGGCAAACAATAATTCGCACATCACTCAGTGTCACTACATTCTCAGAAAGTTGCTGTGTGGTGCTTTCTGTGATACCAGGGACTGATTCAACCGTATTCTTTTAACATCATGCAGGTAATCAAGTTACTCTGAAGGGAATATTTATGACCACAACTGGCATATATTGACATTAATAATGTCTTCTTCACCGTATGGCAATTTAAACTGGCCGCTCAGGTCCCGCAACCTTACACCTTTAACTTCTTCCTGTGAGATTATGTGAAATTAAAAGTTTACGAGAGTAACCCACGAAGAATTTGTGATGCTAAACACAATATCAAATACACTATTGATACGTGTCAGACAGTGCCTCTCGGGAATTAATTTAACAACGTGAAGAAGAGGAGGACATTCCAATAATGTTATTTTAAAAACATTATAACGACGTTCACTGTGTACGGCGCTGTGTACTGTTTACTACTTACTGTTTGTTACCCTACTTACGTGCTTTTTTTATTTACTTACTTACTTTTACAAAGCTTATTACTTATTACTTTTACGTTGACCCATGTACGTCTAAATTTACGCGTACGGAGATTCGTCTCGTGATCGTACGCCGGCGCTGTGCGGGCAATTGTCAAAACGGAATGTCGCGGTCTCGTTTTTACACTTAGACGCGGAATTTTAACGGTTTTAAAATCGAATGATAACGTAAGATGAAAATCTATATACCGGGGTCGGATCAAAAGTATGCTGACGGTTTTTACGTGTTAAGTCAGGTCAGAAGCTGTACTGGCCCTAAACTTTGCGGATCGAGGATGACTATAAATAAATCTCTGCGTGCATCAGAAAAGCTGTGGGGACGAGACTTGAGCGTGCGTGAACAGACATACCGTCTGCGGAGACGATATTCTATGGGAAAATCAATAAAATGATAAAGAATTAATTATTAATTCACGATAAACTCAAAACTTCATACTAAAATGGATTTTCCCACAGAATGGCACGTTACAATATCAATGACAATGATTACTTTTTAATATACAATAAAGAAAAAATGATTATTACATTTCATTGTATCGACGTGTAAAGCTCTGACATATCTATTGGAAGACCCTACATACAGTCACCGCCAGAATTGAGTCGACACTAAGCGATTTTTAATTAAACTATAAATTTCACTCATACTTATTTAATAATATACAAAATCATATGATATTCTAGCAGATCAAATAGTTAAACATAAATAATATCCAAGAACATACTAAGTACAAAACAAATATATTATTATTAATAATAAAATATAATACTATGTCCACTCAATTCTGTCGGTGACTGTATATCCAAACATGATAAACAAGAAAAAAACAATTACTGTGGATATTCTAAAGAGACGTTTGTTTAGAACCGTATCCTTTCAGGCACTCACTATTTATGTTTTCAAATTAGCCTACCTACTCTAAAACTTGAACACATGGCGGGCTGTGTGCCTGGCTAATTTCACAGAGGTCGTAAGGACGTTATTAAAGTCGTACATTCACCGGTGAGTCGCATGGGTTATTATTTGTTGCGACGGTCGAGCGGGTGAACGCACCGTATGACGTTTGGCTTTTAATAAAGGAGGTAAGTTTAATTTATCGAACCACCCCTAAACTGTTGCTGAAGTGTTCCTTCATAAAGCTTGCATTCTTTTTAACTTGGCGATATTATTTCGAGCGAACTTAAACTTGTCCACCCAAAGTATAAACCAACTTCACATCGTCTTAACGTCGATAATAAAATATCATAATGACCAAAAACTCTTTGGATTAAGGTTAGTCATGTATTTGACAAGCTATCGACATAATTATTTATTTCAATCTTTTTTTACATTTACTTGACAATATTCAAGGCAACAGGTTAATCACTCAAAATGTTTCACACAAAACGTAAAATATTTATTATTACATCACATTACGGTAATGGAAATCGTGTTGAAAATGGTAACTCACTGGATTTATTCGTCTCGTTTATGTTTAAATGAGTTCCGTTAAAGATTTCCAAATTTCGCCATAATATAACGAGATGTTTTTCGGCAAATTCAAGGAACTGTGGACTGTGAACATGTTTCCGTGTAAAATGCAGATGTATCCAGAGTTTATGCGTAACATTAGCGAGAAGTTACGTAGACTAAAAGTAAATAATTCTATACAGATGGTTTCACATTCCATAGCTATCGCGATCTAAGGACTTGATCTTACTATATTTGGCTCGCAATTAGTCCTTTTCTTATTATAGCCTGACCATTTTTCACGTTACGTGGAATCATTCTGGACGAGTTTCTACTTAAACAGAGGGTGGAAATTCTTTTAATTTTACCCCCGAAAGGGTTAATCGCATCCCGTCGGGGCTTTTAAATCTAAATAACGCGCAAAGTCCAACCAGTTTACCCTCTCTCTCTCTCCGAGCTGTAGAATTTCAGGTCACGCAGACTCGCGTTTTTATCGCGCGATTATTTTAATTTTTCTTGCCCTCTTTGAGAGGACGCCGCCTCCTCCTATTTCTTTATTAATTTACGATCGCCGAAAAGCGGTCGGATAATTTATTTAGTCCTCGCGACTGCTCCTTTCCCGAATAGAAATGACCCGCAATCTACTCGCCCGTCTACCAGTTGATTTAGCGTTTTAAATTCCGGTTAGCGAGAAGAGGAATTAGTCTTTGAAAGCGAGAGATCGCGCCTCGAAAGAAACGGGTTAGGCAAAGAACGCGGTAAATATTTACTTTGTTTTCGTCGCATGGAATATTGAGAAAGTAACGAGAATTTCACAGAAAGATATGCGTCCTCATTATTTTTAGTACGTTCGGATGGTAGATATAAAGGTTGAAAAAAAAATAACACTTTTATTTTGAGCTGTGTCTGACATATTAAACTGAATCCAAAGGACGAAATTTTAAATTTTGAGTATTATTAACTGCGGCGCAAGATTTTAACGTCTATTGGTTTATTAAGGCGATCTGGAAACTGTATTAATATCGTAGTACTTGAAAGACAGCTTGTAGCCAGTGTTGATATTAGTCGTATCGATTTGCGGTTGGTTTTAATCATTTCAGATTGAAAAAATACATTAAGAGTTATCTTAAAACCAAAATTTAACCTTATAACGTAAATAACACATTTCATTTTTCAATAAGAACAGCGTAAATAGCGGAAACTACCAGCAGTTGTTCAATACCGATGTGTAGTTGCTCGATTCAGGATCGATTGTAATTCAATATATTAAGATTCAAGTCCAAAAATTCGTGTAATCGATGCTCCGTAATTGTAATATTAAAACAAAGGATAAGTGGCCAAAATTCGAGCACAAATTCGGTTTGAATTATTTAATTTATTTAAATTGCAACGTTTCGACTAAACCTTAGTCTTTATTAATTAAGCACTAGAAACAATTCAATAAAAACCAAATGAAGACGTATCTTTCAACAGTACCGAGATTTTATTTGAATTATTTTTAGCCTAATATAAAAGAGTATTGAAATATATTAACAAAAAAGAAACTGAAATAACTCAGAAACTATCAGAAATAGAAATAGAGGATCCTAACTATATGTTATAGAGAATAACCAGATAAATCGTATGCATTAATAATAAACAGCAAATATATATTTCTTGTGTAATAGTGCAATTTTCTTACAGTGTGAAATCATTAAATAAATGCTATTAAATATATAGGTATTAAATAATGCATTTATTTAATTTATATTTCGTTGTCGATAAAACGTCAAAATTCTCGGAAACTATCAGGAAATAGATTCAAATAAGCAACTTGACAGTTCTGACTAGTTTAACCGGAAGTAATTCAGTGGTGCCAATATTTCTACTGGAAAGATCAATACCAAAAATTCCCATATACATTTTCAGCATTCAACTAGTACTAATTCCAAATATTTCGCTAATCGACGGTTTAGACAGCACCCTCTAGTTTTTTTTTTTTCTTTGGCCTGCGGGATGAAAGCCCATTTGCCATGCACTCATTAATCATTTGGTCATATTAGCGACCTACTTAGAGATAGATCCTTGCTTGTTTTAGAAAGCTGATAAGCTTGTCGCATACCTGTTTATTATTCAAACTCAATAAAAAGGTCACATTTACTGATAATGGAACGATTTCTGCCACAAGAAAAGCATATAGCTGGTCAATGTTGTCCTTCAACCGGCAACATTCAAGAAAGATGTGGTTCAGACTACCTTCCTCAGCACCACATGGACATTTAGACGACTCTAAAACGTTGATTCTATGCAAATGGGGATACCTTCCACGTGGTTTGGCACTGGCATGGTAAACTGCAACCTATATACTATGATATGATATGATGTTTGTCACGGGGTGAATGTCTGCGTAGTGAGTCATGTGCACAGAATATTTGTTTTTCCAATATCTGTCTCACTCCTGCACTACCAATTTATCTTTCGCTACCTTGCTTAGTTCCGAATTAGCAAGTATAGGTCAATAGACATTACCATCTACGCAAGCCTTAGCGAACTTACCTACAGACTCGTGAGGTTGAATACCGCAGTGGCCCTTAATCCAATAAAATTGAATTGGACTAAATATTGTTCTTAATTTGTTAAGTAGGTACATATATAACATCTATAATAATACGATGCATACTTAGAGAGTGTGTGCGGTGTTGTAAACACTGTACTACACTCGCTGAATACGTCATAATGATAAGGTACGTAACATTTGTTTGGAAGTTGGTCGCAAAATTCAAGGCTTCGGGAACTGCTACTGCTTCTGTGGTGAAAACGGCAGCCTCCGGGTCAAGCTTATACTTTTTTTCCACTTCTGTTCCACTACCGCAAGCGCAGAACGTACAACCACACCCCTCTGCGTTTTTCGCTCCATCTGTATACATCATTAATGCCTCCTTCAGTTTAGACCTAACAGCGGTGAACAGTTGCAAGTCGTGGTTTGGTTGTCCAATTTAATTAGGAAAAACAATATCGTAAGATTGGTAGAACGAATAAAACGAGGTACTTGGTGCCACCCCATAGTTATAACCAGAGATGTGAATTGAGCCTACATGGAACAGGCGGCCTGCGTTCGCAATTCTATTCCTCGAAGTGTTCCTTCATATCAGCGTTCCCACCAGCCTAGTCGCATCGACAAATTGGTGGGGATGCGAGAGACTGTACCGGGGGACACCCCAAGGAGTAAAATTTCGAACTCCGAGTGTTCCACGTGGGCTCAAACTGCAATGCATACTGAATAATATTATAAAAGAAAGTTTGATTCTAAATTGTATATGGTAAGGGCACAACTACTATCCTATCACCTTTATCAATAAGGCTGTGTACCGCATGAAGGAATTATCCAAATGCAGTTTCAGTAGAAAACCTAAGCTTAAATCCATGTCATTGTCAAGTAAATATACAGTATAGCAGACATTGTAAAAAATTATTTATTCTGATCCCAAATTAATCTAAAATTTAATAAATCTCGTTAGTAAAACCACCATACACTTTATTAATTTTGTAATTATCAAGATTCATTTCCCTAACATAACAATAACTAGAAAGCCATCGATTATTCACTGTTATTTTACAATATATCAATTTTAATACTTACTCACATGATTGCGTTTTGCAAAAGTTCCCGTCCATGTTTATTATTATCTACCCGAATTAACCGCTATACTAAAACAAACAATCATATTTATATTGACTAACCGGCGCGGCAATCGTTCAATAATTAAACTTTATTGATTTCAACCGTGTTTTCTTTTGTAAACAAAGGGTATTGCCGTAATTGAAAAAAGTTTAAAACCCACCATAAACATGATTTTTTTTTTTGCTTATTGTTGAGTATGTTGACAGAAACGTAGAAAGTGTAAGTATCGTTTAGGGTTGCCTGAACACATTCTGTTTGTTCCCTTGGTAATTTCCAATTAACTTTTGATTGCGAAGGATCAAAGGAAAGATAGAACATAATTTTCCCGTGGCCGCCATCATATCGTTTTGTATATACCTCTGCGGAAGATATTAAAGCTTAATATATTTCCCTGACAGGGACCCTTTTATATCCTTTATATTCCAAAAAGTTCCCTAGCGAAATAAGTCCTTTTTTATGTACCTGACCACCTTGCTGTGTCGAGTCTCTCATTACAGTTTCTATAAAGACACTGCAATTTTAGATTACCCTGCAGGCACCCCAATTTCTTTCGGAGATTCTTCTTTGTTCGTGTAAATTTACCATCGAACATTATTCGCCGCACAACTATATGGGTTAGACTTCGAATTGCACAATAAGAACATCGTTTCAATAATATTCTTCCTCACAGCGCCACCTACCGGTTGCGCTTCTACATTTACAACGTATATAGCGCATCCATAATTCTTCATTGTAGTCATACTGCCTCTGTGCTTCGGAAATCGAATTTAACGGACCCGCGATGCATAGTTGGAATGCAATTTTCGCCTCTGGTACGAAACGCGGTCATGTCAACTTCAAGAAAATCGCTGTGGAATGTGCAGATAGAATTGTGACAATGTTACCGTTGAAATTTCATAGATTTCGCACGTCTAGAATTTTATGATGGCTTCGAGGCAAAACGAAATTTAGTGGAGTACCGAAAAGGAATTTTATAGCTGTGTGCTACCTTTCTTTGCTGGCACTTATTCTTATACAATGTGCGTATTTTTATGCTTTATAGGTTTAGCATGCGTAAATTTCATTCGTTTTGCTTCTGTAAAACACGGTAAATTTCTTTCATGTCCGAAAATACGCAAAACTATCGTTTCAAAATATTTTTGAAGGAAAATGTTTAGTTTTTTTATCCTTAAATTACATTGAATGCAAGGACAATTAGTTTATGTATCCAGACACATAAAAATCATTCTTAAACTAAACATATGTATTCATTTGTTGTCATATATTTTATTCAAAAATTAAAAGTTTGAGTAGAAAATACATTATTTGCAAGTAGCATATTTGTTCATTTATATAGAATTTAAGATAAACATGAATATTTGTTTGTTTAAATTAACTATTGTAAAGTTTGTTTTGGAAGGGAAAAACCATGTACAATATTGTGTATAGTAGAGGAAAAAGTACGTCCAAAGTATAATTCACTTATACAAGTGATTGAATTACATGGCTTTTTCACAGTTTAACTCTAGATGCCAAGTAGACCTGATTGATTTTCAATCACAAGTTGATGGAGAATTTAAGTAGGTTAAGTAAGTAGTCTACGAAAACCACTCAACTAAAGCAAAAGGGCAGTTGACTAGTTCAACAGCTACTAGATATTGTTCTACTATTCGGAGCACCTTCCATTCTTCAATCAGATAATGGGCGTGAATTTGTGAATGACGTTATAGAAGATCTTAAGCAGTTGTGGCTGTTATTCACGGCAAACGGCGACATAGGGTTTCAGGGAAGTGTGGAAGGATATAGAGAATATCTTGAATGCGTGGTTACAAAAACACAACAGTTACAATTGGAGTAGAGGATTGCCCTTCGTACAATTCATGAAAAATCGATCACTCCATGAGTCCATATCAGGCTATGTTTGCACAACATCCCAGTATCGCTTCATCATCCCTTTCTGATAACGGGATTTATAAGATAAACAACGAGGAAGAATTGGAGAACTGTTCAAATATACAGGAATATGTGTTTCTTGCAATAAACTACTCGCTTCTTACAATAGCGATTATTATGACTAGTGCAATAGTCAATGCAACATTGAAAATAATAGACTGAAAGCGAAAGGCAATTTGGTATATATCTAGTTAAAAAGATATTAAGTTTTTTCCGGTTTCTGTTTTTTTTTTTGTTTTTTAGCTTACTAGTACTGCTTCATATACTTTAGTAGAATTGTCTTTGTAGTTACGTTCCCTTTAAGTAGCGTTTTTGTAATATATTCTTCCTTTGGTAGATGATAAAGAAAAAATCGGTGTATTTAATTTATGCACATTCACCACCTCGAAACTAAGACACTAATTACAACGCTTTCCGCATCTATAATACACATTCTAAAACTTCACGCCCCTTCCTTTGACTTAAAATATGAACTTAAATTATAATTTAACCGCTTGATGGGCATACGGCCCTCATTCACAAAACCATCCTCTACGACCTGGCAAATACCTCGAACACACAAACATTAAAACTTAAACCGGCAACGCTGAAAGAAGACCACCATATTCGGGCGAAACGAATAGGGAAGCATAATTACGCTCATAATACGGCATTACGGAAACGCCGTCGTGTAATTTAAGTCCGCAAGTAATCGAAAAGGTATTCACCGCGACACACAATATATAACTTAAAGGATTCGGGTTTTAATAAGATTTTTCGGACGAAGAATAAATCTTTTCACCAGAGCAACAAAGGAGAAAAAATACGGACGGAAAAATTCTCTGGATTGAATATCGAAGAAGATAAATCAAGGAGGCCCCGTCAGTTTTCGACAATCTGGTGCCTCAGTGGAGGAAAAAAAGTATTAATTCGGACACCATTAATCTTTTCTTTTTCTTTTTGTTGATATAGCGAGTACCTCACAATAAAAACAATATTTTTCACATCTGTATGTATACCGCCATTTAATTAAAAACAATTTCGTTTTCGCTTCTGTTTCAGGTCGCTGCGATCGAGGGAGTCCGTGCGATCAACTCTGCTATGAGCTTCACGATGGCATGTACGAATGCGACTGCAAGCCGGGCTTCGAGTTGCAAGAAGATGGTTACAGCTGTTCGGGTAATGTATCTTTACTTTATGCGAATATCTCATAAGACGGATGAGTTTAAAAGATTCTATATATTCTAATCCAAGGAAAATTTTTAAAGAATATTTAAACAATTTTTATAAATTTTTTACAAAAAGAAAAATTGAAAAGCAATTTATGGTAGAGTGTCCTGGTTTTCTGAAGATAATGGTAATAATAGTTTATTGTCTGTTGGATGAATTGGTATAAGACACAGTACAAATTTAATAAAAGTTTAAGGTAACTTAAGTTTAACTAATTAACTAATTAATAGAGTATATACAGCTTGTCGAACATAAGAATGGGATAGCAGTAGAATCTTGAAAACGGTAGGAGTTACGATGTTGGTTAGATTCGGAAAAAGTTGCACAATTTAAATACCATTTACATGGTGTTTGAAAAAGTAAACCATTTTTTACCAATTTCCTTTTTTTTTAAAGAAAGCATTTTTTGCGATATTAGTTTTTATTTATTTCTGACATTATTTTAAGAGCTTTAAAAATATATAAAAAATACTTCCCATTGTCACTTTTTAAACTGAACAAGATAGCGTTTACAGATTTCCAGTACGATGTTTCATTTTCGAAAAAGCATCATCAACTTCTTTTTCTTAAATAAATTATTTCAGAAAAGTCTCCTAAGTTCGCGCGGAATGCTCGAAAAACATTTATCTGGGAAAGGTGTCCCTTTTAATATTGAAAAAAAAGCGCAAAAATTTCAACAAAATTTATTAGTCATTAAAATATAAAAAAATCAAATCATACTATCATAAGACACAAATGGTTGGGCATTTCTCTTTTGAGAAAAAGTTTGATATGTTAAAGTGTTACATTTTGTGTCATAGTAATACTCGAGAAGCTGAGGAAATGTATTTAAATAATTACCACGAAAGATTACAGCCAAATAAAAAGATGTTTGGAAGAATGGTTATGGTTGCCAATTTATTGCAGTATGGGTCAATTCATAAAAAAATTGTTGCAAGAAAGAAATCATGTAATGAGGAAATTCAGAATAATGTGGTGTTATTTGTAACGGAAGATCCTACATCAGTTAGAGATATTGAATAAGCAACTGGAACACCAAAATCTACAACGCATTTTATTTTGCGTAAGAACAAATATCGCCCGTACAAATTTCGAATTTGCCAAGGACTAAGACCAGGAGACGACGTAAGGCGAAGGGCATTTTGTTAATGGTATACTACAGCGTCAAAACGATGAAAATTTTGTCAATAAAATTTTATTTTCTGATGAAAGTATGATAACCAAAACGGAATCTTTAACAGACGAAATAATTATTGGTCCATAGAAAAGCCACGATTGTACAAAATCTCTAAGCACTAACACCGTTTTGGTTTTAACATGTGGGTGGGAATTTTGGGAGCGAGAATAATTGGGCCATTTTTTTTACCACGGATCGCTAACTTCGGAGCGGTATCGAAATTTACTGCAGCATAATTTGCAAGAATGGTTCGACAATAACTTACCGCTAGCAGAAATCAATAACTTGTAGTTCCAACAAGATGGGGCCCCCGCTCATAATTCCAGAATTGTTCAAGAATATTTATCAAACAGATTTCCTTACAGATGGACAGGTACGTTTCCTGGCCTGCACGATCGAAAGATCTGACTCCTCTGGACTTTCATCTTTGAGGGTATCCTGTGATGGATGGAGACTGTGGCTTGAAAACTATAACAAAAATCCCAAAAGAAAGGTGAAAAATCCCTTAGTGAAGAGAGAGTGAGGGTACATCAAAAACTATGTACACCAACGTAATTTTCAAACAGAGGAAAAATTATGTAAACTAGTTTTAGAAGAACTTCAAACCATTACACCAAATATACTCAACAATGTGTTGGTTGCCACAATTAGACTATGTTACCTATGCTTAGAAAATAATGGGAATTTATTTGAACATCTTTGTAAATAAGTTTTATTCACAAAATAACAGATAGGTAACACTTTCAACATACAACAGTCAACAGTCTACCTTGAAATGTTATTTCATTCTGAAACAACAAGAAGGAAATATTTACTTCCGTATATACAAAACAGAGATTTACTCAAAAGAAAAATAATATATTTAGATTAAGCAAATAATTTTTAGCGTGTAAGTCGAAAAATGGTGGATATGTGACGGAGTCGCAAGAATAAAGTTTTCTTGATTAGAAAATATCAATTTTCCAATAAAAATTGAATAAACCGCTAATGTTATTATTGATTATTTTTTCTTTGTTCTTGAATTGCTGGATTTGTAATATATATTTTTTTTAAGAACAGTTCTCTACCCTACTTATAACTTGTTTATTAAATTTTCGACAAAGAATATTTCTAGGAAACTTGTAGGCAACTCAAATCCCTATACAAAGAAGTTCTGAAGCCTGCAAAAATAAAATAAAAAAATATAGAGCACCTAGAGATTTTCGTACTGGAAAATGTCTGTTTCTTTTGCTTACAATCTTGTAATTTTTGCATTTTTGATAAAGAGTTAATCACCTAACATTATAGGATATGAGATTCTTTACGAGAAGCGTATTTAAAAAATTTCTGTAAGCTCTATATTTTTCGAAATGCTAATGAAAGCCCCTATTCTCAAGGTGATATCTAATGAGCAGATTTAGTAGCAGTGGAAATATAGTTTTAGACTCAGCAAAAGCCCTCCTACCCCATAAAAAATTAAATCCACTCCTTCTTAAAGTCGTTCTAGTTACATGAATCACCATTAAAAAATTTGTGTTTTCGCCATTCGAAAGCAGTTTTCTTTTATATACCAAAGCATAATTATTTGGAATAACTAATATTACTTGACACCATTGTAACTTGCATTACTTCAAATAATGTAGTAGAACTCTCAATAGTGTCCATTTTCCTTTCAGTGGGGATACAAATGGAATTTGAGATATAAAAAAAAGAAATCCCTCAAAAAGCATTGGCCCGATCCGTGCCATCTCCCCATAGGGTTAGTAGGTTCGTCTTCTGGCGATATCATCTCGGAATTAATTCGCATATCGATCCCAGCAGACGGATACGTACAGTTCGCTTTTGTTTCTTCCGTCTTTGACAAATTGGATTAGGGCCTTAGGTCTCGTCCGATCATCGGCAGTACCAGCCCGCTTCGGACGCGTATGGGGACGAGAACCTTTCCCGAGATCTCTCGGCGCGCCAATAAAAGCAAATCCTTTCGCCGGGACGCCGTGGAAAAGAAGGAGCTGGAAGAGAAACAAAAATAGACGATCTGGAAAAGAAAAACAAACCCATTCAAAGACACGGCCCGCTGCGATACATCAACATCAATAAAGGAATCGGACGAAAGGGAATGGATTCTCTTGTCCCGAGAAAATCCTATATGTAGTTTCTCCTTGACCGTTGCAAATTTCTTGATACCGGGATTTCTTTTCTATTTTTATTTTGATGTGGTGAAATGTGGGACGAAACTAGTTGCATATATACATTTAAAAAAATAGAAACTACAAAAAGATTTATTAAATTATTCAAACAAAAATCAAATACGTTAAGCTATTGAATTATACTATTACTAACCCTCCAACTTCTTCGCTACATGCTTCAATCCTCTACCATAGCTCTTTAAAGTTATTCCGAATTTTTTCTATCGTCAGAGCTAATAGCTGTATTAGCTCTGACAGAGGATGAGTTAAAGGATGCTAATCCTTTATGCGATTGTTTAACACCTCGGCATCATTAATAATGGTAATAATTGTTTTAAACGTTCCCACAAGTAAAAATTTGCTATCAGCAAATCTGAGCTACTTGGGGTCACAAAATTTGACCATTTATCTATCTATCCGACGATTACTAAATACGATTTAGCAAATTCACAGCTATTTGAGAATAATGCGCTGAACGCATTGACAGCCGATAATTCAGAGGCAGTACATTTAAACCGACATCAAAAAAATTTTCTAGCATATTCACATACATATATGTTAAACTTCTGGTTAACTTTGTTATTAAAAAATATGAGCCTATTATTCCATAATACGCACACCATACATTAACTTTAATAAAAATACTCGCGATGATTTACAATTTTGATAAAAGGATTAGTGTCGCTCCAATAACGACATGTGCGAGCAAATAGTTCCATTAGTAGAAAATGAAGGCTTGTCGGAATACATAATGTTTCATTAAAAATAACGATTACCCTCAATTTTGCTTGGCATACATAAACAGAAATCCAGGCATTTTGCAGCTTCTTATTAAGTTGGAGATGGTTTTTTTTTAATATATCGTTCCAAACTTTCAATATCGTTATTCCCTTATTGTTGCTTATTTCATTATTAGGTATTTTGTTTTGTTCCCGCTAATTTTCAACTCGCCTAAAGTGGTATCGTTTTTTTCTATTTTACTAGAAATTTTTTCTAATCTGATTATTAAGGCTATACGTCATCTGTATAGGGAATTACTTGCTGTGTTCGTTGATATTTGATTACTTGTGTTTGGATTTCACTGTCTCCAAAAACTACTTCTATAAATTATAATAAATAGTATCGCCCATAGCGGGTTTCCTTGTACAACTTAAGTGTTTGGTCTGAAATTGTGCGATTTTCATTTTTATCTGTGCGTTACTACCTTGTTCTGTGTATCAGCCAGTGCAATTTCTTTAATAATAAAAAAAAATTGTAGTAACTTATAGATCAGACCAAACAAATTAGATCATAGATTTAGATTTATTCATTGCCAATAAACAATTGCGTGTTGTCTGGCAGTACATTACATACAAAATAGTATTTTAAAACACAAGTGTCACAAGGACGTTTATGTAATGCGAGTACAAGTTACGAGCATTACATGTCATTGTTGCACACGTTTTTTACAGAATTTTTTCTAATTTGCACATTAATCGCCTATATTACGTCCCGGCAAGAGTCCCCCCCCACCACGTTAATATCTCATTACAGCACAGTAAGTATGCTGTAATAGCCATATCAGCACTGCGTTGTCTTTTGTTTTAGCTTTATTACAACATCGAATTAGAAAAAAAAAACAATATACAAGAATAAAAACAATAAATCGTTCACAATAAGGAGACAGATCAAAATTTATAGTTACTAAATTCGTCAAATGAATGAAAAGGTTGTTTTAGCAATATTCTCTTCAATTTTCGTCGAAATGTCGTTAAATTAAGAGAATTTAATATAGACGAAGGTAATTTATTGAAAAAAGAGAAGCCCATGAAGTACAGAGAATGTTTGCATAGAGAGGTGTCAGTTTTCGGAAGAGTAATACTATTACAGTTACGGCTGTTGTAAGAATGAATGTCCGCACAATAGATATATCTGCTTCTATATTTAGGTATACACGATACTCACTGACTCATAGATAATTAACGAGTATAAGGTTAATATTTTTTGGGATACAAACAATGGACAACAGTGGGCTGTGTTGTCTTCTCCGCTAGTGATTAGCACAGCCCGTTTTTGTAATTTAAAGTGAAACCCCGACAAGAAACACAGTATCTCATGCAAAACTCAAATAATGCAAAGTAAACCCTTCTTGCAGTATGCTCCCCAACATATAGTTTTATGATTCTTAGAGCATAACAGGCTGATGACAAACCCTTCGACAACAGCTGGCACAGTAACAGTATGCCAAAAATTTAACATCAGTATCATCATAGCCAGGGATAAAAGACTTATTAATAAAGATGGATAGGTTGGTTAGTTGTCTATAGAGTAACAATTTGGTTTTGCTAGTGTTAAAAGTAATTTCATTAGCATTAAACCACTCACAAATTTTGCAAAAGTCGGCGCTAATCAATCCTTTTGATTTGAAGCGTGCCACGTAAGGGATATATCGTCGGCGAAGAGAATCGTGTGTATATAAAATAATAAAAATAACGTCGGTCCAAGCACCAAGCCCTACGGTACACCACACACGACTCGGCCGACTGCTGAATTCTACATTGTCACTATCAACTCGCAACCGTACAAATTGGGGACGATCAACCAAATATAAGCAGAACCAGTCATTGACTTTACCTCTAAAGATAGATAGAGATAGAGATTTATTATTCTATATTACATAAGTGTAGAACACGTGAAAAAAAAATATATAAATAAAAAAGGTAAAAATGTAAGATAAAAATATATATAACAAAGTAATGAATATAGACAAACAAACATGCGTCATATAAAACACAAAAATATACTTAAACAGAATGCTGAGACACTACAAAACAAATCGCTTATCAAAAAACTCATTTAGTGTATTATTATTATTATATTTCCTGTATAAAGGTAAACTATTAAGGAATTGTCAATTATAAGAATACAAACATTAACAGCTCACTGTCAATGATTTGAATTTAGATCACAACTGCGATGCATTGAAGTATTCGGCTAGATCATAAAAAACATGATTAAGTAAATATGCTTTCAAAGCACGTTTAAAAGGGAACAAGCTTCCTATATTTTCGATCTCCCGAGGGAGAGAATAATAGATTAAATCTAAAGCCGTACCTGTCAAGTTGGTGAAGTAGAAATTAATGGGGAATACAATCAAATGCTTTAGCGTTTACATATACGTTTCTATAAATATTTCGACTTAAAATTGATCCAGAAACCCTTTATTAAAATAAGTACGTACTAGCCTTAAGCAACACCCTGTATAATTTCATATGGAGTAACAGATTTTTCTTGAAAATCTTGTCAGGAATATTTTCATAATAAACAAAAATAGCATACATGCAAAATCTAGCCTTTATTGAGGCAAAGAATATAAAACTGGAAGCCATAGATCTATATATCTATCTATATATCTGATAAAATATCGATTAATGGAAGTCGTCGAAACGTTTCGCACTACGAATTAGGGAAAAAAGAATCCCAAATCCAAAAAAAAAAAAAAAACATGATGACCAAAATTATGGATTGAAAAAAAAGAACAAATTACAATACAAATGACGTTGATTAAGTTATAGACATAATCAATTCATCAGCATCAGCGACCTTTGATAAAACGGGACGTAAAGTTAGCAACTTTTCCACCTGGGAGTGCTAGAATTAGATAAGCTTAATAATAGCTACACATTATTAGCACTAACAGAATGGCAGACGAATTAATAATTGTTTAGTATTTAATAGAATTACAATGTTAGAACAAACATTGTTGGGTACTTTCTCATGTTAAATATTGCATCAAAATCGTTATCCTGATGGTACATTACATCCCCATGGGCTTTTACGTGGCGACCAAATAATGTATGAGAGCGTGAACTGCATTTGTGAAAAGTGTCCCCGTAATGGAAAACGACTGTACAATTAACGTAAATATTTGACAGTAATTTGTGCCGACCATTTTATAGTTACAGCATTCGTTTTAGGAATCAGGATATATTTGCATAACAACTAGTGTAAAACGCATATTCGAGCTATTCTACAACCCTGTCTGCATACAGTATTAAATGAATTGCAGGGCGCAAATTGAATAATACCATGAAGCGTTTGGCAAATTACTACAAATAACGTCAGTGAAGTTTAGATACATACATATACTCTAGCATAATCAAATAAATGAATGATAATCAGAAGTTAGGAGCTCATTACTACTTTAAAACTCTTTAGACGTAAGATTATTCCCTGGTGAACACTCAAAGTTTAACTATATAGTCTCAGTACCGTTACATACTGCCGGTAAATCTGAGGTTGAATGCACTTACATTATCAACTGTGTTCGGTGTAGCTGTAATAATGAATTGTTAAATGCATAAGTTAGACAATAGAGGTGAATACTTTATTCGGCGTTAAAGTTATTGGAATTAATAGGTTGCGGCATTAGTATCTTGTAAATAACTTGGCGTAAAATGAGTTGAACGATAATATGTTTGATTCTTAGTTTTTTTTTGCCCTAACTTTTTATTTCAGGTTTTTCGTTCACTAAATTTACAAAACTAATTTTGATTGTTAGAAATAAGATTAATCCATCGGACATCTAAAAATTCAGTTAAATAGACTTTTGTATTAGAAATTTCTTTAATTATATTAAATCTGGTTAAAGCTTGTTGTAGGCTTTTATTGACACATAATGTAGTTTTTCTTTCATAGAATGATAATTTATTGACTGATATTTCTAAGTGGTATAAACCCATCATTGTCATGGAATTGAAATTATCGTATGTATACAACACAACTGGATTATATGTATTGTACATACAAGGCAACTCCAATATACACTCGCAGAAACAAAATATGGTTTACAGCTACAGTATACGCATTTTCACCTGGCGAATGCGCGATAACAAGAGAAGGTGCTCAACGGAGTGAGACACACACGAATAATTATGGAGAAACGTCATAAATCTCACGTAAGAACATAACCACCCCCAGTATCTTCGCGATTCGTACAAAACACAAAATTCGTTTTTATTATAGCCATCGACTGAGCTCGGCCTGCGTCTTCAAACCGACGACGCAAGATGCGTGTGAGGGTGGGGTTTTCGCCAACAGAAAATACATGTATTGTAGATAAATAACTTAAGCCATTCATTACACGTATCGCACAATCTCAAAATTAAGCGACAATTCCTTCAAGCTATTGTTACAGATAAAATTAAAATTAGTGCATGAAAATGTTCGAAATAGAACGGTAATGGAACACTTATTTTTAAACTCGCTTCAGATCTAAGTCTCCGCAAAATATAACAAATGGAAGACATTTTTTTTGCATGGAATGCCAATATGTTTTCTCCATCTGCAGTTGTATTCTATCGTGACCCCCAAGAAATCTACACGGTCAACCTGCGACAAACTTGTTTTACTATATTTAATCGGACTTGAAGTCTCCCCTCTCGTGTGTTCCAGCTATAAACTCAAGAAGCGCAGTCTCTTTTATGTTAAACACTAGATCGTTTTGGAGTAGATATTATGGCTAAAATTTTATTTTCCTGTTGAATTGCATAAAGTATATTGGCACCATTCACCAAAACAGACGTATCATCGGCTAACATAATAGTTTTACCAATAGATATATTGTTTACATACTTTATATACAGTAACGGTCCAAGGACTCTTCCCTGTGGTACTCCCTTTTCTAGAGGCAGTTCTCCAGAACAAAAACCGTTAATGGTAACGTAATGTGTCCTCCCTTCAAGAAAACTACCAAACCATTGCAAAGTAGAAAACAATTTTCTTAGTAATATACTGTAGTTTACCGAAACAAACGCCTTACGCACACAAACGCCTTAATGCGAGAAATATATCTAAGTATGATATTCCCTTATGAACATTATCGTATAAATGTTTTAGTAAGAAAATGTATTACGTGCTACACGAAATCTATGCTGATGATCTTTCAAAATATTATTATTTTTCAAGAACTTGATTAGTCTAACAGCTATGGCCTTCTCGAATACTTTTGAAAAAGAACTCAAATATGGGACGATAATTAGATATTGACGGCGCAATACCACTCTTAAGCAAAGGTGTTATTTTCAAGTCTTTGAATTCTTCAGAATATTTATCTTTTATCACTGAATTGTTAATAATTGTTTAATAAACATTGTTTTAAAAGGTTTATGCTGATCTCGCCCTTCCCGAAGGAAATGTGCCTACTTTTAAGTTAATTAACAATGCTTATAATTTCCATTTCGATCACAGGTTCAAAAATTATGTATTGACAAGGACTTTGGCTGCAATGGTAGTAAATCAGCAGCAACTTTATTAAAGTGTTCAGCCACCAACTCGCATCATTTAAATTATCGCAAAATAATTTGGAAATGTCTGATGTATGGTGTTTTATTTGGGGTTTAAAAACTGAATTCACTTTTCAGTTTTTCTCCAAAATTTTCACAAATGACGTTTATTTCTAATGGAAATCATAGCAAACTTTGTTATAATCAATTAAATATTACAGTGTAATTGTTAATGTTGTAAATATTTAAAGATATTTGCATACACGTTCTATCAGCGTTATGGTTTCCTCTTTGTTTTCCAGAATTGAACTCCACAAGCTCACCAGCGGAACAAGACTTGGCCGGGATGAATAACGAGGAAGACGTCCTATATCAAAAAGACGCCATTTTCGACGCCGAATTGAACTTTCCCAACTATACCGACTATTACGGTGCACAGATAGCCGCTCTGGCGGTCACGGCGATCAACGCTACCGACTCGGATGCCTCGCAGAAGTCCACCGCACCTTCCGTCACGGTTTCGGCCAACCAGTCTCCATCCTCAATCGTCCACGATGACACTACGGCATCCCAAACGGCCCCGGCGTCCACTCCTAAACCGTGCACGCTAGATTGCGGTCCCGGGGGTGGTTGCGTCATCCGCGGCGAAGACGGGGCTACGGAAACGTGCCTGTGCCCCTTGGGCAGAGGCGGAGATCGTTGCGAGAAAGGTAGGTAGAATCTAATTCGCAACTTTCCGAGAACTAGATCTTCTTCTCTTTTGTCGCGCTTTTACCGTGCAAATACCGTTTTATTTCACTGTACAAGCGATATATAAACGCTTGTGTAACTTGTACATATATGTGAATCGTAGTTGGCGGTGTTCGTTTGTTAGATTGAGGTATTCGGGTGGCTTTTTCCTTTTGGCGTCAGCTTCAACAAGTAAATTAGATTTTTTGCTAGATGTGCTGACTGAAATGGTCGCGCTTTATTGCGGTTTGTGTGGGAGATAATGGGGCAGGAAGGTACGATCTCGGGTGGTAATAGATGTGCCACGCCCTCTAGAGCTTTGTGGCGAAACTATATTGTGAGGTGCGGGCAATTCAATTGGATTAGATGTTAAGTATGAGTAAAGTATTAGTAGCAATTTACTGCAACAAAAATGTTGCCATTTTCAAAAGTAATTGACTAATTGAACGAAGCGATTTGCGATTTAAAATAATAACAAAGTTGTAACTCATACTTTCCTGTATAAAAATTACAGGCGACTACATTATTCCAAATCGGAGCAAAGAATACACTTCTAAGAAAACGTCAATATCTTTGATATTTTAAGTTTTTCACCAATTTACAGATGAATGACAGATTAAGCTTATTTTGATTTTTCCCTAATTTTTATTTATTTTCTTATCTACTACATGCTATATTTTTCGGTTCCTTCAAACTGCTTAATAATTGGTTCGAAGGATTTAATTTTAGAAGATAGAAAAATATTTAAATTAAAAGAAAAAGTAAAATAAAAGTAAGTCCACTTATTGTGTATTAAAATTTTATTATATTATCATTGGTAATTCAACTTAATTTATGATATAATGATACTTTATTGCCCAATTAAAAATGATTGTTGATTATCTGAAACTGTATTATAGTAAAGTTTTATACCTATGTATATAATAAGAGTACCATGATACTTATAATTGGTTTAGCTACATAAATATGTGATAATTACTACAGAAATTGGATGGCGCTACGCTTGTTTCATAACCGTTGGAACTTATACTCAATGTAAATTGTGTTCGGTAAACGCGGCTTTGTAATATTTATTTGATGCTTACACATTGTTAATATTGTATAAAGGTACTGTGATTGATAATCGCTCATGGTACGAGTACGAGATGCTTTCAAACCGGTACTTCGCTGTTAACAACTAGTCTGATCTCCGCAATGATGTCAAATGCGACGACAATTCACGCATAATCACGGGCTAATAAAGTTATATGCAACTATATTATTTTTTGCAGTAGTGTAGTTGATTTGTACGCAAAACTTATTGACAGCATTTACTGCAGGGGTTTATAATATTTTAGAAGATTCGTTGCAATTTTTACCACTGGAGTAACGTACTATTTGTAACAAGCGACACCTGTAGGTATGTCATGTTAATTCAATATATAAGTTATGTTAATAGAAATTGTATAACGAAATCGCGTATTTTGTTGCAATAAATGCAGTAATTTCCGTCAACAAATGTGTAGAAAATGTTCGCCCCTATATGTTCTACAATCTATTGTAGGTACTAAACTTTACAATTGTCTTAAATTTTAATTTTTTTCTGTGTAGAAGAGCCTCATATGTCTCGATGAAAGACTAGTACTAGAAAATTGAATACGTTAAATAAGAATTTTAGCTCACTTTGCTTACATCGAAAATCAAGAGTATCGATATTAAACATACCTATAAATTGTCTTCTATAATCTGTGGCTTTAACAATAACAAAGTAGTGCGCCGAAATCTTCAACCAGGGTGTACAATGTGGATATCGACGAGCCAATACCGAAAAGCAGATTTCGAAGAATTATAACCTATATATAGGAGCGATTAAGATATCGTTTCCTTAATATCCATACCGTCAGTTCCAATCGCTCTTGGATACCATTCGAAATCCAATCTATACTAGGAAGTTCGCGATATCGCGCGAGAATATTCCGCACCCCAAATAACGACACCGTAAAAAGACGCCTACAACCAACCCGTCTATCCACTCATCGGCAGTCGGCCGCTCTGTTACCGGCTCCCGTCTAAGCCTAGAGTGCGTTAATAAGACGACACACTTTATGAGCGATGGGACGTAACTTTTTTACGATCATCGAATTACCGTCGTAACTTTTTAGTTTTAGTGTCGCAGCCGCTTCGTCGAAAGAGCGCCCGCGTTGCGCAAGTTTAACGTACTTAGTAATTTTTCTCCCATACCTGCATACATAGGTATACAGCATCGCCTGTGCGAGATTGCTCGGCGTGCGCGCTGCTGTTGTTATTGTTGTTCTTGTTTAAGAGCTACGAGTTTTCTTTATTCTTTAACGTTCGTTCTCCCCTCAGTCGTAATGTAGTCGCGAATGGGGAGGAGGAGGACATTTTATTCGCTAAAAAAGAGCGGCTTGGTTTTTATGAGTAGGGTAATATTTCGACTTTTAATGCCATGGAAAGATCTGCATTGTTCGTTCGGCGTTTAAAGTGACGTACTGTTGCATAATTAAAATTTAACATAAAACTGACAGAAAAGACCGATAAAAATTGCACGTAACTGTTTACGGAAACACCATTTCGAAAGGAATTAGCTTACGTAAGAGCGAGGACAATCCAAATGGAGCTTTGTAATTTTCTACGTAAACAATTTTATTGTAAAATTTTCTTTTAGAACTGCCGACGTTATCGACTGCATATACAGAGTTAGTTAAAAGTATGGAGACGGCGATTTATTGTCGTTAATATTAGGGAATATTTTAGGAAATTTTGTTTAATATAAAAATTTGTTAAGAAATTTTAATCTACATTTCAGAATACTTGAATTTGTTTTTCTTCATTTGTTTTTAAGTTCCATCCATTCGACATGATTTTCTTAAATAGGAACTTGTACATTTTATTTTACCATACCCAACACCTTTTTCTCTTTACAATAATATTTTTGTTTTTTTTTTTAATTATTTTAATTGGGTATTTGTATTTCTTTTTAATTAAATTTACCGTTTAATGTTTGAATTTATCTGCTTTATTTTTTGGGTATGAGGGTGTGTTTAAATGATACAAGACTTGTCTTATAACAAAAATCCCAAAAGAAAGGTGAAAGAGTGTTATTCCACTAGTGATTTGGTGAAGAGCATATCTTCCAAGGTTTACCTTAGCCGAAAACACTATGTTTAACACTGCTCTTCACTTGTTTCTACTGAAGATGGCAACTTAGTTGCCGAAATACGTATTTAGATTTGTTATCTAATTTTGTGGTAAGGGATTTTTCACCTTTCTTTTGGGATTTTGTTATAGTTTTCAAACCACAGTCTCCACCCATCACAGGACTTGTCTTATATTATATTTATATTTTCGTTGACATTTCGGTTCTTGTGAGAACCATTCTCAAAACCTTGTTACCTCTAAATAACATTATATATAATTGTAGGTATCATTAAACTTTTGTATCTTACCTTATGTTTTTTTTTTTTCCTTAATTATATTTATAATATTAAAACTATTTATACAATTAACATCGTGACAGATGGACGTTAATTTGTTTTATACTAGGGTTGGAAAGCGAGCATCTATATATTAGACCTAAAGCTATTCATAAAAACTCACCGTAGTTGCCAATACATCGCGCTGCTGAAGTACAAATACCGTTGCCGCACTCCCGCGCGCATTGATTCACACAAATGATAACATAAGCGGACGATCGGTATTAATCAGACAACTGGCATGCAAATTGTAAATGTTTGTCGCTCTACGTATCTGTTTTATTTTTCTGCCTGATGTTCGAAGCATTTTGTTTCCGCAAGACAATTGTCCTGCCCACGCAACAAGAGCAGTGCAGTTTATTTTTGGGAGAAACATTTGCTGAAAAACTTATAAGCACGAGAACCCCAATTGCATGGCCCATGTTCGCGCTCATACTATGAGCTACGACAAAAAATTATCGATGCTGCCGCCACTATAACAGCCGAGATGCTTTAGCGCGTTCGGGAAGAAATTTATCATAGGCTTGGGTAGTGCCAGGAAAGAAGAAGCGATTTATTTGAACAATTTATACATTAGGGGCTTTATTTAATTTTTTAAAGAATTCCATTTATTTTCTTAATTTTCTCTGACGAATGTTTTTCAGTTTTTTTTATAGAATCTTTTTTATTTTCTCTTACATTTAGAATCTAGTTTTCAATTTACTTTATGAGAATCCTTTTTTATTTCATTTTTGGTGGCTCAGTTTATTTAAGACATGTTCTTATTTATTTATTGTATTGACTATCTACTGGAGGTTGATTTTCTTGGAATGATACATTAAATAAAATTTCAAAATCTTTTTGCTACGTTAGCATGTTTGTGAGGAGGTACACAACTCCATAACAGTGTATACGGAATAGGTTGTATTATTGGAAAGTATTCCAAACAGTAATCCCTCGGTCACTATGATGTTTACTTCGCGATAAAAATCATCGTACCGATTTAACAGCGTGTTGCTGCCAAACCATGGGAAGTAGCATTCAAAATGATACAATTTTATACCATATAAAATTATCCTTTAAATATTGTGCATTTAAAACATTACAAACACGTCAATTAAATTCAAACGTTAACATGCAAATAACATCGTATTTTGCTTTATTCTAAAAGTTTTTAGAAGTCCAGTAGTATTATGAAAAATAATGTGTCTCCTTGACATACTTCTTTATTCACTTTGAAAAATCCATTTTAATAAGTTTTATAAATGTGGTTGGTCTTTTTATGTGTGCCAGATTTTCAATTAACTGATTTCTATTGAGTCCATAGTGTTGTCTATTACGCGCTACGAAATCATAACCCGACCAAAACCCATTTCGCTTATTATTTTCAAAACATCATTTAATTTTTCCTCCCGTTTTACTGATGCCTATAGGACAGCGTCGCGTCAAAACCCGAACTACTAGAAGCTAATAATAAATCCACTCTGGTGATACCGCCGGGACATAGCAGAGGCAACTTGACATATTACCGGCGATATTCGCGATAAATTGGAATAATAACAAAGGAACCAAAAGAAAAAGGGTTGGCCGACAGACTGTACTAGGGCAGCGGACGTCAGCTGGTGCAATGACCTATTAATAGTAGACGTAATTCATCATGTCAGCGGACCGTAATCCGTTTATAGGACGGCATCCTCTCAATGGAAAATCAATATATCGGCGTTATGTTGTTTTATCGCGTTATTCTTGTTATGAGCCTATATAGCCAGTAGTACTGACACGGCGAAAGATTAATCGAGGAGCAGACAGAAACGATATTGTTGAAAGCTAAGACTAATTAGTAGTTATAGTTAGGTATAATAAACTACATTGAATTAAGGGCTAATGAGGAATATTACTTCCTGTGCTGGTAAAAAAACCGTGAGGTTTTTTAAGTCTGAACATATGATGCTATAGCATTTTTCTATATTCAGTTTTAAAAGAAGGCAATATATTACAGAGTATACAATACACGGTAAAAAGTCATTGTAATAACTACTGCTTACATAGTATTTAAAATTTCGTTATTAAATGAAAATTTGTTAGACTTACAAATTGTTATGTTATATAAATTAAAATGTTGTGTTATTTTTGATGAATGATTAAATTCAATTATATAAAAACAAATCACCCCCCAGTGATCCGATATCTTGTGTACTTTTAAAAAAAATAAATCATTCAAAAAAACATTTCCAGACAATAAATAAAATAATATAACAGATAAACTAAATTATTATGAACCAACTTAAGTGGTTTCCAAATTTAAAAACTTTACGCCCTTGTTAATCCACAATTAGACACGTATTCAAACAATGGAAAGTAATAATTTATCTGCAGTTGGCAGGTGTACATCATAATTGGTCCGGAGATGGAATGCTGGCTGCTCTCTCCGCCATACATATTTCAAATTCAATCAACAGATATTATCGACCTTTAACCCATTACCTAATTCAATAGTTTAAGCCGGAAATCAATCGACGCCAACTAAATTGAGTCGGTTCCAAGCCGGGGGGCGTTCCAATCTCGACTGCGAATATTCGACTTGCCCCCAAATATTATTAATGGATTCGGAACCATCCCGAACGATCGAACTTGTCAATTTTAACCGATTTCTCAATCCTGAACGCCATCTACCGGTACTAATTTTGTCGGTTCGCGTTCGTGCATAGTTCCTGTGCGACTTTCCGGAATGGGTCGTTCGCGACTTGTCATCAAGGTGACAAGGGTGACTAAGGCGACGCTTCGAAGGCTGGTAACCGGCCCGGTATAGGATTAAGACGAGATATGGCGTTGACAAGTTGTGCGTAAGTAGTTGCGCACGACAGAGGGTGACAGTGTTGTAACTCGTGTACGGACGACTGCGTTTTGAGATCCAGGGAGAGTTTAACGTGACTAACGTGGCTAACTTTCTAGATGTCGGTGTATTAAATCAGCACGCAGACGATATGATCATCATATTGAAACATTCTTCCCATACCAAGGTCTTAGAATCGTTAAACTTGTTGCTTCGTAAGATGTCGGATTGGTGCATTATGTAGCACTTGCAGCAGCATCTTAAAAAAAGATCCAAATTAATTCACTTTTCTACGAAAATAGATAAATCGATAACAACACAATATAATAACAACATCGAACAAACACAAAAAGTATGCGAAACTTAACTGGGAACATAAAATTTATCTGTGGAGAATTAAGTCGATATTATTTACAAAATCAAAAGCACGGTCAGTAAAACGCCGCGCAAACAATTATTCCAACAGCTGAACTTCTTACCATGTATATATATATCTATAAATTAGTTATTTTCGACTCAAAATCGGATTATTTCCTCTAGGATGCTGACCAGACGTTCGGACCTTCTGGCGGTATACCCTAAAGCTATAAACGAGCAGCTTTTTACAAAGTATATAGTTTCTACGTATAATGCCCTTTATATTTATATAAAACAATTTAATAATGATAAGAAAATGAGAATAGATTGACGCAAATATTTAATTGAAAACACATTTCAAAAATGTATTAGTAAGACCTAGATAGAATTATTTATAAAAGAAGCCTTTAATTTCCACCAGTACTTTGGAGTTATTATTTATTATTGAGTATCAACATATGGTTTTGTTCTAGAACGAGTAAATCAACCAGTCTGTAGATAATGTCAAACAAGAATAATTTGTGAATCTTTTGACCAAGATTGTTTAATATATTGTTGTTCTAATCTATAATTTCCAGCCCAGAAACAACAAATTACAAAGCTATTTACGATCTAATACTCGCAACAGTTTTCATCTCGTGAAAGTGTCGTAAAACTTATATGTGGCTATATTGATATACCTATATGTATTTAACTTTAGTAGTAAATCAACTGTGAGAGTTTATATCAGTTTAATACGCCAACCTCAACCTAATAAAAATAACGACCTACCGCCATTAACCTATATCGGAATATTACAATCTGGGACATATTTAAAGATTGAAATACCATAAAATCAACTTTTATATAACAAAATGTAGTAATAATCATTTTCTATTTATTTACTTTGAACATTACACAAGAACGCTCCACCGCGCGCAAGAAAATAGTATTTTGAATGGGTTATTTACAATTTTGTCGGTGATATACAATGAAATAAAACATCCGCCTAAGGGTATTAACTAGAATAGAGGTATTACTAGGCAAGGTATTCGTATTCCCTGGGGTGTTCATAAAGCGGAGGTATAAATAAATTTAAATTTCTGGCGTTGTTTAGTGCCATCAGCCGGTACGTTCGCAAAACAAGCCGATAATAGTCTACCCGGTTAATGGAACTCGCCTGTTTCGAGCTAATGCCGCTGTAATGGACCTCGGAATCGGATTCCTTAACGAGCCCTCCCTGTCGTCCGGGCCCTATAGTCGTATCGGGCGACGGTAAAGCCCTCTAGGCTCGTGTTGTTCGATTTTAATCTTTTATCGCTGTTTTACTTAAGTATAGATATATACCGGGTATCAAATATCGCTAGGAAATGTAAATTAGGGACTTTATCGTAAATGTTAAATAATTTTGAGCTAACAGAAGTTTTCTTTTTGTTATTTTTAAACACTAATTCTTTGCGCAGTGGAGAAAATCTCGTACTCTATTGTCTTTCAACCACGAAATCATGATTAAAACGCCATTCAATGAAAAGGGACTTAGAGTAGGTATCTTAAAACTACATGCAGGTCGATAATTTCAGTCCATTTTACAATTATAAAGCACAAATAATATAAAGTATTCTTTAAACCGAATCAGTTATTCCTTTTAGTCTATTTATTTCTTTTTAATTGTTAGAGAAAAACGCGGGTGTTAGATAAAAGCACGGGCTGAGTCAGCTCCCGCTGCAGCGATGCCAATGGTGCGATATACGTATAAAAAAGAACTTACTACCTTATGTAATGTTTTTTGTCGACTAAATGGACAATATAGAGCTATCAGTCGAAGAGAACAGGTCTGTTTCATTTATTATACCAAATACTTGCGATCAATCCTTAGATAATATATATTAATTATTTTGGCGGAATTACCGCACCTTAAGATAAGTTTATCATCAATAATTTCTACTCCGGCATATAATAAACCATTTTTAAATTAATCGTTACCCACCTGGAACGCCGTCTACACACATAAAAAAGTATGTAGTGATTCCAGAAACGGTTTGCTATGAGATAATATAAAAACATCAAAGAAAAAATGCCTAAACACAATTAACCAGATTTTACCAACTACGGCCGTCTCCTAGAGGGTGCGCGTCTAAGCTCTTGACTTCTTAGTAGGCGAACGCATATGTAGTTTGAGATGCGATAGCGATGAAATTGAGTTTGCACAAGGATTGACGCTGATGACTTCTGGTAGACTGAAACTTGAGTTCATCTTTCGTGGTGTTCCCCTTTCATTGCCTTTGCTGGTATCGTGATTCCAATAATAGGCCATGAGCCTACACGAAAGATGCATTTTTTTCAGAGAGACAGGAATAAAACAGTATTTCATTCAACTGGTGTGGTGTCAGTATTATTGAAAATAACAAATTTGTTAGTTGATACAAACAAATGTATTGCTTTCAGTCACTACTAAATTTTTTTTTTGATATTAGTATTAAAGCTGTCCGGTCCTTAAGTCAATGGAGTTAGACTTAAGGATCCTGGTCTACCTAACAGGTTGGATAAAATACTGTTTTATTCCTGTTGTTCCTATAATATCCAGTGTAATTCCAATCAAAGATAATTAGTGCTAACTGGAAACAATTTTTATATTGATCTTCAGTGTCGGAAAGTAACAATACAACACAAAAATTAATCGTAGTTATGTGACCTCCTCCCTTGGAGCCGTTCGGGTCTGTGTTTATGTATTTGGCCCTGAGCCCCAGTTAAGCAAATATGTTAAGTGGTATATACCTAGTTAGTGCAAAGCACATAATAATAAATGTACCATTTCACTTAAAGTTAAATCGTCTGTATTTATTAAATACATATATAAATTATATATAATTATATAAATACACAATAAATTATGTTCTTGATTAAACAACAGAACGCTTTACCACTATTGAAAAGAATAATTCAATGAATATTTCTTTGATTAAAAAACCTTTCTCTGTGTGTGTGTATGTGTACCGACGCTCTTTACGTCGGCCATCGGCAGTTCGCATGCGTTCAATTGGTATATGAATTAAGTGTAATATACCGAACACGTTTTACATATGGTGATAAAATATTGAAGTATTAAACGATACTATGTCCAATCAGAACGTGGAACATAATATATTCTCATTATATCGAATTTACCGCGACTTAGCACGCATATTGAGCAGGTAATATCGCTGGCTAAATACCACGTTATTGCAATATCGGTCGCTCGTACAGAAAAATTAATGACTGCGGTCACTAGGAAAATTGCTTCCCGCTCTGTTTGTTGTTGTTATTCAACTTCCATTTTGAGAGCTCTGTTTTAACTCTGCCAATATAGATAAAGGATCTTAATTGTAAAATCGATAAGTTCCAAGCTGACACGATATCAGTATATAGTTGCTGCTTATATGAAATTTAACATATGTTTTAATAATATTTTCAACATGAATATTATTTTGTTAAAACAAACTTTACAATAGTTAATTTAAACAAAGGAATTGTATCAAAAAGAACATTTTTCAATGTGCAAAGTAAAGATACCCATAATCTCATTGTAATAATAGACAATCTCATTGATTTTAAGTGGAATATATCATAAGTTTAAATTTGAACATATATTCATTTCAAAGATTTATATTTAATGGTAATTTTAAATTAAGAGGTTATAAATGTTATTTTTGCAATACAAAAATGGGTGAGCTGTGATTGGTGGATTCAAGGTTATACTGGCGGACGCGACTGTGCCTGTCTATGAAGAGGTTGAATGGAGTGCTAAGGGGATTTGCATTTACAATTTATCTAGTTTTGGTCACATTTTTATCTTCTTGAGGCTGCACAAAAGACACAATAAATATTTTCCAAATTAAGTATTGCTACTGCTATTTATTATGAAATACTTTATTTATTAACCCAGGCTTCTTTTAAATAAATAGCAAATTTATTTAGAAGATATATGTTTATTCACACAGACATTAACCTATTTTTAAATATAACGTTGAGTGATGCAGATCATATCACATCCTGTAATTAAAATTATGAATTTCTTAATCCAAAGATTCCGTTCTTTAATTTAAATATTTCATGTAGTAAATTCAAACAACGATTTCTGCATTTTTCAAACAAATCTTACATTTCTATTAACGCTTAGTAAATATTCAACTTTAAACATACCAATTGTTTCTCTGGACACTAAGATCGTGTTAGGTCAAGATTAAATTTATTTTTATTTCAATGTTTGCGCATTAAGGAACTTACCATATGTTTGTTATGAACAGTTCATTTTTAAATTAAGGATTGATTTTTATGTGTGTACACTGATTAAAATTAGTGGAAAGTTATTGCTGTTTTACATAGCTGATACTGTAATATTTCCTGACATTACTGTAACGCCCTAAATATATATTTATAAATGTAAAAAACAATATTTTGTGTATTAATGCAAACGGTAATGTAAATTTACAGTTTTCGTATCGTCATCTTGACAGCTGCTACAAACTGTATGTAGTAATACATATCACACGAGGGCACAGAGGAATAATTCAGTTAGAGGATTACAGTGAAAATAGAGAGTAGATATAAATCCTGTTAGATGTAACGTGGATAGATTCTGGACTCGGGCGGGTTATCGCTGGGAGTTGACGTAAATTTAGGACTATTAAATTATTCACCGATTCGCCGTTAACGTGTGAATCGGCCATATATATATCTAAGTTCAGGGCCGCGCTGATAATTCACTTCACAAAGTTTCTGGCCGCGTCATCGGGCAATAGTCGCTACCATAATTCACGGCGCGCGTAAGATACCGTCGCTTTCGGCACGGCCGGCCATTAAACTAGTAATTAGCGCAGGACCACACATTGTTGCAGCATTAAGTATAAGGGACCCGTTGGTACGTCGCAAAAAAGGGAAATGAGACTGTAAATTAAATCGAAGAACTTCTATATTCTGTGTTCACGGTACTACGCGCAAGACACCAGACTATAATTACGCTTGCAAGCATGGCAAAGTTGCACTGTTCCGAAGCAAATTGACTCGATTAATGGTAGATGCATTAGCCGGTTAAATAAAAGATCCAGAGGAAAAATAGGTGGCGTAAAGCTTTCCAGCTATATATCTTTGCAGATTTTCGTACGGAAAGCGATTTTGTGATCATTTATTTGAAAAGGGAATCATTTTCTTTTATTTTTCTTTACCAAACTAGAATTTCCTGAATCAAGTGATTCAAGTTCCGCATTCCTTCCTGCCGATTTTAAACTCTATTGCTATAAAACCCTCAGCTAAATTTGCATGTAATTATATTTCAATAAAATGTACAATATTTATTTATTTTAATTATATATCAGAACTTTAAACATCTGTTTTATTCACATTACAATTAAACACCTCCCAGAGTCATCTGTAATATCTCCAAATAAATGTATAAATTGTATCCCCTCTTACAGGTGGCACGATATTTGGATATCCCCACTAAATAATACACCTTGCTCTCCTAGCAAAAAAAAAATACTTTAAGAGTTTTCATAAAAAATAGGAGGCACCATTTTTCCGTGTTATTAATGTAAATGCTGAGATTTTAAGAGACAGCGAAGGTGTTAGAAGCCTATTGCTAGATAAAAAAAAGCCCGATTATTTGATCTACTTGCTGTGGATATTGCGACCAATAGTAACAAATTGGGCGGTTATGATACCAAATTGTCGAGATGACATGTCAGATGTAGGTAAGTCAACTAAAGCACAGATTTGAATTTCTAAATTACTTAGGTTCTTATCAGAAAAAAAAAATGTTTTCAGTATTATTAAAGAAAATGTTACTTTGAAATATCGAAACGTGCCACCAATTAGGTCTATAGGAATGCACAGTGATGGCAATTCAGGAACGCACAAATTTCGTGCTTTCTTCTTAGTTTCCTTCGTAATACCATTTGCCGCGAAGAATTGGCTCAATCTTTCATTAAATACGGTAAAATCGGAGTTTTTGTGGTCAAACACTTGCAAACTTCCAAGTAGTTTTGTATCTGCCATTATCCTCGTCGCCAATTTATTCTATGTTACTATAAGATATTAAATTTACGGTAACTATTTGGCTGGATAATCACTGATACGATGGTCCAGAGGCAACTGTAACTTTATTCACCGTAGTGGTGGGGACTGTGGCTTGATAACTATAACAAAAATCCCAAAAAAAATTATATAATATAATTTTGTGGTAAGGGATTTTTTCACCTTTCTTTTGGGATTTTTGTTATATACGTACTATCACAAAAACTTACAACTAAAAACTTCGACATTACAACGTACAGATAAACAACAACTACAGTAAGACCCATATATAAATATATAACATTGATTAATGTCTCTCCCTATGACCGAGAGAATAGGAAAACTACTATCCCAGACAGTTCGGCTTCTAGCGCTTTTCGTTTAAAAAATAAACCGACCATAAATGAGGTATATGAATATCAATACACATAATATGTTTCCAGATGTGTGTGTCTATAAGCACAGATAAGTAAATTTTCTCGTCTTTTCTCGTAAGTGAAAATGATTTTTCGCCAGCGTCTACGCCAATGTAAATGAGCGGTTGCAAATGCTAATCTGGCTTCTTTATGCTGACGTGTTAAAGGAGATTTTCTTTGCAGTCGTTTTCGTTTTAAGTGAGTTGTTGCTTTCAGTAGACGCTGAACATTTCGCACGTTGGTATTTACACCTGCTGTTTGTGCTATTTGTCTAGCAGTCATTGCTGAATTTGATGTTCACCTTAACATCGCGCGACGTTCACGTTCTGTTATCGCTTTGGGTCTTCCAGATTTGCGTCCTTTTCCGTAATTTTCATCTTTACTCAAGAAATTGTGAGTAACATGACGGCCCCTGCTCAAATTTGCTGCTCTTTTTTCTACTGACCAACCTTTGTCGCACCAAGTACGAATTAAATCCAATTCAGTGTTAGTCAATTGTTTTCCACGAGGCATGTTGATATATAAGAAGCAGATTAAGGCACAAACTTTTAATATAACTTGTAAAGACTTTTTTATACTGCACCCGTTAAGGACAAAACTAAAACTGATGGCATGGCCTATACTTTTGTCGCACTTGGATGTGTGGTTTTCCCCGAATATCTTTGCTCATCCCCACTCTCGCAATACTATTACCACAAACTACTGCAACCAACCTTATACGTTTGCAACACGGGTTGTCTACTCAATTTTTTTTTCTTTAAAATTTATGGGTGGCCTATACTTTTGTCGCGGACTGTATTTATATTAGGCCTGTTCATAGAAGAATCACAAACTAGTTATACGCGATTCGATTGGCTAAAAGAAATTCGACCACGGCTCTGACCAGTTTGTAAGTCTTCTATGAACAGGCCTATTAATACATTTTATTTGAAAATTACTTTTTTTTATAGTAAAGTCTATTGCATTGAATGACAGAAACCTTTTTATCAGAGTGGTTATTTCTTATTAAATAAATATTCCGCCCAATAAGCCAATCCTCCGATCCCTAGATGATCCAACGACCCAATATCGTCTTTGAAACGCGAAACTCTACCACAGTATCGGCTCTTACCAAACATGCCAACCTACCTAGCTACATAGCTTCACTGAAGGTAGATCTGCCGCCTTGGAAATGAATTTTTAATTTGCGCTAACCCCAACTTCATACAACAGAATGAGAGGGGACCATTACTCATCGTCAAACTTTTTAGCGTCGCGTCGGGCTCCGAATATAACTTTACCTCGGTAAGCCCCGGAATGGCAAGTGTAGCGAAATTTAAAGGGAATTTAAAAATGGGTTCTAACTTTCCCTTGGTGAGAGTGCCACGGGGTAAAGCCAGACCCTACTTTCCGATGATTTATTGGAAATATGTAATTGTCGGATTCGACAGAAGGGAAAATAACAAACGTGCCCTGGGTATTAGTCCGGCATGTCTGTCTGTGTGCTGCCTAACTTTTCGGAAAATGATTATGAATTGCGTATTGAGAGATAATATTGGTGTATATTCGGGTTGGCTGCTTATACAACGGTGCAAAATTTACATTTTCAAAAATAACAAAGAAAAGTACTTGTCGTTAAATATTAATGCTGACATGTTGAAAATGGAAGTCGACAATTTTCCGAAACAATGGTTTGGAATATATTAATCTAGCATGGTGCAAAGTTATGCGATATGTTACGCTATAATCCGTCTTGAACTTCCTATATCAAATAAAAAAAAAGAAAATAAACGTATAGTTAGGAAAATGGATGATTCAAAAGAAATGAATTACGTTTTCATAAAAAATTTCTATAAAAATTTAAAGATAAAAGCACCTTATTCTGATACTTCTCATTTTAATGCATATGTTGTGCTTGTTTAGCCGGTATCGCAACGCAGAAACGGTTATTGTGAACTCACGCTAACTGTAGCTAATTTCAAGTCACACACAAGTATTTTAGCAACATTTATAATGTGATTTCGTCTTATAATAATCCGGACGTCAAATAATTGATGACACTGCGTTATAACAAAAATCCCAAAAGATTTCTTTTGGGATTTTTGTTATAGTTTTCAAGCCACAGTCTCCACCCATCACAGGACACTGCGTTGGTTTGGAATTGTGGTGTTGTCGCTTTGGAAATACATGTTTACTATATTTGAATCGGCAAACAGATGCAGTACCAAGGATAGATTGACATTGCGTCATCAACTCGTAATATTCGAAATAACATTTATCATTTGTCGATCGACGAGTACGCTTACGTTAGGACAATTCCAACATAATTAAGTCATTTGACATGTCATTTGGTGGCTGTCAACTTGTGTGTTGGTCATTGTTCTTGCTGTTTAATTTTATTATCTTTAACATTATTACGTTCCTACATTTTATAAATCAGTCTTTATAAAGGCTCCATAGCACATTGTTTTTGGTAAACACGTAAAACTGACGAAGTTATTTAAAATGTGTTTGTATAAAATTTTCGGTGTTTTAGGTTATATTTAGAGAAATCGTTTCTTTCTTCGTGGTACCTTCCATTTGTCAATATGGAACATTCACCCCCTAAGAAGAGGATGCACAACATTTTTCGGTTGAATATAAAGAGAATGTTTTAAATATATTTAAGACCTGTCGGGAGCAGCCATGAAGTTCAAAAGTAACCAATGTTGAAATGACAGCAAAAGCAGCAGGTATGCACATAAAATCTGTTCACCTGGTAACGAACTGTTATAGACTTTAACCGTACCTGCTGAATGCCAGCGTAGAACAGTCGTTCAATTACTCAGGTTGACAACTTGCATATTCTAATACTAAATTAAATATACTAAATGCTTGCTACAAATCAGCAAAAAATGAATGTTGATGGGGTATTTTTTTCACAGGTATTGAAGAACGTAGTGTCTACAATATTTTGAAAGAGTATGAACGCCATAACAAATTCCAGCCACCGAAAAAATACCAACGAAAGAGGCCAGTGTTAGATAATGTAGACAGAGATGAAAAATATCATCTCGCATACGTACATACATGCGAAGTATTCCTTTACAGCGTTCAATTTCAGAATTATGTGTGCCTTTGCTTTAGTAACAACGTTTTAAATAACAGTAGGTAGCTAAATTAGTTTCTACTTTCATAAATTGATGTGTATTAAATATACCTTTATAATGTTTAGTTGTAATTATCTTTTTAATTTTTGACTTTCACTTGAATAATTATACTAAAAGTAAGAATTGCATGTAGAAAATTGTTTTGTTGATATAGAAAATAATATATTGTTTTATTTTATAAATCATAGCTTGAAAAAGGCGAATGCTCGCCGAAACGTAGCTTATAAGCAAAAATTGGTTGAGAAACAGTGTAAAATAAAAGAATTTGCTCAACAAGCCGTTTGTTCCTACCAGTTAAATTACCTAGAAACAATAAATGATGTTAGTAAGAATATGCAATTTATGTTTCATTTTAACCGGTTTTTACTCCTTGTTTATTTCAAACACGATTTATATTCGTCGTAAAAATTACAACTCCATTTGGAGACTTACCATTCGCCGGTATTTCATACCAACCCCATAAATTAATCGAAACTGTACGTGTATGTACTGCCATTATTATCATCAGATCGAGCGGCCTTCCCACTCCCAGTATCATAATAGAAGCGGTCGACTCACTTTCCTAGCTAATGTCGAGCGAGCTTTTTGCTACATGCCGGCACATAATGTCTTTCTACCCTACATCGTCGTATAATTCCCTTTATGATGTGGTCTCGCGTGGTTATTATGTTCTCCCGAGTACTTTCTGGGACCGCCCCGTGTACGTTAGGCCATAATAGGAATTCCTTCTTAATGATATAATATCTAAAAAGCAGTTGGATCTCGGGCGATGATGAAATCGTACTTATTTATCGTCGTATGGTGTTTTGAACCAGAACAAACTAGCAACGTATTAGTACATACGCATTGTGATAAAAGCCTCTAGAGATTTATAACGATAAATACAATTTAATGAATTCACGCTTCAGAACCTTAAGTTCCAGCTTCTACTGTTTGTTAACTCAAGCTCTAACATAACGAGCACTTTAAGATAGTTTGAGAGTATCTCCACGAGAAAAATATCTTCAGTTAACTAATAATTGGTTCATTCAAGAAATTTCTTTATTTAAATATATTCAAAACTCAATCCAATCTAAGGTAACAACGTACAGTTAGTTGAACTGTTTTGATTGGAACATTTTTAAGAGAAGATTCAGGTAACTAATATTATCATTATTATATTGGAGCAACAGAGAAATTGGTTGTGTAAAAGGAAAATCAATGTTGTGTGAATTACTAAATTGTATCGAATTTAAGAGTTTGCAAGATTGGCATCAACAATGCGCAGTGTTATTTGAAAACTAAAGATTTTTTATTCAAACTGTCGTGTTTGTTGACTGAAAAACCTTTAAATTATTTAAAAGGGGCGCCTAAATATACAGTGTGTCCTAAAAGTTTTATACTAATGGAGAAAAAGGTTATCGTACATTTCAACAACAACGATGTAACCAAGGCTTTGGCTGGCAGACAAAGAGAACTAGACTTAACAATACTACTTTAAGAGGACGCTTAAAACAGTACTGGCGTCTATATTTCAAGTGTAACATCGGTTAATTGAATAACTCTAAATAAAGTAGAAACTTATCTGGTGGGTATTGTGTCGCATTGACCAAATAAATTGAATTTATTGTTTTCGATGTGGTGTTAGAATATCATCGTCGAGTGAAGGGAATATTATAGATGCAGAATTTTAATCCTATTTTTAAATGCGCATGCGCTAGTCTGCCATGTATTCTGCATGATGTTTTGGGACACGTTTGGTCTTATAATCTTATTCTACATAAAAAAATTCCGACTTGTCGGGACTTCCTGAACGAACGAATCGATTCTCGGCTTTCCGCGCTAATAATGAGGATATATAGAAAAGCAGGAGACCATTTCGCCCCTTCTGACTCGGAAAACAAAGGAAAAATCCGACTGGGACGGCGGCGCTAGCTTGAAACAAACAACGACGGAACGTGGCGCCCTCTGCTATACTACCGGCCGCGCTGTGGTAACAAAAGAAATTGAGGGGAACGTGGAAAATTGAAATATGATTATAAAGTTTCGCAGACGCCACCTCGTTTCCGATGCGGGTAGTCGGGGGGATGGGTCGAAATGAAGACTACACGGAAATAGTTGGTTTCCCTATAGTGCCGGTGCAAAGCGAGGAACGGACGGTGTTCTGCATTGCCGATTGCAGGGAATCGGGGAAGTCTAAAATGCGAACTATGCAGATGGGGTGAAGTTATGAGCGTATATGGTTATGTTCCGACTGAATAGTTCGGTTTTGCATTCGGGCTAATATCGTATAGAAATTTCCGAAGAAAATTTGCTGAATAGGTCTTGTAATAATACTTTGCAATTCCATATCTGTAAGTACCTGTAAAAATTGATGCAAAGGATAGTAGTAAAGCATAATGGAGATGAAAGGTATCCGTTGTTCACAAATACATAACGGAAAGGAGTAATTTTTCGAAATCAAGATTCGAATATGATAATATAGTATTTACTTGTTTCTCGTTTAACACAAGTAAACTAATAGAAAGCAGTTGCTTTAATTCAACATATTATATGTTTATTCGACTCTTTAGTTTAGTGAGTATATTCCACATGTTTTCATGCAATTTTCTGCACTTTATGTTAAATCAAGCTATGTGTGTTAGTCGAAGATATCCAAATATATGTATATAGGTTCTGTCGGTTTTTGCGAAATGAAGCGTGTCAATCAGAGAACGGTTTGGAACTGGAGGCATTCCCGTTTCACTGGATCTCTTCCACCCGCTCTTTGTTTTTAGTTCACACTAGTCCCGCTCACGGCGCTGCTGTGCCGTTTCTCAGATCGCCCAACCCCCAGACGCTTAAAATATAAATTCTGTAGTTATCGAGTGCGACTCATTGGCAGTCGATTGTGTCGATTTATCGATTCAGTGATCTTGTGCGACTTGCGGTCTTTTGTTTTGTGGAATTGAATTGCATTATGCTTTCAAGATGGTTTTCTATTGTTGTATATACAGCAATAAAGATGTGAAAATATATCTTTCCATTATTTTGTTGTTGAAGAAATAGTATTTCTGTAACCTGTTGAGCGAGTTTTTTACGAACACTAAATCAATCCTTCATTCATTTATTCGTTTATTCAAGATACATACTTGCTCGCACACGAAATCATAATTTTGATTTTCCCTGTATTCCAGTCAATGTTTTAAAAATTTTGTACTTGATTATGGATCTATAAGTCATGCAGAGTTTTTCATCAAGAATATTTTTTTTAAATGATAAATATATTGCTATATTTAAGAATCGTGTTCCTTTTACAAAGCGATGAAGTTAAACATTTTAAATACTGACGCCTTGGGCTTTAAATTCGAAACTATACAAGCTCTCAAATACCTACCAACTGTTACGTAGAATTCCGCTGGAGAGTAATACCGTAATATCCATCTCCTTTAAGATTCAAAATCGATGCGGACGCCGTAGGAAACACGAGGCCGATGGAAAATGGAAAAGCAACTTCCATTTCCCACCTGCCTTCTCTACTTTACGACCATCCCAAGAGAGAGAGAGACAGGACCCATTCTCAAAGGACCCCCAGTTCGCTCTCTAAGGTTACCGGCGTCCGACACCAGCAATAACCCCTCACGTCCACACCTGAACTCCGAACGACCGAATGGAAGATGCGCCTTCTAGATTACTACTTCGGTAGGAATTCGAACGCGAGAATCCCCTCACACACTTTATGTCCTCTCGCCGTGACTTCGATAAACAGGTGCATCCACCAGGCAAGGATGGCATATCGAGATTAAGTATCGACCGGACAATCTGAGATTTACTACTATCGGAAGTCTGCGAAATGTCTACAACGGGACCGGATGGGAAGTGTAGGGAATAAATGAAGGTATCTGACTGGGAGGATCGCTTAGATTCCCATAAAAAGGCAACGTATATAGTAGAGGTTCCGGAATTGATCGAAAGCGGTCGGGTTTTACGGTCATGTCAAGTGATGGAGATTGAAATGAATTAAATTTGCTGTGAATTGAAAACTCTCTAATATTTTGACAGTTGCTGTTGAATAAATATATAATAAATGCGACAGTGCTCTGAACATAATCTTGAAAAACAATAAATTAGAAAAGGAAATTAAGAAAATTTCAATTTATGCTCTATCTCGAATTTAAAAGAGATTAAATAAAACGGTCAATCTTGAGCTATATACGGTCTGGTCTGTCTAGTTTACTTTCCTCTTCATTGCAACTATTCGATATATTCCAATATGTTTGTTTACGATTATACCCATGAGAATGGGAAATGTTGAAATAACTTCTAGCCCAGCCATTACATATCCTGGAATAATGAGATCTTTTTAGCAGCATATACTTAAAAGATCTGATAAAGCGTCAGAAATGACTAGGAGTCTTAGTCGACTTATGGCAAATACTGGAGGTCCTCATTAAAGTAAACGAAAATTACCCTGTTGCAATACATTCCGTTATGCTCTATGGTTCTAAAGTAAAGTTTCTTTAGATAAAGAAATTCATTACAAGCAGTTGGCGCAAGTACAGAGGCGGGCTGCTCTCAGAGTTGTTTCAGCGTACCGCACGGTATCAGCACCGGCAGTTCTAGTTATAACAGGAGTCATCCCAATAGCACTTATGGCTAAAGAGAGATAGCGTAATTATAACAGGAAACATGAGCCTGGAAATTTAGCAATAGTCGATCAAAGAGAAATCACCATTATGATGTAGCAAAGGCTTTCGGAAACGGATTTAAGGGCTCGTTGGACTGCGAGGCATCCGACCCTGGCTAAAAAAACCTCACGGCGAAATTTATCTTAAAGACTACTTACAACGCACGAAAATAACAGATAATGGAATTTGTCTGTATTGTCCTGAGGTAACAGACGATGTCTTTCATACATTCTTTGATCGTAATCGTAATAAACATGATAAAAACGTGGCTGCTCTTCGGTTCTCTGAAGGTATTCTAAAGTCTTCACTTCTGAAGAAGATCACGACAAGATGATCGAAACGTCAAGCAATTCAAACTTTCTACACGGCAGAGAATCCGAGAACCGAAGAGCAGCCAGCAACGACGACCGTGAAAGCGTAAAGACTACTTTGATGAAAACCAGGCTTTTCGTTTTTACTGTCTACAATACTGTATAAAATTAAATTAATATCTAAATTGAGCTGCTTAATAGTTACTTTATTTAACTTAGTTCATTGTTGCAACATTTCAACATATAACCACAAATAATTAAACAGATAGCTCACTGTAGCAGAATTGGCCAAAACACATGGGCTGTATAAATCAAAGGTGCAATATTTCGATTTTATGACACATAGATACTTGCGGGCAGCGAGGTATATGGCCCGAGACGGACGGCTGAGTGTGGAATGAGTACCGAGTCGTTAGTTGTTTTTATTTAAAAAAATATGCTTTTGTGCTGCACAGCTCTTATTTATCTAGAATAGGAAATCGGAAGTTTATACCTCCTTGAATATGGACTGCTGACGCTCTTATTTAACGAAAACAATCTTTATTATTATAAATTATACATGCGTAACTTGTAATTTACAACATATATGTATAATGGAATGGATTCGGTCCTCGATCTTCCCCTCGGGTGGTGAGGGACTGCTGCAATCCGACTAATAACAGCAATGATATTTCTTTATTACTATTATGTCAAAAAATATTAAATTTGGTACAGTTGTACTTAAAATGTTATCTTGAATCAAAATATAGAAAAATATACATCCCATTTAAAAATCAAAGTAATTTCCAGATAAATCGGAAGTGATAAACATTTATTGACTATATCAAAAATTAGAATTTTTGTCTCTCGAGCTACCTTCCTGAAACGCCCGGTATAGTTTCAGCCATAATATTATATGAGAATGCATAAAAATTTCCATTATATTTTCCACTGTTTTCTACTCAATGTCTGTTGTTTTGTTTCGTCGTGTTGTATTTTAAATTTTTTTTTTTTTTTTTTTTGATCCAACAGCGCAAAAGCTAAAATTATACACAACGAACAAAAAGCCCCAAATCGAATCGTCCTCGTGAATATTCAACGCCACCCGCCATCGGAACGCTAAAATACATATAAATACACTTACTGGTAAATACGGACAAATCCCCACGTTCCGTTATAAGTCTCGAAAGCGCTCTCTCTTGGTTGTTTGTTGAACTTAAGTACTAGACAACGACATCTATACAGTATTACATGAACTTAGGCGGGTTTTCGAGGAGAAGAAAAAACCGTGTGATGCGACTCACTTCTCTTGTATATACCCACAGCGTATATAAAGTACGACAAGGACCTTATTAGTATTCGGTTCGGAAACTGCCGCGTCACGCGATATTAAGCCCGTACAGCAACGTAATTAAGAATGAGTAGCGCTTGACGCTATACGCCATGGCAACTCTCCCTTTGTCGGCCGTGCGCTCCGCGTAGGCCCCTGATTAATATGAAATATTCCGCCTGCGTGGTTACTCTTTCCGATTTGCCGGCGGATTGATGATAATCGGAGGACGCACCGCGTCGGTCGCTTGAAAAATGTAATAGGTACCGCTGATTAGGGGGTGGCGCTATGTGTCACGTTGTCCTATAGTGGGAAATAATTGCAGATGTTGTGAAAAATGAGGGGGCGGAATTATCTGTTAATATTGTTTTTCCTTTCAATTCTCTTTTAATTTATTGACAATGTAGGCTTCTCTTTTTCTATTTAAATACAATTCTTTATTTTACATTTCGAAAATTATTTTTTTTTCTATTCTCTATTTTTTATATGAACATCATTAAACTTACTGCATATTTTATATTTCTATACTTATTAGCCACCTAAATAAATTCAATATAAAATTTTAAGTATACTTGCTCTTTGTATTTTAACCAATATGCCTGCTTGTTATTGTTATTCTACGTTTATATTTACATGTTGTTATATAATATAATATATATAATTATTAATACTGATAGAAAGCGTTAATTTGAAAAACAGATTTATCTGAATTTAACCCTATTTTCTTAGCCTTAATTTTTTTTTAGGTAAATATTCTGTTTTCTATTTCTGTACCAGATTATAAGTGCTAAGAGAAGTAAAATCCATTATTATTATTATATGTACGACATCAATTTTTAGGAGAACAAATTAGTCTCACGAGAGTTTAACGCACTAAATAAAAACATTGTAATACGAATATCAGTTTATTGGTTATTTGGCATTAATTGTTTTATTATTTTTTGTTGCTCTGTAAACATTAAATTTACAATTATTTGAAATGTGGAATTACAAGTAATAGTAACTACATATACAGTCAGCGACAGAATTGAGTGGACATAGTATTATATTTTATTATTAATTATTTGTTTTGTAATGTTAGATGTTTTTGGATATTATTTATGTTTAACTATTTGATCTGCTAGAATATCATATGATGTTGTATATCATTAAATAAGTATGAGTAAAATTTATAGTTTAAATAAAAAAATTGGTTTAGCCTATAACACGCAGGCGCAACAGAGTTCCCACAGAATCAGCTGTGCTGTGGCTATGTGCTAAATAGATTCTCGCATCTTCTGTTGCTTCTTGCATGCCATACACCAGACAATCATGCACATGTGCATAAATAATAACGTGTTTTATTTGAGTAGTATAGTGTAACCCTTTGGGTTAGTACATATTAAGGCAACAATTATAACAAAGAAAAGTTCTCCTTTTAAATCTTTTTTGCTTTGGACTTTCTAATATTTTATATGATACGCGCGATACGTAGGTGCAATAAACAGCGCTATCTGTTGTTTAGAAGAGTAACAATGTTCAAGTTAATGAGCTAAAAATTGGTTCAAATATTAGGTATAGTATTTATATTTTGGACCTAGGAACAGTGGCGGCTTGAAGCGGCGTGGTCCAAAAGCTCAAATTTGAGCGTTGCCATTGGGTCTTATGGACATGGTTTATCTACTTATATATAATCACTGGCCAGGACTTCAAGGGTTAAAGAAAACAATACAAAATTAAAATTTACATTCACTGAAATAATAAAATTCTATCGTTAACAGAGTCGAGAAACATAAGCAAGTTCGACAGAAAATATGTAAAAAATATAACGAGAAAAAAATATTTAACCAACTCAGTGCATCGCTTTAAATTTTCCTGCGTCCTAACGCACGTATTTCCCAAGTGACAGGAGAGGAGCAAGTATACATGCACCTTCGTGTATTCTGAATAAGTTATGGGAACTTACCAAAGTGATCGATGGCAGCTACTTTTATACTTACTAACAATATTGAGAACCGTCAAAGTTATATGTATGTACGAGTGATTCGTACGAGTTGAGTTTTAGAGTTACCGCAATACCTATAAAATGGAAACAGTTGAACACGCTATCAGAACATAAATTTAAAAAGTGACTATAAACGGATACGGAATACAGTTTTTAGGAATATTTATAGAGCCGGCCACGAATCCGATATAGTCACGTACGCGCGTGTAGGTAGATCGAATAGATAGGCGGTGTATGTTAGTCATTATGAAGGATGAGGTAGATTTTTTATTTTTACTGCAATCAATAGAGTTAAAAACAAACAATGTATAGGGCATTTCAATTGAATCGAGCCACCTCAAATAACTCTTCATCTGCTGTGATTTATATAAAATTCCAAAACCTGTCAATTGTCATATCAAAGGAGACGATTCAAAATCATTCCACCCTTAAAATTTGAATGAGGAAGGTGGGTCTTTCAATTCTCTTTACGGCAACATGTATGGAAAAAAGGGCATAAATTGCATAATTTTCAACCTGTGTGATAAAATACGATAAAAAGATGATTCGTCCGAAAAACAAGTATTATACAGTAAATTTCGATTATTGTTGAGGCGCTCGGTCACTAATACACAAAATTCCAACCTCCTGTCAAAATCGTCCTCAATTCAAGTACTGCCGACGCCTTCTTTTCGGTCTTCAATGAAGTATTTAACAATATTAATAATAGACACTTCACTGCAACAGTGTTCTGGGACTTATCTCTAGCCCTTGACTGTGTCAGTCATGACATTCTAATCAAAAATTATGTTACTATGGGATTCGTGGTACTCATCTGGAATGGTTCAAATCGTGTCTCTTCAATAGGAAACAGATAATGAGAGGAAATAATTCCTCCTCATGGTGTATGGGAATTGACTACGGCGTTCCGCAGGGCTCAGTGCTTGGTGCAATACTTTTCCTTCTTTGCTTCAATCCCATCATCAATTTAAAGATCAGTAGGAAATGTTCTCTCTTCGCAGATGACACCAGCATCACTTGGAGCACCCAAACAGAGAGGAGCTACAAAGTATTATATCCAAGAACCTAACTATCATCAAACATTGATGTAACTCCAACTGCCTTTGTTATAACAAAGACAAAACGGTGGTTCTACCTTACAAAGGTGCAGTGCAGCAACCTTGTCTATTCGATAACGACACCGTCAATATGATTCAATCTGTTAAATTCCAGGGACGATACTCTTAAATGGTCTCACCATATCGACACTCTCTCAAAAAAATTGTCTTCTGTGTGCTTTGCAATCAGGACTGTAGCCAGGGAGCTCAATCCTTCTATTGCTCGGATTACTTATTTGTCCTTTTTGAATCCCATCTTCACTACGCGCTGCCCTTTGGGGCACCTGTAGTTTGTACAACTTCAATACAATTTTTAAACTGCAAAAAAGAGCAATTCGCTACACATTTCAACTAAGGACCAGAGATCACTGCCGACCATACTTTTTAAACTCGTTTCAATAGAGATAGCCTGTATAATGTGAGATTAGTATTGCTAATTAAAACAAGAAGCAAGTAAATTTGTTTATGTCAAAATATTCAAGAAAGAAATATGTATTTTCAATGTTAAAAGGTTTAAAGGGTTAAGAAACACAAAGTTACAAGTGTAAATAAAGTGGAGACATTTAGGTCACTAAACAATTTGGACATTAGACTTCCCAACATCTGCTCGTAACTTATATAACATGTAAAAATGCGTTTATATCGTTCAGCTTCATTCCCTTTCTTATACGTTTCGCTAATCTCATAGCATCTTCTTACATGCTTATGTTTGTCATAAATTTTAATATGTACATAAAGGTATTCTAAGCTATAATAGTACTCGTATAGTATATCTTGTAGTTCATTGTACAGCATGAAACTCCGTTGAATAAAATGAAAAAGGACAACATTCATTTAAAAAACCTAATCTCAGCATACGTTTTTCATTTTTCACGGTTAATACAAAAAGTAAATAAAATACAAATAAAACGTATACACAAAAAAGCTGAGCAAACACGCCCGCTTTTCGATGTAACTTCGTGTTAAAAATTCCGTCACCCCAGGGAAAACATTACGAAATTGTGTCGGCTCAAAAAATAATAACCGTAGGTACAAAAAATATTTAGGTAATTTCAAACGTATTTTCTCTAGCGAAGAAAAGTGGCCTTTGGAATACAAACATATACAGTAAATTTTCATTTTAATAATTGCCATTCCTTTTCTCTCGTTTTTTTTTGCCGGCACGAATATGTAATGCGGAAGTTGGTTGTGAAATTCTCATCTGTTAATTTTAAGTTAACAAGTAACAAACACGAGTTCGCGAACAATAAGTCAATATAGACGGTGTAATAAACACCAAATTCGTCAAAATTTTTATTAACACAAGTAAAATATACAAGTCTTTGTCAAATGCTTTGATATTATTTAAAGTGTAAAGAAAACATGCACACTGAGATTTTCTTTACCATTTTTTTTTTTTTTGTAAAATATGTTTTGTTATACAGGTCTTTTCTATAGAGCAAAGAGATGGAAAATTACGGATTTATAAATGTTTGCAAATAATTATAAGTGCCATAATTGATTTGAAATGTTATGCGGTTGTAATGTATACAATAAAATTATAAATTGAGAAAAAAAATAATATGATTTGGATAGGAATTTTAGTGCATAAGGATTGGTTGAAGTGAATTTAGAATAATGAATTCATGAAGGAATTGAAAACATATAATATTAAAAGCAATATAGTTATTTCTTTAGTACTTTAGCCATTAAACTTTAATATGCTCTAGCGCAAATTTAAGTGTAACTCGCACACTAATTATGTGTGGAATCTCCTCATTTTATTCCACTTATCCCATCTGGACGGCGTAGTTTTTCTATATACACGCCATTCGTGTGGAAATAGTTTGGGTTTCTTGAGCGACCAAGCGGAGATAATTACGGTAAATTGGAGTTGATGAAAAGGGCGTATCTGAGAGTGAATTTTACAAATGACGCCAGGCGGTGAATTTAACGGAGAATAATGTTTTTCCACGCGCGGTCTCAGCGGTAAACGGTAACGCTACCAACGAAGTGATTCATACGGGCTAATAAATTTGGGTTAGGTAAGTTCCACGGTTTTCCTTTTAATCTTCTCCGAATTACTCGTATAATAATAAACAAATAAAGAATGACTTATTTAAGCATATGTTCAATGATGATTAGATATTAACATATTTAATATAGTTTTACCTTATGTTTAAGTAATTTTTTTTCTTCTTCAATGTTTTCTTTTAAAAAAGTTAAAGAAGTTTTTTTACATCAACATTTTATTTTTTACATTATGAATTTTACACCGTAAATGATTAAGGTTTGAATTAATAAACCGAAACGTTTTACTTATTGGGAATAGTTGTTTAATTACACGACTTCAAAAACCAAGAAAATATACATATATCTAATGGTAGTTGGTGTTACATGTGCTATAATCCTTTCTGCTTGCTGTCTCTCCGGGACCCATGCTGGGCACTCAAAAAAAGTATGTTCGACCGTGTCAATCCCATTACAATAATTGCACTCATCCGTTTTGCTTATCACAAACCTGCGGAGGTATGCCTGGTAGGAACCATCTCCTGTTAGGAACTGCATAAGAATAGTTCACCTGACCATGTTTTCTCTCTACCCACTGCCTTAAATTATGTGTAAGTATCTTGGTCCATACAGCCTTTCCAGTGTGGGTGTTCCATCCATTCTGCCATTTGTCAAGCATGTTGTTACGCATGGTTTCTTTGCTTGCTGAAGAATGCATTCTGAGTTAAAAACAAATTGTTTTAACACAATTCTCTTAAAGAGAAAATGAAATAGTTTTGTTGTAAGTAAATCTTTTACCACTAACAAAATTGAAGGTTGTAATTCAAGAAAACTTTTGTTTCGATGAATTTTCTTAACTAGAGAATATATTTGCTTAATGCAAGTAGATAGAGATGAATTGTCCGAGCTTAAATCTATAACTGCATTAGCGGCTTACGTTACAGCCCTCTCCTGGATTGAGAGTTTGCTTGTGTCCCGTAGATGGAGACAATCTAAACCCTTATTTCCATAGTAGAGAAATTGTCCTTGCTGGTTTGATGATTCCAACAATAGACCATGAGGCCGCCTGGTGGCACTTTCCGGTTCTAATTGTGTTTGTAATGTTTTCTTTGACGTGTATAAAGCGTTATGATTTTAAGTTAAGTATTACTATTCTTAAGGAGATATGAAAAAAAAATTAATTCAAGAATTCTAACATTTTGCTCCAATATTAATGCTTTTAATGCAAGTAAACGATACTCTTAAGTGGAGACTAAAAGTAGTTTCATCCAAAACTGTTAACCTCTTACGTCAAGATTATGCTGTTAAGACAATTTTGTTCTTGCCTTAAGAAGTTTTTGTCTTGCGGATATTCAGAACGTAGATTTATTTGATCCAAGTATGGTAAGCATGCATTTTTCTGAGTGTAGATAACATTTTCTTCCTTTGCTTTGAAACATGCTACTACGCGTTTGTATAAGATATTCTGTGAAATGCCTAACAGTGAATACTGGGCGCAGTGATTGAAATAAATAAACCACAAACCTTATCGAAAAGAAAAACAATTTACGCACTTTTTTTCAAGCATAATCAACATTATTATCTGATAACATTCCAAAGCGTAGTTATTACCGATCTATTTTTTATGCATTGCTGGTAATAAAGAAAGCCAGTGGACGTTGTACTAGGGTGTTTCATAGTAGGTAGTGTTATCAGTGCCACAGTTTTGAATATTTTTGTTTTCAGCTTTTTAACAAGTTAACTATTACAGCTATTATATTTGTCCTCCAGCTTTTTTCTGTTACACGCGGATATAGCTTAGAAAATGAGTTTCACGCAAAGCAAAACATTGGATAATATCTGCGAAACCGTGGCATTCCGGTATTGCGCGCAAATTCCCCCCGTAATACGACAACCTAATATAGTAAAAAGCGGACGAGAGCGTATGCAGATGACAGGAGTATAACCAGCTCCGGAAACAAAAGAACGTCGAGGATGTCTAAAATGATATTATTTTATACTTCTGACCTTATCTCTCTACGAGACGGGGATATTTTCCTCTCGACTGGCGCTATTCTGTTCGCAATAGCGACGGGCTGATTTTATCCTCCACTTTTAGTCAATCAGGTACAGTAGCTAATATCCGACTATGCGTTTCGCCCCATCTGTCGACGTTGTCGGGCAACGAGTGCGCACTTCGAAACGTCAAAAACAGATCCGATGAAAGTGTGGGGCCGAATCGAGAGACGGGAGCTCTCGAAAATCACCGTGTGATTGCGTGTAAAAACAGATCCCATTCTTCCTTTCATTTGCGTGCCCTCTTTAACCGTTCTGGGTGCTTGATGCAATGAATGACGGTTCAACGTCACGATTACGTATAAAAAGTCGAGACATGCGTTCGAGTTGAAATTACCTTTATAATTAACACTTTAATTAATATTTCGCGATCTACTTCATTCATCATACAGATTCCTATTTCCGGTTTGGAGAGATCAAATAAAAGCCAAATATTTTAATAAATTAGGTTGAAATATAGTAGCATTTAAACAAGCTATTTAAGCATTTAATTGTTGTAGGAATATAGGTGTATTGTAGCATTTCATTAATTTATTTAATTGAACAACATTTTTGATCAAACGTTTTTATTAAACTTAAAATTTTACAGGTAGCAATTGAAACGAGCCACTTGAAATAACTCTTTACCTGATGTGATTTGTATAAAATTCCGAAACCTGTCAATTGTCCTATCAAGGGGAACAAATTTTAATGACGGACCTGACGATTTGAAATCATTCCTGGGGGTGCAACAGTGAAAATTAAAAGACCTTTTGAATGAATGATCACAAGACCCAACTTCCCTGTTAAAACCTTCTCTGAACAGCCTCAATACCACTGTACTCCAAACTACACCTCGCAAGACTGTTAAACTGAATTTTGACGGTGTGCATGTGAACATTTAAAAACTCTCTAGTGTGTCGACAGATAAATCCAAGCACGATACCGTTTTCACAAACAGAACGGCGTAACAATACATCACATAATGACATCAGACGAACAAGTTGGATAATAATATTAATAATACAAGTCCATACAGCGCAAACACTGATTAAATGATAACCCGGCTGACCGAATTAAACGGAATAACGGGACGTCTTGGATGAGAGGTAGCACGTAAGCGTGCCCCACGAAAGGCCTGTCCCGACCTGCACTGAAATATTTACGGGGGAGAAAACAAATCTGGACGCCACGTATCCTCCCCAGTAAATCGCAATTATGCTCGGGCCCTCGTAAATCAGCACTTCAGTTGTTCGGACGAGCGGTATAGCGAAAGGTGGCCAGAGAGGTTGCAGGTGAATTTGGAATTTGTCGAGAGCGAGTTGTGTATCCGAATGCAGCGATCGATACTTAGATATACTCTATTTGTTTAAGGACGAACGGACGAACGGTACTGCAAACAGTATCGAAAAGTTTACGTTGTAATGTTGTATATAGTTATCGATTTTGACTTGTTGTATACGAGTGTTATGAGTTTGTACACGGTTTCCATTTTTCGTTGTTTTTTTATACCGTAATACTGCATTCGCAATACCAATAAAATCTACATTTATTGAGTGAATTTTCATTTACAGAACGAATTGTTTCATTCTTATGATAACATATTTTATACAATCTTTGATTAAGTAATAAAAAGGTTCATTGGTGAAATAAATACGTTATCATCATTATAACAAATCATTTTACATTAGTGCAAGGATAATGTGTTATAGTAACTATTTTTTCATACCTTCAATAAATAATCAAACTACAACCATAACTTAACTATTAAATTATAACCAATACGCAGTTACACCCATAAATTACTCCTGTTTTTGACGAGACAAAAATCTCGAGTTGCACTTTACAAATTTTGTCGTCACCATCATAAGAAACAACAGAACAAAAACACATATTTGGAACATTACAATTTTATTAGTTCAGAATAGACGACCATTATAATATTTAAATGCCTTGCTTTTATTTCTTTAATTTCTATTCCGGTGTCGACTTAGTTGGTGGATATAAGCTGACGTCAAGTTTTGCGCAAATACGGCGCTTATAATTGAATTTCTCGCCCTCAGTAATGAGAAAGGCGATGACGTGCATATCTTCGCGAAGGTGCCGTATAGAAAGTTCATGCTATATCCTAGTGAAGCCGGAGTGCAACCGGCGAGTTATTACGGATGCCGGGTACGTTCGAGCTTAACGTCTTTCGTTTGATCGCCAAACTTCGATTAATTTCCCGAAGGACAGGTGGATATGGAATGAATGGTGAAAATAATGTAATAAATGACACACAGAAAGTAGTACACTTAAAATCCCAAACATTCTTTATTCTTTCGTATGTCAAGAATGTAAACTTTTAAGAAGCTCTCGAAATGTTTTATAGAACATAATAAGAACAAAATCTTGTTTGTAAATTTGTGTTTACTTGGAAAGATTAAGTGGGTTTTTTAGGTCATTGATAACTAAGCGCTTCTCTTAGTAAAATTCATTCCGCTGCCTTACGTTTCATTGTCTTAAATGACAACTTTTCAAGCATTGGTTTTTTTTTTCATTTTTTTATGTAATATATTTCATTACTAGCCCACTTTTTTTTTAAATTAACAAATTTGTTTGCACTTACTACGTTATTTAATTTACCTTATTACATCTGCACTTAATATTCATACTTTCAATTATGAACATTGTAACACTTATTTTCAGTATTTTCGAAGTCGTTTATAAACACAACAAATTGTAGTGAACCCAAGATTGATCCTTGTAGGATTCCAATATTGTTTCAAATCTGTATCATTCCACGTAGCCATTACTATTTCTATGTTTAATTTCAGTAAATTGTTTTCGCTGATACAAGTAAGATTTAAAAATACAAAGTGCAGTGCCTCGTAGATAATTTCTCTAATAATATATTATAATTAACTAAGTCAAAAGCTTTAAACATTATTGGAAGCAGAGCTGATTGAACTAAAAAGTTTGTTTCTAATCACAAGATCTATTTTTTTTTGGAACCCTGTACAACAATTACTTCCAGCTAATTTTCCGAACACATCTATACAAAAGTACGAGGGATACCTATACACAATTCTAGAGTTGGTAGTTTTGCGAGTTCTATAACAGTCGAAGCTACGGGGTTTGCGACAGCGACTCACACGGTGCGGATTGAAGCGAAGGCTGTTAATAGGTTCTATCCGGTCCAATCGAGCGGAAAGGACAAACAGGGCGATAAAAGCCCTCGAAACGGCGAATGCAAATCGGGGACCGTAATTGCGAGCCGCCGGATCGGAAAACACGAGCTATCCTCGCCACCGTGCGCCGAGATCTTATAGTTTGCCGAAATGAGGATGGCAGGGAAAGGGCGGTTATTTACTTAATCGTTTCCGGTATCTATTGGGGAGTCGGAGTAAGGTTATGTTTGGGTATCTACGAAGGCGACATTGATGTTATGCATGTGTGATGTATACGTTCAAATATTTGACTTAGGTTTTGGAGAGTTTTCTGATCAATTAATTTCAACGGTGGTATGTAAAATTTAAATTATCAATTGAAATAGGAAAACATACACACAAAAATCAATGCTTAATTTTAAAATATACTGTTCATAACAAACATGTGGTAAGGCCCAATATGTTAAAAATAAATTTAATCTTGACCTCTCCAGAGAAACACTTCGTATGTTTAAAGTTAAACATTTACTAATCATTAATAGGAATAAAAGATTTGTTTGAAAAATGCAACAATCGTTATTTCAATTTAGTATCTATATGAAATGTTTAAATTAGAAAAACGGAATCTTTGGATTAAGAAGTTCATAATTTTAATTACAGGATGTGATATGATCTGCATCACTCAACGTTATATTTAAAAATAGCTTAATATTTGTGTGGATAAACATATAATACCTTCTAAATAAATTTTCTGTTTATTTAAAAGAAGCCTGCCTTAATAAATAACGTATTTCATAATAAATAGCAGTAGCAATACTTAATTTCGAAAATATTTATTGTGTCCTCTATGCAGCCCGAAGAAAATAAAACCTCTGAAGCGTTTTCCATTTTTTCAAATTCTGAATTGCAAACGCACCTAACCAAACCGACATATAAAATACAACGTAATGGCAAAACGTGGCCAAAACTAGATAAATTGTAACTGCAAATCCCTTTCCCAGTCCATACCACCCATTTATAGACAGGCACAGTCGCGTTCGCCAGTATAACCTTGAATCCGCCAATCACAGCTCACCTATTTTTGTATTGCAAAAATAAGATTTACAACTTCTTGATTTAAAATTACCCTTAAATATAAATCTTTGAAATGAATATATGCTTAAATTTAAAGTTGTAATGTATTCCTTTTAAAATCAATGAGATTGCCTATTATTACAATAAGATTATCAGTGTCTTTACTTTGAACATTGAAACATGTTCTTTTTGATACAATATATTTGTTTAAATTAACTATTGTAAAGTTTGTTTTAACAAAAAAATATTACTGTTGAAAATATTATTTAAACATATCTTAAATTCTATATAAATGAACAAATATTCTACTTACAAATAATGTATTTTTTACTCAAACTTTTAATTTTGAAATTTATGATAACAAATAAATACATATGTTTATGTGCGTAGAATGCATTTAAGGACATAAGCGTGTTGTAAAAACCTTTATTTAGAAATATAATAGAGGAAAACAAGCAATATACAAAGTGATACCATAAGTTTTTCTGTGAATTCTACTATAGAAAAAAAAAAATAGAATTTTACACACGACCATAAAAATACATTATCGACTTTAGGAATTAGTAGTTCCGCTCATCGTTAAAATACAATTTTATCATCTTGTATAATATACAAACTTCCATTAGGGTATATATAGGAAATAAACATTGGTTGTCTAACACATCAAGAAAATTGATTGATTTTCATCATTTTCTACCATTTATAACTCTGATCATCTAAATCCCTAATATTAATGTTGCATCCACTTGATTTTGTAATCTCTATGGATGTGATTTAATATTCATTATCATTTACCTACTGATCCGTGACTAGCGGAAACAACAAGGGGTTAAAAACAAACACTGCTCTGGCCTCTGGCGGTGTTCCAAACAATCTCTCGCTTCAGCACTACTCTCAGGTAATAATTGTTACTAACCACTATGTAAACTTCACATCGACTATACATACATATTCATGTCCCGCTTTCCTGTAATACCTATCTACATACAGCGTTAACACTTTTACACCTTTGTATGCTAGTTTTTATACGACCAACTATACCAATCCGAGGAGTGTATAGTGTAAAGCTAAACCAAATCTTAAAATCACCAGCGGTTAATTATGTAGGCGTTAGAGCGAAAATTTACTTAAACCTCGCCTCGCACTATTTTGGGAATTTCGTTACGATTTGGGAAAGTTTCTTTCAGAAAAAAAGATGTTTTTAAAGCAACTATGTAGTTCGATTAATAACGAAGTTAGTAATAATGCCGACTTCATTTTTAACTCACTGTATACTAGTAGGCAAGAGATCCAGACCAAATTCTGATTTTGACCTGCGCCACTACAAAACCATGACAGACATGAATCTATGTTGCTGTGATAAATAGCATCGGATTCTGTTGTAAATCTGTTTATAAAGTAAATGTTCTAGTACTTCAGAGCAGCTGCATAAAATAGCGATAAATTATAGATTTGCAATATCATGCTTGCTTCCTTTCTTAAGTATTGGATTAATCATGCTAACTTTCCACCTACGCAGAGCCAAGTTAAATATCGAGCACAGAATGGCTGCACAATCCCTAATTAAAAAAATTGGTAAACCATTATGACCTGCAGTAGGATCATTCTTGAGATATCTAATTGCTGCTAAAACTTCGTCAGTTGTGAAAGAATCAAGGTATATATAATTTGTAGATGTTGAAATGTCAGATAAAACAGAAAGAATGCGAGGTTGGTTTGCACTTTACGACACCGATATACGTGTTTTTTCATTTTCTTTTCTTTCCTGTGATGGGTGGAGACTGTGGCTTGAAAACTATAACAAAAATCCCAAAAGAAAGGTGAAAAAATCCCTTACCACAAAATTATTTTGTGGTATGGGATTTTTTCACCTTTCTTTTGGGATTTTTGTTATTCTTTTCTTTTTTCAAATAATGCAAATATAAATAAATGCTTTTTTGCTACCACTGTGATATGAGGCAATTTTTATATTAAAAATTTTAATATAAAAATTGCCTCATATTAAATTACAGTGTAGCAAAAAAGCATTTAATTAATGATTGCACACTTTAAGAAGCGCACTAATTGAATGCAGATATACTTACTATATATATAATATCTAGCTTGACAATTTTTTGTACGCATTCATAGTTTTATATTATTTTTCTATACGTAACATTTAGGTAATTGACGCGCTTTAAGTATGCATCGGTCTATTTGTATTCGTTGGCCTATTGAAATAAAGATTATTGTTCTTGAGCGCAGAACATTATATTGACATTCAGCATGTCAAGAATTGACATATATAAAAATACGCTTTTCGCGTGACTCTTTTCCATACGAATCCAATTCCGGCGTTGTCGCCATTCGAGGAATTTCATAAACCACTTGGTAGCAGTGGTTCGTGACTGGCATCTTTATTGTCTCAACTCGCTCACAGACAAACCCCCATATATATCTAATAACACTCGCCAAAAGACGGATGGGGAAGTCATTTTTCTGCAATTATCGTCGCCTCGATTGCTTCGCAACAATAACATACCGTCCTGCTTTTCTAGTGTTACTTCTATTTTTGGTACTTTTATTAGCTGTTACTGAACCACGATGGCGCGTTCCGAGAAATTCCCCCTCCCCCCCCCCCCCCCCCCTCCTCTCCAATTCCGAGCATGACGTCGAGAGAAATGAAATATTTTCGACGTCAGACATTTTCTCCTTTTTTATATATTTCGCATAAACTGATTTTATTGGAATCGGAAGGGTCCGTTACACGTAAGGCCGCATGCGGAACGGAGGGGGTGTAAAAGGGGAAGATTTACTTTAAGGCGTTCGTATTTCTTTTGTGCTCGTCGTGTGGCAGGAATAGTGCGCCGTCACAGGACGAAATGGAATTTATAAAACGAATAAGTTGACCTCTTTTCTCGATCTTTTTTTATTATTTTTTTTTTCCCTTATTTAATATTTTCAATTCTTGTTTCAGTTTTACATACATAAAATAGTAGGTAGTATCTAGGAATGACCATTTAAATTACAGCGAATTGTGTCAGCACATGCAGCGAGCGTAGCGCTCTCTCGCTCACTGCGACTTAGGCGGTCACTCCTAAAGTCCACGACTGCACATGCATATTGTATTAATCAAGAGATTTCACATTTGAAACTCATATCTAGGATGTTCGTGTCGGTATACATGTAATATGCGGGCGAACTTCAAAAGAATTTTTTAATGAACACGGTGCTTTGTTTGTGCCAGACATATTAATGTATGTCTGCATAACGAGTTAGTATTGCTCATTCTGTTATGGTTTTGGTGTACCTACATACATGTGTATGTGATTGTTGTTTCAATTATATGTTCCAGTTAAGTGTAACACTGTTGTACCTAGTTTGAATTTCAAAACTAGTTGTACAAGGTACTATTACAAAACTTCTGGTATAATATGTATACAATGTGTTCCGTGTTGTGTCATTGAAACTTTAATAGGATAAGAAAATAATAAAAATAGGTACACACATAAAAATCACGGCTTAATTTAAAAATATACTGTTCATAACAAACAGATTTGTTTGAAAAATGCAACAATCGTTAGTTGTCAGTTTACTATATGAAATATTTAAATTAAAAAAACGGAATCTTTGGATTAAGAAATTCATAATTTTAATTACAGATATGATCTCATCACTCAACATTATAATTAAACATAGCTTAATATTTGTGTAGATAAACATATAGTATCTTCTAAATAAATTTGCTATTTATTTAAAAGGAGCCTGGGTTAATAAAGAAAGTATTTCATATTATATAGCAGTAGCAATACTTAATTTGGAAAATATTTATTGTGTTTTCTATCCAGCCTCAAGATAAAACCTATGAAACGTTTTCCATTTTTTCAAATTCTGTATTGCAAACACACCTAACCAAACCGACATATAAAATACAACGCATTAGCAAAACGTGGCCAAAACTAGATAAATTGTAACTGCAAATCCCTTTCCCAGTCCATACCACCCATTTATAGACAGGCACAGTCGCGTCCGCCAGTATAACCTAATATGCTACTTACAAATAATGTATTTTCTACTCGAACTTTTAATTTTTTAATGAAATATATGATAACAAATAAATACATATATTTAATTTAAGAATTGGTTTTAATGTGTGTAGGGTAATTCTGTTTAGTTACTATGATACACGCTGTTCCAATTCACTCGTCTACTATCTTTTTACGCAATCTATTGCAGTTAAATTAATATGACAAGAATGTCGAGAACTAATCCTCATCTGAAGAAGTATTATCCACAAACGTTTTATTATAGAGGAAATAATACCTATATAGTAAATAGTAACTTTGAAAAGGTGTAGTTTTTATCAGGTACCCAATTTAACGATCAATTTATGAATATATGCTATATAAAATTTCATTTTGTTTTCAACAGAATCTGACACGTTGATTTTTCTTTGTTGCACCAAATCAAAATCGGATCGTCAAAACACGGTTTTCGAGAGAAATAGAAATGTTAAAATTTTTAAAAAACTCGTAAATGTTCTATATAAAAACCGTTTATTCTTATTAAAATAAAAAAAATTACTAGGTATATAGTATAGGTATATAGTTTGAAGTAACAAGACGTTCCCGTTCCCGTTTTGTTATCAAAATTAAAACAAATTATATAAAAAAAAAACAGAGTAAACAAATAATCTGAAACACCCTGTATTTTGAAAACTATATTATATATAACACTCATCATTTTTCTTATTTTTAGTGATTAATAACCCGGTGCGAAACTCTTTCCCAACATTTATCTGTAAATCATTTTATTTACGAATAGCTACAGATAATCATATGGACTAATTTTATTCAATATTGCCTAACTCCAATTACGCGCCAAGTACTGACAATAATATAAGCATACATCTACCTATGAATACCTACCTGTGAATAATAAAATCGGCTTAGACATTACGTGATCAAATTACATTGCAATTGGAGCTTTGACACGCTCGTACCGTGTTAATTCGATTAAAGGGATTAAACTTGATGTCAGACTATAGGATGATGTTCGAATTACGTCAAATCCCCATAAAAATAATATGAAACGAATACAAAAAAAAAAACAACCGACAGTATAGAAGACAACTGTATTATTTTTCTTTTGGTTTTCCTCTTTCGTCAAATGTATTTTAGTATTACTCAAAAACTATTTAACATCTTAATTAAATTTGTCAATTATTTTCGCTCTTCTCAAAACTATTTCCTTAATTATCAAAATTATATCTACATGTATGTAATAATGAATGCTGAGAGAGGGCAAAACAGGAAAATCCCGAACGAGCTACGTGCTTTAATATAATCAGAGGAATGAACGATCGTGTTCGCCAGTCCAGAGAGATGACAATTTAGTGTTTTTCCAAGCACTGTAAAAAAAATTACGAGACTTACAAAATAACAAACGATATGAAAAAAAGGAGTGTTGGGCATCGTGCCAAAATATTTATTATTCAAGAGGAGCAAGAAAGAATGTAATTGATGAAGATTACACTTTAACACTAAAACAAATATATGTTTTATCTCGCGAAAGACATAGAAACCTTCTAGATAATCAGAGAAATAAACCGAACGACAAAGAATGGTCGGGTATTTACTAAATTAAATGTGAAAACTGTACTAAAGTTATGTGTTATATGTTATCGCTATAGGAGACTTGAATCATCTAGTGCTGCACAACATATCAACGATACAGGCCATAAAATTAACATTGAGAAGGTTGAACTATTGAAAAATGTAACGTCTTCCAAGGAATTAGACGCTTAAGAAACCATGTATATGAGCAAAGACTCTAGCAAGCATTAAGGTAAACAAATTCACTTCCCAGTTACATATATTTTTGAGTTTTGAAAGAAAACACTTAGGTTTAGGGTAGAAATAACGAAGCATACTACTTATGTATATCTTTTTCTCAATTCATTTGATCTTCGCCAGTTGAAAATGGAAATCCACGAATTTCCCAATTAATAAAATTATGTATGACACACAAATGTCGTGGCAAATGCTATGAATGTAAAAATAAAATAATTCATATTGTTTCATTTCTTTTGATAAAAACTATTTGTAATTTTTACAAGTGTTGTCACAACCTGTTATCCACATTAAGTATAATAATCAAACTAACAGTGGGAATAGCACTCTAATGCATCGTAGTTCGGCCATAAATTTTGTTAGTCATCCTCTCGAAATCCAGTCACCGCAAGTGCAACAAATTACTGCTCGACTCCGGGGGAGCTGTTGTTGGACGCTCTGGTGCATACCAGTATACAAATGTCCCGATTTTCGAGGCAGCCGCTTGCGCGGTGCTGCGGTGTAACGAAGTGCATCCAGTCCGTGTTGCTCGCTCCGACATCATGACCGATTTAACCGGATCCGCCCGCTTCCCGCCTAAATAAATTCGCCACACATATTTTACATTAGCTGATGCGAAGGGTCTTTCATCATTGTATAAAGCGCGCCCGGTTAGCTGTCTATTTCCCGCTAGAGTCCTAGAGTACGCAAAATCGGAGTGTTTGACGGGGATTCAAAGTATAGACTCTACGGGATAGAACCGGAGACAGCCGATCACACTATCGGAGAACGAAAGGAGACCCACAGACATACTTTACCCACTGGGTGAGCGACCTGTACAGATTAGTGGGGCGGACCACCATGTGAGCGACTTAAACACACAGACGTGGTGTAATACCTAAACCAGAAGGCTGCGGTGCCTTATCGGTGACCATGGTCGGACGAGTTTGGTTTAAAGGAGAGAAAAAAAGTTTACATTTAATTATTAGTGTTAGTATTGCCTCTGTGCATTTCTTCTCTAATAACTGGTAACCAATTTTGATATTTTACGTAAAACAAAAGAGTAATGAGTCAAATCTATTAGAACAATTAGATCATAAATGCGTAGTTGCATCCAAATTGAAACTTATTGGTACCTGACAAGCAATATAGTTGATTTTATGACAGAACTGGACCGGCCTTCAATATGCGGAGGTAATTTATGCAATATGAGGAACTTAAAGGAAAGGCGAATAGCAATTGGCGTTCGGAATTTAATTATGCGTTTTGCCGAATATACTTTGTGCGTGCACATTTGGTTCTCGAACGACGGCGTACCTACGTATAGGAATTATGCTTTTGTCACCTTGTTATCGGTGCCCTTTCGTTTGAACCGTGTTCCGAGTTCGTTGCCGTGAATCTCAATTATTATAGGGAAGAGAACATCGCAACCAGAATATCAAAGAGGCAAATCATCGGATTGAGTCTGCGGATTTCTAGACAAAAGAAATTATTCGGATGGCGCAGACGGATGACCAGATTGTTCTCAAGCATTGAAGTAGATATGGGAAAATGTTACTCAAATTTTAAATGTTAAGAAAGATAATGCTTTTTTTAAAAAAAAAATGTATATTTGTATTATCATAACGTTTTCAATAGATATATCTTTCTATAAATTAAAACTGTAAAAATGATTATTTTATATAACAATTTTATATAATTTAAAAATTGAGAATGGAATTATTTGGTTTTCTGATTTCGTTTTAATGATTCACTACATATTTTTGCCTTAAGATTCATTCTGAATAAACATATAATTTCAAATAAAAATTAAACTTTGTATGTTATTTTAAATGTTAAAATTTGAAATTTGAAGTATATCTGCATTTTTTGTAAAGTAGGTATGTGCGACTTTTTGCAAAGGAATGATGTGAGACGCAGTTTGAGACTTATTATTGTTTTGAATTTTGTAAACCTCATTCTATTAGAGAAAAAGTTTCAAAAGCTTGAAATTATACCAGAATAGACTTTAATAATTTATTTTGAGACTAAGTAATTTATTGCATAATCTCCCCATACAAAATTAATTTGTTTTTACCCCAGAGCGTTAAACTTAGAGATAAGTTAATTTTAGACTGAAATTTCAATCCGAAATGTAAAATTTTCATATATTAAAATATTTAACTAATTTTAACGGAAAGTGTTCTTATTAATTTTCATTTAATATGTATCTAGAAGAAAGTTAAACAGGATTAAACCGCTAAGACTCTGAGAATTCTAAAATTATTAATACATTAAAAATATAGGTCAGTAAAACCTGGTTAAAACGTTCAAATTAATGTAGGAAGGAGAGGTTGGAATAATCTAATTGCCTAATCTTATGAGTTTAATATTTGCACATTTGGTAATTTCACATACAAATATTTATATGTTAGAAATTAGTGGCAATATGGCAATTAAAAGCAAGAAGGGTCGGTCCTATATGATTTCCGAGAAAATTAGCATTGAGTGACTTTTAAGGACGTCGTATATAAATATGAAAAGTATTCTATTGTGTATTCTTTGATATCATATTAACAATCTTGTGAATATCAGTACCAGAATACTAATTCTAGAAGTTGTAGTGCTTCTAGTTCATTCTACGTAATCTTCCTTCAGTTTCTGTTCCTAAATAACATACATTACAACCTCTAGCAATTAGTATGTGTACTTTAATTACCCGCTACCTATATCGCTTTCATCTAATTGCGCCACATAATCTCATTTAATCATCCGTGTAAGGCACTCATACGACGCGACGTTAGGGAATGGAAGTAAGTGGTGGTATGAATAAAAAGCGAGCAAATGCTCATAAGTGTAAGCAACAGCTCTAAGCTTATGCTCACAATATGAAGGAAAACCTCCGTTTTATTCATATCAATCGGAGGATGTGCTTAAAAGTAAGTAGATGCTTATGCTCAGAGGAAAGTCTTGAGTAAAAGCTTTTACTTACATTTTTATTCATAAAATATGTAGCAAATGCTCGAAATTTTGCGAGTATAGGGTTTTGCTCTCTTTTATTCATACCACCCAATGTATGTACCTGTCGACCTGTCGATTAAAACGCCTTCAACAAATGCACACATATGTATGCACTTATGAAGTACAATAGGAATTTGTAGCAGCAGTGCCGTTTTCCTAGTCGACATTTGAACGGACTTAATGCATTTATTTGTGCTATACGTACTAGTAGATGATACGTATAGTACCAGCAGCATGGTAATATTGTGGTAATATCAAGTAAGCTGCTGTCGTATGTATGTATATACCACGTATGCAGCTACGTGCCTTTACCAATAGAGGCCACTCTTCACGTGAAGCACACGAATAGCACTCTCTACCGAGTGTCATTTAAATATTGCTTCCGGACTCGTAACTATAATTTATTATAAAACCTGCCGGATATTTGCCCTAGACTTTCTTGAGATAGAGTATGAACTTCGTATATAAATACCGCTGTGATTTACCCTTTAATTCATATAGAGAATCCACCACAACAAACTCAATGACTTTTGAAATTTAAGTATGAAAAAACAAATATTTAGCTAGCTCAATGAAAATGATTTTTAAGAATTGAACACAAGACTTTCAATCACAGAGTTATCCTCATGAATTTAAAACTGTAATTTAACCACAAGAATAATTAGTGAGTGTATGATGTCATACTTTCTTTGTAACATTAAAAACAAAAGGTTAATTAAATAAAAGAACAGAATTTTTATTTACCCACCGACATCTCAAACAAAATGAATTTTTATTTTATCAACAGGTTAATTTACAGTAATTCGCAGGTGCAGAAAGAAAACCTTGCATGAACTTAAGGTGCTGGACTAAAATAAAAACTGCACCAGACTCTAATTTATAAAACAGGACAATTCAATTTCCTATGCAAAGCAAAAAAAATTGCTTGTTCAGGAAGATTTTTCCGTTAACTTAAACAATGGTGGTATAACAATTTAAAGTACCTTTTTGCGTGGACAAAATCCAGTATTTATAAAAATTGGAAATGAAAATGCTAATAATAATAGAGAGACGCCGGAATAATAAAACAAATGCGTACAGCGACAAACATTTACAAGTGCATGCCAGTTATCAGATTAATACTGACATGATACTGACCACTGACCGTCCGCTTATGTTATCGTTTGTGTGAATCAAATCGCGCGGGAGTGGGGCAACGGTATTTGTACTTGAGAACGCGATGTATTGGCAACTAGGTGAGTTTTTATGTACAGGTTTAGGTCTAATATATAGAAGCTCGCTTCCCAACCCTAGTACAACTTTAAATTTTATATATTTATCAAAACAACGTACATATAAAACACAACCTTTTATAGTATTGACAGTAAAAACTTTACATTTGCGTTGAACGCACATTTAAATACAACTGCTTAAAAATGACACCGAAATTTAAAGAAAAACCAAACAAAATTTAAAATTGAAAAATGTTAATCTCATAAGTTTTAAATTAATTATATTATTTATATAAAAATAAAATGCTACGTCAGGAATAAAATAGATATGTAAAATTCAAGTTAATTATGAACATGAATATATTTTGTTTTTTTCTTTTTACAAATTTTGGATTAATTAAGGTAAGATTACAGACATATAATTCCATTCTCTTAATGTTTTCTAATGTCAAAATAAAAGTAAAATACTAAAATAACTATTGCTTTGCAGATTTTTTTACACTTATTGGATAATTTTTGAAAAAGTCAATGTTGGCATTGGCGAAACGTCAAATAGAGATTCAATTTGTACATTCAGAATTCTTCAAAGATTGTAAATAATATTTTATCATAAGAATGAAACATTTCACTCAATAAATATAGATTATTCATATTATTGTATTATTATATCCATGCGTAATATCTTTCCTTAGCTTTGAAAGCAATATTTCTTCAGGTGGAGATTATTTTTTTTTTTTAATTTTGATTTAATAACGTCACTTCCAAAAATTCTTCGAATTTACTACACGTATAAACGTCATTTATTGTATGATCGTATATACGTTCTGCATAATTACATCGATTACGTGACCCCATACAGAGCAGAACATACAAATTACTACACAATGAGAGTCACAGCAGTCATTCAACAGCTTTGCTGTCGTCGAAATAGATATTTAATTTGCATGTGCACGATACGTATAGGTAAAGCCAAACGAACAAGGAATACGTTGAGGGATAGCCGGTCCTGCCAGGGCAAATGGTGGTCTTGTCACCCCGACCCATGAGTGATTAATTATTTTGCGCTTTCGAAAAGGAGAGTCTATTGAATAGATGCTTATGAATCGCGAAGTTATTTATTTTCGTCACTGAATCACGATGAGTACTAGGCAAAAAAATATCAAAATATATGTATATAAATTCAAGTAAACCTATATAAAAAAATGATATTAAAAGTTATATAGAGACATGCAATCATCGTATATAATTAATTATTATTAATTAAAGATTCTCGTGATATTAACAGATGTAAACGTAACGCTCGAATAATAGCGATGTTATCTGTTTTGTATGAAGGACAAGAGCGACTCGTTGCACGTGTCATCTTCAGGCGGCAGTCGTTTGAATTACATTCAAATGAGAGGTATTTATTACAAGCTGCCGCGGTTCATTAATATGTCATTCGTCGGTCGGCATCCGCTAATAATAATTTTATGAAACTCATGCACGCATATCATACATCAATTTAATTGGAGTGTTTTGTCTGTTTTGTACATAGCCTGTCTCAGATTACCCATATACTATTTTATTTTAAATTTAATAGGTTGCAATAGGTTATATTACACTACAAGATTTGTTTGTCAAATATGCTCTATAAAAGAACTTTGTCAGAGAACTTTTATAGCGCAATATGCGCTTAAGTTAGTCAGAAATTCATTTTTAATTTTCAATTTGATTGTATCACAACGTATGTGTCTCCTATGAAACCACAGACAGTGTAATTAGAAATATTAAATAGTTCGCCTTCCTTACGAAAGGGCTTAATTTTAGAGCTTTTAAATAAATTCGGAAAAACACGTTCGAAAGAGCAATTGATCACATGCGTAATAAGCTTCACTAATTCCTATTTACAAAGTTTAATTATATTAGCAGGTCTGCCATCTGGTCCAGATGTAAACTTTTTTTAATCTTATCAAATGCTAACTATCACATATATAATCATATATATAATCATCATATAAGTAAAGTTACTTTACTATTAATCATCTCCTGATGATGCTAACTTGGTTAGCGAAACGCGCGTCGAGAGATTGTGCATTGTTGTTTGGTGATAGTGGAAAAACCTAGCATTGACTTTTGTCAGTGTGATAGTTATTGTTACACCAAAGGTTCCAAAACCCAATTACTGGATTATCAAATGCTGTTAACATTTCAGGTTCTGAAAATGGATACAAATACATGGTATGGGTGTTGATCTTCATATGCTTCTGACAGGTATAGGTATTTTCTGGAAATATTCGTTGAAAGTATTTGCAATAATGGAAGGAGAATCAATAGTTTCATTGTCGATTTTAATGGTTAAATTAGCCAATGAATTGGTGGTAGTATACTTATTCTGTAAATTATTTATGATATTCCATGTTGTTTTATTTTTTTTAGTCCAGATTGAATGGGTTAACTCGGCAACTGGCCAGCCAACACAGCCTAACTGCAGCGCCGGATCTTCAGAATTGCATTAAAATGTTGTATGTGAACACATGTAGATTTTATATATTTTGTTTTATTTTTTCTTCTGATTATTTAACATCTTATTACGTTATACACAACAATATAAATCTATTAGCTACAAATATTACTTGACTAGCCTTGATTTGTATTTATTTTTCTTTTTATCATTATAAAATGACATTTTATTACCCAGCGACATAAACATATTACCGTTGTGCTTATATATATAGCTTGGTAACCTGGTAAGTCTATCTATACGCGCCACTTATACCGGATCCAGTAAAGATCCTAGTTCAGGTAAATATTTATCTGTATGTAAACTCAGTATGAAACTATAAAAACCTAGAAATAGTTTATTATATACAATTTATATCAATATATGCTACAAAAAGTAGAAGTTTTTTTTTGAATTGTTAACCAAATATAGCAGTATAGTAAGTTGTAGCAGTTTTACACATCGCTAATAAGAATATATTGCGTGATCGTGGAATATAACCTATGTATGCCTTATCGATTACCCGCAGGAGAATCTATATTCTACATTACCGGAACCACGTAATTTATATCACCGCTATTAGGTAGAAACAAGCGGAACCGAAGGGTCGACCTTGCGAGCGAAAGAAAGGGGATATTGCGTTAATACACGTGATAGATACACTACTGTTTGCGTAAGTACGGCACGTAAAAGGAGACGGGAATGGCTGGATAAACAACACGCAATCTTAGTGCAGACATCGGCACCGACAATACCCGCGGTGATAAATTTACCAACCAGACGTTAGCAACCCCATACGTAAACATATATGTGTATAGGTTGTGTCAACGTATTGTTCCTATACCTACATACATACATGTGTACCTAAACGCGTTGTCTGTGGATAATAATACCGGGGAAGAGGGTTTCTATTGTCATCAAGATATACGGCGCTGTATTGATTCGACTAGAAATAGATTCAGGTCGCTAAGAGATATATCTAGCGTGTATGATAACAAACGTAACTTGTACGACGCTGCCGGAATTATTAGGAGCTGATTCAAATGTGTTAAAAACAGTTTTATATTAAGACAAAAACAACATTATGTAATATAGTATCTAAAATGCTTTTGTTTTATCATAAGATGTCATTAAGAAATTTTGTTCCGTGGGTCTTTAACAAAAATAAATTAATTACTGGCGCCATCTATCCTATAGCACCTAGAACTTACACATTCACAGTAAAAAACCACAGATGACGCAGCTAAATTGCTGTATCCAGCTTATACAATTATTCGCAAGTAGATAAAACCAAATTCAAAATGTCTCGCTTCAAATGAGACGAAATTATTCATTAATTTCAATTTTTCGAACTTAAACGATCATCCAACAACCCCGATCAGTGTAATTCAATTACAAACTTTTCTTTTCACACCCCGTGGCTTGATCGTGCCGCTCTATCAGAGATTAAAGGGTATAGGAGCCCAGGTTCCCCACCCTAGATGAGAAGTTCCGACCTTCGAAATGTCTCCCTTTAAATTTGAAATAAATATCTTTTTACCCGCTTAATTTAATGTTTAGCGATGGAATTTATTTAAATTTCAATTTGCAGGTAAACAACTAAGTTTAACGTGAGCAGAATTTCAAAACAATGTAAAAACTTTCCAACGTTTTCTAAGTATTTTGCTTATTGATTTAAAGCAAAATAATTTTGGAATATACAGTAACCGACATAAATATTGCAACATATGGGAATTTTATTTATTATTAAAATCTTTTTTGGAGATCGGTTCAGCATGTCTAGGAACCCCAAAATATATTTTGACATACGTGACTACTAGTAGTGCGGTAAATTTAAAAGATGTGCAATAAATCGGCAAAAAGTGAGGTTAGATAACGGGATATCTAAAAAAGTTATTAAAAACCACGAATTTTCCAAATATTTTTTAAATAAATTACACATTTCCATTTTTCCTCGGTTTTAATAGCTCAATTGACTACCCTATTTTTATGAAATGTCGATTTATCGGAAAATAACACGCGCATAAGGCAGATTTCATCTTGCACGGATTTTGTTTTGTTGCATTGTATTGAATTTGTATACAGAAATTCTGCCTGGTTTGAAAATCTTGAGGTTGTAATTCCTGGTGCAGTTGAACCTTATTGGAAGGATGGAACTTGCACTTCTGAAGAGTGGTATGCACAGAACACATTGAAATATCAGTATTCCTGCTACACGGACATTGATATGAGGATTTTCAACAGCCGCCTCCAGAACTTGCAATTCATTATCTTCGGTCAAAACTGGCGTAGTTCTAACTCTCTTTGCTCGTTGAACAGTTTCAGCAGTTGTAAATCTATCCAACACTCTTTGAAACGCACGTGGATTTGGTGCCCTCTGCCAGGATATTTCTCAGCGTATATTCGTGATGCCAACAAACAATTCTTGTAACATTCTCCAAGAATAAAACACCAATGTCAATCATTTCTTCTTAACTTTGAAACATTTTCGCAACATTTATCAGACAATGTTTCTGCTGTCAGTTTGTGCTTATTTTTAATGTTTGTTTTGACAATTGCACTCTTTTGCTTTATCATGACAGACTTAATGTCGGAAAAAGACATTTTTTTTCTTAAAAATTTCGTTATGAAATGTGTTGTTTTTTATACCAATGGAAAATTTGGAATTTCGATTATCCAACAATGTAATTTTTTTAAGAGTGCGCCATTTAAAATTTTAGAAAACAACGACAATTTGCGAATGAAAATTGAAAATTATGTCAAGGTACAAGAGGTAGTTAGTCTATCTTTAAATTCGAAACTTAAGCTCCGGTACAATTTAGTTTCTGCCAAAAAAAATTACAAACAATACCTACTCCGAATGTGAGGAAAAAATGCTATAACAGCGAAACCGTTGTTATAACATTTAGCGTTAGGGGTATGCCCATATTACATAAAAAAATAAGTACTCTTCGAGAATTTTCCAAATCTGCAATAAAATATAGAGTGGGAAGTTAAGTTGAGTTTGAAACGTTACTAAAGACCAGAAATATTTTAAGAAGATGGCGATGATAGTTATGCACAATTTGACTCTGACTTTCTTCGGTAACTTGTACGATAGAGGAGTAATGACCCGAGGCGTCTTGGATGTTACACCCTGTATATTAAATTCGCGTTGTATTCATTGGCGTTTCATTTTATGTTAATGTTATAATTTTTCGCTTGAATAGAGCTTCATTTCAGCAGCTTGTATAAAACGGTACCTAATATACAGTCCGTTTGATTGCAATGCCCTTTGCACGTAAAAGGACACGTAATGAATGTTGAAGAGGGAAAACCAAATACCATTTACATATAGATGCATATACGCTAGCTTTAGTAGAGCACATAATGTGTATATATGCGGTACTTTGATATTTATTCAATCAATATGCCATAGCGCTATAAATGGGAGCACGATTTTCGCGAGGTATCATACATCAAATTTTCTATCCGCGATAGTTTATGGATATCAAAACCTGTAGACGTCAAGTAGACTGCAAACTTCAGCGCCGTCCCAACGTTTTAAAACCTGTAACGTGAACTTTACGTTCTTAAGGATTAAAGTTTTCAAAACTCCCAACACGAAAATTGCTTCGTCTATAATAGTAGAAGGATATTCGATAATATGCGCGATGCTTCGGCTTATCCATTGCACAATAAACCGACGCGGTGGGCGCGCTTCGGTCATATTTACCGCCGCATTATGTGGATATAGGACGGAGGCGTATGGAGACCCGATTATTATTATTATTATAGCCGATAGGGAGGCGGTAATCGAAACTAATACCCGGCTTTCCGCCGAAATGCATCAAATGTGCTCGGCATATTCATCCTCTCGCCTGCGTAAACAACATTAAACTCGCACAAAGCATCCGTATAATCGATTTTCCACTTTCCCGGCTTATTTGCCGACAACGCGCCTAATATTCCGACAGCGATTTATGGCAACAAATCGAATCGTTTATGCAAGAATAGAAGTTAAAACTACGTTTATATTACGTATATTATACATACAACATATAAACCGTGAGATTCCTCGGCTTCCTCTGTTGATGAGGCTTTTGCTATTTTTATTAATACGTTAAAATATTATATTGACATTTCATTCTACAAGTTAAAACATAATTTCAATAACGCACCACGCAAACCTTGGTTAACTTCTGGAATATTAGTATCATGTAAAAACTTAAAAAATATTTATCGAACAGCGATTACTACTCAAAACGAATCGGACTTTAATTTTTATAAACGCTACAAACGTATATATAAGAACGTAATAAGTGAAACTAAAAGAAAATACGACACCTTAATAATACAATCCCAAAATAAGGCCGAAACTTCTTGGAATGTTATAAATACGGTAGTAACACACTGAAGATTCTGCTGTAAGAAAGAACACACTTCCAATAGGACACAATTCTCGAACCACGTTCATTGAAAACGTAAGCCCAAATTTAGTTTATAATACTATTAACGCTCTTCAAAGTACAAACTCGGTGGGTACTGATGGAATAAATATAAAAATTCTTAAAGCTTCTGCCCATATAATAAAGAATATTCTAGCCAGTCTTCAAGGTAGGCAAGGTAGTTCCTGTTTACAAGAAGGGAGATCCCCAATTGGTATCAAATTATCGGAGAACTGTTCTCCGGTATTCACACAAAATGTATCTCCTGCATAATAACTTTAAATGACGATTAACAGTATGTAGTTTGTGTAAGAAAAATGGAATGTTTATATTTAAAAAAAAGTTTTTAATACTATTTTAAAATTTTTGTGAATGTCTTTAATTCTACAAAAAAATTTTTGTGAATTATTATATTATTAAAAAAAATCTGAGGAAGACAACAATAAACAAATAAGATTGTCGAAACGTTATGGATAGTTTCATTGATTAAATCATTAAATTAAAAACCAAGCCGCTAAATCAAGGAAAAAAAACAAAAAACAAAAAAAATTATTATATTATTTGCTCTTTTTGTGGAATGGTCGAGTGACTTGCGCGCTTGGCTATCAGTCACGGGGTCCGGGGTTCGAATCCCAGGGCCTGCTCTCAGAGTGAGGTTTTCGTGGTTTTCCTCACTCCTTGGCAAATGCTGAGAGACAAACACCGTAAGTCGCTCCACGGGCGCAGGCGTAATAATAACTCATGGCCGGCCGATGCCCCCTGTAATTGGCGAAAGCTGTTGGGGGATGTAAAAGGCATGAATTATTATTATTATTATTATTTTTCGCTATTTCTTTCACTAATTAATGTGGTTATATCTGTCACTCAATTTCATTTGTTTATTTATTTAGGGAGTTGTTGGTGTATTTATTGTTGAAAATGGAATTTTTTGATAAAATTTAAGTATATGTTCTGTAGTTCATTTACTTGTGTATTCTTTAAAACTGAACATAGAAAAATTTTAACATTAAGAGTAGTATTCAGAGTTAAAAAGAAAAACTCACGGTGTGTTATAAATTGAAGTGAACTGAATGAATCTATTACTTAAATCTATCGATTGTATATGTTAGTATACATATTAGGTTCCTGTGAGCGTACTATTTGACGTTGTTGAAGGGAAATGCGAACGAATTACTGCTGTCACAATCGCCGACAAGACGGATAACGTGGACTATGTAGAGCGAATATTACTTAACCGAAAGTGGAAAAGCAGTCCGACCCTTATCAAAGTGTTTTATCGCCTCGCGCCTGTTTTTCATGCATAGTCCGCCGGCAGACGTAAACGAGATTTGCTTTAATTAACCCTATAGAGAAGGAACAAGTTCGGGTGGTTTTTAAGGCGCAAAAACTTGAGATTGTTTTACAAGCTTGTAAAAATTTAAAATGACTACGTAAAACAATGATACATCAACAAGATATCACTTTTACACCGCAATGATTGTAAGAGAAGTTCCATTTGTTGCACTTGTTAAATCACGTAAATATGTAATAGATTGATTTACATAAGCCTTCACATTAATTGCTATTTCAAAATTCAAAATTTCTAGAAAATTTGTACATTTAATATAATGGGAACCTCCATTTTGTATTGCAGATTCGTATTCTACGCCATCAAGTATGTAGGTTTTGTTTGAAACGTTTTTTCGATTCGTAACAGATTGCGTTGTAATCGCAAAAAAAAACATGACTGTGAACATCTAGAAAAAGTACACAAAAAAGAGAAGCAAGCAAACATGATTTTGTGTTTTCTTTATTTATGTAAGATAAAAAAAACTCACCCAGTATATACCTATAATAAAATTTGCACCATGAATGTGTCCGAAACTACAGTACCTATATTCAATTTATTTTTAGGAATATATGGTTGATAATGTAAAGATTTTTAATTTCGGAAAGTATTAAACCGAATTTTATCTTACATAAATTGTGGTGCACTATATTTATACTAAATTATAAACTTTTAATTCATCTGTTAAAAACATTGCATTTTAATACACGTTATGTCAGTTTGACATCGTATAAACTGTCCCCTGATATTAGGAAAGTAATACCATGATTCATTAAATTCTCTTATTAAATACCATTCGAGCTTGTGTTTATTTCCGTAATAAACTTTCATTTTGATAAAATTCAACCCATCGTATAATAAGACACGTATGGCAATGCGCAGCGCATGCCTAGTAAACATCACGCAATTACGTCACGATGTGCACGGATGTGCTCTAGCCCTACATTAAAAACAAGGATGGGCGATGAAGATTTATCATAGATTTATGAAAAGGATTGTGACGTCATTGCGTGTGCGTACCAAGATTCATTTTTGTTCCCCGATTTGGACATACGTGACTTAACACTTTTGTCCTTTGTATTTTGTTAAATTTCAAATAAAATACAAAGTATGTTAAGAAAAAACTTTATTTTGAAAGATGCTTAGCAAGTGAAAGCTCATGTGCGAATGAATCTACAATACGTTTAGTTGCATCTCCGTGTCGACCTGTCGCTTGATAAGGACGCCCACTGCACCCATCATTCCTGACATCATAACTCGTGTCTTATTATACGATGATTCAACCTTTATTGCTTATAGGTAACACGACTCGAACAAATAACAAAAGGTAGAACCTGTTTCACCTACCATGTTATTTGTTCTCGTCAGTTACCAAGCAACAAAACTCTCGTTCAAAATCAAAGTTTGTGCGGATAAACACAAGCTGTTGTAGTATCACCCCCGAAAAGTTCATTCTTCACAATATTTAGCGACCCATACAGACACAACTTATGAACGGTCTGTTTAAACAGAGACGTGCGCGGCGAAAAATCCATATAGTGAAGTTTACACTTCCCTGTTTGACGTAAATTGTAATAAGAATTCCTAGTATTGTACGAAATTTTACAATAACGTCACTGCCGTTTCTTGTATCACAGTTACAAAAAGAGCAATGAAATTGTTAGAAAGAATTGTAGAACAATCTTTTACAAAATACTGTGAAATGCTTTACAATATTTTACAACTAGTAAATATAATAAATTGCGCACGATGAAGTGGGAATCATGTAAAAGATTTTTTACGTTTATCTCCAATTATTACCACTGTACAGAGAAAACTGTCTAATAGCTAGAAAGAAAAATATTTGTACATACTAATGCAGTTAATTACTTCCACAATATATATGTATGTAACGACCGGTTTAATATTATACTACTATTATAATTGTGTTAGCTACATAAATATGTGATACTACAGAAATGTTCATAAAGATGGCGCTACGCTTGTTTCATAATCGTTGGAGTTCTTACTCAATGTAAATTGTGTTCGGGTTCGGTAAATGCGGCTATGTAATATTCATTTGATGCTTTCATATGCTTAATATCGTATAAAAGGTACTGTGGTTGACAATCCCTCACAGTACGAGGATTATGAGATGCTTCCAGTACGTACCAGTACTTCGCAGTTAACAGCCGATCTGATCTCCGCAACCATGCCCAAAATGTTTGTATGCAAAATATTGTTGACAAAATTTACTACAGGAGCTTATAATTTTAGTGGATTGGCTGCAATTTTCACCACTGTGACGTAAACGTACTATTTGCAATAAGTTACCAGTATGTTATGCTACTTTAATATACAAGTTATGTCAATATAAATTGTATAACGAAATTGCGCATTCTGTTACAATAAATGCAATAATTTTCGTCAACAATTTTGTAGGAAATTTGAATAGCAGTTGTACTCGTCCCTATATGTACTAAACTTTACAATTATTTTAAAATTTACAATATTTTTTTTCTTTTCTGTGTGAGCACTACTGTATATTTAAATAGGCTGTTTAGTTTCTTCAGATAGTTCCATGCTATAGGTATACCTAAATCATCTCCCGACTATATCTTAGTTCATGTATTACGGGTATAGCTGCAGCAACCGTTCCGGTAAGCGACTTCGGTATCCGCTCTTCTCCGGTTAACCTCGTCAGAAACCATCGTTCGGCCAACATGCAATCTCTTTCCTACTAGGAGCAGGAGAAGCAATTCATTCGAGGCGTAATTAATGTACCGTGTCGGCTTTCCCGGGGAAGCAAATCGGTCTACCGACTCTGCTGCAGTCGAAATGTTAACGATAAAAGCGTGATTTTATCACTAATGCTGTGTAGCACTATCAACACTCCCTGCACTGCCACCTAAACTGAAAAACTTAGTGATTATTGCTGTCAAGCCTTCGTCATTGTGAAAATATGTTGCTCTCTGAATACAGTAGTCGCAAAATTAAAAAAAAAAATCCGGAAGTTTGAACGCCATCAGAGAAAAATGAAAGTGTAAATAGATTGTCCCAAGATGAAAGTGTTGTATCAGAAAGTCGGTCGACTTATGAAATGAACGAATCATCTATACGTACGATAAGCAATTATTAAAAGAAAATGGAATTCAGTATAATTTCTAGTGCACCGGCAATCACACAGACAACCTAGTATTGGTACAAAAGCAAAAAATACCGTTATACGACGTTGTTATTCGTAGGACAGCTTATCTGCTAAGCTAATAGGCAAATGTGCATCTGCCGATTATGACGCGACGCAGTAAAGAGATTTCCAGCAGAGTTACTACCTAAAATACATTATTTTAGGGAGTGACGAGAAAAAATCTGCACCTGGTTTCAAGGCAACTGGAGATATTTTTATTAAAGCAATATTAGTTTATCGAGACGTAAATTCACGTGCTTTGAAGAATAAACACGTACATTGGTTAATAATAATAATTTTAAAATTTAAAAATTTTAATAATTAAACAAATGTAAATTTTTATAACAGAACGTAGAATAAAAATAATCCTTAATTCCCATGAACCTATTTTGATTTCGTTTTAGAAAGCACCAACAGATATTATATATAAACACTTCAGATTATACCCGAGAAAGTACAAGAAATCACCTTAAAAAAGTTTTTTATTTAGAGACCTATTGGTTTCAAGTGATCGATTGACGGAACGCAGTTTAAAGTTTAAAATACAAATGGAACAAGCTCTAAAATAAATACAAAAAATACCTTAACTTTTGTAAAAACTAGCAATGCAGTTACTTCGCCTTAACAAGACAATCCTAATTGAGGGTTGTTTCATTATTAAAAAAAATGTATTCTACGGTTTAGTTCATAATAAATATGTACATTTATTTAACTTTACCTGTGTTATCAAAAATGTTTTATATCTTCACAGTGTATTATTAGAATCCAATCTCAATATTTTCATTAACGATTTTAATTTGCTGGCTGTTTACAAACAACTTAACTTTCCTGTAAACAATGTACTACTGTATCTTTTCAAATTTGTATTATTTTAATTTATTGACAATTATATATATAATCAAACATAGGTCTTGAAAAAATAAAAAAAATCATTGTTCACACGAAATAGTACATTAAGATTAGTCCGAAGGCCAAGTTCATCAAATCAATCAAAACGATTTTATTAAATGACGGAGGAATTTATTGGCAAGTACACTATTCATTACATTAATGTAACATGCCGTTCTGTGGGGATGTGACTTCTGTGATTTCGGTCGCTGCCATCCCGGCTGTGAGTTCGGTGCCGGCAAAGCTCTCTGGCACGACACGGCACCAACTTGTACTTTAAAAGCCACTCGCGTGCTTTTGACCCAACCCGCTAAATTGGAGCACGATGCGAACCTTCTCTCAGCTGTGTTTTCGGCTTCGGTAAAATCCTCTAGCACGACACAGCACCAACTTGTACCTACTTTAAAACCAGCCGCGTATTTTTGACCTGGCCCGGTTATATTTTACTCGTTTTATTATATTGTCTAAATTGGATAATTAATATTAATTAACATTTTGCGACTAAATTTGAAAACGCTCCGATATAAGGGAAATGATTTGTTTACATTTGCCATTATATATATTTGTTTATTTTTGTCACTCACTCTTGTTTCTTTTGTACAATTCTTATTGCACCTATTTTATAGAAATAAATTCTCAATTAGAAACACGTTTTAACTCTTTTAATCGTTGCGAACTCTTTGATCAGAACCCTGAATACTCCGCACTCACATAAACAGCTACCATCCGGAGGCAAAATATTATTGTAACGATAAACAAGCAAAACCACTGACCGAATCTATGCGCGGCATTTTGATTATTCAGTATTGTCGGTTGTTAATTTTATATTATTGTCGGTATATGTATGTATTAATTTATTTCAATATTTATTACTGTTTTCCACGAATATATGACTATATGCTAATTTATGAATAAAAATATGAATATGAAGTATGCCCAAAATTTTTAAGTAGCTTTTATACCTCACTGGAAAACTATTTTATTGATCTCTCGAACGGAATAGCGTAGTTTATTTGACCCGAGATTGCTCTCATAACCCGCGCGTCTGATTTGAATAATTATTTTCAGATTTGGAGATTCGGTCGCCCAGATTCACCGGCTCCAGTTGGCTGGCCTTTCCCACACTGAGAGGCGCTTACAAGCACGTGCAGGTCACCCTCGAACTGCGCCCGGAAGCCTATGACGGTATCTTCTTCCTGACTGGCGAAAGGGACGACATGGCCGGCGATTTTATGGCCTTGCTGTTGCATCAGGGTTTCGTCGAATTCCGGTGAGTTGTAATAAAAAGGAAAATGTTTGTTAGATCGACGTCTTCCTGTATAAAAAGAAGGAATATTTATTACCGAGTTTTTTTTTAGGCGGCCGTAAGAAAGCCCGTTCCGATATCCTGGGGTCTTATTCAATTTGTTTACTCAGTTGTATTTTATTATTATGAGTTTCCGGCAATTAATGTTACCGATCTATAGTTTCCTATGAGATTCTAAATTATATTTTGTATCAGATAAATTAAACTTATAGCTCGCACACCCTATACTATACATTAAGATTATCTTTTCTACATATATTCCCCGTTCAATAAAGCGTAGAAAATAAGAAGGAACAGCGAAAGATACGGTCATATATTTGCGGCGATAAGACGCGGACATTAATCACGTGTAGTAGGGTAGCTGCGCACGCGTAACAAAGAGGGCGCTAGCGCGTCGACTAACTTCTTGCAAACGGTGTTACAGCAATAACATAATGGACGGGTGGAATTCCGAGTGCACATGACGGATAGCCTAATCTCGGACGCTTAGATCTGACCAGATTTTTTTTCGTTCTCCGTTTTTCTCCGTATATCTGCCTACCCCGAGCATGATGAACGTACAGTGTTCATGTTTTGTGACGACTATTTTTTTTTCCTTTTCTAGAAAGGAAGATGATAAATTAGAATTTTGGTGGAGACATCAGTGAAACACCACGAAAATTGTGTGGAGGGGTATATAGTTAGCGAAGCGTTTTTTATTAAATGAAATAATAGATTTACGACATTTTTTTTGCTTTAAATATTAATTAATCATTATCCAAGCCATACCATCCACAAAATAAAATTAAATTTAATCGTAAGGTACTGCCCCACGTTGGCAACGTTGTAAAAGTAATTACACATTACTATTTATTTACTAATAAGTATACAATACAAACATAAAAATAACCTAAGAAAAGAAACCATCAATAATGAATGTACGGGTGTAGCGTTTGAATGTTTTTACTTTAGTCAAATTGGATAAGTTTGACCATACATACATATTTTTTAAATGCTCTTGACAGCCATAAAATACAGTTGCTAAATGCCGCATCGTTTTACCCAAATTTTATGCGCGTAAACTAGACTTACTTTATAATAAAAAATAACAAAAGTGGTTAGTCAATTGTGTTTGGTTACAGAAATATGTTGGTTTAATATAAGATAAATAATTAAATAAACAAATTAAACAAGTAAATAAATCAAACAAATAAGTAGTATATTGAATCACAATAATAATAGTGGGTAAAATTGACCTACCACTTTTGCTATTTTTAGTCATTAAATATAGTCTACTTTACCCTCCCAAAGTTTGAATAAAACGATACGGGACACATTGTATACAGATGTCCTGCCAATATGGAATGTAGTGGATAGACAAGTTTCTTTCTTTGAATTTCGTAATTTCCTAATTGTAACATTTAGGCTTACTGCTAAAAGTTGGCCTCCAAAAAGTTGAATATGCACGCCGAAAACTTGATGCTCTCACTTCAAATATGCACTGTTTTAAATTTCTTACTATTGAAAATATAAAAGAATTCCGTGTTGAGATATACAGGTATTATGTTATAAAACAAATCAATAGAAACCTAACTATTTAGAAAATATTATAAAACAAAAAAGTAAAAATAAATTAAAGCTATCCAAATTTTAATTGAAATGATTTATTAATTTAATTATGAAAGAACATGCGTATGACATTTGTTCGTAACTGTATATATTTTTGTTATGCGAGGTTTCAATAAAAAAAAATGTGTTTGTAAGAGCCGCAAACTTTTGCACCTTAAATCGAATGAATACCCTTCTTTGAAAACTAATAAATGAAGGAAGGTGGCTTCGGTATCTCTGCTGTTGACTTGATCACCTGATATTCTTCACTCTAAACGTAAGATTCTTTATCAATAAATTTAAATTTATAACTTTTTTTCGAAAAACTATTGGTATACCTATAAAATATGCTTTTTCTGTGTGCGTCCGTAAAATCACAATTAGTGCATTTTTAGTGCTAAAATAACTGAGTAAAAGTTACATATATCAAAATCACATACAAAACAGTGATCCTACTACCGATACACATTTGTAAACTGGTCTCTGCGTTCAGTATCGATAAAAATATGGCACATAAACAATTCCCGGAGGACAAAAACTCCGATCGACCTATAACAAAACATTGCCGAAACGAATACCCACACAATACATTGCCATGTATGCGCATACATTATTACGAGAACTCCAAACAAAAGCGCGCCATTATCAAATATTTAAATTACGCATTAATGGGCAAAATTTCAAAAAACGCTACACACCAAACACACAGCGAATGGTGTACGGGTGAACAGGTGAGTTATATCAGTCGGGTAGAGGGAATTTCGGGGTTTTGCGGTTGACATTCGTTTTTAACCAATGTTCTCTAGATTTTAATATAAATTTACAGTATCGGATTTTGGTTTAACTCCACAAAGATATTTTGATTATTTAGCCTATAAGTAGTATTGTATTTGTTTATGTCCAATAGGTATTTCATAGGTATTGGAAATATAGAGAATTTTAGAATGATTTATATCGCGACGTATACATTAATTGTAATGACGTCTATTTAGACGAATTAACACCGATGCATATAGAAGTTGATATATGTGTTTTAATTTGTAGCTCATATTTGTATGCGTAAATACTTGTTGCACCAATACGAATTGCCTATTTTCAAAAGCGATTAAATCCACATATTTGACATTCAAATATGCCTCTAACAAAATTCACAAAAGTATTGTTTTTATTAATGTAAAGGAAAAAAAAATATTGTTATGTTATTTATGTAATTTATTTATTAATCATTTTACTAGAGCCATTCTTGTATTGTAGCGTAGTTTTAAATGTATTGAAAGGTTTTCTTATTTAAAAATTGCATGTGTGCATATAATTTGTGGGTATAGGTTCGGTGTCTTCCCGTTTCGAGCGTTCCCCTTTCGGGCGTCGAAAAATTTTACCTGAAATAGTCCCGTTTCGGGCGTCCAAATTAGATATCTTTTTCTTTAATCCCATTTCGTGCGTAAAGTCGTTAAGGGATTAAAAATTCTAATTTTGGATTACCCAAATTACTATTAAATTTATCTGTATAGCTCTTTTCACAATCTAAGAATTCGCCTAAAGGTTTCGATAATTGTTTTATTACGGTGTGTTTACTTATTTTAGAGGCATTTTGTAAGTGTGTTGTTTCTGGTGCTTAATCTGGCTAATCAAACTTTGTATATTTTCAAACTTTTTACTAACACACTCTTTTGGTAATATTCCCCTCAAATTAGTTAGTAACTAGAGCAGTATGCTGGGCATCTCATTGTTCTACGGTTGGTGAAAATAACGGAAGGTATTGGTTATTCGACTATTCTCTCTCAGAACGCCGAACTGGACAAGCGTGTCCTGTCGTTCAAATTTTGGTAACGTCTTTTTTTTCCAATTTTTAAAAAATTTCAAGCAGTTTTGAATTATTAAGTTCAAAAAAGTATCCTAGAACATACGTATTTCATATTAAATTCCCTCATTTTGAATTTTACCTACATAAAACGTATCTTTCGAGTACCTGAAGAACTCTGTATCGACAAAAAGATCCTCTGAAGATCCCGTATCCAGTCAGTTGTTCGGTTACCTAGAAATATAATTCATTGGATGATGCTTCCTGACGAAACATCGCCTGAAACATTCATGTTCGTGCCAAATCATGCATTCACAATCAACTTATTTTAAAATAGGAAATTAAACTTATTTCAAATTTAATATTACTCAGAATATCCAAATCGCCCTCCTGATGCATCTACCTTTAGTTCATAAGAATGGCAAGTGAATTCAAGAAAATCTGAAGCGCATATGAGATACTAACGTTTCTTTAACGGGTTGCAAATGTCACTTTTCTGCAAAGAATAGAAATATCTCGAAAAGAAACGACTTTAGGTATAGAGATACGTGCATAAATTTTAACTAGAATTTTAAGCCCAACTCAAAAATATAAAAATATATAGGGTGTTGTATTTAAAATAAGAAAGTTGATATCGTTTCCGGCTAAACAGGAAGTCTGATTCGGATATAAATATACTCATCGAATCCCCGATTTGTATTTAATTAATTGTGGAAACTCTTGTTAATATCTAAGTAGCCATATCGAAGATATTCGAATGGATCCATACATAACACAAAAGCTTTAAAATAATATTACAATATGTAAGGGAAATCGATTGACGTGCAATTCGATGCGTGCTTACAGCATTTGGCGGTGTCTCGTTCACGTTCTGCCACCCTACTAGATCCCCAACGTCACTCGCGTAGCTACCTTAGGTGTCTAGTTTAAACCCCGTACAACATTCCTGCATCCACCTTACCTCATTAAAAAGAAGGTAGAATTCCCCAGAAGACATCGTCTCCCCTTCATCCTCATTTGAGCGTGGGTTATTAAAAGTGAAAGCCGACGCTGGCTGCCGGCGAATAACCGTCTCCGGGAACAATTTGTCACGTAACCCGACTTACACTTATCCCACGGTAAACAAACCCATTAATCCAGGCGACGCCGTCAAGGGAAAGAAAGTTGAAGAAAAAAATTGAATCTGAAGGTCTAATTCTATTTTAGGTGCCTATACCAACATCGACGAAGAAGTTTTAACGAAATATTTTTAAAAGCTGTAAAAGTTTATGCCCGAGAAACAATTCGTGCCGAAGAAATTCCCGGTTTTTTTTCCCTCCCGAAACAATTTTCATAATTCAATCTCGGTTGTTATTTACTGAGTAAGAAGTTCGTAAGACGCGTGATGGCAAATTCCTTTCTTCGGCGCTGCTTCTATCCATTTGCGTTCACGGAGCAGTTTGTAAGTTTCTCTTTAGAGTCTGGGAGAAAAAGGATTGACGAATACGGCGATCCATGTTAATGTAAAATAAAAGATGCGTGGAATTTATTTCACTGTAGGGAATCGACGGAAGAATATTGTTGAATATTCTATAAAGTTAATCAATTGTAAGACAGGTGAACGTTTAGATGTTAAAATACAATAGTTCCGACTAAAAAGACTAGTATCATATCTAAAATTAAAGTTAATATTATTTTTGATGTTTTTATGATTTTAATTTAATTTTGTTCTACAATAATCCAAATATTACTTATTGTTAGCTTCATTATTTTGCTTATCTTGAACTTACGATGATTTTAGTTGTTTTGGAAAGACATAGTTACTTAGTTTTTAACCCTTTAATATATCTTGGTTTTACGGAAATTATCCAATAATTATTATAAAAAAATCTATAGTAATAATATATGTTTTATTAAATTATAGCTTGAGGAAGTAATGTTGCCGAATGTTGCAAATAAAGTATACGATTGATACATGGTGAAGAAATAAATTGTTCCACTAGCCGTTTGTCTTTTTATTATTATCGATATACAGAACGTTTTCTGAGTTAAAAATATTGAAAGTTTAAACTGCCTACGTCATTTTCAATTAAAAAAAAAACGCTCGCTGTATTAGAGACTGTAAGAGTGTTCTTAAAAAACCTAATTTAGTGCAGCAAATAAATTATGATCAATGTAATTTCAGTCAATTACCAGGCACAATTACTTATTCTGAAAAATAAATTTTATTACGAAAAGAAGGTACTATGGTAAGCTCTCTCCAGCTCGCAAAGTATTTCCGATGAATTTGGTCGTAAATTAAAACGGAAAGTTGAAAATATATTTAAAAAAATCTCAAAATCAAAGAAATAATTAAAAGTAATTTAGAAAAAGGCTGTAAATATGAACAATTCAATCCATATTTGGATCATCTGTCATTAAATAGGATGGATGTTGAAGAGACGTTAAGAGAACGGTGCAACCTTGTCGCGGTTTAGCAGCTATCTTTCAAATCGCAAACAAACTACAGTGATAAAAACTGACAATGAGAATACAATTAACAATTAACTATGCTGACGATAGTGCAATTTTATTAAAGGGCAATTCCATCGGAAAAATTCCCGATACAGAAAGTACTTATAACAAAAACATTGAAGAATGGCCACATGCCAACGACTTAACAGTTAATCACGATAAAACTGACGGTGACGAGAAAACCATTTCTCTACTCGTTTAGTAAATTCCATTTTACAATAGCGTGGAGTTTAACAAATCTAGTTACCAAACTGTTAATTCTGCCAGGCTTCTCGGCATAATTATAATAATTCAAAATGGAAAGATCACAACGACAAGCTGTGCAATACCCTGAGCAGGTTGTGTTTTGCTATGCGGCAAATGAAAGATTTGTTTAGTGAGCAGGTGTTGCGCATAATCTACACTGGTTGCTATTGTTCTAGGATTAAGTACGACATTATTTTTTGAAGAGGCAGTTCCGACATTAGTCGAGTATTTGTCTACCCAAAAACGTTATTACGTATTATGCTACATTCAATACATCTTTTAGGTCGCAGTGTACTATCACCCTAATCACACATACATACATACATTATGCTACATTTAAAAATTGATCAATCATGCAGAGGTTTCTTTAAACAAATTAATATACTTGACAATTTTACTTTTCTTTTTTAAAAATAAACACACACTGCAAGACTTTACCTTAACACATAACTACGGTACTCGACATAAGGATCGATACTGTCTCCCTAAAAATAGATTAACCTTAAATTGAGAATGGCCCTACTTATGCGGCATTGAAGCTCTATAATATTTGCTCTCCACATTTGTATCTAAGATTCTATAGCTGATAGAATTTGTTTGCTTATTAAACTAAATCTCCATATTTTCGCATAGGTAGTGTCGCCACCTCTCAATTATACGGTCCAGTTATTTTGAACTTGGGATATAAATCCCACAAACGTACAAACTGTCATATTTTCATCTAGACATCCCATCGTGCCGTAGCAAAGCCGTGATAATTTTACAAAGTTCGGTTCGCTCATTCGAACAAATATCGCGTCTATGCTTCATTAAATCCGAATTAATGTAATCCCAAGGGCTAGTATCTCGAAGCGGCGTGATACATCCGCTATAAAAACAGAAAGAAAATGCACGCTGACCGTATTCTCCTTCCGTATCTTTTCACATTCAGAAAGCTGGATCCCAACTTTTGAAAACAGTGAAGTTCCATTTACCTCGCGAACTACTTTGCGTGTTTCAATATATCGTGACGTTGTTCCTATATCTCTTTAAAATGTCACGAACTTCAACCTATGCTTATACACACACAAAGGGTTACGGTGTTGTACCTACATACTTTATAGCGAGTTGTTACAAATCTATTTTTAAAATATTCTATCATCGTCTGCAGTATGACGCGTTACTATTCTTTATCGTGATCAATATCGTGAGCAGCACAAGAAATGAAGGTGAATATGTACAAGTAGTCACTTAATTAGGGATATCCATGTTACCTATTCCACTTTTAATGTCGTTTCGTTAATAGATAACACTCAAATACTTTAAAATAACGCTTTTATCTGTATTTGTTATACCCTTGTTTATATATCTTATAGTTATTCAACCGAGCTGCGTAAGGTGCTGATATCTGGCGGCGATAGTATAAAAGTACTGATGAATGAAATTAAATACCGCCAAATATTCATTGGAATGCGAGCTATGTTGGTTACAGATTCTGAAATAAACTTGGCAGTTAATAACAAAGTAAAACCAATCAAAATTAAGAAATTACAATGCAACATTATTAAAAAAAATTAATGGGCACGCCAAAACTGACACGCCATCTGAACGCCATCCAAAGGTACTTCAAACCGGTGGAATAACTAGATATATATAAACAAGGGTTATACATAGTATCAAATATGAGTGACAACTGACTTTTCTTGAACAACTTGTTGCTATGTACCGGATTCATACAATACAAATAAGCATACATACATGCAGTTATCTCTAGCAGCTTATTTGCAATAGCAAATTTGTTGAAATAATCAACTACAACTAGCGAAACCTGAGTACCCCTAGCCTTAAAATTAATGGTATTTCTTTCCCAAGGTCGCGCTGTAATACCATGAGAGAGAAAATGGTTCTATTGGATTGTTTCTAGAATATATTTGGCAATGTTGTACTATTTTCTGAACGTTGGAGGTGAGACGTGGCCACTAAACAACTTCTCCGGCACGATGCTTCCACGTTTGCTACTCCTTGATACGATTGATGTATTCGACTCAAGAATTTATTTATCTTCTTAAAAAATAAAACATGTTTATGTAAAAAACTTTCGTCAGTAAGGTGTCAAAATTGTTTAACAACAACCTTTACGTTATCCGAGTGCTGTGGCCATCCATTCAAGCAATCGGTCCAATTAATTCAAATATTGAATTGTAAATTCAACATTCCAAAAATCTATCGAATTAAACCACACACTAGATCTTTAAAATAACTTTCTGAAATGTTTTCAGACAGTTACATTTATGCAGCGGTAGTCCTTAACTTCATGATAAAATATCTTCTTTGCTAGAAGCAATATTAAGTACACAATAAACTATTCACCAAGTTCGCTGCAACACACTTAAAGTGTATTCATGTAACCGATGTTGCTTAGCGGCTAGCCCCATTTATCTTCCTTTCATTATACATGGAAACATAACAACTACGGTTAGGGCACGTCATTTACCGCGAACAGTAGTTTCGCGATTACGGATACGAGGCGTGCGTATGTCGCATCGGAATCGCTCGACCGCAATCCTTCGAGTTGGCGTCCATCCGGGACGCAAATATTAATTGGAATGACCGTCCGTCGAGAACAGAAATTATGAGCGTCGCCGGGACACTATTTAGAGATATAATTGGGAAGCGGACACGAATCGCCAGGACGATGAACGTCCTCACAATACGCATTACGGAACGAACTGAATGGTACGCGGTCACACGTGGCAATTTAGGAATGTGAGGCAGACAACCGCAAATTCGCGCTTAGAATATAATAAACAGAAATGTAACGACAGTACACTAATTAGTTTACGTCAAATCCATGGATTTACCTACAATATCTTAGAAACTACGATGGTTGTTATAGCGAAGGAAATAGTTATTTACATTAGAGTGTAGTAGGTGTCATTTACAGCGCGACAACTCAGTAAAGAGTTAGAGCGCTGTAAATCACTTAACGCACGACATTTGTATGCTTATCTCCAGAATCACTTGGAAAGAAAATGACATAATAAAATGTTCTACATGCCTATTAAATAATATGTCCATTCGTTTCGTCAATTCACTTGGCGAGTGAATTTCAGTTTGGAATTCACAGCCTAGAATATAGCAATCAAATATTACATGCAACAGAATGTGTGCTACATAACAATCGCTAAATAATAGCAAATTTGAAACGTTTTGACACCTCATTATACTCTCGTTAAAGAATATACTATTAATTACTTCCTATAGGAAATGCTGTTGTGTTTTGTTGCATATATATTAAAATCTAAACTTACTAGTGGCTGTATTTACCATATTATTTACATACCTTTCCTAAATATTCTTTCTTCATGTATACAGAGGCTTTTGCAAATGACGTTTGTAGGATGAGAATTTTAACAAGTCACTAAACGATATAAAACAAATTCATAACAACGAAAACCTCTGCTCTTTTGATATTATTTCGATGTACACCAACATCACTATTGAATTGGTAAATAAAATTATAGAAAAAAAGTGGGATGAATTGAAATAACACACAACTTTACCTGTAACAGAATTCTTAAATGCGACTAAATTAACTTTAACTTCCACCTATTTCCAATATGAAGATAATTATTTTAAGCAAATTGAAGGTTTGGCCATGGGATCCCCAATATCAAGTGTAATCGCACAACTAGTATTGGAGGGTCTTGATGAAAATGTTATCTCCAACTTAAATTTTACAAACGATATATTGATGATTGCATACCCATTTTACCCACACACATTGGGTTAACTATACCTTAACCCAATTCAATAGCTATCATCTCAAAATACAATTTACTCTAGAAACAGAAAATCCATAGCAGTAATAATATTATAACCACATCATGGTACACCAAAGAAATATCCTCAGGCAGATACTTAAACTATAATGCTGTAGTCTGACTTAACTCCAAAAAGAAATGTTGTAACCGCGCTAGTAGATCAAGGACTTAAATTAACTAAAACAAATAAAATCTATTCTTACCCAATATATTTCATAAACAAAATTATCAAACAGAAATTATATAGCGGTATTAATATAAAAACTAAAACTACCAACAACAGTAATAACACCAATTTCATGTATATTCCTTACGTAAAAAACCTGTCTGAAAAAATAAATTGCATTTTAAAACCCCATCAATTTAAAGTAGCATACAAGAGCCTTAACAATTTAAAATCATGTTTTACTAATTTAAAATCTAAAACACCCAAAGACAAAAAATCTCATTTAATATATTCAATCCCTTGTGGAGATTGTGATGGTAAATACATTGGACAAACGAAGCAATAGCTGAAGAACAGAATTCAAAATCATAAGTCCTCTCTACTAATTTAACCGCCTTAAAAAAACATGAATTAAAACACAACCATAAATTTCAATTTGTTGAAACAACAATCGTAGCTAAAGAAACAAATTCTTATACACGCAACATTCTAGAAATGATTTATATAAAAAAAAATAAGACCAGTTTGTACCTTGTATTTTTCATTTTGATGCTTTTTTGTACCGGCATTTGCAAATAACATTCCTATTGGTCAACTTACCCCGATATCACAAAACAAGAACTGTTATTTTAAATCTGTTGTAGATGCTTTCTGTTTGTCCTTCGGGCTTCGTTTTCTGTATGTCTTAATAATTTTAAAATGTTGTATTTTTGTCCCTTTTATTAAAACGATACAACTTTTGTTGTTGATTTTAATTTTAAATATTATAACAAGATAGCATTAAGCATTTGAAAAAGATTACTGAGTCGATCGAAACATCATGTTTTAAGTCAATTTTATAACAGCCATACTTCCAAATAACATCTTCAAAATTTATATAGATACGGCTAAACAAATAAACAAATTTGTTAGATTAGAATATCTTACTTAAATCAGTCAGCTCAAAAAAATATGCATTAGCTAAATTAGCAGACTAATTAAGCGGTATTTGAGATGAATGCCAGTTAAGAAAATAACAGTAAGTATGTTGATCTTTAAAAGTTCCCTAAATTTTATGGCGAATACTAGCGTTAGTGTACGGAAATAAGAAAAAGAAATATCGATGGCTTTTGAAGATTAGGTTCAATATCCGCAAACGTAAATTAAAGAATCATTAATATTAATAATATTTATGAATTTTATCACTCGGACTGTGCCGTCATATCCAGCATGCACAGTTCCAACATAAAAACACATCAGTTATTTTCTTACTCAGGTGATTAAATAAAACTGTCTTACCTCGAACGAGGCAACAAAGCAACTCTCTAGCTGGATGGGGAAAAACTTCATAACTGAAGTGAGAATGAGAAGCTTAATGAAAATATTATTAAATTGCAAACATGTCCGCTTAAGAAGGCAGTTGCTAGGGTCGGCAGTGAATTTCAAATTTACTGGTAAAAGTTCCAGGATTAGTCATAACTTTAATTACTTCATTAGACAGCCTTAGTTACCTACGCGCCACTTTTGTTAAAGACGTTGTATCATATTGTGAATTATAAGTGTAGGAAAAGCGGTGTGAAATAGTAAAAACAAAACATTTAAGGGTGTTTGGTACAAAATATGTACAAAATTAAAAACACAACAATTTGTGAATTATTAGCGGTGGAAGTATGTTGAATAGAAGAAAGAAAAAAATAAAGCTATAATTAAGTGAGATGGAACGGCGCAAAACTTCGATTTTGTTAACATTTCTCACTCCAAAGATATTGGTCGTAGAACTTAATTTGGAAGGCTTTCATGGTGTCAAATAAATTAGTTATTAGGCTTTGGAGAAAAGATGCGTGAGAGTACCCCTGCTCCAAAAAAATAATCTTATTATAATAAAAATCGACTAGCAAACCCTAAAAAGGATATTAAATAGTGCAGTAAATGTATTTTTACACCGCCTTGTATAATGCATTACAGGTAAAGGTCAACGCGCTTCGAAAACAGCTGGCACCACAAAAACAGTTCATAATATCATACGGCATGTTTATTGAGTTAAGGTTAAAAACATTCAATTGTTGTTGTCATTTGTCGAAGATATTTTAAGTATGTAAATGATTGTTTACATACACTAGGGCAAATACCCATTTTACAAGAGATGTTCAAAATTCTCGCCGCGCAGTTGGAGACATAAGCGGGCACGACGCAACAAAGATTCTCTGACCGTCTCTAACACGTTGTGTTCACTGATTTGATTTGTTGCAGCTATAATGCTTCCCCTTTATGTTTCAATGTTATTCGGTTTGATAGGCTAATGCCCGGTTTCTGAAACGTTACACAACAGTTACCTGTGCAGTACCTGGGGTTTTAACAAAAACCCTCTTTGTTAGATCTCCAGATACCGAACAGATAACTGTTGTTTAACGTTCCAGAAACCGGGCATACTTATTTTAAATAACCCAAGAAAAAGAAATCAAGGGGATTTAAATCAGGTGATCGCGGTGGCTAGGCCTCTGCTGTCTATCCATGGATGATCAAACACATTATTTAAGTGTTCACGCAGATCGCGAATAAAATGGGGTGGCGCGCCATCATGTTAATACCACATCACTTGCCTAATGTTTAACGGAACATCTTCTAATAGGTTTTGTAAGTTGCTGTTTAGAAATTCCAAATAAACGTAAAATGGTCCAAGAATAAAATTGTGAATTATGCCACACCGCACATTTAACAAAAATTGGTGATGTACATGGTGAATGGGATGAGGATTTTCCATAGCCCACTGGTGAGCGTTGCGAATATTGAGAACGCCTTAAAAGTAGCTTCATCAAAAACAAAACTCCACAAAGAAAATCAGCATTTTCAGCATGTTTTTGCAGAAGCCACTTGCGAAACCGTACTCGTACAGGATAATCATCGGGTGAAAGCGCTCGCACCTTCTGATAGTGATAAGGATACAGCTGATTTTCTCTCAATGTTCTCCAGACAACATAGTGCGAAACATGCATATCACAGGCAATTTGTTGTGTGCTTAAACTAGCATGATTTTCAACAGTTTCTAGTAATCGACGAGCCGCTGCACTATTTTGGTGGCATTTTCAATAAATCAATATCATGTTGGCTAATTCACTATTAGTAAGAGCCATTGCAGTTAGGAACCAAAAATACAAATACAATAACTGCTACTATCGATAGACATGAGTCGACTGAAATTGTAAGCTATTGACACGACGCGATCTTTGTTCGTTGTTGTTACACCAATAACACTGGTGCATGTTTTATCTTTCTCTAATATGCAAAGAGGGAATCTTCTATATTGTTTTACTTAGAAGCCAGTGTAACACCAACAAACAGACCTGTAGTATAAACGCAAAGCAGATGTTTATTACGAAAACGTGTTTTACAATTAATCAGCTGTTTAGAAGAATACATTCCCGAATCTACTCTCCAAACCCGACGGGTGAATGGAAAAACAGCCTGTATTTACTGAACTTGTTGGCTGTGGTCGATAGGCACTTCTAATACCTGCCGTTTCGCCAGCAACTGTGGTCGGCATTCTTAAAGGCTGTGTGGTAAAGGTCGCAGTTGTCCGGTAAAGGTTACGATTGTCGACTGAGTCTTTGATGGTAAAGTGTTGTTGTAGCCAGGACATGCGTATTTTCATGCTGAATCTGATGATGTCAGTACCTCAGTCTTTGCTTGAGGCAAACCTAGAAATCAGCAACTTCGGTAACAACAAATTGTTACATTAACAATTTTTTATTGTGGACCTTCTGTACCAACAAAATTTGTTAAATTTATCTTAATTTTAAACGACAGGAAACTCCTATATATACAATATGGACAAACTTAATAAATATTCAATATATTCTCTCAGAATCATCTCCTTCATTCCGAAAATTAACCCAAATTGCTCTTATCTACTTCCGATACGCTTCACTACTTACAGCACGGCCTACTAGCGATGATACCTCGTCCTCAGACTCTCATGAAATTCAAATCGCAGACCTGCGGGATCCTCGGATTTATCGCTCGGCGCCATATGAACTTTCTGATTCGGTTAATGCGTTCGCTCTCTCGATTTTATCGGTACGTCACGGGGGAATAGAAATATGGAACGGCGGGAAATCTGCCCTCTCGCTAGCGACCGTTCTGATGGGATAGGTTGCTGTTCTCTCTCATGCTTTCATCGCATTCCGCGATTTTTTTTTCTTTTGTATTCTCTTTTTACTTTTAATAAAACTTATTACTTGCCAACACATCATGACCAAGCAAACTGAAGTTATTATTAATGCATGAACAGGTTCTTACACTGCATGCACTAATATATTGTGATAGCACAACAATACCATGTCAAATTCTAATTTAATTTTGTAGAAGATATAAACATGGCGTACGTTATGCAAAGGTACGGGAGGTACATGATCTCGCTCATACAATATTGTAAATGCCAACAAATATGATAGGAGAAATAACTGTCAAATGGGTCGAAGGAATACAAACAAAGCTGCCAATGTGTATTGGAGGAGCGATGTTTGGACCATTACGGTTAAAACCCAAAAATAGGGAGACCAACAAAAAGTATTATCTTCCCTGGGCGATTAGGACTGGCATGGAGGAGAAATTTCTTCTAAACGTATATCACGAGCAAAGATGGGAACAATCACTACATGAACTTTATGAAGAGTTAAATGTTACTCCTTTAAAAATACCCAAAGAATAAAGACTGAAATGTTTTATGATTTATTGAATTGCAGGAAAATGTTTGTACATAATTTCTATATAACTGCTTGTGATAGGTGTAATAGATTGTGGGGTAGACGCGGCTATGTAACTTTTATTTGATGTATTCACATAGTAAACATCCTATAAAGGTACTGTGATTTACAATCGCTCACAGTACGAATGCAAGATGCTTCCACGCAATTATGTGCATTAATCATTGCAATAGCGTAGTTGATTTGAATGCTCTATGTTGGTAATTTAATTCATAGCAGTTCATAGTTCATTTCGGTAAAGCGGCGATTGCTATCTTCGAATGAGCGTAGTAAGGTTGTACTTTCGGATGTGGCAGGCGAAAAAAATGTTTTACTTCAGATGTGAACTTGCATCAAAGTTAATAAAAATATCTTACTATGTAGAAAATATAATATTATTAAATTATTTCTCCAACTATATTGTCACAAGAGTAGATAATGCTAATCCTCTGATGAGCGGGTAGTCCTGAAACTACATGCGACCTTTTCCTGTCATGGTCCTCAAATTACATAGCAAAAGTGACCGTGTTACACATGACGATAAAAATGTATTAATGGCTTGCGAAATTAATTTCCACTCGTCGAAAAAATACAATTTTATTCTGCAAATAAATTTTTTTTTTTTTTTTCGATGAAAAAAAAAAAACACGGCGGCATCGGAATTCGTTTCTTTGCGTGTAATGATAAATAATAACACTTTTCAAAATCGGTAATTGTAGATACCATAACAGCCATAGGATTTATCGCTCCTCTATGAAAATATCATTACCAATCCAATCACATATGTTCAAATAAATTCCGGTTTCGTTAATATTTTATTGCCTTCTGTTTCCGTCCGATAAACAAACACATCATTTCGGTCGGCGCGAATAAACCGCAGTGTGGGGCGTATCCAGGTAACAGATGCGTATGACATGAACACCCAGATATATCTATATTTTTACGACAATACCCCGATGATATCATATTTCGAAGCGGTAATTGTTCCGCTTTGTTCTCCAAAATATACAGACATATGTCGGTACAAATATCGTCATATGTCCCATAGTGTTTTTGATCACACATTTTTTTTGTGAATTTATTCTGCACGACGACGCGACGTTTCCAACTCTATCCAGGTACTTTTATGTTGTTTTTATACAGCTGAAAAGTATTATGAGCGGAATCATAAGTGCATTGAGATGTACAGTTACGGAATCAAAAAATGCGTACAATTCTTTAGGCTACGTTTTGCAATTAATTTTGTAAATCAGTCTTCTGTCAGTTTGATTTTTCTCAAATGTCATTTTATATGTTGATGACCTTGAACCAGTGATGTGCGTCTACGCGTAGATTTTAATTATCTACATCTACAGGTAGAAAATGCGTAGAAAATAAGTAAATAATGCATTTGCGTAGAAAATGACGTAGCCAATGGAGACAGGTGTAGAATTTAAAATACGTAATAATTTAGGTTATGTTACACAATTGTCACGAAATGTGTGTTTTTTTAGATTTAGATATTTTAATATAATATTCTTAGACAAATTACATTTAGAATATGGTGGGTCGTAAAAGAAGTAAGCAGTTAGAAGTACTAGGTTTTATACTACTCAAGGAAAACACAAGATATTCCGCGAAGTGTGGCTCTTGTAGCAAGTTGTTAACTAATATGGTACCTCAGTTGCTTGATTAAAATCACACAGGTTAGTATCCTACAGGTTATAAAAGGAGACTTTCGATAGTTTATCCCGAGTTTAAGGGTTCTACCTTTTTTCAGAAAGATATGCAAACAGAATAATCGAGAACTAACCTGCACTAGAGCGGTTAGTTCAGATTATATTCCCGACAATCCCGATTCTACTAATTTATTTAAAACATCTGATTCTGAAATCAATAATAACACGGAAGATTGTTTAACTTAATTTAGTTAATGAAGTTTCTAAAACAACTCCTACTATTAGCATGCACAGCAGTACTTCATTTCCAATTACTAGTTCTGTAATGAGCGAAGCAGTATTTCTTCGCACAATATAGCTTCCCCAGCTCTCGCTACTACGTCTCTAGTGACGCTAAACCATTCTAAACCAACTTCAAAGATATGGAAAAAAAACGAGGTATTGCGATTACAAACTTTATTGACACTCTGGTTTTTGAGGAAGAAACGGAATTAAATAACTGCTTCGCGGAGTTTATTTTTGGTTGCCTCTTCCTCTTAGTGTTGTGGAGTCGCAATATTTTAAAAATTTTGTAAAAAACTACAACCCGCTTATGTAAATAGGCTCCCTTCTAGAAAAGTTTTATCAACAACTTTACTAGACAAGTCGGAAGATGATCAAAATTCATGGCGGTAATCTCGGCAATGACGAGGCGGATGGGCTGACTAGACATGGGATCCGGAATAGTCTTGCACCTCTCTGGGCTGTCTATGAAGCCTGCCATATCTATCTTGTGCGACCAAATTAAAACCACCACCCATGTGGAATTCATTAAAGCCTGCCGTCTTGCCAGGGATACTTTATCATAGGCAAACAGCATCAATTGAAATTCCGACCGGACACTGTCAGTGAACCTTTTTAAACTGCGATTAGACACCAATCCAATTTGTAGGGGCTGCCAGCTAGAGGATGAAACGGCAGAGCTTGTTCTCTGGAATTGCTCTACCCTATCGTCCAGCAGGAAAACCATATTTGGAGACGTTCGACTTGACATCGCCAGCGTCAGAAAGACTCCCCTTGGAAATCTCATAGCGTTTGTTAAGACAAAAGGCTACAGGATACAGCCACGCTCCAAAAATCCAGAATCCAATCCAGAACGATGCTCCATGTAGTTATCTCCCCCGGTAAGGTAATAATTCAATCAATGGACAAACTAAAATTACCAACTTTACAGACAATCAAAGGATGCTGCACTCGGTGGAATGCTTTGTAAAAACTGCATAAACCACGTTAACTTGTATTCTGATGGCATCAAGAGACTCATAGCAACATAATAAGATGCATTTATACAAGTTTAAAATGAAAAGAAGGAATACGTATTGCCCATAAGAACCTGTACTGACTTCTGATATATTATAGACTATTCAAGCCCAACAACTTCAAAAGAATAAGCGTTTCTACCTCAAGCAGTCGCCTTCGCGCGGTATCGTAGGTACCGGCGGCCGGCGCGGCTTTCACCCGATCAATACTATCGTCTACGAAGCTCAGAGTTTCGCGGAATGAAAGCTCTCAGCTCCCACACATACGGCGGCCACCTAAACTCCGCCGGAGTTTAAGGAAAGTGCTTAAAGTTCGACTTTAGCCCGACGCCGAGGAGCGAAAAGAGATAAGAGAGACCTTAGGAAGGCGGGCTCCCGGACGGTGCGGTGTTTCGCGCGACCTCTCTCAAAGAGCGGGGCTTTATATGAAAGAGAAAAAGGAAAAAATTAAAAGTCTCCCATGCAATTTCACCTTCGCTATCGACGTTGACAGCAACGGCCTTCAAAGTTAATTAAACGAGACGGAATTGAATCAAAATTGGCGACATTGTTTTAATCCGAGCCGCGCCTGGTTTTAATTAACGAAGAATCAGTTGAGGTTAGATAGACATCTGAGAGTAGTGTAAGTTGAAAAGGTGTGAGTTGTTAGTAAACTGAGAGAATATCTTTGATATACTCAATACAAAGCCTATTTAAATTATCAACCTCACTTTATATAGTGTTTCTTTTAATAAATATTCATTACTTTTAAACATACTGATTTCTTAAAATCACTTTTCACAGGAATTTTTCCATCCATTTACTCAGAACTCAGTGAAGATGATTTCGATCGGAGAATCGAGTTCTGTGAAAACATTATGGATAAATTAAATCGAAATGTTACCTTTGCCAACCAAATTTTGTTTAGCGACGAATCAACTTTTTGTTTAAATGGGAAAATAAATCGACACAACTGTAAATACGGGTCAGACCAAAAACCACAATGGATGGACACACTCAACAACCACAAAAAGTTAATGTTAGGTGTGGCATTATCGATAGACACGTCATAAGACCCTATTTTATACATGGAAACTTGACCTCTGCACGATATTTACGACTGTTGCAAGAGAATATTGTTCCAGAACTTACACGATTATTTCCGAACATTAACAATCCTAATTTACCAGCAGAACAAGTATGTTTTCGACAAGATGGGGTTCCTCCACATTTTGACCTGTGGTGCGGGAACATCTAGAGGAAACTTTTTCCGGTAAATGGATTGGACGCAGGGTGACAATTGAATGGTCACCTAGAAGTCCAGACATGACACCGCTTGACTTCTTTTTGTGGAGGCATACAACAAACCTTATCTACAAAAGCCGGCCACAGAATACCGAAGAATTGCATGAAAGAATAAGACAAGAAATTTCGAGTATTCCTCGCAATGTACTTTTAAATACACTAAGAAAGTTTTGCTCAGCAAATTCACTACTGTCAGGAAGTGAGCGGAGGACGCTTTGAGCACCTGATGAAATAGAGCTCCAAAGAAAATGCTTACTGTTTATTAAAACTTACTTTCTCGTTTCTTCTCTTGACATAACAATTACTTTTAAGTTTAAAATATCTAGTGATAATAACTGATATTCAAAAACACTAAAAATGTAATTTTCTACATTGTATAATTTCATAATAAACCATCACTTCGAGCTTTTTTTGCGTAGAGAAAACAAAAACAGCAATCTTTGAAACTCGAGATCTCCAAAACTCCATAGTGCAAAGAAAGTTAGAAATAGAAACCGTTTCATAACATTTGAATAAAAAACTCGTTTTATTCTAAAAAAAAATCCTCCTAATTACTGTGGCAAAATCGCTTAGAAAGCTTATGTACATCAGAAATCTCAATCAAGATGAAATATGTATTACCATAAAGAAGAAGGAGACGGAAAATGTAAAGGGAGCGAATGAACGGCCTACTATACTCTATCTTAATACCGAACGAATCCATCAAGCGTTTGATTAAATAGCAGTAGAAAGTTTCGCATAAAGAGGCTCCGAAACTCGGCGCGTTTATCGGCGAAACCATTACCGAGTCATCCGTCTTAACATCGGAAATAATTTTTTAATGAAGAAGGAGGGGATGGTCTTGCGTGGGGTATTTTGAGTTGCTCGGGTATTCTAGGTGCCGCGCCGTGAGTTTCAAGGTCGTTTCTTTGATAAAACGCGAAAGGTCGTATAGAAATGATTCGTTTTTATCACTTTTTTTTCTCAAAGACTATTTATAGCATCAAAGATTAGGTGCTCTTATATGTTGATTAAAATAGAATAAAATAAATGGCCAAAATTAGGCTGCTTTATAGATTAATAGATAGATAGAATATATTTGCTATAAAAATCTAAATAGATACAATTAATAATTATCAATAGTACATATATAAATATATTGAATGAATATAGAACAAGAAAAAAAAAACAAAAAATATAGTATATACATATAACAATATAAGAAAGCATCTCCTCAGCAAGTCACAAAATCATTATAATTGTAAAAGCTGTTGTCCAGCAAAAATTCATAGCATGCTCTTCGAAACTTAACCAGCTCTTGTTTGGTAGTGCGTTGAAGGCTAAAATAGATTTGTAGTATGCCACAGGTTGGTATTGGGCTGAGCTAACAACTTGAAAAAATATCGCCATTTCTAGTGTACAACCTCTGGTTGTTAGAGCAATAAATAATCAATTTATAAATATCTAAGGACGCTAGTGGGAATATACAAAGTGACCTAAACAAAGGTCTACTAAGCTTGTTTAGCATGCATCGTACAATTATTTTCTGAATTAAAATACCAAAAAATCAATCTGTCTGGATTGTATGTGGCTATAATAATAATAAACTACTAAGGTATTTACATCCAGCCAGTTTCTGATCGGATAAAAAAAAAACATGAACGCATTTATAGTTGCCGTCACGATATTTTAAAATGACCTCAATTCGTATTAATCGGATCATAAAGGTTACAAGGGTTATAAAACATTTACAGACAAATTATAATATTATCAATATAATTAAACATTAATTCAAAACCAATCCAAACTTAATCAGTTTAAATGTAAAGTGCAATATTATAGAATTAAATTTTTACCCTCCATTAGACAAATACTGTAAACGATTATCCTTCACTGTTAAACACAATAGCGAATCCTTATAATCCGATTAGTACGAATTGAGGTGATTTTAAAATATCGTGACGGCATCTATACACTTTATTCCTTTTTTTTCATACACCAATAGTAGCAACGAATTTTCAAGACAATCTGCGCCAACAATACCTTTATCCAATAGACATTGTAGACAAATGCACATTTGTGCTTCTGTAGATCTAGCGCTCACCCTGCGCGCGTTTGTTGCAGAATAGATAGAATACTGTAACATTAAAAATGAAGGAGATGGGACTCCAATGTCTCCTATATTCCGTTTTAGAAGCAAATACAATAGAATTCCACTTTATATAGAGTACGTATAAAGGTTTAAATTCAAACACGTGAACACATATGAAACATGCACTTTAATATACATAAATCTAAGTGTAGAGACGGGAACTGCTTGCGTGTAAAGGAGCCATTTCGAGCGCCGGAAATGAATCGTCCAGATTGCCAGAGCCCGGAATGTCGCATACGCTTCCTCCCGGCCGGATATCCCAGTATTTTTTGCTCAATTAACGCGGAAACTATGCACATTTCATTTCGTATAACAGACTTTATAAAGGAATGCAGAGAGAGATGATGTGTTTTTAAGTGTTTCTTTTGCTAATACACTTTTTACCCTTTTTTTTTATTCATGCAATTTTTTTGTTAGCTTCTTGTTTGTTTGCTTATATATTTGGAAACCTAGCGACTCTTTGCAGAAAGCAAGAGTCAAAGTCTACATATTAAGTTATTATCTGTTTAACTGTAAACTCAGTTCACGACACAAAATATTAAATTGAACAAGAGACGATTGCCGCTTTTTCAAGCAATAACGAAACACCTTCTCCAGACATAAGAGACGAAGTTCATTTAAATATTTTGTTATATTGTGACATAAATTGCTATATTGTGACATACACACACACACACCTCTACACACATACACACATATATAGACTTGAAGTACCTACTACACAAAATGACATAGAGACACACATTCTTGTAATATATACGTTTTAAATAGTGTTATCTTTGTATTAAATAAACGAGAAGATTACTATCTATTCTTTCAATATATAACATATTTAATAAAAAAAATATCATAAACCTTATAAATTCAGAAAATTGTTAAGAAAATCTAAATCTGATACTAACCAAATGTCTCTTTCACATATGTTAATCTTCTAAACTTGGCATAAGTATCACAATCCTTGACCATACTAAGTAATTCGTTATATAGGACCACGCCTCTATACAAAGTTGATTTTGACATTTGGCTAGTATTACACTTACTGCACATAAAAATCATCCTGAGTGATAACTATGAACTGCATGCACAAAACAAAAATTTAACAAGTACGATGGAATTATACTTGCTTAATTTCATAATATCAAATCGAGGGTTTTAAATACTATTCGCTGTTACATGCTCATAGATCCCATTACCTCCAACATACATTTGATGGGCGTGCACTTACCACATTTAAGGATCATTCTCATACCTCTATTTTGTTTTTTTTTTTGCAATTTACCAATTTCACCTTCACCCAAGTATAATAGTGCGCTAGCACAATCATCTATGTGTGGCCACACAAGCGATCTATACAATTTCACCATCACACCGAAATTAAAAGTGAACCTATGCGTTTCAATAAATATGTTTTCTTTGACATTTTATTCATAACATAATTACTAGGTATGTGATTTAAAATTCAATTTCTATCACTCAACATCTTCCCGTAATTGATTTTTAACTTATATATGTATAGTATTTATGGCCCTAAACTCTTCGCATTTGTTTGTATTTAAAACTTTTGTCTGGTACAACAAAGGTCTGTTTCCAATTTTCAGGAAATATTTCATACTGTAAGGAATTGTTAACAACATCCAAAAACCAATTTCCTATCACCGTAAATGAATCTGTTACTATTCTAGAAGAAACTCCATCAATTTCTGACTTATTTAAAAGACTCATAACTATTTTCTTTAATTGCAAAAGCATCAAAACTGTCAATTTTGCTTACGTAATATTGAACATCTTTATATTTGGGTATCTGAATAAACTTTTTTTTCGGGCATATCATATGGCTTCTTTCATTTATATATATTAATATATTCAATATTAAGCAATGAACATAAGACTCTTGTAGTTAATGTCAATATTTTGAACAGATTATTTTTTGCGGAATAAATTCCTACATCTAGTTAATCATCTGTTATTTCCCATACCTGCATTTTACAATATCACCAAACTATTTCCCCATCCGCATATTCAAAGAACGCCATCAATTACACAACTTCTAGTTTTACGAGTATCCCTTTACCGCCCCCCGAACCACCTCATATTATTATTACTCCTTCTGAGTTCTTTCTCTCCGTTCAGAGCGAAGGCTGCGAGCTTTTATCTCGACTTTAAAATCGATGAATAAAATATCCGATGGGAGAGTTCGAGTTGGAGAGTGGCGAAGCTACCAGAAGAAATGGCGAAGTAATAAGTAAGAGTAAGCGGAGAGGGAACAAAAGAGGATAAAAAAGAGGGAGCAGTGGGGTCAATTGGGGGATGATATTCACCCCCGGGCGGGACATATTTGAAAGTTTAGTCTAATGGAAAAGGTGTCCTAAGTCCTAAGTTCCAGGTGGATTTGTGGGCGCATAGATGATTTATCTAGTTTTGGATGAGTTACTACCGACTTCAGAATTTCTCTTTCTAAATTAGAAATGCGACGAATATTTTTCATTCATACGGAATATGCGGAATAGGCGGAGCGACGCCGACGCTTTTTACTTGTTTGACAACTAGACCTGCATTCTCTTGATAAATTTTGCTTTTTTATAAAAGGTTCCATACCAACAAGCAGATTAAAACTTCCTCTGGACAAGGATGATGAGAAAAATATTCATAAACTTGCATAGTGGTAGTCCAAATTTCGCTTAAGTTCTGTTCAAAAAGATGTTGATCCTTGAAATAAAGATCAAAGCCTCAGACAGTGATAAGATAGGTTAAATGATTTTTACAAGTTCGACAACAAACATCGACATGATATACAGTAGGTGTCCAGCTGAGGTGTAACAATATTAATCCTACAGTTGCTTATGTATAAAATTATAAATAAAATTGAACTACAACGTGCACAACTCATTTGGAGGTTTGATTAAATTAATGTATGGAATGTATTTGTTGGTGGTGGAGTCATCTATTATGTTAATACTGTTATTATTCCTGCAAATGTCAAGTTTTTCTACAATACTTACAATACAGGCTAAATATTTTAAACTTAGCCGTTTTTCTAGGAATAAACGTTTATATAAAATATCCTGGGAATCTAAAATTGTGACGTCATTACAATTGAAACTATGGTTAAATTGAAAGTGGTGAGAGGCTAATGCTGTTTTTATCGTGTTAGATATTTTGTTAGGAAAACAATCTCCGGTGGAGATACTGTTTAGTCTGGCCTACATAGACGCAACTTTTATTGCATTGAATTTTATAAATTCAATTGAATTTTAATTCTATCGGAATTTCATCCTTCAATTTCGTGAAAAGATCATTTATTGTTTTCTTGTTGTACCGTACCAACTGATACTTGTCTGCGTTGAATAGTCTCCTTAATTTTTCCGTCAAGCCACTGATATACGGTATAGGTACCAAAGCATCTTTCAACATTGGTTACATTTCTAGTATAGTATATTTTGCACTATAAAGCACTGTATTAATGAATTTTCTAGGAAAAAAAATTGAACGTTAGTTACCGAAATCTTAAAAAAGAACGGCTGTCCTAGAAAATTCATTTATTAAATGCTAACGTCATTTCATTTATGTATATTCACTATGATGACAGAATGAATTTCATGACATTTGTCATACAACTACGCTACGGCTACGCTATAAAACTGAATATTTCTGGCACTTTGACTTTTTCTGCAAAGAAAATGTAAATATTACTGTTATTTCGAAAAAACGGCAAATTTATTTTGAAACTTAAACAGCGTTTCTGTTAGTGCCATATCAAACAAAAATCATTATACAGAATGACTTTTTTTCTGAAAAGTGATATTCAAAAAGTTCAGTCAAACGATGTAGGTACTTAACGCTTATTTTCAGTATTTTGAAAGATATTACAATTTTATGGAAAACATATTTACAATCTTCAACACGTGGGGCACCCATTGGTCAGATGGCCATGATTTTCAAACAAAAACTAAGAATCGGACGAAATGCCAAATCTCTGCTTAAAATTTCACATAAAGTCGTCTTTTGTAGTGTTTTAACTAAATAATTTATAAGTATAGTTAGGTCCATTCGGAGACACACTGTACATATAAGTTACAGAACATATAAATTCCTAATGCACATTTTCAGAATGTACACACCTACAGAATCGGTTACAATCTAGGCAATAAACGAGTAACAGAAATTATCACCCATATACTATCACCAACCGCACCTAAGCTGCCCGCTTTAATTACGAGGCCACCGATTATAAGGCTCTGGCGACCTCGATCCGGATTCCGCGCGCAATATTTCATTGTGGACGACCCGATAAGATAAACGGCAGTAGGTGGCGTTGCAAGCGGTCCTCTAAAGGCGATAACTTCGCTTTTCCCGAACGAAACTCCAACCTCCATATATGCAATTCCTTTTCGTTTATTCTCCTGTTCGGAAGAATTATGATACCGTTAAAGGCGCTGCGCAGTAAATATCCGTGACGTACGATACGTTATTGTATCAGATCTTTATGGAAGGTTATTTGGACGTATTTTATTGCCGATAATATCTACAAATATGTACATATAATACTTTAACAAAATATTTTGTACTGAGTAAATGTAATGGCAGTGATATTGAGAAATCATTCAAATAATCCCAAATTAACAGTAACTCAAAAATAATACATAATCGACCCCTCTGTTTCAGATTCGACTGTGGTTCCGGCGTTGGCATGGTACGGTCGGAAGAAACAGTATTGCTCAACCAATGGAACCATATCACGCTATATAGGCATCGCTGGGACGCCTGGTTGCAACTAAACGGAGGCAAACACGTCCAGGGACGGTCTAAGGGCCTCTTTTCTAGAATCACCTTCAGGGAGCCGCTGTTCATAGGCGGTGCCGGTAACACGACTGGTCTTTCGGAGAAGTTACCGGTGTCTGGAGGTCTCAAGGGCTGCATAAGGCATCTAGAGGTGAACGATCATCTCTATAGATTCGCGTTGGAGCCAAATGGTGAAGCTGCGAAAGGTTATGGAGTTGGTAAGTTGGATCTATTAAAAAATCTAAAATAAACAACGTTATTTGGTACCGTTTAGCAGCATATTTTTCTTTATAGCCTTTGATATTATTAATAAAAGTACTTTTTTACGTGGAGTCTAAGCTGTGTTTTTATTAATTATAATAATTAGTTTTTAATGATTATATAAACGTCTCTACAACATTAATTTCTGCATTTTGGTATATTAAAAACAAATAAAATATTTCATTCTATTGGAAAGAGTGCAAACGTCGAACATTTGACAAAATTGCAAATATCTTAAAAACTATTACGTTTAAGGATAGGAAACATTAACACAAACTGATTACAAATGATCGGAGAAATGTACTAAATTCATAAAAATGTTACCATTCCATTTAAAATAACAAAGTTTATAGAAACACCCTGTATATCGGATGGGCTATAAAGCTGAAAATGTTTTTTTAAATAGATCATAGTCGGCCATAACTAGTTTCAAAATTAAACTCCAACAGGATCTTTAACACTTCTAATGAGCCAGTTCAATTAGTGGGACAGCCTGTATATCATACTTCTGTTTACTTTCCCGATCCATTAATGACGTAACAACAAAATTTCGTGATTTCGACTGTATATTTTCGACATTCATAACACGCATCTGTAAAAACTGCAGGAAGTACATTTGCCACAGCTGTACGGCAATCTCTTGAATCTGCCGTACCAACACAAATTTCTCATACTGAGATCGTCTTCGAACGCGAAAACAATATCTGCATTTCAGTATGTCGTGTGTACATATGTACATAAGTACGTACGCAGTAGTAATGCGCTGGATATCAGATTTATTCGACCTTAGAAACCCGTTACGAGTGCAACACAGCGTGCTCGCTGGCACTTCTATGCGAAAATGCTATTCTACGACTTCCGGAAAAGGATTTACTTCGCATGCACATACATTCGTCCGCATACGACTTCGTGAGACTGTAAAATATGCTTGGTAAGTAGAGTTTGCCACGGTGAAATCTAGCGTTTCTGTATTATACATGCACCGTTTCGCTACTTGGAAGTAAGTAAGTGAATGAAATATATTTTAATAATGATCTAATTTTGAAGTATGAGACAGGTGTATAAAATTCGAGAAAAACTTATTAAAATTGACATTCGATAAAGCTCAATAGAGGCTAGCCGCAGAACCGGCCGCCCGCGCCCTCTATGTAGCTAACGGTAAACTAACAACGAACCTGCGAGGATAAGCAGCCCTTTGGGTAGGGCATATATGGATAAACGATATAGACATATGTATATGGATAGCACGGAACGAGACAATCGGCCCAATTAGTCGACATCGATTGGTTTTCGATTTGTGGGTTGTGTTGCATACGTATGTGCTTGTTGTGGCCCAGCTTTTATCATGGAATGATAGACACATATGTCTGTACGCGTGGTATATTACATCGATGTGATTGCGTGCTATTGAATCGTGTGGAAACAATCGAGTTGTCCCAGTTTCTAATAAAATTTTTTCTACGAATAGGAATCGCACTTAGACTGAAATGAAATTGCACGTTTTGACACGAGAGTATTCACATATGTGTGTGTAGGTTTGAATTGTCTTTTTCTTCCTTTGAACTACGTATATTTCGTAAAAGTCTAAATATTTCTCTAGAATTTAGCTGAGGTACGCAGGTGATATCTTCATCATAAATCATCGAGTTATATTGGACCAATTTATCTTCCAAACCGTTAGATGCTGCTGAGTACGAGAATATTTTTGAAGTTATACAGATGACATTTCATTGGATACGCGGCCCAATACAAGAACATCGCTATAAAGTATAATTCTTGTAGGTTGGTTGCCACAAAACCGAAATAGGAAGAAATTAGCCACCACCAACCGCTTATGAAAATTTGTCTAATAAAACTTTAAACGTCTCAAACTGTTCTGTCTCAACATAGTTTCGCCATCATATGACTGTAGGTTTTTCTTTATTACATTTTTCCAAAAGTTTTCCCGTAAAAGACACACCCAACGGACGGGGCCTGTAAAAACCGCATATATAAGCTCAGACTCAATTGCACGTAAACGCGACAAAAGCTCGGCTAACCCGACTGGTCGAAATAGCAACGTTTATAACATCCTTGCTGCAATTTTAACTTTATATCACGTATAGCGAAGTTACGAGATTAGCGTCACAGAGTGTAAAACATCATTGTCCGCTCTATCTAGACGATAAAATTTTTAATTTCGTTAAATTTAATTAATTTTAGATTGATTTTTCTTTTTATTTTTTTGTTAGTCACGATATACTAGGCTACAGAAAAAACGAGCGTTCACGAGCGTTTGTATAGCGACATTAACTTACAAAACCTAATTAAATATCTTATCACTGTTACACCCTGTATGGAAATATATACATATAATAATTATAACTTCAAGCAAATCACATCACAGCGTCAATATCGATGACCTCCCTTTAACATTGAGTCAACTCAATGATGATTTGATGCGCATATAGACAAGTTTTCTCGAGACCGTACGTTATTTATTAACCCAACTAAAACTGTCGGATCATTATTCGGGAAATCTGGGGACGTGTTGAGATGTAGAGAGAGAGAATTAGCATACAACTAGATAACTTCATTGTTTCACTTGTTCTTAAGCGAGAGATTGGACCTCATCCTCATCGCAGATAATTCTTATCGAAATAAAGATCACGTATCTAGGATTATAAACATAGCATATGCTAAATTAAAACTATTTTATCCGTATCGATCTTTGTTTGATGTGAAAACGAAAACAATGTTGTGCGAGAGTCTTGTACTCTCCTTATTTAACTATCCATCACCAGTCTATGGTTTGTGCTTGGATGTGTTCGATGGGTGTCGTATTCAAAAGGTCCAGAAGTCTGATTGATAGTTGAAACTGCTACCCCGCCTTACCTTTACGAGAAAATTCTGTTTCGTACTGATGTGCATCACACCAATATTAGGAATAAGAGTCTCATTTTTTATTCGTGCTACGGCATTTGCCGGTGATGTATAGATTGTTGTATTTGCGGGCGTTTGGATATGCTATTCGGCAGTTTTTGCACCAGCAGTAACTACTATTCTCTAATTGTGAATTATGTTGTTTTGATTAAGGGTTTGGTGGAAGAGAAGGTGTTGATCTAGTATCACATACCTGAACTACTCCTCACGATTTCGACGGTATGTTGTTACACGTATTATCTTTTTTTTTGTTATTGTAGTTTGTTTATACTGTTGAAATAAAGACCATTATTATTATTATATGTCTTATACTTTGTCTGAATCTGAAGAAAAACTTTATTAAATCAATGATAAAAATTGATTAATGATTAAATAACGAACGAATTTATTGGGTCATAAACTATTCATTATATTAATGAAACCAACGTCATTGAAAATGAAATGATGGGGCTTGATTGACCCAATAAAATATGACATTGTTGTAAACAACACCAGTTTTGAAATGAACGTTTTCATCCAACCTAGAAATATAGATATTATAGAAATGTAAACAACTGCATTTCGATGATTTCTATTCATTAGGGCCTTCTTTTCCAAGTACGGTTTGATTCTTGCCTCTACGTGGTTCTTAGTACACATTACTTCTTGTTTTTTATCAAATTTGATTCTATACAAATAAAGATATTATTATAGATAATTTATTGAACAAGAAGAGTAGCCTCTTCCGCGCAAAAAATCACGAACCGCCATAATGAATATAAGCAGTTTATATTGTGGCATAAACAACAATACCTAACCGTCTCCTACGGCGATTAAAAAAGAACAATAAGAATAATGATAGGTATGCTCACTTTTTCAGCAACAATGGCGTAAATCAGAAATAAGAAACAATTGAAACGAAGAAAAATGGAAACAAAATAAAAGCGCGGAGATTTTAATTATCAAGGAACAAAAGTGGCGACTCTACGTCAGACGAATGGACGGTCGAAATAATAAGCCCCAGGGCCATCAATCACTATATACAACTACTTCCGAGCAAGGGCCGTTTTAAAAAGACAGCGAGAGTCCTCTAGCGGGCGATGTTTAAGTTATATCGCCGAGAAATGATTGGCGCGGGGGTATCTAATCGACGTCCGCGGGCTTTATGCCTGCCAAGGGTGAAACGACCCTCGTGGCGTTATTAATTAATTTTTAATCCGTTTTTAATCTAGTCGGTTTAGAGAGACCAACACGTCGACGGTCGGGGCTTCCCCCGCGGGAAAGATAGGCGCGACATTTTCGCTGATTCGTTACGACGACGCGGCGGCAGGAACGGACAAGGGATTAGCGTCGAGCGCGTTGCCACTCGATAGGGAAATCTGGAACGATGTTATTGTCTCATTTCGGAGGGTTAAACTCGGTTGTAAATTCCATTTCGTGATATAACGATGTCAAATATCGTAAGGGCGAATGAATAAAAATGATCGCTCTGGGTATGATTAATTGAGTAGTATCACATAATACGTGGCATATAGAACAGTATTAATAAAATACAACACTTTCTTTATAACAAACCCCGTGATTTCTATTGATATTACACTGTAAATATAACACAAAAGTATTAGACAATATTGGTACTTGAAAATTGTGGTAAAAAAGTTAAGTATATCTTAAAAATATTGGAAAAACGGATTTTTTGTTTATTTTACATTTTGTTGGTTTAAGGGGAGCAGATTTAGAAGAAAAAAATTACAATTTTTCCTCGTTACTTTAACGCAAGAATCAAGTAATTCTAACAACTCAAAGTTTTTTTTGTTAATTCCGAGCTCTCGAACGACAAACTAACGGTGAACTATCGCATAACATGACAATTCATGCGCTTTCATGAATTATATTTATTTTAGTTAAAGTTAGTTTTAAGTTTATATCTGAGCCAAAAAAACAAAACCTTGCCTTGCAAAACTTTTTCTTGTGGCATCTCGGGATCGTAGCCCATATGCCTCTGTAATTCGTATGAAGGTACTGCGAAATATAATGTGGAACGTACAGGGACACACATTTCACATCTCGTGGCCTATCGAGATGACTAACAAAAGACACACATGAAGACGCAAAGTAGGGAAACCCACACAGGAATCTGCATGGGAATAAGAATATTTCGCAGCTGTTTCCAAATGTCAACATTATTTTGTACAGTGTGGTAATTATAAGGTCATACACATTTTTTTTGTTAGAATATATAAGGTAATCAAGCTACTTGGTAAGTGAACGTTTTCTAAAACTAATTGTGAAATAAACTCATCCAGCACATCTTCTGTTAGTGAAAAACGCAATTGCATGATGTATGATTAAGGTGTGCAAATTCATAACCACATTGACATTTAGGTGACGCTTTTATACCAAGTCTAAACAAATGTGCCGGATATTGGCCGTGTCCAAATTTCAGTCGAGCTATTGTTGTACGATAGCGTCTACAGATTTTAGTTTCTGAGTAATACCACGGCTTGCTGTTTACTGTAGGATGTATATAGGCATACTATGTCATTTTTGTATTACAAGCTCTCTGCCATGAATCTTCCCAAACGCAATATCTTCTATCTTGGTCCACTAATTTTAAAATTTCTCTGATACTGAGGATAGGTTGGTATGGAATACCATCAGTACTACTTAGTGCGGCAAGGTTATCAACTTTCTCATTAAATGTGATACTTGAATGTCCATTAATCCAATAAAATTTTGTATGAATATGCATTCTTTTCGATGCAACTGTCAACTTAACGATTTCTACAACTATAAGATTATCTGCCTGTAAACTTTTTGAAAGAATCTTTTTGAAGTAAGGACGTTTTTTCGTAAGGTACATAGCCCGTTTCCGTAAATTTTTGGAATAATTCAAGTACGCACTTGTATCGCACATTTTGGCTTGTTTGATTTTCATTGAATAAGCGAGCTGCAGATCTTGCACACCTTCTATTCTCATAATACAAAGTCCACACGTTCTTAAATATTTATTGCGAATTCGCGATTAAACTGAAAGTAAATTTCACTAAAGAACATTCTACTAAACAATGCAAACGTAAATTAATACCGTACAAAATAAATATCCAAAGCTGAAAACAGAAGTAAAAAAAAGTGGAGAAAAACGACATTAGAAATGATAAGTAAATGTGACAAAAACAAGTAGGAGTTACTTGGTTACCACAAAAAAAAGAAACATGCAAACGTCAGGATAGCACATAGGGAGAGCATTTGGAGCCATTTCATTCTAATCGTGTTTTATTACCCAGGTTGAAATAATGCACTTTTTTTGCTTACTCACTGAAAAAATGACTTTTTGATACATGTTTGCCGTAAAGAGAATTAAAAGACCTTTTGAAGAAGTTGTTGTCAAAAGTATGCACCATATCAAATATCATTTTCCTTAGGAAAATCATTTCAATTTTCCTATTTTACAAAAAGTTATGGATTTTATTCCACCAAGCATGCGATCCTGCCAATTAATATTAATGTTCTTACGTCATGCATTCGCAACAACAGGCTGGCTCAACTATTTTTAATTTGAAATCGATAAAAGCCACCGACACGACGCGACGCGACGCGACGGCTCACCCCACTTCACCATTCCATTCCATTCCATTTTCCGTTTTCCCATTCTACATTTCGTATATGCCCGCGTACGAGGTATATCAATCTCTGTTCTACGATGTAAATCTCATCCGGCAGAGATAAGCTCCGCCGTTGTCGGGATATTGCGTTTCCAAGCAGTAGACAAGATGCCGCCGGGCCACCTCAGCATTATGAATATTATGATCTCGCGTGTCCTGATTTGTGGAGCTTGTTTCCTATTACATGCATTATACAACGTCGTTAATCAATGTCATCTACTTTGCGTTGTTAGAAAAATAGGTTTCTTAAACAATGAATTGACGGGTTTTACCGTTTTCCACCGCATACGTTATTAATTTGTTTAGAAAAATGACTAGTCGGAACTTTTAAACTGATGTCTGTATAACTTACGCAAAAGCAGTTTACAGAATCTCTGCGAATTCAATATTGGAAAATATTGTATCCAAGTTTAGTTTTTGAAGCACACGATACCTACAGTAAATAAAATTGAAGACTATATATAATTACATTCCATAACATATAATTTACCAGGCAATGTTGCCATCATTGAAGACAGCTACTGCATCTTACGCTTCTATGTTTGCAAATGTACAACACATTTTTGAGTAACCTAGACCAAATTACATTATTTAATGATTCATTTGGATTTTGAGTATTACCATGAAGGCAATTTCTTAACAGATCTAGATCTTTTAAGGATTTGGATTCCTAAATACAGGCTTGATTGCATCCGTTATGTATTTATAAATAGCCTGTAGATATTTACACCAAACTGTAAATTACATAAGCCGTGTTGAGGACAGAAATCAATGGACTTGAGATGGAAATAAATAGCCGGCACTGCCTCGAACATGGCTTTTAGTTCTCCCACGTTCCTCCATTTGGCCAGCCCATAATATTTTTGTATTGTACAAGGTGGGCCAAAAGTAATGTCATAATGTGAATGTGCCATAATTTTTGCAAATGGCGTGAAATGTCATTGTGCTTTGTCATTTATGTTGTAGACAAATATAGAATTAGTTGACAATGAAGCGATACACACCGAAAGAACGCGGAATAATTGTTACAGCTTATTTAACCAATTTCCGGTCTGTTGTTTTAACGCAACATGAATTTCATCGTCGTTTTCCACTTGGTCCACTAGAGATGTCGCAAGAAGTGACCGTCCCCGTACTGCTCGTTCGCACGAGAATATCGATGTTATGACAGAGTACGTCCGACAGTGTCCACAAACATCGACGAGACAACGATGCACACAGTTTGGGATCAGCAGACGTTCGTTGCGTCGAATTTTAGTGAAAGACCTAAACATGTCCCCTTACAAAGTGAAAACCGTTCACCAATTGCAACCTGCTGACCGTCAAGTGAAGTCAACTTACTCCTGTACTCTATTAAACCTGGTGCAAGAAGAGACTGATTTCGTATGCAAAATCATAATGAACGAGAATTTGCGTTTCTGGGGCACAGAGAACCCACATCAACTGCACGAAGAGCCATTGCATCACCTCAAAATGAGTGTTTCGTGCGGCATTTGCAGTAAAAAAGTGATTGGTCCTTATTTTATTGAGGACGCCGATGGCACCACCGTAACCGTTACTGATGAGCGCTACAGAGAGATGGTTTGCCGCAACTTGCTAAATTGAGTCTCAAGCATTGTTGGTTCCAGTGTAACGGAGCTACCGCTCACACATCTGGGGCAACAATTGAGATTTTGAAACACCAATTTCCGGGCCGTGTAGTCTCCCGTTTTGGCGATTTGAACTGGTCGGCCAGATCGCCAGATCTGACGGCGCCAGACTTCTTCCTTTGGGGCTTTTTGAAATCTTGCGTTTGGCAGAACAAATCACAAACTTTGCAAGTCTTGAAAGCCAACATTGTAGAAAAAAATCACGAATTTGGAGCCACATATTTTGCGAGCAGCAATTGAAAATGTCGTAAAATGTGCACAAATATGCATCAACTCTGGAGGTGGTCATTTGACCGATATCATTTTTTTAACTTAATGTCATCAATTTTACACCTTCAAATAAACTTTTCGTTAAAACCTAATATTTTTTATTTCTAACAAAATGGAATTCACATTATGACATTACTTTTGCCCCACTTTGTGTTAATAAAAGCGTCCGTCAGACGATTCCTTCCTCCAATTTGTTATTTGACGTGGACTATATATTCTATTCTTTTCAATTTGGGTAGTTTGAACCATACGGCAGATTCAATTTTAAAGATAGGAAGCCTTTAGAGTCTCCATCTCCAAGGTGCCTTCTTCAAATATTTAACGTTGGATCTATTTTCAAACGCATTGAAGATATTTTTGCACCTGTAACTTCCATTCCACAATAAATCAACTATGTTTTGATACCATAAACAAAAGCTTTTGAAGAAATTAGTTCCGGTTCTTTGATAATATCGATTCTGTAAACTCGTTTAAACGTCCACGCTTTTTTAGTTCGAGTTAAAACTACAGAAGTAGGGTCGATTTAGTTTTTCATTTTTTATATAGTAGTAGGCGTTCTATACACTTCTGATTAACAATCTAACAAAATATTTTTCAATTAACTAAGATTTTTAATGAAACAATTAATTCATAGATATTCCTGCAACTTTCATTCATCATCTTTGAAATTTAAAAATATTTTCATTAAATATCCCTTTGTCACTTTAGTTGTTTAGATATGGATTTCTTTTCCCATCACTGTGACTATTATAATTTCCAAGTTTTAGTGTAACACGCTGTATATAGATCGTTATTGCAAACCACTAGAAAGAGCACTAGAAAACAGGTCACGAAAAATGGATAGGACGAAGGAGAATGTTTTTAAACTATTGTGGGTAAAATTCTTCAACGAAAAATAATCAAATCAAAGAAAAAAAAATGTTGTAATGAATAGTCCATATATAATCAGACGCACATCAATACCTACACTATATCATCGCAATTCGATCACCTGTTATGGGATGGGATACCAATAATAAAAAAAATGTATGCGTAAAAGCATCCGATATCTGCGGTGGACGTTAATTTATTTAATGGTCGCCGGCGAAGTAATTAAGTTTCGCACTTAATTGGTAATCTAATATTGTAAATCGACTGGTAGACAATATAACGGGGTTAATAGAGGGCTCCGGCTATCGATTCGAGTGCTCATATAAAACCAGAATTGATTAATAAATTGATTAATTGACCGGTAATAATTGAATTAATAATTTGACAGGTAGTTAATTTGAAATTAAAGCCTGGCTCATACGTGATTTTCAATATCTCCGAATTAGAATCATAGTATTTTTTCTTGTGTTCAATTTTATAATAGTATAGAGATACAGGGTGCGGCGTGGCGTCTGAACCGTCGATTAGCCAAATATTGAGAATTGTTACTTTTTGTATTAATCATTCAAATCAAAATTTTGACCACTAAATGAACTAGGAAAAATATGATACCAACAGGATGCAGCACCAATGGAGTCACTGTAACGGAAATATTCGGGATTTTCTCGTCCACACTTTTAATGGTAAAGTGATCGCGAGGTACTATCAGAAAATATTGTCTTGAATCACCCCCTTTTTCCAATAGCTCTTATCGTCGTTTACCATTATATTGAAAGTTGAACTGGTCAACTGTTGGAACTTCCCGGTTCTCTTTACCTGTGGCTATTGGTATTTTTTCTAACAGTGATGAAGGAAATTTGGCTGAGATAGATATAGCCGTTTGTACGATATTGAACCGACCCAATTATATTATGAGTACATTTAGTGATTATCTGTTCCGGAAACACAGCAGGTGTGTATCGTAAAATGTATAAATATAAATGAACGCAACATTTAGTTTTCGTATTATTGCTATAATGTGGACATGATCCAAATTGCGAAAAACGGGAGTATAAGTACTTGTATGTTATACTATTTAATGAAAATTTAATTAATTTTTTTGAAATCATATTATATAACCTGTTGAATAATAAAGTTCTATTATTATTATTATTAAAAATTTTGTACTTGATTTAGATCTACAAGTCATGCAAAGCTTTTATATCAATAATATCTGTTTTGTGAAATATAAAATAAACTTTCTCCATTTGTATAAAACTTTTCCGGACACACTGTATATGGAACTTGTGCAAGAATAGTTATTATAATAAACATTATCATTGAATTAATTGAAAATGATTTATTATAATAATGACAACGTATTGTTGTGTACTGATTGTACCAACAAAAATGCAAAATGAAATTAAAAATGAAAAATTAAATTAGCTAGCTCACAAGATAAAAATTTTTAAAAGGCGCAAAAGAACAATTAAACTCAGTGTTACTCTCACAATTAAACTGATAATGAAAAGCTAAAATGTGTGTGAAAGAAATCTGACTTTCTTTGATACTCCAAAAATTTAAAAGGTTTGATCTCAAATAAAAGAACAGTATTTTGAATGACTTAAATAAATCAATAATTTTTAATATTTTAAAAAAAAGAAAAAAAAATGTTAATAACAAATGTTGCAGAAAAAAAAACCTTGGACAAACGGTTCTGGTCGAAATCAAAACTGCATTTGACTCTAAATTAAAAAAGAACAATGCTAAATCCTTTATCAAAGCAAAAAATAACAAATAGTTCAGGAAGATAATCTCTTTTTTTTCAATTCAATCCACGTGGTTTCAATATTTAAACAACTAAATTAAACGTGGACAATTCAAGTAATTTACATAAAAGAAAACTAAAAACAAGCACAATGCTTCTATTCACCCAACCCGAGGTGATTAATTATTAAAATACAAAACAGTAAAATAAAAAAAATTAACAAGTAAACTCTTTAAACTTTCTATATCTTCCTGCACGTAAAATAATAAAAGATCTTATATCTAAAGTGTGTACACAAGAATATAATACCAATTATTATAAAATGAGTTCCGTGATTGACAAAATAAAATCAAAAACGTGAATTCAAATCTTGAAATCAAAAATCACAAAATATCAGCAATGAAATACAAATTTACATATACTTACAAGCACGTGTCTATAACGGAACTAAACTCACAAGGTTAACAATCGTATACAAATCAAATAACAGCTGCGTGCGCTGCAACGCACAAAGATCTGTCCGCAAACGGACGAAATAGCAAAACAAAACAAGATATACACTACAAGTGAACGCAAAATGTACAACTGAATGAAATTAATATAAACAACTGAACAATTAAATAAATAAATTAAACAATCCCAAAACATTAACTAAATCTTATATAAAAATAAAACAATTTGAAATTTCTCGCAACATTGACAAAGGTTAATTGGAATGAACAAGAAAAAGAAATGAATCTTCTTATTTACTTAATCAAAGATTGTATTTTTCTCAATGTATGTAGAAATTGAATAAGCGCTCCTCTCAACTACATCCCTCAATAGACGCTTCCGATAAATGATTCGTACACCTGACGAGCTTCACTATAAAGCGACTACTTTTCGTATTGTTAAGCCACTCTGCCGCGCTCTGGTACTTCATTTTTTCCCCTTTTTCGTGCCTACTTATGTCCCTCGGAATCCTCTAAACTCTTTTGTCTACTTCTGCGCCTCCCTGCAAGACGATAAAACCGCATAATACTCTTCTTAGTAGTCTTTCAGTAGAAATTTCAGAGACGATTTGTTACAGAGGAGTGCACGGCGGATCGGTGCAGCAGGGTGCCTTGTCAACACGGCGGCAAGTGCCTCACCAGCGAGAACTCGGCGGTCTGTCTGTGTCCCCTGGGCTTCTCGGGCGATCTCTGCGAGATAAGGGTGGACCTGGAAGTGCCCTCTTTCAACGGATCGAGCCACTTGAGATACACGGGCTTAGGGGACGGAGCGCTCACTTGGCTCGATCTCCAAGTGACACTCAAACCGACGGCCGAGGACGGCCTGATCGTCTACAACGGGCACAGGGGCGACGGCGTCGGGGACTTCATGGCCCTCTATCTGAACGGGGGCCAGATGGAATTCGCCTACGACTTGGGAACGGGGTCCGCGATAGCCGTGGCCCGGCACAAGGTCACTCTGGGCGAGTGGCACGAGGTGCGAGTGTCCAGGACTGGACGGCTGGCGATTCTAGAAGTGGATAATCAGATTCCGGTGGAAGTCATATCTCCTGGGGCGTTCACGCAACTGTCGCTGCCGCAGAATCTCTATCTGGGCGGCGTCCCTAACTTCGGAGCTGTTTCGCCGCAGGTGAGGGTGCGTTCGGCTTTCGTGGGTTGCGTGCAGAAAGTGGATATCAATGGCAGGGCGGTCCCTATATTGGCCGAAGCTCTTGGTGAGTATATAAAATTTTTTGTTATATAGAAGGTTAAGCAAATGATCATTATAATAATGTAATAGGTCCAATCCACAAATATATTTTATTAAATTTAACAACAATCAGTTTCGGGCATATGATTGATTTGAAGATTGCTTAAGATATTAAAATATATGAAGAATTGTCCTAAATATAAAACTAAAGCATTCATATTTCTTAAGATATATAATTAAATTACTCAATTTATAATCCACACCACGCCGCAACAGAATATTTAAAAATTCATCATTCCAAGGAATGATCTCAAATATCAGTTCAATATATGTTTTTTCTCGAAAAAGTTGTTTGTTGAACAAGCATAATAGGTACTTATAAATAAAATTATGAACCAGAGAACTTTGTCTTATGATATTAGTTTGCTATTACTATGAATCTTATTGTACTACTATATTGTGTCACTACTTTTTAATGTTGCTATAACGGGTGGTTCATTTATCATGAATTTTTGTCTCAACAGTCTCAAATTACAATTTTTTTTCTTTTGTGATATAAGTACCTAATACAATAATATTTTTCTTTTTCGAATTTTGACTGATAATGTGCTACTTTACTAAATTCAAAATCGTTTATCAAAGTGGCACTTTACCATATATACCTAAGTGTCAGTGTACTTACATATAGTAATGTCACTGTTAATAAAACACAGTTTGACAGAAAATTCTTATGTAAATAAACAAAGCCGTTATAGCTGTGAAACCAAATATCTATATCTATTAAGACTTTTAAATTTCAAACTTGAAAATACTTTTCTACGATTATTTACTTAGTAACAAAATGCGTAAAAATAGTATAAACAAAGCTCGTGAGAAAAGCAGTTTTACTAAACTCTCGCTCGTACTCAAAACCTATATTCGTTTAGAAAAACTTTGCTTTTCTAAACTTGTTGTCTAGTATAAGTACTATTTTATTCTGTCCATGCACTGGACAGACCCTCACACGCATCTTACATCACCTGCTCAAAGAAGTGGCTGGAACTCGCTAAACGAACAGTGTATAGTCGCTGCCATGATATTTTAAAATGACCTCAATTTGTACTAATCGGATTATAAGGGTTACAAGGGTTATAAAACGTTTGCAGTATTTGTCTATTGGGAGGTATTCCGAAAAATTTAAAAGGACCTATAGGTGCTGCTTTAAATAATTAAATTATGAACTGTAAGTTATATCCTTTGTTTGCCAATTTTACTGCATTTATTTTAACGTGAAAAAACTCGAAAAGACTCCCTCTAAACTATATTCTAGATAATTCATTTCAAAAGTCTCTGTTACAAAAAAAGAGTAACGTATTTGTTGTTTTGCTTTGGGCTTGAACAGGTGGCGCTAACGTGGATAACTGCCCCCACCCGTGCGTAGCCCGTCCCTGTGGCGAAGACGGCGAATGTATCCCCGAATTGGATTATTTCACCTGCCGCTGTAAACCGGGATACCGCGACCAGCTGTGCAGCAGAGGCCCTCCCGCCTTCAGCGGAGCCGACAGCTATCTCCACTTCAACGACCCCACAACCCTAACCACGCTGGTCTCGGATCCGCTCGACATCAACGTCCGTTTCAAGATCAGCTCGGCGGATGGACTGATCCTCTGGATGGATTCCGGTTCGGGGGATTTCCTATCGCTAGGATTGGAACGAGGCGCACTGGTGCTGAGGTATACCGTCCGCGCGGAAGAGATCGTAGTCGTCCATAACAGTACGACCGTCCACGACAATCTATGGCACCGGGTCAGAGCAGTGAGGTAAAAAAAAGGACAGACTTCAGTCAAGGGGTTTAGTGTTATTGCTACCAGGATTTAGGCTTACGTTACCTCTCTTATTTTTTATTTCTTCTGGACGATTTGATGAAATTTTCGGTTGGATTTCGATTGAACATCCTTTTAAGATCACGGCAGACAAAAAATCGGTGTTCGTCGTTTATACTTGGGTTAAAATAAGCTTGGTCGAAATAAATTTTAAGTTTACTATAGCTACTTCTAATCAACCTTAGTGCAAGCATAATGGGAACATTATTTTATTATTGATTTTACACAAAAAATTATGCAAAATATAAATTGATGCTTCTAGAAAAATAAAGTTACATTTAAATGCTTAGTTAAGTTATAGTTTAAAAGAAAACAAGAAGCTTTTTTAGATGTAAACTATACGCTTATTATTAAATTTCTTTTCTTTTAAAGTAAATCCAGTTTACCAGAAACTTTAAACTACGTTAAAATTCTAGAAACAACCTGAAGATAAATTTTTTTTATTTATTTTTGTTTTAATTTGGGTACGTTTCTTTTTTTTACATTTCAAACTCCACTAGCCATTCATATTAAAACTGAGTTTATCTCACCATATTTATCCGTTTAATTAGCCACACCCTACATCCTTTTAACAACATAATCGACCGCCCCTTTTTACACTCCACCAGACATAATTTATTGTCAATTAGAAATGGTGTCGACGTTCCAGCGCTTTTTCAACCCTAGACAAACACGGTCCGAGAGAAAAAAATTAGAGCAACACTGACCGGATATGCGGCCGAAAGGTACTACGGAGATTGATGCAAATCACGGGCCTGGAAAATGTATCGCCACTAACTTCCCGATTGATCGTTTCCGACCCGCTATAGAGGCAAGGAAAATTTATATATGGGGGCGAGTTATTTTTCAGGTGATCCATCGACCATAATCCTACGAGTGACGTATTAATGCACTTTCTACAGCTCATTTTTTTTTCTATTTTATCTGAAACAAGCTCAACGTATTAAGAACTGAGAATACTATATAGAAAACGTAATATGTACAGACGTAAAAGGTATTTTATACCCGTCCAACAATAAATAAAGTAGCAAAAATAATGTGTAGGAGTTTTCTTTGTTCAAACAGCGCAGGTAGATGTGTATTTTTTCGGGCTTTTCGCCAAAAAGAAAAATACAGGAACGCTGGTAATCCGAGTTCAATTTTACTTTCTTTACCGAAGGAAAACATAATTTTTTTTCTATCAATACCCCATCGGCGATCTTTTTGTTTATTTATTGGTTTCCACGGTAACGTCGTCTGATATTTATATAGAGCATTTTCACGTTGAAAGGACACGAGACATTTAATTTTTAACATTTTATTGACTCAAGTCAATGTTGTACAGTTGTATTCATAAAGCTAAAAAAAAAACAATTAAGAAACCTACAAAACTTCAATTATTTTATAAACGTATAAAAACTAAATTAATTAATACGAACTATGTATTGATTGAATATTTTTTTAAAACTTTGAATTAACCCAAAATCTATTTTATTTTACTATTATATATATACATAGATTTGCGAGTGGGAACTATCCATACGACGCACAGTGGATCGAAAAGCGGTAGAAGGCGGACATTGACTGAGATGTTAATAACTTGCATAAAAATTAACGTTAATCAACGAAGTAAAGTTTAGTCGAACAGTAAGGTTGTATATTATATCGAGTAAAAAAAGAAATTGTTGTACCGTCACTACTTGTTTGTGAAAATCGAGCTAAAAGTGTATAATATTTGAAACTGTATAAATCGATGAAAAAATAGCATATATATTGATATAGATATAAGTTTCGTAGTTGCTTCTGTGTGATGAAACTTACAATGTGGACAATATTATACAACAGGAAAAATATTGTGATCGCTAAATACATTTCAGATAGAAACTTGGGCTTTGGTATCTTAGTCGATTCAATGTGTCGACACAATTATATCAGGGATAAAAAGAATACATAAAATGTATAATTATGTACCACGGTGTATTATAACAATTTACTCTAATTTAATATATAGTGAACGTTTTTTTATAGTAAAACGATTCGATTACATTATCTGATAAGAAAATGTTCCCTGTGAAGAATTAATAGTTCTACAGCTTCCGGTAATAATTCACTTCTTTTATGGTCCTTTAATTTTTGTCTTGAATTAGAAATATACGGATCGGATGTGATCAGCAGTCTTTTCAAAATATCTTCATTAGTAGCTGAGCGACTACATTTTCTACTATTTTCTTCCCTGAAGCTTTTAAAGTCTTTATTGCGAGCTTCAGCAGCTTCTTCTGAAAGTTTGCCTATTGGAAGTATTGCATGTCGAATGATATCCGCGCCAACTTCAGTTGTGTTCGTCCTTCTCTGTTATACATTTCGGTTCCGAATTTTAATCTGTTAATATTGTATTAATTTTATTAATTTGACCACTTCAGTTTTTCCTCAATTTGTTTACGACTTTTACTTCAGTTTTTTGCAACCTTTGTATATTTTACACTTCAGTTTTTAACTTGTAATATAATAATAAATTTTCCACCCATGTGCGTCGTTCTTGCCGACATTTTGATCTCTCATTAATTCTCCTGAAGAAGGAAATAAACATTTCCGAAATATTGAGTATTAATAAATGAGTTTCATTTACTAATTCCTCCATTGCTGGAAGACCGAATTCCTTGATCGAAATCGTCTCCCTATATATATATATATATAAATCGGATAAAATAGATGGTTTTATTTTATTTTTTGAGGTATTAGAATATAATTTATTAATTAATTAATTTTCTGTGATATTTTTATTACCTTTAACCATGCAGTAGGTACATTGACAGATTTATGATAATGATATAGGTAACCTGCATAATTATGTGTATGATAAAACATAGATTGTATTAATATTAACAACAGATGAAGAATAACGCTTAGAATGTGTAGGCGAACCAAAGCAGTCAATCATGCCGAGTACTTATATAAAGAAAGATAGGTAGCCCATTTTGTTTATCTTCTATAATCGATTATTATAAACTAACACTGCACATTTCACCATTTTAACTTATTTTTATAATGCAAAAAACAAGGATTCAATAAGTGCAGCGATTATTAAAGGAATAGCTCATAGTGTAGGTAATGACCGATATTCATAATTATCCATTTGGTTTATCCCCTTTTTAGTCTGAAAACTAAAAGATTATGAAACATACATCGAATGTTTCGTCATTGAAATGGCATAACTTAACACATTTTTGATAGAAATATTAATTAACATGCATTTATGAGAATGCTAGAAACGGTAATGCCATAAACAAAACGTCTTTTTTCAAAAAGTTGCGCGAAGTAGCAGCTGAAATCGCTGGAGCAAGTACTAGAAGGATCCTAGATGACAAAACAGTTTTCCTTTTTCTGGGCAAATTTGGGCATTTTTTTAAAAATCTAATGGAAGTTAAAATTAAAAGTCATAGAACACCGTCTTCAAGAAATGGTAATTGTATAGTTAGTTATAAATATGATTTGCTAATATTTTGCAGGTTGAATTACACATAGTTAGTGTATATTCTGAGAAAATTGCAGCTTTGTATCGTTTCTAATTCCGAAGATTTTAGTAGTTGAAGAGGACGGTCGAAATACACTTAGCGTAACATCACCGAACATATGTACTTTCAGACATGCTTCTGTTCGATATTCGGTCAATCTACTCGTTTGTACTGTGATTTCCATATCGAATGCTTATTTTGCTATACACTTATATACATTTTATTATGATTCTAGAAGATCGGCCTTTTTACGCTATGTCACATTTTTAACCAACTTCGATCCACTGTGCGACGTCTCTAGCATGCAAGCTTCCACCTCCTTTTATCTTGCCAATCTTCATCTTGCATTACTCGCAGCACTCCCTCATACCATGTGTGTTTAGGTCTTCCCCTTTTTTTACGTTTTGGGAGTTTCCAATGGATCACTTTTGATGGCCACCGTTACAAATAAACAGTATTACCACAACAAGCGTTTGAAAACCATTTAATATTTTTGCCAGACCCTATATAACGAAAGCTATATATGAATAAGCTAAACATTTAGATAATACAGAGAAAATGTTGGGAAACTACTTTATTATTTATACCTAATAACTTTTCTTTCTGTAAATGCAGTCAAAATACCTAGGAAAAGTAATTTATCACATCACCTTTTATGCTGCTTGAATATATGTATGGAAGAAAGCCTTTTCCTTTTATTTAATCCTGGCACTCCATAGCTCCCACATAATAGATAGTTGTGGAGCGTATAAAAGGACGGAAAACACCTTCCACGCGGTGTTTACGTCTAACACTTTCCACACAATAGAACAACTACGTCCTTGTATACCTACGCTCATGGGCGCACACGAACACAAGGACACGACCTGGCGACGCGTCGAGTGTTTATATTATTAAATTCCGGAGCCGTAGCGAGCCGGTGTGAACGTCTACGAATATTTACCCAGCCAATATTTGCCCTCTTGCCCTCTCGTCAGCCCTTTCCCGCCGCCTTCCGCGATAATCCACCTCTTTTCGCCCGTTCTTATCAACCCTCGTGTACCTTTAACCTTTTTCTCGTATTTGCGCCGCTCCGTTTTTCAAAGGCCCAGTCGACGACGGCGCTCACCTATGAATAGAGAGAGGCGAAAGCCATCTAGAGCGCGCTCGGCGCATTTTAATGGAAATTATTATGCCACCCCCTCCGGCTGCTCTTTCAATAGTTTGTCGGGTCGAAGTTTCTACCATTTATTTACATGCCTAGGCGTGTTCCGAAACTTTTTCATTTTCATTGCCTCTTTTTTCTCCTCTTTCTAAACATTTTATTATGTGCATATTTTCTTTTAGAGAGAGAAATACATTTTATTAGAGCGTGAAATGCAGAAGTTTGTGACTTCACATTTTGATACGGTTTGAGTGCGGTTTAACGCATTGGAAGCGGTGGAGGCAATCAGTTAATAGGCAAAACCTTTACATATTCCCATACTCATATGATAAAAAACTCTTTGGATTAGGGTTGGTCATGGATTTGACAAGCTATCGACATATTATTTATTTCAATGTTTTTTGACATTTACTTGACAACTTTCATGTCAACAAATTAAACACTCAAAATGTTTCAAACAGAACATGAAGTATTTATTATTAAATCATATTACAGTAATGGAAATCGTGATGAAAATGGTAACTAACTGGGTTTATTCGCCTCGTTTATGTTTAAATGAGGTGCGTCAGAGATTTCCAAATTTCCCCATAATAACACCAGATTTTTTTCGGCAAATTCAAGGAACTGTGATTTGATTTTGAAGAAACTAACATAAATGCCAGAAGACGGGCTAAAAGACGACAGCTTTGAAATGACGACAATATTAATGAGGTTAGGCAACGTATGCAGGAAGAACCTACCTTATCCATACATAGATTGTCACAGGAAACCAATTTAAGTTATGGGACGTGTCGAACCATTCTTAAACATGACCTGCACATGTTTTTGTATAAAATGCAGATGTACTCAGAGTTACTACCACCAGATTATCGTACTGCACCTGGTTTAATGATCACATGGATAACAACATCCTCGACTTAACATTTTTTACAGACGAATCCTATTTTTACCTCTGTGGCGCGAGAACAATCCTAATTTTCATCGCGAGACGCCTTTACGTAATTCTGAGGTAGCTGTTTGGGTTGCAATGTCTCGCAGATGAACAATTGGGCCAATATTTTTTCAAGAAACCATAACTGCTGAGAGGTATCACAATCAAATACTTCAGCCTTTCATCAATCAATTCCACGATGATGAGCTTCATAATGGATACTTTCAGCAAGATAATGCCAGACCCCATGTTCCTCGAGCAATCATTGATTATTTAAGACAATTTTATGACGAGAGGTTAATGTCAGACGGCCGATTTGAGTCCGTTAGACTGTTTCTTATTCCCATTGATAAAGAATATTTTTTCAAATTCCGTCGGTCCACACATTAGAGGAATTACAAGAACGTATTGTTGAGAAATATCGCTCGGTGCCACCTGATCTTTTAAATCGAGTTTTTGATATTATGGGCCGAAGTGTTAATATGTGTATTCAAGAAGAAAGAAGACATTTTCAACATCTTTTATAATTTTTTATAACTACCTTTTTTGCTGTAATGGACTTCATTATTTTGATTAGTTATTAAAGTGTATACTGTATTTTCTTTATAAATATTAACTAATAATACAAAAAGAGAACTAATTACCATAACTTAAAACAGATTTTATTTTTTGTTGTATTAGCGAGAAATATGTACACCTTCCGATTAAGTCCTCGTTAAAAGCGCTGTGATGATCAAAACTATTATACATCTATATCGGTCAAGAACGATATTCAAACTGAAACTCTTAGCAATTTCTTTACATGTAGTTATGATTCATATTTTTTTTGCGTCTCCGTCCAGAAACACTGATTTTGCATTACTTTAAATCGGCCGGAAACTTACCATTCTCCGGCAAAAGATCACTAAAAGTTGGCAACACTATTATCAAATTACTGACATTTCTGTGATTAATTGTAGATTCGATGACAGATGACAGAATTTTCGTTACACAATCTCTTAAATAATTCAAATTCTTTCCAATTCATGGAAGATTTTACAAGTAATAAATTGTTAATAACTTGCAAGCTGTGTAATATGAGCTTGGGTCTCCATTGCCCTTATTATTGATGAATATCAATATGTACAAAAACTAACCAAGAAAATTAAAACGTCAAAATACTAAGGTATCTTAATCCGGGTGTCAAACTCAAATGTCATACGTAACATATATTGCCAACCTGCACTGTTAACGCCCTAGCGTCAATTTTTTTATTATTATTTTCAATAAAATTAAGATTTGTCGACGCAAAAAATAGTGTATAACACACGGCCAGAAACTCTTTTGCGAGTATTCGCACTTGTGGGACTCCCACTCACAAAACTATAGTTTCTGACCTAGTGATAAAAATATAACTATTGTATGTATCGAATGACCCATTATGCGCTAGTTCATCAATCAATATTTCATGACCGTTGGCATCATGCTGGGCGCACCATTTCGCGGTTTTGTTATTCAACCGTTGCTCGTTTAAAATTTGAGCATGGAATATTTCCTGCACATCTGTATAAATTTGGTCTTGTAGAATCACCGGTCTGTGAATGTGAGTATGAAGTTGTCGATTTGGATCGCTTAGTTCTGGGTTGCCCTAGGTATCAACATGTAATGGGAAAAATAAAGGAACCAGCTAGATTAAAAAAACTACTTACGTTACATATATTTTTATTATTATTTCTCTACTCAGGGCGATTCAGGTCAATAATGTGTTTAGAGGGCGATTATGCTTAAAAATGAAACCAAAAGAAAAATTGCCCCATAGACTTTTCTTTTACGATATATTATCAACTTTACAAAAAAAGAAATAAAACTATTCGAGCGCTTTGTTTTTGATTGTTTTGTTTATTTAAGGTAGCTACCTGTTTAACGCGATGCACGATGAAACATAGTCACTTAACTGTCTTCTTTTCGTAGTCCGGCCCAGCTCGGTTTCCCGCCATCCTGTCATAGTCTGGTACCAGCTCGGTCTCCCGTTCTTTTGTCGTAGTCCGGCCCAGCTCGGACAGTCCGCTCAGTCCCCTTGGATCGGGCACAATTTTTTACGGCAAAATGCACTGTATTACTCGATTTTTCCTTAATTAGGGTATTATTCTACTACAAGGGCAGAGCGACCAAGAAAACCGTCGCACACCCTCAACGTTTTCGGTCTATCTGTCTTCCGTTCGACTATCGGCGTAAACAACCTTTTGCACGTGTGCACCGATGATCTCACCTCTGTCTGTATATCGCTGGCGCTCTCGCCCGAAAGAAAAATAAATACATATAGTAATAAATAAAATATATCTCGCTCTTACAATAATAGTGTTTTGTTTTTTCTGAACACATATACAGAGTGACCAAAACTAGCGCAGGTAGTTTTTTCTATTAAAAGGTAAAAAGAAGGTCCCATTACAAACAGTACCGAACCCAGTTCTATTCGGTGTTGTCAGCTCTTTTCCCGATGGGTGCCAGCTTAACTTTATTTTGTTGAGTCACGATACGTTATGTGCGCTTTTCTAGTTTCTTTCATTCACTTTTTTTCGTATCCCTAATACTGGCTAATGAACAGAGATCCCATGAAGCCCAAAAAATACTCTTTCTGGATTGCCATCAGCTAAATTGCCGTGGACGGACTATTTTTCTTCTTGTGTACTTGCTTTTATAATGAAATCAGTATACCTAATTGTCCTTTTGCAGATTGCATTAATAGGTTACCTATCCGCTGACACACTCCGATTCACTGATAATCTGTCAAACTGCGTCCAATGTTACGTTAAATAAACACTTAACCTCATCAGCAAACGAGGTGCACAATTAAGCAGTATGTAGGGTAGTTAATTGCGTAAACAGCGAGCGAGCATTGCGCACAGAGCGTTGCAGTTGTTAAAGCTTATTACACTAACGAATATCGGAAATCGTATAGGTGCATTGTGCATGCAGTACCTACCAATTACCGGGTGGCTTATCTTCTTAGAGTATAGGTACGGAAAAAATAAGTTTTGCTAGAAGGACATAAGGCAAATTTGATGCACATTATTCTAGAAAATCGGTACGGTATCATTAGCATTCTAAAACATCGAAACTGTTTTCGAAAAATGCATTACTTGCATTAAAGTTTTCAAAGGATTGCCAAGTTAGACGTATTTTCCCTGACTAACAGAAAATTCAAAACTAGAGTTTGTAGCTATTTTATTGATAATTATCTTTATAAGATTGCTGACTATTTTTTTTTATTTTTTTGAAAGTTTAGCAGTTAGTTATCTAGATTTACCTGCTTGTGGTATAACTTTTCATCGGAGCCTCATTATTAAACACAGATAAACTTTTTGCCATATTCCGTACAGTGACTTAAACTATTTCTACCACAATCTATTTGTACGTTCCATATCTATAGGTATATATACATATATGGATATGTGTACTCCCCAGACATCTAGATGCATCTTTCACCACAATCTTAGTATTCCAGTCCAGATTCCGGATAGACTCCGGTTGGTTTTGTCGTTCCACAACACAGAGAACGGCAAAACTCTTCCCGAACTACTTCGAGAGCAGGTATGGGTGGGTATTGTTCCCGAAGGATCCGCTAAACGATCGGACCAACCGCCCGCGTGCCTGAACTTTCTCCCCGATAAGGCGGGGTTCTTTTTAATTAGCGACGTCGCTCTACGTGCCGCGATTTTCATGTAGCGAACTGAATTCCGTGTGTTGTTCACGGACCGTTTAACTTGGAAGTCGTTACCTAGGCACGGCTCGCTACCGTATAGTCCCGGGAGCGGGAAACTTTACTCACTTCGTCGTAGTTGCTCTTCGACAATTTTAAGAGGAGGAGGTATGCTGAGGGATGTTCAAACTTGATTTATTTCAAATACAAAACCTTTTATATATAAGAGGTAAGATAAATACTATAAGAATCTTAACTCGATATCATATGAAGATTCTACACACATAAAAATGAATGCTTAAATTAAACATATGTATTTATTTGTTATCATATATTTCATTCCAAAATTAAAAGTTTGAGTAGAAAATACATTATTTGTAAGCTGCATATTTGTTCATTTATATAGAATTTAAGATATGTTTAAATAATATTTTAAACATGAATATTTGTTAAAACAAACTTTCACTGAGAAAAATGGATTGTAGAAATTAGATAGTAAATCTCTTTATGTTAATTAGTAACATAATTATTGTCAAAACGACAATATGTGGGGTATTAAGAGTAAAATAACCAGATGTTACCATGCTTATAGTAAGAGGTAAAATCTGGATGTTACCAGGTATTCGATGCATATTCAATTTCTAACATAAATGTTCGTAACGCTCTTCCCACCCCTTGCTCTATTCATTGTCGATCTTTACCGAAGAAATCGACCAATAAGCTGTATTGCCACTCACACGTGTTATGTACGTGTGATACAGGTGTACGTATTCGTGTCGGTGCATGTTTGTGTCTGCACAGAGAAAAATCCATGTTGTAATATTTACACTTCACTGTTTGACGGAAATTGTAGTAAGAATTCCTACTATTGCGCAAAATTTTAGAACAACGGCGTTGCATTTTCCTATATCACGGTTACAAAAAAAGCAATAAAATTGTTTAAAAATATTGTGTGACAATCTTCTACAAAATATAGTGAAATGTTTTACAATATTTTACAACAAGTGAATATAATAAATTGCATATAATGTAGTGAAGACAGTTATAATAACAGGTGTAGCAAATTTACTGTGTTGTGTTTATTTAGGTTAGGTTAGGTGCTTGCAACAGTCACCTTACTTTGATTATTGAAAACGGCATTAATAATGAGATGGAATGAAATGAATGCTGTATAGTTTTATATCTATATAGTAGGTACATATATCATAATACTCATAATTGGTTTAGCTACATAAATATGTGATACTACAGCTTTTGTCGTAAAGATGGCGCTACGCTTATTTCATAATCTTTGAAATTCGTACTCAATGTAAATTGTGATCGGTAAATGTGGCTGCGTAATATCTATATGATGCTTATACATGGTTAACGTCGTGTAAAAAGTACTGTGGACAATCGCCCACAGACGAGAATTACGAGGCGCTTCAATACCGGTAGTACTCTACAGTACACGGGCCGGTCTTATTCCCGCAATCCTGCCCGATACGACGGCAATTCGCCCGGCTGTCACCGGCTAATCAAATTATATTAATTAATTATAATTAAAAATTATTAAACTATATTTATTATAGTTTTCATTGTTAACAGTTATTATCAAATATAGTCAGCGCTACTAGACATTTTTTTCACATTTACTAACATGTATGCTCAAATTAATAATACAAATATAGTACACTTTACCATACGAGTTAATAAAAAGTATTCACAGATATTTACTATACAGATATTGTCACCGGTAATATAAAATATGATTGTCCCTATAGGAGCTATAAAATATATTAAAGTATACTATATTTATGTTAAAGAGTACTATCTATTTCTCTCAGTGTTACAATCGTTAATTTAAACAAAGGAATTGTATCAAAAAGAACATTTTTCAATGTTCAAAGTAAAGATACCCATAATGTCATTGTAATAATAGCCAATCTCATTAATTTTAGAGGAATATATAAGTTTAAATTTAAGCGTATATTCATTTCAAAGATTTATATTTAAGAGTAATATTAAATTAGTGTGTTTGCAATTCAGAATTTGAAGAAATGGAAAACGTTTCAGAGCAGGTTTTATCTTCTTGGGGTTGCACAGAAGATACAATAAATATTTACCAAATTAAGTATTGCTACTGCTATTTATTGTGAAATACTTTATTTATTAACCCGGGCTTCTCTTAAATAAATAGCAAATTTATTTAGAAGATATTATATATGTTTATGTTTTGTTCGTTTTTTGTTGAATTCAAACTTGCCGCTATTATATATTTCATCCCTACGTTATGTACCGGGGGTTTATTGCCTGGGACGTAGGGGACTAAAAAAAAAAGAAAGTTGTGCGAGGCGACCGCTCGTTTTTTTATGTATATATGACTTCCAGTAATTGGGTTTTGGAACCTTTGGTGTAACAATAACTATCACACTGACACTGACACACGTACACTGACACACGTACATTTGTTTCTTGTTAAATAAAAGTTAAGTGTTACTACGCATTATTATTTTGTGTAATCATTAACAATATATTTATCCACACAAATATTAAAGTATTTTTAAATATAACGTTGAGTGATGCAGATCATATCACATCCTGTAATTAAAATTATGAATTTCTTAATCCAAAGATTCCGTTTTTTAATTTAAATATTTCATTTCGTAAACTGAAACAACGATTGTTGCTTTTTTCAAACAAATCTTTTATTCCTATTAATGATTAGTAGGTAAATGTAGTCCACCACTACTTTTTCTACGTAAAATTATTAGAAAAATCAAATTTTAAATTTATCTGACCGTTTTCAAGATATTTAAAAAAAATATTTTTCTCGAATTTCTATTATGGGCTATTAACTTATCGAAAAAATGGTGTTCCGCCGTCCATACCTCCATACGGAACTAAATTTATATCACGGACACGGCATTTCCTCAAGTGTGCATGGCGCCGAAATTAACCATGTATAATACACACATATCAAACTTGTTCAATTTTCATCTTTCAGAAACGGAGGTTCAGGATTACTAATAGTAGACAACGGGCCGGCTATCACGAGACAATTCGTCGACATACCGCACCAACGTGCGACCCAGGAGGGCCTCTTCGTCGGAGGCATCCCCGAAGAGGTTCTGAGCACCGGTGGCCGATACAGGACCGGCATACGAGGCTGCGTCGCCGATCTGGTATTGAACACCGATTATCGACTACAGCTGATAGGGCACACGACGGCCAGCAGAAACATCATCGAGTGCGAACTCTGAATTCAGAACAATAAACAGCTAGTGCAACTGACTCAATGATATTATGTGTGATTTTTCGACGATTAAACGTAATAAGGCTGACTACTTCGAGCTAAAACTAAAACTATTTACGATAATATACATAGTTTGTGTGTAATATCATCAATCACCTAAATATGTGGGTTCTAAGGATTTGTGTTAGGGTATTGTAATAAATATTTGTATAATAGGTAGAATGAGATGGTGTGAAACAAAAAAAAAGGAAGCCGACTTGTTTCCGCTTGTATCGAAACAGAGTAAACCTAACCTATAATAGATATTATCGGTTGTTCCAATTTGTTGTTTTTCGATAAACGATGTTTTGTCCCGACCAGATAAAGTAGTTAGATGAAATAATATTTTATTGTATACTTATATTACAGTTGCAAAGGTTAATTAATATAAAACTTGAACTCCTTTTTATGACAAACATCAGCAGCATGGTCATAATTAACGTGGACAAGAATAGCTTTTTATATCTCAAATCTCTTCCATTATATAAAATACATTCGTATACTTTACATATTAACTGTCCAAAAGACATTGTGCGACTTCCTACCTATGTATTTCTTCGAAGAACAGGAAATATTGTACATAGATACCAACATGAAGCTTTCAATTTCTTTCAAATCTGCCTTTTTTTCCATAATAAATATTATTGAATTATAACGAAATCAAAAAATAAAAAACGCGTAAGTAACGGTCCCTTATTTATTCGTAGAATTTTATATTAAAAAAAAAAAGCAAAATGGAATAAATAAGAACCTCCAAAAAAATATTGTACAAAGAAAAGAGTGTCTAAAAGTAAATTATACATACGAATATGAGGCGGGGAATCAGGATTACGCTCTTAATATACTACTACTCAATAACGAAAAAAATCCAAGCACAACTTCCTTCTGACCCACTCATATCATATAGGCACCCTCTTAGCAGACACGCTGTATATTACACAAATACACTATGTTAGTGAGAGAAAGACGTACACACGAACACCAACCACACAGAATCGATAGCAATCCTTCTTCCTTAATTCACGTGACTTCCCAAAATTTCTTTGCTTTCGATTGTGTATCTCGATGAACACACAACACGTCTTTACAATGTAAATGTCAATTCTGCGAAATCCTGTTTCTCTATCCGGCGGTGTTTCATCATCGTCCAACACCTCTCCAATACGCAATAAATAATGAAGCTGCTAACAAACAGATGATGAAACATTGAGGAGAACTGGAAAGTATAGGGAGAGAAGGAATGAAATTGTATTAAATTGAAGAATAAAAAAACAAAAAAAAAATCTATAGTAGGTACTAAAACGGTCCAGTGTAAAATTCACTTTGTTATATATAAATATAAAAAAATATTACTAATAAGTATGTATATGAATACCTAATTTGTACAGGTAGTCTAACTTGTGTGTTATAATTACAAATTGCTTTTAATTGTTGGAGTTTTTATTTCTACTTATCCTATATCTATTTCAATAAATAATACTTCAGATAAAATTTCATTTCTGTCATTATCTCAAAAACATGGCTCTTATTAAAATCATGAACTGGTTGGTTGCTATTAACTAATCTGGTAAAAAAAAAGGAACACAAATAACAAAATTAGATTCAGTTCTCTTTCTAACAGTACTAGGTATTAGAGGCGGACTAAAACAAAATCTATGAATAAAACACGTCTCTATATGCTAAAACATAAAAAAATATCGTTGCTGACAACACAGTTTCAAAAAGAACCTTTTCAAACGCAGATGCATGGCACTGTCAATTCTAAAAATCTTCCATAATGGCCGTTCATTTTATATAATCGTATTTCATAAACAAAAGTGAATATTTTCAAAATTTTCTTACGCATCCATAACTAGGTAGAGAAAATCTTATTTTTATAACGCTATTATAATAACACTATTGGAACAAAAAAAAAGGTCCAAATATAAAACAGTATATGCCAACATTGTGAAATATGCAGTCGTGGACTGTCATATACTCTGTTTGGTGTTTACGTATTTTATGGGACAGGGAACAAGTAATGATACACAGGGCAACAGTTAGATACCAACTGCTTTTCTTTTAACAACCTCGACATTGTTAGCAACCTATACATGAACTAAAAAAAAAAGTTCTCCAAACACAAAACAATATCCACTGTTGTGTTAATACAAATCTCTGCTATCTAAATTATAATTAAAAAAAATATTCTGATAATTTCATATTAAAGTTACTAAAAACATTTGCCCATTTAACTTTTAAATTTAAAAATCCTAAAATTATTTCTAGCAACTCCAGCATAATTAAAGATAGAAAAAAAAACCGGTTATCGCAGCAGCATTGCGGCTAGATTCACCAGGTAATTATCGAAATTGATACCTTAAAACAGTATCTTTAAGTAACTCGGCAAGCACAAGTTGTAAATTAAAAAAAAATAAACTATAAATGCGACACAAAATCGTAGGTAACTTAATGTTTCAACGTTGAGGTCTCTAAAAATAATTACAGGAAATTTAAATTTGGTTATTTGAGTGACGAATTTATAACTTTGATAAATAAGACTCTTCATGTACCAAAAATTGCTGAAATAATATTGTAAGCAGCAATATTCACTGTTGCCATTACTTATCTCTATAAAACCTAAAGCATATCGTATTATAGTTATGGGTTATGGTTTTGGATAGATTATTTGATAGCACAGCAGCATTGATAATTTAACCAAAATATTTTATAACCAAGTAATATTATAGTTCAGGGGTGTCCAACTTGCAAGGCCTCAAGGGCCAAAACTAAAACCTTTAATGTGGTTGCGGCCCATATAATAATTACGCGGGCCACAACTAATAGCATCGCCAGTTGGACAACCCTGATAGTTATTGAATATCCTTGTGAACACCTTGTGAATTTTAGTTGTAAGAAAAGAAGAGATCCAGTTGCTACTATACAAAACATATATGAATTAGGAATGACGTAAGCCAATACATCACGTGTTCAAATTTAAATTTCCACAACCTAAATTTTACACCAAACTACATAGAAATATCCGTATTTTTTAACCTTTTCTACCGAATTTTGCTCTAATAGAAAAGTGGCTTTATGTGCTGCCATCTAGGCAAGTTTTCGATGAACTAAAATATGAAGCCATCTGCAATGTTTAATACTAGACCATAAACACAGATGGCAGCACATAAAATGATCTGAAATGAAACCTTATATTCAATATTTCAAGGGAAAATTTTTGAAAAGAATGACATAGGTGCACATATTTTTATTGATATAAAGAAGAGGATTTAAACACAAATCATATCAGCGGTATCTCTCTCGTTCTCTACGCCTATCATCGTCTCTTCTCCGATCTTCTTTACGTCGATCATCATCTCTCCTCCTATCATCATCTCTCCTCTTATCTTCATCTCTCTTTCTCTCTTTTTCTTTCCTATCCCTTTTATCCTTCTCTTTATCTCTCCTGTGTTTATCTTTATCTTTTTCCCTGTGCCGATCTCGTGATCTACTCCGACTCCTGCTGCGATCACGTTTCTTATCTTTATGCCTTTCTTTCTCTTCCTTCTTAGGTGGTTCTTCTAATCGATACTTGCTATCCTCTTCAAGCTCAATTTCCTCATCGAGATCATCTTCCAAAGCAGATACTTTTGCCTCGAGTTCATTGTTTTCTTCTAGGACAATACGTTTTTGTATCCTGGGTAATATAACATCGCAAACCTGAAAATCATCATGAATTACTTATTTTCTGCAGAAATATTTGTAAAATCAAGATTTTACCCTATCACTTCTGAGTAATTCATCAATAAATTCATCCATGTGAACCAATTCAAATTCCGCTTGCCGACTCTGCCTCCTCAATTTTCTGTTATCATTGTATAATGGTTCCAAATATTTATAGCAATCCAGCGATGACCCAGTCAATCTCATATAATACGCACCTAAGGCTCTGACATATTTAAATTCCTCGTTCTTTATGAATTCGACGACTATATCCTTTTCTGGTTGAATTTGCAACATCTTCAAAGTTAAGCACAAGAATGGCGTCGGCTTAATATTACCGCTGTGTACACCGCCGATGAAACGTAATTCCATTGCTTTGTCGACGAGTAACTCTGCCGTTAAAGCGAAACATTCTTCTTTCCAGTACTTCGAGTCGTATATGCGAGAACGTATGATTTTCTCAACTAGGTATTGCGGATTCGTTCCATGTACCGATTTCGCATCTTTTACGGTACGATTAGCCATTGTGAATATGAAATAAGTATTATTTTATTAAGATGATACAATTAAGAAACATGTTTTAAACAAATACAAAAGGTAGTAGTCAGTAGAGTGTCAAAACAAGCATGAAGTTATTTGCTTATTTGTGATATTGACCATAGAAATAGAGTAGGGAACTATGGTAGGGAAAACGCGTTTCGACGAGTGCGCATCCCGTTTTAATAGAAACGGAATGGTGGGCAGTTTTCGAAACAATATTGTTTTATGATGATTCATAAATAAATTACAATCATGTTTCGTGTGATTTGTATCCTCTGTTCCACCTAAAATTAAATTGGACAGTCACCAACCTTCAAAATGGCTGCTTTCATTGAGAACGTTCAAGCATACTAGTATTACATATATGACTTGAAATGTATTCTCCCCACTCTATTTCTATGCTAAGAACCCATCAAATGTCAAATACTTGAACAAAAAAATAACCAACAATATTATCCGTCTATTCTTTTATAAAAACATATTAATTATATTATATTTTCTCTTATTACAATTAGGATAGAGATTTATTCATACAAATATACAATAATAATAATGGCTTTGGTAGAATAATTACCTAATTTATTAAAGAACGGATAAGGTAAGTCCTGCCAACACTGTGATTTGTATTGCTCTAGAAAATGCGGTAAATTTAAACTTTTAAAATTCTTTATTCCAGGTTTAACAAAAAAAAACGAAATTATGATATTGCATATTTATTAATCACATTATTATTACATTAAAATAAAATAAAACTATTACATAATAATCCTTGATTATTTACATTATCACAGTTTTCAGTTTTCTTATTGTACAAACAAAAAAATACATTGCTGTAGAAAGTACTCCGCGATTGAATAACCTGAAATATGTTCATTTTGTCTTACCTTTTTAGCATATTTGAGAAAAATGGCAAAATTCGAACTTTTAAAACTGGATATATTGTATAATTTTTGTATTAGTTGATAAATTTTTGATATTGAATTTTTGTTTTGTCATACATTTAGCTGCTATTATTCCTACACAGCTGTGATATGAAAAGTGAATTTTCAAAATGTAGGCGCGTTTAAGTGAAATAATTTCCCTTCGTGTTTCTTAATCCAACTCAACAATTTGCTAATAATTCCTATTGCAGTAGTGGTATCCGTAAGTGGCTCTAAAACAGCATATAATTCGAAACCTTTGGTATCCCAGGCGAGAATGGCCTCCTTTGGAGTTCTTTGAAAAGTTAACTTTAATGGTCGGGTAGGGCAATGCAATATCTGATGAGCCATCTTATAAATATCCAGAAGCCGATCGGAATCGACTGTATAAGGAGGGCTAATACTAGGTTGGTAAAACTGAGCCGTATATTTGCATTTGTACAGGTAGTGCCGCAATTCGGGGAATCCCACGGCGGCACACGTTTCTTCCTTGGTGTTTATTGATTGGTTTATTGCTTCTAAACAGTTAGCCCTGCGCAGTTTTTCCACGATGCGCTGTTTAGCCTCGCTGAGCGCAAAAAATACATCTCGTTCGACGGTTAAAAGCAGCAAACAGGCTTGGCAGTCTTCCGAGAGGTAGGAAACGTGACCATAAAGAAAACCGCTCGCATCGAAACGGGGTAAACACAGTGGAGTCCAGCTCTCTGCCGTTTTCAAACTCTCAGAGGCTTGTACTAAATTTAGTATCAGGTGCAGATCGGCTGGGTGAATGCAATATTTCTTCATTCGGACTAAAGTGATTAATTTGTTGTTCGCTAATAAGATTGCGAATACTAAATTCTGTAAGAAATAAATAACAAAATCGTAATATTGCTAACTCAAACAAGATAAGATATTTTCATATTCGCAAGAACAAATGCAAGTTATTGACCCTCTTTTATGACCGTTACAATTTCTATTTTAACAATACAAGTTACATATGCAAAAAATGTAATATTCAACTTTTGAGTTATACTCCAAAACGATAAAATATAACCTGTGCACATACCTTTATTTTATTGCAAGCTTGAACAATTGCCGAACTTATTGTATCTCGTACAGATAGAGGTAAAGTTAAACATTGTACTCCACCCAATATGAAAGCAGGCTCCTTTTCGGCAAAATCTAATAAATGATCTATCAGCCGCTCTACACCCAACAAAAGGCGTCTTAGATCGTAATTTCTTCTTTGTTCGTAAATTTTATTCAGTCTGGTTAACGTCAATACACTAGTAATTTGATTAAAAACATAACTAGAAAGTAATAGTAAATTACAATATGGTTAAAGTATTAAAAACAAATAAAATCCTTACTTTAATTGAGTAATTAATTGAGATACGCTCTCCACAGTTTTCGAGACAGCCACCAAAATCAAATGATTCTTAAATAGGAACACAAACAAAGTATCGCCCGCATGTATACTCTGTATGGAATCATTTTGGTCCTGAACAAAACTAACCAACGCTTGCATTACGCCATATAATGCAGCTAACTTATCTTCACTTCCATATCTCGAATAGATGGGCTTTCCGGCCGAGCTAAGAACAAAAATATGCTTTTTCTTTGACAACCAATCTTTACTTCTCATGTAGTCATCATCCTGCGACTGATTCACATTCATATTACTGCAAGCGTCCTCGAAGTTATCGATATTGTTGCAGTTTTCGATGTTCTCATCTTTCGAAACGACAGAGTTCGAATTCTTGATCTCCTCTAGGCTAGAGCTCATCTGCTCGATGTGGTCACAGGATTCTGAGACCACAAGGACACTTTCTGGCGACGCTCCTGGCTCAAGTTCGCAATTGCTGGACATGTTTATGGTATTAGTAGAAATATTAAAAAGAAAAAAATCTGGGTAATTTAGGTTACATCAATATTACACCAGTAAATACTTCCGATCGATGTAATATGATTATAACGTTTATTTTACGACGTTAGTCATTATTTTAGTACTTATTTGAATAAAAACGGCACTTTTTTACAAAATGACAAATTTTGACACTTTCATAACTTCTGATTCTAAGTTGTTTACTCACAGCTTAGTCTAGTGATTGATAGATGGCGCATATTGAAAAATTCTATATTCAATTTTAAAAAAGAATGAAAGGAATGAAATACACATATTTTTATTTACAAATGTAATAACATTTATAAAACATAAATTATGAGGGATCTGATTTTTTTGAAATATATAATATTTTTTAAACAAACCTTAAAATTATAACTTATTATGTATATATTCGAATAAAAAGATCATAGATAAAAATAGAATTCATATCCAGTAAAATATACAAACAGAAAAAAGTAAAATGTTATTATTGAAAAAATTGATACTAAAAAAGTAATATGCATTGTTTAGTTTTATTTGTAGGCGTGCAAGTAATATAATTACACAAGCACAAATTTTTTTGACTTTCATCAAACTAAGAAAATGTTACCTTATATATATTATGTGCTAGTAGTTCAAATAATTATTGTTATCTCTGCGATAAATCATATATCTGAAGTATATTAAACTAGATAAATTGATAATGTTGAATCGCAATCGTCTCCGTTTTATGAGTTTTACCGTCCGTTTGCGTCCATCGATATTGTTTGTTACCATAGTCTGTGCTACTATTACTGCTATTACAGCTTGTTTTTTCAAACCGAAGATGGCACAGCAAAATCCGGTCGATCCCAGTTCGTATTCAAGACCGGGTATCTATTTTACGATTTTTTGCTTAATAACAGCAATATCAAAATTAATTTAATTTGGATTTTAGAACAAGTAGTAGTAACCAATATATTCCTGTCGTTGGACGCGAATTTCGATAGGAAAGTGTTTAGTGGATACGTAGACTTAACTGTCAAAAAGATTGATGAGAATGTAAATGAACTTGTAAGTGTAATTCACATAGAATACAGAATCTGTGTTGTACGAATCTAGGACAAAAATAATTTTCAAGATTATACGGTAGATTTTAGACGTCAACAAGATCAAAATAGACTCTATTGTCGATAAAGAAACTGGTGAGAAATTAGAATACAATGTCGAAGAGGGTGTTGCTGGATTTGGTTCAAAGTTAGCTGTGGAGCTGCCTCCGAACTCTAACAATAAGTATGTAAAAGTAATATAGGACTATCACACATTTTCTATGTTATTTTATTTAGTTACGTGATTACAATTAACTATGAAACGAGTCCTGAGGCTGCTGGTTTGCAATGGTTAACTCCCGAGCAAACAGCTGGTAAAGAACACCCTTATGTGTTTAGTCAATTTGAGGTATTTGTCTATTTATTAAATACTTGTGGAATATTACATTCCGGTTTATATCTTAGGCTATCGCAGCGAGATCATTTCTACCATGTCAAGATACACCGCTTGTCAAAACGAAATATCAAGCCAAGGTGAGTAAAATTACTTTTCGCGTTGTCATGTAAAGACAAATTGCCCTTATTTAGATATCTGTACCACACGGATTAACGGCTGTTATGTCTGCGATAAGCGACGATTCGAAAACTGTGGAAGACAAACAGTTATTCCATTTTACGCAAAATGTCCCGGTTCAATCATATTTGATAGCGATCGCAATCGGCGCCTTGGAATCGCGTACCCTCGGGCCACGCTCAAAAGTATGGGCCGAAAAAGAAGTAATCGAGCAAGCCGCATACGAATTTGTTCAAACGGAAGATTTTCTGAAAACGGCTGAGGAGATTTGCGGGCCATACGTTTGGGGACGATATGATTTGCTTGTTTTGCCGCCTAGTTTCCCGTTTGGCGGAATGGAGAATCCATGCTTGACGTTTGTTACGCCCACACTATTGGTGAGTTTGAATTTCTTCATGAAGCATTTTTAATCTAAATATTAAATAGGCGGGTGATAGATCCTTGGCGAACGTCGTAGCTCATGAAATCGCTCACAGTTGGTCGGGAAATCTAGTAACCAATGCTAATTTCGAACATTTTTGGCTGAATGAAGGTTTCACAGTGTTCATTGAGAGGAGAATCGTCGGAAGGTTGGAGGGCAAACAAATGGAGGATTTGGAGGCTCATGCTGGTCTTCAAGAGCTGAGGGAGACTGTAATTCCTAAGTTACGTTTTAAAATCCAGTCGCTATAGAAAAAAAAATGTTACAGATTAACCGGTTAGGCAAAGATAACGATTTAACGAAATTGGTCATCAATTTAAAAGGTGTGCATCCAGACGATGCATTTTCAGTCGTGCCGTATGAGAAAGGATCACTATTTTTGAGGTATTTGGAGAATATCGTTGGAGGCCCAGGTAATTTTATATTGTTTTAAATCATCCTGTTAGTCATTTTTCCCACTATTGCATCAGAGATATTCGAACCTTTCCTCCGTTCATACTTTGAAACCTACAAATTCAAATCGATAACGACCGATAAGTTCCGATCTTACTTCGAGGAAGAATTCGCAAAAACCACGGCCATAAAGAATATCGATTGGAACAGTTGGCTTCACTCCCCCGGATTTCCGCCGGAAATCCCGAAATACGATACGAGTTTCGCAAAGACTTGCGACGAATTCGTCAAACGTTTCATCGCCTGGGATCCGAGAGTTCCACTGCCGTTCTCCGATGAAGAGGTCTCTTCGCTCAGGCCGCAGCAACTGATTCGATTATTACAAAACCTGTTACAAGAGGAACCGGTGCCGATCGCGAAATTGCAAGCCTTCGAGGAGAAGTTCAAGTTGAAATCGGTGAGGAACTCGGAGATCAAGTTTCGGTGGCTGCGCATTGGATTGAAGGCTCATTGGGACGAGAAGATCGACGAAGCTCTAGATTGGGTGGTGCAAGTTGGAAGGATGAAGTTCGTCAGGCCTCTGTTTAGGGATTTGTATCATTGGGAGGCAGCAAGGGAACGCGCCATCCAGATGTATAAGGCGAATAAGAAAAATATGATGCACGTGACCGCCTATACCGTTGGTAAAGATTTGAACTTGGTGTCAGAATGACTTTGTAATGCTATTTAGTAAAAGATATTGTAAGGGATGGGCACTTCCTAATAAAATGAACACGAAAGAAGTTAAATAAAGAAATAACAGGCCATTTTCTGTTAATTTGATTTATTTACACACTTAAAATCTATTAAAAAATTAAATAAAGTCAAAGGAAACACTCAAACTAAACAATTAAATTAATCACTAATTATGTGAGGGACATGTCTCTGTACATCTGTCAGATGGTCAGGTTTATAAAATAGAAATATAATTTACTATATTATAACAATGATACAGCGGCTACGATTCTCTTGCTTTCACACTCCACATGCTCTGTATTTGTAGCCACTAAAAGTATACAAAAGTAATGCCAATTGAAAGACAATACTTACAATTACTATTAAAAAAAAAAAAACACTTAAATAACTATTCACTTATTATTTTCACTCGTTTTCACGGTGTACAACTCTTCGATCTGACCGGCTTCACTATCTCGAATCGACTAACTCTGCCCAATCGTATTTAAATCTCGCGCGATCAACTTCTAGTAATCTTTCGGGCGTTCGACGTCCCTGGCATTAAAGCTGCGCTACAGGATAAAGTAGGTCGTGGATGTCGATAATTTCATTTGGGGATAGCGTTTGTCGTACAGAAAGGTTATGTTTAAAATAATTTGTTTGATAAGGAGAGTTTAGATGCTAAACAGGAACTATCACTTTTATATTTTATTCTACCTTCTCGTTGTCTTGCCCCGAACAATAATAATCTCTTTCCCTCGTTTACCCCCGACTTAGCGCCGCCAACATACCTCATACGTAGTTGCCTCCCTTACTTAACAAACTCATAAACTATATATTTACATGCTTACAGTCGACACTAATGGGCTCTTATAGGCGGTACTGAGTGATGCCACCCATGCTGGGCACGTAATTGAGACGATCTTACAAAAGGGGCAGTGCGAGTGCGAGTATATATACTATAAAAAAACATCCAAATGTATTAGAACTGGCGATGCTTATGAATAACAATAACAAAACTCAGACTTAAATAATAAAGAGTAAAATGATTAAGAATTATGGTATCTGATAATGATAATAATAATAATAATATGTCTACTGTCTCAATTGTCATATTGTCAATTATTAACTCGGAAATGTCTAGCCGAATGTTTAACTCAACCTTATAGTTTTTCCGTCAAATTTTTATTACAGTATATACCTACTGAAACTTTGTTACCTTCATTGTTGTACAAATTTTTTCTAATATACTCACAATAAATGACAAAAAAAGCAGCGCATTTAGGAATCTCCTTCCCAAAATCGCCTTATTATTTAACTCTATTGAATCTCATCCTGGAATCAATAAAATAAGAAACAACCATCATATCAACTTTATTAAAATGAAATTATACATGTATAAATATGAAATATGTATAGAAAGCAGTCTGTAAGGAGATTTAGGATGACGATAATCGACAAAACGGAACAATTGTAAATCCCCCTAAAAACTGCATATATGTGGTCATATGTATTATATAGATATACGTTTTTATTTTATTTAATAACAAAAGGGACATCAAACCTTTGAAGAAAGAAAGTACACTTGCGGATGCGATAATAATGTAATGCCGTGCCCTATAAAAGTAAGATATATATTATTTCTCTATAATGTGTTATTGTGGTGTGAATATAACACAAAGAAAAAACAACATTTACGTATATAATTATGTAATACCAACAAATATATTTTAAATAATCAACAAGCCCTAAAATATGATTTAAATATTTTATGGTGTTATACATGTAAGCGCAGACATCATAATCTTCCTTAGATATACTTGAATAGAAAATTAATTAGTTAAATTGTGCTCTTTGGACAAGTTACTCGTTCCCTTACTTTGATTATTCGCGAAAGACATGGTAATATTTATTCGTGCAAGCATACAATAGAAATATTTGTACTTAATAAATTAGTATAGCGAAATCTTTACCCTGCACATATCAGATCTGCTGGACTTCAGTTACATCGCAATCGATACTCTAGAACACTAATTATGGAAGTAAACGTCTTCATATTATATGGTAATCATTTCCTTTGAGATAATATAATACATAACTTATGGCACTGAAACAAATCTCCAAGCAAACGTGACTAGTTATATACTACCCTTATTGAAATTTCAAAATGAATACTCAATACAAATGTACTATTTATTAAATCGCTTGGTATAACGAATATAAGCACCTGAGTTTAATTCTTAAAATACACTTTTTCTCCACACGCTTGCAAGCAGGCAAATAAACGAGGTAGTGAATATTACAATGATGAAAGGAAAGCCTGGTATCTGAGAATATATCTCTTCAATAATTTGCATTGCTAAAATAATAAACAAATTATAAGAAGAATTGAAACAGGTAATTGCTTAATATACAGGCTGGTTGATTTTTCGTTGTGCCCTAATTATTTCCGTGAGTATCGATTTAAAAACAAATCTGCTACAATATTGTGTGCTTTTTCCAATCAGGTAAGACAGAATCCTATGTGTACTTTGAAAAATAAAAGTGATATAAAGGAGTTTTTTTTTTAATTAAACACGCTGTATTTTTTTTATTCCTTATTTAAATACTTTTTTAAATTTCGAATTCAACGTTTCTTTTCTTTTCATTTTTCTCTTTAGGGAATAAATAACTTACTCATTAGAAATTATCTCGGAAACGTCGAAAATTTTGCGTTTTCTATATATATAAGTTCGAAATCGAGCCCGTTATTTTTTTGGTATGTTGACTTAATTTGTTTCATTTTATTGGTTTTACCCAACTTTGTTCCATTTTGATTAAAATCATTGTAAATTTTTTTTTTTTTTTTATTTACTGTTATATAGATTCTTAAGTTAAATTTTGTGTTTTATTAATATTCCCCCCCTTAATATTACCAGTAACCTCGCTTACTTCGAACCCATAAGGTTTTACTAATAAAACACCCGTTAGTGATAGTGTTACAATATGTTATTTTTTACGCATCAGCCACATTTCCAAAGGCTACTTACGTAGTTTGCGTTTTTCTTATATAATTAAGTTATTTATTGCCTAGAGAGAAAATAAAAGAAACGTTGTATTCAGAATTTACTAACATATATAAATAAGCTAAAAATACAAGCTGTTCAATAAAAAAAAAAAAACTCATTTGCGCCACTTTTGTTTTTCAAAGTAGAGGATTCTGTATTACCTGATCGGAATAAAGAACACAAAATATTGTAACAGATTTGTCTTTAATTTTCTTTTAAATACTTTAACACTCGCGGAAATAATTAGTGCACAATGAAAAATTAATCACCCTGTATAGATCCTCAATTTGATTTCTAATGTTATGTCACTTCAAAGATAGGCAACCTAAATGATGTTTGTCCAAGTTACTAATCACTAGCGCGTTAGTAACGTTTTATTTGTATGTTGGTTCCAATTATAAGTCTGACAAAGTATAGGAATACCAAGTAGCTTCACTCTCTTGCCAAAGGAAAATTTGGCCGCCATTTTGTTTTGTACCGTATGATTTATGTCACATGTTAATGGTAAACACACATTTGTGCTTTTTATTTATTGCATGATTTGGAATTGCATAGATTTTAAGAGTTTTTTTTTTTTTGAATAACGGTTTTAGTTTCGTCTTCGAAGTATTTTCTTAATATAAGACTGTTAGAGTGTATTTTCTTTATTTGTGAGTGATTTTAGTTATTGAACTGTTATTCAAGTTTATATAAAAATGCTACATCACTGTGCAGAGAGAAATTGTAAGAGCAATTATATTGATTCCCAAGAGCTTCATTTCTGAGGATTCCCATTTTAATAACAAATTTGTTATGATGCAAAAGAACACGGTTTAATTTGTTTTTAGTCATTTCACTATCCTACTTACATATACATTTTTTAATTTCGCGCAGAAAGTACAAAACAAAATGGTAGAAGGTCACCAAAAACTCTCCGTAAAAACCTAGCTAAAAAAAGGTCAGTCACGCTACTTGGTATTCCTATACTTTGATTCTGATGTCAATATCAAAATACTAAATTCACTGATCACGTGGCTTTCAGAATAAAATAAAAGATTTTAATCGTTAAATAATATACTATTATTGTAGTACTTTCAGTGTAGAAATATTTATTAGAAAATCAAGCTGAATCGTCTATTATGTATTTCTGTTTTGGGTTTGAACGGTTTGCAGTAAATATTTTTAGGACTAAATAAACATTTGTAAAGTGATGTAGTTCCCGTTTTGAAACTGATATAACTGCTGTAAAATACGATTTCGTTAAAATTACTGTGATCCGTGTTTAAAAAAAAAAAACAATCGAATCTTACATTTTAATCGGAAGACTAGCTCTAAATAAAAACTAATAGAAATTGGAACGGAGCCTAAACAAATTTTCTAAAAGAACCTGATTTGAATTATTTTCCTAATTACTTAATTTTTTTTATTGGACCCATACCAACTCTCTAATAAGAGAAAAATGTAGGATTTCCATTGCAATGATGTGGACACAAAAATAGAGAGAGGAATTACAAACGAATAAATATGAAAATAAATAATTTAACTAAGCTGTAGCAGCCACTCAGATCATTCACAATAAACGTACGTAAGGAACCTTTCATCGCGGAGAAATTAATCCAATATGAAAGACTCCCATCTCCTGCATACGTAATCCAGATTCACTAATACTTGTGCATGTTTTTACAACATAAATTACTATACAATAAATACGCATTAATTATTAGAAATTATTTTTTAAATTCAGTTCTAAGTTACGTGGTGCGTTTGTAATAAATATTGTATACCGTGTGTTTTGTGGCTCGACGTGGTCTCATCTTCCCCGCAATCGCACTGCGGCAATTTTTTTGTTTTCCATTTTTCAGTTGTTGTTTTACTATATCGTTAATTAATTTCCGTTTCGGCGGATGCCTCTTATACCAGGACGACGACGCAACGGATAAAACAAGAACAAAACCGCCTGAGTTTGGCACGAGCAGCTCCTCTGGGAGGCGACGTTAGTTGGGCGGATTCTGATCTCTGACGCCCTCGCTGTGCATCGTCCGGCCGGTCATCTTCAGTAGCGCCTTGCTCTCCACGTTCCCGTCGAGGACGCTCATGCCGACGCGTTCGCCCCGCTCCTGGGGCGTCGGCGGCGGCTGACCCAGACCCCACACCTCCAGATGTCGGTACTGAAAGTTCTTCGCGTGCGACATCTGCGCGTAGCTGGAGTACGTGGTGCAGCTTTCGCTGGTGTGACCGATCCCGTATTCCGAGTCTAACCATAGACCGCAATAGCCGTGTTGTCCGCCCATTGCCTGGTTTTCAAAACGTACTGATATAAAAAAGGGCCGGTTCTACAATGCTAATATAAGGCATGGAATAACTATACCAAGAATAAAATTATCTAACAGTAATTCTGGGTATAATAATAATATTTATTTTCAATGAACCAACATACATTGCAAAATAACGTGAAGCTGGGACACGAAAACAAGTCAAATAAAGAAAAGAAAATTAATACATATTAAACATTGTAGGTTCTATTATAATATTCTTCTAAATTGTATGCTTCTACATCACATAGCCATTTATATAGTCTTTGTTTCATGACATCATAACTGACAGCAGAAATTATTTCCAAAGGTAACTTATTCAATCATTTTAAACACGAGGAGTAAACTCCCCTTTGATAAGATGTAAGTTTATGGCGTGGAAGTAGAAAACTTTTGTCCATTCTTGGTTGTAGGATAGAGCCCTGTTTTTAAACTACTTTCAAAATAGCGACGATGCTTCCACGTAAATTTTATGCACTCATAAACATAAAGAGCTGTGCTCGTTAACAAATTTTCCCTTTTGAAAATTCCCCTACAACTATCTCTAATTTTCACTTTGTATATTATGCGGATTGCTTGTTTTTGTACATGAAAAATAAGTTTTAAGTTTCTGGCATATCCGCCCCAGAAAATAATACCGTATCTTAGTAGGCTGTAAAAATTAGAAAAATAGAACAATTTAGATAATTCACTGGTCGCATTTTTTGAGAGAACTCTTAATCCATAGTTTATCCCACTAAGTTTTTTACTCAACTCAACCACATGCTGTAAGAATAACATATTGCTGTCAATTGTTAGATCTAAAAATGATGTACAGTCAACGATGTCATATTTCTTGTTATCTAACATTACATATTCCGGTGCATCAATTGGAGAACTTCTAAACAATATATATTTTGTTTTATTGACGTTCATTAATAAATTATTCTCAGTAAGCCATTTTTGTATAGTCGCTTTATGCAAATATAAAATATAGGACGTAAAAATGGTAAAAATCTTGTGTGATGTTCTGTTCATTTTTTGTAGCCTTTTTCTTAAGTTTTCTTTATAATAAAAAATTATTTGTTGGTTCTTTTAAGCAATAACATTTTTCTCTGTAAAATTTGCCTCGATTTTTCAAACCTTTCTTAAGCTTAGGATTTATAGGTTGACAACGCTGCTTCGAACAGACCTTCGAGAGAAGTATATCATTTTAAAAGACTGCACAACTTTTGTAAAAATCTGTGCCAAGTTTAGCTTATTTAGTTCAATATATGTATTAATGTAAACAGCTATTATCCGAAATGAAGCAGCTAATATCTAAGTATAGAATTTAAATACTCAATGTTTAATTGGAAACTAATTTTCTAATTAGACTGAGCATAAAATTTCTATCAAAATCTATGTAATTAAGGTTTTTTTTTCAAATTTTCAGAATGAATTCTGTTTTATGTTTTGTTCATACCATAGTAAAGCAAAATTGCAAATTAAAATAACTTACCAAACCGTTAGGCAGCGTCTGCTGGTGTAAATTTAAATATTGAAAATGTTGATTGTATCCCGTCGACGGGAATATTCTCATTTTTGGCACTAGTGTAAATAGAAAACTGCTGTCGTCCCCAAAGAAACTCGGTCCCAAATTCCAATTGGCAGGAGCAAAACCCCCGAACGTATAACCGTTCTGATCTTCTACGACAAGCACAGACGGTCCCTGATTGACGATCCGCCCTGAAAAGCACCGACCGTATTGAAAAACAAAACGAAAGATCCGAGCTTCTCACCTATCAAAGTCGAAAAAGATTCTCCATGTATCTCGGACGAGAACAAGAATCTCCACTCTAACTGATACTGCTGCGGCAAATGGGCATTGATGAAGACTATCTGGTTCAAATCTAAGATGCTAGGATACGAGGGAATCAGATCTAATCCTCTACAGACCGGAACGAGACTCCTGTCTTTTTCCGCGCTAGTGGTGAGGTTCTCTTCGCCGGGAAATTGGGCCACGGCAGTCGCCTTTTCGCCCGTAGCCTGTTGGATCTTATCTCTATGGGAGATGCTGTATAAATGCTTGAACACGAATATTAGGAGTTGCCCTAAGACGGTAGCGCCTTGTAACCAGACTTCCAAGGATCGACGGTTAATTGAATCGCCCTTCGCCAATTCGTACGTTAAGCTTTCGGCTAATCTTTGGACGTTTTGTGGTGAAACGAAACAGCCTCTCGATTTCCAACTGTTAAACTGTATCGTGTTGCATATCCGTTGTATTCGCATATAAGACGAAACTATACTTTCGACATACTGCAATCATTATTCATCAAATTACCAGCGAACAAAAAAATACTATGAAAATATTCATTCCTTAAATTTGTATATTCCAATAGCACACACTTTAAAATCTCTTTCCGGTATTATGTTATTACATCTTCACGGATGCGTTGAAATTAGAGATCATGAGTCTAACTAAAGCTAAACATTAATGAAAAGTCATGATATCCTATTGGAATGGGATTGTAATGTATATATTTAAATAGTTAAATAAGGCAACCTTGTTGCATGTTACTTAAATCAGTATTGACCTGTGCAGTAATTAAGGGTGAAGAGAAACCAACGTATTTTTATTATCAATTTTATTTTACTGTAATAAATGGAAAAACAAAGCTTTTCAGTTGAATATTTATTTCTCAAAATCAGACTCTCAACTGTCGATAACTGTATATGATTTATTATGGTTAGGCGTTAACAAAAAAAAAAAAAAACAACTGAAAATAGTATGATTGAAAAGCGATGCTTGTCAATTAATTGTAACTAAATTATACCATATTATACCCAAGGGGTGCTACTAAATTTTTTTTTGAAATCTGTTTATTTAGTGCCAATGAGATAACAGTGATCACCTCTATACTAGAGGTAGCAAACTGTCTGCCTACTAATAGTTTAAATGTGGAACAAATAATTTGCAAAAAATGCTGCATTAAGAATGGAATAATGTGCAGCAGCATTTTGGAAATGTTAAGTGTTGCTTTTGGCAAATGAATGGAACACGTGTTTACAACAATTTAAAAAAAAATTTTCCAAGCGAATATTATCAAATCACTATCCTAGAGGGTGCTGACTCATTTGAATATTTTGTGCAGGAAACATGTGGTAGCAAAGCTTTTTCCGAAGTTATTGAATGTCAATCAAAAGAAGTGTCGAATGAATACTGCTCAGGAGTTGCTGAATGAAGTCGACGACGATTTAGGACTGTTTACATGGGTCATATCTCGCCATGAAAGATGGCATTATGTTAAAGAACAAGTCGCATCATTCCAATGGAAGCTTCCGAGGATACAAGACCATTTTTTAGCTACATGTTTAAATTCCTCTACACAAATTTAAACACGTAGCTAGTTATCCTCTTTTATATAAAGTTTACTAATAATTAATTTTGTTTATATTCCTTACATATTAGTTCTTGACATTTTGTCTTCTTTATTTCACCTCTGACGAAACATGTTGTCTTAAAAATATTTAAAAAAATAAATAAATGGAAAGGAAACAAGCGAATGTTCAAACATTGGCAGTTTGTATTGAATTATTCTTGTTACTTGTAGGTGCTTTTACCGCACTCTATTTGCTTATTTATTTATCCACAATGGCCGTTTACGACCACTTCGAAAAGTATGATATGCTAAAATGTTATATACAGTGCGACAAAAATCCTCAAGAAGTTTCCGAGGTATCCTCCAATGGGTAAATACCTTAAAGCGTTACCATTACGATAATTTCTGATTCTCATATTTAAGGATCGTTTTCGTGCATATGAAGTATTCAAAAAATTACTCGTTTTAAAAAAAAAACGGTGGGAATTTTTTCCCCTTGTGTTTGTCTAAGATTCTTGCAAATCTGGATATGAATACAATTAAACTTAAGGTAAATTTTCTTAAATGTGATTAATTGTAGGCTTTAATATTGTGTGTATCATTGTGTCTATCTAACCTCACTTTTGGTCTAATGTCAATTTGACAACCTTGCACACAGCTGATTCATGATATGCGAAAGAAGTTAAAGAAAATATCCTATAGTTTTTGCCAAACTGCAAAATTTTAATGGTAAAAAAACATTAGTAATGAATTATTCAATCGTTTTGATTCCCTTATAATTATAATTTACACAAGAATTTTAAAAAAATCCATACTAACCTCCTTAACTAAAATATAAGGTATATCTCCATTTGAATCTGAATCTTTACCCAGGGATATCAAGAGAACTTTTAACTTTTCATCGACAGTTCCCCTGGTGCAATATACGAATAATTCTGCGAATCTTTCTAAATCCACAGTTACAAGGCGTGCCTCACCTTTACCAAACAAATAATTATTTATATATTGTGACAAACGAGCATCCATTTGACTGCCCCATAATTTCTAAAATATTTAACACTCAAAATAAAATTCACAAAGCAAATTACTATAATAATTGCTCACCGTAAGTTCGTCTTCTTTAATTTTCTCCGAGTTTTTACTAGCAAACTTGAAGGAGTTACTAACTATCACCTGCTCATCTTTTGATAAGAAGGAACATTTCGCCGCTAATCTCTTACTACTATTAATCCCCATTCCTTCTTAATGAACTGAGCGAAATTTCGGCAATTTTAACGACGACAATTCAAAATATATCGCAACGTGTCTCTTATATTTCTATCAATTTTTACAGCTACGTATTTGATATAATCAATACTTACAGATAATGCGATATTAAGCTTATCGATGTATCACAAACAATTTATAATAATCATTCATCACATTCACGTAAAATACACACATATATCACAGTAAATATTTACTCTTGATAATCATAACAAATATCATCCATCAATTAAATCTACCCTATCTCATTTCCACACGAATAGATTCGCTTGTCGCGTACAACATCTCTGTTTACGTGGGCGTGCGTATATTTACCCCGTTAACTGGGATGGTTTCCGATTTAAGGGCGGTATTTCCAAAATCGATCGTTTGTAGTACAACAGAACATTTTTTACGGCTCTAAATGTGCACAAACTTTTTTGGCGTTTCTTTTTAAAAATAATGTTTATGTGGTCTCTCTCACGTATCTATCAGTAGTTGTTACGACTTATTTATAATTCTTAACCATTTCTTAACCACAACTTAAGTATACAAAAAAAAACTAAAATTTAATTTACGAAATCATGTTAATAAAATAAAACTAAACTTGAAATAAAAATGATATCATAGTGGCTTTGATAGTTTTGAAAGTCAATGAGTCAGACTGAAGCCGTTTGAAATTTATTATAAAACTTTGGTGCAACATGCAACCCTGTGGTGCACATGTGGTGCAACTGTGGGTGCAACCCGTGCGTTTGCAAGGTTTGCAACAATGAAAATATATAATATATATATTTCCATCGTTTACCTACACAAAAATTTAATATTTGCGTCATGTCATTCACACATTCTCTTTTGATTCGGAATTATAATGATATATATATTTTTATAGAATAAATTTTTTTAGACAGGAAAGAATTTTTTTTTAAATTTGGCAGATAGTTTCTCGTTGGCGATGTGACAGTTGTTGAACAACCATAACCATGATTTAATCAAAACCTAACCAAAAAAGCACTAAGAAGCGTATACAAATCAGTTCGTGTTTTACAAGCATTTGTTAATTTTACCACATTTTATTAATTTTACGGCTCTTTTAACATAACTCACTCTTCCCTGACCTTAATTTTTTAATATTCTACTTATTATTTATCGCTTAAACGAACCTGAGATCTTTTCACAACAAAATGAAGAATGTGTTTATGGTTGCTGAAAAACCATCATTAGCCGCTTCTTTGGCCTCTATATTGAGCAATGGAAAATGTTCATCTAGACGAGGTTTTAACGGCTCTTGTAGCGTACATGAATGGAGTGGCACCTTCAAAAATGAACAAGTACACTTTAAAATGACTTCGGTCTGTGGACATGTAATGAGCCTGGATTTCATAGGAAAATATAACAATTGGGATCGTGTAGATCCTGTGGAATTATTCTCGTGCCCAACCGAAAAGAAAGAAGCTACTCCCAAACTGAGAATGCCCCAGTTCCTCAGTCAAGAGGCAAAAGGGTGCGACTACCTCATCCTTTGGCTTGATTGTGATAAGGAGGGGGAGAATATATGTTTCGAAGTTATGAATGCCGTATCAAAAAGTATGAATGCAAATGTGTACAGCAATGTTGTCACTTATAGAGCTAAGTTCTCGGCAATAACTGAAAAAGATATAAAGGCCGCCTTTAGTGTGTTGGGGAGTCCTAACGAGAACGAAGCTAGAAGTGTTGATGCAAGGCAAGAGTTGGATTTGAGAATCGGTTGTGCTTTCACAAGATTTCAAACCAAGTTTTTCCAAGGGAAATATGGTGAGAAATATGTTCTTCGTTACTTATCGGTAATGCCATCTACCAGCAGTATAGTGACAGTGACTTTCCTATATTTTATCTGCCTTTGTTCAATTTTTTATACTACACTTTTTTGCTTAATATTTTCTTGGTTTTTATATAATGTGATATTTTATAAATGAAATATTCAGACAAAGAATATGCCCTTTATAATAAATCAACAAAAACCATAATAATTTTTATAATAAAAATTTTACCTAATGTAGGATTTGAACCGGACACCTTTCGTTTGCCAGACGGACACTCTACCAGTTGAGTTAACGAGGTGTTCGGCTTCCTTAGTGATTAGCAGAAAAGCATTTATATAATGATTTCACACCGTAAAAATTGCACTAATTGCGTATTTGACGTCCTGTCGGCCTTCTGGAACAATTCAAATTGTGAGAGAGCCGAACACCTCGTTAGCTCAACTTCGGCTCAACTGGTAGAGCGTTTGTCCGGCAAACGAAAGGTGTTAATATAAATATTGCCTCATATTAATTACAGTGATTAGCACAAAAGCATTTATATAAGGTAATTTTTAAAATATTATTTCCTATAGGATTTTGGTCAAAATAAAAAGAATTAAAATTTTTGAGTTTCCTATTTTTCACTTTGCTAAAAATATTTCTTCTAATTTTTTTTTTCTATATTTCTTTGTTTTCAATTTGTTCATTGTAATACTACTTTGTACTTGTTTTTCAGGTGATTTAGATGCGTCTTTAATATCATATGGTCCATGTCAAACACCTACATTAGGATTTTGTGTACAAAGACATGATACGATCCAAACTTTTAAATCGGAACCATATTGGGTGATTCAAGTAACAGTGAAGAGCAAAGACGGGATAGAATCTATCTTAGATTGGCACAGAGTCAGATGTTTCGACAAAGAAATTGCAAACGTATTTTTACAAAGGATTAAAGAAAGTACTCAAGCGAAAGTCGTTAGCGTTACAAGCAAAGAGAAATACAAAGGCAGACCGCTACCGTTACATACCGTAGAGCTGATGAGAGTTGCCAGCTCGGGTTTAGGTATGGGACCCCATCATGCCATGCAAATTGCGGAAAAATTATACACTCAGGGCTACATCAGTTATCCGCGGACAGAAACAACAAAGTACCCCGAAAATTTCGATATCATTGGCGTATTGAGACAGCAACAGAACAGTTCGGAATGGGGCAAGGAGGTGGCGGAAGTGCTATCGCAGGGAATCGGCATTCCGAAAGGTGGACGAGACGTCGGGGACCATCCTCCCATAACCCCTATGAAGCCGGCTAGCCGGAACGAGTTGGACGGAGACGCCTGGAGATTATACGATTACATAACTCGACATTTTATAGGGACCGTCTCGAGGGATTGCAAATATTTGTCCAAGACGACCGTTTTCTCCATCAATGAAGAGGTGTTCTCGATCGTCGGCAAGACATTGATAGATCCCGGATACACCACCGTAATGCCGTGGCAAGCGTTCGGGAAGAATGAGATCACGCCCGCTTTCGAACCGGACGAATACGTTCCCATACACGAAGCGAAATTAACCGAACACCAGACGAGTCCACCCGATTACTTGACGGAAGCTGAACTAATTACGTTAATGGAGAAGCATGGCATTGGAACGGATGCTTCCATTCCTGTTCATATAAACAATATATGTCAGAGGAATTACGTTACAGTAGGGGGAGGCCGAAAACTTATTCCTACTACATTAGGTAAGAATCGACTCTAGTGGTTTTTGCATTAAATGCAGTATACATTATTCATACTTCTTACTTTGTGCTAATATTATTCTCAATTTAATAGGCTTTTATGCGATCTATTCATATTTTTTTATTTAAGCACAGTATACAGGGTTATTCACGCTATACGAATATTGTGACCAAAATACGTCATGCTCAAAAACTTTTGGGATATAAGGCGGTGTTTTATGGTTACCTTTTAAAATTATTTTCTTATTACACAGAGTGTTCTAAAACCCCTAAAAGTTTCAAAGTTGTGTTTTTTCAAATGGAACTTCTTGTACTATATTGCATTTTTGGATTATTTAATCAAAATAAGTCTGTTTTAATTAAAAAATTAAAACCTAATTTTCATGTTTCAAATACTTAAGATGTATGTAAGTTATGTAAGCAAAATTACGCCGAAGTGTAACAACCGACCATTGGTTCCCAAATGTATTATTATCTGTGGACCCCTTTTCACAGCATTACCCTTGACCTTGTATCCCCTCCTTAAAATTTTATACACAAATAACGACAAAAAAAAAAACGGTCGTTTTCTTTAGCATGCATCTGGCCTCTAAATCTAAATTAAATAAAACTTTAGAAGATTTAATCAAAGGTCAAAAATGAAATGTTTGAATACTAGAAGTTCGAGAAATTCTCATGAACCAGTTTATATAAGATGTATAATTTATTCCTAAACATTTAGTCGTAATTTAATTTAATTTGCGTTGTTTTTACTTAATTTTGTTCGTTAGGTATTGTTTTGGTGCACGGTTATCAAAAGATCGATCCAGAGTTGGTGTTGCCAACGATGAGATCCGCCCTAGAAGAGCAACTGAACCTCATAGCTTTGGGCAAAGCGAATTTTAACGCCGTATTACAGCATACGGTCGAAATATTCCGACTCAAGTTTCAGTATTTCGTCAAGAACATAGACGCGATGGATCAACTCTTCGAAGCGTCGTTTTCGCCTCTGAGCGCCTCGGGGAAGGCGTTCTGCAGGTGCGGCAAATGCCGCCGATACATGAAACACATCATGGCGAAACCGGCGAGATTGCACTGCTCCCAATGCGACGAAACTTTCAATCTACCCCAGAACGGCAATATACGGTTATTTAAGGAACTGAAGTGCCCTCTGGACGACTTCGAACTGCTCTCCTGGTCGACCGGTAGCAAGGGGAAGAGTTTCACGTTCTGTCCGTACTGCTACAATCATCCGCCGTTCAAGGACATGAAGAAGGGCAACGGTTGCAATAACTGCTCGCACCCCAGCTGTCCGTACAGCCTGAACAGCAACGGGGTGTCCAGTTGCGTGGAGTGCGAATTCGGCGTGCTCGTCTTGGACCCGTCGTCCGGTCCCAAGTGGAAGTTGGGCTGCAACCGGTGCGACGTCATCATACACCTGTTCGAGGACGCGCAGCGAATCGCCGTCAACGAGACGGTGTGCGAGTGCGGCTCGCAGCTGATCGCCGTCGAGTACAAGGCGGAGAAGACGAAATTCCCCGACGATCGGACGGAGATGAGCGGGTGTATCTTCTGCTCGCCGCATTTCGCGAATTTGGTGGAGAAATATAAGGCGATGTCGTCAATGCGGGCGAATAGGCGGCCGCCGATGAGGAATAACGCGAAACCGGCGAGAGGTGGTGGCCGGGGCCGGCCTAAAGATAAGATGGCGCAATTAGCAGCTTATTTCGTATAGTCATACTAAAAAAAAAAAAAAAATAATTACCCCCAGTCGAATTAAGTCAATAGAATGCTAATATACTTACTAATTTATGAACAAACTTTTATTTTTTATAAACCATTGAAATAAAAAGAAAATATAAATACTAACATGAATTACTCTGCCTAGGTTGTAATTAGGAGTTGCAATACCCATTTGTCAGAACCGGTATTGAAATTTTATTAATACCGGCACTTTCGCTATTTACTATAAGCAAGCATACAGAAACAAAAATATGGCGCCTTTTGTTGAGATTAAAGCGACGTGTTAATCAATTAAATATAAACACTCAGATAAAAACACAACTTTTTACTGTAATGTATATATTGACCTTCATACTCTAATTATATTTGAAGAAAAATAATTCTTCTAAACATGTTTTTTATTTAAACAAACTAACGGATACAGCAAAACATAACAAAATCATTTTTATATTTGCTTCTTTTCTATAAATTTTGAACAATGTGATCGTACAATATTTTAAATGCGATTTGACCATCACTATTTTTGCTTCCGTTATTTATTTGTCAATAACAAACTCTTAATTATCAACCCTGTCATTCACGTTCCAGATCAAGTATTAAACGCATGTACTATCGCGCATCTGCCAGTTGAAATAATTGTGCTGTAGATGATTTGATATGATATTCACATAGGATTATTTTCAATGAGGAATTGCACTTTTTTTTAATTCTTGTTAAACTAATGTTATTTTGTGCATGACCTAAATCACTTAAATATTTACACTGAAATCGTGTTTCGTGTAAACTAGTTTTTGAAATATAATTTTTTTAAGATCCTTGTATGAATGAACGAGAATATATGGCAACATAGAAATTACTCTCCCGTAGTAATCACAGATTACAGTCATTTATGCAAAGGTAGTAACCGAATTTACCGACTGCGAAATATGATATTATTAAGATGCTATGGAGTCACAAAAGGATTTGGGATTCGGCATTATTTCTGCATCTTGTTTTTATTTGTGTTTAAAGTTCTCCAATTTATCGTAAAAGAACGAATTCTGAACAGATTTCTCAGAAAGTTGTATGTGTATGGATTATAACCTCCAAACAGCTTAATATACACAGAAAATATCGTACTAATACGTTTACGCCATCTGTACCCACGCGCAAAGCATGCAAACTTAATATTACTCATCTATGATGCGAACTACCATGACTATCGCTCCGTTGCCAAATCATGCTGACTAAGAATTTATGAATGAGAGAACTTGTGACGTCAGAGCACTTTCAAAAATTAATTATGCCTTAATAGGAAATAATTTAAAAGAACGTTTAATGAAAGGCCATATATTATTATATTCTCTATCATTCTATGATGTAAAAAAAAAAAGTTGTGCAATCCCTCATTTCTGGTGATTTCATTCCTCTAATATTCTGGCTAAGATAGAGGACAGCAGTTGTGTATTAGCGGAAAAAATTAATGAATTGCGTTCTGGATAACTGTTTATAATAGCAATTGAACCTGTACTTACCTTTGAGATTTTCCTTCTTTTTTATTAGATCTCAACGTTCAACTATTGACAACGGGTCACAATTTTATTAATACATACCCCATTTATTTGTATTAGAATTTTGATAACGTTCCTGGAAGCCACTGACCCACAGATACCCATGAAATTATATAATTAAGGCACTAATTCTTTCTTAATCGACAACAGAATTGAAATATCAAAACAAAACCATTCAGCCCAATAATTTATTTATTTATAACAATTAACTGTAATCACAGACAAAGTACTGGTTATGCAAAATCCAAACCAGGTGACCTAGCGAAACCATAAGAAATATACAGAAACAATAAGTATTCATCAAGGCTACGACGCTATACGATTCGCCATTATAAAATCAATAGTGTAATCACATTTCTCTGTTTTGTAATGAATGAGTAACAGTATAGTTAGTTAGTACGACAGCTTGTTATATTATTTAATTAAGTAATTAATAAATATTCGTCTATTACCTATTTGTATATATATTATGTACACTTTTGATAGAATACACAGCGTTTGATAAGGAAATATTTATTACCTTACCCGAACACTCTGTATACTTGTCGAAGTGAATTTGTATGTTCATACAAGCATTTTTTGTACCGGTCAATTATATATTATATATTTTTTTTTGTCTCAGGCGCGATATAGGAACGTGAACAATTACTAAATTACCTTGTTTACTAAATACAATAGAATAAATGTAGAGATTTTTATACAATTCATATCTTTAAAGTCACTAAAATAAAATAAAGTTATATAAGTCGTAGAAATGATAGATACACAAAAGGGTGATCTTTATTACGTAACGTTGAATTAAATTGAAAATATCACCGGAATTATTAAAAGATATTGAGTCCAATTTATGCTTCAATTAGAATCGACTTAGGAAATATCAGAATGATATAAAGACCAACCGAATCTGTATTATCTGCATATATATTTTCCTCCAAATTGTCAACACTTTTTTATATATATATATATAAAAAGAAAATATCAAATTATCAAAATAAATTCTGAACCACTTTAATTACCCTACGTATACAGTAGATATATAATCAAGAACGATTTGCAAAATAACAGGTACTTGTGTGATTTTATTTTGTAAAGTCCATATACATATATAATTCTTTCATTTTAAAAACATAAAATTCCCTGAATTCTCTGTACACCATCTGTATTCGATGCGCTGTTAATCAGATTTTCCACGAGATACAATAAAACCGGTTTTGTTCCCACGATACCCACGGACATATAATTAAGAACGCTGCAAATATGAAGTAGTTGTTGAATTCGTTCATTGTGCACATTGAAAATTTATTACTGGGCTTGTGATATTTGTTATTAGTAAGTAAGTATGGGGAAAAGTGAAAGCCGTGACTCTACGATGAGAAAATGTATTATAAACTTGCGTGGGAAAAACTGGGCATATAAGATCATTTAAAGTGTAAGAAAACTATGGTATTCAATGCTCTACGTCACTATAAACAATATAATATAATTCTACGGAAAATGTGAAAAGGAAAACTAGGAGGGATGCAGAGCTGCAGGAATTGTACGCTTATCAAAAAAGAATCCGCGACTGGGATCTAATGAAATAAGGCACGAAATATTCGGAGATTCGAGCACTGCCTGCCGTATCCGCTGGAGCAATTAGGCGCCGTCTATATTTATCCGGGGATATTCTCCTGGCATGGAGTTGGTCCGATTCGCCGTATTAAAGGAATTATGGACCAACACATGTACATTAATATTTTAGAGACAATTATGCTACCTTGTGCAGACGAGAACTTACCGCTCGCTCGTTTGGAAATTTCAGCATGATAACGACCGAAAACACGCTTCTCGCACAGTAAAAGATTGGTTTGCTCGTAATGCGGTCACAGTTCTGGATTGGCCTTCATGCAGCCCCGCCCCGAGTGATGTAAAGCGAAGTATAAGGCAAAAGCAAATAATCAATATGGAAAAAAAAATTGAACAAGTCGTGGTAGTCGGGCAAAGCTATTCATCAGGAACGCTGTGCAGCTCTTGTTGAATCTATGGGTAGGAGATGCGAGGCTGTGTTAAAAAATAAAGGATATCCCACTAAATATTAACACAAAAATTAAATAATGATGTTGATTATCTTCTTACTTGAACATTATTTTTGCTTTTGTTACTACGTTCCGCCGTTCCTAATTATATGTCCAGCGTTAATTCTTTCTTTTTATCATAGATGTGTATTCTAGACGTATAAATTATAATAATAGTTTACTGCATTTGAAGGTGTATTCTTATTTTAATAAATTATTTCGGTATATTGTATACCCACTTTTCAATAAGTTAAATATGTCGTTCTTAATTATATGGCAACCACTGTATGTTCCAAAATTAATTATATCTCTGTTGTTGCGATTTATCATGCAATAACTCACTTCCTGTACAATAAATAGTAATAACTAGCAAAATTATTTTAAAATCCCACACAGACCAATTTCATTTGATGTGATAGACTAATATTTAACCAACATTTTTTTTTTATGTGTCCGCTCTTGATGGTTATTCAATACAAACGACGGCAATTTGAGCCAATTTATTTTGTTCACTCATGTTATAATTTTTAATCATCAATGGTTTCTATTTTCTCAATTTTAACTTTATTCAAACATTTCATAGTAAAAATTTGTTATAAATCAATTTTACACAATACAATTTTTTTAATATGTGTCTAGTGTTGTTTTTAGAAAAACATCATGTAAATTTAGAATGTAAATATTTTACAGCATGTTCTAGTTATTAGCTTGAGAAAGGCTCGAGTTATATCGTAAAAACGTAGTTTTAAAAGAATTTTGTTGTTTTTCATTTGGTATAAACATTGTGAGTAGTTATTTGAATATTTTCCATTTTTATTAATTAATTTTACACGATTTAGTTCTTGGAAATACTAGTCTATCGTTTCATTTAAAATAGTTGGTTTATATCCGGTTTTACTAAATCTATATCTATTGTCATCGTCATGAACTTTTATTAATTCATCGGTTTTGTTTTAGTTTTTTTTTTTATTTCTGAATTGTATCGTAATCAGCACTTTATAGTGTAACCTTGCTGACTTAACCTATCTTACTTTATATAATATAGATAAGATCAAATTTCATATAATAAGGGATAAAATTAATGTGATTAATAAAAACAATAGAAATATAATGCTAATGTAAAAATATAAAATCATTTGGAATCTTTCACAATATACTTTATACAACTATTATTATCATTATTATATGTAAGTATTTCGGTCATATCTATTGCAATTCTCGCCGGTGTAAAGCATAATAGTAAGTAAATCTAAAACAGTTATCAACATTTACAATATTAGTTTCTTTTCTTTTTATGTTTGTTTGTTTGTATAACAAGTAAAATACTCCAATACTGTTCAATTTATGTCATATTATGAAAGAGGGAAACTACGTAGCCGAAGCTGAAGAACAACACAATCATTAAAATTTCTTTCTGCTACGGGGTACAAACATTTGAAGAATGAAGAAAGCAACGTCTACTTGTTGTTACGTGTGGTAAGTGAGCGGGTGAAGTTTATTTTATTTATTTTCTACGAGATGCTGAAAATAATTGCCGTGCGGTTCAAACGTGCCGACAGATCTGCTAAGGTTAGTTAGTTTGTAAGTGATGAATTAATCAAACAGTATTGCGTCATTTTTATCAATTTATATGGCTACCGATTAATCAGTTAGGTAATGAACTCCTATAATATTAGTAATTGATTCAATTCGATCGGCTACCAGAGTTTCTCGTACGTCAGATTGCCGAAACCCCTGCTCTTCCTCACGTCCCAGTACTTGCCATTATACTCCCACAGGTCCTCCTTCTCGTCGTGCTTATGCGAGAACCACAGCGGTTCGTAGACGACGTTCGCCTCTTCGCGTTTCTTCCGGCGGTCGCGTTGCGCCGTCTCCAGTTCCAATTTGACCGATTCGGCGAGCGACAGGTCGCCGTTCTCCAGCGCCCTCTGGTCCGGCCTGAGGCGGGTGTCTGTGGGCGGTAGCAGGTGAGCGTCGGGACCTTTCTCGTTCAGTTCGATCGCGAACCGCGTGAAGCCGTAGTAGCGTTCATGGTCGGGCGGCATCGTTCCCGCCCGCCAGACGCACCTGGCGGCCGGCGCCACGCCGCAATACAACGCCTCGGACCACTTGCCGAACAGTCGGTAGACGGGGTTGCCAGTTTCGTCGTAAACGGCACCTACTATCTGCAAACATGAATGACATTTGCGTCGTCAATGCTATATCTTGCGAAAGCGAAAATAGTCACGTTGTCAAAATAAAAGCAAATCAATCGCAAATAGGTGTTATCAAACAGATAAATAGACGTTCGGCTATACTATTTATCGTAGATTGTTGATACAACAGGGTTCCAAAGTTGGAACTATGTAAAACAACGCCCACATTCGTGGTATGTAAGGCAAGATAAATATTGATGCACGTGACGTGTCGATAGCAATTTTCTTATTTTAAATGGAATCATATATTTTTTCTCACTTGAATGAATTCTACACATTATTTTAATATAATTTTTGCTAAAGTTCACTATCTCTAAATTTAACCGTTTTTGAGATATTTACGATTTTTACATTTGCATCTACATCTGTATTTTATAAACCACTAAAGATAATGTTCTTATTTTGTTACGGCATAAGAAAAATGGTCGTGCGTACCAAATACTGTCATGGAAACCACTACATTTTATACAGAGTGTTCATAAATCAATGGTCAACTTCGACACCCTTAACCTTAGAAATTAATTTTTTTCAAACCCAACCTTATATTTCTAATTATAGAGTTGGATGCAAAAATGAATTCTGCGTCGATACGTATTAAGGATTGATATGCCTATTCGAGATATTAACCATTATTTAAACATATATGTAATAAAATTTCAGTACATTTCTTGCACTGGGCTATGAAAAAGGCAAGTACACAAAATTATTTCACTTCATTATTAAAATCTAATTTTCCCAATCTTGATCGATTTTTATGTGGTTGATATAAGTACATATTGTAATAGATATTTTACATAAATTTGCAGACAAAAAAACGAGTTATTTGCTTATGTGCAAGTAATCGTAGTTAATAATTTTAATGACCCAGATGTAACGATACCTACCATCGTACATTTCATTAGAGAGCTTTCATTAAATGCAATAACATTTAATAAAAAAAAAAAGAATGAGTTATAATAATCTTAAAGAAAAAATTATTGAACTTAATGTACCTATTAACTAATTAAATAAAAATAAATGTCAAAATATCTGCCATTTCTTTCTATGCATCGTTCAATCCGGAATTCAAAGTTCCTATGTACTCGATCTAGTTCTTCTCTGCTTACGGATCTACCTGCGTCCCTTATCCTGGTTTTCATTTCTTCTACACAGTACGGACGATTTTGATAAATAATATCTTTCAACCAAAAAATAAAAATCTAAACATGATGATTTAGCTGGCCATAATACTTCAAACTTATTATTACAATTGTGATAGTATTTATAATCATAATTATTGATAACGTAAAACGCCAGGCTGATAAATTGTTATTGATCGTTTCGAAGAAATTAAAATATTTTTCTATTCATTATTTCGGATCGCCCGACCAAGTACACTAAGTTTAATAATCATGGGGTGGCCGAAAAAGTATTGTACGCACCACGGCTTGAAAGTAACTTTATCCAACTCGTTTGGTTGCAATCCCCAAACTCGTTCGATAAAATCCTACTTTCAAGCGTTGGTATCTAAATACCTATTATTATGATTCTTTAATTTACAATCAGGGTTAAGTTAGAGACTGCACGTTTGAGGAGTGGGAAAACGGGATATGTATAAAAAAGCACAATAGCAGAGCGTCTGAGACTCACCTCGTGTCTCTTCGCCGACCAATAGCTAGCCTTCGCGAATGTCAACTTGCAGGAGATCCGCCCGTTGGTAATATGCAACTCCCCGTACTGATCGACCCAACGTTGACTGCTAAACAGATTGTGAACGCACGTGGTCACCTTGTTCCAAGAGTACAGATCGCCGGTCCTGGGCAGGAGGACGTGTACCTGTCCCATCGGCTGGAACTCCATACTCTTCCCCCAGAACTTGGTCTTGATGCGCGCCTCCTGCCAGAACGTGAAATTCCGACTCTCCGCGTGACAGGCGCTAATCGGCGGATGATGCGACACCTGTTCCGCGATGAATCTGAAGCCCTTATCTTCCCGTATGCACTCGTACGTCTCGCCCAGGAGCGGGTTGAAGGGTTTGTTTCCGGCGCGGCTGCACGAATTGGCGTACGCGGAGACGGCGAACGCCGCCACCTGCACCATCCTCTCGTACGGATCGTCCAAGTCGGCTGCCTTGTCTAACAGTTCCGAATATTCTAGATCTTCGCACAGTCGTTGCAACATGTTCAAGGGCTCGTTCAAGGCGACCGGCATACTGATCTGTGACAGGTCTTTGCCGATGTTCCTGCACAGTAAGTTCCATAGCGATAGGCCCTCCGTATCAGGTCTGGGGGCTGGCAATGTGGTACGGCGACCTGTTAGACCTTGTTGAAAATTTATACCTGTACATAGGAAAAGAAAGAAAACCTTTTAAGAATTATTATTACGATAAAAGTAGGGTATCTAGGGGGCTTTTATATATAGGTTTCTCTCTCGCGCTTGTGTAAAAACCCGTAAGAAAATTGGATATCCTACTAACTACTACTACTACCTACTAACTGGCCTTTTAAAAAACTATTTGCCTTTCTCTCTAATGATAAGATAAGGAATTTATTATACAGTGTCTCTCAAAAGTCGCGTATACAGCGTTCCCAAAAATTTTGCGCCGTTTCCGCGTGAGGTGGGGGGCCCGCGGCGTCTGTCGGGGGGATGTATTTAATTAGATCCTTCTCCATATCCGTCAACGTACCATTATCTAAATGTTGAAGTACGAGACCAACCTTTTCAACTATCTTACTGTCAACAATTTTTTTTACTTTAATTTCTTACTTTTCTTCTAAAACCTCCTAACATCTTTACTGCAGCACTGCCACAGTTTTAAATAAATTTATACACCATTCCCAGGTCACGCCCAAACGGCGGTCATCTATAAGTAAAACTTTTGGAACACACTATATACGCCACTATTGAGAGATACTGTATAATAAATTCTTTATCTTATCATTCGAGAGAAAAGCAAATAGTTTTTTAGAAGGCGAATATAGTGTTTTCTTACGGGTTTTTACATGAGCACGAGAGAGAAACCTAAATATAAAAGCCTCCTAGATACCCTACTGACAAATTATACTAATTTATTTATACAGTAGGCGAATGCGTGAATTTAATTACTAAAAAAAATACTTATCAGATGGCGCAACATGTTCCTCTTTAGTTGATTCAGGAAGCAAAAGCGAGAAAACACAGCAAAGGATCGAAAAAATTGAAAAAAAAGTCGGTGTTTGCTTATAGTTTAGTAAAATATGCTGCCGAACTGATCAAAATATTTCAAAACCAACTACACTGCACGAGAGCTGATGAAAATTATATAAGTTTTCCACGGAACTAGCTCGTTTGATGTTTTCAGATTTAATGAAAGTTTGGAATTTCAAATAGTTCGCTACTTACTTTCTTTTTAAACTATTTTCAAGTTTCTTACAGTTTCGGTTAATCGGAAGTCGCCATGAAGTTTATTATTTTAAATGGAACACCCTGTATATTATTACATTTTTGAATTCAGTATAAAATTCTATCACCAGTACAACGAGGGTTTCCTATACCTATTTTCAACTGTTCCTAAGACATAAATAAAAAAAATAAAAACTGCCATATACTAGTGCTGCAGATATCCGACAAAATTGAGATCCGGATATCCGGATCCACAACTATCCGGATATCCGAATCCTTGGATCCGGATCCGCTATCCGAAACCTCAGATAGCACTCAGATCCGGATATCCGGATAGTAAATTATCCGTATCCAAAATTATCCGGATCCGGATAACAGCTCTACCATATACTGACATTGTTTCACCAAAACATAGTACAATTTTCCTTTCATCTTATACGGGTGTCCAAATATAAGTGATATGTCAAAGAATTTTTAAAGTTGTAAAATTCAATGTCTTCCAATAGAATACCCGATGTGATTTAACATTGTTTGCTACAGAATTAAATAATTGGATGATTTACTGTAACACTCCCTCTATGTATTTTCAATAATTTTCTTTAAAATACTCGTTTTAGTTATTAATGCTTCAAATCGTCGAACTTATTATTGCACAACTGGTTTTGGATATAAATTTAGCCTTCTTCATGTGTTTGCATTTCGACGTTTATGTAATACCATGGGCGTGCCCTCTCCAACACTGCACCTTTATCAAGCAGAAGTACACTCACAATCAATATCGTTTTTGTTATTTATTACTTATTTAACGTAAATCGCTACTACTATTATTAAATTATAACTTGAAAACGATAGTAATCTTTATAAAATTATGGGGATAACTAATATCTTCTTTTATAATTTTTATTTATATCAAATTGACGCATCGCTTTATCAAACACCCTCTAATATTATCTTTAATATCTTACTAGGAACATGTACAGGAGCCTCTTGAAAGGAGGAATGTGGTGAAACAGGAACGGTAACGTCTAATGCGACGTTATAAGGAATTACGGGACCTAGATAAACGGATATACAGTAATACAAGTAGTAAAAAGTTTACAGGTGGTTTAAAAAGAAATAGTAATAAAAAAAAAACATGTATGTACCTTCTATTTCCGACAAATTATTAGTTTGATTATAATCTGCCCCTAAATCGGATTCCGAACTGATGCTTCCTTCGCCGCTGCTCAATGAGCCGGCCTCGCTACTGCTATCGGATCCTCTAGTCCGTATTTCCGCCTCCAAATCTTCGACCTGATTGTCGTCCGGCATTTCGGAAACGCGCTTCTCGGTTCCAGTGTCTTCGGCGTCGAAGAACTCGCTACAGCTCATGCACGAGGAACTGTAGCTCAGGGAATTGTTAAACTGACGATGCTGTAAACGAGTATCATCTGTTACATATATTTAAAAATATCAAATACTCACAGTGTCGGATACCGGATCCAACGATGATAGATCGGTGAGATCCGAAACGTCGTGCACTTTCATGAGTCGGTTTTTCAATTCCGTGTTTTGTTGTATGGCCTGATTGAGGTTCGACTTCAAACTAGCCACGATAGCGGGATTAACGCCGAGCGACATACTCTGCACGCCGGATTCCACCTCGACGGCCGCTTTTAATCTGTCGCGCTCGATTGAGAAGTTAGAGGAGACACTTTTCAGGCTGGTCAACACTGCAATGAAAATATTTTCACGTTTAATTTTCATTATTCGACGTTTAACAGCGGTGTAGGAAGAATGATAAAAATATGATTCGCTCGTGAACGACTCATATTTTCGATTCTCGGTAAAATATAACTTCTATTCGCGAATGAATTATAAAGTATCTATTGAGAACTAAAAGTATTTATCACTGGCGAATTTATTGTATTTCGAACCATTCCTGAATAGAATTGAAACACGTGTGCATTGATGTCGGCCGCCGCAAGAGTGACTCACTCCGCTGTTGCTGTCAAAATTAATTATTCAAATCGTAACTACATATTCGGTAGTTGCAACTTAGAAGTTCTTGTTTCGCTTACGAACGATAAAAATTCGATTCGTTGCCATTTTTATCATTCGCGGTGATATTATTCTTTGTCCGTAATAATTCGCTCACGAATGATAAAAATACGATTTTTTGCCAGTGATAACCTCCGTACCCTGTTTAAAAGCTTCCTCTCATTACATTGTACCGTAATAGGAACGTAATCGATCAGACTCATAGACATAGTTTAGTCGTGGTTATGATGACCCTGAGACTGGACGGTTAGTATGCGGAAACCATAAATGTTTTGAAAAACGTACCGCTTTTAGCGAGCACCAGGAAATCTTCCCTATTCTGGGTGTCGGTCCCACAGTAGGAATATTTGTCGGCGTTGGAAAAGTGATCGCTGGGTAAACTGAGAGCCTGATTCGTTACGCCCACTCCGAGGTTGTTCACGTTCGTGTTGCTCGCGCTGGAGTTTTGCTGTAATGATAACGAAACTTTACTAGTTGAACAGTTCTGCACCCCCACCAAGAAGTACAAACGTTATAAATAGTTGGCATGCGGGGTTTATAGCAGACCCAATAAAAATGAGCCAATATACATTTAATTTAGTTTTTTGAAACTCACAAAGCAACCATAGTTTACCATGAAATTATATTGCAAAAAGAGAAAACGTCAAAGAAATTGACTACAAATGCCTAAAAATACACTTTCAACTATGTAATAAGACGTTGGTTGACCTAAAAAATAAAACACAGTACGTGGTAGTTACGTAAATTTGAGGCTTAAATTATGTAATTTTGATTGTTTGTAAAAAGTCGGTAAGTTTAGTGTGCAAAATTTGGATTAATTAAATCTAGATTAATTTACTTTTGAAAAAGTTGGTTCTGTGTGCCATTGAAACGTTAAGAGTCTATGCTGTCGTTAATTGCTGAATCTATGTTCTAAAATTAGAGGAGCTAGGCCTGAAGGAGAGTATAGTCACTTCGAGGTGGCGCCTGCGGAAAACATCCAAGCTCCATTCTTTTTTCAATGTTTTCGAAAGTGTTAATATGGAAATTTTTTCAATTAATAAGGAGATTCTAAGCTTTAATTTAATGTTAGTTCCAATTAAAATTTTTAATTTCTGAAATCGTGGTAATCATCAAAAGAATATTGCTCAAATTTCACGTTTCTTGCAGTTAATGTACCTTTTCTACAGAATTACCACTTAGATCTTCAATTTTTTTTCGTTAGCTGATAAATAATTAGAGAAGAAACTGTAGTATCTATTTTTAGTAGGGTAGTTTCTTCGCGACCATAATTAAACGTTAAAACTGTACAAAAAAAAAAAAACAGTTTTGTATATGTAATACCGCACATAATAAAATTTAATTAACATAGTGAAACGATTACCTTGGCACAGTAAAAATAGGTATTATAATTTCTGATAGTCATAGACGAATGACATTAAAGTTCTTTTTTTTTTTCAAAAAAATGTGTCACTAGTTTCATATTTTATGATCTGAAACTGTCATATATTTAGTAATTCACAGCTTTATACAATTGTATAGCGTTTATGAACCAAACCGACTTAAAAATTCATGAAAAATTCATTGGATTTCTTTAAAATCATTAATTATCTATAAAATAATAATAATAATAATAATTCATGCCTTTACATCTCCCAACAGCTTTCGCCAATTACAGGGGGCATCGGCCGGCCATGAGTTATTATTACGCCTGCGTCCGTGAAGCGACTTAAGGTGTTTGTCTCTCAGCATTTGCCAAGGAGTGAGGAAAACCACGAAAACCTCACTCTGAGAGCAGGCCCTGGGATTCGAACCCCGGACCCCGTGACTGATAGCCAAGCGCGCAAGTCACTGGACCATCAGCCACACAAAATCTACATTAGCCATCATAAACGGCTTTGCGTAAGGGTTAATTTTGCGTAAGCAAAAATATGGGATGCTATAAATAATAAAAAATAAATTTTATTTTTTGTACTAGGACAAAAGTAAATGTTCAGGATTATAGTGGACAAGCGTACATCGATTTCAGTTTCGCTACTGTATCAAAATAAGTGCCAACGTTTGCTTTTACAATATATGTAAATAAATCTTCGGTAATATCATGGTTAACTATGGCAACTTTTCAAGTTTAAAAAACAAATCTTAACAGGCCAGCCCCTTGAAGTAGCTTGTATTGTTCTGCAATTCACAACATAATACTTTAAAAAACTCGTACTGTTAAGCAACCAAACATTCACTAAAAACGCATATACAAATAACGTTCAAGCATTCGTATCCGTTTCATTCTCTGTTCTCTGGGATGTTCTCTCTCAGATAAACGGAATCGAATGAATAAAAGGATTGGGAACATGCAGATAAGTATCCTCTTAGATTGGTATCTCGAAGAAGCGTGGGATCAGAGCATAAGAACGAATAAACGAAAGACTAACCGACAGCGGCGACGTATTGTCGGCGTCAATCATCGATGCCCTGTTGAAAGACATCGTTAGGTCGACGCTGCCCCCTTTCGTCGACTTTTTCTTCTTCAGGCCGAACTTCTTGCCCTTTTTCACGTTCGGCGACAAGCCCTCGCCCAACGACTGCAAAACAACGGGACAACATCAACAAACCCCTTCAGAAACAGAACTACTCGAGACACAAGAACATCATTATCAAAAGGCAACTATAACGTGAACTATTTATGCCGTTCGACACGACACAGCTGAAGCGGTTATTAACACTCACCTCGGTCTCCCCTCCTAAAGAGTTGGTTATAATATAGGGCGAATGGCAGTCCACGTTTTCCCAGATTCTCTTCAGTTCGTTCAGATTTAATTCGATTAGGCTGAGATCCCGCTGCGTCTGCTCGAGGAATGAGCCGGAATCGTGTAACCAGCTAGACAGTCTCAGATTGCCGATGGGTTTCAATCCCCTGGTCAAACTACCGTCGCGGCTGACTATTTCCGGCGTCATGGCTATCTCTAAAAATCAAATACTGCGCATGACACGTTTAATTCCGAAATGTAAAGATTCGACAAATGTATACTCTATTTATTTTTAATAAGGCGGACTATTTAACAAAACGAAACGAAGATTTGTTTTAAGTATTAATACCCTTTCCTTTTTAGTTACAATTTGTATTTTACTCTAACTTCCGTTTACACCCAACACTGGTAAATGAAGTATGAGTCATTTAAGGAGCCCCGAGCGGCATTGACAGTAAATATGCCACTGTTAATAATCTCGGATTTATCGTAAATATTAACAATACCGTACTTGATTCAAAGACGAATTTCCTAAACGTTCGCGTTTCCGTGGTAAAAAAATTGTAAATTTATAGGGAGAGCATGCAATGCGTATTGAATACGAACTTGTCTCGTCCGTTGTGGAGTTCGAGTAGCCTCCCTTGCCATAGGACAGGACGTGTTGCCTATAGAGCCTGTGTCCGGTCAACTGATGCACCCAGGAGACGAAGGATTCCTCCGTCTTGGCCTTCAAATGGTAGATAAACTCCTCGGCGTCGATGTCGATTCGCCTCCGCTTCGCCTTGCTAGAGATCACCGAGAGGCCGATATCAACAGATCCGTGCAGTTTCCCTTTGGCTATTTCCGACGGCCCCTTCCCATATACCAAGATGCCTTCGTCCAAGATGAAATATCTCTAGGGAGATAACCACCATCATTGAGGTATATGACACAAAGTTTTTTTTTTCCAGTGTTTTATTTATTTAGATAAATTCCTTTTTCTAAACAATTGATAAAGATCACTAAGAGTATCAAATCGTTTTGAATTTCGATAAATTAAATCGTTTTATTTGTAGGCTATAATTGCAAATAAATAGACCACTGGAAAAAATTATATCCGTACTGGCTAAATAAAGAAACCAACTCAAGCACTTTGTTTGTTGTTTTTTTTTTTTTAAAGAATATAGCTGTTTATCACACAATGCTATAATCGACATGGCTATTTCATTGTTTTATGTTACTTTGCATTTATTTTAAACGAAAATGGAATGGAAATTAGATCGGCTTCCATCAACGTAATTGAAAAAAAAAAATCATAATAATTGTTCTTATATTTGTGAAAGCCTTACACTAAATAGTGCCAATTCAGATTAAGAAATAATAAAAAAAATAGATAAATTTAGGGCTTAGGTTAGTATTAAGTGTTTGAAAACATAAATTTACGTTTTAGGAAACGAAATTTCAATTTCAGAAAAGAAAATATAAGTTCTGAATAGTAACCTTTGTTTATACTGTTTGGTTGCTTTTAATCGTCAAATAAGTCTTTCTTAAACGTGAAGCGTTTATTACATTTAAGTTTATTATCTAAGCTGCTGAGAACGGAAAATTCAAATGGAAATAACAGTTTCGAATATTGAATGAAGCGAAAGACAGTGGAGATTGGAAGATACTAGTCAGGGTAGTGAGTGTTCCACTTAAACCTGCATACGATTGCTTAAGCAAAGGAAACCAAAAAGCGGAAAAAAAGTGATGGTAAACGAAGAAGCCTTATATCTGTAAACATCAACAAATGATACAATAGATTGGATCAAAGTTAAATCACTAATTACTTTGAACGTTTAGCCCAAAAACATAAAACCAATAGAACTAACTCCTCAAACTGTATCTACACATTTATAAAAACTTATTATTTACCATTATTACCAGAATTAACAGGCCAACATGTTGAAAAAATAGAGTTGTACCCGCATTTCTTTTATTGCCAGTTTACTTTGCGCGTTCACAGATGGCGCCAACGGTCAATCAATCGAGCAACAAAGTTCACATTCGAAATGTTAGATGGCGGAATGGTTTTCTGTATACAACGCGTAAATAGAAGAATCGGGATTAATGCAAGAAACACGAGATGCTACGAAAATATTCTTGGGTGAGTCAGTTGTAGTTGCAACGAAGCAATGAAATCGGTCAAATCTAAGCTAAGAATACGGTGGAGTTTCAATAAATAAAGTAGAAATAAATACACACATTATTTAAGTGTTTTATTAGTAATTAATGATTAATTAGTTTGTGTTTTCTTTGACTTTATTTAATTTTAAACAGACTTTAAGTGTGTAAATAAATCAGTTTCCTTCAATATATTGTTGGTGTTATTTCTTTGAACCCGGATCACGTTTTAATCAGCGAAAAATGTTACAAAAAATATTCTGCACCTTCATAACTTTAGATTCTGATATTTAGCTTTTGTTTTCTGAAATTCAACTATTATTTTCAGAAATTAAACTTTTATCTTCTGTAATTGAAGTTGAAAAGGTACCCGAATAACCAATTTTAAATTTCCCGCAATTATTTTTATTTACCTCAGCGTGTCCAGGCACGAAGATACTTAAATTTTTGTATTACTATAACCGTTTTAATATTGAACTCACTAAATAATAATGGCGGGGAACTTAAATTCTTACGTTAAATATGTATAAATGGCAACGTACCTTATGCCAGCCCTTCAACGGCCATTTCCGTTTCTTGTGCAGGTAGCCGCTAAACTTGGCCGGTTTCTTCTCGCACTTCTGTCCCTCCTTCAGACCCTCCATGATCTCCCATTCGGAGCTGCGACGGTGATTCTTCTTCCGGGCGGGCGGCTTAGGTGGTTGCGTCTGCTGTTCGGTGGCGCTGTCAGCGTCGAGACTGTTGGTATCGACGCTCGCCTCCGAATCGCTCGTATTCGCCAGGTTACCCTTGATCTTCGTCATCTTATTCGTCATGGGACTCTTCTTCTTCTCCATGACTGCGTCTGCCTTCTTCTTAATTCTAACAGGTACTATAGAAACTAGTTTTATATTGTCATTCTACGTTCGTTCTTTTCCTCTTGCATCCTACAGCATAAGTAGAAAACAGGTAATATATAAGTCCAAGTACAAACGAATTAGGTATAGTAAGAGTGTATAAAACAAACTAAGAAAAGGATGAAACACTAAAACTAGGTATCAAGATGATTAGTTATAATAATTAAAAAATTAAAGTAATAAGTTCATTCCAATCTGTATTTAAATATTTTTTTTTAATCTATCCACTACATCTTTCGGCCCTGTTGGTCGTCTTCAGATGACCATATATTTTAAATTTTATTTATAATAAATACCTCTGTTATATGCAATTTATTTATTATGAAGAAGATAGCCAACACGGCCGAAACATGTAGTGAATAGATTTAAAAAAATATTAGTTATTTAATACTAAAACTAGGGTTCAGGCAATTGGAAAAACTAGAACTAAATGAACTCATGTTTGTAGATGATTTGGTCATAATGGCGAAATCGGAGATAAAACTACAATAGTACCTCGAAATACTTATTAGAACAAGAACTCAAGAAAATAGGTATAAAATTTAATGAAGAAAAAACAAAAAGCACAAACTCGACATAATAGATTCTTTGCAAGTGATTAGTTTTTAATACATAATTTCCTAACTGTTGTACAACTGCTTCCAGTTTGTTTGTATTGGTTCACTACACTCGCCTCTCGTACACGGTCTATATGTTTCGAAAACAATTTCTTTTATCAGCTATAAAAGTCATATTATCTGTAAAATTTGATAAACTGAATTTGTTCCTTATTAGCTATTTCTGTAATTCTGGTTTCAGACTCCTTACACTTCCTAAAGTATTGCGTATTGTTAAAAAATTAATGCAAAGCACAAATTTACATTTTCTTCACAGTGTAACTTTTAATTGTCTCCAGTTCAACTGGAAGTGGCATCTTGTGCATACTTTAGAACAACAAACTGCAAAATAAAACAAATTTTGGTAACTAGTAAATATAAATATGTGCATGTGTACTGCGTACGTATAGTTGATTTTTTTCTGTTTTCATGTTTGCAATCCAACGTTCAAAAAGTTTATGGGCGAACTCCGTATATCGCATTCATCACATAGTATGTATATACTATGTAAGAATCACTATTGTTATTATCACAAAAAGCAAACATTGTCTTCCTTATTACCTAATCACTAGGACGAATAAAAATACAAAACAGCCGTCATATTTTGCATTAATTACGAAACTAATAGTATATTGGTACCTACGTATTTGGAATACCTGCTTTTTTTCAAAATACCTCATTATATATGAAATTATATGGTAATCACTGTCCTCGTATTAAATCATCAAATGCACGATGACTTTACCACTAAAAATATATCGCAAGTAATGGTTTTGTGAAATGAAAAACAATGAGTAAGATTTATATATTCTTGCTCAAATTCCATTTAGGACGATTATATGTAATAAGTTAAAGATAGCCGTTTACACATCTCTAAACTAATTTCGGACATTTTCACAATTACACATACATTATAAATACTTGGCTCTCTCATCTGAAAAATTCATACATTGGAAATCTTAAATCTGGTTTAATAATAGCAATAATAAAGTGCCAGATAATTGAATTGCGATAATTAAATCGCTTAAAATCAATAGGGTACAATTAAAGAGGGAATGTTTACTAATTATAAGAATGTGTATCACTAAAAAATTTTGTTGGAAAATAGGATAAAATTTAACGATTTGTTTAAAATAAGTAATATAAGCTTGTAGTTTCGATACAACTTCTACTAGGATAGATTATCATATTTGTATTATTATTTACACTTTAATTTTAATAAATAGGTCGCCGATTTAAACTTTAGATACGTTACGATTTTAAATAAAACACCAAGTGCTAGTGTCATCCGTCGACGGCGACCGAGCACCGAAACCGAAAAGAAATAAGAGATGGTACATGTAGATACAGTAAAAACTTACGTGGTTTACGGCACTACATCACACGAGGTTATTATTCGATTAAAAAATCGCAATAAGTACTAACAAAATGCCGCGTACAATAACATTTAAAAGAAACTGTAAAAATCTCTGCAACCGCGACACAACATATACCTTACGTCACTCAGGCGGAATGCTGTCAAGCATGTTTGTTAGCTGTCAAACAGATCCCTCTATTATGAAATTAGCGGCGATTGCTTGGCGCCTAAATGAATAAATTTAAAAGACTTATATTTTGTTAAAGGGAGTACGATTTATATTATACACATATTGCCTGAGTTTTTCCAAGAGCTGTGAAAGTTGAATTTACTGCTTTTTACTAAGTATTTTATTAATATGATAATTTATACTTTTAATTATGAACGTTACTGGATGCTTGGAAACAGGCATTCGTCTTTTAATAATTTATAAAAATATATGGATGGCTTTTTGTCGTCTTCTCATTTTATATCTCATATGTAGGCTTTTCCTGTCATTTTGGCGGGCTTTTTATCTAATGAAATTAGCCACGCGGAAATACAAACATTAAAATTTTATTACAGTAATAATAAATATGTCTTATATGTCTTTATTACCACTTATCATCGATACTAAACAACTTATTTGATGTAAATTAATAGATGTGAAATAGATAGAAGTTTCTCAAGTTGAACAAGTGACTTCATCATCGTTGGTTCATAATAACGTATTTTGTTCTCAGGTTTACAATTATAATAATTAACTGATATAAATCATAGAGGTTATCATTACAGATAGAAGCGTAATATTCTATCACAATTGGGCATATTATGCCCGATTATGCCGTAACATAAGATTTCACGCATTTGTCATACAGAACAGTATTTTTTAACTTGAAATGTTACTGACATTATTTAAAAATCCCATTTTTTCCCTTTTAATTTAGTAATACTTGTACAAAAACAAATAAAAAAACAACAGAATATCTATATTTTTATCTATTGCCCTCAATAATAACATAATCAATAATATTAGAATTTTAAATATACAATTTATGTTCGTAATTATTTATTATATATGTGCTTGGTGAATTTTTAGAACTAATTTATGAACAAGAGCAGCCGAGGACACAAAACTTCACACATCATATTATACTGTTTAAATTAACAATTACTGCAATTTCAGGTTCGCGTTTAAAACCGGTTTCTCGCTTGTTCAAATGCCTAGCTCAAGAAGAGTCGACATCCTTCTTACTTATAATACTAAAAAAATCAGTTATTCACGTAGTCTCCAAGTCTCCATGCTGCGATGCAGATCGTACCTTAGATTTTTTCTTCTTATACAATTAAGAATCGCGGCACGTACACTCGGCCAACTGTAAATTGCGACAACGTTACATTTTTCTTCACCTTTTTCTTTTATACCGGCAAAATAAATATATAATAGATTTAACTCGTGCGGAATGAATAAAACTGTTTTTGTGACTGGAGGCGCCGGATATATTGGTAGCCACTGCATTGTAGAACTGTTAAATGCAGGCTATGAAGTCGTTGCGGTGGACAATTTCGTGAACAGCGTCGGCGAAGAAAATGGAGAGTCCGCGGCTCTCAAAAGAGTTGAAGCTATTACAGGGAAAAGAGCTGGCTTTCATCAGATGGATCTGTTAGATATCGAAGAGTTAGATAATTTATTCAAGAAAGTAAACACGTCGTCTTTACATTAGTTAATTAGTAAACAAATATTTAATTTTGTAGCAACAAATCGATTGTGTTATACACTTTGCTGCGATGAAGGCCGTTGGAGAGTCTATGGAATACCCGCTACTCTACTACAAAAATAACATCATCGGGATGCTAAATTTGCTAGAAGTAAGAGAATGTACCCATTTAGTGTAATTGTGTATTCCAGTGTACGGTGAGGATCCTATTTTAGGTAATGGAAAAGCACGATTGCTATCGATTAGTGTTTTCCAGTTCTTGCACAGTATACGGCGAACCGACCGAGTTTCCCGTCACCGAAAACCACACTATCGGAAGGAATATAACAAATGTCTACGGAAAAACAAAGTATTTCATCGAGGAAATGTTACAAGACATCAGTCATTCTAACGAGGTATAGAGGAAATGCACGTTTCTTCACGATCTTTGCTTTTCACTGAAAATTATCATAGAAATGGAATATTATTGCGTTGAGATACTTTAATCCACTCGGAGCGCATCCTTCTGGTTTAATCGGAGAAGATCCTACGAAGCCGTTCTCCAATATTATGCCATTCATATCTCAAGTTGCGATAGGTAAAAAACTAATTTTAACCATATTCGGAGGAGATTACAACACTGTAGATGGCACAGGTATGTGAAAATAGGTGTTTGTAAAAGTATTTAAAAGAAACGCATATCATGTTAATTCATTTGTTTTGTAAGTTGTAGCATCATTACAACATTTAGAAACTTGACTAGAAAGCCCGCGTTCCACCTTGGAACGCACCCTATTGAAAAAGTTGGTACCACTTGTTGAAAAAAATCTGTAATTTTTTAATTGTTCATAATTTTTTGTTTTTTTCTTTAAACGCGGTTTGACTTTGGAAAACTCCTCGCTAGAGATATATTGACTTTTTTCATTTCCCTTAATTTTTTTATCGAAGGCCTATATGTATATAAATTTATAAACTGTAAAGAATGACATTAAAAATGTAAAAAAATTGTTTTTTACAGTTTTAATGTCATTTTCTACAATTTATAATTTTATATACATATGTACTAGAAAAAGGTTTTAAATAAAACCGAAACGTTGTACTTTATTTATATATAGCGCAATCACATGACCAAAAAACCAAGAACAAAGTCTGATGTTGACAATAGGTGTATTTTTTAACAAAATATTTATATTCCCATTCTCAAATAAAGGTATTCGCGACTATATTCATGTCATGGATTTAGCTTCTGGTCACGTAGCTGCTTTAGAACACCTGTTTAAGAAACACCAACATATAAAGGTAATTTAAAGAAATAAAACAGTTCACGCGCTCATTCCAAAGATGTATATATTTTTTTTTGTATTGGTTACAGGTTTTCAATTTAGGCACCGGAATAGGAGTTAGCGTATTAGAACTGGTAAAAACGTTTGAGAAAACTACAGGAACAACAGTACCATATAAAATTGTCGATAGACGCGAAGGAGATATCTCAGTAATGTACGCCAATACAGATTTGGCCCAAAAAGAACTCGGTTGGAAAGCAAAACATACTCTGGACGAAATGTGTAAGTGTAAAGTTATCTCGGCACAAGAATAAAAGATTATGTCATATATTTTCAGGTGCACACTTTTGGAAGTGGCAAACCATGAATCCAAATGGCTATCGCACGAAAGATCTAAAATTTTTGAATGGTCACGGAAATTAATATTTATTTATACACAATAAAAGTTATTACTTTTCCGCAGTTGTTTCTTTGTATAAACTTAGATGTTGGAAACGTATCGCTTCCAATCCATAACTGGTCCAATCTGGTAACAGATATCTCGCAAATATTTCCAAGCATTTTGCATTTTCTGGGACAAAACGTTGTAGTATTTCTGTAAATTAAATTTGGAATAACAATAAATCCGACTGAACAAGCAGCAAGAGATTTACCCTGTAAAGGTGGTTTATGTGAATGCAATGCACTAGGAATACTGACAATTAATTTCCCATCTGGTAAATTTGAATAACGCTCAACACATCTTGAAGCAAACACAATTTGTTCAAAGGGTTGCTTACCTGGCGGAGTCGTAAAATTGCAAACCGGCTCACCTGTTGTAGTTACCTATGTTATATGAGCATAAATAAAGAATAGCATATCAATAAATAAATTTAAACACCTTCATCCAATACCATTTCCCCAAATATTTCACATTCCACTGTGTAAAAATCTCTTTTTTCACATAATCCAAATGCGATACCGAATTTGTGCACCACATCACTATAATTCCCTCATCTTTAATTAGGTTCTCCACAGGTATATTCTTCAAATCATCATTAAACATCATGCAATACGAATTATTCGATTTCATTTTCTTTCGTCTTATATACTTATTCCACCAAGGAGGATCAAGCAAGATCACGTCAAACTTCTCATCTCCCAAATGTGTCATGATACCGCTAACGTTAGAACAATAGAATTTACACTTCTCTGGGAAAATGTAATTACCTTGTCGTATCTCTACGCTTACTGGTTCATCTCTGCTATTTTCTCCTATAATATTCTGAATATCACAGCTTTCTGTTGTATGATAAATATAATCGGAGATCTTCAAAGCTGTACTATTTTTAATCTCATTAGAATTTTGTGGATCCCTATTAATTAATCTATTTTCTACAAGTTCAACACGAAATGCATTATATATATTTTCAACATGTTGTACCTATAAAAAATATTCATGGACATATTGCAGTTTTCTAAATTCAATATACAAACCTCTGTTTTATATGTTGCTGTGCTATCACCCTCTTCTCTCTTCCGCTTTTTCTTATGCGTAACATATGGGTGTTTTATGTCGAAAAGCTCATTTAAGAGCTCATATGATTTTATAACATTTTGTACATTAATTGTTTGATAAACATTTTGAAAAAAAATTTGATGAGAGATAAAATACCCCAAATCACTTTCAAATAAAATGCTCATTATGTAAACGGTACAATTATTTCTTCAATAGGCTATACTTCCCGATTGATGTCCGCAATTTGGCGATTTATAGGTGTCCTATCGGATAAAACATCTCTCCCAGAGTTCAAAATGGGCATTCATTATGTGAGGAAATGAAAAGAAAGTACTACAAACGGTATGTGAAAAGTGCTATTTTCAGGTTATGTTCGACGCGATTTTGATGTTTATTACGTGTGGTACTGGTGAAAGTTACTAAAAGCAGAGCCAGAAGTTACCAACGCAGATCAAATAGGCATGAAATACAAACTAGATTTAAAAATTACATATTCTATAAAAGAATAATAAAAAAAATTTAATAAATTGTTGGAATTTGTCAATGTTATAAGTTTTGAACGTTTTTACCTTGTTGAAAACTATTGTTGAAAAAATAGTTATTTTTCGTATAATTTATTTAGTCGTATTTAGTGTAGTTATTTTATTATTATATTTCATTTTCATATTTTTAATCAAGTATTTTAATTGTTTGTGTGAAGATACTGTGGATTATATATATATATAAGTTATAAGTTTATTATAAAAGTAAACCATGTATCGATCGCTGCTTTCCAATTGTCTGAGATCTCACCTCCTTAACTCACAAAATCAAAGTTAGGTAAGATCTTAGACAATTAATTGGAAGGCAGCATTATTAAACACACAAAATTTCATTTCAAATTAGCGCGGTAAAAGCAGCGCTACCGGCGACCGAATACACAACTATTTTTGTCTAGTTCAGTGACCAGTCACTGGTCTAGTTGCATCGATTCCTGCTAGAGTTACCTATTTAATCTGTGGAGTGAATCTTGCGGACAGGCACAATATCCCTACTTACTACTTACATCGAGCGTTCATAGACATGATAGACTGCTGATATTGAACTCAAAACTGCCATCAATTGAAATGCGCCATATTGGAATACAGGCGTCATCAATGACGTCGGTACCATGGCGGATATTCAAATAAATAAAGTTAAGGATATCAATAAATGTTAATAGCACTTGGAATTTGTAATAATTAGTAGCATATGTTAGATTTTATCCTATGTATTTTATATGGCATTGTTTTTTTTATTAAAGTTGTGGACAACTTATAACTATAAACAGTTTCTAAACTTACGATTAACTGGTAACATATACTTCATTCGTTGTCAGGTTTAATAAGAGAGAAAAGAAAAAATTTCTTTCAACGCCATATAAAAATACGTAGGAAAAATCTAATACAAGTTTCATAAGATCTTCACGACTTGTCATAACAATCCAACATTGTATGTTGTCTTTAAGAGTAAATAATATACTGCGGTAGTTGTTGTATAATTTATTGATGATTAAATAATATTAGTTTACTTAATTCCTTCCTTATTGATTTACCTTGTATTTTTTCTGTAAACTTCTTGGCTAAATTATGAAATCTAATTTTGCTATAAGACGATATTATGGTTTTACTTAAAATTGAAACACGAGTTTCTTCCAGAGGTGACATATCTAACAAATGATGGGATAAACTAGAAAAAATATTTTGGGGAATGTGAGTTGATAGTAAATAAACAAAAGTCGTTAGGAAATTTTCTTCTTGTGGAATCTTGTTTCCTGTCAAGACCATTACTTTCCGAATTGGTTTTTCGGTGAACTGGCAAATATATCGTACCTCCTTTGATGGGCAGATTAGATTTACCTAAGAAATAGTGCAGAAAATTTAAAGAAATATATGTTATACATCATTTATTTACCTCTACCCTTTGTTTTCAGGAATATCAAGTGATTCTAAATAAAAATATACTTTTTTAGATTTTCTTTGTCTGAATTCAATGTTGGAATAACTCCCTCTTTAATTCGCACAATCTGTCCCGCTCTATAAGAATCCTTTTCGAGGAAATGTAATGAACAAACATATGCACACTTACTTTTGCTGGGATTTATGGTAGTCCCTGTAACAGTAATCCACACACCAATGTTTGGGCATTCTATAAAAAATTATTTCACATAGAAACACCAAGTATTATCATAATTTCAGAATATATTTAAGCTATGGCATTATTCTGCAACTTACATATGAAAAGTTAGTTCTCCGTCATCTTTGTAACTATTGCTTTTGCAGGATTTTACACGACACGATGGCATCACTTTTTTCAGGAAAAACTACCTGGATTAATTATCATATAAGCCCAATTATTAATGCTATAATATGCATACTTACAAATAAATCAAAAATATTCGGTGAATAATTTATAATATTAAGAAATAGTCCGGGAAATAATAACACAAAGAGAGTAAATAAAACAATCGATCTACAAGGTTAGGTAATACCAGTAAGACTTGTCAACTTGCATAAAACTTAACGTGGCTTAACACAAAAACTTCCTATAGAAAACTAACGTAAGCATGATGCTACATGAATCGTGACGCAAGTAATGACGCCTGTATTCCAAGATGTCCTGTCGATTTTTGATGGTGCGCCGTAGCGATGCGCATACGGTTCATTGGCAGTCTATCAGGTCTGTGCGAGCGTTGCGCAGAGATTAGGTTACACCCTTGTTTATATATATCTAGTTATTCAACCGGTTTGAAGTACCTTTGGATGCCGTTCAGATGGCGTGTCAGGTTTGGCGTGCCCATTAATTTTTTTTAATAATGTTGCATTGTAATTTCTTAATTTTGATTGGCTTTACTTTGTTATAACTGCCAAGTTTATTTCAGAATCTGTAACTAACATAGCTCGCATTCCAATGAATATTTGGCGGTATTTAATTTCATTCATCAGTCGGTTGAATAACTAAAGATATATAAACACGGGTTACACTTAAATAAGTATGCTAAAAATGTAGTTTTTGTAAACGATTGATCATTAATTTACGATGATGAAAATTGTCTACATTCAAGTCAGCTTTTATTGCAGAAACAGAAAATCCCCACTATTTTCTCTTTTATTTATCGATCTTCTATGTCTCTTTAATGCATCAAATTTTCTTGTTGGGTTGTTGTGTTTCAGGTATTATACCCGCCATAGCACCAGTCACCATAACAACGCTAATAATAACCTCAAAATAACAAACTTGTCTTTTGCCTTAGCAAATTTCTCTGGTCGCACTGAGAGTATCTCTGGTATCTCTATCTTATGTCAGTATATAATATTGAAGTAGGATGGAGATACTCTCAGTGCGAAAAATGTTTTTAACATTAGCAAGTCTGTCTATAGTTTTCGACTTATTGCACTTTACGCATGGAGTATATCTATCTCCCTTACTAATATTATGTATTAAAATAAGATGGAAATACAATCAGTGTATAAAAGTGCACAAGTTGAAAATGCTATTAATTTTTGCGACTGCGAACGTGGAAAAGGAATACCGATATTCAAGATTATTTACAAGCTGTGTGTAAGGTAAGTAAACTTAATAATTATTACAACTGGCTGTAGATCGTAGATAAATCTTTGTAATTGCAATTGCGTATAATAAAAAATAATTTATAATACAATTCTTCTATACCATTACGCAGTACGAGTAAATAAATTTGCATTATGTATATATATATATATGTGTGTAATAATAAACTGTTGCATCTAATATCATATATAATTGCTCTTAGGAATAAGTTTAAAGGCAACAATAACCAGAACAGAGCCGTTTAGTTTATTAAATTACATTGGTGGATAAGAATAGCCGGGAGCATATGGATGAGCCATTCCCATCGGGGGAGGTGCTTGATTCATTGGCGGCATTTGTACGGCTTCCGCATAGGGTGGAGGTGCAGAAGGTGGTGGTCCAGACATCGGCATACCATTTTGAGGCATTCCGTATGCTGGTTGCTGGTAACTCGGTGCAGACGGACCACCTTCGAAGGCGATTAAATTTATTTGTACATCTCCTTCGATACCGAAATGGGAGACTTTTGCATAAGACAATCTATGTTTGAAGTCGCAGTAATGCCGGCCATTTATAGCTACCTGAAAATATATTTCCGAGGTATTTATAGAGAATAACGTATCTCGATGGAGACCCACCTTGAATTGCGACGGTTCGCACAATATTAAGAATTCGAAATGTTGACCAGGCTGTATTGGTAGATCTCCATAATCCTCTTCCTCTTCCCAATCCCCATCCCGGAATGAATTTCTCGCTATGTAGCCCTGCAATAGTCTCACAGAAATATGAAATGCAATGTCATCGGTATCATAGGTGGTCTCCCTAGTTTGAAAGTTTATATCGAATCTGCGGTAATAGAAACTCGTAAAAGCAAAGCATTTCCACATATTACAACAGTACCTGTCGCCATTCGGTGCCGCGATTCCTCTAATTCTGACCATCTGACCCGGAAAAAAGGGCCCGGGAATTGGGCACACGTAAGGTGTCGGCTAAACAGATAGTAATTAACATATTTCTATAATTCATCAGCTTTTCCCGAGTTTCATCTTTCTACATACCGGATTTAAAATCGGTGCCGCCATTAGATGGTTGTTTATCAATTCGAATCGAAGCGGGCGGGCTCCTTATCAAAAATTAACCGAACGTCACTATTAATAGCAATTAATAGTAATTTCCCGATTCTAGTTAACCGAGGTCGTTCAGTAATTGTTTTATTCCGGAACAAAATGATCAAACAGTATGACGTATAACGTTATTACAATTGCTGTCAAGAGAGTGCGCAACCTGGCGCAACCGATCTATAGGTCGTGCAAGCTGGCCAACCCAATATTTTATAGGATCTGTAATGGCACCCATGCCACCAATAGATAGCAGCAGTAGGATAATATGTAAATTTGGTTACATAATAAGATGCTATTAATAACAGAATATTTATGGTAATTTTAAGCCGATAAGATTATATACATATATGTATATTAAGTCTAAATTTATACTAATTAGAAAATAATACGTCATGAAATGAATAAAAGAATTTGTGATAGAATTACAATTTATTGGCTAACATCTGAATAAAACAACAAAATTAACGTTTCAAGAACGTTCACAATACTTTAACGTGCGAATTGGTCCTTCCAAAACTGTAGTAAGCCAGAAATGGGAAATGCTCCATCAACCATAAGCTGACATAAATGACGTATTGGTGAAAAATTCTCACCACGTTAAATCTGAACAACGCCATGAAACCCAATATCATTCGAGCGTAAATTTTTTCGAACCAATTCAAGTCAAAATCCACGAAATCGATGGCGTTATTGTTATTGACACCTTTAGGCTTTGGCGACGCCAATACGTTAACGTTAACGTGAATAAAAGCCTTGTACTGGAACAGAGGTTGCATGCACCACATTCCCGTCAGAAGAGAATGGGATAGTTTTAAAAAATCTGGATGTTTCTCTGTCATTTTCGGTTTAAAAATGCGTACCGCCAGTTCCCTACATATCTCGCGAGTTTCCTCGACGGATTCTCGACAGATATTGAACCTGAAAAAAGCCGTTTACTCTTTAGAAAAAATGATATTTCGCCGACAATATACCGCTCCTCTATACCCAGCGTATGTCCAATGATCCTCCACACATGAATGAAAGCTTGTAAATCTTTTTCTTCCGCTCCGTAGATTCCGATCAATTTGGTTTTCCAAACGATGTATCCCATAAAGCCGAATTGCGTTAAGGCCATGTTCTTTTGTGATATGAAGCACCTGTTCGCTTTGCGACTTCGTTGACTGGCGTCGTTGTGTCTGAATTTCACCATTTCGATAGATTTCCACAATCTGTAGCGGGTCGTTTAATGAAATATGTAACTATAATTACAATCTAGGGGCAAAGTGATCGACATACTTCGAATCCGGGGTAAAATCGTCGCTGTACCAGACGTACATGTGAAATATCGTAGCCAGGTATCTTTTGTAGGCTTGATGGGGAGTGTTGCTCATTCCTGTGAATTTTAATATGCGAGATAGGTCTGGAACGGCTAATATTGTCATCAAACCCATTATTTTCGCGAAAAACATCGCCCAGATGTGTTTGTGAAAGAACTGTTGGCCCCTGTAAGTTATTGACAAAGAAATATTGTAAAGGGTGGAAAATGCTTCATTCGCCATTGACTGTATTTTTTTTTGTTATGTCAAACAGCAGCGCCGCTCCGGTGGGATTTAAAAAAGAAAAGAAAATAATTGTGTGGTTGTTGTTTCACCAATACCAGTTTCTGTTAGTGTCCTTTTCAACGCCGTCCATTATACGTTGTACATAATGCGTTCAAAAATTCTGAAACTCCCAAATAATGTCGTAATTAATGTATCAAAGAAAACAATTGAAACAAACAAAATTCTATTGAAGCAACATTAAGGTACTTTTTTTGCGTTATGTGTGATTTTTTCGAGAAACTTGCTTATTGTCACCACTCACCGGCAAACTTTCTAAATATTTTTAATTAAAATTAAGTTTATTATAGTTATGTATAATAACAATAATCTTTTTTATTTGAAGTGACAGGCTAGTACTTCCAAATCCAAAGTTGTTCCAATGTTGCCAGATTTCTTCAGTGACTACTAAAACAATATTTTTTTAATGGCTGTATTCTTCTTTCTGTATCTTTCAACTACAAACGCAAGGAAAATCACTACAAACGATTCTAAAGCGAACTGCGAAAGCGGATTTTCGATATCTCAAAGTGGGGTGTGATTAAGTTTTTGAAGGTCCTATAATTATTAGTGGATGGAACTATAAACGAAATTATTGTTACCACAAACAACTACAAACGGATTACTAGCATTTTCTATATAAAAAAGTTGATTTTTAAAAAGTGGGCTGCTAAGTTCACATATAGATGTGTATAAGATGTTGAAAGAAATTTTTGATATTAATTGATGAAGAATGTATTTTATGATTAAAATAATTAAGCAAACCATCAGCCATCAAAAGTCAAACTTTCAATAAAAATATTTTGCTCTTTGACAAATGAAAATGTTATTGTCGTTGGATGTGAATCCACATCTTACTACAAGATGTTTTATTGTTAGTGAAGATGTAAAAAAAAAACGTAGGTACCTAATCCGCACAAAGTCACTTGTTGTTCGTGAGTTGTGGAAAGACGGCTTCATTCGAAGCTTACTAAATAAGAAATATCGATGTGTGACAGCTACCAGATTTCATTAAAAACATTAAATAACGAATTTCATTCACGGATTCATTAAAAACATTTTGCGAAACTAATTTACAACTGCCTTTACATGCAACTATCAATAGATATCATTCTGGAATCCTTATACGTATATTGAGCATTCCAGAATGCCTAAACCCAACCTGCCCTAAATTTATTTTTAAAATATATAGACACTTTTCTTTGAACAATCGTTTTAAGTTACAGGTCAAAATTTTAACAATTTACGTAGACACGTGTGGCGTGGCGTGGTTCATATACGAAAAGAGATTAATCAATCTGCGAAATAAAACGATCACTCTTATTCACTTGATAGTACCGTTACGAGTTATCTATATACCTCAAGGAAATCGAAAAGGGTAACAGCTATAAAGTGAAAGTGTTTGATGATGGACCTTCAAACTTCGTTGTGGCGTTTACCTCTGGAACTTCTTCGCATCGTAATAGTTTGGTAGTAGACCGTCGTTGTTAAAATCTTTCTTCGCCCGGTCGCATGGAATGCGATCGCCCTCTTCAATCAAATTGGTTACGAACGCAGTGGCGCAAAATTTAGTTGAAGAATGAAGTTTATCGTTCTTTCTCAATACCGTGTCGCGTTCGTCCATCTATAAAAAAAAGTATTAATAATCTGGTGTTGATAATTTTTAGTGCACACACCACACACCTTACATAACGCGATGATGACAAAATACACAAAAAAAATAAGTATATTTTCACATACGGCAGTAGGTACCTAACATTAGAGGCAAAATTAAATATAATTGTTATCTAACCCTTATTCTTTAATTATGTATTTTTTATATAATACATTGATGCTTTTATTTGTTTATAGCCCAATAAGATACGTCGCTTGATTGACGACACCGGACTTACGTCTAAAAAACTGTGACGATTAAAAAATTTTGTTTTACATAAATATGCAAAATAATCTGGTTTTAATAATATTATATACGGATAAATTACGTTTTTCAAATCTAATAATAAATATGAAATGTAAATGTCGTGAAATTTTTCCTATTTCTAAAAATTAAAATCTTTGATAGGTATATATACAGGATGTTTACCGTCTTATGATATTATTTTCAAGGGGTGATTAAACATCTTAAGATATGGTCATTAACGTACAAATTTACTTGGCGAGATATTTTTCGAGTAGAAAGATCTTCTTCGACAAGATTTAAGAATTGTTCTTCGGCTTCCACAATTCGTTGGTATTCGCCAGGTCGACCATCTCGACCTTGACGAGTTTGCAGTTCACTAGTTTCTCGTGCACGGACTACTACTAGAGCGTTGATTTTTTATGGAATATGTGTTGACCTGTTAGGAAATCGCTCAGCGTACAATCGACTTGCAGAAGCAGAATTCTGGCGTCAATTCACTATAAATTAATAACATGTCAAAGTATTCACTGTTGGTGCGATGGACCATTTTTACTTTCCTTATTACCTTACATATAGCTTTATTAAGGTACAAATACATATAATAGCTACATATTGTATATATACTTATACCTACATATAGGTACTTATTTGTATAGCGTACGGCATTCTTCTTCATCGCGGGTGAGGGAAGTAATTTCCGCTCGGACTATCGGTATCGAGGACTCCTATTTGTCTTCCGATCAGCTTTCTTTTTTGAGTGTGTGTTATATTTTCTTGTTTTTAATTAAGAAATTTAATTTTTTTAATTTCTATAGGTAACTTATTGTAGGCGTGTACTGTTATTGTTGATGATACGTGAGAGTGTTTATAACATTTAATTCTTTCTGTTCTTATACTTGATTTTCTTCTTGTATGGTATTCATGTACTTGTTTGTTCCTCTTAAGCTTAATTTCACTGCGCACCAAGTTGTCTTCAACTTTATATAAAAGTAGTAGATTTTTTTGCTGAACCAGTTCTCCTATTTTGTTATATAATTGAATGGACGATGTTCTTTTGTCTATAGAGTATATTATCTTGTATCTGTAGTTTGTTCTGGTTCCTTTCTGCAGTTTCTCCCCAAATATTAATCAAGTAACTCATATGCGAAGTAAAGAGGCTGTGATAAATAGATCTTCTCATATGTTTGGGTAAGATGCTCTTTATTTTGCATAATGCACCTATTAATTTTGTGTTTTTGTTTGATAGAATATGAACGTGTTCATCCCATTCCAAATTTTGTTGAAGTGTTAGTCCCTAATAGTTCACGTTCTCTACTTTTGTTATTTTTTGATTATTAATGGTTACAGTAAAATTTGGTGGCATAATCTTGTGAATACCATACGTTATGTTTTTGCTTCGTTAATTGTAGTTAAGGTGTTGCCGCACCATTGTTCATTTTTCAGCATATCTTCGTCTATGTTTCTCTGGATTTGTTGATTATTTTTACCTGTGTACATGATACAGGTATCATCCGCGTAGGCATATACGTCTCCATGGATTTTTAATTTTAACATATCGTTAGTGTACATATAATGTATAATCTTGGAGAGAGATTTCTTTGGTATTCCATATTCTGTTATTGTTTTTTCGCTTTCAGTATTATTTACAATCGTCGTTTGTGTTCTATTTAATAAATACGTTTTAATTAGATTTAAGTAATTCTTTTCCTGTTACACTGAAGTTGTGTAGTTTTTCTACTAATTTCATCTTTGATATCGTATCAAATGCTTTTTTAAAATCTATGAAGATCGTCACTACTGTATTTTTACCTTCAAGATTCTGCTTGACATTATTTAATAAATCACTAACTGCTGACATCGTTCCACATTGCTTCTGGAATGCATATTGTCTTTTGCTTAATAAGTTATTTTCTTTCAGATGTTGTGATAATTGTTTATGTATATATTTTTTTGAGACATTGTGGGTATTGATCTTCCCTTATAGTGTTATTAATTAATTTAGTAATAATTGGTGAGAGTTTTTCTTTGTTGTTTTTAATAATGTTTGTGGTGAGTTTATCAAATCCAGGTGCTTTGTTGTTTTGAAGTTCATCAATTATTCTGTCTACTTCACTCATATTTGCTTCCTTAATATTTAGTTGTAATGTTGTAGTTTTTATTTTGCCAATTTTGTTTGTACAATTTGGATTTTTTAATTGTATCTCTGCCAAAATCTTGCCGAAGTTTGTAAAATAAGTGTTTATTTCATTACTTATTTCTTGTCAATCTGTTTAAAAATGTTTCTTGGAAATTCTTGAATTGTCTTACTTTTTTTTTACTTTTATCTATTTCTTTTTTAATGAGGTTTATTATTAGGATTTAGGACAACTAATGAAAGAGGTTGACAGACAGAAAAATCAGCCTACTTACAAATAATAAAAAATTCACTAATAACCTATCGTTTGCATTTACTTTGCACAAGTTGTTGATCGATCGTTTTAGCGTTAAACACCTTTAATGGTTGGTTAATCATTACTTAAAAATAAAAAAAAAATAAAAACTGCAAATTTTTTTTAAACATTAATATCTCCGTGATTATGCAACTTTTGTTAAGATATTTTTACGTTAATGACCTTATTTTAAGATGTTTAATCACCATTTGAAAATAAAATCATAACACCCTGTATATTATATGTCCAAGTAGCAATAGTATTTTGAGAAAATTATCTGTCAATAAAAATTTAATGTAAAATTTAAACTTTCGTGACCTGCTCTCCTTACCGTACGCATACACGTAGAAAGTTGATTCCGCAAGATGTAATAAATAGGTAAATAGCATACCTATTACTGACAGCCTATATATCTGTGTGAATTTGGAAGTGGTCAATCGGGTAAAGTTAATTTATTTCACGAAGGCATTTGATTATATATACAATATACATACATGAAAAAAACTTACGTTTGTGTAAGAGTCCCTGTACTTAATTATATATTAAAGTCTAAATGCTGTAACACATCAAGACTTTCACTTTCCGGATATAGTCTCACTAGTAATACCTACGATCTTGAATAACATAAAATTACACCGCGAATAACTCCACAGCCGCTAAGGAAGACGTCAACAAATGATTGGCGATGATTAAACACCTAAGATCTTTTGCCTCTCCTCTTTGAATGCGACGAGAGAAACTACTAGCAGTTGCGCAAACTAATATATAAATATATATGTAGGTATAATAGCAAATATACGATAGTAGATCGAACTGGGTACCTGTATTATAGTTTGGTAAAGAGGACGAGATGTGCATAACAATTGGCCCTTTCTTGGCACCAATAATAATTTCGATATTAACATACAATGTATATATAAAATAGTATGAAATCCACCCCTTTATTCACGTATCTTTCATGATTTACAGAAAAAAAAATATTCCGAAGAATGTCATTGCGTAAATTATTAAATTAAATGGAAAAAGCAAAATTTACTGTTCGAATATTTTATGAAAATCATATCTCATACTTTCTACGCCAACTGTATAACAACAATTAATTTAAATGACGTGCAGTGTTTTATGATTAACTCACGATTAACTCTTAAGAACGTGAAAGTATTTGAATTTTTTTTAAAAAAAAAATGGGAACACAAAGATGTTCCTTCTTTCTTTTTACTTTAAAACTTTTTATATTTTTATTCTTGGTTGCGAAATAAAATTTATTTTAGATTTTACGCAATTATACGGTAAAGGTAAAATTGTATTTGGCTATCTCCTAATAAGAATACATATGTAAATATTGCTGCTCTTTTTGCCCTTTTCTGCAGTGTTATAACATGTAGTGTCATGAAAACGCCTCATTTTTACAATCAGTAAACTCTTCATATGTTTAAAATGCGTCAGATGATATCGCAGGCAACCAGTTATACATTATTGGTGCTGATGTTATAGAGCCGGACCCGATTCTCGAACAGATGAAACCACGTTATATTTACTGTAAGTCTCAGTTATCAATCATATTACGTTATGTCAAGAGCGGTGAAGTTATTGAAAGATTTTTGGAGTTTTTTGACGTATCATCTGGTCGAACAGCTGAAGATTTATTTAACCTTTTATCAAATAACAGCGAAAAATATGATTTAAAAAAAAATTAGTCGCTCAAACATATGATGGTGCATCTGTTATGGCAGATCATTTAAATGATTTAACAATTGCACGTGAACCACTTTTTGTACATTGTCATGCTCATGCCTTAAATTTAGTTTTGAGTAAAGCTTGTAATATAAACAAAGAATCTACAATTTTTTTTCTAATTTAATTGTTATTGTTTTTAGAGTTTATTTTTGGTTTATTATTATGTTTACCAAGAGTTTATTTTTACGTTTGTATTACCTTTTTACCTATCACCTCATCCAGTTTCCTATCCAGGCAAGATTTCACTCTCCTCTACGTGGTTCTTGCTAGACAATAATTTATATTTTATTTTAATCTATTTTTCTTTCAATTTTTATTCTACACTTACAATGCTACAATAATAACTATAAAAATGTAATTTATTGACCGAGAAGGGTTACTTTTTAGGCTACAGTAGCCTCCCTTGAACAAAACGTCACGAGCCGCCACTGTGTGTATTAGTTATATTTTTTCTTCTTTAGTATTTGCACTTCACTTTGTATTTCAATTCAATTGTGTATTGCTGACAATCTAATTATGTTCATTATGAAAAGTCTTATGTCTTGTGTTGGGGTGTTTAGGTATACGGGGCAATAAACTATTAAACTTGCTCTTAATTACAAATTATGTCTTTTACTTTATTTTTAAATATAAAATCTATAGTTTTGTTTTATTCCTTACGTGTTATTTGAAATATCATTTAGGAATATTGTAATCGCTATTTAACTGATTCGATTTGTATCTGAATGGGAAATACAATAAAAAATGTACTATTTTTAGTAAAGTTTATTGATTTATCACAAATTGTAGAGAGAGTAATAATAAATAAGTAAACAGTTTATAAATACATATTGCCATTGTACATTATATTTCTGTTCGAATTTTTTAATCGTATGCCAGCATAAATTTGTAGCTTCAAATTTTCTATTATTTCGTTATCATGCTTTTTCTCCCTGTTTAAGTTATCACGAATCAAAATCACGTACATACTAGACAAACTAGCTTTCTAAATATATATGTAAAAAGAAAAAACGACATACATGCAACGTTATAAAACAAGATCAATAATAATAGGATGCCGAAGAAGAGCATTCATTCATCTTTGGTATCCGTAATTTCTGCTGCTATTCATGTTACTTGACACTCTGTTTATTTATCAATGTTCACCAAGGGCGAGACTTTTTCCAGTATTGCGTTTGTGGCCGCTTCCAAGTCCCTACTGTTGATATGAACTGGATTGCAGTACTCGTGTTCGCCGGGTTGCAGACGTTCTGGGCGAGTTTCGCCGCACTCTTGAGGGGCGCAGTCGTTAGGCTGCACGCCGAACATTGGATTGTAAAATTTCATACTGTGAACGATAAAATTGATCGTTAAGGGAATCGAACGAATTGTGGAAATTTATTTTTGTAATGCGATAATTACCTCACTTCGAATTTGCCAGTGTTTCTCCGGCGAACATATAGATAACCCAATCCGGCGAAAATGATCACCAACAATATAACGACGACGCTTATCACAGCAGAACCGGAAGTTTGTGCCGCCGGTTTCTCCAATTGGTCTCGGTGTTTCTTGAACGTCGGCTTGGATCTCTCATCCACTTCATCTTTCTGCCATTACATGAAGATTTATAGGGAGTAGTAATGTATAGTGTAATAGTATGATGTATGTAAATGTTTACAATTTTTGCATTCTTTTTGTCAAAAAATCGTATCGAATGTACCACTGTTTTTCCCACTATTCTTCTTTTTTTTTAACGATTATAATTGACAATAATTACATGCAATTCTAACAAATAAGTTATAAAGCTCAAATTACTAATGGTTATATGGAGGAAATTATAAACACACAAGATATCCGATCACTCCGCCTACATAATTTTATTAATTCGGGACAATTGTGTAGCACGGCGTGATTGAAAATCTTTGAATGGAAGTTAGAGAAATAAATGAAAATTGGTCGACGTATTATATCAGTTGAAAAGCCTTCCACTTTTCTAAACATAATCGAAATTTTCTTTCAATTAGTGAACTTGTGAATTTGGAGCACTAATTTGATGGAATTTGATTTTGAAACTTGGACAGTAGCCATAGCCGATTAGAATCCATTTAAGAAATCGGTATGCAGGGTGTTGATATCAACTTTCTTATTTTTATTAAAAGTAACAACTCGTTAGTATTACGGTAAGACTTTTGCTGTAATAGGGGCTAACTTAAAGGCATTAAGTGTTGATTCTTTATACCTAACTGGTTTGATATAAAATTTGATGGCTTGATATGGAATTGTCTGTTGAGTTGAGGTTTACTCTATATCATAGAGGTATATGTCAATCACCATGACCTCGGGTGCAATGATCACGAAAGTGGGAACGTTGTTTAAACAAATCTAAATTTTCTCTTACGTGCTAAGCGATTGTAAATGTACAAAGAGAGTACAGTCAATAATTTCAGTTCTTTAAACAAGGGTTTACAGTTTTGGATTTTAAAAATTCATAATGCATAGGGTGAAGCACCCCATAAAATGATACTGTAATTAATTAAACTAAAAAAAATGCATAATATAACATCTTCTACGTCTACGAGAAGTTAATTTCATTTATTTTTGGCATACTTACTTTAATAATATCGCAAGTTTCGCCTTGACGCACCGTCCTTCCATCCGAGCATAAGCATCTCTGTCCAGCATCCGCGAGTATGCACATAGCGGTGCAATTGGCCGAGGCGCACGCGTCCTCTACGAAGGGCTGTCTGGAAATCTGGGAGACCACGAACAAGTCTCCGTCGGCGCCGCCGCCAATCTTGAACGTATCGCAACCTCTCTCTGCCACCCCGAACAGCTTACACTTACCCATATAGCCGCCGGTCGTCCTGAAGAACAGGTGATCCTCGAACAGATTCAGGCCGTAGATCTTCGCGGTGTCCATGGCGAACATTACCAAACCCGTTCCGTTGCCATCATAGTCCAATTTGCGAATTTCCCCGGTGTACTGATCGGAAACGTATATCTTCCTGGCGTACGGGTCCACAGCTATACCGGATGCGTGTCCTTTCGGGAATCTCATCACCTCGGTCGGTTTCATGCCGTCGAGGGTCCTGCGCCACACCGACGAGCTGGGAGAGTTGAAGACGCGCCACGCTGTCGTGGTGTAGAATAGGTATTTGTTGAGCGGATCGATTGCGAGCGCCGATATTTGCGCGCTCGCATCAACCGTGAACAGCGTCGCCATACGCTTCTTATCGAAGTTACACACCTTCACCGCTCCCCTATGACTGGAAGCGTCCGCGAAGTACACGTTCTGCGTGACCCAGTCTGTCGCCAATTTCGTTGGTTTGCCGGCGTTCAGCATGTACTCCCTTCCGTAGGTGTTGACGTCGAGACGGTGGACGGTGCCCGATTCTTTTATGCTAAAGTAGACGAGGTTCTTGCCGATCGATACGTCTAAACCGGTTATCTCAGGGGTGGTGTCGGAATAGAGGACGGACAGGCCATTGTCTAATTCGTCCAGGCGTCGGATCTGATTCCCGGTCACGAAGATCAGCGACATAGGCTCTCCGACGCTTTTGCACGATCTCTTGTCCGGTCTGTGAATTAATAAAGCAGATTTTTCATATTGTTACGAGCGCCAGTTTACGTTGTGCGATTAGAGATGGCGTCGCCGGTCAATCAATCAATCGAAGTTCGCGTACGCAACGTCAGATGGCGTAGCGTAGAGTCGCGATTATTCCCGATTAAACTCTAGCAGCGCCGAGATATCGCTCGAACTGTGGTCGCGCGGTATTTAAAGCGTAGTGGCTGCGATTAGGTAGCATTTCCAAATATCTTTGTCACGTCATATAGGTAATTTTTTATAAAATAAATTTCGGTACGGTAGTTAAATACGAATTTACTACCCCTAATCCGAGAATTGCCATTTTGATCTGTTATTTTATGACAGCGAACAAAGTTAAAGTGCGTTCCGTGATTGAATTTTTTGCACAAGTGTTTTCTACTCACCTAAGTATATATCCCTCGCGACACCCGCAACTGAACGACCCTACCATCTCCGTACATAATTGGCTGCAGATCGGTGGTTCTTGGCTGCACTCTTTCACGTCCGTGCAAGTCTGTCCATCGCCCAGCAGTCTATATCCGGTCCGGCAAGTGCACATCGGTCCCGTCGGGGTCTTTACGCATTCCTGATCGCAAGGATTACTATCCGCCTTGCAGGACGTAGCGCAGGCGCCGTGTTCGTCCGATCCGTCGTAGCAATCCTCCGCCCCGTTACAGACGAAGCGCAGATCCACGCAATTCCCGTTCTTACATCTGAATCCGTTACCGCACGGTGCCGATGCGACGACTTCTTTGGCACCGATCGCCGACAGAGTGTCGTTCTTGCGCGAGCACATGTCGTTCTCTTCGTCGGACATGTCGCCGCAATCGTCGACGCCGTCGCACATCCATTGTCTGGTGAGGCACCTGCCGTTCTCGCATCTGAACTCGTTCGACTTGCAATCGGCGCAGAAACGTTCGTCCTCCCCGTTCGGGCATTCTATCGTACCGTTGCAGACGGCCTCCAGGGGAACGCATTCGGTTCCGTTACCGCTGTCGCATGGGTATTCCTGTTCGTCGCATTCGCCGTCCGTCGCGTCCGTTTTGCCGCAGTTCATTTCGTCTGAGGCGTCGCCGCAATCGTCGTTGCCGTCGCATTTCAGCGGGATGTCGACGCAGCGACCGTTCGCGCAAGTGAATCGATCCGAAGAACAAGTAGGCGAACCTAAAAATTGAAAAATATAGGCATGTGATTTTCTAAACTAATTGTGTTATTCCATGCATTTTTACACTGGATAATTAAGCCGTTTTGATTGAACAAAGAGATTTTCACGTAAATTCAGGTTTTTTTTATTTTAAAGAGGTTTGTTGAAGCTTTTAGGTGCTCATCAAGCAGCCCCGCATAGGCAAATCTCACTCCTAATCATCACGATGATCCCGGAAAAAATCTGATCGAATCAATCGTGATTGATCCGAGCGAGATTCGGACCAGCCGTACTCGCAATAGTCGAAATAAGACATTCGGTTATCACAGGCCAGAACTAGCTGTTTATAATATATCCCGCAAAAAATATATTCACGTTATCTTTCTAGCAAACAGCGCGGTTATTTTATTCCTTTAGTGTACGAATACACAAATCCCTTTTTTCGAAATTGAAATTTCTTAATAAAACATTTCGGAGAGTATTTTGTTTTATGCCTTCTTCTTAATGTTTATCATCGCACTAATACGTTCTTTTGTTATGTATGTAGAAGTGTAACGTCGCGATCCTCACGTAACTCTAGTTCAATTACATTTGGTTCTAGTACAGCACTAGAGTGCTGCTTTCTATTAACACTTAACCGACGGATCTTTCTCGGTTCGCCGCTTGCGCCGTGACGGGCTCTTTTGCGAGAATTTCGCACAACATAAGAGTTAAAATAAAGAAAATAAAAAATTCGATAACTTTTCAATTAAAGGGAATCAAAAAACGAAAAGTTCAGCGGACGAAACCGGTAGATACTACCCGTCGGTTAAGTGTTTAAGAAATTACAATTTCGAAATAAAGAATTTCGTACACTGAAGGAATAAAATAACCGCTGCTGTGTTTGCTAGAAAGATAACGTGAATACAATTTTTGCAGGATATATTGTAAACAGCTATAAGAATTAAAAATGATTTGGGTATGTATTTTTCGGTTGCGATTCCTACAAGTATTTTTATATTCTGGATTATTAAATAATTGAGTAAAGTTTTGCAACAGAAAAGAAAATGTTATTGAAATGAATATCTCACTGATAAACTGACAATATCTATTGAATAGTTCGATTTGAGATTAAGTTTCTTGACTGATTCTTTCTTATAAATAGGTAATTATAGTGGCGTATCGATTTCATAAACATTTTTATTTCTATTGTAAATATTTAACTGTAACCACATCTAACTATTCAACTAAAAATTGGGGGTGGCATTTGGGAAACAATAAAGTTAAATGTGGTTACGAAGAGTTGATCTGCTTGCCCCTATCCAAGAACATCCTTTTGTAACCACATCTAAATTAGTTTTTTTCAGTTTTTAGTTGAATAAAAATATTAATCGATGGAAAATGTGGTTAGGAAGAGATGATATTGGATAAGAGCAATTACCAGAGATTTTTAAGTAGAATTGTCTCCTAAAAAACTTTTTGATTCATAATTCTATTGTTATGAAAATAAAAACGGCTTTTTACTTCTTTCCGTTGAAATAATTATGAACTGTTATATATCAGTGAATTTCCATTATTAACCGTTATCTCAATATTTAAAAAAATGTGGAACTGTCGTTTAAAGAGAAAAGTTTGAGGTGCTTACTAAGGGATGATTTTGTATAGAAGGGATTTTCAGACATTATTGGGGAGAGAGCGTTGTCTTCCTTACAAAATGTAGATTTAACGTTTCAAAAATACAGAAATTTTATTCTAAAATCACTTGAGAGAGTCGATATTCCATAGAATGATGAACAGTTTAAAACAAATGAATTGATTATTTAATAATTACATAGTGCTTAAATACATTAACTTGAAACAATATTATCTATACAAATTTTTCTTTAATTTAAATATTTACAACAGAAAAAAAATCAGTTAAAAACTGCATCCAGCCGAAGATATATCCCGTAAAAATTATATTCTTTTAGCATATAGCATATATCTTTTAGCAAACACCGCGGTTATTTTATTGATTCAGTGTACCACAGATAATAACATATAAAAATTACTCACTGCATCCAGCGTGTTCGTCAGATAAATCGTAGCAATCATATTGCTTATCGCACTCCCAGGATTTTGGGATGCAAGCGCCAGTTGCGCATCTGCAACAAAGAAAAACAATTTAATCTTCAGATTTGAGGAGACTGCGTCCTAATTGAACTGGCTGTCGACTAACCTGAATTGCGTAACCGTACAAGTAGAAAACTCGCAATCAGCCTCATCCTCTCCGTCATAACAATCCTTAGTTCCATCGCAAACGAATCGTTCTAATATACACATGCCGCTCTTGCAACGGAAATTATTCTCCGGACACTGGTTTTTGCTGTTAGTGCCATCTTTACAGATGTCGGCCGCTTCGTCCGACTTGTCGGCGCAATCGTAGTGCATATCGCAGACGTGGTCCTCCTTGACGCAATCGCCGTTAGCGCAACGGAACTGATGGGCGGCACACTGGCCCGCAACGAGGCAGCTTTCCTCGTCTTCGCCCAGAAGGCAATCTTTCTGGCCGTTGCACACTTGGGTGCTGGGTACGCAAGCGTCGGATTTCAGACAGTGGAATTCGCCGGCCGTACATTGCGCGGGCTTGTAACAGGTGGAGTTATCCGCTCGTAGAGACATGCCTAGGGGACAGGCGCACGTGAACTTTTTCTCGCCGCTGACTGGCAGACAGAGGTGGCTGCAGTTGCCGTTGTTCAAGTGGCAAGGATGTGCCGTGACCTGCGAAAATCCCAATCAGCATTTAGAGATCCATCCAATGATGTTGTGTAGCGGCTTTTAGGAGTTTTAGTTTTGTTGAACTTGGTAGTGTTGAGCGGCAAGATAGCCAAGAAAAAGATAGCTTCTTGTTAGTGCTACCATAGATGAATTGATAGTTCACTCTTATGGAGAAGTTTTGTACCATGTATATTTGGTAGCAAACTAATATTTTCGGAATTTGATACCACTCCTCTTCTGCTTACAAACATATTTTAGCTAATAATATTGAAGTGCACTAGTGCAGTCGTGCATTGCTCGGAAATATACGAAATATACTAATAATAAAACAAACTTTTCACTTTTTGAGCAGAATATTTAATTTTAAGCCTACAGTTTTTTTTTTTTTTAGCAATTTGTCTAATATGAAATAACTAAAGTAATATCATTATGATAATTATGTAATATGTCAATTACACTCAATCAGTGTTAGCCAACGCCAAATATTCTCAATCATTTACTAATCCAGAGGTTATTTTGTCTTTAGTAAGCGTCTTTTTGTCAATGGTAGTGGAAATTAATGTCACAGTTTGTCGAGTGGAAAGGATTATTAAAGTTTTTATTCCAAATAAATGAATAGCGGTTGTCACTTGAAGGTTGCTAATTTTTTTTGTTTTCACAGTTTGCATCCATAAGAAAACGAAATTATTATAAATTATATTAATTATTTGATTTGGTTCTACTGCGCGATAGCAAGAGGGCGTGCTCAATGGAGTGAGACACTCGAAGAAATATCGAGAAATGCTATAATTCCCCCACTATCTTCGCTATTTGTTCAAAATACGGAATTCTGTTTTTATTATAATATGTATGTGCAATACTGTTCGCCAGTGAACGACCGGATCTCGTCTGCTTCTTCGAACTCATCACGTACGATGCGCGTGGAGACGGGACTTTCGCCAGTAGAAAATAATTCTGCTATAGATTATAATTTCTTTGTTTTACAACGAGAAGATTGCGCTGATAAAAATGTACAAAACAAAGTTACATTATCTGTCAGATCTGTCGATTAAATATTGACCTATGCCGCTCATACGTGTTTAACAAAATACAGAAGAATGCCAACGGTGCATAATCGGAGCTTTATTAACTCTTCAATTTAAAATTTATCCATTACTAGTGTCATAGTGCAAATCACTAATAATATATTCAAAATACAACCTGGAAATTAAATATTTCCGATATTTTCTTTCATTCTATAATATAAAAGAATATTTTTCTTATTATGAGCAAGATAAATTGAATTTGGTCTGAGGCAAGGTTTAAATAAACATTTGGAAATATTTTTAGGTAAGTACGTCACGAGTACGTATATGAAAGCGATAGATATATCTTGGATCCTTCTATTTTTCGAGCGTAAAGAAACCGCAATCATAGCCAAGGTAGGTTCGGCTTCGATTTACAGTCCACCAATTTGCGAAATCGAAAATATCGAAATAACCAAAAATAATAAATTGAATGAACGACATCCTTACCGGTCTAGGTGTCACCGATACGATACGCAACGAATCTACATCTCTCGGCAGATCCAGCTCAATTTTCCTATCATAGTTGGTATTCCGTTTATCCGTCCACATTAACGTGGTCGACAACCCGTTCGCCCAGAATAGATCCTGACTGAGCGAGGTCAAACTGACCGGACTGGTGCGCAGCGACCGGAAGCCGTGTCGGGTGTCTCCTTCGACGCTGATGGTCTCGATGAGTCCGCTGCCCGCGTCCGCCCAGAACACCCTGTGCAGACCGAACTCGTAGAATAGCGCGATCGGCCCGATCAATCCCTGTTCGACGATGTGAGTCCTGCCCGTGCCGTCCATCTCGAACCTGTCGATGTGATAACCGGACGACTTGCCCGTCTTCTTGAACGCTATAAACATAACGCTGTAACAGAGATAAATTTACTTTGATTAATCGTCTTGAAACGTTTTCAGTTTTATTTAAGTACCCGTCTTGCGGTACGACCGCGATCGAGGTGGGTATCTCGCCGGCCATGTCGTGCATTAGAATCTTTCTGGCGCCCGTCTCTAAGCTCAAGATTTCCACGGTGCCTCTGCCGGCGTCGCACCAATACAGATTGTTGCTCGACTCGTCGTGCACTACGGAATTTATCTTGGAGTCGGGCTCGCCGTGATAGACGATGCTGCTCAATCCGCTTCCCAAATTCATGGCGATTATACAATTGGTGGACGCGTCGCTGATGAAGAGAGTGCCGTTGTTAGAAGAATAGGTTAGAGCGATGATATCCTTCGCTGTAGTAGGTAAGAGTGTCGACCGATGCCTGCCTAATGTGCGGTGCTCCACTTGCATCAATATGTCTTTTCCTCCGACTATGAGCATCTGTTTCTTTTCGGACGCTAAAGATTCGGTAAATATTACATTGATTACATCGCAAATCTAGTCGCAAGGAAATACACCATTTTTTAACCGTTACGATTACTTTATAACACCGGGTGTCAGCTCATAACTTTTACATATTTGAACACACATACTTTTGTGTTCCATTCGAGTTTCCTCGGTTACTAAAATTTTCAGTTTTTATTCTTCAACATATTCAATATCATACTTTTTTTTTATCTTTATATCTAACTTTTAACAAATGTTTGGTATTCGGAAAAAACATCTCTTTCAAATTATCGCAAATTAGAGTTTTTATATACAGAAGAAAACAGAAGAGTGTGATATTTTTAATTTCTTAGTGTCAGGTTGACACTTGGGAAAGTTTTCCGTGTATTCGCGGCATTCTAGATTGAAAAATAAAAATTGAGATTTCTGCTAATATAGGTGAACTTGCAAGGTTGCAAATAACGTAGGTATCGTATATATTTTTTTAATCTAATATCAAAAGATCTGTGAGTTCTTCCGACATATTTTGCATCACAATTTTTACAAACTCAATAAATAATAATAATAATAATAATAATATCCATTTATCCATTACTTACCTAGGCAAACATGTTTATCGGCGGATAGGATTTTATCTTGTGTACAGGCGCAAGAATATCCTCCTGGGCCGCTCAACAGGCACAGGTCGCTGCAAAAGGCGGTCGCGCAAGGATTCCCACCGTTCACCTTGAGCACCGAATGGTACACGTGAATCCCGTAGATAAACTGCTTGCTCTCCTTGAGGAGCGTGTGATGATTTTTGCCGGTGAACTTGTCGCATATCTGGATGGAATGCGTCGTCCAGTCGGACCAGTACAGCTTATCTTCGAAGACGGCGACCGCGTACGGATGTTTGACGACGTCCTTTAGTACGGTTCGGCGACCGGTACCGTCCAGGCGAACGCTCTCCAGGGTCTGGTGCTTCGCGTCCACCCAGAACAGGCGTTCGTTGGGATAGTCGATGGCTAAGCCATTCGGCCATTCGATGTTGTCGGAGACGAACGGTCTGCCGTGTGTGCCGTCCATGAAGGATTTGGCTATCATCGGTTTCAAACCCCAATCAGACCAGTACATCTCACTGTAAATGTTTACTGCTAATCCAATTGTACATACGTCAAGTGTGTTTAAAATAAGATTTTTACTTTGCAGAAGCGATTTAGCATTATTTACATATTATACAACCTGTCCAAGATAAGGATGGGATAGCATTGGATTCTTGGAAACGGTAGGAGTTTACATGGTCTTTGCAAAAAAGTTTATAAAAAAAGTATTTTTCGCGATATTAGTTTTTATTTATTTCTTACATTTCATTGTAATTTTTTAAGCTGAACAATAGAGGGTTTACAGATTATCAGTATGATGTTTCGTTTTCGAAAAACCATCAACTTCTTTTTTAAATACGGTCTTGTTATTTTTATTGTTAAATTTAAAGTCATTCTAAAGTAGGTGTAATTGTTTAAATATGTTTTCAGCGTTTTTAGGTATCGTTTAAAATTATTCAAGAAAAATCTCCTTAGTTCGACACTGAGTGCTCGAAAAACGTTTATCCGAAAAGGGCAAAATTTAATTGATTATTAAAACGTAAAAAATAAAATCATGCATAATAAACTTCGTCTGTATTAACAATTTAGTTCTGTCACAACAAAATCTACATTTGTTGTTTATGTGTAGGAAAGCAGTTTCGCCTAAGCCTACTTTTGAAAAATCAATGGCGAAGCATGTAACCCACGACCTTTGGCCCATGGTTTATGAAGGGCTGGACATTTGTGTAACTTGTTCCTAATCTAACCAACATTGTTGACTCCTATCGTTTCCAAGGTTCCAATGGCAGCCCATATTTATCTTGGACAGGTTGTATATTTACGCGTAAGTGTCATATATCCACTAATAGAATACCATAAAGTTAATTTTCTGAAACGGATTGCTCAAACTAACTTACCCTTGCGACGGATTCAATACGATACCGCGAGGCTTATCGACATCACTGCTAACCAGTACCGTGCACAAATGACCGTCGTTGGAGCAGACGCCGATGTGCTGCATTTCCGAGTCGGTGAAATAGACGTTTCCGGTGATCCAGTCGATAGCCAGATCTTCCGGGGCTCCCAAGCCGGCTGTCACTAACAACTATGCGGGAAAACAATAAATAAACAAGTGGCATAGGGAGCTGTATAGGCGTATACCTCTCTGTTGGAGCCGTCCTCCAAGGATCTGGTGATGCTCTCGTGGCCAGAGAAGATGTCGGTCCAGTAGACGTGGTGGCCGTCGTAAGCGACTCCCACCACTTGTTTCAGACGTTTCGCGATGGGGAAGTATAGTTTGGAGTCGAGGAAGTAACCTCTGATCTCCGATTTGGAACTGAAGATTATCATGGCTTCCCCGCCCTCGGCTTTGCACGTCCTCTTGTCTTTCTGGAGAACGTATCTCTTGTCGCAGCGGCATTCGTAGGATCCTTCGGTGTTTTTACATTTGTGGTCGCAAACACCTAAATAAAATAAGACAACAGTAAAGTAACTCTATACTTTACTATGTATGTTAATCCAGTAACTACCGTATATTTCGCATTCGTTTATATCTTTGCAGGTACGATCGTCCATCGTGTGGTAACCCTTTGGGCAGAGGCACTTGGCGCCGTTCGGAAACTGAACGCATCGGTGGGAGCAGGTAAGGGTTTTGCAGTTGTTGCTGGGGCTCTGACAGCCTGGACCTTCGTCGCTTCCGTCCGGGCATGCTTGCACACCGTCGCACACCTGGTTAAGATTCAGACACGTGCGATTGTTGGCGCAAAGAAAGAGACCCTCGTCCAGGATGCATTTGTCCGGATCTATCTGATTAGCTGTCGTTAATAGAAATAAATGGAAGGTTATTAAAAAAAAAAAAAAAATAAATCGATTAAATGACATTTGTCCTAATTTTACATTTAAATCAGAAGCTGTAAATATAAAAAGAAACAGATAAATTGTAACGTAAATATATTATTTACTATTAGAAATTTATGTTTGCGCGGACAACATTGTTTATTTGTTTTGATAAAATCGAATAGTGATATCGCAATGTCCTGTAACTATGAAAAACAACACATGAAGATGATCGACGATCTACGTAATCGATAAATATGGAAAACGACAAACAAACTTCCGACGCATTTCCAAATCAGTCAAAAATATTTTAATGCATAGAAACAGTTAATAAACTTTGAAATTGCACAATTTATTGTACTTATATATATTTAGAAAACGAATCCCTTTTCCAAAATGATTTTTGTTTAAAATATATTAAGTGACAAAATATTACTTTATATATATAGCTATTAAACTAATGTTTTTTTTTATGGTAACACCGTATCGTTAACATAGTTAAGAAGAAAAATTCAGAATGAAACAAAATGTTTTTTTGCTAAAATGGTCGGTTTAAGGCAACAATACCACATAAAATTTACCTAGCTAAAAAGAAATTAAATATTTTTCAATTTCAATCTAGTACCCGCCTTGGAATCTACAAATATCATACATTTGGAAATATATTATATGGATAATATACAAGGTGTTTGGTAAATCGTTTGCCAAATTAAATTGGCCGATACAAAGGCTAATTTGCTATCTCTTAAAGCCCAATAACTCAATAGTAGCCGTACGGGGTTTTTTATTTCGACTTTTTAATTTTTATTTTGTAAACTAAAAAAATTCAATTAAGACAAAAGAAAATTTCTAGAAAATTATTTATGTAAATAAAATGACACGTAAACGACAAAATTAAGTATGTTAAAATTACCTGAATTCATTAAAAAATAATCATTTTTAAAACTATTTTCAAAAACACAACAATTTAAAATAATCGGTTTTTAATTTGTTATTTGATAGGATACACTAATTACACACGATCAAAAATTGACTAGACTTAACTAAACTAGAACTCATTCCTACCATCACCAGCAGAAATCTAAAATTTTGGCCTTTTTTTCAATTCTATTTAGCGTATAATTAAAACAAAAAAATAAATACAAATATCATACCACAATTTATTTCATCGCTTTTATCTCCACAGTCGTCAAATCCGTCACAGAGCCATTCTTTGGATATACAACGGCCATTTTTACATCGAAAATCTTCGCAGGTCGTGGTTTCCGTACAGCCGATGGTTTCATCAGTGTTATCTAGACAATCCTGATCGCCGTTACACACGAACTCTTCCGGAATGCATAATTTGTCTAGACACTGCCATTCGCCTTTCGTGCAATTCTCCGCAATGTTAACCAGGAACTGCAACATAGCTTTTCATTATACGAATGCAAATGCATCTTTATATACCGAACGCCACGTGGACATTTAAGAAATTATGCGGGGAATTTAATATTTTGATTTTACTTCGACGTCATAAGTCAAACCAACGTTTAATCACCATAAAAAGATTCGCAAAGTAAATAAAATGTTACTGAGCTCTCTAAACCCCTTCAAATTCGCTAATGGAATAATTGGGACAACATTACATTCTTCCTATATACTATATTAGCTAAATTGTTATTAAAATACCTTTATTAAGAGATTGAAATACAGACCCTTAATGAATAAAAAAAATACAGGTATTGTTACTTATCCTGCTAGATTTCTATATTATGGATTTGGGTACCTTAAAATTTTCACAGTTGACTTCGTCCGAAGAGTCGCCACAATCGTTTTCACCATCGCACTGGAAGACGTGACTTACGCAGTTTCCATTTTTGCACTTGAAAAAATGAGGAGATCGGCATAGGTATTGATCTGAAGAGCGAAAAGGAACAACCGTGTTAGAAATACGTGTTCAAATTCAAAGAGATAACGAAAACCGTGGCGTGAGAGTAATATTTATTCCCGCATTACACAGAAAATTTATTAATTACAGTTAAGGGAGACAATTCACCCATTTCCGAGACAATTATTCCTATTTATTAACTGATCTTTCATTTGTCATCAAATCATGTTCGTCAAAATAGAGAACTTGCCTATGTACTTAGACAGGTTGTTCTAAGTTAAGTACCTACCATTGCTAACTTCGTCATTATTGGAGCTACGCAGTGGGTTAAATGGGCATGTTTCTGGGATTTTATCTGGGGATTGTAGTTATGAAATCAGAAAAACAATTGAGCATCGCGTTTTTAAGACATTCACTAAAACTATGTTTTTTTAAATAAATCATCCTGAAAATTTAATATAAATAATTTATATTATATATATATATATTAATATAAATAATGTTGTATTAAAGTTTTAATACAACATTACGAAAAAATAAAAAATAAAGAAGTTATAAGTTAATATTAGAATAATTGTTCAAAGATAGTGCCCTCTTGTTCAACACACTTAACTACTCTTCTATAGACGCTGCGAGTTGCCTTTAATATAATTTGTGGATCAATATTTCTGATGAGGTTAATAATGAAATTTTGTACTTGATTGACGTTTCTGCTACAGAAAATATCGACGGTTTGGAATGTACAGTTGACGAAAATAAAAAATAGGACAACTTTATTACTCTAATGTAATTGTAACTTATGTCAATTTGATTTATGACAGGATAACAGGTAAATACACTGCGTGCAAATTCACAAGGAAATATTAGTTTACGAAAAGTTTCCGAAAGATTGACAAAAAGAATAGAGTAGTTCATTTATTTTTACAAAAAAGAACATCTGTAAAACATCTTTAAATTAAATTAAAGTTTCAACAATACAACCAAATAATAGAAACATTTAAAAATTAATATTTAATAATGGCGGCGTTTTTGCGTATAAGTTCGTTAAATCTTCTAGGCAATGAATTGTATAAATTGATACAGTACTCTTCAGAGATAGTTTCCCATGCATCATTTAGCACATTTAATAATTCTTCTGAATTTCTGGGTCTAACATTGCACTTTTCAATGACTTTTACTAAAACCCCCCAAACATTTTCTATTATATTTAAGTCTGGACTTCGACTTGGCCAGTCTAGAACATTTATATTATTTTCTGTAAACCAGTTGGTGACATTATTGGCTTTGTGGATTGGACAATTGTCTTGCTGATATATGTAATCCTGTTGCGGAAAGAAATGGGCGACGGAAGGTAGCATCACATTTTCAAGTATCTGTATGTAAGAATTGGCGTTAAATCTGCCTTCAATATGCCACAAAACACCTGGTCCGTGTATAGATATCCACGCCCACATAGTTACCGAAAATCGTCCACTTTTATCATTATTACTAATGTATTTTTCTTCAAAACGTGTGTTTGCGGGACGATACACTCTAACTCGGCCACAATTCATTGATTGAAATATTTTCTCATCAGTAAAAATGACATTTCTCCAAAAATCTATATCAAAAACAAAAAATTCCAAAGCAAAACCTAGACGTGCTTCCTTATGTTCTTGTTTGAGAATTAGCTTGCGAGCAGCATAACGACAACGCAACTCCGATTTTCTTACACGACTCTGAGCTGTGCGTAAAGACCCAGGGTAATTACTAGCTGCAACTGCATCAACTATGCTATCGAAAGGATTTTCCCTCAAGTGCATTACCAAAGCATCATCTTGCAAGGGTGTAGAATTTTTAGGTCTTCCCGAACCGGGCTGTCTATTAAGAGTTTGTTCGTTTCTCCATTTCTTGAGAATTTTATGCACCGTATTACGATTAATATTATACAATTCTGCAATTCTTCTTATAGACCAACCATTTTCTGCTTTGCTAATTATCCTTGCTTTCGATAAAAGACTTAGCTGCGGCATTTCAACTTTATGACAAATATATGAATTTATATGTCAAACTGACAGACATACCATAAAAATGAAAGTCGCATTTAAGACGCTTACTTTTAGTCAAAATGCGTTATAAAAGTTGTCATATTTTTTATTTTCGTCAACTGTACGCTTCTAACATATCATATTTTCTTAAATGAGTAGACATCATGCTACCCGAATGGTTTCGTTGTTCGTAAAGAGTAGTTCTTAGCTTAAGTCAACCTAAAAGTAATAAAAGGAATACACATAATGTCAGGCCCTTAGGTATTAAGTAAACAAACCGAATTGTTATTTCATATCATAGGTTGCTTTGTATTTACTTAAACTAAGGTTAATATAAAATGTCATAATAACTTGTTCATTTTTTATTTTTTCGTAGCGAAGTATTAAAAGTCTTTTGTTCATAATTAAATTTCCAATCAAACTGCAGTGAAATATACAGGCCGTTTCATTAAAAAAAAAAGATAATTTTAGTAAATATCTTGAACACTGTTTTTCTGTTTTCAGCACTACAATCGCCACGTAAAAATGGCGAGTAAAATTTTATACAATGTTTATTTACCACAATCGAATTCGTCCGAACCGTCGAAACAGTCGTCCTTTTCATCACACCTCTTCTCCTTATCCACGCACCTGCTATTCTTACAGCGAAAGTTGTCCTTCGCGGGGCAGGTTATTTGGTCCATCGCCACGGAATCGAAAGATATTGCCAGGATGTTCACGACCATCTCGGTCAAGAATAGATATCGCAATAACATGCTAAAACTGCATGGAATAAAGAATATTATATTTTACTCGCATATTCCGTACAAATATATAAACTGGCTTTTCTGTTTTTGTTTAATGAAGTTTGAAGATAGGACACGTAAATGTATTTTATGTTAGAAAAATGATCAGATATGAAACAAACAATAACTAAAAATAACGTTACTCTTTGGTGGAGTCACAGAACGTATTACTAAATAGAGTAAAGTGTTATTTATTAAGTGATAGTTCTGTTTACACCGTTTGGGATCATATAAATAATAGATACATAGTACAAACAATCATAAACGCCAATGTGGCATATTAGTGGATACGATTCACTTACACGATAAATTTTATTAATCTTTAAATCCCATCGATTTAAGAAAAAAAAAAAAAAGAAATATCTACACATATTTACTATTATGTAGTTGATATTGCAAATTGTAATCTTTAAATAGTAAATATGTCCAGTTTTGATACGCAAATGAACCCACGTGTTTAATTTAATGTGACTAAAAATATAATGGCGTATTAATTATTGTGATGAACCAGACTGAAATATCTTGTTCTATTAACAGAAAAAAAAAGCTATTAGTGGAGTATTTTCTAAAGAGATAACCTTCAATTCATTAAATGCAATCTTCCATTAACATATTTTATTTTATAACTAAATTTTTTGTAAAAATTGTTACAAAAAAGTCCAGAAACTTATGCGCTTCAAAAAAGTAGATATTAAGATTGTTATACAGTAAAAAAAAAAATAGTTCGATCCAAATTAATACGTAAAAACAACACATTTTTAAATTTTTTAGCTCAATACATTTCTTTTATCTCGTGAAGAGTTGTTAATCTTGAGATGTCCTTGAATATTTTGCACAATTAGAAAATTTATGAGGAAATGTAATGCTAAACAGAAAGATCTCTAAACGCATATTTATAAAATATCGAATTAGAATTACAAATATAAAAAAAAACGCATTTTACATACTGCTGCGTACACTGGAATATCTAAAAATCGAAATATATACTCACCTTAAATTAAAAATGATAAAACAACAGGTTAAAACAAAAATCGCTTAAAAGACCCGAACTCGACGCAAACTAGATTTAAAAGGAGCGAATTCAACATCCACGTAGTAAAAAATGAAGGAACTGCAAAACACGGATTACACTTTTACCACAAAAACTGTTCGTCTTATTTGCGTATTTTTGCTTTCAGATACGAGGATGTTTTCCAAAGTAGTTAATCTAAAATTGTGGTTTGATAATATCCCAAATAATACAAATGCCCCCAATCTATTTCTATAATATTTGTTGGTATTAGCTACATACTTGGGTGATAAAAGTTGTACGGAAAATATAGGTATAATATGGATAATTCATTATTAGTCAATTACTAGAAATTATTATGATTTATTAAGTAACTAGTAGTATTTTATCACTACCTCCAAAATGGCACTGATTTTTTTTGCGGTTAAATCAATGTTTTTCTTGTCTACGCGTTTTTACGTATCTGTAAAATAATAAAAATTGCCAAACATCCTGTTTACAACGTATTCCGAATTTTAACAACCAACTTTCTTCTAATAGATAAGTACAGATAGCTTTATTGTATGGTAAAAGATAGTGGAAGAAAATAAATTAATTGTATCTGTAGAATGGCGTGTCTTCCAACCGCCAACTTCTATCAAAACCGAACTTAAGCAGTTGAATTTGTGTCTCACGACTATTTCTAAATTTTTGTTATATAAGATGCTTTACGCCATTAAAAATATTGTTTAGTTGTATGCCTACCAACAACTTTCTTTTGGTTACCTATTCTCCAATGTAATAGAAATGAATATTTTAAATCAAGAGAAGAGATAGATTTCATCACACAAGTTTTGTTATAAGTACTTGTAATCGTATTCTCGAAATTATGGTAGCATAGAAATTGGAAGATAAACGTTTGTACATTTTGAAAATTACACGTTCGTTATAATGAAATTTTTGGTGATTTATATGTTGAGTGGCATATTTTCCATTCTGTTGACTATTTCTTTTAATTAAGTTTGCTGCCAGATACATTTTCAATGCCAAATTATTTTTATGATGAAACAATTTTTTCGTACTTCATATAACCAAAGGTGTCCCCCCTCATGTTTCATACAGTATCTAAAAATTTCCTTATCGCCTAAAAAAAGGCCAGAATTTCCTAAAAATTCGATACTTGTAGGAGATATGAAGTTCCAAAAAGATTAAAATTGAGAAAATTCTGAGTAGATACATATTTCTGGAAAATAACTTTTCGCGGGAACCTTTTCATCTCAAACTAAGAGATGTATCTACAGTAAACTCCGCCTCTTTGCCAAGTATACATACTGAATACGATGTTATAATATCTCGCGTGTGAATTAAGCCGATTCTCCTTATTCCTTCGGGCCCTCTTGCTGTCGCGCATCCGACAACTTCGGTGAATTTTACTGTAGGTATGTTTCCAAGTTGACAAAATGAAGGTAATTTACGCCATACTTGATAGGTAAATTAAAACTTTGTGTTTTTTCTATTTCTATACTAACAGAAAAATATTTGCTTTTCGAGATGTAACGCTTAATTATGGAATTTTGATCTTTCGTCGTTTTACATTAATATTCGAATAAAACAGCAAAAAATAGCCGAAGCATTGGACGCTGGTGGTCAGCTGAATGTGATGCACACTGATTTTGGGCGTGCTCTTGATACTGTGAATAGCTATTCAAAGTAGGTCTTACTGGGTCTCTCATTACGTTTTTCAAATCTTCTCTGGATAATTGTCAAAGTGATCCCACAGAAGCAACATTAAAATTATCAGTAAGCAATTTCGTCCAGTCTAAATTTTTGGAGACTCATACCCTAATATACCCGATTAGATATTGATTGGCGTGGTAGAATGAAGATCAATCCGAAGACAGATGCTAAAGGAAGAACACCTAGCGCTGATAGTCTTTTTGACATTTGTATTCCGATTGATTTTCTGTAACACTCCAACTGGTAACCTAAGACGCATCCAACCTACTTCCAATTAAATACAAGAAAAAAAAAAAAAAAAACAAGCACACTTTTTAGTTCTAAATCAGCTCGTTTATTATTTCCTATGATTATACGTAAATCACGAATATCTACTATATATACAACATACTTATCTCAACATAAACAGATCATTCTGGTAATCGGATGTATTTATATACATATTATAAAAATACCGTGTAATATTATTTGGCAGAGACGAAACAATTAATATTCTTAATCTATAACGGGTTAGGTATGTGACTCTTAAATACTAAAGTGCAAATATTTTAAACGTATCTACTTTTAACACTTGTAAGCGGACTTTTATTTACGTACAATCTAAAGAGAAGGTACAACATCTTAACGATTCTCGCGTTATTTATTTATATAAGATGCGCGAAGAGTGTTTCAATATAGTTTAACTTTTTTTTTCATACGAGTCTTGTTCGTTTCGATTTATTTCTATTTCGCGCACAAATGCATTTCCACGTCATTCCACCTATGTACATTGTTCAATACTTTTCACACCCCCTGTAGATTACTGTAGGCTGATATTCGTTAATAAATCACAACGAATCTATCAAAGTATAATAAGAAACAGTTTGAACACATTTGGAATGTGTAAGAGAACGTGTAGAATTTGTACTTTTTTTTTTCGAAGCTTGAAACATCTATCTACAAAATGTATGTCATTAATAAATTACATATAGCAATATATAACAGAGGGATGATATAGGGCTAGTATATTAATTACATATAATATTATACACATACATAACTTAAATATCATATTCTATATACAGATGCAATGCCGCGGCATTGCTTCGATTTTTTTTTTGGTTTCTCCTTACGCCTAACAATAGCACGACGCTATAATGATTTCGTTCTATTTTCGCTTGTCCCGGGTTCATTCCGCGCGGTATGACACCATATAACGAACTGTAAAACTAGTAATATCACAAGAGATAACTATCTAACGTTATAGAAACGCACGTAAGTCTCAGATCGCAGTTTGCGGTTCCGTCGATTCGACGCCAATGGTCACGTTGCCGCTGATGGTCGTCACGTGGTTGCTGATGCTCAGTCCGCCCATTTTGGCGCGTTGGTATGCGCTGACCGTGTTCTGGCCCAAGAACCTTCGAAGGATGCACGTTACGAATTAGGGAGATACATACATATTTGCAAACTATTCGAAAATAACCCAAGGAATATTAGCATTACTATATTCTGTCTTTCTCGAGCATACGTAATTAAAATATTACATCATCAGAAGTGTACAAAATTGTCGAGATGGATGTCGTCAAAAACTCATTAAAATAATTATACAGGCAGCGCTCACTGAACGTACATACATAATGTGTGCAGAAATTGTTGTGCGTTAAGCGGATGTACGTTAACCGAACGGTGAATCTGCGTATAAAAACAGGTGTTTACGATTTTATGGTTACATACGCCTATTTGTTAATACGAACGTATGGTGGCCGTCACGATATTTTAAAATGACCTCAAGTCGTACTAATCGGATTATAAGGCTTATAAAACGTTTATAGTATTTGTCTATTGGGGAGTACTCCCAAGAATTTAAAAGGGGGTACTGGTGCTATTTTAAATAATTAAATATTAATAATATCATCAATATAATTAAAAAACAATCCATGGTATCAAGAAAAAATACAGAAAAAAGTATAACAAAACAATGTAGGTTATGAATAAACGCAATTATACATATACAATACTAACAAGAATATATATTGCTACGAAACAAATATTTTAAATTAAATTTGATAAAGTAAACAACTGTTCAATTTTACTGAACACTCTGTAATACTCTCAACAACTTCAGAGAGAAACCAGATCTCAAAAATATAGGTGCCGTGGCGGTAATTCTTCCCAACTCAAACGGTTTCGCATCCCCTCTCAACGATTAGGAAGAACCCTTGAGACGTGGTAGGAATGACATATACCCTCTGACCAACACAAATTGAAAATTTAAGTTCGGGGACCGCTATTTAAAAATTGAATACGTTTTAACAAGTTGACTTCTTCCTGGTTATCATCTTATTTATAATAGGTACGTATAATTTCAAGTTCATTAATCGGAGCTAAAAACATTTTGGACGCGATATAATTAACTCATTAGTTTAAATGTAAAGTGCGATATTATAAAATGTAATTAAAACCAGTAGCCTCTTTTAAATTTTTCGGAGCACCACCCATCAGACAAATACTCTAAACGATTATCCTTCACAGGTAAGCACAATAGCGAACCCTTATAATCCGATTGGTAGGAATTCAGGTTATTTTAAAATACCGTGACGGCGACTATATACTTTGTCGGTTTGAAACTATACAATAAATATCGAAATAAAATAAATAAGAAATCAAAGTTTCTGCCCAAGTATATCCAGTATTTTTTAATATTATAGCGTTTTCAGCTTACTGCACTACACGCGTGGAGTATATCTAGCTCCCTTACTAATATTATGTATTAAAATAAGATGGATATACATTCAGTGCATAAAAGTGCAGTAAGCTGAAAACGCTATTAGTATCTTTTAACTTTTTTTTGTTATTTTGATACAAAAGCATTTGATTATACAAAATTAGAAGAAATTTTGGTATACCAACATCAAAAATTCAAAATAAATAAAAATACAAATTGCAATTGTAATGCAATACATCATTTTCATCACCTGCATCATTTATTTCTGTGTAGTATTTCCATAGCTACTGTAGTAACAACTCAACCTCTTTTAGCTATGCATTGCTTGATTATTACGTCCACAGTTAGAAACATTCGATGATAATCTCTTTTTGCTGCCTGATTGTTGAATGGAGAGGATACCGTTTAATAAAACATCTTATGTAATAATTGTTTGTGACTCAGCCGTAAATCGTCGGCTAAGAGTGTTAACCTGCTAACTCCATAAATAAACTGTATAGGAGACGATAAAAACTGTGTAATTTTATTAAACCAAATTTGTATACAAAGTAGCGAGTAGTTTATTTGTGTAAAAATACTCCTTTATAATTGATGAAAACCCAAAAAACGATATTTCAAACCGGCAAACGTTCGAGGTTAGTGTTGCATTGTGAAATTTCCTTATAGCAATAAGCGAATGTTTCTTTGTTCAAAGAGTCAGATCTTATTTAATATTGACTGAAATGAGATTAAGTTTCGCTCAGACAGAAATGCGGTCGATAAAAGGATAATAAAGATATAAGGTACTCACTTTATACAAACATAAATAATGAGCAGTGCGGCGCTGGCACTGAGCATTCTTATGTAGGAGTCCTCGAACAGTTGTATGACGATCCAGGCGCCGGCGACGGTCACGCACAGACAAGTGACGATCACCGCCGTGCTGCCCCAGTGTTGCGACGTAAAGCCACGCTCCCAATCCAATCTGGTGGTGGTGCGGACGTCGTACGGCTCCTTGCACACCTTGCAGTGCAGCTTTTCCGTCGAGCTACCGGCGGCTGTCACGCTCTCCATCAACCATCGCCGCAGGCAGTCGTGGTGGACGCTGGACACGTCCCCGGTGCAGGCGCACGGCTGGATCAGCGGCTCCGTCTTGTCGCCGTCGTAGCAAATCCAACATTCGCGTTTCTCGCCGACGCACGCCTCGGCCGTAGGCAGGGATAATGCGCCGCCGTCGTCGTCGGTCGACCTGTGATGATCCAAACGAGCCAGCAACTTTCTCGGATTCAATATCCATAACTCGGACGGCTTCATGCAGTTCCAGAGGACCGCCGGGAACCAGATAGCTACTCCGATCTCTACCACGCGAAAGACGATGTCATGCCAATTGCGAGAATATACGGGCACCTACAACAGGATATGCACATACTTAGGTTAGGCTGGCCCTAAACGAGCTAGACAAAAAACAAGGTAATCCTTCTGTGAGTTCTGGGACACGCAGGAGTGAAAGGAAACGAAATAACAGATAACCTCGCTAAGATATGTGCCAGAAAACATTTTGTAGGGCCTGAACCTTTTTGCGCGATAAGTAACAGTATAATACTGCAGATACTCAAAAGTGAAGTAAAGCAGATATAGTGCAAATACTGGGAGAATCTCAGGGGATGAGGCAGGCTAAAACTCTTCTTGGAACCTATAATCAGAAGAGATCTATAGAATGCATCAACCTAAATAAAAATAATATTCGCACATTGACAGGGATTCTATAAGTCCATTGTAAACTGAAAGGACATCTGAGTAGGCTTGAAATAGCAGAATCAAGCCGAATGTGGATTTCTGGGGAATAAAACATCCATCCACCAAATCTCAAATTGCGCTGCACTGTGCAACTCAAGGGCGCTGCACCTGGGAGCATGTGAAATTAAAGAGGGAGAGTTGCCTAACCTGGGGCCTTCTGACATTCTGCACGGCCAGTTGTAAATACAGAGAGAATAGGGGACATAATAGAACTTTCAGTATCGCAGTGTACTATCACTCTTATTATACCGGGTGTCCCAGCTTTAGATCCGGCCCATGCCTTTCTTAATTATAAATATTTTTATATTATAAAACTCGGAATGTACTATTTACTGTAATGTAGTAATAGTGTCCAATTATTATTCAACCTATATTATAATTTTTTATCCAGAAATAAGAACTAATTTAAAATGGAACATCCTATGTATTTTTGTATATTCAAATTCTACGTTATGAAAAGTTCGAATTTTCATGTTTCAATGTAAAGTGCTGCGAATACGCTAAAGATCTTCCTAACTGTCAACATAACACTTAAAACCTACAAATATTACACTCTTTTGTTTTATACGCCTACCAGTGCATGACAAAGTACACTCTGACAGTTTTTTTTCATAAAAACAAAGATTATCTAACAATCGTTCTTTAGGATTGGTGTGAATTAAAAAAGAAAGCTGACGCATCCGGTCTAAAATAATGTATTACCACAGGTCATTTTTTGGCGACACGAAAATCAAAGGCGCCGAGAGAAAAAAACTGACTCTTCTTGTGTTATCTGTATACTGGTCCAACCTCCGGTTGGAATTTTTTACGTGCCAAAGGTTGCATTGGCGCGGGACCTACCGCTTTACAGCCTGTCCGAGAAGAAGGTATGTTCTGATTTCTATCCACAATTAAAAATCACCGTCTCGTCCTGGAGTCGAACCGCCCTACAATAAGTTATTTTAGCGAGAAAGGCTTCTGTCTGTTGTACAGTATACGTTTTTCGTACGAACCTATCAAAAGTCGTTTATATTTAAACAGTTTAAGGGTTCATAACTGTGTACCACGTTGTTTTTGTACTCAAATAAAAAAAAACTTCAAAATTCACAATTTTTGCCACACTTACCACCGAAAAGTCTAAACATTTGTAATTTTCAACACATTAAAAAAAAAAAAACAATTTTGAACTTGGTAAATAAGGACCGCTATGTTTATTTATGTTGATAAATATTTGATATTATTTCAAAATCTATGCAGTGGAGATATATTATAAATAAATAAATAATACTTGTCGACTTTTTATATAAAGGAGAAATATAAAATGGTAAATGCAATTACCTTAGTTTTCCAGAACTCCGACAGCGTCTCTGAAAACAAGAATCCCACTATAATCATAAGCATCAATGCCTGACTCAACAGCCCGATGCGGGACTGGTGTAACTGTGAATTGTTGATCCGAGGTCGTAGTTCGTCCTGTCCCCTTTGGTCGTCGTGCAGCGGTTCGGTTTCCTGAGGTACAGCACCGTCTCCCGCTGTTCCGGCGGCACCCTGACCTATCCGCACGGGCTTCGCGATGAAACCTCCCCGCACCTTGAAGTACACCTCGACGCCGTAGATCAGGAAAAAGACGACCACGATGAAGAGCAGGACGGCGTAGCAGCCGTTAAACAGGTGCGTGTAGAAGTGTTTATCGTCGTTGGGCGTGCTAGCGATGTGAGTGGTCACCACTTCGGCCAGCAACAGACTGTAGCTTATTATGTTGAAAGTGATGAAGCCCAAGAAGGATTTCGATAGGAACTGCGGTCGTTCCCAACAGATGTCTCGTAAGTGGAACACCTAGCAGAACGCTTCGAATCAATTTTTCGGATTACTAATATTACAACAGCAAGGGGGTACTAGATACATTTACAACCTTATATCTTATATTTGCAAATAGTAAAGTCAAATAAATACACAGAGAACAAATATCCCTGGATACCGTAAAAATTTAAATTTTTTAATTTTAAAATAAAATAAGCCTTATTATTATCATTATTTTAATATGTTCATAAACCAATTGCTTGATGTGCGAAAGAAAGGCGGAAGAAGCGTTTTTCCATTTTCTAATGAATTTAATCAATTAAATATGATGAATTTGGTTTTAATGAGGAATTGCATTTTTTTTTAATTCTTGTTAAAATAATGTTATTTTGTACATGACCTACATATATATATACACTGACATTTTGACGGTTTTCTGTAAAGTAGTTTTTGAAATATAATTTTAGAAGATCTTTATACGTCACAGGTACGTAGTAAAATTTTATGAATGAACGAGAATATATGGCAACATAGAAATTACTCCCCCGTAATAATCACAGATTGCAGTCATTTACCGGCTGCGAAATACGATATTATTAAGGTGCTATGCAGGTTATGGTCACAAAGGAATTTGGGATTCGGCATTATTTCTGCATCTTGTTTTAGTTTGCGTTTAAAGTTCTCCAATTTATCGTAAAAGAACGAATTCTGAAAGATTATAACCTCCAAACCTCGTAAAATAAACACAGAATATCGTAATAATACATTTACGCCATCTGTACGCGCAAAGCATGCGAACAGCGAACTTAATATTACCCTTATTAGTTATCTGCGATGATGATGCGAACTACGATGACTATCGCTCCATTGCCAAATCATGTCGACTAAGAATTTATGAATGAAAGAATTTGTGACGTCAGAGCACTTTAAAAAAATTAATTATGCCTTAATGAAAAACAATTTAAAAGAAGGTTTAATGACGGGCTATATATTACAACATTCTCTATCATTCTATGCCATACAAAAAAAGTTGTGCAATTCCTCATTAAAAGTGGGAAGGAAACCATTTTACCGCAATATCGCAAATTTGAATTTATAACGATGCATAAGTTAACAAAATTTCATTCAAAACGTAAAACAAACCCAGACCTTTATATTTTATAACAGCGTGAAATATTTACATACCTATTGTCACTTACTAATGAAGACTACTATTTTCTATAAATCTATGTACTGGGATAGGAATTATACGAAGGGTATACTGAAAATATGTAGAATGCCAAGTTTCTAAAATCAAACGAGATTTGCTTTTATTTGACAGCTGCTTATTAATGTTTTGCGGGATTTTAGTTACAATAAACTAAAGATTTGTGTTTTTTCCAAAGATAAATTTAACTAAAGAATATTAACGATGTTAAATGCTCATTAGCGTCTAAATAACATGAAGATCGGCTTAGAAATGCATTTGGCGAAGAAACTCCATTTAAGGAAGGCACCGTATAATTAGCAAAACGAATTCAAAAGAGATCATCGGCTTTTTCTTAATCATATATCTCGTGAAGGACGTGCAATAACAGCTATTACTTTTTTTTACGGGATAGATGAAGCCTATGTATTTAAATGCTCATCAGGCAATCCGTACTGCCAAACCTCCCTCCTAATCATCATTACGACCCCGGAAAAAAAAAACCGGCTATCACAATTGACCAGAGTGGGATTTGAACCCGTGACCCCATGACTGATAGCCAAGCGTGCAAGCCGCTTCATTAGACTATCTGCCAAATATTACCGTAGTTCCAGCAATGCGGAAGGAAGATCGACGAACATCTTATAAATTTATTCGGGCGACATTGGGCATTACTATGAGTCTAATCCGAAATATTTTACGTAATAGTTTGACGTGAAAACTTTGTCGTCGATCGATTCCATATTAACTGCTTCCAGATCAAGACGAACAACTCATCGAAAGCTGCAGAAAAACTCTAGAAACATTCCAAGGCGGCGTTTGGAATATCGTCCCTGGTGACGAATCTTTTTTTGTTATTATTGTGAAGCTAAAAAAAAAAATCGATCGGCTCAATGGGTCAAAAGTCTGATCCAACAAAAATTCGATGAATTCGCAGTAGTGGGTAAGATGATGTTATTGATTGAGTTTTTGAACAAGTTTGTTAAAAAAAAAAACTCAGTACCATTAATCCCCCACTATGCAGTAACATCAGTTTTAAGGACTATTCCTATCGATGTTAAAAAAAATCTTCAAAATGAAAAACAATCAAATAATTTAATTTCTTTTTCTAAAAAACTAAAAATTTTCAACATAATATAAAAAATTTATATATGTATGTGAATTTGTTATATATGTAGGCGACATTGTATATATAGTCTATAGTAGTGGGGATTGTATATAGGCATGCACATTTTGAATAAAGTCCTTCTTGACCGTAAGCCGTCTTTGATTGCGCACCTCACAAAGATACAACAGTGGCGACGAGGATAAAGGTAGTTAAAAGTAAAGATATTTTAAAAATATCAAAAAGGGTGATTAATCGCGCGATTGATTAATGGAAAGTATAGTAGTCGCGGTAAAGTGCGAGTTATTAAAATAGTGAAAAAGGACAAGAAAGATGAGCGGACACGTGGTTGGCCATTTGTCTGAATTTCATCCGCAATCATCGGATTGGCAAATTTATAAAGCAAAGTTAAATAACTATTTTATCGCTAATGATATCTCTACAAATGAGAAGAAAAGAGCCGTTTTTCTAAATATTTGTAGTGAGGAGGCGTACAGATTAGTATATACATTATGTGCACCTGTTCGTCCAGAAAAAAAGGAAATCGATGGAATCATTGAGTTACTGGATAACTATTTTAAACAACAGAAATCGACATTCGCGGAAAGAATCAAATTCTACGAGGCCAGAAGAGAAGAAATTGAGTCAGTCAAAGAATGGGCTGCACGTGTAAAAAGTTTAGCTACAACGTGTGAATTTGGTAACCATTTGGAATTATGCATCTTGGACAGATTTGTGTGTGGTATTGGTAGAGGTCCAGTGCTAGATCGTTTATTAGAAGAACAAGCATCGATCAGTTTTGATGAAGCAGTCAAGATAGCGGAAGTTAAGATGGCGGCGCAATCATCCTATAATATTTCCGGGAAGGAGCCGGTGGTGCACATGTTGAAGAAATCACGGGACGTAGGAGCGCAACGTCTACAACGTCCGAGAAAGGCAGTCGCAGGCGCAGGTTCGAGTGAGAAGAGGATAGACAGATGTGGCACATGCGGAAGAGTTGGACATATAAAAGATAAGTGTTTTTTTAAGTCCTACGTTTGTAATAATTGTAAAAAGAGAGGTCATTTAGCTCGTGTATGTAAACAAAAGGGAAGAAATAACAATTTTGTTGAAAATAAAAATAATGGAGATGATGATGATGAATTAACTTTGTATAATATATACAAATTAAATTCTGATTCTCCTTATTATATCGATATAGAAATAGAGAAATTTAATATACAGGGTCAAGTAGATACAGGGTCAAGTGTGTCACTAATATCTGAGAAATTATACAGGGATAAATTTAATCATGTTAAATTAGAAATTAATGATTCAAATACTTTATGTTTTTATGATGGGTCGAAGGTTAGACCTCTAGGTATTTGTACATTGTCTGTCAAGTTTAAAGGCAAACAAAATGTGTTAAATTTTCTGGTAATGGAAAAGGGTAATCCCACATTGCTAGGGCGAGATTTTTTAAATAAATTTGGAATCGCTTCAGCACCAGCCATATTTCAAAGGATTGTGGAATCGTTGTTGGGTGGTGTAGATGGAGTTGTGGTGTTCTTTGACGACATTTTAATTACGGGTAAAGATGAGCGGGAGCATTTAGAAAGGTTAGCATTAGTTTTAAATAAATTAAAAGAGGCAGGATTAAAATTAAATAAGAATAAATGTAAGTTTTTTCAAAACGAAGTTGAATATTTAGGTTATGTTATAAATTCTGATGGGATTTATCCCAGTAGAAGTAAGACTGAGGCCATTGAAAAAGTATTAAGACCAGTAAATATACCTCAATTAAAATCTTTTTTGGGTATGGTTAATTACTATGGGAAATTCGTAAAAAATTTGTCTACTGTTTTGAGTCCATTGTATAATCTATTGAAGCAAAATGTTAAATGGTATTGGCCTAATGAATGCGAAAATGCTTTTACGAAAATCAAACAATTATTGTTATCCGCAGATGTATTAGTACATTACGACCCTGTCATTCCAATTGCTTTAACTGTGGATGCATCATCTTATGGAATTGGGGCTATTCTTAGTCATCAATATCCTTCTGGTGAAGAAAAACCTATTGCTTACGCATCAAGAACCTTATCAGAAAGCGAAAAGCGTTACTCGCAGATAGAAAAAGAAGGGTTAGCGATAATTTTTGGAATTTTAAAATTCAATCAATATTTAATGGGGAGAAAGTTTAGATTAGTTACGGATCATAAACCCTTAGTAACAATTTTTGGAGAAAAGAAGGGTATACCTGAATATGCAGCAAATAGATTAAGACGTTGGGCAGTTATTCTATCAAATTATACTTATGAAATAGTTTACGTTTCTTCGGATAGGAACGGAGCTGATAGTTTATCGCGATTATCGGGTATCAGTAGTAGTGGTTTGAATGAAGATGTAAGTTATGATTACTGTTATTTTTTTGATAATAGTTCGGATATTAATTTGAAGTTTAGCGAGGTAGTAAAGGAAACAAGTAAAGATTCAACTCTTTTAAAAATTTTTAAAAATATACAATCTGGTTGGCCTGAGAAATGTAATGATTTAATTTTAAAACCCTATTTTTCAAAAAGGTTTGAATTTTCAATTGAGAATGGAGCTTTATTTTGGAATCATAGAATAGTGTTGCCTGTAACATTGCGATCCCAAGCGTTAAAAGAACTACATTCTACACATTTAGGGGTATCCAAAATGAAATCAGTAGCAAGATCCTATTTTTGGTGGCCGAAATTAGATAAGGAAATTACAGATTTAACAAAAAATTGTAATATATGTAGTAAATTTTTCAGTCAGCCAAGAAAACATACTAATTGTAGTTGGCCTAGTTCAGATAATCCATGGGAGCGTTTGCACATAGATTTTTTGGGTCCATTTCAGAATAAATACTTTTTAATAATTTTGGACGCTCATTCCAGATGGATTGAGGTTCAAAAAGCAAATTCAACATCGTCTAAAGTAGTAATTCAAACCTTACGCACTTTATTTGCTAGGTTTGGAATACCAAAATACATTATTTCAGATAATGCTACTTGCTTTACATCCAATGAATTTCAAATATTTTTAAGTAAGAATTATATAGAACACACAACATCTCCACCTTACCATCCACAGTCTAATGGAGCAGCGGAGAATGCGGTTAAAACCGTGAAAAATTTTTTAAGAAAAGCAGTCGAGCAAAATTCAGATATTGATACAGAGTTATGTAGATTTTTACTTTCGTATCGCACCACTCCACACTGTACCACAGGCGTAAGTCCGTCTACACTGATGTTTGGCAGGAATGTTAAAACTAGATTTGATTTACTTACCGAGAATTCTAATCATAATAATAAGAACTTTAGTCATGTAAAAAGCAACAATCAAACTTGTAAAGCATATCAGAAACAAAAGAATTATAATAAAACTATTGATAATAATTTTAAGGTGGGAGAAATAGTATTAGTTAGGGATTATTCTGAAGTTAGTAAAGTAAGATGGATTAAGGGAAAAATTAAAAAGAGATTAGGAAGATGTGTATATATTGTGGAAATACCTACATTTTCCATAAGTGTAAAAAGGCATGCAAATCAATTAAGAAAAATCGTAGAGCAATTAGAGATAGTAGACGGGATGTTATCTGATAATAGTAATAATAAAGAGCAGCTAAAGAGTGAGGTAGGTATGAAGGATTCATGTTCATCTTCTCAAAAGTCAGTTATTGAATCAAGTGATAAAGGGAAGTCCTTCATAGCTACCCCTAGCAAAGAATATGATTTGAGACGTAGATCCCAATTAAAGTCACCAGATAGATTTAAGTATGCACACTAGGTATAAGTAATGTCTTATTGTAATTTTATGATGTTTTAAAATAAGGGTGAGGAATTGTTATATATGTATGTGAATTTGTTATATATGTAGGCGACATTGTATATATAGTCTATAGTAGTGGGGATTGTATATAGGCATGCACATTTTGAATAAAGTCCTTCTTGACCGTAAGCCGTCTTTGATTGCGCACCTCACAAAGATACAACAGTTACATTCAATAAAAATCATTAAAAATACATATATAAAAAAACAACAGACAAAAAAAGATCATTGCTATTTAATATTGACTTGTAAAATAATAATAACACGTCTCAATTAAAATTTTTGCGATGTATTATTACTTATCATACATCATTTTAAGTATTAAGTCATTGAGGGCTTTTGTAATGTGACATCTTATATTAAGATGTATCCTTTCTGAACGTACGTGAATATGCGTAGTACAAATAATGAACTAAATGAATATCAGCTGACTACATTCCCAATAAGTACACGTGCACTATGATCAGTACATTTAAGTACACTCGTACCGAACTTTTACCAATAATAATCTCCCTGCCGCCCAATCATATGTCGTATGAGACATACACTGTCGCGCAAATGTATGTTACCAATGATGGAACTAAAAAAAAAATACGATTAAAATAAAAAAAAACGTGTTTCGTTGAGCAATTTTCGGGTAAAAGTCTAAAATCTAATGGTATGCCGAACTGTTCCATAGAAATCCTGCTTAGCGCAAAAAAAAGAGCATTACTTAATCAGATATTATTCTAAAGAAAAAAATTTATTAATTTATGATTGTATCTTTATCTATATGAATTTTTCTGCAATTAAAACTTTTTTAGATATAGAAATTACATTTAGATTTCTATCTGCATTAATGTTATTAGCATTTATTATATTTCGTACATTATGAATTTTCTATTACACATTGTTTTTGTAATTGCAGAAACCTTATCTTAATAAGAACGAAATAAACGTTTATCTGTTTTTTTATTTATTGTGATAAAAAAAAACTTTAGACATTTTTTACTTTTGACTGATATTGTAGGTGCATGTACTTTTTAGATTAGGAAAACCATTATTATCGGATACAAAACGTATAAACACATTCGCAGTATGTGCGATAGGTAGAAAAACTTGGCAGATAATTCCACGAACTGAGGACGTATTAATAATAATGAACGATAATACAGAATATTATTCCTTTTTTGCGAGATCTATAACGACTTACGAATACGTTTCAACAAATTGCATCACATAATTTTTCCGTATCAGAAAAAAAAATCAGAAAAAAGAAGGAAATAGTTTACTGATACCGGGTTAGGCAAATATTTGGGAACACCCGATTTCTGGCTAAATTATGGATTCTTTAAAAAAAAAATAACCCTAGGAAAAGTTTTTGTAGTATTTTTATTCTATTCTGTGACATGCTTTGATTTTCAACATACTATCACATGTTTCGAGATATGACATCATCGGTAGTTTTTTTAAATGGATCAGCCTGTATCTTTTCACATTTTCGGATATACACTTTTTCAAGAATTAAGATAATGTACGGTTTGGTGTAAAGCGTTAGCTATAAAAATTTTGTTGTTAGATACATCTGTTAAAGAATTTGCATTTGCACAGAATTTGTATTTTTTGTTGCCATGGAAACTAGTCAATACGAACAGATAGTTTTCGTATACTAAAATAGTTGTTCATTATGGGCGAACTAACAGGACGAGAAAAAATTAGTTTGTTAATGATCTTTAATTTTGGCGACCGGCAGAGATCTCTTAGGGAAAATTTGAACGGTTATCGTTATTTACAACTTTTGTGCGAGGAAAATGTTACAGCATTAATTCATTTATTTCGAAACCGAAAATCAAAGTATGTCCCAGACTAGAATGAAAGTACCGCAACAACTTGTCGTAAGGTTATTTTTTAATAGAACCCATAACTTAGCCGGAAAGCAGGTGTTTCCACACGTTTGCCTAACCCTGTATATTTTTATGTCTTGTTAAATATTGACGGGGTGAAGAATTTACGGATAGAATTAAAAAAAAAATTAAGAACACATAAATAAAAGAAATAAAAAACTTAGGTAGCAATCTACAGCAAAATTATTAAACATTTTACTGCATTCTAATACAGCCTTTCTTTCAAATCATCAAAACTGATGTAAAAAATATACTTACAGTTTGTTTGTTATATTTATATATGCTACCTAGATTATAGGCTGCTCATTTACACAAGTCGATTTCGCAACCGAACATAAAATAGGGTAAAATTGACTCACTAACACAAGTTTATCGCGAATAATCCGGTACTTGTTTAAATATGTTACCGCTTGTAGTATTTGTAGTAATATAAATCTTAGTACTTGTAATTTATGCAATATATGTTGTGTTTTGAGGCGCAACATAAGACTAACCGAAAATAAGTTTTATTTGATACGTTTCGAAAGGCCGACGCTAAGTGCTTAATGTGCCCAAATTCGTCTTTAACAATCAGTTGTTATGCAGATAATCCTGCATACTAAAGAGCTATTTAAGAACATCGAAGCCGTCCACGTAATATAATTACCATCATTATTATTTTTATTAGCGGCTTTGCCTCTGTTTTATGTATGATCATGTGTGAATAATGATTTTTACAAAACAGTTAATCGCACAGTAGGCCATAAAATTTCCTGTATTATTACAGAAAAAATAATGTAACCTCTAATTTACCTATTATCTGACGTAAAATAACTTACATATTTGATTTTTACGTATAAGCTATCATTTCTTGGCGGAAAGAGTTATACATCCAGGCAGAGATTTACGTTATTTAAATTGAATTTCTGCCGTGCTACTTCCAGGTAAGACTAAATTTAATGAAACGGACGTGTGAGTAACAAAAATTTAGAATAGCGCAAAAGATTAAGTAAACCGAACCTTACTGTGAAGCAGATCGAAGCTAGGTTGACGTTTGCCAAAAGGCATATGACCTGGAATCATGAATGGGAAAGAGTAGTTTTCTCAGACGAGAAAAAGTTCAACTTGGATGGTCTTGCTGACTAGGAATGCTACTGGCACGATTTACGAAAAAGCACAGAAGCGTCAACGAGTCGGAGCTTTGGAGGAGGCACTGCAATGGTCTAGGGTGCATTTTGTTCTCACGGTATCCTATTGCTTGGATTATTACGAAAATGAACTCTGCTGCATATGTGGAATTACTAGAAACACAATTAATCGACAATCCACCTGAATTCTTAGAGGAAAACTTTCTTTTTCAACAAGATAACGCGGCGGTCCACGCTTCATCAAGTTCACAAAACAGTGCTTTACACAACATAATATCGAACTTCTAGAATGAACAGCGTGCAGTCCTGATTTGGGGTATCATATCCCGACGAATTTACCAAAATGATAAACAATTTGCAACAATCAACGAACTCAAAAGTAGAATTCGTGAAGTTTGGGCTAACATAGAACTAGATGAAATGCAAAACTTGGTAAGATCAACGAAAAACAGAGTTTTTGAGATATTAATTTCACTTTTTGTAAAATTACATGGATTTTTTTTATGTGAATTTATATATAATGCATTCGCTTTATTTCTAAAATTAAGTAGAAGTAATTACCTTATGAATGCAAATAAAGTCAGGTTTAGTCTCTGTGTTATGTTGTTTTTTAGCGATATAGGTTAGTAGTGGTGGATGTATAGTTATTTCCTTCAGTGTATGTATGATACTAGGGTTGCTACCCGTCCTCGTTTTAACACTTTATCCTCTTCCCTTGACAACAGAAATCCTCGCAAGACAAGCTCTTTTGTCGATAAATTGTGTGAAAAAGATAACATGCGGTACAATTATGTTACGTGTAATAAATAATATAATTGTAAATTCATATTACAGGTTAATTTATCTTTTTGTCAATATCTCCGCTTTAAATAAAAATTTTTAGCTATGTTATACATCGTCGAAAAGCTTATAAGGTTTAAGAATATGGTCCAATTCTTAGTGCTAAATTGCTACTGATGAAGACTATTATAATAGTCGAAACGTATAATGCTTAATTGCCAATGTACAGATTGCATTCGTTTTTTTTTTTACTACGGTATAAATAAAGCCAAAATCCACAAACTGCATTTCATTAGTATTATTTAATATCTAATTTAACGTGTATGTAAATTTTTACTGCTGTTGCAAAATTTTATAGAAAATCATAAGTTAACGCTTTTATAGTGTATAATGGCTTACTTACTTCAGCCCAAAAGCATACCAGGAGCGATGATCCGGACATCAATAGCGGATAGTAGGCTGAAAGTAGGCTCGTGGACCATCCATGCCGAAAATTATCCTATCAAAATGAAATAGAATATAGATTCTGTGCAGATCGGTATAGGATCAACAATATACGTACAGGAAACAAGAAATATCCCCCTCGGATGGCGCTGGCGAGGAACGTGACGAAGTAGAGGAGTTTCTGCGTGGTGATCTTGCAAGCCTTCAGGAAGGTGGGCGTCTTCAGGCGCCTGTACTCGAATGTGATGCACATTATGAGTTGGACGGCGCAGACGAGCGCCACGAATAAGAAGAGGCCGCCGATGCAAGCGTGATAGGGCAAGTTGGGGCCGTCGCAATGGTCGCCGGCAAATTGTATCTCGCAGAGGCAGGTGCCGTTGTGGCACTCGCCGCGCCCGGAACAGTCGTCGGTACAGCTCTGGAGTCCGGTCATTAGGAGCAGTTGGCGGAACATCCCCGGATATCTTAGAAATACTATACAAAACAATAGGAATATTTTTAAACAGCCCTAACTTTACTTCATTTCAATTTGTGAGGGTACCTATTCCTGAATATATACAAACAATATCTTAAATCAGCAATTTTCAACTTTGCATATTATATCAGACATATAAATTATAAGTGTTCTATTTTGCGTATTAAAAACCACTGCTTTAATAATACTTCTAACTTCTAAGCCTTGCATGTAATAGCGTTTAAATTAGAAGCGCCATAAAAAAAACATTGCGCTTGAATTTTCAATCGCCATGAATGAATCTGAAATTAATGGAAAATGGAAAAATTACGACCCATATATTAAAACGACAAACATAATGCAAGTATGAATGAAACGTAATGGAAGCCTTTAAACGCAAACCCTCCATGTTCAATTTCTGCAACAGAGGTAAAGAGGATAGAGGACGACATGCTAACTTGCTCTCAATTAGGGGCTCTCTTTATGTTGATTAAGTTACGAGAACATTTTTCCACAAACACAATTGAAAGTATCTCACGTAAGATCCCTTATCTTAGGCTAACAACACACATACTAGATGAGGATATAAAAGCCATAGGGAAAAGTAAATAAATAAACTTTACACAAATTCAAAGTTCACTTACAAAATTAGTCTGTCTCTAATTCGAGACAGCTCTTCCGGTCAATGAATCTACACAAATCCATTCCGATTTGTTTGCCACCGAAACACATATTGATCATATCAAAGCTATGGTACCATTACCCCGTAAAACTAAGAAGAACCTAAATAAAATATAAGTCATTAATTGTGATTATGTACACACTGTTACATCTCACGGTCTTAATTAATATTGAAAAGAAAATCGTATAAAGAGCCAGACTATTTACTATATATGTAGGTAAAATCTACCAGCTCTGCATTTTGAAATAATCATCCACGAAATGAATTAAAACTGGCTAACGTTTAGAAATGCTTTATTTTAGATCCTGTATGTTACTATAATTACGCTTTCAAATATCTTATTTTCGAAGATAGAGCACACATACACAAACCTATATTACTGCTATTACCTACCTCGTCGTTACACAAAAGCAAATTTATAATCCTTGTTATAAACGCACTAGACTAGGAGCACGCCACACGAACAAAAACAACACTGATCCATAAACTTATTAGATTTATCTCGTTAGAAGAATTGTGTGACTAATTTTTCGCTGCCAGAAATAAACCAGTAGACATCTTGGATGATAATAAATAACTGACGTTTGCGGATGGCAGCGATTTAGCTCGACTTCGCGACATTCAGGCAACCCATTCAACATGCATCATTCATTTTATACCTTGAAGTAAACAGTGTGTTTCAAAAGAATTAGTATATTCTGACAATGAGAGAAAAACAATTCTGTATTTTATATGTTCGGTTGTGTTTTTTTAACGGCACAAGGTTCGTCTTGTAGGAGGACTGTTTACGCATTTGTCATTGTCTCTCTTATTTTTATAGGCGATTGTTAATGTTAATTGTTCTTGTATCTTTACTATACGCCTTAGTTTAAAAATCTGTGTTAATATTGCAGATAATACATACATAACACATACACTATTTTTACGTAGTTGATATATTCTAATCATTATTATGTATCTAATTCTCTCTTGTAGTACTTTTGATTTTATTATTTGCGGTATACTTGGCCTGTCCTTTGTTAGCCTGTTTATGTATTATATTCAAATGAATAAAACTAGGATTGAAACATACGTCGAAAAAATACCGGGACTGTTGAGATTGCCTATCGTCGGTACTGCTTACATATTATTATTTGTGAAGAGAGGAGGTGAGGCATAACAATAAAATCATTAGATACGTGTATTTCGTGATACTTTGTGCTATTTATTTATTTACAGACTTCTTTAAGTATATGGTCAAGCGATTTAAAACGTATCCGATATTTCGTAGTTGGATGGGTAACAATCCTAACGTTAATTTGAGCAGAGCGGAGCACGCTGAGGTAAAGTTCATATCTACGCTATAGACCAAAAGTTTGATGAAGCGATCGGTGTGATTCCAAACTTTTGATCTTTAGTGTGCGTTTAGAGCGCGCAGAAAAATACAAAGACCATTTGCAGGTCGTTCTCAACAATTCCATACAAATTGAGAAAAGTGCGGCCTATAATTATATCAAACCATGGCTCGGAGAGGGACTGTTGATCAGTTCTGGTAGGTAGATTTCTAAATTAATAGGGAAATATCTACATGCTCACGCTTTTCTCGTAGGCAGAAGATGGCAGTGTCACCGGAAATTATTGACACCTGCCTTCCATTTTAAGATACTGGATAATTCTCTTAAAACTTTCGAATTGAAAGCCAAGGTGCTGGTTAAACAGTTGAAGAAGGTCCGTGAAGGGGATATTTTCGACATGTATCCCTATATTACGCGCATCGCTTTGGATATAATTTGCGGTATTTATGCACCATAACTTATGGCGACGCCGCTGTATCGTTAAAAAAATTCTTTTAGAAACGGCAATGGGCATACAACTGGATTCCGTCAATACGCAGAACTATCGTGAATATGTAGATGCGATTTATACGTTGAGTATATTTTAATTTATAACAATATTACAAACACTACCTGTCTCTAAGCAATGTTATTGTTGTGAGTGAAATAGTCGTTAATCATTTTTAGTATAACGGACATCAGTCTACAGCGCATACTGAAACCTTGGCTGCAACCGGATTTCATATTTAAATATACCAGTCGCGGAAAACGTTTCAGACGGAGTTTAAATGTTCTGCACGATTTTACGACGAAAGTAAGTTTCTATCATTAACAGAAATGAAGTTATCTAGTTTTCGAGGGCGTTGTTTGGGATCACGCTCACATAAAAGGACCAATTAGAGAAATATGCCAACATATTACGCCACGAATGTAAGCAACCGTAGACCAATTGAAGTCGCGATCACAAGCAACCCCTTCAAAAACTAACTAAAATGCACACACATTGCAAACCATCGTCTACTACTTTAAATAACCCCAAAGAAAATAATCCGGAACTGAAAGGACTGGGGATCTTGCTGGCATGGTATCTTATCATTTATTGAAATGAGTCTGTTTGGAAAGGATTCTCTTAAAATGTCCACGCGTTCGCATTCTCGCCGTATGACTTGTTGCCCCGTCTTGCTGAAACCAGTAATGTTCTATTTCTACTTCAATTTGCGGTAAAAAGAATATCTGCAGAATTTGAACATACCGCGCAGTATTAACTTTTACCGTCTAACCATTCTCTTAAAAAAAAAAAAAATCAGACCCAACTATTCTAGACGATGCAATGGCACACCATATAGTTACTTTAGGACAATGTAAAGATCGCAATGAATTTCGCGAGGATGTTTGGTAATTTTGTTTATTTACATCACCGTTTATGTAAAAATGTGCTTCCTCATTCAAGAAAAGTTTATTTTCGATACCTAATCACCAAGGCGATTATCATGAATCAGACGACAAAATTGAAGCCTGTTAATCTTATCTTCATCAATTCTTTCCTGAGCTATTGCGATTTTATATGGATTCAGGCGTTCTAATATTCTTCTCTTGCTTCGATCACTCAAACCGAGGACAAAAGCGTGTTTAACAACGAATCTTTTCTGACTAGCAATATTGCATTACGTTCATTGTAGACAATTTTTGGTCTTCCAGATGATTATATATCATGATAAAATAGGTAATACATTTTGCCGGACCCCGTATTTGCATTTGTAGTGCTCAGAAACACCCAGAAAAACTTCGGAAGTGATGCGTTGACGTTCATCCTCGAATTAGTGTAGTAAGGTTGTATTTTCCTTTATGTGGTAGCCGAAAAATATTATTATTGTGAATATTTTTTGTTGCGGAAAGTGGAATAATAATCCCGTTTATTATCTCACCAAAATAGTAAAACAAAATAGCTCTCAGTTGCAAAAATATTTTTCATCGCACAGGTAATAAAAGAACGACGATCTATTCTTAGTAATTCAAATAATGCCGCGATTATGAACGACGACGGTCACCCAGATGATGATGGTTACAGTCACGATGAACAGACCCACTCGAAGAGGAATACGTTTCTGGACATATTGTTGGAGACGTCGAATAGCGTGGCCACCTTTAGCGAAGAAGATGTCCGCCAGGAAGTGGACACCTTCTTGTTCGAAGTGCGTGCGTAAGTGAGCGCACGTATTCCGCCAAATATACAAGCATCGTTCATACTTTTAGGGTCACGATACTATAACTGCCGCCATCAGTTGGTGCCTGTTCCTTCTGGGAAATCATTTAGATATTCAAGTACGTATTTATTGTACACCAGAAGAAAGAACAACCCGTCCAGTTTGAGTTAGAGAGAAGTGTAGGAGCGGGCGAGGGGACCATATTGTGGCTGCCTAAAATATCGTAATACAGATATTGTGAATATGAAAAAAGAAACTACCTGAATGCTTGCGTATCGCCCGCGGCAACATCGCTGTTAGCGAGAAATCCTTTACTGCATGCAGCTGTAGTACGGATGTTTTTGCGGTATAAGCTGGATTAGGATGCAAATAAAATTTGAAATAAATTTGTTTCAATGAGATAAGTGTCTAAATATATGTGGGAAACACATCGTTTAACTGCAGTAGATAATATAATCTGCTGCAATATTATAATTAACTTTGCCAAAAAATAATGAAACGAATTATTTTTAATAATTTTGGGAATATTGCCAAACAAATATTTATCATTATCTCTACATATATATATACATCTATAAGAAAGGAGAATATTAAATAATTTAGGTTTATATAAAATTACTTTAGAGTTACGTTTCACAGTTACCTCCCTTATCGCACTAAATATAATATGTGCGGTTGTTATGAATACTATTTGGAACATATAGTTTCCAATGTTTAGATTTATTTAAAGGATTTACTGTCATTGATGGATTAATGTGCACTGGACGGGTTGTTCTTTCTTCTGCCGTACCTACTAACATATTGTGTAAACGCGCAGGACAAAGTATACGAGGAAATAACTAGGGCGTTCGAAAATCACAAGGGTCCCGTCGACATGGAACTGTTGGGAAAGTTGAAATTACTAGATAGATGCATCAAGGAGTCGTTGAGACTGTATCCGAGCGTACCTATCGTCGCTAGACAGTTGCAAAAGGATATCGACATAGGTTAATTGTTGTCTATCTAATTAAGAATACGTAGGTACCGTATTTTTCAAAATTCAGGGGGTTATCTAGTGCCCGCTGGGTGTACCGTCAACTTGCACATATACGCGATACATCGCGACCCGCGCTATTACCACGACCCGGAGAAATTCGACCCCGACCGTTTTCTGCCGGAAAATAACAGGCGTAGGCCAGCGTACGCCTATATTCCATTCAGTGCCGGTCCCAGGAACTGCATAGGTAGGTCCATTTTGACAAAGAAAAATTTGCATAAAAAATTTTGATATAATTTAAACATTGTCAAATATATCGGGTGTCCCACGGCCTATTAGAAGTACATACATATATGGAGAACCAATCATCAGAATGTAAGTTATCGAGATGAACAACGTTCCTAAAATATTTCTATGCACTCAGCCGCTTCTACCTAAACCTGGTAACAACTTTCTTAATTCAAATGGAACACCTTTGTATGTCTTATCATGATTTAATTCTTTATTAAATTTCATAAAACTCGCACACTTATATCCTTATACCTATCTCAAAGCGTTTTCGAGATATAAATTCTTCTTCTTCTTCTTAAAAAGGCGGGGACCAGGACATTTCTTAAACCAGATACATAATTTATAATTCTTTCCATAATGTAGATATATAACTCAATTTTCAGTATTTGCCCGAGTTTAAGCTAGCTTAAGAGAACCTTGGATTAACTTGCTATGTTATTTGAATTTAGTTACGTTATACAGGACGTTTCACACGTTACCCTCAGACCGTATGTTAGAAAAATCCCTTTTATATATTTTTTTAAATGGAACGTCCTGTATCTTACGGACACCCGGTATAGTCGCTCTCATTATCATTTATAAAATTAGTGCATAACTGATTGCCTATATCTGAAATGTTTTTATATAAAACTGGTGACATGTCAAAACACAAATTGCATTATCAACCTCTCATACAAAGTCACCATATTTGTTGTGGAACTTTATGACACTGCCTTTTGTGAAATAGAAAAAGATACCTTTGAATGATTAATCTTTTAAAAGAATTGAATTAGTTGAAGCTGTGTAAAACTGTGTGTTTTAGGTCAGAAATACGCCATGTTAGAAGAGAAAACCTTACTAGCGTACATATTGAAAAATTTTAGGGTGAGGGCCGTGGAAACCGAGAGGACGGCGCGTCCTTCGATAGGACTAATATTAAAACCGCTGAATAGTTTGTTAATTTCTTTCCATCTGAGAAAATGAAAATTGTGGCATCTATATACAGTTGCATGCTTATATAATATTGTTCTTATAAAAAAATGTTTAATTTCTTAAAACATTTAATTTTATTGTTTTATATACCGTCCCATCTCGTTCCATAAACGTTCAATTAACAAATTGAATGTGATCATTCTTATATCCGTCTGTAGATCGTTGACGGTTTTCGGGATTTTTCTCTAAAGTCGCTGGGTTACGAAATAACGAACTTATTCCTTTCATTTGCACCATATACTGTACAGTCGGCCAAATTGGGAAGTGTAGCAGTATCCATATAATATCAGGCAATAACAGATAAGACATTTAAAGGCATTTGTTTAATTGACAGTTCTTCTCTATTTACATATAACAAATATCATTAATAGTAAAGCAATCACAAAAAATAAACATATGTCTAAAATACGATATCTACATATAGGTATTAAAGATATAGCAGATAGGAATATCATAGACCCTTATTGTTTGTTGTACATTAAATTACATGGGAATGTTAATTCGACTTACAACCCTTTAGGAAAGACATTAAACATCGATAGGTAACTGATTTCCACCATGGACGTGTGGTATTCCGTACAAACTTATGTAAAAGGATACCAATACACGAACATACAAATAAAATACGATACGATATCTACAGATATAATAACTAAAATAATTACAAGAAAATAACATACATATACATAAATAATACGTGAATAAAATAACCCAATCTGATTGATTCTACATACCTCCACGTGTGAACGGAAGTGCCAAAAGTAGGACATACTTAGCAATGGAAAAAGTGTTGCGTCTATATTTTTTTTTTTCTTATAAAAACAAAATTGTGCATAAGCTCTACATACTCCACGTTGCGTCCTTTGCCGATGATTCTAAAACTCATTTTCGAACCGGAGTAGGTAATATTCGTTCTATCAATCTTGCATTGCTTCCCGAGCCCAAAATCGAATAGAAATGTGCGCCATTACGATAAGTGGTTAGGTGCCATAAGCACATATGAACGTCTAATCGACTTGTAACTTCTTGAACGTTCCCTCAACTCCCAGACCAAGTTCTTCGTTGATCTCAGAGACGAACGGTTTATGTTTCTCGTCAATTTCTATGTGCATATCGTCTAAAGCCAATAGGGTAGCTCTCCTCTCTTTCAATTTTGCCTTCAGATTTTCCAACATCTCCTGAATGGGAACGTTGCCGCCGTATTCTTTAGGTAATATTTTCTGGTCGACGTGTTGGTACAGGTCCGGGTAAGATTTGTGGAGCTGAAAACCATATGCGAGGATCGTTAGTTAATTTTCGTGTGTAAGCCGACGATAACCTGAATACCTGAATTCTATTTTTCAGTTTCTCGTTCAGAAATCCCATCGAGAATTCGATCAGTTTGATGGCGCTAGGTGATATGTTCAAGAAATGATTTTGTTTGTGTCTCATCGGCGAGGAATGCTAAAACAATACTATAGTAGTACAGTAGTAATTATGTTACGCGGCTTGAACGTACTTTGTGATCCGGTAGGATCAAACTTGGAAAAGTTCCGAAATTTTGTGTTTGTTATCATTCCGAAGAGACAATAAAAAAATTAACCGAAAAAAAAATTATTTCTTTTTTTACCTCTAGCACTTTTATTTGCCCTATTTTTATATAGCTTTATTATTGGTGCCATTTTGAATTTCAACTCTACCAGAAAGGACTCTTTTTTTCTGATTACAACTATGTACAACATGTTGGCAAGAGCTTTTGATTTTATCCTTTAATTGATCAGCATATATTTTATGATTAAAAATAAAAGGAAACCGTGAAACGGTTCACATCAGCGAACAGAAATGAAATATGATAAGTATATACCTTTTTACCGAACAATAAATAGCAAGTATACGATATTTAGAATTTATTGTGCCACATCGTATCAATTTTTCGTGACTAACGTGATAATATTCGGAAAAACCGCAAGAAGAACAGTTCAGAATACCGGAAAGTGTGCGCAATAAATTGTATGAGTACATTAACGAAAATGGTCAATTAAATGGACATTTACTGTACTTTATTGTCTTGTTTTTCTTTATTATTATATTTTTTTTTTTATTATTATGTCTCACATCTATTTTCCCACGCATTTACTTGGAAACTAATAGAGAAAAAAATTACAGTAAAATCCAGTGGAAAGGACATTCAAATTCTGCCATTATAACACACCCCGTAAATATAGCCTTTTACCCCTCTCCTCCACTTTATTTTTTTTAAATTGCATCCCTAATTTTTTTTCGCAAGTTTTCGGTAGCTACGAGGCTTATAAATACAGTCATATGTTTTCTCTTTTTATTATTATTATACCAAAATGTTCTCAAAAAGTAGTTCCTAAAAATGTATGCAGTGAGAGCATAAATGCCGAATTGCATTAAATAATGTGTAAATTAAATAAACAAACTGATTGCCAGCATTTTAACAACAAAGTACAATTACAGTGCGAGGCTAATAAATGTCAACTTCATTATAATTTGTTTCAAAGATGTGCAAAAGTGCAGAAATATAGTTTCGGCAACGATGTACCTACCTGAATGCATTTAATAACATTTCTAATGTCGCTCAGAGAGAACAGCGAAACGTGGGCCATCTGCAGTCCCGCCTCGTCATTGATGTAAGTGTACCCGTTCACCTGATTCATCTCGTCATCCATCAGAGTTTCCGTGATGATGCTGTGCACCTTTATCATTTGAGCGGCGCTGTATTTGTGAGGATCATAACGGCCGGCACAGCTGAAGATTACCATTCGTCCCTGGTCCCTCTGCAGAAGCGGAACTAAGTAACCGCTGCTTATGATTTCGGCGATCTGGGGATCATCGCAGTCCAGGGTCTGGAACCAGTCGGGATGCAGTTGCCTGACGATTAGGTAGCGTTCTAGCATTTCACAAGCCAACGGCACGCTGTATTTTTTCGTGCGCAGGAATCGCAATAAAAAGGGTGCGTCTGCGTAAGAAAGAAAAACCCCTATAGCATTTGCGTGTGTATTGCGCATGCATGTGGTGCTAAACCTAATATGTTTACGTTTATACGCTACAGTCAAACAAAAAACTATATAATTGAAATTACATTGACACCCACCTGTTCTACAATTCTTAATGTTGGAGTTTTTGCCGATCCATTCCCGCATTTGCTCTAACGACTGCGTTCTGACGTTTTCATCTTCCCGGAGTTCCTCGAGAGCCACTTTCCTGCTTTGTTCCGGTAAACGGCAAACGTAATCCTCTACCGCGATTTCTTGTCCTCCTAAACCCATCTCTCTGCCTACAAGAATGGGATTACTTTTGATATTCCAAAATCCAAATTTTCCGCATTAAAATGAAATTGGGATTGACAGATCAGTAGAATAAAATAAAATATATTGTTTTTATTGTAAATATAATATAATGAATCGTGCACCTAATATAATATCTAAATTAAAATAAAATTATAAAGAGTACAATATGTGTACATCATCCCGCTTAAATTATCTTTCCTTCTTTCGACGGCCAATTATCGATACCTACTATAATCACCTATAATATTCCCCACGTCAACCTCAAATACTTCGGCTGAGATCAAATTGACACGTATGGGTAACCTAAAACGAGTCATCATTGTAATGTCGATGGAACAAAAGTCATCAGTGGTGCGAGTGAATTATTTTACGATAGGACTAGGGAAAAGAAAACGTATACACCCTTAAAACCAGTAAAATAGACTCGTCCTATAATTTTAGGGCTCAAAACTGATATAACGATATATGTATGTACCTACTTCTCATTTTGGGTTCACTATAAAGTATGCTCCAGAGCCAAATTAAATTGAATGAAAAAAATCGAAATAATAACATAACATTGCGACGACTAGGTGTATAGATTGAATAATTTGTATGTATGAATCACATCTTCTACCTGCGAATTCAAAAATAGTCATAGCTATGTATAAGCCGTGCATTATACTCGTACATAGCATGTGATAGAAACGGTAGATACAAGATACATTGTCTCAATAAGCGGGAGACATAATTTAAACGGACCACTCTACCTATCTAGTCTTCAACGATACTAGTACAATACTATATAGTTATCATTAAAATCTATTAAACATTTGCTGCCATGATACTATTTTGTGGAATTTCCAAAACCCTTATCCTGATATCCATCGGCAATATTTTTTATAATGCTTCGTACCGGAAACAGGAAATATAGAAAATATGGAAAAATCCTTGACCAAATAATAAATAATCGTACCTACATTATATACGTAATTTATATGTCATTTTGATGGTTCAGGATAAATAACATTCAGACTAGATAATTACCTACATCTATTAATGCACGTATCTAAGTACATATATGTTGCAATCTTTTTGATATTTTCGAAAGTTCGGATGAAAAAAAGATTCTTTCAACAGTCTAGTCCAAACTTTTATTACAGTGCTTTTAGTACAGGTCGAGAAAGTGTTGCTGCGAAACCCGAAAAGAAAGTGAAATGCTTTCTTCTTCCTCCGTACACGGATTACCTACACCGCTAGGAATCGTTTTTTGCGATTCAGTTAACTTGACCTCTATTCTATAACGCTGGCGTACGCATACCTACCTACCCATATTTATGTGTATATATGCATATACAGCATGGTGCAAATGAAAGGAATAAATTCATTATTTCGTAAACCAGCGACTTTCGAGAAAAATCCTAAAACTGTAAGCGTGATGACATCAACAATAAGTTTTTTAAATAGAAATGTGGGTGTTGCAATACATCATTTGAAAGATATTTTTAATGCCAATTCAAGTTTAGCAATAGTTTTAAGTATTTAAGCTTTGTATACTTTCAAACATTTTTATTATTGCCTACAATAAATGTTATTTATTAAATACAACTAAATTTAAATCGAATTCTCAAATTGATAACCCTCAGTTAAAATACAATGAGAAAGATGATGTACAGTGAACTCTTCTCAAATTTTCTGTCTAACTTCCGGAGTTATTTCTGAAATCTCAATGCGTATCTATTCTTTAAGTTTATTGACAGATCGTGGTCTATTTTGGTACACATTACTTTATAAGTATCCCCAAGTGGAATCAAATCTGGTGACTTAGGTGGCTATTCTAATGATCCTCTTCGACCTAATATTTAGCGATTTCGGAAGACATTGTTCTTAAAGTTTATTGCCAAAACAGCATAATATAAAAAAAATAATATTCAAAAGATCTTTCAAATGATGTATTGCAACACTCACATTTCTATCTAAAAAAAATTATTGATGACGTCAAAGAAGAGCACACAGAAGATGTCAAAAATAAGAAAGTAAACTGCAACTGACGAAAAACCCGTTTAAAATGGGTTTCAGGATTTTCTTCTAAAGTCGCTGGTTTACGAAATAATGAATTTATTCCTTTCATTTGAATCGTATAGGATTGAAGATATGTGTGCGATAATAAATGTTCAAAATTACACAATATTTTGGGCATTACTACTAAAAAAATGAAGCAAGTACACCCAAAATTATTTATTGTAAATTGAAGAAGCTGTAAATAGGGTTATGATGTAATAATGTAAAGGTGTTAATAGTGTAGCAACTCACAACGTCATAATATTATCAAATTTGTTTTTAGTACTTTTGTACTCTTCACCAGTCGAGATGGAACTGCCTGACCCTAATATTACTAGTATTATACTCATCAATAATGTTCCTATACTTTAGGATGATATGCCTTATTTACATTCTCTCTCTAAATTAAGGTTACTTATTATTACTGACAATTGTACGTCTTTATCAAATATGTATTTAGTATCCTGAACAGTTGGAAATAGATTTAAACATTTTTGTGGATGTAAAATATGCTTGAATAGTTTTTTCTCTTTTAGTAGATATAGTTGGTTTGCAGATAAAGCTTTTCAAAATTATACGCCTGTTACAATCAGAAAAAACTAAATGAATTCAATATATTATATACGGTTGCTATTAGGAAATCTATGCAAACACATTTAATTATGAACTAGATTTTAGAACATTTTTACGGTCGGTTTACATTCACATGAGGTTGGTTATATCTGTATTCTATTTATTAAATTTGTTGGGTAGATATATACCTATACAAAGTAAGAAACGGAAAATTAGATACGAACAGGGTATTGCTAAACATAAACAATTTTGTTTTATATACGAAACAAAGAAAAAATATCAAATAAAATAATATATTTTTCAAAAACTTATAACTACTTAATTATATTAGCTGCCACAATAATACACTTACCTGCTTCTGTTCGCGCTCCTTTGTACCCTAGATCGGCAAATCACAGCGGATCAGCGAACAACTCGGCCGCTAAAATTAAACTGAACCTATCCTCGTTTTCGTCGTAAAACGTTAACTTTCTCTAACCTAGTTTTAACGGTAAAAGCACAAAATCATAATATATAATCGCACACTCGGTGGCGATTCCGAATCGTACCTCCTCGTATCCGTATACAAATATACACACAGGCGGTCGACGGTCACCAAAGAGAGTTATTCTTCTGCAGCTTCTGATAGATCATCGCGTATTTATCTATAGAAAGTTTTTCGCGCGTTCATGTTGCATAGAACGAACACATAATTTCCATGGTAATTGTAAGGATACGCAGTCATGTTAAAAAACTAATTATTCCTTTGAGCTGGCCTGGACAATTGGCGTACAATTTCAAATAAAAAAGAAAAAAAATTAAAACCCGCAAATATTGTGTATCTAGTAATGTGTATAACAGCGCATCGTAAAAAGTTTCTTTTTAAAAAACAAAGAGTATGAACGTCGTCACTAGTCAAAAGTTATCATTAATAATATCTATTAAAAATATATTCCACATACCTATATTTAATATCAAGTAAAAATTGCATCAAAAATATTTAAACTATTATCCCACAATTTCATCTAACAAAAAATAGAAATTGTTTTTAATAATTGAGATAGATGTAGAATTTGATTTCATCAAATGGTTATTTTATTTTTTTGTAACTTACAATGTATGATTCGGTTGATTTGATTTAACACATTCTTGAATATGATGCAGTTATATTTTTCAAAATAAAGTGGATTTAGAGCCGGTTTTAGTTGTACAACTGCCCTTTCAAATATAATCGCGGACATTTAACAATTTTGTGTTTGCTTGATTACTCCAAGTCCTTTGACACTATTAACGAGTAGTTACCGGCGATACTGCACTATATAGGTTGGGGCAATGAAGCAGTTGCCCTTTTGATTAGTTATGTGACCAATAGGCAGGAATTTGTTAGTTTAGATGGACAGGAATCTGAGTGGCTGAATATGTATTCTGGCGTCCCGTAGGGTTCTATTATCGGTCCCTCGTTGTATATATGTTAGCTTCACAAGGCCTTAAAATATTGTAATTATCATTTTTACGCTGACGATATGCAACTTTATTATTCCTTTCCGGTTAGTAATGTGGTGGACGCATTCAAAAATTCTGATACAGAAAGTTTGGTTTCATTTTCGCGTGATCAAACACTAAATATTAATGCGTTCAAAACGGAATTAATTCTCTTTAGGTCGCGAAATAAAAAGCAGTAGATTATTGCATCTGGTTTACGTGTGTATGTTGGCGGTGCCAAAATTAAATTCAATTCTTCTGTAAAAACTGTTGGTATCATTATAGACGAAAAAGTAAAATTTAACGACTATTATAAATAAATATAAACAGAAGGCTTATACTTCCTTAAAGTTAATTTATAGTAGGTAATAGGCGCTACTTGAATAACAATTTCAAGATTTTGTTGTGTGAATCGTTGGTATTGTCTTTGTTTAATTATTGCGATGTTTTGTATGGTACTTGTATTGATTCTCTGTGGTCGTAAAACTCAAAAAGTTCAGAATTCCTGTTTGAGGCTGGTACTTGGTATACGCAGGTGTTGTCACGTCAGTCACAAATTAAAGAATATTAAATGGTTGATTACTTGGGTTTTTTTAAAAAGTCGTACTCTTATCACATAATTAGAGTTTACAATGCGATTCCGTCTGGTGCTGGGGGCATTTAGGGATGCGTTCTCTCGATTTTTGTTTGACACGTAGGTGTGACAGTAACTCATTGATTAATTAATTACATACATATATGTGATCTCTTTCCTTCTGATATTAACTTGTATTTATCGAATTTCTTAATTTAATTAGTGTGTGCTATTGCGCGTGATGTTACTTGCTAATTTTTATATTTACTATGTCTTTTTTGGAAGAAATAAACATATATTATTATTATACACGTCACTATACAGTTTTATATTTTTTATTGTACTCTAAAACTCTTCAGAGCACTACTCAAACAAGTTTCAATAGTACTGAGTGGAAACAATTATTCCACTCGTCTTCTAGAATGTTGTTCTCTTCAATGAGCAACTGAAATTTATCAGCGATAAAAAAAATACCTACCTGTACCTACCTATGATTATGATGATAAATATTTCGTTATTTCCAAAAAGATAAATATCTTATAGTACTTTTTTGGATCTGTCGGTGATCAAGCCCATGAAATTTTGGAATTGCTGAATTGGAATGCTATATTTGAATTTGAATTAGGTTCCGTTAGAAAGGTAAAAAAATCAAGAAATTTTACTCAATACAATCGGATAAAAATGTGAATATGTTGTACGTGCGCAATGTCCGTGATAAGATTATATATTGAGTTTAAATAGAATTGCTGCCCCATATTTTCACTCGATTTAGCTTACAAACGAAGTAGAGTGTGATAATTAGCCGTAAAAGGAGATACAAATTGTACTTTTTCAATATATCTGTATTGCCGGCAATTCTAAAAAATATATATTTCTTTTTAATATGGTAGCTAAGTATTGATAAAACTTAATTAAAATAACTTTCTTAAAATAAAAGGTGGTTTACTTGAAAACCTATTATTTAATAGACACACAAGATAATTTTAAATTAATTCGGGATAATTGGGTATGATGACTAGAAACCGCGATATGTTAAGTGTACCGCATCATCGTACATCGTTATTTGATGGAGCAGTGCTTTTACTCTTTTAGTGAGCTTTTAACGTATAATAATAATGTACAACAATAATATTGTTGTACAAGTGTTTGTGTATGTGGGTCAAGTCATCTTCAACAGGCTGCCATCAGACATAAAAAATGCACGAGATGTAAATGAGTTTAAAAAACTATTAAAAACTTACCTTCACTTTTTTTAAATAGGAACTTGTACATTTTCCTCTAGCATTCGATAGAGCACCTTTTTCTCTTTACAAGTTTTTTTTTTAAGTTATGTAGGTATATAACTTGAAAAAAATAAACCATCGTTACAAGTATTTAATAAATTTTGATACAGACAAAAGTCTAGACGTCACAAATATTTGACGTGTACTTCAAATATTCGACATAAATATTCAATTGTGCAAATTGTTGCAGTAGTTAGTATTAGCAATGGCTAGTCTAAATACGCGTGAAAGAATTGAAATACTTACGATGCTAGAGATTACAATTTTGTGAAGAAATGTCATATTTGCAATGATGACAATTTGGTCAACAAAATTCTTTCCACAAACGATTTGCGTTACGATTGCATTGCTGGTGCTGTAAGCAGACATAACTGCAGATACTGGTCATTTGAAAATCCTTCCCGGTTTTTTGGAGCACTATACGCAATACCTAGAAAAGGTTAATGTTTGGTTTGGCATTCTAGTGGGTCATACTGTCAGTTCGTTCTTCATCGATAGCTTCGACTAAGTATTTGCAGTTACTACAAAATGAGATTATACCTGCTTGTGCTACACTCTGTCCAGACGAAAACGATGAAAGCATTCCCAATAATAGTATCTGATTTCAGCAAGACAACGTTTTTCCTAACAGATGGATTGGGGGACGAGAAAATATTGAATTGGCTCAGTCCGTTCGCCCCATTGAAGCCCTTTAGATTTTTTTTCTTTGGTGGTACGTAAAATAAGGTTTATAAAGATAAGCCCGATGATATCGAAGATTGAAAAATTCGAATAACGAGAACGACAAAAGAAATTTCCCGAATATTTTTTTTTCCAGAATTCTCTTTAGGGTTCTGTAAATCGATTGGATCGTTGTCAAATTCGTAATGGAGCACAATTTGAGTATTTACTTATTGTTAGTTATTAGTTTGGTGTTTCTTCTAAAAATGTTATTAAAATAATTAAAAAAAAAACAAAAATATTATTTGAAAGAGAAAAAGGTGCTCTATCGAATGGCGAAACTTAAAAACAAATGAAGAAAAAAATTCAAGTATACTGAAATGTAAATTAAAATTTCTTAACAAACTTTTATATTGAACAAAATTTCCTAAAGTGAATATTAACGACAATAAATCCCCGTCTCCATACTTTTAACTAACCCTGTATAATAATTAAATTTGTGTTAACTAGTTACTATAGTTATCTCATCAGTGCCTGCACTATTTTCTTAAAACTTCCTGTGAAAACTTCGTGAAACGGCGAGGCACACATACTGGTATCTTGGTTCCAATACATCATTTTCAATCGTTTTAAAGTTGTTTTTTTTCCGCACTCAGTAGAAACATCAAAAGCGAATAAAAAGAATGGTATAATTTCCCATAAAAAATATATATTTAATAAAGTTTGAGAAAATTATTTCTCGTCCATCATCTCCTTAAGTAATAACAATTTATCTATCTACATATTTCGCCTCTTCCTTCCTTCTTTAAATACAATTTACATAGAACGTATAAACAACATAATTATGCGTTTATTACATATATGTATGTTTTATAGCGTTTTCGTGTTGAATGTTTCTATGTATGTACAAAATTGAATTAACTATTATATATAGTATCTCGCCCCAAACGACACAACATCATCAGAATATCATTCTAGCATTTATCAGACACGATTGACCAGGTTATATTAGAAAAAATCAAACAAAGGGTAGTGAGAATAGTGGGACACCTACCTCTTCCCTTATTACGTGGAACAGGATGCCGGTTATCGCATACTGTAAGAAATACTGCGTATAAAAAAGGCCAACGACAAAATCCAGGAGTGAATGTTATTATATTAAACAGCAGCAGGTACTAGTTCGCATTTTGCCTCTGGTGCAAGGGTGCATCATCAATAATAACAAAAAAAATGGAATGGGACCGTATTATTATTTACAAACGTCCCGCTTTCGTCTCCTGTAGAATCGGCGCACGTTCGTGGTGCTGGTTTTCTCCGAAGCGGGGGCGACGTCTTCGCCTGTGAGGGAGGCGTTCGAGGTGCCGTCGTCGCTGGACAGGGCGTCGCTGTTGTCGTTGCAGTTCGGGGTCGTCGGCATCTCCTCCGGATAGGGAAGCCGAGGAGGACAGGTGGTCGGTTTGTCTTCCTCGATCGCGATGGTCGACGACGTCGTGTCGACGGCGACGGGGGCGGCGGCGCTTCCGTCATCGACGTCCATCGGTTCGCCGTGGCATCCGTGCACGTGGACCGCTATCCGTCGCTCCTCCGATCTGTGTCTCTTGTTCGTCGTCGTCGTCGTCGTTGTCGACGTCAGCAGGGGCGTTTCTGAGGTGTTGCAGTCGGAATTCTCGCAATTCGAATCGGACGAGTCGCTGAACGGTTTAATATCCAATCTGTAAATAAATAAATAAAATAAATGTAATGGGGAACTCGACAAAACTTTTGAATGTGAAAAAAGTTACTACAAATCATAAGTATTTATTGTAATAAAAAACATGTTTTATCAAAAAAAAAAAAACTATCTCATCGCAAACGGCCATAATAAAGAATTGAAAATACGAAAAAATTCAAATTATTACAAGCGGTCATAAACGCGTTGCTATTCGTCGTGACGTGGGTTGGTGTCGATAATCTTCAGAAGATAGCCACTATGTCAGAAGAAGGATATTGCAGAGATCAATCCGGCAATCTACACTTTGTCGATATGTTGATGGTAGCGCATTTTATTAACACTAGAAAGGCCGCGCTTTTACGGCTATATGGAAAATTGCATTAGATGGATCTCTCAGATCTGTTAAGAAAAAGAGAGTTTGTTAAAAGTTTTTGGCGATTGTGGCAATCTAGTAAGTATTTTCTTAGTCGTATTTACTGTCATACTTTTGCAAAGTGGCACGTGGTAGTATTCAGGTCTCTCACACATTTAATGCCTGTGCAATTTTTTATGACTTTATCCTTTATAGTGCAGTTCTGTGCTATTACTAGCAATAAAGTGGTTGTTGTTAGTTTTAGGATCTCGCTTGCGAGCAGACCGCCTACAACGTGTATTAGATTATTTTTAGTATTTAGGCTGTAATTTTTATTTCTTTTTAATGTTCATTGCATCTTGTATTTGACATCCATGTGCCTGAATATTCCAGAGAAGTATCGTTATTGTAAAAGCTCTTGTTTGAACATTTGCCGCTAAATTGTTTGTATTACCCTTAGTTCAGTGATATGAATGTTTGTAATTTCGACAATCGCGAAAACCCTTTGCTACCTGGTTTTAGCGACGAAAAGGCGCCAGGATTCCTGCACATCCGGCATCAGCTGTTTATGTACACTCCATGAACACCCGATTTTATTCATCCATGTTTCTGTCACAGTACCCTCCGCGTACCGCTCTTACATAGTACTGTGAGGTTGAACCAAAAAAACACTGTCTTAAGATTAAACCACGTATTAAACGAATGCGTATTCCCTTAAAAGTAGACAGTAGCAGCGGATCCATAACAAATTTATAATCCACACGAGAATATGCGTATATATCCCAACTGATAATATCAAATATGATCATCGCATAACTCAAATTTGCGGGAATAGCCGATGAGGTTGGGATGTTGGGCGTATTTTCACATGCGATTTTATAGCGGAATAGAAAGATAAATATGGATATTAAAAAAAAAACAAAAAATGATTGGAAGAACAAACGGCGCTCCGTGATGAAAAAACAAATTGAACAAAATAGTTTTCTAGCCATCCCTTTCTTTTACGTTATCTTATTTACAATGATAAAGTCTCTAGGAGATATAGGCTACTAGACATAGAATAACGGAACGCACCCTGGGTTTGGCGCGCTTTAGATATCGTTTGAAGTGCTTTCGAGACACGGGAAACTTTAATCATTTCTTACCAAGTTATTATTGGTTTTTAAGGAATAATACTTGGGGAATATTCTGTTTCGACACAACATTCCCTATTGTGATTTACTGACTATTTGCGAATCCTTATTAAACAGATGATGCAATAAACCTTAGTTCTGGTCCTCCGCCGTAAATCGAGTGGAAGAAGTTCCAAATGGTTTCGCCGACCTCCGCGTAATCGTCCCCGCCCAGTTGCGGCGTCGCGTACGTGCCGTTATTTATCGGTCCGGGAGAGTCGAGCGTCTTCCTCTGCACGTAGTTCAGCCAGGACGCGTACCACGACTTGGACAGCAGGTGGGTGGCGGGCCTCTGCTGCTGCTTCTGCGCCGCCAGATTCAGCTGCATCAGCGTCTCCATCTCCAGGTCGAGTCTGCACTGATGCGCCTGACAGTGCGGACAGGTGGTGGCGGAAGTGGGCGCGTTGCCGCCGTACTTCTTGTACAGATAACTGTAGATCGACTTAGGAACGGACACGGCCAGCTGGTCGAGCGCCTTCGCCCTCTCCGGCGTCACGTATCCGTGCGGACAGAGGAAGTCCCGGTTGTCGATGGGGCCCGGTTCGGCGCAAGTGTGGAATCTGCTCAGCCACTGTCTGGAGATGTAAAAAATCTGAAATAATAGTTAAAAAAAGAAAAAAAAAACTATAAATGTTTGTCTAGTTTATGATATAAGTTTAGGCTTTTTGTAATTATTAAACAATCAAGAATGTAAAAATAGTATCAAGATCATATTTTTGTAACCACATCTTACTACTCAACTAAAAATTGGAGGTGGCATTTGCAAAAAAATAAAGCTACCAGTAACGAATATTTTGTTTCTTTGTATTTTTACTTGTCTTCTAACTGAAATAACAAGGCACTTATTTACTAGCAAAAATATGGAGAGTAAAATTGGAGGGAAACAACATTTCTAGCGTATCTCCTTATATATGTAAATAAACACAGACATACCAACTATTGGAATACAACTAACAGTTATGAAGAGATGATCTATCTTGCCCCTATCCAAGAACATTTCTTTGTAACTCCCAGTTTTTAACTGAGTAAAAAAATGAAGTTAGATGTGATTAGGAAGAAATGACCTTGGATGAGGGCAATTTTTAGAGATTTTAAAATAGGATTTTCCCTCTCCTAAAGCAACTTTTTCATTCATTATCCTATTATTATAAAAATAAGGTTTAGCTGATTTCTTAATTCTTTCCGTTAAGATAAATATGAATTGTAGTACATCATTGAATTTAAATTGCTAACCACTATCCCAATATTTAAAAAAGAAAAAATTGGGGCGGTTACTAAGGGATGATTTTGTATAGAGGGGATTTTAAAACATTATTAGGGAGAGCTCTGTCTCCCTTGCAGAATGTCTCTGATTTATTTTTCTATATTTAAAAATTAACAAGTTATTGCATATTAACTTAAATTTTGAACAATCAGTATATATATGTTATATGTTATACGTATTGACTGTAACATGTATGTTACTTGCCAGTATGAATATCTAGTAGTTATAACATATGTATAAGAAATAAAGAAACTTTATTCTAAAATTACTTAAGGAAGTTGATATTCCATAGAATGATGAACAGTTTAGAACAAATGAACATCAGCTATGACGACATGGACTCTTCTTGATTATGTAATAATTACATAGAGCCTAAATACATTAACTTGTAACAATTATCTACACAACTTTTTTTTTAATTTAAATATTTACAATAGAAATCAAAATCGCAAACGAAAATACTATACGACGAACATATATTCGGTAGAGCCACGCTGTTTACAGTATATCCCGCAAAAATAATACTCACGTCATATTTCTAGCAAACACAGCGGTTATTTTATTGCGACAGTGTACATAACTTTTAGTTTTTGATCAAATTGATTAAACAAAACACGGAGTTTCACGGATAATGCATTAAAGTAACTGACAAATGCGATAGAGTGCGTTCAATGCACGTTAGGGCGGTAAAATGATCTCACTGTTACGTTAGCCAAAAATAATATTTACCTCGTCGCAATTACTCATTTCTCCGTGAGTTGCCGCTGCCGCCGCCTCCCTGGACAATTCGGCTACTCTGGCCTTGATGGCGCAAGCTTCTGTCGTGATCTTCCTGTAAAAGAGGACGTACGCCTCGCAGTTCTGCACCGCCTCGGCGCTAACCCTGGTCACGCACTGGTCGTCGAACTCGTACCACTGGCCCGAATTGAGAGCGTAGCAGGTGTAATGGCCGCCGCCGGCCGTCCCGTGGTGGCAGATCACCGAGAACAGCTCGTACTCGGTCACCTGCGAGACGCAATCCGCGTGCAGGTACGGCCTCATGTCCAGGCCCTTCATGGGAAAGCTCACCGCCGAGGAGATCTTACTGCTGAACATCAGCTCGTGTCTGAATCGTTTCAGGTGGACGCACAACACCTCCGGCAATTGCAAAACCTGCACACATCGAACAAAAGAATTTAAATAAAATTAAAGAAATTTTACAACACTCATAAATACAGCTAATACCATCATGGAGTGGCCAGTGGGCACGAATTCGCGAAATGTGTCACGCACGAGGTTTGTACAATACTTTTTGTACGAATAATACAGATTTTATTTTTATTTTTTACCATTTATTAAGATTAATTCTGCCTACTTATGTATAATATGCTAAATATGTATTATGTTAACGTTTAACAGTTTAGTCGCTTTACTTTGTTAAATGTCACCAGAAATGTCAATGCATTTGCACATACGTCAGTAGTACCAATTTCACTTCACGCATTAGTGACACCGGTTTAATTAATTCCGGACAATTGTATCGGAAATTCCTTGATTTCCATTTTCCACCGAAGACCGAATGAACTGTGAAACGATAAAGATATCTAAACAAAAACAACAAAATACTTTACAAACAACATCGACGAATTTCCGAAACAATTGGTGGGATGATGATGTGGTCTATGACTTATTGAAATAAGAACCAAAGCTTGAAAATGTTACTAAACATATGTAAAGAAACGTAGCTAAGAAAATATACGTTAATTTCGACCGAAAAGATCAAGAATTATTAATAATAGTAATTTTACCTTACTATATTTGATTCCGTTCCGTAGCTTATTGCACCTTTCGCAACTGTACATGTTATCTCCCTTCAGTTCGTCGGTGCTGAAGAACGCCGCCAGACAGTCGTGCAGCGTGATCGTCGGTCCGTAAAACCAGGATTTGATCCACACTAAGATCCAGGCGATCCAGCCGTTGTCGGCGGGCAGCACCGCCTCCGTGCACGTCGAGGCGGCCACATTCGGCGGAGAACGGCCGTGCTGTTGTGTCGTCGTCTGCGCGGGCGCCATCGCCGCGGCCGCGCTGTTTCTGCCGTGGATCACGGCCAGGTGATCCCTGGACGGGATCGGCAATGACAGGTCCTGGAAAGTTTCGACGCGACTCGACACCCTATTGCACGTCAGACATTGAACGGTGGAGAGCAGTTTGCCGTCGAAGATGTCCGAGATGATTGATTTGTAGCTGACTTGCTGTTTGCCTTTGACACCTTGGCCCGAATTGCCGACTAATTTATTGCAAGAAGAGGAAGAGGAGACAGTCGTCGGCTGATTCTCTAATGAAGAACAAATAACACATCTACAATCCGTTCGTACTAACTATTTGTGGTTTGCGCAGGTGGCATAGTTTTTCAAGCGAGCCCAATGAATTGAATATTTTTGGAAATACTCTACTGAACAATTTTGTGCGAATTCTATTGAATATTTAGAGACCACAGTATACTGACGTATTTATGCAAATTTCATTAAGTAAATAAATAAATAACTGGACTTGTCAAACAGTTATGCTATTAAATCAAAGTCTTATTCATTATTTAAAAGTGATAGAATAAGAGTAAGAGACAAATAAAAGTTGGATAGTTCTGATAGAACTGGTCGTGAAACAATCATTTTTAATGAGGGAGTAATCAAATAGATTATAATTATAATCACTTTGCAGAAATCTGCTACGCCTTTTATCACCTCAGGCAGAGTTGTCATTTATATATTTTAAACTAAATTTATTATGCCGAGTTCGATTCAAGAATTAGATATGGAATCCTGTGCTGGGAGGAACATCCATGTCGGCAAAGTAAAATTATGAACAGCTGGCGTACCAGAACTCATAGTTAATTATATAATTCGAAATAATGAATAAGGTATTTTATCGGTAACTGAAGAAAAAACCCTATAAAATTTATTTCCAATTCAAATTATTTACCGAATGAGAGTTATAAGACGTGAAATTCTTGCAAATTCGTCAATTTAAATTTACAAATATGTTATAATTCGAACATAAATTTGACAGGCCGCTGAAATTTGCCCTGATGTGCCAATTAATTGATTAAATGCAGACAATTTTTACGTGCCCATTACCTACCGGTGTCTTGCAAAGTGCTGACGAGATTCCGGCATACCAGCTTCGATCCCTATAGTAGCAATTATTTGCGAATAATGTTCCAAAGTTCATACGTGAACGTCATAGATGAATTTGTTATTCCAATAATCAGGCGAATTAAATTAAATTCACGTGCATCTTTCGCAACTTACCTATAACCACGGTGCTGTTTTGATATCTCGTCCTCAATCGCCTGTTCGGACTGGTCGATCTAGACAATCTGCGTTTAGAGGAGCAACCGCCGTTTAAAGTGTTACAGTTTGAGAGCGGCGCCACCCTCTCCAGGTCGTCGCTCAGGCTGGATCTCTCGCTTACGCCGGAATCGCACGTCTCGTACTCGCCTTCGCTCGACTCGTAATTGGAACCGTGATGCGAGGTGGCGGCGGCGGCGGCGGCGATCGGCTCGTCCACCGCCGTACTATAGCTGTCCAGGTCGACGGAGGTCGGATCCGCCGTCCACACCTGTTTCAATTCCTCGTGCAGCTGGTCCATGAAGTTGCGCAGGAACTCCTGCGTGTCGTGCTGATGGTAGCCGCGGAACATCGCGTGCACGTTCCGTATGCCGTACAATATGCCCGAGGGCACCACGTAACCGCCCTTCTTCTTCAGCCACATCTCGGACACGAGCACTTGATACGTGCGCGATAAGCCCGGCTTCCTTCCCTCCGATACGATGAGAACGGTGGCCGGACAGTCCAGGAAGAATTTGGTCAGGGGTACGGTGTTACTGAGGGCCTGGAGGGCGGCATTCAAGTAACAAGTGTTGCCGATATTTTGCAATCCTACGAGACCCGACGGCCTGCCGCTGTTACGCCGGTTCGGGACTACGTCCTCGGTGTCGCTCGATTCGGACTCGCTGGTGTCGCCTCCCATGCCCACGCCGACGTTGGCCGTCGATGAAACCACTCTGAAGTAAGACAAGATCGATTGGACTATTTTGTACAAATAACTCATGTACAGTACATTTACAGGGTGTAACGGTGGGAACGGTTTTGCAAGAAACGCGCGCAAAACCTCAAATTTTTACTATTACCTAACCTAAGGAAAGCTCGTCAGATGTCAAGATCAGTTTTGATTCCGGCTTTGTCAGTTGAAGTACTTTTGTAAAATATTAGCCATAGATTGCCAGGCGTTTATTTTTTTACGATTTTTAAAAATCTACACTGGTTGAAAGTCTCATTTAAATACACTCGAATACGAGATAAACTTACAAGCTACTAGTGGCGTAGTGGTAAAGTACAGTGATGGCTCGCATCCGTTGTTTTAATCGTTTCACATTAACAAGTAGAAAAATTTATTGTCGTTAAACCAGTATTAATAATAATAATAGTAATAATGGAAGGAACTTTATTTAATGACAAAAGCATAAAAAGCCTCACAAAGGGGTACAAAAGAATAATAAATAAATTAATGTATTAGCTAACATAAACAAAAGAAAGAAAAAACACATTGGTTAACAATCGCTCAAGAAAATAATAAATTACACAAAAAGTAACAACAAAGAGACGAATCTATAGTTCAGTATTATATGCAAAAAAAAATCATTCATTATGTAAAAACAGCGTTGTTGTAGCCATGATTTTAATTTCTCCTTTGAATATTTTGGAGACAACTGTTTTCCAGCTATTAGGTAAATGATTATAAACTTTTATGCCGAGTATATCCGGACTTTGCGTCGTTGACTGTAGGCGCTGTCTCCTAACATGAATTAGTGCGGATTTCTAATATTGTAATTGTGGTCGTTATTATTTTTGTTGATAAGATTATATCTATTGGTGTGTACATAACAACTACACTTTAAAATGTATAATTCAATCAATATTAGTATTTTAAGTGATGCCTACATGACGTTATTTGCGTGGCTGCCTTTTATTTAAGGAAAACCTGTTTTACTGCGGAGAAAGAGCCTCTGAAAAGAAGCCTATACAGTAAATTGGAGTGAAATTCTGCGTAAGATCATCAATGATGTCCGTTAGCGATCTAAGTTTGAAAATGGATTTATTTAAAGTAGATATTAATGATTGGCAGTGATTGTTCCAATTTAAGGAAGGAGTAAACGTTACTCCCAAAAGAAGTCCAGACTTAACTTAAGTTCTCTCTCTATTAGTAACATGCAGTTTCATAGATGTGTCAACCTTTTCCATTTATATTTCGTTTTTTTTTAAGTTTAAGGATAGTTTGTTGGCGCAGGACCACATATATATTTCATCTTACATGATGTTTGTAACGGTCTCGATACTATCTACACTTTCGGATATTATTATTGTAATATAATCAGCATAACAGAGCACGGCAAAGTCACACAGGAATTGAACAATGTCGCTCAAAAACAAAGGACATAATAAGCCTAGCATAATAAGACCACAGACCGCTGCGGTACACCCAAATTAATAGGCAGCGAAGATGAAGTGACCCTATCCTTTGCTTTGGCGCTTCTCACTGGAACCTCCACGAATTGCACTATGTTGGACAAATAGGAAGTAAATCAATCGAGCACTTCACCGCGAAAACCTAAAGTGTATAACTTATTTAACAAAAGACGATGATCAACGCAGTCGAATGCTTTTGTTAAATCTTATAAGACTGCCACATGATAAAGTTTCGATATCATACCACGCATTATTATATGTATATATATTATATTTATCATACTGTATGACACTGTTCAGCTACTTTTAAGCTTGAGACAATAAAGAAAGTAAGTAAGTAAGTATTATGACTCCCTATGTCTATCCCCAATAGCTTTTAAGTGAATTAAATTTATTATTTTAAGAAAAACATAACTTTGATAACTTTATATATAACAGCCTCTATATTGCGTATTATTTTTAAATTGTAGATCTAACCCGCCTGCTACATCTGTCCCAATATACATACACATAACTTTTCAAAAATTGTTAGCATTTCTCTACCACTGTTACACCCCGTCGATTAAACAAGAATGTCTATTAAGACATCTGTATCTGTAAACGAGTCCTACACTTACCCATTATTGTCCGCAATAACGGCGTCGGATTGCAGTAAATTACTGTTGGTACCGTTGTCACAGCTATTAGCGCTGCAGTAGCTAGACCGGCCCGAGTCCCTATTACTGCTGCTACGACCACCAGCAGCACTTCGGGCGCACTCGCTATTGTACTGCTGGACTTTACGTTCCATGAAAACCTCGCTCTTACACATGTAACACCAGAAACGATGCGTGGAAAGATTCATATGTACGGAATGTGAAGGATTTATCTGCGCCAAAGAGGGAATGGGATAACTTTTAATAAACCGTTCGCACTTACTTTTGCCATTGATTGCATTCATCTCGAGTATGCGGCCGTATCATTATTACCGCATCTGATAAATGTAACAATCGTCATGGCTTAGTTAGTTAATGGCATTTAGTAGGAAATTACTGAAATTTTGACAGGCACGTCATTATTATTACGGGCTGTTCGAACGAACTTACTTGATGATGTATTACGACGACCAATTACTTACCCGCTTCACTTGTAGTCATCTTTTTATTCAGAAATAATAAATTGCATAAACGATTGATTACCATCGATTCACGGCCTAATTTAAAGAGATTAATTTTGTGCGATGTTGTGTATGCGACATCTTCGCGGTCCAATTCTTGAAGTGGACGTTAAATGATGCACGCTTTCCAGCGTCTGTTTGAAAGCAGACGACTCATCCACTTTATAAGCGGCGAAGTTACAAGCAGATTACCGATTCGTGTCGTTATTTCACATCGTTTTTCTAGATCAATCCAGTGACCTGTCAAATGGAAATCAATATGGTCGTTGAGGGCAAACGCCGCGCATTATTTTACAAGTATAATAGCTATTCGGTTAATAAAATAGTTGTAAACAGTTAATAGTGTACATTTTGTGGATACAGTAGTCAAGTGAGTGATTTTTTGAGGCTTTCCGGAATTCCATTTCCGCTATTGCGAAACGTTTTTCGTAGTTTGATTTGATATACCTAAGTACATGTGGAGATGCCTGTAATTTGCATTGTAGTTGGATGTGAAAGTCGATCCAATCGCGATAAAGTTGTTTTTTATTGCGTTCCTGCAATTTGTTTCAAATATTAGCTATACATTTCATAAAAAGTGTCCAAATCCAAAACACAATAAAACAAAAAAATCTTCAAAAATTATTCTTACCGCCACAACCCTCGACAGAAATGCATAGAAAAACTGCATAAATAACTGAAGGCGATTTATTTGCCCACGACTGCAATCTTAGGTCACGTGGTTTAGATTGATCTATTGTCGTAATAAAAGGTTGTGTACGAGCTGTCACATTCTAGTTTGCGATGAGATTTTGCAAATTGAAACAACAAATGACAGTGGCGGCGCGAATTTTGTGCTACATTCATTTCTGATGAAAAACACCAAGTTCTATTTGAAAAAAGTTTTTTTAGGTTAAAGGTATTCAAGTTGCGTTTCTGAACAGCCTGTATAGGATTTACTGGATTACTGGTGCCTCGATTAATGCCTATGGCCATGTATTCGCATCCACGTCAGTATGGTATCTTAATGTCTAATTCCTAATAAAATATTTAATTTTATTGAAAATTTTCGCAAAATTGCAAATATCTGGAAAACAATTAGGTTTACGGAGAGGGAACATTAATACAAACTGATTACAAATGATCCAGGAAATACACTGAATTCATAAAAAAAAGTGCATTACTTCATTTAAGTAAGAAAGTAAGAAAAATTGTAATGAGCCAGTTCGGTATATATCACCATTATTATTACATATCTGCAAAAAGTTGCAGATTCCTTTGGTGGAATGGTAACTTAACATCACAAACAAAACGAAAATTATAAACACCAACAAATATGTAATACCTATATTACAAAATAATGTATTGAAGCTCTTCTTGAAAATTCCAGGCATAATAAAATAATTCTGATCCCAAGTTTGTATTTCATTATGTAGTCTATAACGAGCTGAATGACTATATCATTCATCATTTGAATTTGAGATTATCTATCAAGATAAAAAAGTGACGTAGTGAGTGTAAATGTCTCTATTGATATTTGAATAACATGAAGTTTACCTCTTTGTATATTTATGTGGTATTTATTGAAATAAATTAGTACATGTGGACGATACTTGTCTTCTTTTCTTAATTAAACATTAACAAAAAATAGTAACTTTACTTACGGTATTATGTAAAGTATTGTGGTCATTGAATTCATCTGAACAACCAATACGCAAACAATTGCACTGCAGACATATCCATAAGTTAGGGCCCATACAATCGCAATCTTGACAACGGGGTTTCTATAACAGCAAAGTAGCAGGACCAGGGGTAAAACCATCTCAGTTGTTTGAATTTTTCAAACCCCTTACCTGTATCATATTCAATATTTCCTTGATGGGAATGTCTGTTGTGTATAACATGTGAGGGCAGGAACGTGGACAAGACATCTTTCCCTTCTATAATAAAGATAAAGGTTAAGCATGAGAGAATGATAAAATGAAATTTTAGAGACTATAATTCATATGTTCTAATGAAAAGGATGCTTATTTTAGTTGCAAGTCATGCAAGAATAATAATCAGATGAAATAGTGCCACTTTCAAAAGGCCTTTTAAATTTTAAAAGGGTGTGCAAATTAATATCTACTTTGTCGTAATTTGGTACTTACCTTGTTGAATTAGAAATTTTTTTAGAAGATCAAAGACGAAGTCGTGTCCTAACCGTCAAACCAGCATCTAATTGTAATGAAGAAGTATTTATTTTACGAAATACCTAAGTAGATACATCTTATCGAAAAGCGAACTGTCACATAAGTCGAATCTCACCAACAAGTCACTCGTTCGCTGGTTTGCTGTCATTTGCCACAAAGATTATCATTTAAAAATGTCAAAAATGTTTACCAATCAGCACCAGAGTCGCTATCTTGTATACATTAGCCGAACTATAGGCGGGTGCGGGTGCAATTATAGCGCTAAATTCGAAAGGTAGTCACAAAATGTACCAATAATCGTGAAAATATTTATCTAATCTATTTATGGTGTATAAGTATCAGTCTGTATTTTGTCTCCATTGAACTGTAGCCGGACTGGAATGGCGTCTGACGTCTGACATATAATAATACATTCAAGCGATGAAACCAACAAACATAGTAAACACGACGTATATCTGTTTCACTTCATCTCATGTTTGTATATGTGTTTGGATTGCGGCTGTAGATTTATGTGAATTTGAAGGATTTTTTAACGTTTATATACGGCCGTTCAGAAATAGATTCAACCCACGTGACCATTTTTATGAGATGCAACTTTGGTTGCATAAATATTCCTAGGTCCGGTACAGACGTACCTTCCGTACCTTACTTACTTTTCCTTGTGACAAGCTGTGACAAGCAGTGACAAGTGACACCGTCGTCCTCCTTAAGAAATTTCAGGTTATCACGATGGTGACTCAACGAGAGCATGATGCCTTTATTGTGAAGGAATTTTTTCATCATGACAATCCGCCAGCCCATACCGCTAAAGATACTCAGCAATATCTAACAGAATATATTTGAAGATAGGCTGATTAGTCAAAATGTATGGCTCCACGTTCTCTGGCTCTTGCATCCTTGGATTTTTATTTATTTTGTAACCTGAAGAATAGGTGTTTAAAAATAGATTGCGCGATTTGGAAGAGCTACAAGCAGCAATTCAACAAGAAGTTGCAAATTTCACTGTGGAAGAACTTGAACGTGTTTGAAAATTCAAAGCGAAGAGTGAATATTTGCTTGGAAACTAATAGCACAGGTATATACTGTGCTAATAGTGGATGACATTTTCAGCATAAATTTTTTCCTTCTATTCAAATTTTAGTTGTAACTATCAATGTGATTTAACCTAAAATTCCTGTTTTATTTGTTAATAAAATGAAATCAAAGTAAATAAATAATCAAACCACACTTAATTTGTTATTTTATCACTTTATTGCCTTCAGTCTTGAAATCGGGGATTTTTTTGTTAGGCACTGCCACTTTGGAAGATAGGTTGCATACTTAAAACAAGTCACGCGAGTTGAAACGTTTTCTGAAAGCATAGTATATATCGTAATGTATCAGAAAGAAATAGATATACGTCAGTAATCATGATTGGCTATCTGCAGCCCTACTTCACATTTTCTGGTTAAGATATTGTTCCAGTTTCCTAGGATACAGTTCAATGTTTGTCTCTGTGTCTCTGACAGACATAAAATTTGTTTACATAGTTTAAATGTCATCGTGATGATTGTTTTGAACAGAGAGCCTGTTTAGCGTTCAACCTAGGACATAATTTTTAAAGTAAACAAATCTGAAATAGTAATTATGTCTTCAGGAAAGTTTCATCGCAGAAATGTCAATATTTCTAAAGGAGATCACGAGTATGTAAATATATATGTCACCTATTTCCATACATTCACCCTAATTTCAACTTGTTTCATTTTGAAACTCTTAGTCCAGCACAATGTAATCATACTCTTCACGGGAAATATATACACTATAAACCGGATAAAGCTACCGAAGGAAAGGAATTAATTACCATATATAACAACGATGGTGATAGGAAGCTGATTGTGCCGAATCCCAATCCCATTGATATACCAGGAATACTACCGAAGTCCGAGTTTTCACGTTTGAAGAAACAAGCTCATGTAAGTAGTTCAACATTGCGCTCACACCGTTTTATCCCGTACCTCACACTCATGTTTATGTAAATAAGCGGACATTTAAGTGAGTACCGTGAATGAATCTACATTATCAATGCCGTGGTTTTGGTTATTTTCCGGTAGTTAAAGGTTTCCTGAAAGATACGCATTCACGGAACACATTGGAATAAAATAGCAAATGATTGAATAACATAAGCCACGATTTTGCAACAGTTAACGATTTCGAAGAATTGTGCCGTTAGTAAGAAAGAGCTTCAAAACGCAATAAAGACTGTATTAAACAGGTTGCAATCAGTGTTATTCCTGGATTCAATGTATATGTAATAGAATTTTCTTAAAAAAAGTAATAAATCCCCGGAGGAAGGCAATAGATTACTGACATCAACCCAATTCGCAATTATATGACAAAAAAAAAACCGTCTATTACCGAAATTATTAGCATTTGATTGCTGAAAATTTGGATTTGAGGGTTTTTGTCATTGTTCTATGAAATAAAAATATTGGCAACACTGAACTACTTCTGGTTATCCCGGAAACGACTGTCAACATGCTTATTTTAAATAGAACAGCCTGTATATTGCTTAATTTTCTGATAGTACACAATAGAGATGTGTCGTTCCAACCGGACTTGGTACAAAGGAACTAGTCCGCACATGGAACTAAAAGGAACGAGTCCGCTATATCGTTCCGGGTCCGGACTCAAATGTACCTATTCGGTACATCGTTCCTTTAGTTCCTTCGGTACATCGTTCCTTTAGTTCCTTTAAACCGAGTTCGATCGGAACGAAATGAATTCGGTCCACAGTCGGTGTGTTATGATTACCTACATACACAAGAAACTTTTATCGCTATTAAGCGATTTGCTAGTGTTGAAAGCTTGTTTATATAACTTGACTGTAGACTGTGGACGTGTTTTTAAATAAAAATAAAACGTTCTTTGTTTTCTTTTTGACAAGTTACATCTACCATAGTAAATAAAGTCTATATTGGGTTTATTATTTAATACGTAACTTATGCACATGTATAATAGATACGGTATATGTAGATGTAGATTACATTAGATGAATGCTATGTTTGTATTGCGCACTCACTCTTCATACCAATTCCGATCGGAACGACATATCTCTGCCTGCGTATAGCGGCGCGCTGGCGAGTGTATTGTTCAAGGAACGATACCTATACCGAATGTACCTATATTTGATTTAGTTCCAAAGGAACGAGTTCAGCGGACACACTTTACTTAACATTTCGCTAAACGACGGTGGTTTAGGAGCCGCACCCTGTATAATATGTAATATATAAACCACATTGTCGTATCGCGGAAAGCAACTTTAACGAAGAATGAGTATAGCATAGGCAACTATACCCATATTTTGGTTTCAATTCCTTCACACAACAGTTAAGCGCAATAGATTCTGACTTGTAAACATAATAACACTGGTTGCAATTTGCAATAAACATAACCTATATATATATATATATATATATATATATATATATATATACCAATTGTCCGCCTGCGTCCGCATTATAGCGATCCTGTAGTGTAAGCGAGATACACAGAGGTATCCGTGCATTAGAATGCTAAAGAAGTATACGGAATATTCGACTGGATTACATTAGCATATTGCTATGATGCACTCGTATTTGCCAAGAAATCCACATTTCTACGCTGTCGACGCACAGGCGCAGGAGCCGTCGCGTGTCAGATGCATTTTATATTTCGTCGGGAGAACTACGCGCTCGTACTATTTAATAAAACGCGTTGTTGGTAGGTAGATAACGGTTATTTTAAAAATGGAGTACTATACGCCGGAGTAAAAACTCTTCATGATTAAACACTTTTACGGTGGTAATCCCGCAGAAGTAACTCGGGATTTATTTGCAGCTAATTTCCCCGAAAGTCAAATTCCCAATGCAAGCACCATTCGTAGGACCGTTAATCGATTTGAAACTACATTTTCTTTAGTAAATAATAAAAATAAAGTTGTTCCGGATAAGAATGTAAGCGATATAGAAATTCGAGTATGTGCGTTAGTTGAAGTAAATCCCACTATGTCATCTCGACAAATTGCTCGCGAATTAGGTATCTCTAAAACAACGGTTCATAAGATTTTACGTACTAATAAATATCGTTCATACAAATTTACAAGTTCACAAGTACTTCTTCCCGATGATTATTATCGCCGAATGGAATTTTGCGAAAGAATGATAAATAAATATCACGATAACAAATTTTTTTTTTAACAACGTACCTATTGTTCACAGATGAAAAAACATTTTACCTACACAGGCATCATAACCACGCAGTTTGTCGTTACTGGTCGCGTAAAAATCTACATTTAAATATACCAACGCGAACGCAGTATCCACAGAAGCTAAATGTATGGGCAGGTATCATTGGAAATTATATAATTGGGCCTTTTTTCATTGACGGTAATTTAAACGGAAATAGATACCTACAGTTACTTGAAAATAATATTATTCCGGCAATACGGGAGCGATTTAATATAAATGAAGTTTGGTTTCAGCAAGATGGTTGCCCAGCACACAATACACGCATTGTAACAAACTTTATAAACGCGGTTTTTGAAAACAGATGGATCGGTAACTCGGGCCCTATTAAATGGCCAGCGCGGTCCCCTGATCTAGCTCCAATCGATTTCTTTTTATGGCCCTTTTTACATAATACAATATACGGATACGGTGATCAACGGCCATCAAACCTAGAGGAACTGCGCGCGATAATTATTGAAATCAGTAATACTGTCACAGCAGATATGTTAACAAATGTTCGTCGGAATTTTTATGATCGGTTGGGTTACTGTTCTTATCAAGAGGGAGGTTTATTTGAACACTTATAAATTAATTTACTTCAAATTTTATTATTGTTTAAGAATAATATTCTCTTTTAGCTAATTGCAGGTTTATTGCAATGTTGAATACAATTCTGTTTTAAGAATTAAATATTTTATTTTCCATTATTTTATTATAGTTGCGTTTTTAGATTTTATACTTGTTGAACAATATTATTTTAGTTTTTATTTTAAAGTTTAGGAGTTCCGATTATTTATTTTTGATTTTTTATGTTGTTTATGAGGCTGTGATGAATTACTTCACTGACATGTTATCAGTGATTATCTGATGCTTCAAACAACTAAAAATATATACTTATATCGGGAACACACTACCTCTAACAGTGCTTTTTATTTTTCAGGAATAGTATTTTCTACCACATGTAATGTTATTAATCACTTATGCTATAACATAGAACTCTAAAAGACTTTGATTTGCCTATATGCCCCAATACATTTATACGGGTAACTTATAATACGTCCGCTATCGTTTGTAAATGCAATCCGCGTCCCGCTAAGTAGGCGTGGCAATTCAAGGTGGCACGCCCATTTATAGTCGACCAGTAGTTACTAATACATGCATCGTGCTATGAACGGTTGCCACACTGTATATATATATATATATGCAAATACGGATGTTTTCGCGGGTGTAGAATGTAGATGTTGGTTCTCGGGTATCCCGCGTTGATGTTTTGTCCTTAAAAGGACGGTTATCTCGACGTTTCGATGAAATCGCATTCATCTTCTTCTGGAGCTTCTTCGTATCGGGTCTGGTACAGTAGTGCTGTCGCTTGCTGCTCGGGCGCTCTCTTTTATACCCAGTCATGACGGCGGACAACGTAGCACTACCACCGAGCGGGCCAGTTACTCGAAGCCGCGGCCGGATTGGTCGAGCGCCTCGACCAATCACGGACGCGGAACAGGGTATAAAAGAGAGCGCCCGAGCAGCAAGCGACAGCACTACTGTACCAGACCCGATACGAAGAAGCTCCAGAAGAAGATGAATGCGATTTCATCGAAACGTCGAGATAACCGTCCTTTTAAGGACAAAACATCAACGCGGGATACCCGAGAACCAACATCTATATATATATCGATAATGTTTAATATTCTTCGCCAAAATTATACAAAACTTAATTCATTTTCTTGGTATTAGTGAATTATATATAATTAAGGATTATAATTTCAAAAAAATGTAAATCGGATTTTTTCGGTTTTAGAATAATGTTTTAGGTAAGCATCACGTATATGTAAAAAAAATATAGCTCACACTAATTTAAATATATTATAGTTTTTCTGAAGAAGGCAATATATATTGCCGAAACGTAAAAAGAATGTAGTTTTATTTTGAACACATTTTATCGTCACTAATACCAAGAAAATGAATTAAGTTTTATATATTATATGAAGCAGATTCCTGTAATAATTTACGAATATATTTTTTATTTTTCCGGGCTCTCAAGGTCTTAACAAATAAAGCGAAAATAGAAATAATGGAAAAAGTTCAACAAGACAAGTTAAAACTTCAAGAGGAAAGTCAAAAACGCAAAGAGGCATTAGCTAAAGCCCAGCAGCATCAGGTTGCAAAACAAGGATCCAAACTTGGAAAGGTACCTACTCACTGCTGCATATAAATTTGTTTGGTCGCTAATGCGCATATTCACATAATATATTATTTATTGATGAAAGGTGTTGATGTGTTATGTACGGTAGTCATTAATTACTCATTTACTTACCTACTCTATTAAATCCATGATTTCATTCGTCGTACTGAAAGGTTGAAGATGACGCCGCCGACAAGAATTTATATTTACTTCAAAGAGCATACGAGCTTCGACAAGAGCAAGAAGAAGAAGTAAAAAATCTAAATAGTCTGGTATTGGCCACGAAGTGTATGCTAATCAGAGAAGCACAGATCAAGGAAAAAGAGGTGAGTTAGTTTGTGTATTTGTATTATGTACGTTTTTAGCCAATTAACGCTCTTCTAAATGTGTACTTGAGAATAGAATTAGAGATAAATTAGAAAATAGTTTATTTACACAATAGGTATACTTTTTACAGTGTGAATTCATTAAATAAATTCATTCCTGCAAAAAAAAAAAATGGTTAATTACAGTGATTAGCAGCCTGTTGGAACGTTCACCATGAATATTGTCCTGTGTAATTACCCTAGCGACTGTTGGACAAATAGGGTTTATTATTATTATACTCCGAGACATATATTAGAAGTGTTCTACCCAGAAGGAATAATGTTTTCAACTATAGATATTGAACTTTGTGGAGCTGTACGAGCAATATGGGGACGTGCATTATCTTGAAAAAGGACATACCACACATACCAATTTTACTTGACAAATTTAATTCTACTAATCATCCTAGATTAAAATTTACAATTGAAATAGAAGCAAAAAAAAACAGCATTAGGTACCTTTTTAGACCTCAAACTGATAAAAAAATGATATACTCAATCTACATGGTCTGGGCGTTATTTAAATTTTAAATCATCACAGCCGCTTGTACAACAAATTAGTGGCATTATTAGTTTAGCTAACAATTCCAATTTTTCGGTCCGACGCTATTAATAGAACAAGAGATATTTTAAAATAAAATAATTACCCAAATTATATTATAAATAAAATTTTCAGACAAAGAATTTTCCTATACTATAATAAATCAACAAGAAATACGAGAAATAATCAAACACAAAATTAATAATAATTCCTTACGTAAAACATTTATTCGAAAAAATAATTAAATAATTAAAAGTCGCAAATCAAAATAATTGATAAAAAAAAACATCACACGTTGTATATAAAATTGAAAATTGTAAAAGTTGTAATGAGATTGAGATTATTTATGATCGATTTATATTGTTGCAGCTAATTAAAAAAGAACTGGAGGAGGAGGAGCAAAGATTAGATCAGATGATGGAGCAAGCGAGACAGAGGGCCATCAGAGGGGAAGAGGAGAAACAGGAACGGGAAGCGGACAAGACGAGGAGATACGTTCATCAAATCATGCAACAGATCAAGGAGAACAATCTTCAACGGCTGACGGAAGCGGAGCGCATCGAGGAAGAGAGTAGGATGATAAACAAGGCCAACTTGCAGATGCAACGGGAGGACGAGGAGAAGGCGGCTCGCAAGGCCGCCGACCAAAAGCGGATGCAAAACGAGATGCAGCTAGCTAACGAGAACGTGGAGAGGTACAGACGTACGAGACAGGAGGAGGAGCGGATCGCCGACCTGCGGGTGCAGGAGTTCATGAGGCGGAAGGCGGAGCGGGAGGACGTTCGCGAACAGGAACAGACGGCGATCAAGTTGGCCAAGGAGAGGGAGATCGCCCGATTGAGGACGGTGCAAGAGAAGGCGCAGGAACAGAAGGCCACCGTGGACGAATTGAATGCGCGCAGGATCGCCGAGGAGGCGGAACGGGCTTGGAGGGAGAAGGAGAAACAGGAAGCGGTCGAACGGAAACGGCGAGCGGAGGAGATGAAGCGCGGCCGGGAACAGCAGATAGACGACCTGCGGAGGGCGCAGGCGCTCGAGATGGCCAGGGAGGAGGAGGAGTTCAGGCAGGTGGCACGGGTGCAACGCGAACAGTTCGACAAGGACAAGGAACAGAGGGCGCTGAAACGGGCCGACGCCATACGGCACAGGAAGGAGCTGCTGAAACAGATCAGCGAGAAGGAGAGGGAACGCATCAATATGCACCAGCGGAAATATAAGGAGGGCGAAGCGCAACGGCAAGAACAGGAACTGCACATGATCAAGATCAAGGAGACGATCGCGAAGAAGCTGGAGAACCTGCGGAGCAACAACATTCCCGAGAATCACATCGTCGACATACAGAGGCAAGCGGTGCTTTTTGAAAAATCGCACTGCAACAAGCTGAACTGAAAAACATAACATACTTGTCACATACCTACTGATTTCGTTGTAGTGAATAATCACACAGCAGCTCAAATATAGATGTACCATCGCTTCTCAGTTTGAGCTGGTTTTTATTCAAGTCTTGGAATGAATGTGTAATCCCAACCAACTCTTACCAGAGTTTGTAACCAGTTGAGTTCCAGTTTGAACCGTGTGTGACACGTGTGCAAGCCAGTTTAAAAATAGTTTGAAACCAGTTTACTTTTTCCCGTTAAAAGACGGGCGCCATATTAGAGGGCGCACTAGAGCCAACATTTTTTTTTCAAATCTTTAAACTCCTAATCTCCAAAACGGCTACAAATATCGACAAACGTTTGCCGCCAATCGTAAAGGCGCTTCTTAGCAAGTCCAAAGGGGGGACCCTTCAAAATTTGTTAAATTTTGCAATTTTTTAAAATCGTTTAAAACATATCATTTCCTACGTAGTTTGACCTGGTAAGTACGATAGTTAAAGAATTTTTGCTCTGTCACAATTCGTTCTGCAGATAATTGCGTGTGGGCCTTCAATCTTCGAAAAAAATCATTAAAATTTGGGCCAAATTTGATCGGAAAAGTCCAAAGGGGGGAATCTTCAAAATTTGTTAAATTTTGCAATTTTCTAAAATCGTTTAAAACATATCATTTCCTACGTAGTTTGACCTGGTAATTACGATAGTTAAAGAATTTTTGCTCTGTCACAATTCGTTCTGCAGATAATTGCGTGTGGGCCTTCAATCTTCGAAAAAAATCATTAAAATTTGGGCCAAATTTGATCGGAAAGGTCCAAAGGGGGGACCCTTCAAAATTTGTTAAATTTTGCAATTTTTTAAAATCGTTTAAAACATCATTTCCTACGTAGTTTGACCTGGTAATTACGATAGTTAAAGAATTTTTGCCTTCAATCTTCGAAAAAAATCATTAAAATTTGGGCCTAATTTGATCGGAAAAGTCCAAAGGGGGGACCCTTCAAAATTTGTTAAATTTTGCAATTTTTTAAAATCGTTTAAAACATATCATTTCCTATGTAGTTTGACCTGGTAATACGCGTGAATTCTCTGACGTCAGTATTGAGGCAGGTCAAGATCTCCGATCCAAACAAACCGCCATATTGAATTTTACCCGTGTTATTTATATGGCGTTAAATCTGTGCGTTTTTATTTTATTATTTTTATTAAATCGGTGAATATTTAAGGACTGATATTGTGCTAAGTATGTTCCCTGAAGTATGTGTTAACAGTTCATCCCATGTTTAACCTGGAAATTATCTGTACTTTCAGGATAACAAGTGATATTCAAGGAGTAGTCATTGTTCACGCAGCAAAGCATCGATAATACATTTTTTTTTTATTAATATAATAGAGAAGAGTATAAATTCTTTTCCTTTCCAAAGCCAGGAAGTGAATAAAGGAAGTACAACAATTTTATAACTTACTTTTAATAAATTTCATTTAGGCTAGTATTCTGTTTTATTTATATTAGAGGTTACGTATAACTGAGCATAGGTTAAATTAAGAACACATAAATCTGAAAATAGTCATCGACTATATTTATATGGTCATTTTGTTTTCTTAGTGAGAACAGCACTACAATTGTGAAATCGTAAATTTCTTATTGCAATAACATACCTAGATAATAAACAATTTTAACTTTAAAGAAATAAATAAGTAGAAAGATAAGTGGCCAGATAGTTTATTGATGTAATAAAAATTCTATAAACTTGGTAAATAAGATTTCTGTAAGATATCTATATTTGATTCCTAGCCATCGTCGATGACATGACAGAAGTCCACTTGGGCATTCGCATCTTGCTTTAACGATGCAGTCATCTTTATCAATATGTACCTACATGCAAAATTAATATAGTTAATAACCTTGTTTTGATATATTCATTTTTATTTTCACCTCCACATTGTACACTTTGAATTTCATACTCGAACGCACCTTCCCCTTTAATATTGCTGGGTTTCGATTTAAAGCGGGAGCATTGTACACCATTTTCTCCTCGTGCTAGCTGCTTCCTATCGAAGAAATTTGAAAGAATCGATACTTCAATAAAATGTTTGGTGATCATCTTAGCCTGCAAACCAAAGGCATTAAATATTGTGGCAACATTTTTGTAAAATTTACCTTTACAAATTATAACATAACCTAGAAAACTGTGTTCTGGCTCTAAAGGAGTAAAATACCAAATTCTGTAAATAAGTCTTTTCGATTAGCAATTATTTTAAACGGCATCGACTATTTGTTTTATTAAAAACTGAAAATTCGTATGTTTATCCATGATTTAGTCTGCATGAAGTGACTAGCACTTGAATTTCGGTTATTATCCTGAAAGTACAGATCATTTCCAGGTTAAACTTGGGATGAACTGTTAACACATACTTCAGGGAACATACTTAGCACAATATCAGTCCTTAAATATTCACCGATTTAATAAAAATAATAAAATAAAAACGCACAGATTTAACGCCATATAAATAACACAGGTAAAATTCAATATGGCGGTTTGTTTGGATCGGAGATCTTGACCTGCCTTAAATTTGACGTCACCAGAATTCACGCGTATTACGATAGTTAAAGAATTTTTGCCTTCAATCTTCGAAAAAAATTATTAAAATTTGGGCCAAATTTGATCGGAAAAGTCCAAAGGGGGGACCCTTCAAAATTTGTTAAATTTTGCAATTTTTTAAAATCGTTTAAAACATATCATTTCCTACGTAGTTTGACCTGGTAATTACGATAGTTGAAGAATTTTTGCCTTCAATCTTCGAAAAAAATTATTAAAATTTGGGCCAAATTTGATCGGAAAAGTCCAAAGGGGGGACCCTTCAAAATTTGTTAAATTTTGCAATTTTTTAAAATCGTTTAAAACATCATTTCCTACGTAGTTTGACCTGGTAATTACGATAGTTAAAGAATTTTTGCCTTCAATCTTCGAAAAAAATTATTAAAATTTGGGCCAAATTTGATCGGAAAAGTCCAAAGGGAGGACCCTTAAGAATTTGTTAAATTTTGCAATTTTTTAAAATCGTTTAAAACATATCATTTCCTACGTAGTTTGGCCTGGTAATTACGATAGTTAACGAATTTTTGCTCTGTCACAATTCGTTCTGCAGATAATTGCGTGTGGGCCTTCAATCTTCGAAAAAAATCATTAAAATTTGAGTCAAATTTGATCGGAAAAGTCCAAAGGGGGGGCCCTTCAAAATTTGTTAAATTTTGCAATTTTTTAAAATCGTTTAAAACATATCATTTCCTACGTAGTTTGACCTGGTAATTACGATAGTTGAAGAATTTTTGCCTTCAATCTTCGAAACAAATCATTAAAATTTGGGCCAAATTTGATCGGAAAAGTCCAAAGGGGGGACCCTTCAAAATTTGTTAAATTTTGCAATTTTCTAAAATCGTTTAAAACATATCATTTCCTACGTAGTTTGACCTGGTAATTACGATAGTTGAAGAATATTTGCCTTCAATCTTGGAAAAAAATCATTAAAATTTGGGCCAAATTTGATCGGAAAAGTCCAAAGGAGGGACCCTTCAAAATTTGTTAAATTTTGCTATTTTTTAAAATCGTTTAAAACATCATTTCCTACGTAGTTTGACCTGGTAATTACGATAGTTGAAGAATTTTTGCCTTCAATCTTCGAAAAAAATTATTAAAATTTGGGCCAAATTTGATCGGAAAAGTCCAAAGGGGGGACCCTTCAAAATTTGTTAAATTTTGCAATTTTTTAAAATCGTTTAAAACATATCATTTCCTACGTAGTTTGACCTGGTAATTACGATAGTTAAAGAATTTTTGCTCTGTCACAATTCGTTCTGCAGATAATTGCGTGTGGGCCTTCAATCTTCGAAAAAAATCATTAAAATTTGGGCCAAGTTTGATCGGAAAAGTCCAAAGGGGGGGACCCTTCAAAATTTGTTAAATTTTGCAATTTTCTAAAATCGTTTAAAACATATCATTTCCTACGTAGTTTGACCTGGTAATTACGATAGTTAAAGAATTTTTGCTCTGTCACAATTCGTTCTGCAGATAATTGCGTGTGGGCCTTCAATCTTCGAAAAAAATCATTAAAATTTCGGCCAAATTTGATCGGAAAAGTCCAAAGTGGGGACCCTTCAAAATTTGTTAAATTTTGCAATTTTTTAAAATCGTTTAAAACATATCATTTCCTACGTAGTTTGACCTGGTAATTACGATAGTTAAAGAATTTTTGCTCTGTCACAATTCGTTCTGCAGATAATTGCGTGTGGGCCTTCAATCTTCGAAAAAAATCATTAAAATTTCGGCCAAATTTGATCGGAAAAGTCCAAAGTGGGGACCCTTCAAAATTTTTTAAATTTTGCAATTTTTTAAAATCGTTTAAAACATATCATTTCCTACGTAGTTTGACCTGGTAATTACGATAGTTAAAGAATTTTTGCTCTGTCACAATTCGTTCTGCAGATAATTGCGTGTGGGCCTTCAATCTTCGAAAAAAATCATTAAAATTTGGGCCAAGTTTGATCGGAAAAGTCCAAAGGGGGGGACCCTTCAAAATTTGTTAAATTTTGCAATTTTCTAAAATCGTTTAAACATATCATTTCCTACGTAGTTTGACCTGGTAATTACGATAGTTAAAGAATTTTTGCTCTGTCACAATTCGTTCTGCAGATAATTGCGTGTGGGCCTTCAATCTTCGAAAAAAATCATTAAAATTTCGGCCAAATTTGATCGGAAAAGTCCAAAGTGGGGACCCTTCAAAATTTGTTAAATTTTGCAATTTTTTAAAATCGTTTAAAACATATCATTTCCTACGTAGTTTGACCTGGTAATTACGATAGTTAAAGAATTTTTGCTCTGTCACAATTCGTTCTGCAGATAATTGCGTGTGGGCCTTCAATCTTCGAAAAAAATCATTAAAATTTGGGCCAAGTTTGATCGGAAAAGTCCAAAGGGGGGGACCCTTCAAAATTTGTTAAATTTTGCAATTTTCTAAAATCGTTTAAAACATATCATTTCCTACGTAGTTTGACCTGGTAATTACGATAGTTAAAGAATTTTTGCTCTGTCACAATTCGTTCTGCAGATAATTGCGTGTGGGCCTTCAATCTTCGAAAAAAATCATTAAAATTTGGGCCAAGTTTGATCGGAAAAGTCCAAAGGGGGGGACCCTTCAAAATTTGTTAAATTTTGCAATTTTCTAAAATCGTTTAAAACATATCATTTCCTACGTAGTTTGACCTGGTAATTACGATAGTTAAAGAATTTTTGCTCTGTCACAATTCGTTCTGCAGATAATTGCGTGTGGGCCTTCAATCTTCGAAAAAAATCATTAAAATTTGGGCCAAGTTTGATCGGAAAAGTCCAAAGGGGGGGACCCTTCAAAATTTGTTAAATTTTGCAATTTTCTAAAATCGTTTAAAACATATCATTTCCTACGTAGTTTGACCTGGTAATTACGATAGTTAAAGAATTTTTGCTCTGTCACAATTCGTTCTGCAGATAATTGCGTGTGGGCCTTCAATCTTCGAAAAAAATCATTAAAATTTGGGCCAAGTTTGATCGGAAAAGTCCAAAGGGGGGGACCCTTCAAAATTTGTTAAATTTTGCAATTTTCTAAAATCGTTTAAAACATATCATTTCCTACGTAGTTTGACCTGGTAATTACGATAGTTAAAGAATTTTTGCTCTGTCACAATTCGTTCTGCAGATAATTGCGTGTGGGCCTTCAATCTTCGAAAAAAATCATTAAAATTTGGGCCAAGTTTGATCGGAAAAGTCCAAAGGGGGGGACCCTTCAAAATTTGTTAAATTTTGCAATTTTCTAAAATCGTTTAAAACATATCATTTCCTACGTAGTTTGACCTGGTAATTACGATAGTTAAAGAATTTTTGCTCTGTCACAATTCGTTCTGCAGATAATTGCGTGTGGGCCTTCAATCTTCGAAAAAAATCATTAAAATTTGGGCCAAGTTTGATCGGAAAAGTCCAAAGGGGGGGACCCTTCAAAATTTGTTAAATTTTGCAATTTTCTAAAATCGTTTAAAACATATCATTTCCTACGTAGTTTGACCTGGTAATTACGATAGTTAAAGAATTTTTGCTCTGTCACAATTCGTTCTGCAGATAATTGCGTGTGGGCCTTCAATCTTCGAAAAAAATCATTAAAATTTGGGCCAAGTTTGATCGGAAAAGTCCAAAGGGGGGGACCCTTCAAAATTTGTTAAATTTTGCAATTTTCTAAAATCGTTTAAAACATATCATTTCCTACGTAGTTTGACCTGGTAATTACGATAGTTAAAGAATTTTTGCTCTGTCACAATTCGTTCTGCAGATAATTGCGTGTGGGCCTTCAATCTTCGAAAAAAATCATTAAAATTTGGGCCAAGTTTGATCGGAAAAGTCCAAAGGGGGGGACCCTTCAAAATTTGTTAAATTTTGCAATTTTCTAAAATCGTTTAAAACATATCATTTCCTACGTAGTTTGACCTGGTAATTACGATAGTTAAAGAATTTTTGCTCTGTCACAATTCGTTCTGCAGATAATTGCGTGTGGGCCTTCAATCTTCGAAAAAAATCATTAAAATTTGGGCCAAGTTTGATCGGAAAAGTCCAAAGGGGGGGACCCTTCAAAATTTGTTAAATTTTGCAATTTTCTAAAATCGTTTAAAACATATCATTTCCTACGTAGTTTGACCTGGTAATTACGATAGTTAAAGAATTTTTGCTCTGTCACAATTCGTTCTGCAGATAATTGCGTGTGGGCCTTCAATCTTCGAAAAAAATCATTAAAATTTGGGCCAAGTTTGATCGGAAAAGTCCAAAGGGGGGGACCCTTCAAAATTTGTTAAATTTTGCAATTTTCTAAAATCGTTTAAAACATATCATTTCCTACGTAGTTTGACCTGGTAATTACGATAGTTAAAGAATTTTTGCTCTGTCACAATTCGTTCTGCAGATAATTGCGTGTGGGCCTTCAATCTTCGAAAAAAATCATTAAAATTTGGGCCAAGTTTGATCGGAAAAGTCCAAAGGGGGGGACCCTTCAAAATTTGTTAAATTTTGCAATTTTCTAAAATCGTTTAAAACATATCATTTCCTACGTAGTTTGACCTGGTAATTACGATAGTTAAAGAATTTTTGCTCTGTCACAATTCGTTCTGCAGATAATTGCGTGTGGGCCTTCAATCTTCGAAAAAAATCATTAAAATTTGGGCCAAGTTTGATCGGAAAAGTCCAAAGGGGGGGACCCTTCAAAATTTGTTAAATTTTGCAATTTTCTAAAATCGTTTAAAACATATCATTTCCTACGTAGTTTGACCTGGTAATTACGATAGTTAAAGAATTTTTGCTCTGTCACAATTCGTTCTGCAGATAATTGCGTGTGGGCCTTCAATCTTCGAAAAAAATCATTAAAATTTCGGCCAAATTTGATCGGAAAAGTCCAAAGGGGGGACCCTTCAAAATTTGTTAAATTTTGCTATTTTTTAAAATCCTTTAAAACATCATTTCCTACGTAGTTTGACCTGGTAATTACGATAGTTGAAGAATTTTTGCCTTCAATCTTCGAAAAAAATTATTAAAATTTGGGCCAAATTTGATCGGAAAAGTCCAAAGGGGGGACCCTTCAAAATTTGTTAAATTTTGCAATTTTTTAAAATCGTTTAAAACATATCATTTCCTACGTAGTTTGACCTGGTAATTACGATAGTTAAAGATTTTTTGCTCTGTCACAATTCGTTCTGCAGATAATTGCGTGTGGGCCTTCAATCTTCGAAAAAAATCATTAAAATTTGGGCCAAGTTTGATCGGAAAAGTCCAAAGGGGGGGACCCTTCAAAATTTGTTAAATTTTGCAATTTTCTAAAATCGTTTAAAACATATCATTTCCTACGTAGTTTGACCTGGTAATTACGATAGTTAAAGAATTTTTGCTCTGTCACAATTCGTTCTGCAGATAATTGCGTGTGGGCCTTCAATCTTCGAAAAAAATCATTAAAATTTCGGCCAAATTTGATCGGAAAAGTCCAAAGTGGGGACCCTTCAAAATTTGTTAAATTTTGCAATTTTTTAAAATCGTTTAAAACATATCATTTCCTACGTAGTTTGACCTGGTAATTACGATAGTTAAAGAATTTTTGCTCTGTCACAATTCGTTCTGCAGATAATTGCGTGTGGGCCTTCAATCTTCGAAAAAAATCATTAAAATTTCGGCCAAATTTGATCGGAAAAGTCCAAAGTGGGGACCCTTCAAAATTTGTTAAATTTTGCAATTTTTTAAAATCGTTTAAAACATATCATTTCCTACGTAGTTTGACCTGGTAATTACGATAGTTAAAGAATTTTTGCCTTCAATCATCGAAAAAAATCATTAAAATTTGGGCCAAACTTGATCGGAAAAGTCCAAAGGGGGGACCCTTCAAAATTTGTTAAATTTTGCAATTTTTTAAAATCGTTTAAAACATCATTTCCTACGTAGTTTGACCTGGTAATTACTATAGTTAAAGAATTTTTGCTCTGTCACAATTCGTTCTGCAGATAATTGCGTGTGGGCCTTCAATCTTCGAAAAAAATCATTAAAATTTGGGCCAAATTTGATCGGAAAAGTCCAAAGGGGGGACCCTTCAAAATTTGTTAAATTTTGCAATTTTCTAAAATCGTTTAAAACATATCATTTCCTACGTAGTTTGACCTGGTAATTACGATAGTTGAAGAATTTTTGCCTTCAATCTTGGAAAAAGATCATTAAAATTTGGGCCAAATTTGATCGGAAAAGTCCAAAGGGGGGACCCTTCAAAATTTGTTAAATTTTGCTATTTTTTAAAATCGTTTAAAACATCATTTCCTACGTAGTTTGACCTGGTAATTACGATAGTTGAAGAATTGTTGCCTTCAATCTTCGAAAAAAATTATTAAAATTTGGGCCAAATTTGATCGGAAAAGTCCAAAGGGGGGACCCTTCAAAATTTGTTAAATTTTGCAATTTTTTAAAATCGTTTAAAACATATCATTTCCTACGTAGTTTGACCTGGTAATTACGATAGTTAAAGAATTTTTGCCTTCAATCTTCGAAAAAAAATATTAAAATTTGGGCCAAATTTGATCGGAAAAGTCCAAAGGGGGGACCCTTCAAAATTTGTTAAATTTTGCAATTTTTTAAAATCGTTTACAACATATCATTTCCTACATAGTTTGACCTGGTAATTACGATAGTTAAAGAATTTTTGCCTTCAATCTTCGAAAAAAATCATTAAAATTTGGGCCAAATTTAATCGGAAAAGTCCAAAGGGGGGACCCTTCAAAATTTATTAAATTTTGCAATTTTTTAAAATCGTTTAAAACATATCATTTCCTACGTAGTTTGACCTGGTAATTACGATAGTTAAAGAATTTTTGCCTTCAATCATCGAAAAAAATCATTAAAATTTGGGCCAAACTTGATCGGAAAAGTCCAAAGGGGGGACCCTTCAAAATTTGTTAAATTTTGCAATTTTTTAAAATCGTTTAAAACATCATTTCCTACGTAGTTTGACCTGGTAATTACTATAGTTAAAGAATTTTTGCTCTGTCACAATTCGTTCTGCAGATAATTGCGTGTGGGCCTTCAATCTTCGAAAAAAATCATTAAAATTTGGGCCAAATTTGATCGGAAAAGTCCAAAGGGGGGACCCTTCAAAATTTGTTAAATTTTGCAATTTTCTAAAATCGTTTAAAACATATCATTTCCTACGTAGTTTGACCTGGTAATTACGATAGTTAAAGAATTTTTGCTCTGTCACAATTCGTTCTGCAGATAATTGCGTGTGGGCCTTCAATCTTCGAAAAAAATCATTAAAATTTCGGCCAAATTTGATCGGAAAAGTCCAAAGTGGGGACCCTTCAAAATTTGTTAAATTTTGCAATTTTTTAAAATCGTTTAAAACATATCATTTCCTACGTAGTTTGACCTGGTAATTACGATAGTTAAAGAATTTTTGCCTTCAATCATCGAAAAAAATCATTAAAATTTGGGCCAAACTTGATCGGAAAAGTCCAAAGGGGGGACCCTTCAAAATTTGTTAAATTTTGCAATTTTTTAAAATCGTTTAAAACATCATTTCCTACGTAGTTTGACCTGGTAATTACTATAGTTAAAGAATTTTTGCTCTGTCACAATTCGTTCTGCAGATAATTGCGTGTGGGCCTTCAATCTTCGAAAAAAATCATTAAAATTTGGGCCAAATTTGATCGGAAAAGTCCAAAGGGGGGACCCTTCAAAATTTGTTAAATTTTGCAATTTTCTAAAATCGTTTAAAACATATCATTTCCTACGTAGTTTGACCTGGTAATTACGATAGTTGAAGAATTTTTGCCTTCAATCTTGGAAAAAGATCATTAAAATTTGGGCCAAATTTGATCGGAAAAGTCCAAAGGGGGGACCCTTCAAAATTTGTTAAATTTTGCTATTTTTTAAAATCGTTTAAAACATCATTTCCTACGTAGTTTGACCTGGTAATTACGATAGTTGAAGAATTTTTGCCTTCAATCTTCGAAAAAAATTATTAAAATTTGGGCCAAATTTGATCGGAAAAGTCCAAAGGGGGGACCCTTCAAAATTTGTTAAATTTTGCAATTTTTTAAAATCGTTTAAAACATATCATTTCCTACGTAGTTTGACCTGGTAATTACGATAGTTAAAGAATTTTTGCCTTCAATCTTCGAAAAAAAATATTAAAATTTGGGCCAAATTTGATCGGAAAAGTCCAAAGGGGGGACCCTTCAAAATTTGTTAAATTTTGCAATTTTTTAAAATCGTTTACAACATATCATTTCCTACATAGTTTGACCTGGTAATTACGATAGTTAAAGAATTTTTGCCTTCAATCTTCGAAAAAAATCATTAAAATTTGGGCCAAATTTAATCGGAAAAGTCCAAAGGGGGGACCCTTCAAAATTTATTAAATTTTGCAATTTTTTAAAATCGTTTAAAACATATCATTTCCTACGTAGTTTGACCTGGTAATTACGATAGTTAAAGAATTTTTGCCTTCAATCTTCGAAAAAAATCATTAAAACTTGGGCCAAATTTAATCGGAAAAGTCCAAAGGGGGGACCCTTCAAAATTTGTTAAATTTTGCAATTTTTTAAAATCGTTTAAAACATATCATTTCCTACGTAGTTTGACCTGGTAATTACGATAGTTAAAGAATTTTTGCCTTCAATCTTCGAAAAAAATCATTAAAATTTGGGCCAAATTTGATCGGAAAAGTCCAAATGGGGGACCCTTCAAAATTTGTTAAATTTTGCAATTTTTTAAAATCGTTTAAAACATATCATTTCCTACGTAGTTTGACCTGGTAATTACGATAGTTAAAGAATTTTTGCTCTGTCACAATTCGTTCTGCAGATAATTGCGTGTGGGCCTTCAATCTTCGAAGAAAATCATTAAAATTTGGGCCAAATTTGATCGGAAAAGTCCAAAGGGGGGACCCTTCAAAATTTGTTAAATTTTGCAATTTTTTAAAATCGTTTAAAACATATCATTTCCTACGTAGTTTGACCTGGTAATTACGATAGTTAAAGAATTTTTGCTCTGTCACAATTCTGTCACAAAGCTTGACGTCATTCGATTCCCCGTTGGAATGCGCGTCTGAAGGACCTCCACGAGGTGACCGAGCGTGGATTTAATTTTCGAAACTTTAAACGCCCATATCTCCGGAACGGTTGGTGCTAGGAGGACGGGCGTGGTGCCGTTCGATTCGCCGCGAAAAGGCGCTTCTTCTGATGTATAATACGTCGGGGTTATTTCAATTTTGAGACGATTTCTTTTGAATTTTCCCAAAATTTTGGACGAAATTTAAGGAAATTCGACGATATCTTCCGAACCGTAAGCGATAGCCGAACGCCGATTTCAGATTCGGAATCGCCGTCGAAAAGTACGTCCGACGGTGTATGATACATCGGGGTAGCGATCGTAGATAGAGAAGAAATAAGGAGAAATGACGAAAAATCACCATCGTTTTTAGTTTTCTTACCATTACTCGAGAACGACTAGAGCTACTGGGTCGCGGTTTGTTCCAGACGATTCGGATGGACCAGGGGAACATTTTGCGCCACATTAGAATAAAACCGGAGCGGTATTTCGGGCACAAACTAAGCGATTTTGGGTAAAAAATAGCGATTTTTAACGAATTTCGGCACATTTTCGCGAATATCTCGGAAACGGTTAGAGATATCGGCAAAAGCTTGACGTCATTCGATTCCCCGGGCGAAAACGCTTCGGATAGGCTATGCCAGAACACTCTAGCGTTAAAAAAAAATTTCAAAACTTTAAACGCTCATATCTCGGAAACGGTAAGAGATAGAGACGTGAATTCGACATATTTGGACTCCCCGTGGGAAGGCGCGTCTGATAGGTTATATGGCAGCGTTCTAGCGCGAAATTAATTTTTCAAAACTTTAAACCCGAATATCTCGGGAACGGTTAGAGATATCGGCAAAAGCTTGACGTCATTCGATTCCCCGTTGGAATGTGCGTCTGAAGGACCCCCACGAGGTGACCGAGCGCGGATTTAATTTTCGAAACCTTAAGCGCCCATATCTCCGGAACGGTTGGTGGTAGGAGGACGGGCGCGGTGCCGTTCGATTCGCCGCGAAAAGGCGCTTCTTCTGATGTATAATACGTCGGGGTTATTTCAATTTTGAGACGATTCTTTTTGAATTTTCCCAAAATTCTCGACGAAATTTATGGAAATTCGACGATATCTTCCGAACCGTAACTGATAGCCGCACGCCGACTTCAGATTCGGAATCGCCGTCGAAAAGTACGTCCGACGGTGTATGATACATCGGGGTAGCGATCGTAGATAGAGAAGAAATAAGGAGAAATGACGAAAAATCGCCATCTTTTTTAGTTTTCTTACCATAACTCGAGAACGACTAGAGCTACGGGGTCGCGGTTTGTTCCAAACGATTCGGATGGACCAGGGGAACATTTTGCGCCACATTAGAATAAAATCGGAGCGGTATTTCGGGCACAAACTAAGCGAATTTGGGTAAAAAATAGCGATTTTTAACGAATTTCGGCACATTTTTGCGAATATCTCGGAAACGGTTAGAGATATCGGCAAAAGCTTGACGTCATTCGATTCCCCGGGCGAAAACGCTTCGGATAGGCTATGCCAGAACGCTCTAGCGTTAAAAAAAAATTTCAAAACTTTAAACGCTCATATCTCGGAAACGGTAAGAGATAGAGACGTGAATTCGACATATTTGGACTCCCCGTGGGAAGGCGCTTCTGATAGGTTATATGGCAGCGTTCTAGCGCGAAATTAATTTTTCAAAACTTTAAACCCGAATATCTCGAGAACGGTTAGAGATATCGGCAAAAGCTTGACGTCATTCGATTCCCCGTTGGAATGCGCGTCTAATTGACCCCCACGAGGTGACCGAGCGCGGATTTAATTTTCGAAACTTTAAGCGCCCATATCTCCGGAACGGTTGGTGGTAGGAGGACGGGCGCGGTGCCGTTCGACTCGCCGCGAAAAGTCGCTTCTTCTGATGTATAATACGTCGGGGTTATTTCAATTTTGAGACGATTCTTTTTGAATTTTCCCAAAATTCTCGACGAAATTTAAGGAAATTCGACGATATCTTCCGAACCGTAACCGATAGCCGCACGCCGACTTCAGATTCGGAATCGCCGTCGAAAAGTACGTCCGACGGTGTATGATACATCGGGGTAGCGATCGTAGATAGAGAAGAAATAAGGAGAAATGACGAAAAATCGCCATCTTTTTTAGTTTTCTTACCATAACTCGAGAACGACTAGAGCTACGGGGTCGCGGTTTGTTCCAAACGATTCGGATGGACCAGGGGAACATTTTGCGCCACATTAGAATAAAATCGGAGCGGTATTTCGGGCACAAACTAAGCGAATTTGGGTAAAAAATAGCGATTTTTAACGAATTTCGGCACATTTTTGCGAATATCTCGGAAACGGTTAGAGATATCGGCAAAAGCTTGACGTCATTCGATTCCCCGGGCGAAAACGCTTCGGATAGGCTATGCCAGAACGCTCTAGCGTAAAAAAAAAAATTTCAAAACTTTAAACGCTCATATCTCGGAAACGGTAAGAGATAGAGACGTAAATTCGACATATTTGGACTCCCCGTGGGAAGGCGCTTCTGATAGGTTATATGGCAGCGTTCTAGCGCGAAATTAATTTTTCAAAACTTTAAACCCGAATATCTCGAGAACGGTTAGAGATATCGGCAAAAGCTTGACGTCATTCGATTCCCCGTTGGAATGCGCGTCTAATTGACCCCCACGAGGTGACCGAGCGCGGATTTAATTTTCGAAACTTTAAACGCCCATATCTCCGGAACGGTTGGTGGTAGGAGGACGGGCGCGGTGCCGTTCGATTCGCCGCGAAAAGGCGCTTCTTCTGATGTATAATACGTCGGGGTTATTTCAATTTTGAGACGATTCTTTTTGAATTTTCCCAAAATTCTCGACGAAATTTAAGGAAATTCGACGATATCTTCCGAACCGTAACCGATAGCCGCACGCCGACTTCAGATTCGGAATCGCCGTCGAAAAGTACGTCCGATGGTGTATGATACATCGGGGTAGCGATCGTAGATAGAGAAGAAATAAGGAGAAATGACGAAAAATCGCCATCTTTTTTAGTTTTCTTACCATAACTCGAGAACGACTAGAGCTACGGGGTCGCGGTTTGTTCCAAACGATTCGGATGGACCAGGGGAACATTTTGCGCCACATTAGAATAAAATCGGAGCGGTATTTCGGGCACAAACTAAGTGAATTTGGGTAAAAAATAGCGATTTTTAACGAATTTCGGCACATTTTTGCGAATATCTCGGAAACGGTTAGAGATATCGGCAAAAGCTTGACGTCATTCGATTCCCCGGGTGAAAACGCTTCGGATAGGCTATGCCAGAACGCTCTAGCGTAAAAAAAAAATTTCAAAACTTTAAACGCTCATATCTCGGAAACGGTAAGAGATAGAGACGTGAATTCGACATATTTGGACTCCCCGTGGGAAGGCGCTTCTGATAGGTTATATGGCAGCGTTCTAGCGCGAAATTAATTTTTCAAAACTTTAAACCCGAATATCTCGAGAACGGTTAGAGATATCGGCAAAAGCTTGACGTCATTCGATTCCCCGTTGGAATGCGCGTCTAATTGACCCCCACGAGGTGACCGAGCGCGGATTTAATTTTCGAAACTTTAAGCGCCCATATCTCCGGAACGGTTGGTGGTAGGAGGACGGGCGCGGTGCCGTTCGATTCGCCGCGAAAAGGCGCTTCTTCTGATGTATAATACGTCGGGGTTATTTCAATTTTGAGACGATTCTTTTTGAATTTTCCCAAAATTCTCGACGAAATTTAAGGAAATTCGACGATATCTTCCGAACCGTGACCGATAGCCGCACGCCGACTTCAGATTCGGAATCGCCGTCGAAAAGTACGTCCGACGGTGTATGATACATCGGGGTAGCGATCGTAGATAGAGAAGAAATAAGGAGAAATGACGAAAAATCGCCATCTTTTTTAGTTTTCTTACCATAACTCGAGAACGACTAGAGCTACGGGGTCGCGGTTTGTTCCAAACGATTCGGATGGACCAGGGGAACATTTTGCGCCACATTAGAATAAAATCGGAGCGGTATTTCGGGCACAAACTAAGCGAATTTGGGTAAAAAATAGCGATTTTTAACGAATTTCGGCACATTTTTGCGAATATCTCGGAAACGGTTAGAGATATCGGCAAAAGCTTGACGTCATTCGATTCCCCGGGCGAAAACGCTTCGGATAGGCTATGCCAGAACGCTCTAGCGTTAAAAAAAAATTTCAAAACTTTAAACGCTCATATCTCGGAAACGGTAAGAGATAGAGACGTGAATTCGACATATTTGGACTCCCCGTGGGAAGGCGCTTCTGATAGGTTATATGGCAGCGTTCTAGCGCGAAATTAATTTTTCAAAACTTTAAACCCGAATATCTCGAGAACGGTTAGAGATATCGGCAAAAGCTTGACGTCATTCGATTCCCCGTTGGAATGCGCGTCTAATTGACCCCCACGGGGTGACCGAGCGCGGATTTAATTTTCGAAACTTTAAACGCCCATATCTCCGGAACGGTTGGTGGTAGGAGGACGGGAGCGGTGCCGTTCGATTCGCCGCGAAAAGGCGCTTCTTCTGATGTATAATACGTCGGGGTTATTTCAATTTTGAGACGATTCTCTTTGAATTTTCCCAAAATTCTCGACGAAATTTAAGGAAATTCGACGATATCTTCCGAACCGTGACCGATAGCCGCACGCCGACTTCAGATTCGGAATCGCCGTCGAAAAGTACGTCCGACGGTGTATGATACATCGGGGTAGCGATCGTAGATAGAGAAGAAATAAGGAGAAATGACGAAAAATCGCCATCTTTTTTAGTTTTCTTACCATAACTCGAGAACGACTAGAGCTACGGGGTCGCGGTTTGTTCCAAACGATTCGGATGGACCAGGGGAACATTTTGCGCCACATTAGAATAAAATCGGAGCGGTATTTCGGGCACAAACTAAGCGAATTTGGGTAAAAAATAGCGATTTTTAACGAATTTCGGCACATTTTTGCGAATATCTCGGAAACGGTTAGAGATATCGGCAAAAGCTTGACGTCATTCGATTCCCCGGGCGAAAACGCTTCGGATAGGCTATGCCAGAACGCTCTAGCGTTAAAAAAAAAATTTCAAAACTTTAAACGCTCATATCTCGGAAACGGTAAGAGATAGAGACGTGAATTCGACATATTTGGACTCCCCGTGGGAAGGCGCTTCTGATAGGTTATATGGCAGCGTTCTAGCGCGAAATTAATTTTTCAAAACTTTAAACCCGAATATCTCGAGAACGGTTAGAGATATCGGCAAAAGCTTGACGTCATTCGATTCCCCGTTGGAATGCGCGTCTAATTGACCCCCACGGGGTGACCGAGCGCGGATTTAATTTTCGAAACTTTAAACGCCCATATCTCCGGAACGGTTGGTGGTAGGAGGACGGGAGCGGTGCCGTTCGATTCGCCGCGAAAAGGCGCTTCTTCTGATGTATAATACGTCGGGGTTATTTCAATTTTGAGACGATTCTTTTTGAATTTTCCCAAAATTCTCGACGAAATTTAAGGAAATTCGACGATATCTTCCGAACCGTGACCGATAGCCGCACGCCGACTTCAGATTCGGAATCGCCGTCGAAAAGTACGTCCGACGGTGTATGATACATCGGGGTAGCGATCGTAGATAGAGAAGAAATAAGGAGAAATGACGAAAAATCGCCATCTTTTTTAGTTTTCTTACCATAACTCGAGAACGACTAGAGCTACGGGGTCGCGGTTTGTTCCAAACGATTCGGATGGACCAGGGGAACATTTTGCGCCACATTAGAATAAAATCGGAGCGGTATTTCGGGCACAAACTAAGCGAATTTGGGTAAAAAATAGCGATTTTTAACGAATTTCGGCACATTTTTGCGAATATCTCGGAAACGGTTAGAGATATCGGCAAAAGCTTGACGTCATTCGATTCCCCGGGCGAAAACGCTTCGGATAGGCTATGCCAGAACGCTCTAGCGTTAAAAAAAAATTTCAAAACTTTAAACGCTCATATCTCGGAAACGGTAAGAGATAGAGACGTGAATTCGACATATTTGGACTCCCCGTGGGAAGGCGCTTCTGATAGGTTATATGGCAGCGTTCTAGCGCGAAATTAATTTTTCAAAACTTTAAACCCGAATATCTCGCGAACGGTTAGAGATATCGGCAAAAGCTTGACGTCATTCGATTCCCCGTTGGAATGCGCGTCTAATTGACCCCCACGGGGTGACCGAGCGCGGATTTAATTTTCGAAACTTTAAACGCCCATATCTCCGGAACGGTTGGTGGTAGGAGGACGGGAGCGGTGCCGTTCGATTCGCCGCGAAAAGGCGCTTCTTCTGATGTATAATACGTCGGGGTTATTTCAATTTTGAGACGATTCTTTTTGAATTTTCCCAAAATTCTCGACGAAATTTAAGGAAATTCGACGATATCTTCCGAACCGTGACCGATAGCCGCACGCCGACTTCAGATTCGGAATCGCCGTCGAAAAGTACGTCCGACGGTGTATGATACATCGGGGTAGCGATCGTAGATAGAGAAGAAATAAGGAGAAATGACGAAAAATCGCCATCTTTTTTAGTTTTCTTACCATAACTCGAGAACGACTAGAGCTACGGGGTCGCGGTTTGTTCCAAACGATTCGGATGGACCAGGGGAACATTTTGCGCCACATTAGAATAAAATCGGAGCGGTATTTCGGGCACAAACTAAGCGAATTTGGGTAAAAAATAGCGATTTTTAACGAATTTCGGCACATTTTTGCGAATATCTCGGAAACGGTTAGAGATATCGGCAAAAGCTTGACGTCATTCGATTCCCCGGGCGAAAACGCTTCGGATAGGCTATGCCAGAACGCTCTAGCGTTAAAAAAAAAATTTAAAAACTTTAAACGCTCATATCTCGGAAACGGTAAGAGATAGAGACGTGAATTCGACATATTTGGACTCCCCGTGGGAAGGCGCTTCTGATAGGTTATATGGCAGCGTTCTAGCGCGAAATTAATTTTTCAAAGCTTTAAACCCGAATATCTCGAGAACGGTTAGAGATATCGGCAAAAGCTTGACGTCATTCGATTCCCCGTTGGAATGCGCGTCTAATTGACCCCCACGGGGTGACCGAGCGCGGATTTAATTTTCGAAACTTTAAACGCCCATATCTCCGGAACGGTTGGTGGTAGGGGGACGGGAGCGGTGCCGTTCGATTCGCCGCGAAAAGGCGCTTCTTCTGATGTATAATACGTCGGGGTTATTTCAATTTTGAGACGATTCTTTTTGAATTTTCCCAAAATTCTCGACGAAATTTAAGGAAATTCGACGATATCTTCCGAACCGTGACCGATAGCCGCACGCCGACTTCAGATTCGGAATCGCCGTCGAAAAGTACGTCCGACGGTGTATGATACATCGGGGTAGCGATCGTAGATAGAGAAGAAATAAGGAGAAATGACGAAAAATCGCCATCTTTTTTAGTTTTCTTACCATAACTCGAGCACGACTAGAGCTACGGGGTCGCGGCTTGTTCCAAACGATTCGGATGGACCAGGGGAACATTTTGCGCCACATTAGAATAAAATCGGAGCGGTATTTCGGGCACAAACTAAGCGAATTTGGGTAAAAAATAGCGATTTTTAACGAATTTCGGCACATTTTTGCGAATATCTCGGAAACGGTTAGAGATATCGGCAAAAGCTTGACGTCATTCGATTCCCCGGGCGAAAACGCTTCGGATAGGCTATGCCAGAACGCTCTAGCGTTAAAAAAAAAATTTCAAAACTTTAAACGCTCATATCTCGGAAACGGTAAGAGATAGAGACGTGAATTCGACATATTTGGACTCCCCGTGGGAAGGCGCTTCTGATAGGTTATATGGCAGCGTTCTAGCGCGAAATTAATTTTTCAAAACTTTAAACCCGAATATCTCGAGAACGGTTAGAGATATCGGCAAAAGCTTGACGTCATTCGATTCCCCGTTGGAATGCGCGTCTAATTGACCCCCACGGGGTGACCGAGCGCGGATTTAATTTTCCAAACTTTAAACGCCCATATCTCCGGAACGGTTGGTGGTAGGAGGACGGGAGCGGTGCCGTTCGATTCGCCGCGAAAAGGCGCTTCTTCTGATGTATAATACGTCGGGGTTATTTCAATTTTGAGACGATTCTCTTTGAATTTTCCCAAAATTCTCGACGAAATTTAAGGAAATTCGACGATATCTTCCGAACCGTGACCGATAGCCGCACGCCGACTTCAGATTCGGAATCGCCGTCGAAAAGTACGTCCGACGGTGTATGATACATCGGGGTAGCGATCGTAGATAGAGAAGAAATTAGGAGAAATGACGAAAAATCGCCATCTTTTTTAGTTTTCTTACCATAACTCGAGAACGACTAGAGCTACGGGGTCGCGGTTTGTTCCAAACGATTCGGATGGACCAGGGGAACATTTTGCGCCACATTAGAATAAAATCGGAGCGGTATTTCGGGCACAAACTAAGCGAATTTGGGTAAAAAATAGCGATTTTTAACGAATTTCGGCACATTTTTGCGAATATCTCGGAAACGGTTAGAGATATCGGCAAAAGCTTGACGTCATTCGATTCCCCGGGCGAAAACGCTTCGGATAGGCTATGCCAGAACGCTCTAGCGTTAAAAAAAAAATTTAAAAACTTTAAACGCTCATATCTCGGAAACGGTAAGAGATAGAGACGTGAATTCGACATATTTGGACTCCCCGTGGGAAGGCGCTTCTGATAGGTTATATGGCAGCGTTCTAGCGCGAAATTAATTTTTCAAAGCTTTAAACCCGAATATCTCGAGAACGGTTAGAGATATCGGCAAAAGCTTGACGTCATTCGATTCCCCGTTGGAATGCGCGTCTAATTGACCCCCACGGGGTGACCGAGCGCGGATTTAATTTTCGAAACTTTAAACGCCCATATCTCCGGAACGGTTGGTGGTAGGGGGACGGGAGCGGTGCCGTTCGATTCGCCGCGAAAAGGCGCTTCTTCTGATGTATAATACGTCGGGGTTATTTCAATTTTGAGACGATTCTTTTTGAATTTTCCCAAAATTCTCGACGAAATTTAAGGAAATTCGACGATATCTTCCGAACCGTGACCGATAGCCGCACGCCGACTTCAGATTCGGAATCGCCGTCGAAAAGTACGTCCGACGGTGTATGATACATCGGGGTAGCGATCGTAGATAGAGAAGAAATAAGGAGAAATGACGAAAAATCGCCATCTTTTTTAGTTTTCTTACCATAACTCGAGAACGACTAGAGCTACGGGGTCGCGGCTTGTTCCAAACGATTCGGATGGACCAGGGGAACATTTTGCGCCACATTAGAATAAAATCGGAGCGGTATTTCGGGCACAAACTAAGCGAATTTGGGTAAAAAATAGCGATTTTTAACGAATTTCGGCACATTTTTGCGAATATCTCGGAAACGGTTAGAGATATCGGCAAAAGCTTGACGTCATTCGATTCCCCGGGCGAAAACGCTTCGGATAGGCTATGCCAGAACGCTCTAGCGTTAAAAAAAAAATTTCAAAACTTTAAACGCTCATATCTCGGAAACGGTAAGAGATAGAGACGTGAATTCGACATATTTGGACTCCCCGTGGGAAGGCGCTTCTGATAGGTTATATGGCAGCGTTCTAGCGCGAAATTAATTTTTCAAAGCTTTAAACCCGAATATCTCGAGAACGGTTAGAGATATCGGCAAAAGCTTGACGTCATTCGATTCCCCGTTGGAATGCGCGTCTAATTGACCCCCACGGGGTGACCGAGCGCGGATTTAATTTTCGAAATTTTAAACGCCCATATCTCCGGAACGGTTGGTGGTAGGGGGACGGGAGCGGTGCCGTTCGATTCGCCGCGAAAAGGCGCTTCTTCTGATGTATAATACGTCGGGGTTATTTCAATTTTGAGACGATTCTTTTTGAATTTTCCCAAAATTCTCGACGAAATTTAAGGAAATTCGACGATATCTTCCGAACCGTGACCGATAGCCGCACGCCGACTTCAGATTCGGAATCGCCGTCGAAAAGTACGTCCGACGGTGTATGATACATCGGGGTAGCGATCGTAGATAGAGAAGAAATAAGGAGAAATGACGAAAAATCGCCATCTTTTTTAGTTTTCTTACCATAACTCGAGAACGACTAGAGCTACGGGGTCGCGGTTTGTTCCAAACGATTCGGATGGACCAGGGGAACATTTTGCGCCACATTAGAATAAAATCGGAGCGGTATTTCGGGCACAAACTAAGCGAATTTGGGTAAAAAATAGCGATTTTTAACGAATTTCGGCACATTTTTGCGAATATCTCGGAAACGGTTAGAGATATCGGCAGAAGCTTGACGTCATTCGATTCCCCGGGCGAAAACGCTTCGGATAGGCTATGCCAGAACGCTCTAGCGTTAAAAAAAAAAATTTCAAAACTTTAAACGCTCATATCTCGGAAACGGTAAGAGATAGAGACGTGAATTCGACATATTTGGACTCCCCGTGGGAAGGCGCTTCTGATAGGTTATATGGCAGCGTTCTAGCGCGAAATTAATTTTTCAAAACTTTAAACCCGAATATCTCGAGAACGGTTAGAGATATCGGCAAAAGCTTGACGTCATTCGATTCCCCGTTGGAATGCGCGTCTAATTGACCCCCACGGGGTGACCGAGCGCGGATTTAATTTTCGAAACTTTAAACGCCCATATCTCCGGAACGGTTGGTGGTAGGAGGACGGGAGCGGTGCCGTTCGATTCGCCGCGAAAAGGCGCTTCTTCTGATGTATAATACGTCGGGGTTATTTCAATTTTGAGACGATTCTTTTTGAATTTTCCCAAAATTCTCGACGAAATTTAAGGAAATTCGACGATATCTTCCGAACCGTGACCGATAGCCGCACGCCGACTTCAGATTCGGAATCGCCGTCGAAAAGTACGTCCGACGGTGTATGATACATCGGGGTAGCGATCGTAGATAGAGAAGAAATAAGGAGAAATGACGAAAAATCGCCATCTTTTTTAGTTTTCTTACCATAACTCGAGAACGACTAGAGCTACGGGGTCGCGGTTTGTTCCAAACGATTCGGATGGACCAGGGGAACATTTTGCGCCACATTAGAATAAAATCGGAGCGGTATTTCGGGCACAAACTAAGCGAATTTGGGTAAAAAATAGCGATTTTTAACGAATTTCGGCACATTTTTGCGAATATCTCGGAAACGGTTAGAGATATCGGCAAAAGCTTGACGTCATTCGATTCCCCGGGCGAAAACGCTTCGGATAGGCTATGCCAGAACGCTCTAGCGTTAAAAAAAAAATTTCAAAACTTTAAACGCTCATATCTCGGAAACGGTAAGAGATAGAGACGTGAATTCGACATATTTGGACTCCCCGTGGGAAGGCGCTTCTGATAGGTTATATGGCAGCGTTCTAGCGCGAAATTAATTTGACGTCATTTTCAAAGCTTTAAACCCGAATATCTCGAGAACGGTTAGAGATATCGGCAAAAGCTTGACGTCATTCGATTCCCCGTTGGAATGCGCGTCTAATTGACCCCCACGGGGTGACCGAGCGCGGATTTAATTTTCGAAACTTTAAACGCCCATATCTCCGGAACGGTTGGTGGTAGGGGGACGGGAGCGGTGCCGTTCGATTCGCCGCGAAAAGGCGCTTCTTCTGATGTATAATACGTCGGGGTTATTTCAATTTTGAGACGATTCTTTTTGAATTTTCCCAAAATTCTCGACGAAATTTAAGGAAATTCGACGATATCTTCCGAACCGTGACCGATAGCCGCACGCCGACTTCAGATTCGGAATCGCCGTCGAAAAGTACGTCCGACGGTGTATGATACATCGGGGTAGCGATCGTAGATAGAGAAGAAATAAGGAGAAATGACGAAAAATCGCCATCTTTTTTAGTTTTCTTACCATAACTCGAGCACGACTAGAGCTACGGGGTCGCGGCTTGTTCCAAATGATTCGGATGGACCAGGGGAACATTTTGCGCCACATTAGAATAAAATCGGAGCGGTATTTCGGGCACAAACTAAGCGAATTTGGGTAAAAAATAGCGATTTTTAACGAATTTCGGCACATTTTTGCGAATATCTCGGAAACGGTTAGAGATATCGGCAAAAGCTTGACGTCATTCGATTCCCCGGGCGAAAACGCTTCGGATAGGCTATGCCAGAACGCTCTAGCGTTAAAAAAAAAATTTCAAAACTTTAAACGCTCATATCTCGGAAACGGTAAGAGATAGAGACGTGAATTCGACATATTTGGACTCCCCGTGGGAAGGCGCTTCTGATAGGTTATATGGCAGCGTTCTAGCGCGAAATTAATTTTTCAAAACTTTAAACCCGAATATCTCGAGAACGGTTAGAGATATCGGCAAAAACTTGACGTCATTCGATTCCCCGTTGGAATGCGCGTCTAATTGACCCCCACGGGGTGACCGAGCGCGGATTTAATTTTCGAAATTTTAAACGCCCATATCTCCGGAACGGTTGGTGGTAGGGGGACGGGAGCGGTGCCGTTCGATTCGCCGCGAAAAGGCGCTTCTTCTGATGTATAATACGTCGGGGTTATTTCAATTTTGAGACGATTCTTTTTGAATTTTCCCAAAATTCTCGACGAAATTTAAGGAAATTCGACGATATCTTCCGAACCGTGACCGATAGCCGCACGCCGACTTCAGATTCGGAATCGCCGTCGAAAAGTACGTCCGACGGTGTATGATACATCGGGGTAGCGATCATAGATAGAGAAGAAATAAGGAGAAATGACGAAAAATCGCCATCTTTTTTAGTTTTCTTACCATAACTCGAGAACGACTAGAGCTACGGGGTCGCGGTTTGTTCCAAACGATTCGGATGGACCAGGGGAACATTTTGCGCCACATTAGAATAAAATCGGAGCGGTATTTCGGGCACAAACTAAGCGAATTTGGGTAAAAAATAGCGATTTTTAACGAATTTCGGCACATTTTTGCGAATATCTCGGAAACGGTTAGAGATATCGGCAAAAGCTTGACGTCATTCGATTCCCCGGGCGAAAACGCTTCGGATAGGCTATGCCAGAACGCTCTAGCGTTAAAAAAAAATTTCAAAACTTTAAACGCTCATATCTCGGAAACGGTAAGAGATAGAGACGTGAATTCGACATATTTGGACTCCCCGTGGGAAGGCGCTTCTGATAGGTTATATGGCAGCGTTCTAGCGCGAAATTAATTTTTCAAAGCTTTAAACCCGAATATCTCGAGAACGGTTAGAGATATCGGCAAAAGCTTGACGTCATTCGATTCCCCGTTGGAATGCGCGTCTAATTGACCCCCACGGGGTGACCGAGCGCGGATTTAATTTTCGAAATTTTAAACGCCCATATCTCCGGAACGGTTGGTGGTAGGGGGACGGGAGCGGTGCCGTTCGATTCGCCGCGAAAAGGCGCTTCTTCTGATGTATAATACGTCGGGGTTATTTCAATTTTGAGACGATTCTTTTTGAATTTTCCCAAAATTCTCGACGAAATTTAAGGAAATTCGACGATATCTTCCGAACCGTGACCGATAGCCGCACGCCGACTTCAGATTCGGAATCGCCGTCGAAAAGTACGTCCGACGGTGTATGATACATCGGGGTAGCGATCGTAGATAGAGAAGAAATAAGGAGAAATGACGAAAAATCGCCATCTTTTTTAGTTTTCTTACCATAACTCGAGCACGACTAGAGCTACGGGGTCGCGGCTTGTTCCAAACGATTCGGATGGACCAGGGGAACATTTTGCGCCACATTAGAATAAAATCGGAGCGGTATTTCGGGCACAAACTAAGCGAATTTGGGTAAAAAATAGCGATTTTTAACGAATTTCGGCACATTTTTGCGAATATCTCGGAAACGGTTAGAGATATCGGCAAAAGCTTGACGTCATTCGATTCCCCGGGCGAAAACGCTTCGGATAGGCTATGCCAGAACGCTCTAGCGTTAAAAAAAAAATTTCAAAACTTTAAACGCTCATATCTCGGAAACGGTAAGAGATAGAGACGTGAATTCGACATATTTGGACTCCCCGTGGGAAGGCGCTTCTGATAGGTTATATGGCAGCGTTCTAGCGCGAAATTAATTTTTCAAAACTTTAAACCCGAATATCTCGAGAACGGTTAGAGATATCGGCAAAAGCTTGACGTCATTCGATTCCCCGTTGGAATGCGCGTCTAATTGACCCCCACGGGGTGACCGAGCGCGGATTTAATTTTCGAAACTTTAAACGCCCATATCTCCGGAACGGTTGGTGGTAGGGGGACGGGAGCGGTGCCGTTCGATTCGCCGCGAAAAGGCGCTTCTTCTGATGTATAATACGTCGGGGTTATTTCAATTTTGAGACGATTCTTTTTGAATTTTCCCAAAATTCTCGACGAAATTTAAGGAAATTCGACGATATCTTCCGAACCGTGACCGATAGCCGCACGCCGACTTCAGATTCGGAATCGCCGTCGAAAAGTACGTCCGACGGTGTATGATACATCGGGGTAGCGATCATAGATAGAGAAGAAATAAGGAGAAATGACGAAAAACGCCATCTTTTTTAGTTTTCTTACCATAACTCGAGAACGACTAGAGCTACGGGGTCGCGGTTTGTTCCAAACGATTCGGATGGACCAAGGGAACATTTTGCGCCACATTAGAATAAAATCGGAGCGGTATTTCGGGCACAAACTAAGCGAATTTGGGTAAAAAATAGCGATTTTTAACGAATTTCGGTACATTTTTGCGAATATCTCGGAAACGGTTAGAGATATCGGCAAAAGCTTGACGTCATTCGATTCCCCGGGCGAAAACGCTTCGGATAGGCTATGCCAGAACGCTCTAGCGTTAAAAAAAAAATTTCAAAACTTTAAACGCTCATATCTCGGAAACGGTAAGAGATAGAGACGTGAATTCGACATATTTGGACTCCCCGTGGGAAGGCGCTTCTGATAGGTTATATGGCAGCGTTCTAGCGCGAAATTAATTTTTCAAAACTTTAAACCCGAATATCTCGAGAACGGTTAGAGATATCGGCAAAAGCTTGACGTCATTCGATTCCCCGTTGGAATGCGCGTCTAATTGACCCCCACGGGGTGACCGAGCGCGGATTTAATTTTCGAAACTTTAAACGCCCATATCTCCGGAACGGTTGGTGGTAGGGGGACGGGAGCGGTGCCGTTCGATTCGCCGCGAAAAGGCGCTTCTTCTGATGTATAATACGTCGGGGTTATTTCAATTTTGAGACGATTCTTTTTGAATTTTCCCAAAATTCTCGACGAAATTTAAGGAAATTCGACGATATCTTCCGAACCGTGACCGATAGCCGCACGCCGACTTCAGATTCGGAATCGCCGTCGAAAAGTACGTCCGACGGTGTATGATACATCGGGGTAGCGATCGTAGATAGAGAAGAAATAAGGAGAAATGACGAAAAATCGCCATCTTTTTTAGTTTTCTTACCATAACTCGAGCACGACTAGAGCTACGGGGTCGCGGCTTGTTCCAAACGATTCGGATGGACCAGGGGAACATTTTGCGCCACATTAGAATAAAATCGGAGCGGTATTTCGGGCACAAACTAAGCGAATTTGGGTAAAAAAATAGCGATTTTTAACGAATTTCGGCACATTTTTGCGAATATCTCGGAAACGGTTAGAGATATCGGCAAAAGCTTGACGTCATTCGATTCCCCGGGCGAAAACGCTTCGGATAGGCTATGCCAGAACGCTCTAGCGTTAAAAAAAAAATTTCAAAACTTTAAACGCTCATATCTCGGAAACGGTAAGAGATAGAGACGTGAATTCGACATATTTGGACTCCCCGTGGGAAGGCGCTTCTGATAGGTTATATGGCAGCGTTCTAGCGCGAAATTAATTTTTCAAAACTTTAAACCCGAATATCTCGAGAACGGTTAGAGATATCGGCAAAAGCTTGACGTCATTCGATTCCCCGTTGGAATGCGCGTCTAATTGACCCCCACGGGGTGACCGAGCGCGGATTTAATTTTCGAAACTTTAAACGCCCATATCTCCGGAACGGTTGGTGGTAGGGGGACGGGAGCGGTGCCGTTCGATTCGCCGCGAAAAGGCGCTTCTTCTGATGTATAATACGTCGGGGTTATTTCAATTTTGAGACGATTCTTTTTGAATTTTCCCAAAATTCTCGACGAAATTTAAGGAAATTCGACGATATCTTCCGAACCGTGACCGATAGCCGCACGCCGACTTCAGATTCGGAATCGCCGTCGAAAAGTACGTCCGACGGTGTATGATACATCGGGGTAGCGATCATAGATAGAGAAGAAATAAGGAGAAATGACGAAAAATCGCCATCTTTTTTAGTTTTCTTACCATAACTCGAGAACGACTAGAGCTACGGGGTCGCGGTTTGTTCCAAACGATTCGGATGGACCAGGGGAACATTTTGCGCCACATTAGAATAAAATCGGAGCGGTATTTCGGGCACAAACTAAGCGAATTTGGGTAAAAAATAGCGATTTTTAACGAATTTCGGTACATTTTTGCGAATATCTCGGAAACGGTTAGAGATATCGGCAAAAGCTTGACGTCATTCGATTCCCCGGGCGAAAACGCTTCGGATAGGCTATGCCAGAACGCTCTAGCGTTAAAAAAAAATTTCAAAACTTTAAACGCTCATATCTCGGAAACGGTAAGAGATAGAGACGTGAATTCGACATATTTGGACTCCCCGTGGGAAGGCGCTTCTGATAGGTTATATGGCAGCGTTCTAGCGCGAAATTAATTTTTCAAAGCTTTAAACCCGAATATCTCGAGAACGGTTAGAGATATCGGCAAAAGCTTGACGTCATTCGATTCCCCGTTGGAATGCGCGTCTAATTGACCCCCACGGGGTGACCGAGCGCGGATTTAATTTTCGAAATTTTAAACGCCCATATCTCCGGAACGGTTGGTGGTAGGGGGACGGGAGCGGTGCCGTTCGATTCGCCGCGAAAAGGCGCTTCTTCTGATGTATAATACGTCGGGGTTATTTCAATTTTGAGACGATTCTTTTTGAATTTTCCCAAAATTCTCGACGAAATTTAAGGAAATTCGACGATATCTTCCGAACCGTGACCGATAGCCGCACGCCGACTTCAGATTCGGAATCGCCGTCGAAAAGTACGTCCGACGGTGTATGATACATCGGGGTAGCGATCGTAGATAGAGAAGAAATAAGGAGAAATGACGAAAAATCGCCATCTTTTTTAGTTTTCTTACCATAACTCGAGCACGACTAGAGCTACGGGGTCGCGGCTTGTTCCAAACGATTCGGATGGACCAGGGGAACATTTTGCGCCACATTAGAATAAAATCGGAGCGGTATTTCGGGCACAAACTAAGCGAATTTGGGTAAAAAATAGCGATTTTTAACGAATTTCGGCACATTTTTGCGAATATCTCGGAAACGGTTAGAGATATCGGCAAAAGCTTGACGTCATTCGATTCCCCGGGCGAAAACGCTTCGGATAGGCTATGCCAGAACGCTCTAGCGTTAAAAAAAAAATTTCAAAACTTTAAACGCTCATATCTCGGAAACGGTAAGAGATAGAGACGTGAATTCGACATATTTGGACTCCCCGTGGGAAGGCGCTTCTGATAGGTTATATGGCAGCGTTCTAGCGCGAAATTAATTTTTCAAAACTTTAAACCCGAATATCTCGAGAACGGTTAGAGATATCGGCAAAAGCTTGACGTCATTCGATTCCCCGTTGGAATGCGCGTCTAATTGACCCCCACGGGGTGACCGAGCGCGGATTTAATTTTCGAAACTTTATACGCCCATATCTCCGGAACGGTTGGTGGTAGGGGGACGGGAGCGGTGCCGTTCGATTCGCCGCGAAAAGGCGCTTCTTCTGATGTATAATACGTCGGGGTTATTTCAATTTTGAGACGATTCTTTTTGAATTTTCCCAAAATTCTCGACGAAATTTAAGGAAATTCGACGATATCTTCCGAACCGTGACCGATAGCCGCACGCCGACTTCAGATTCGGAATCGCCGTCGAAAAGTACGTCCGACGGTGTATGATACATCGGGGTAGCGATCGTAGATAGAGAAGAAATAAGGAGAAATGACGAAAAATCGCCATCTTTTTTAGTTTTCTTACCATAACTCGAGCACGACTAGAGCTACGGGGTCGCGGCTTGTTCCAAACGATTCGGATGGACCAGGGGAACATTTTGCGCCACATTAGAATAAAATCGGAGCGGTATTTCGGGCACAAACTAAGCGAATTTGGGTAAAAAATAGCGATTTTTAACGAATTTCGGCACATTTTTGCGAATATCTCGGAAACGGTTAGAGATATCGGCAAAAGCTTGACGTCATTCGATTCCCCGGGCGAAAACGCTTCGGATAGGCTATGCCAGAACGCTCTAGCGTTAAAAAAAAAATTTCAAAACTTTAAACGCTCATATCTCGGAAACGGTAAGAGATAGAGACGTGAATTCGACATATTTGGACTCCCCGTGGGAAGGCGCTTCTGATAGGTTATATGGCAGCGTTCTAGCGCGAAATTAATTTTTCAAAACTTTAAACCCGAATATCTCGAGAACGGTTAGAGATATCGGCAAAAGCTTGACGTCATTCGATTCCCCGTTGGAATGCGCGTCTAATTGACCCCCACGGGGTGACCGAGCGCGGATTTAATTTTCGAAACTTTAAACGCCCATATCTCCGGAACGGTTGGTGGTAGGGGGACGGGAGCGGTGCCGTTCGATTCGCCGCGAAAAGGCGCTTCTTCTGATGTATAATACGTCGGGGTTATTTCAATTTTGAGACGATTCTTTTTGAATTTTCCCAAAATTCTCGACGAAATTTAAGGAAATTCGACGATATCTTCCGAACCGTGACCGATAGCCGCACGCCGACTTCAGATTCGGAATCGCCGTCGAAAAGTACGTCCGACGGTGTATGATACATCGGGGTAGCGATCATAGATAGAGAAGAAATAAGGAGAAATGACGAAAAATCGCCATCTTTTTTAGTTTTCTTACCATAACTCGAGAACGACTAGAGCTACGGGGTCGCGGTTTGTTCCAAACGATTCGGATGGACCAGGGGAACATTTTGCGCCACATTAGAATAAAATCGGAGCGGTATTTCGGGCACAAACTAAGCGAATTTGGGTAAAAAATAGCGATTTTTAACGAATTTCGGTACATTTTTGCGAATATCTCGGAAACGGTTAGAGATATCGGCAAAAGCTTGACGTCATTCGATTCCCCGGGCGAAAACGCTTCGGATAGGCTATGCCAGAACGCTCTAGCGTTAAAAAAAAAATTTCAAAACTTTAAACGCTCATATCTCGGAAACGGTAAGAGATAGAGACGTGAATTCGACATATTTGGACTCCCCGTGGGAAGGCGCTTCTGATAGGTTATATGGCAGCGTTCTAGCGCGAAATTAATTTTTCAAAACTTTAAACCCGAATATCTCGAGAACGGTTAGAGATATCGGCAAAAGCTTGACGTCATTCGATTCCCCGTTGGAATGCGCGTCTAATTGACCCCCACGGGGTGACCGAGCGCGGATTTAATTTTCGAAACTTTAAACGCCCATATCTCCGGAACGGTTGGTGGTACGGGGACGGGAGCGGTGCCGTTCGATTCGCCGCGAAAAGGCGCTTCTTCTGATGTATAGTACGTCGGGGTTATTTCAATTTTGAGACGATTCTTTTTGAATTTTCCCAAAATTCTCGACGAAATTTAAGGAAATTCGACGATATCTTCCGAGCCGTGACCGATAGCCGCACGCCGACTTCAGATTCGGAATCGCCGTCGAAAAGTACGTCCGACGGTGGATGATACATCGGGGTAGCGATCGTAGATAGAGAAGAAATAAGGAGAAATGACGAAAAATCGCCATCTTTTTTAGTTTTCTTACCATAACTCGAGAACGACTAGAGCTACGGGGTCGCGGTTTGTTCCAAACGATTCGGATGGACCAGGGGAACATTTTGCGCCACATTAGAATAAAATCGGAGCGGTATTTCGGGCACAAACTAAGCGAATTTGGGTAAAAAATAGCGATTTTTAACGAATTTCGGCACATTTTTGCGAATATCTCGGAAACGGTTAGAGATATCGGCAAAAGCTTGACGTCATTCGATTCCCCGGGCGAAAACGCTTCGGATAGGCTATGCCAGAACGCTCTAGCGTTAAAAAAAAAATTTCAAAACTTTAAACGCTCATATCTCGGAAACGGTAAGAGATAGAGACGTGAATTCGACATATTTGGACTCCCCGTGGGAAGGCGCTTCTGATAGGTTATATGGCAGCGTTCTAGCGCGAAATTAATTTTTCAAAACTTTAAACCCGAATATCTCGAGAACGGTTAGAGATATCGGCAAAAGCTTGACGTCATTCGATTCCCCGTTGGAATGCGCGTCTAATTGACCCCCACGGGGTGACCGAGCGCGGATTTAATTTTCGAAACTTTAAACGCCCATATCTCCGGAACGGTTGGTGGTAGGAGGACGGGAGCGGTGCCGTTCGATTCCCCGCGAAAGGCGCTTCTTCTGATGTATAATACGTCGGGGTTATTTCAATTTTGAGACGATTCTTTTTGAATTTTCCCAAAATTCTCGACGAAATTTAAGGAAATTCGACGATATCTTCCGAACCGTGACCGATAGCCGCACGCCGACTTCAGATTCGGAATCGCCGTCGAAAAGTACGTCCGACGGTGTATGATACATCGGGGTAGCGATCGTAGATAGAGAAGAAATAAGGAGAAAGGACGAAAAATCGCCATCCTTTTTAGTTTTCTTACCATAACTCGAGAACGACTAGAGCTACGGGGTCGCGGTTTGTTCCAAACGATTCGGATGGACCAGGGGAACATTTTGCGCCACATTAGAATAAAATCGGAGCGGTATTTCGGGCACAAACTAAGCGAATTTGGGTAAAAAATAGCGATTTTTAACGAATTTCGGCACATTTTTGCGAATATCTCGGAAACGGTTAGAGATATCGGCAAAAGCTTGACGTCATTCGATTCCCCGGGCGAAAACGCTTCGGATAGGCTATGCCAGAACGCTCTAGCGTTAAAAAAAAAATTTCAAAACTTTAAACGCTCATATCTCGGAAACGGTAAGAGATAGAGACGTGAATTCGACATATTTGGACTCCCCGTGGGAAGGCGCTTCTGATAGGTTATATGGCAGCGTTCTAGCGCGAAATTAATTTTTCAAAACTTTAAACCCGAATATCTCGAGAACGGTTAGAGATATCGGCAAAAGCTTGACGTCATTCGATTCCCCGTTGGAATGCGCGTCTAATTGACCCCCACGGGGTGACCGAGCGCGGATTTAATTTTCGAAAATTTAAACGCCCATATCTCCGGAACGGTTGGTGGTAGGAGGACGGGAGCGGTGCCGTTCGATTCCCCGCGAAAAGGCGCTTCTTCTGATGTATAATACGTCGGGGTTATTTCAATTTTGAGACGATTCTTTTTGAATTTTCCCAAAATTCTCGACGAAATTTAAGGAAATTCGACGATATCTTCCGAACCGTGACCGATAGCCGCACGCCGACTTCAGATTCGGAATCGCCGTCGAAAAGTACGTCCGACGGTGTATGATACATCGGGGTAGCGATCGTAGATAGAGAAGAAATAAGGAGAAATGACGAAAAATCGCCATCTTTTTTAGTTTTCTTACCATAACTCGAGAACGACTAGAGCTACGGGGTCGCGGTTTGTTCCAAACGATTCGGATGGACCAGGGGAACATTTTGCGCCACATTAGAATAAAATCGGAGCGGTATTTCGGGCACAAACTAAGCGAATTTGGGTAAAAAATAGCGATTTTTAACGAATTTCGGCACATTTTTGCGAATATCTCGGAAACGGTTAGAGATATCGGCAAAAGCTTGACGTCATTCGATTCCCCGGGCGAAAACGCTTCGGATAGGCTATGCCAGAACGCTCTAGCGTTAAAAAAAAAAATTTCAAAACTTTAAACGCTCATATCTCGGAAACGGTAAGAGATAGAGACGTGAATTCGACATATTTGGACTCCCCGTGGGAAGGCGCTTCTGATAGGTTATATGGCAGCGTTCTAGCGCGAAATTAATTTTTCAAAACTTTAAACCCGAATATCTCGAGAACGGTTAGAGATATCGGCAAAAGCTTGACGTCATTCGATTCCCCGTTGGAATGCGCGTCTAATTGACCCCCAAGGGGTGACCGAGCGCGGATTTAATTTTCGAAACTTTAAACGCCCATATCTCCGGAACGGTTGGTGGTAGGAGGACGGGAGCGGTGCCGTTCGATTCCCCGCGAAAAGGCGCTTCTTCTGATGTATAATACGTCGGGGTTATTTCAATTTTGAGACGATTCTTTTTGAATTTTCCCAAAATTCTCGACGAAATTTAAGGAAATTCGACGATATCTTCCGAACCGTGACCGATAGCCGCACGCCGACTTCAGATTCGGAATCGCCGTCGAAAAGTACGTCCGACGGTGTATGATACATCGGGGTAGCGATCGTAGATAGAGAAGAAATAAGGAGAAAGGACGAAAAATCGCCATCCTTTTTAGTTTTCTTACCATAACTCGAGAACGACTAGAGCTACGGGGTCGCGGTTTGTTCCAAACGATTCGGATGGACCAGGGGAACATTTTGCGCCACATTAGAATAAAATCGGAGCGGTATTTCGGGCACAAACTAAGCGAATTTGGGTAAAAAATAGCGATTTTTAACGAATTTCGGCACATTTTTGCGAATATCTCGGAAACGGTTAGAGATATCGGCAAAAGCTTGACGTCATTCGATTCCCCGGGCGAAAACGCTTCGGATAGGCTATGCCAGAACGCTCTAGCGTTAAAAAAAAAATTTCAAAACTTTAAACGCTCATATCTCGGAAACGGTAAGAGATAGAGACGTGAATTCGACATATTTGGACTCCCCGTGGGAAGGCGCTTCTGATAGGTTATATGGCAGCGTTCTAGCGCGAAATTAATTTTTCAAAACTTTAAACCCGAATATCTCGAGAACGGTTAGAGATATCGGCAAAAGCTTGACGTCATTCGATTCCCCGTTGGAATGCGCGTCTAATTGACCCCCACGGGGTGACCGAGCGCGGATTTAATTTTCGAAACTTTAAACGCCCATATCTCCGGAACGGTTGGTGGTAGGAGGACGGGAGCGGTGCCGTTCGATTCGCCGCGAAAAGGCGCTTCTTCTGATGTATAATACGTCGGGGTTTTTTCAATTTTGAGACGATTCTTTTTGAATTTTCCCAAAATTCTCGACGAAATTTAAGGAAATTCGACGATATCTTCCGAGCCGTGACCGATAGCCGCACGCCGACTTCAGATTCGGAATCGCCGTCGAAAAGTACGTCCGACGGTGTATGATACATCGGGGTAGCGATCGTAGATAGAGAAGAAATAAGGAGAAATGACGAAAAATCGCCATCCTTTTTAGTTTTCTTACCATAACTCGAGAACGACTAGAGCTACGGGGTCGCGGTTTGTTCCAAACGATTCGGATGGACCAGGGGAACATTTTGCGTCACATTAGAATAAAATCGGAGCGGTATTTCGGGCACAAACTAAGCGAATTTGGGTAAAAAATAGCGATTTTTAACGAATTTCGGCACATTTTTGCGAATATCTCGGAAACGGTTAGAGATATCGGCAAAAGCTTGACGTCATTCGATTCCCCGGGCGAAAACGCTTCGGATAGGCTATGCCAGAACGCTCTAGCGTTAAAAAAAAAATTCAAAACTTTAAACGCTCATATCTCGGAAACGGTAAGAGATAGAGACGTGAATTCGACATATTTGGACTCCCCGTGGGAAGGCGCTTCTGATAGGTTATATGGCAGCGTTCTAGCGCGAAATTAATTTTTCAAAACTTTAAACCCGAATATCTCGAGAACGGTTAGAGATATCGGCAAAAGCTTGACGTCATTCGATTCCCCGTTGGAATGCGCGTCTAATTGACCCCCACGGGGTGACCGAGCGCGGATTTAAATTTCGAAACTTTAAACGCCCATATCTCCGGAACGGTTGGTGGTAGGAGGACGGGAGCGGTGCCGTTCGATTCGCCGCGAAAAGGCGCTTCTTCTGATGTATAATACGTCGGGGTTATTTCAATTTTGAGACGATTCTTTTTGAATTTTCCCAAAATTCTCGACGAAATTTAAGGAAATTCGACGATATCTTCCGAACCGTGACCGATAGCCGCACGCCGACTTCAGATTCGGAATCGCCGTCGAAAAGTACGTCCGACGGTGTATGATACATCGGGGTAGCGATCGTAGATAGAGAAGAAATAAGGAGAAATGACGAAAAATCGCCATCCTTTTTAGTTTTCTTACCATAACTCGAGAACGACTAGAGCTACGGGGTCGCGGTTTGTTCCAAACGATTCGGATGGACCAGGGGAACATTTTGCGCCACATTAGAATAAAATCGGAGCGGTATTTCGGGCACAAACTAAGCGAATTTGGGTAAAAAATAGCGATTTTTAACGAATTTCGGCACATTTTTGCGAATATCTCGGAAACGGTTAGAGATATCGGCAAAAGCTTGAGGTCATTCGATTCCCCGGGCGAAAACGCTTCGGATAGGCTATGCCAGAACGCTCTAGCGTTAAAAAAAAAATTTCAAAACTTTAAACGCTCATATCTCGGAAACGGTAAGAGATAGAGACGTGAATTCGACATATTTGGACTCCCCGTGGGAAGGCGCTTCTGATAGGTTATATGGCAGCGTTCTAGCGCGAAATTAATTTTTCAAAACTTTAAACCCGAATATCTCGAGAACGGTTAGAGATATCGGCAAAAGCTTGACGTCATTCGATTCCCCGTTGGAATGCGCGTCTAATTGACCCCCACGGGGTGACCGAGCGCGGATTTAATTTTCGAAAATTTAAACGCCCATATCTCCGGAACGGTTGGTGGTAGGAGGACGGGAGCGGTGCCGTTCGATTCCCCGCGAAAAGGCGCTTCTTCTGATGTATAATACGTCGGGGTTATTTCAATTTTGAGACGATTCTTTTTGAATTTTCCCAAAATTCTCGACGAAATTTAAGGAAATTCGACGATATCTTCCGAACCGTGACCGATAGCCGCACGCCGACTTCAGATTCGGAATCGCCGTCGAAAAGTACGTCCGACGGTGTATGATACATCGGGGTAGCGATCGTAGATAGAGAAGAAATAAGGAGAAATGACGAAAAATCGCCATCCTTTTTAGTTTTCTTACCATAACTCGAGAACGACTAGAGCTACGGGGTCGCGGTTTGTTCCAAACGATTCGGATGGACCAGGGGAACATTTTGCGCCACATTAGAATAAAATCGGAGCGGTATTTCGGGCACAAACTAAGCGAATTTGGGTAAAAAATAGCGATTTTTAACGAATTTCGGCACATTTTTGCGAATATCTCGGAAACGGTTAGAGATATCGGCAAAAGCTTGACGTCATTCGATTCCCCGGGCGAAAACGCTTCGGATAGGCTATGCCAGAACGCTCTAGCGTTAAAAAAAAAAATTTCAAAACTTTAAACGCTCATATCTCGGAAACGGTAAGAGATAGAGACGTGAATTCGACATATTTGGACTCCCCGTGGGAAGGCGCTTCTGATAGGTTATATGGCAGCGTTCTAGCGCGAAATTAATTTTTCAAAACTTTAAACCCGAATATCTCGAGAACGGTTAGAGATATCGGCAAAAGCTTGACGTCATTCGATTCCCCGTTGGAATGCGCGTCTAATTGACCCCCAAGGGGTGACCGAGCGCGGATTTAATTTTCGAAACTTTAAACGCCCATATCTCCGGAACGGTTGGTGGTAGGAGGACGGGAGCGGTGCCGTTCGATTCCCCGCGAAAAGGCGCTTCTTCTGATGTATAATACGTCGGGGTTATTTCAATTTTGAGACGATTCTTTTTGAATTTTCCCAAAATTCTCGACGAAATTTAAGGAAATTCGACGATATCTTCCGAACCGTGACCGATAGCCGCACGCCGACTTCAGATTCGGAATCGCCGTCGAAAAGTACGTCCGACGGTGTATGATACATCGGGGTAGCGATCGTAGATAGAGAAGAAATAAGGAGAAAGGACGAAAAATCGCCATCCTTTTTAGTTTTCTTACCATAACTCGAGAACGACTAGAGCTACGGGGTCGCGGTTTGTTCCAAACGATTCGGATGGACCAGGGGAACATTTTGCGCCACATTAGAATAAAATCGGAGCGGTATTTCGGGCACAAACTAAGCGAATTTGGGTAAAAAATAGCGATTTTTAACGAATTTCGGCACATTTTTGCGAATATCTCGGATACGGTTAGAGATATCGGCAAAAGCTTGACGTCATTCGATTCCCCGGGCGAAAACGCTTCGGATAGGCTATGCCAGAACGCTCTAGCGTTAAAAAAAAAATTTCAAAACTTTAAACGCTCATATCTCGGAAACGGTAAGAGATAGAGACGTGAATTCGACATATTTGGACTCCCCGTGGGAAGGCGCTTCTGATAGGTTATATGGCAGCGTTCTAGCGCGAAATTAATTTTTCAAAACTTTAAACCCGAATATCTCGAGAACGGTTAGAGATATCGGCAAAAGCTTGACGTCATTCGATTCCCCGTTGGAATGCGCGTCTAATTGACCCCCACGGGGTGACCGAGCGCGGATTTAATTTTCGAAACTTTAAACGCCCATATCTCCGGAACGGTTGGTGGTAGGAGGACGGGAGCGGTGCCGTTCGATTCGCCGCGAAAAGGCGCTTCTTCTGATGTATAATACGTCGGGGTTTTTTCAATTTTGAGACGATTCTTTTTGAATTTTCCCAAAATTCTCGACGAAATTTAAGGAAATTCGACGATATCTTCCGAGCCGTGACCGATAGCCGCACGCCGACTTCAGATTCGGAATCGCCGTCGAAAAGTACGTCCGACGGTGTATGATACATCGGGGTAGCGATCGTAGATAGAGAAGAAATAAGGAGAAATGACGAAAAATCGCCATCCTTTTTAGTTTTCTTACCATAACTCGAGAACGACTAGAGCTACGGGGTCGCGGTTTGTTCCAAACGATTCGGATGGACCAGGGGAACATTTTGCGTCACATTAGAATAAAATCGGAGCGGTATTTCGGGCACAAACTAAGCGAATTTGGGTAAAAAATAGCGATTTTTAACGAATTTCGGCACATTTTTGCGAATATCTCGGAAACGGTTAGAGATATCGGCAAAAGCTTGACGTCATTCGATTCCCCGGGCGAAAACGCTTCGGATAGGCTATGCCAGAACGCTCTAGCGTTAAAAAAAAAATTCAAAACTTTAAACGCTCATATCTCGGAAACGGTAAGAGATAGAGACGTGAATTCGACATATTTGGACTCCCCGTGGGAAGGCGCTTCTGATAGGTTATATGGCAGCGTTCTAGCGCGAAATTAATTTTTCAAAACTTTAAACCCGAATATCTCGAGAACGGTTAGAGATATCGGCAAAAGCTTGACGTCATTCGATTCCCCGTTGGAATGCGCGTCTAATTGACCCCCACGGGGTGACCGAGCGCGGATTTAAATTTCGAAACTTTAAACGCCCATATCTCCGGAACGGTTGGTGGTAGGAGGACGGGAGCGGTGCCGTTCGATTCGCCGCGAAAAGGCGCTTCTTCTGATGTATAATACGTCGGGGTTATTTCAATTTTGAGACGATTCTTTTTGAATTTTCCCAAAATTCTCGACGAAATTTAAGGAAATTCGACGATATCTTCCGAACCGTGACCGATAGCCGCACGCCGACTTCAGATTCGGAATCGCCGTCGAAAAGTACGTCCGACGGTGTATGATACATCGGGGTAGCGATCGTAGATAGAGAAGAAATAAGGAGAAAGGACGAAAAATCGCCATCCTTTTTAGTTTTCTTACCATAACTCGAGAACGACTAGAGCTACGGGGTCGCGGTTTGTTCCAAACGATTCGGATGGACCAGGGGAACATTTTGCGCCACATTAGAATAAAATCGGAGCGGTATTTCGGGCACAAACTAAGCGAATTTGGGTAAAAAATAGCGATTTTTAACGAATTTCGGCACATTTTTGCGAATATCTCGGAAACGGTTAGAGATATCGGCAAAAGCTTGAGGTCATTCGATTCCCCGGGCGAAAACGCTTCGGATAGGCTATGCCAGAACGCTCTAGCGTTAAAAAAAAAATTTCAAAACTTTAAACGCTCATATCTCGGAAACGGTAAGAGATAGAGACGTGAATTCGACATATTTGGACTCCCCGTGGGAAGGCGCTTCTGATAGGTTATATGGCAGCGTTCTAGCGCGAAATTAATTTTTCAAAACTTTAAACCTGAATATCTCGAGAACGGTTAGAGATATCGGCAAAAGCTTGACGTCATTCGATTCCCCGTTGGAATGCGCGTCTAATTGACCCCCACGGGGTGACCGAGCGCGGATTTAATTTTCGAAACTTTAAACGCCCATATCTCCGGAACGGTTGGTGGTAGGAGGACGGGAGCGGTGCCGTTCGATTCCCCGCGAAAAGGCGCTTCTTCTGATGTATAATACGTCGGGGTTATTTCAATTTTGAGACGATTCTTTTTGAATTTTCCCAAAATTCTCGACGAAATTTAAGGAAATTCGACGATATCTTCCGAACCGTGACCGATAGCCGCACGCCGACTTCAGATTCGGAATCGCCGTCGAAAAGTACGTCCGACGGTGTATGATACATCGGGGTAGCGATCGTAGATAGAGAAGAAATAAGGAGAAATGACGAAAAATCGCCATCTTTTTTAGTTTTCTTACCATAACTCGAGAACGACTAGAGCTACGGGGTCGCGGTTTGTTCCAAACGATTCGGATGGACCAGGGGAACATTTTGCGCCACATTAGAATAAAATCGGAGCGGTATTTCGGGCACAAACTAAGCGAATTTGGGTAAAAAATAGCGATTTTTAACGAATTTCGGCACATTTTTGCGAATATCTCGGAAACGGTTAGAGATATCGGCAAAAGCTTGACGTCATTCGATTCCCCGGGCGAAAACGCTTCGGATAGGCTATGCCAGAACGCTCTAGCGTTAAAAAAAAAAATTTCAAAACTTTAAACGCTCATATCTCGGAAACGGTAAGAGATAGAGACGTGAATTCGACATATTTGGACTCCCCGTGGGAAGGCGCTTCTGATAGGTTATATGGCAGCGTTCTAGCGCGAAATTAATTTTTCAAAACTTTAAACCCGAATATCTCGAGAACGGTTAGAGATATCGGCAAAAGCTTGACGTCATTCGATTCCCCGTTGGAATGCGCGTCTAATTGACCCCCAAGGGGTGACCGAGCGCGGATTTAATTTTCGAAACTTTAAACGCCCATATCTCCGGAACGGTTGGTGGTAGGAGGACGGGAGCGGTGCCGTTCGATTCCCCGCGAAAAGGCGCTTCTTCTGATGTATAATACGTCGGGGTTATTTCAATTTTGAGACGATTCTTTTTGAATTTTCCCAAAATTCTCGACGAAATTTAAGGAAATTCGACGATATCTTCCGAACCGTGACCGATAGCCGCACGCCGACTTCAGATTCGGAATCGCCGTCGAAAAGTACGTCCGACGGTGTATGATACATCGGGGTAGCGATCGTAGATAGAGAAGAAATAAGGAGAAAGGACGAAAAATCGCCATCCTTTTTAGTTTTCTTACCATAACTCGAGAACGACTAGAGCTACGGGGTCGCGGTTTGTTCCAAACGATTCGGATGGACCAGGGGAACATTTTGCGCCACATTAGAATAAAATCGGAGCGGTATTTCGGGCACAAACTAAGCGAATTTGGGTAAAAAAATAGCGATTTTTAACGAATTTCGGCACATTTTTGCGAATATCTCGGAAACGGTTAGAGATATCGGCAAAAGCTTGACGTCATTCGATTCCCCGGGCGAAAACGCTTCGGATAGGCTATGCCAGAACGCTCTAGCGTTAAAAAAAAAATTCAAAACTTTAAACGCTCATATCTCGGAAACGGTAAGAGATAGAGACGTGAATTCGACATATTTGGACTCCCCGTGGGAAGGCGCTTCTGATAGGTTATATGGCAGCGTTCTAGCGCGAAATTAATTTTTCAAAACTTTAAACCCGAATATCTCGAGAACGGTTAGAGATATCGGCAAAAGCTTGACGTCATTCGATTCCCCGTTGGAATGCGCGTCTAATTGACCCCCACGGGGTGACCGAGCGCGGATTTAAATTTCGAAACTTTAAACGCCCATATCTCCGGAACGGTTGGTGGTAGGAGGACGGGAGCGGTGCCGTTCGATTCGCCGCGAAAAGGCGCTTCTTCTGATGTATAATACGTCGGGGTTATTTCAATTTTGAGACGATTCTTTTTGAATTTTCCCAAAATTCTCGACGAAATTTAAGGAAATTCGACGATATCTTCCGAACCGTGACCGATAGCCGCACGCCGACTTCAGATTCGGAATCGCCGTCGAAAAGTACGTCCGACGGTGTATGATACATCGGGGTAGCGATCGTAGATAGAGAAGAAATAAGGAGAAAGGACGAAAAATCGCCATCCTTTTTAGTTTTCTTACCATAACTCGAGAACGACTAGAGCTACGGGGTCGCGGCTTGTTCCAAACGATTCGGATGGACCAGGGGAACATTTTGCGCCACATTAGAATAAAATCGGAGCGGTATTTCGGGCACAAACTAAGCGAATTTGGGTAAAAAATAGCGATTTTTAACGAATTTCGGCACATTTTTGCGAATATCTCGGAAACGGTTAGAGATATCGGCAAAAGCTTGAGGTCATTCGATTCCCCGGGCGAAAACGCTTCGGATAGGCTATGCCAGAACGCTCTAGCGTTAAAAAAAAAATTTCAAAACTTTAAACGCTCATATCTCGGAAACGGTAAGAGATAGAGACGTGAATTCGACATATTTGGACTCCCCGTGGGAAGGCGCTTCTGATAGGTTATATGGCAGCGTTCTAGCGCGAAATTAATTTTTCAAAACTTTAAACCTGAATATCTCGAGAACGGTTAGAGATATCGGCAAAAGCTTGACGTCATTCGATTCCCCGTTGGAATGCGCGTCTAATTGACCCCCACGGGGTGACCGAGCGCGGATTTAATTTTCGAAACTTTAAACGCCCATATCTCCGGAACGGTTGGTGGTAGGAGGACGGGAGCGGTGCCGTTCGATTCCCCGCGAAAAGGCGCTTCTTCTGATGTATAATACGTCGGGGTTATTTCAATTTTGAGACGATTCTTTTTGAATTTTCCCAAAATTCTCGACGAAATTTAAGGAAATTCGACGATATCTTCCGAACCGTGACCGATAGCCGCACGCCGACTTCAGATTCGGAATCGCCGTCGAAAAGTACGTCCGACGGTGTATGATACATCGGGGTAGCGATCGTAGATAGAGAAGAAATAAGGAGAAATGACGAAAAATCGCCATCTTTTTTAGTTTTCTTACCATAACTCGAGAACGACTAGAGCTACGGGGTCGCGGTTTGTTCCAAACGATTCGGATGGACCAGGGGAACATTTTGCGCCACATTAGAATAAAATCGGAGCGGTATTTCGGGCACAAACTAAGCGAATTTGGGTAAAAAATAGCGATTTTTAACGAATTTCGGCACATTTTTGCGAATATCTCGGAAACGGTTAGAGATATCGGCAAAAGCTTGACGTCATTCGATTCCCCGGGCGAAAACGCTTCGGATAGGCTATGCCAGAACGCTCTAGCGTTAAAAAAAAAATTTCAAAACTTTAAACGCTCATATCTCGGAAACGGTAAGAGATAGAGACGTGAATTCGACATATTTGGACTCCCCGTGGGAAGGCGCTTCTGATAGGTTATATGGCAGCGTTCTAGCGCGAAATTAATTTTTCAAAACTTTAAACCCGAATATCTCGAGAACGGTTAGAGATATCGGCAAAAGCTTGACGTCATTCGATTCCCCGTTGGAATGCGCGTCTAATTGACCCCCAAGGGGTGACCGAGCGCGGATTTAATTTTCGAAACTTTAAACGCCCATATCTCCGGAACGGTTGGTGGTAGGAGGACGGGAGCGGTGCCGTTCGATTCCCCGCGAAAAGGCGCTTCTTCTGATGTATAATACGTCGGGGTTATTTCAATTTTGAGACGATTCTTTTTGAATTTTCCCAAAATTCTCGACGAAATTTAAGGAAATTCGACGATATCTTCCGAACCGTGACCGATAGCCGCACGCCGACTTCAGATTCGGAATCGCCGTCGAAAAGTACGTCCGACGGTGTATGATACATCGGGGTAGCGATCGTAGATAGAGAAGAAATAAGGAGAAAGGACGAAAAATCGCCATCCTTTTTAGTTTTCTTACCATAACTCGAGAACGACTAGAGCTACGGGGTCGCGGTTTGTTCCAAACGATTCGGATGGACCAGGGGAACATTTTGCGCCACATTAGAATAAAATCGGAGCGGTATTTCGGGCACAAACTAAGCGAATTTGGGTAAAAAAATAGCGATTTTTAACGAATTTCGGCACATTTTTGCGAATATCTCGGAAACGGTTAGAGATATCGGCAAAAGCTTGACGTCATTCGATTCCCCGGGCGAAAACGCTTCGGATAGGCTATGCCAGAACGCTCTAGCGTTAAAAAAAAAATTTCAAAACTTTAAACGCTCATATCTCGGAAACGGTAAGAGATAGAGACGTGAATTCGACATATTTGGACTCCCCGTGGGAAGGCGCTTCTGATAGGTTATATGGCAGCGTTCTAGCGCGAAATTAATTTTTCAAAACTTTAAACCCGAATATCTCGAGAACGGTTAGAGATATCGGCAAAAGCTTGACGTCATTCGATTCCCCGTTGGAATGCGCGTCTAATTGACCCCCACGGGGTGACCGAGCGCGGATTTAATTTTCGAAAATTTAAACGCCCATATCTCCGGAACGGTTGGTGGTAGGAGGACGGGAGCGGTGCCGTTCGATTCCCCGCGAAAAGGCGCTTCTTCTGATGTATAATACGTCGGGGTTATTTCAATTTTGAGACGATTCTTTTTGAATTTTCCCAAAATTCTCGACGAAATTTAAGGAAATTCGACGATATCTTCCGAACCGTGACCGATAGCCGCACGCCGACTTCAGATTCGGAATCGCCGTCGAAAAGTACGTCCGACGGTGTATGATACATCGGGGTAGCGATCGTAGATAGAGAAGAAATAAGGAGAAATGACGAAAAATCGCCATCCTTTTTAGTTTTCTTACCATAACTCGAGAACGACTAGAGCTACGGGGTCGCGGTTTGTTCCAAACGATTCGGATGGACCAGGGGAACATTTTGCGCCACATTAGAATAAAATCGGAGCGGTATTTCGGGCACAAACTAAGCGAATTTGGGTAAAAAATAGCGATTTTTAACGAATTTCGGCACATTTTTGCGAATATCTCGGAAACGGTTAGAGATATCGGCAAAAGCTTGACGTCATTCGATTCCCCGGGCGAAAACGCTTCGGATAGGCTATGCCAGAACGCTCTAGCGTTAAAAAAAAAAATTTCAAAACTTTAAACGCTCATATCTCGGAAACGGTAAGAGATAGAGACGTGAATTCGACATATTTGGACTCCCCGTGGGAAGGCGCTTCTGATAGGTTATATGGCAGCGTTCTAGCGCGAAATTAATTTTTCAAAACTTTAAACCCGAATATCTCGAGAACGGTTAGAGATATCGGCAAAAGCTTGACGTCATTCGATTCCCCGTTGGAATGCGCGTCTAATTGACCCCCAAGGGGTGACCGAGCGCGGATTTAATTTTCGAAACTTTAAACGCCCATATCTCCGGAACGGTTGGTGGTAGGAGGACGGGAGCGGTGCCGTTCGATTCCCCGCGAAAAGGCGCTTCTTCTGATGTATAATACGTCGGGGTTATTTCAATTTTGAGACGATTCTTTTTGAATTTTCCCAAAATTCTCGACGAAATTTAAGGAAATTCGACGATATCTTCCGAACCGTGACCGATAGCCGCACGCCGACTTCAGATTCGGAATCGCCGTCGAAAAGTACGTCCGACGGTGTATGATACATCGGGGTAGCGATCGTAGATAGAGAAGAAATAAGGAGAAAGGACGAAAAATCGCCATCCTTTTTAGTTTTCTTACCATAACTCGAGAACGACTAGAGCTACGGGGTCGCGGTTTGTTCCAAACGATTCGGATGGACCAGGGGAACATTTTGCGCCACATTAGAATAAAATCGGAGCGGTATTTCGGGCACAAACTAAGCGAATTTGGGTAAAAAATAGCGATTTTTAACGAATTTCGGCACATTTTTGCGAATATCTCGGAAACGGTTAGAGATATCGGCAAAAGCTTGACGTCATTCGATTCCCCGGGCGAAAACGCTTCGGATAGGCTATGCCAGAACGCTCTAGCGTTAAAAAAAAAATTTCAAAACTTTAAACGCTCATATCTCGGAAACGGTAAGAGATAGAGACGTGAATTCGACATATTTGGACTCCCCGTGGGAAGGCGCTTCTGATAGGTTATATGGCAGCGTTCTAGCGCGAAATTAATTTTTCAAAACTTTAAACCCGAATATCTCGAGAACGGTTAGAGATATCGGCAAAAGCTTGACGTCATTCGATTCCCCGTTGGAATGCGCGTCTAATTGACCCCCACGGGGTGACCGAGCGCGGATTTAATTTTCGAAACTTTAAACGCCCATATCTCCGGAACGGTTGGTGGTAGGAGGACGGGAGCGGTGCCGTTCGATTCGCCGCGAAAAGGCGCTTCTTCTGATGTATAATACGTCGGGGTTTTTTCAATTTTGAGACGATTCTTTTTGAATTTTCCCAAAATTCTCGACGAAATTTAAGGAAATTCGACGATATCTTCCGAGCCGTGACCGATAGCCGCACGCCGACTTCAGATTCGGAATCGCCGTCGAAAAGTACGTCCGACGGTGTATGATACATCGGGGTAGCGATCGTAGATAGAGAAGAAATAAGGAGAAATGACGAAAAATCGCCATCCTTTTTAGTTTTCTTACCATAACTCGAGAACGACTAGAGCTACGGGGTCGCGGTTTGTTCCAAACGATTCGGATGGACCAGGGGAACATTTTGCGTCACATTAGAATAAAATCGGAGCGGTATTTCGGGCACAAACTAAGCGAATTTGGGTAAAAAATAGCGATTTTTAACGAATTTCGGCACATTTTTGCGAATATCTCGGAAACGGTTAGAGATATCGGCAAAAGCTTGACGTCATTCGATTCCCCGGGCGAAAACGCTTCGGATAGGCTATGCCAGAACGCTCTAGCGTTAAAAAAAAAATTCAAAACTTTAAACGCTCATATCTCGGAAACGGTAAGAGATAGAGACGTGAATTCGACATATTTGGACTCCCCGTGGGAAGGCGCTTCTGATAGGTTATATGGCAGCGTTCTAGCGCGAAATTAATTTTTCAAAACTTTAAACCCGAATATCTCGAGAACGGTTAGAGATATCGGCAAAAGCTTGACGTCATTCGATTCCCCGTTGGAATGCGCGTCTAATTGACCCCCACGGGGTGACCGAGCGCGGATTTAAATTTCGAAACTTTAAACGCCCATATCTCCGGAACGGTTGGTGGTAGGAGGACGGGAGCGGTGCCGTTCGATTCGCCGCGAAAAGGCGCTTCTTCTGATGTATAATACGTCGGGGTTATTTCAATTTTGAGACGATTCTTTTTGAATTTTCCCAAAATTCTCGACGAAATTTAAGGAAATTCGACGATATCTTCCGAACCGTGACCGATAGCCGCACGCCGACTTCAGATTCGGAATCGCCGTCGAAAAGTACGTCCGACGGTGTATGATACATCGGGGTAGCGATCGTAGATAGAGAAGAAATAAGGAGAAATGACGAAAAATCGCCATCCTTTTTAGTTTTCTTACCATAACTCGAGAACGACTAGAGCTACGGGGTCGCGGTTTGTTCCAAACGATTCGGATGGACCAGGGGAACATTTTGCGCCACATTAGAATAAAATCGGAGCGGTATTTCGGGCACAAACTAAGCGAATTTGGGTAAAAAATAGCGATTTTTAACGAATTTCGGCACATTTTTGCGAATATCTCGGAAACGGTTAGAGATATCGGCAAAAGCTTGAGGTCATTCGATTCCCCGGGCGAAAACGCTTCGGATAGGCTATGCCAGAACGCTCTAGCGTTAAAAAAAAAAATTTCAAAACTTTAAACGCTCATATCTCGGAAACGGTAAGAGATAGAGACGTGAATTCGACATATTTGGACTCCCCGTGGGAAGGCGCTTCTGATAGGTTATATGGCAGCGTTCTAGCGCGAAATTAATTTTTCAAAACTTTAAACCCGAATATCTCGAGAACGGTTAGAGATATCGGCAAAAGCTTGACGTCATTCGATTCCCCGTTGGAATGCGCGTCTAATTGACCCCCAAGGGGTGACCGAGCGCGGATTTAATTTTCGAAACTTTAAACGCCCATATCTCCGGAACGGTTGGTGGTAGGAGGACGGGAGCGGTGCCGTTCGATTCCCCGCGAAAAGGCGCTTCTTCTGATGTATAATACGTCGGGGTTATTTCAATTTTGAGACGATTCTTTTTGAATTTTCCCAAAATTCTCGACGAAATTTAAGGAAATTCGACGATATCTTCCGAACCGTGACCGATAGCCGCACGCCGACTTCAGATTCGGAATCGCCGTCGAAAAGTACGTCCGACGGTGTATGATACATCGGGGTAGCGATCGTAGATAGAGAAGAAATAAGGAGAAAGGACGAAAAATCGCCATCCTTTTTAGTTTTCTTACCATAACTCGAGAACGACTAGAGCTACGGGGTCGCGGTTTGTTCCAAACGATTCGGATGGACCAGGGGAACATTTTGCGCCACATTAGAATAAAATCGGAGCGGTATTTCGGGCACAAACTAAGCGAATTTGGGTAAAAAAATAGCGATTTTTAACGAATTTCGGCACATTTTTGCGAATATCTCGGAAACGGTTAGAGATATCGGCAAAAGCTTGACGTCATTCGATTCCCCGGGCGAAAACGCTTCGGATAGGCTATGCCAGAACGCTCTAGCGTTAAAAAAAAAATTTCAAAACTTTAAACGCTCATATCTCGGAAACGGTAAGAGATAGAGACGTGAATTCGACATATTTGGACTCCCCGTGGGAAGGCGCTTCTGATAGGTTATATGGCAGCGTTCTAGCGCGAAATTAATTTTTCAAAACTTTAAACCCGAATATCTCGAGAACGGTTAGAGATATCGGCAAAAGCTTGACGTCATTCGATTCCCCGTTGGAATGCGCGTCTAATTGACCCCCACGGGGTGACCGAGCGCGGATTTAATTTTCGAAACTTTAAACGCCCATATCTCCGGAACGGTTGGTGGTAGGAGGACGGGAGCGGTGCCGTTCGATTCGCCGCGAAAAGGCGCTTCTTCCGATGTATAATACGTCGGGGTTATTTCAATTTTGAGACGATTCTTTTTGAATTTTCCCAAAATTCTCGACGAAATTTAAGGAAATTCGACGATATCTTCCGAACCGTGACCGATAGCCGCACGCCGACTTCAGATTCGGAATCGCCGTCGAAAAGTACGTCCGACGGTGTATGATACATCGGGGTAGCGATCGTAGATAGAGAAGAAATAAGGAGAAATGACGAAAAATCGCCATCTTTTTTAGTTTTCTTACCATAACTCGAGAACGACTAGAGCTACGGGGTCGCGGTTTGTTCCAAACGATTCGGATGGACCAGGGGAACATTTTGCGCCACATTAGAATAAAATCGGAGCGGTATTTCGGGCACAAACTAAGCGAATTTGGGTAAAAAATAGCGATTTTTAACGAATTTCGGCACATTTTTGCGAATATCTCGGAAACGGTTAGAGATATCGGCAAAAGCTTGACGTCATTCGATTCCCCGGGCGAAAACGCTTCGGATAGGCTATGCCAGAACGCTCTAGCGTTAAAAAAAAAATTTCAAAACTTTAAACGCTCATATCTCGGAAACGGTAAGAGATAGAGACGTGAATTCGACATATTTGGACTCCCCGTGGGAAGGCGCTTCTGATAGGTTATATGGCAGCGTTCTAGCGCGAAATTAATTTTTCAAAACTTTAAACCCGAATATCTCGAGAACGGTTAGAGATATCGGCAAAAGCTTGACGTCATTCGATTCCCCGTTGGAATGCGCGTCTAATTGACCCCCACGGGGTGACGCGAGCGCGGATTTAATTTTCGAAACTTTAAACGCCCATATCTCCGGAACGGTTGGTGGTAGGAGGACGGGAGCGGTGCCGTTCGATTCGCCGCGAAAAGGCGCTTCTTCTGATGTATAATACGTCGGGGTTATTTCAATTTTGAGACGATTCTTTTTGAATTTTCCCAAAATTCTCGACGAAATTTAAGGAAATTCGATGATATCTTCCGAACCGTGACCGATAGCCACACGCCGACTTCAGATTCGGAATCGCCGTCGAAAAGTACGTCCGACGGTGTATGATACATCGGGGTAGCGATCGTAGATAGAGAAGAAATAAGGAGAAATGACGAAAAATCGCCATCTTTTTTAGTTTTCTTACCATAACTCGAGAACGACTAGAGCTACGGGGTCGCGGTTTGTTCCAAACGATTCGGATGGACCAGGAGAACATTTTGCGCCACATTAGAATAAAATCGGAGCGGTATTTCGGGCACAAACTAAGCGAATTTGGGTAAAAAATAGCGATTTTTAACGAATTTCGGCACATTTTTGCGAATATCTCGGAAACGGTTAGAGATATCGGCAAAAGCTTGACGTCATTCGATTCCCCGGGCGAAAACGCTTCGGATAGGCTATGCCAGAACGCTCTAGCGTTAAAAAAAAAATTTCAAAACTTTAAACGCTCATATCTCGGAAACGGTAAGAGATAGAGACGTGAATTCGACATATTTGGACTCCCCGTGGGAAGGCGCTTCTGATAGGTTATATGGCAGCGTTCTAGCGCGAAATTAATTTTTCAAAACTTTAAACCCGAATATCTCGAGAACGGTTAGAGATATCGGCAAAAGCTTGACGTCATTCGATTCCCCGTTGGAATGCGCGTCTAATTGACCCCCACGGGGTGACCGAGCGCGGATTTAATTTTCGAAACTTTAAACGCCCATATCTCCGGAACGGTTGGTGGTAGGAGGACGGGAGCGGTGCCGTTCGATTCGCCGCGAAAAGGCGCTTCTTCTGATGTATAATACGTCGGGGTTATTTCAATTTTGAGACGATTCTTTTTGAATTTTCCCAAAATTCTCGACGAAATTTAAGGAAATTCGACGATATCTTCCGAACCGTGACCGATAGCCGCACGCCGACTTCAGATTCGGAATCGCCGTCGAAAAGTACGTCCGACGGTGTATGATACATCGGGGTAGCGATCGTAGATAGAGAAGAAATAAGGAGAAATGACGAAAAATCGCCATCTTTTTTAGTTTTCTTACCATAACTCGAGAACGACTAGAGCTACGGGGTCGCGGTTTGTTCCAAACGATTCGGATGGACCAGGGGAACATTTTGCGCCGCATTAGAATAAAATCGGAGCGGTATTTCGGGCACAAACTAAGCGAATTTGGGTAAAAAATAGCGATTTTTAACGAATTTCGGCACATTTTTGCGAATATCTCGGAAACGGTTAGAGATATCGGCAAAAGCTTGACGTCATTCGATTCCCCGGGCGAAAACGCTTCGGATAGGCTATGCCAGAACGCTCTAGCGTTAAAAAAAAAATTTCAAAACTTTAAACGCTCATATCTCGGAAACGGTAAGAGATAGAGACGTGAATTCGACATATTTGGACTCCCCGTGGGAAGGCGCTTCTGATAGGTTATATGGCAGCGTTCTAGCGCGAAATTAATTTTTCAAAACTTTAAACCCGAATATCTCGAGAACGGTTAGAGATATCGGCAAAAGCTTGACGTCATTCGATTCCCCGTTGGAATGCGCGTCTAATTGACCCCCACGGGGTGACCGAGCGCGGATTTAATTTTCGAAACTTTAAACGCCCATATCTCCGGAACGGTTGGTGGTAGGAGGACGGGAGCGGTGCCGTTCGATTCGCCGCGAAAAGGCGCTTCTTCTGATGTATAATACGTCGGGGTTATTTCAATTTTGAGACGATTCTTTTTGAATTTTCCCAAAATTCTCGACGAAATTTAAGGAAATTCGACGATATCTTCCGAACCGTGACCGATAGCCGCACGCCGACTTCAGATTCGGAATCGCCGTCGAAAAGTACGTCCGACGGTGTATGATAGATCGGGGTAGCGATCGTAGATAGAGAAGAAATAAGGAGAAATGACGAAAAATCGCCATCCTTTTTAGTTTTCTTACCATAACTCGAGAACGACTAGAGCTACGGGGTCGCGGTTTGTTCCAAACGATTCGGATGGACCAGGGGAACATTTTGCGCCACATTAGAATAAAATCGGAGCGGTATTTCGGGCACAAACTAAGCGAATTTGGGTAAAAAATAGCGATTTTTAACGAATTTCGGCACATTTTTGCGAATATCTCGGAAACGGTTAGAGATATCGGCAAAAGCTTGACGTCATTCGATTCCCCGGGCGAAAACGCTTCGGATAGGCTATGCCAGAACGCTCTAGCGTTAAAAAAAAAATTTCAAAACTTTAAACGCTCATATCTCGGAAACGGTAAGAGATAGAGACGTGAATTCGACATATTTGGACTCCCCGTGGGAAGGCGCTTCTGATAGGTTATATGGCAGCGTTCTAGCGCGAAATTAATTTTTCAAAACTTTAAACCCGAATATCTCGAGAACGGTTAGAGATATCGGCAAAAGCTTGACGTCATTCGATTCCCCGTTGGAATGCGCGTCTAATTGACCCCCACGGGGTGACCGAGCGCGGATTTAATTTTCGAAACTTTAAACGCCCATATCTCCGGAATGGTTGGTGGTAGGAGGACGGGAGCGGTGCCGTTCGATTCGCCGCGAAAAGGCGCTTCTTCTGATGTATAATACGTCGGGGTTATTTCAATTTTGAGACGATTCTTTTTGAATTTTCCCAAAATTCTCGACGAAATTTAAGGAAATTCGACGATATCTTCCGAACCGTGACCGATAGCCGCACGCCGACTTCAGATTCGGAATCGCCGTCGAAAAGTACGTCCGACGGTGTATGATACATCGGGGTAGCGATCGTAGATAGAGAAGAAATAAGGAGAAATGACGAAAAATCGCCATCTTTTTTAGTTTTCTTACCATAACTCGAGAACGACTAGAGCTACGGGGTCGCGGTTTGTTCCAAACGATTCGGATGGACCAGGGGAACATTTTGCGCCACATTAGAATAAAATCGGAGCGGTATTTCGGGCACAAACTAAGCGAATTTGGGTAAAAAATAGCGATTTTTAACGAATTTCGGCACATTTTTGCGAATATCTCGGAAACGGTTAGAGATATCGGCAAAAGCTTGACGTCATTCGATTCCCCGGGCGAAAACGCTTCGGATAGGCTATGCCAGAACGCTCTAGCGTTAAAAAAAAAATTTCAAAACTTTAAACGCTCATATCTCGGAAACGGTAAGAGATAGAGACGTGAATTCGACATATTTGGACTCCCCGTGGGAAGGCGCTTCTGATAGGTTATATGGCAGCGTTCTAGCGCGAAATTAATTTTTCAAAACTTTAAACCCGAATATCTCGAGAACGGTTAGAGATATCGGCAAAAGCTTGACGTCATTCGATTCCCCGTTGGAATGCGCGTCTAATTGACCCCCACGGGGTGACCGAGCGCGGATTTAATTTTCGAAACTTTAAACGCCCATATCTCCGGAACGGTTGGTGGTAGGAGGACGGGAGCGGTGCCGTTCGATTCGCCGCGAAAAGGCGCTTCTTCTGATGTATAATACGTCGGGGTTATTTCAATTTTGAGACGATTCTTTTTGAATTTTCCCAAAATTCTCGACGAAATTTAAGGAAATTCGACGATATCTTCCGAACCGTGACCGATAGCCGCACGCCGACTTCAGATTCGGAATCGCCGTCGAAAAGTACGTCCGACGGTGTATGATACATCGGGGTAGCGATCGTAGATAGAGAAGAAATAAGGAGAAATGACGAAAAATCGCCATCTTTTTTAGTTTTCTTACCATAACTCGAGAACGACTAGAGCTACGGGGTCGCGGTTTGTTCCAAACGATTCGGATGGACCAGGGGAACATTTTGCGCCACATTAGAATAAAATCGGAGCGGTATTTCGGGCACAAACTAAGCGAATTTGGGTAAAAAATAGCGATTTTTAACGAATTTCGGCACATTTTTGCGAATATCTCGGAAACGGTTAGAGATATCGGCAAAAGCTTGACGTCATTCGATTCCCCGGGCGAAAACGCTTCGGATAGGCTATGCCAGAACGCTCTAGCGTTAAAAAAAAAATTTCAAAACTTTAAACGCTCATATCTCGGAAACGGTAAGAGATAGAGACGTGAATTCGACATATTTGGACTCCCCGTGGGAAGGCGCTTCTGATAGGTTATATGGCAGCGTTCTAGCGCGAAATTAATTTTTCAAAACTTTAAACCCGAATATCTCGAGAACGGTTAGAGATATCGGCAAAAGCTTGACGTCATTCGATTCCCCGTTGGAATGCGCGTCTAATTGACCCCCACGGGGTGACCGAGCGCGGATTTAATTTTCGAAACTTTAAACGCCCATATCTCCGGAACGGTTGGTGGTAGGAGGACGGGAGCGGTGCCGTTCGATTCGCCGCGAAAAGGCGCTTCTTCTGATGTATAATACGTCGGGGTTATTTCAATTTTGAGACGATTCTTTTTGAATTTTCCCAAAATTCTCGACGAAATTTAAGGAAATTCGACGATATCTTCCGAACCGTGACCGATAGCCGCACGCCGACTTCAGATTCGGAATCGCCGTCGAAAAGTACGTCCGACGGTGTATGATACATCGGGGTAGCGATCGTAGATAGAGAAGAAATAAGGAGAAATGACGAAAAATCGCCATCCTTTTTAGTTTTCTTACCATAACTCGAGAACGACTAGAGCTACGGGGTCGCGGTTTGTTCCAAACGATTCGGATGGACCAGGGGAACATTTTGCGCCGCATTAGAATAAAATCGGAGCGGTATTTCGGGCACAAACTAAGCGAATTTGGGTAAAAAATAGCGATTTTTAACGAATTTCGGCACATTTTTGCGAATATCTCGGAAACGGTTAGAGATATCGGCAAAAGCTTGACGTCATTCGATTCCCCGGGCGAAAACGCTTCGGATAGGCTATGCCAGAACGCTCTAGCGTTAAAAAAAAAATTTCAAAACTTTAAACGCTCATATCTCGGAAACGGTAAGAGATAGAGACGTGAATTCGACATATTTGGACTCCCCGTGGGAAGGCGCTTCTGATAGGTTATATGGCAGCGTTCTAGCGCGAAATTAATTTTTCAAAACTTTAAACCCGAATATCTCGAGAACGGTTAGAGATATCGGCAAAAGCTTGACGTCATTCGATTCCCCGTTGGAATGCGCGTCTAATTGACCCCCACGGGGTGACCGAGCGCGGATTTAATTTTCGAAACTTTAAACGCCCATATCTCCGGAACGGTTGGTGGTAGGAGGACGGGAGCGGTGCCGTTCGATTCGCCGCGAAAAGGCGCTTCTTCTGATGTATAATACGTCGGGGTTATTTCAATTTTGAGACGATTCTTTTTGAATTTTCCCAAAATTCTCGACGAAATTTAAGGAAATTCGACGATATCTTCCGAACCGTGACCGATAGCCGCACGCCGACTTCAGATTCGGAATCGCCGTCGAAAAGTACGTCCGACGGTGTATGATACATCGGGGTAGCGATCGTAGATAGAGAAGAAATAAGGAGAAATGACGAAAAATCGCCATCTTTTTTAGTTTTCTTACCATAACTCGAGAACGACTAGAGCTACGGGGTCGCGGTTTGTTCCAAACGATTCGGATGGACCAGGGGAACATTTTGCGCCACATTAGAATAAAATCGGAGCGGTATTTCGGGCACAAACTAAGCGAATTTGGGTAAAAAATAGCGATTTTTAACGAATTTCGGCACATTTTTGCGAATATCTCGGAAACGGTTAGAGATATCGGCAAAAGCTTGACGTCATTCGATTCCCCGGGCGAAAACGCTTCGGATAGGCTATGCCAGAACGCTCTAGCGTTAAAAAAAAAATTTCAAAACTTTAAACGCTCATATCTCGGAAACGGTAAGAGATAGAGACGTGAATTCGACATATTTGGACTCCCCGTGGGAAGGCGCTTCTGATAGGTTATATGGCAGCGTTCTAGCGCGAAATTAATTTTTCAAAACTTTAAACCCGAATATCTCGAGAACGGTTAGAGATATCGGCAAAAGCTTGACGTCATTCGATTCCCCGTTGGAATGCGCGTCTAATTGACCCCCACGGGGTGACCGAGCGCGGATTTAATTTTCGAAACTTTAAACGCCCATATCTCCGGAACGGTTGGTGGTAGGAGGACGGGAGCGGTGCCGTTCGATTCGCCGCGAAAAGGCGCTTCTTCCGATGTATAATACGTCGGGGTTATTTCAATTTTGAGACGATTCTTTTTGAATTTTCCCAAAATTCTCGACGAAATTTAAGGAAATTCGACGATATCTTCCGAACCGTGACCGATAGCCGCACGCCGACTTCAGATTCGGAATCGCCGTCGAAAAGTACGTCCGACGGTGTATGATACATCGGGGTAGCGATCGTAAATAGAGAAGAAATAAGGAGAAATGACGAAAAATCGCCATCTTTTTTAGTTTTCTTACCATAACTCGAGAACGACTAGAGCTACGGGGTCGCGGTTTGTTCCAAACGATTCGGATGGACCAGGGGAACATTTTGCGCCGCATTAGAATAAAATCGGAGCGGTATTTCGGGCACAAACTAAGCGAATTTGGGTAAAAAATAGCGATTTTTAACGAATTTCGGCACATTTTTGCGAATATCTCGGAAACGGTTAGAGATATCGGCAAAAGCTTGACGTCATTCGATTCCCCGGGCGAAAACGCTTCGGATAGGCTATGCCAGAACGCTCTAGCGTTAAAAAAAAAATTTCAAAACTTTAAACGCTCATATCTCGGAAACGGTAAGAGATAGAGACGTGAATTCGACATATTTGGACTCCCCGTGGGAAGGCGCTTCTGATAGGTTATATGGCAGCGTTCTAGCGCGAAATTAATTTTTCAAAACTTTAAACCCGAATATCTCGAGAACGGTTAGAGATATCGGCAAAAGCTTGACGTCATTCGATTCCCCGTTGGAATGCGCGTCTAATTGACCCCCACGGGGTGACCGAGCGCGGATTTAATTTTCGAAACTTTAAACGCCCATATCTCCGGAACGGTTGGTGGTAGGAGGACGGGAGCGGTGCCGTTCGATTCGCCGCGAAAAGGCGCTTCTTCCGATGTATAATACGTCGGGGTTATTTCAATTTTGAGACGATTCTTTTTGAATTTTCCCAAAATTCTCGACGAAATTTAAGGAAATTCGACGATATCTTCCGAACCGTGACCGATAGCCGCACGCCGACTTCAGATTCGGAATCGCCGTCGAAAAGTACGTCCGACGGTGTATGATACATCGGGGTAGCGATCGTAAATAGAGAAGAAATAAGGAGAAATGACGAAAAATCGCCATCTTTTTTAGTTTTCTTACCATAACTCGAGAACGACTAGAGCTACGGGGTCGCGGTTTGTTCCAAACGATTCGGATGGACCAGGGGAACATTTTGCGCCACATTAGAATAAAATCGGAGCGGTATTTCGGGCACAAACTAAGCGAATTTGGGTAAAAAATAGCGATTTTTAACGAATTTCGGCACATTTTTGCGAATATCTCGGAAACGGTTAGAGATATCGGCAAAAGCTTGACGTCATTCGATTCCCCGGGCGAAAACGCTTCGGATAGGCTATGCCAGAACGCTCTAGCGTTAAAAAAAAAATTTCAAAACTTTAAACGCTCATATCTCGGAAACGGTAAGAGATAGAGACGTGAATTCGACATATTTGGACTCCCCGTGGGAAGGCGCTTCTGATAGGTTATATGGCAGCGTTCTAGCGCGAAATTAATTTTTCAAAACTTTAAACCCGAATATCTCGAGAACGGTTAGAGATATCGGCAAAAGCTTGACGTCATTCGATTCCCCGTTGGAATGCGCGTCTAATTGACCCCCACGGGGTGACCGAGCGCGGATTTAATTTTCGAAACTTTAAACGCCCATATCTCCGGAACGGTTGGTGGTAGGAGGACGGGAGCGGTGCCGTTCGATTCGCCGCGAAAAGGCGCTTCTTCCGATGTATAATACGTCGGGGTTATTTCAATTTTGAGACGATTCTTTTTGAATTTTCCCAAAATTCTCGACGAAATTTAAGGAAATTCGACGATATCTTCCGAACCGTGACCGATAGCCGCACGCCGACTTCAGATTCGGAATCGCCGTCGAAAAGTACGTCCGACGGTGTATGATACATCGGGGTAGCGATCGTAGATAGAGAAGAAATAAGGAGAAATGACGAAAAATCGCCATCTTTTTTAGTTTTCTTACCATAACTCGAGAACGACTAGAGCTACGGGGTCGCGGTTTGTTCCAAACGATTCGGATGGACCAGGGGAACATTTTGCGCCACATTAGAATAAAATCGGAGCGGTATTTCGGGCACAAACTAAGCGAATTTGGGTAAAAAATAGCGATTTTTAACGAATTTCGGCACATTTTTGCGAATATCTCGGAAACGGTTAGAGATATCGGCAAAAGCTTGACGTCATTCGATTCCCCGGGCGAAAACGCTTCGGATAGGCTATGCCAGAACGCTCTAGCGTTAAAAAAAAAATTTCAAAACTTTAAACGCTCATATCTCGGAAACGGTAAGAGATAGAGACGTGAATTCGACATATTTGGACTCCCCGTGGGAAGGCGCTTCTGATAGGTTATATGGCAGCGTTCTAGCGCGAAATTAATTTTTCAAAACTTTAAACCCGAATATCTCGAGAACGGTTAGAGATATCGGCAAAAGCTTGACGTCATTCGATTCCCCGTTGGAATGCGCGTCTAATTGACCCCCACGGGGTGACCGAGCGCGGATTTAATTTTCGAAACTTTAAACGCCCATATCTCCGGAACGGTTGGTGGTAGGAGGACGGGAGCGGTGCCGTTCGATTCGCCGCGAAAAGGCGCTTCTTCCGATGTATAATACGTCGGGGTTATTTCAATTTTGAGACGATTCTTTTTGAATTTTCCCAAAATTCTCGACGAAATTTAAGGAAATTCGACGATATCTTCCGAACCGTGACCGATAGCCGCACGCCGACTTCAGATTCGGAATCGCCGTCGAAAAGTACGTCCGACGGTGTATGATACATCGGGGTAGCGATCGTAAATAGAGAAGAAATAAGGAGAAATGACGAAAAATCGCCATCTTTTTTAGTTTTCTTACCATAACTCGAGAACGACTAGAGCTACGGGGTCGCGGTTTGTTCCAAACGATTCGGATGGACCAGGGGAACATTTTGCGCCACATTAGAATAAAATCGGAGCGGTATTTCGGGCACAAACTAAGCGAATTTGGGTAAAAAATAGCGATTTTTAACGAATTTCGGCACATTTTTGCGAATATCTCGGAAACGGTTAGAGATATCGGCAAAAGCTTGACGTAATTCGATTCCCCGGGCGAAAACGCTTCGGATAGGCTATGCCAGAACGCTCTAGCGTTAAAAAAAAAATTTCAAAACTTTAAACGCTCATATCTCGGAAACGGTAAGAGATAGAGACGTGAATTCGACATATTTGGACTCCCCGTGGGAAGGCGCTTCTGATAGGTTATATGGCAGCGTTCTAGCGCGAAATTAATTTTTCAAAACTTTAAACCCGAATATCTCGAGAACGGTTAGAGATATCGGCAAAAGCTTGACGTCATTCGATTCCCCGTTGGAATGCGCGTCTAATTGACCCCCACGGGGTGACCGAGCGCGGATTTAATTTTCGAAACTTTAAACGCCCATATCTCCGGAACGGTTGGTGGTAGGAGGACGGGAGCGGTGCCGTTCGATTCGCCGCGAAAAGGCGCTTCTTCCGATGTATAATACGTCGGGGTTATTTCAATTTTGAGACGATTCTTTTTGAATTTTCCCAAAATTCTCGACGAAATTTAAGGAAATTCGACGATATCTTCCGAACCGTGACCGATAGCCGCACGCCGACTTCAGATTCGGAATCGCCGTCGAAAAGTACGTCCGACGGTGTATGATACATCGGGGTAGCGATCGTAGATAGAGAAGAAATAAGGAGAAATGACGAAAAATCGCCATCTTTTTTAGTTTTCTTACCATAACTCGAGAACGACTAGAGCTACGGGGTCGCGGTTTGTTCCAAACGATTCGGATGGACCAGGGGAACATTTTGCGCCACATTAGAATAAAATCGGAGCGGTATTTCGGGCACAAACTAAGCGAATTTGGGTAAAAAATAGCGATTTTTAACGAATTTCGGCACATTTTTGCGAATATCTCGGAAACGGTTAGAGATATCGGCAAAAGCTTGACGTCATTCGATTCCCCGGGCGAAAACGCTTCGGATAGGCTATGCCAGAACGCTCTAGCGTTAAAAAAAAAATTTCAAAACTTTAAACGCTCATATCTCGGAAACGGTAAGAGATAGAGACGTGAATTCGACATATTTGGACTCCCCGTGGGAAGGCGCTTCTGATAGGTTATATGGCAGCGTTCTAGCGCGAAATTAATTTTTCAAAACTTTAAACCCGAATATCTCGAGAACGGTTAGAGATATCGGCAAAAGCTTGACGTCATTCGATTCCCCGTTGGAATGCGCGTCTAATTGACCCCCACGGGGTGACCGAGCGCGGATTTAATTTTCGAAACTTTAAACGCCCATATCTCCGGAACGGTTGGTGGTAGGGGGACGGGAGCGGTGCCGTTCGATTCGCCGCGAAAAGGCGCTTCTTTCGATGTATAATACGTCGGGGTTATTTCAATTTTGAGACGATTCTTTTTGAATTTTCCCAAAATTCTCGACGAAATTTAAGGAAATTCGACGATATCTTCCGAACCGTGACCGATAGCCGCACGCCGACTTCAGATTCGGAATCGCCGTCGAAAAGTACGTCCGACGGTGTATGATACATCGGGGTAGCGATCGTAGATAGAGAAGAAATAAGGAGAAATGACGAAAAATCGCCATCTTTTTTAGTTTTCTTACCATAACTCGAGAACGACTAGAGCTACGGGGTCGCGGTTTGTTCCAAACGATTCGGATGGACCAGGGGAACATTTTGCGCCACATTAGAATAAAATCGGAGCGGTATTTCGGGCACAAACTAAGCGAATTTGGGTAAAAAATAGCGATTTTTAACGAATTTCGGCACATTTTTGCGAATATCTCGGAAACGGTTAGAGATATCGGCAAAAGCTTGACGTCATTCGATTCCCCGGGCGAAAACGCTTCGGATAGGCTATGCCAGAACGCTCTAGCGTTAAAAAAAAAATTTCAAAACTTTAAACGCTCATATCTCGGAAACGGTAAGAGATAGAGACGTGAATTCGACATATTTGGACTCCCCGTGGGAAGGCGCTTCTGATAGGTTATATGGCAGCGTTCTAGCGCGAAATTAATTTTTCAAAACTTTAAACCCGAATATCTCGAGAACGGTTAGAGATATCGGCAAAAGCTTGACGTCATTCGATTCCCCGTTGGAATGCGCGTCTAATTGACCCCCACGGGGTGACCGAGCGCGGATTTAATTTTCGAAACTTTAAACGCCCATATCTCCGGAACGGTTGGTGGTAGGAGGACGGGAGCGGTGCCGTTCGATTCGCCGCGAAAAGGCGCTTCTTCCGATGTATAATACGTCGGGGTTATTTCAATTTTGAGACGATTCTTTTTGAATTTTCCCAAAATTCTCGACGAAATTTAAGGAAATTCGACGATATCTTCCGAACCGTGACCGATAGCCGCACGCCGACTTCAGATTCGGAATCGCCGTCGAAAAGTACGTCCGACGGTGTATGATACATCGGGGTAGCGATCGTAAATAGAGAAGAAATAAGGAGAAATGACGAAAAATCGCCATCTTTTTTAGTTTTCTTACCATAACTCGAGAACGACTAGAGCTACGGGGTCGCGGTTTGTTCCAAACGATTCGGATGGACCAGGGGAACATTTTGCGCCACATTAGAATAAAATCGGAGCGGTATTTCGGGCACAAACTAAGCGAATTTGGGTAAAAAATAGCGATTTTTAACGAATTTCGGCACATTTTTGCGAATATCTCGGAAACGGTTAGAGATATCGGCAAAAGCTTGACGTCATTCGATTCCCCGGGCGAAGACGCTTCGGATAGGCTATGCCAGAACGCTCTAGCGTTAAAAAAAAAATTTCAAAACTTTAAACGCTCATATCTCGGAAACGGTAAGAGATAGAGACGTGAATTCGACATATTTGGACTCCCCGTGGGAAGGCGCTTCTGATAGGTTATATGGCAGCGTTCTAGCGCGAAATTAATTTTTCAAAACTTTAAACCCGAATATCTCGAGAACGGTTAGAGATATCGGCAAAAGCTTGACGTCATTCGATTCCCCGTTGGAATGCGCGTCTAATTGACCCCCACGGGGTGACCGAGCGCGGATTTAATTTTCGAAACTTTAAACGCCCATATCTCCGGAACGGTTGGTGGTAGGGGGACGGGAGCGGTGCCGTTCGATTCGCCGCGAAAAGGCGCTTCTTCCGATGTATAATACGTCGGGGTTATTTCAATTTTGAGACGATTCTTTTTGAATTTTCCCAAAATTCTCGACGAAATTTAAGGAAATTCGACGATATCTTCCGAACCGTGACCGATAGCCGCACGCCGACTTCAGATTCGGAATCGCCGTCGAAAAGTACGTCCGACGGTGTATGATACATCGGGGTAGCGATCGTAGATAGAGAAGAAATAAGGAGAAATGACGAAAAATCGCCATCTTTTTTAGTTTTCTTACCATAACTCGAGAACGACTAGAGCTACGGGGTCGCGGTTTGTTCCAAACGATTCGGATGGACCAGGGGAACATTTTGCGCCACATTAGAATAAAATCGGAGCGGTATTTCGGGCACAAACTAAGCGAATTTGGGTAAAAAATAGCGATTTTTAACGAATTTCGGCACATTTTTGCGAATATCTCGGAAACGGTTAGAGATATCGGCAAAAGCTTGACGTCATTCGATTCCCCGGGCGAAAACGCTTCGGATAGGCTATGCCAGAACGCTCTAGCGTTAAAAAAAAAATTTCAAAACTTTAAACGCTCATATCTCGGAAACGGTAAGAGATAGAGACGTGAATTCGACATATTTGGACTCCCCGTGGGAAGGCGCTTCTGATAGGTTATATGGCAGCGTTCTAGCGCGAAATTAATTTTTCAAAACTTTAAACCCGAATATCTCGAGAACGGTTAGAGATATCGGCAAAAGCTTGACGTCATTCGATTCCCCGTTGGAATGCGCGTCTAATTGACCCCCACGGGGTGACCGAGCGCGGATTTAATTTTCGAAACTTTAAACGCCCATATCTCCGGAACGGTTGGTGGTAGGAGGACGGGAGCGGTGCCGTTCGATTCGCCGCGAAAAGGCGCTTCTTCCGATGTATAATACGTCGGGGTTATTTCAATTTTGAGACGATTCTTTTTGAATTTTCCCAAAATTCTCGACGAAATTTAAGGAAATTCGACGATATCTTCCGAACCGTGACCGATAGCCGCACGCCGACTTCAGATTCGGAATCGCCGTCGAAAAGTACGTCCGACGGTGTATGATACATCGGGGTAGCGATCGTAAATAGAGAAGAAATAAGGAGAAATGACGAAAAATCGCCATCTTTTTTAGTTTTCTTACCATAACTCGAGAACGACTAGAGCTACGGGGTCGCGGTTTGTTCCAAACGATTCGGATGGACCAGGGGAACATTTTGCGCCACATTAGAATAAAATCGGAGCGGTATTTCGGGCACAAACTAAGCGAATTTGGGTAAAAAATAGCGATTTTTAACGAATTTCGGCACATTTTTGCGAATATCTCGGAAACGGTTAGAGATATCGGCAAAAGCTTGACGTCATTCGATTCCCCGGGCGAAAACGCTTCGGATAGGCTATGCCAGAACGCTCTAGCGTTAAAAAAAAAATTTCAAAACTTTAAACGCTCATATCTCGGAAACGGTAAGAGATAGAGACGTGAATTCGACATATTTGGACTCCCCGTGGGAAGGCGCTTCTGATAGGTTATATGGCAGCGTTCTAGCGCGAAATTAATTTTTCAAAACTTAAAACCCGAATATCTCGAGAACGGTTAGAGATATCGGCAAAAGCTTGACGTCATTCGATTCCCCGTTGGAATGCGCGTCTAATTGACCCCCACGGGGTGACCGAGCGCGGATTTAATTTTCGAAACTTTAAACGCCCATATCTCCGGAACGGTTGGTGGTAGGAGGACGGGAGCGGTGCCGTTCGATTCGCCGCGAAAAGGCGCTTCTTCTGATGTATAATACGTCGGGGTTATTTCAATTTTGAGACGATTCTTTTTGAATTTTCCCAAAATTCTCGACGAAATTTAAGGAAATTCGACGATATCTTCCGAACCGTGACCGATAGCCGCACGCCGACTTCAGATTCGGAATCGCCGTCGAAAAGTACGTCCGACGGTGTATGATACATCGGGGTAGCGATCGTAGATAGAGAAGAAATAAGGAGAAATGACGAAAAATCGCCATCTTTTTTAGTTTTCTTACCATAACTCGAGAACGACTAGAGCTACGGGGTCGCGGTTTGTTCCAAACGATTCGGATGGACCAGGGGAACATTTTGCGCCACATTAGAATAAAATCGGAGCGGTATTTCGGGCACAAACTAAGCGAATTTGGGTAAAAAATAGCGATTTTTAACGAATTTCTGCACATTTTTGCGAATATCTCGGAAACGGTTAGAGATATCGGCAAAAGCTTGACGTCATTCGATTCCCCGGGCGAAAACGCTTCGGATAGGCTATGCCAGAACGCTCTAGCGTTAAAAAAAAAATTTCAAAACTTTAAACGCTCATATCTCGGAAACGGTAAGAGATAGAGACGTGAATTCGACATATTTGGACTCCCCGTGGGAAGGCGCTTCTGATAGGTTATATGGCAGCGTTCTAGCGCGAAATTAATTTTTCAAAACTTAAAACCCGAATATCTCGAGAACGGTTAGAGATATCGGCAAAAGCTTGACGTCATTCGATTCCCCGTTGGAATGCGCGTCTAATTGACCCCCACGGGGTGACCGAGCGCGGATTTAATTTTCGAAACTTTAAACGCCCATATCTCCGGAACGGTTGGTGGTAGGAGGACGGGAGCGGTGCCGTTCGATTCGCCGCGAAAAGGCGCTTCTTCCGATGTATAATACGTCGGGGTTATTTCAATTTTGAGACGATTCTTTTTGAATTTTCCCAAAATTCTCGACGAAATTTAAGGAAATTCGACGATATCTTCCGAACCGTGACCGATAGCCGCACGCCGACTTCAGATTCGGAATCGCCGTCGAAAAGTACGTCCGACGGTGTATGATACATCGGGGTAGCGATCGTAGATAGAGAAGAAATAAGGAGAAATGACGAAAAATCGCCATCTTTTTTAGTTTTCTTACCATAACTCGAGAACGACTAGAGCTACGGGGTCGCGGTTTGTTCCAAACGATTCGGATGGACCAGGGGAACATTTTGCGCCACATTAGAATAAAATCGGAGCGGTATTTCGGGCACAAACTAAGCGAATTTGGGTAAAAAATAGCGATTTTTAACGAATTTCGGCACATTTTTGCGAATATCTCGGAAACGGTTAGAGATATCGGCAAAAGCTTGACGTCATTCGATTCCCCGGGCGAAAACGCTTCGGATAGGCTATGCCAGAACGCTCTAGCGTTAAAAAAAAAATTTCAAAACTTTAAACGCTCATATCTCGGAAACGGTAAGAGATAGAGACGTGAATTCGACATATTTGGACTCCCCGTGGGAAGGCGCTTCTGATAGGTTATATGGCAGCGTTCTAGCGCGAAATTAATTTTTCAAAACTTTAAACCCGAATATCTCGAGAACGGTTAGAGATATCGGCAAAAGCTTGACGTCATTCGATTCCCCGTTGGAATGCGCGTCTAATTGACCCCCACGGGGTGACCGAGCGCGGATTTAATTTTCGAAACTTTAAACGCCCATATCTCCGGAACGGTTGGTGGTAGGAGGACGGGAGCGGCGCCGTTCGATTCGCCGCGAAAAGGCGCTTCTTCTGATGTATAATACGTCGGGGTTATTTCAATTTTGAGACGATTCTTTTTGAATTTTCCCAAAATTCTCGACGAAATTTAAGGAAATTCGACGATATCTTCCGAACCGTGACCGATAGCCGCACGCCGACTTCAGATTCGGAATCGCCGTCGAAAAGTACGTCCGACGGTGTATGATACATCGGGGTAGCGATCGTAGATAGAGAAGAAATAAGGAGAAATGACGAAAAATCGCCATCTTTTTTAGTTTTCTTACCATAACTCGAGAACGACTAGAGCTACGGGGTCGCGGTTTGTTCCAAACGATTCGGATGGACCAGGGGAACATTTTGCGCCACATTAGAATAAAATCGGAGCGGTATTTCGGGCACAAACTAAGCGAATTTGGGTAAAAAATAGCGATTTTTAACGAATTTCGGCACATTTTTGCGAATATCTCGGAAACGGTTAGAGATATCGGCAAAAGCTTGACGTCATTCGATTCCCCGGGCGAAAACGCTTCGGATAGGCTATGCCAGAACGCTCTAGCGTTAAAAAAAAAATTTCAAAACTTTAAACGCTCATATCTCGGAAACGGTAAGAGATAGACACGTGAATTCGACATATTTGGACTCCCCGTGGGAAGGCGCTTCTGATAGGTTATATGGCAGCGTTCTAGCGCGAAATTAATTTTTCAAAACTTTAAACCCGAATATCTCGAGAACGGTTAGAGATATCGGCAAAAGCTTGACGTCATTCGATTCCCCGTTGGAATGCGCGTCTAATTGACCCCCACGGGGTGACCGAGCGCGGATTTAATTTTCGAAACTTTAAACGCCCATATCTCCGGAACGGTTGGTGGTAGGGGGACGGGAGCGGTGCCGTTCGATTCGCCGCGAAAAGGAGCTTCTTCTGATGTATAATACGTCGGGGTTATTTCAATTTTGAGACGATTCTTTTTGAATTTTCCCAAAATTCTCGACGAAATTTAAGGAAATTCGACGATATCTTCCGAACCGTGACCGATAGCCGCACGCCGACTTCAGATTCGGAATCGCCGTCGAAAAGTACGTCCGACGGTGTATGATACATCGGGGTAGCGATCGTAGATAGAGAAGAAATAAGGAGAAATGACGAAAAATCGCCATCTTTTTTAGTTTTCTTACCATAACTCGAGAACGACTAGAGCTACGGGGTCGCGGTTTGTTCCAAACGATTCGGATGGACCAGGGGAACATTTTGCGCCACATTAGAATAAAATCGGAGCGGTATTTCGGGCACAAACTAAGCGAATTTGGGTAAAAAATAGCGATTTTTAACGAATTTCTGCACATTTTTGCGAATATCTCGGAAACGGTTAGAGATATCGGCAAAAGCTTGACGTCATTCGATTCCCCGGGCGAAAACGCTTCGGATAGGCTATGCCAGAACGCTCTAGCGTTAAAAAAAAAATTTCAAAACTTTAAACGCTCATATCTCGGAAACGGTAAGAGATAGAGACGTGAATTCGACATATTTGGACTCCCCGTGGGAAGGCGCTTCTGATAGGTTATATGGCAGCGTTCTAGCGCGAAATTAATTTTTCAAAACTTTAAACCCGAATATCTCGAGAACGGTTAGAGATATCGGCAAAAGCTTGACGTCATTCGATTCCCCGTTGGAATGCGCGTCTAATTGACCCCCACGGGGTGACCGAGCGCGGATTTAATTTTCGAAACTTTAAACGCCCATATCTCCGGAACGGTTGGTGGTAGGAGGACGGGAGCGGCGCCGTTCGATTCGCCGCGAAAAGGCGCTTCTTCTGATGTATAATACGTCGGGGTTATTTCAATTTTGAGACGATTCTTTTTGAATTTTCCCAAAATTCTCGACGAAATTTAAGGAAATTCGACGATATCTTCCGAACCGTGACCGATAGCCGCACGCCGACTTCAGATTCGGAATCGCCGTCGAAAAGTACGTCCGACGGTGTATGATACATCGGGGTAGCGATCGTAGATAGAGAAGAAATAAGGAGAAATGACGAAAAATCGCCATCTTTTTTAGTTTTCTTACCATAACTCGAGAACGACTAGAGCTACGGGGTCGCGGTTTGTTCCAAACGATTCGGATGGACCAGGGGAACATTTTGCGCCACATTAGAATAAAATCGGAGCGGTATTTCGGGCACAAACTAAGCGAATTTTGGTAAAAAATAGCGATTTTTAACGAATTTCGGCACATTTTTGCGAATATCTCGGAAACGGTTAGAGATATCGGCAAAAGCTTGACGTCATTCGATTCCCCGGGCGAAAACGCTTCGGATAGGCTATGCCAGAACGCTCTAGCGTTAAAAAAAAAATTTCAAAACTTTAAACGCTCATATCTCGGAAACGGTAAGAGATAGAGACGTGAATTCGACATATTTGGACTCCCCGTGGGAAGGCGCTTCTGATAGGTTATATGGCAGCGTTCTAGCGCGAAATTAATTTTTCAAAACTTTAAACCCGAATATCTCGAGAACGGTTAGAGATATCGGCAAAAGCTTGACGTCATTCGATTCCCCGTTGGAATGCGCGTCTAATTGACCCCCACGGGGTGACCGAGCGCGGATTTAATTTTCGAAACTTTAAACGCCCATATCTCCGGAACGGTTGGTGGTAGGAGGACGGGAGCGGCGCCGTTCGATTCGCCGCGAAAAGGCGCTTCTTCTGATGTATAATACGTCGGGGTTATTTCAATTTTGAGACGATTCTTTTTGAATTTTCCCAAAATTCTCGACGAAATTTAAGGAAATTCGAAGATATCTTCCGAACCGTGACCGATAGCCGCACGCCGACTTCAGATTCGGAATCGCCGTCGAAAAGTACGTCCGACGGTGTATGATACATCGGGGTAGCGATCGTAGATAGAGAAGAAATAAGGAGAAATGACGAAAAATCGCCATCTTTTTTAGTTTTCTTACCATAACTCGAGAACGACTAGAGCTACGGGGTCGCGGTTTGTTCCAAACGATTCGGATGGACCAGGGGAACATTTTGCGCCACATTAGAATAAAATCGGAGCGGTATTTCGGGCACAAACTAAGCGAATTTGGGTAAAAAATAGCGATTTTTAACGAATTTCGGCACATTTTTGCGAATATCTCGGAAACGGTTAGAGATATCGGCAAAAGCTTGACGTCATTCGATTCCCCGGGCGAAAACGCTTCGGATAGGCTATGCCAGAACGCTCTAGCGTTAAAAAAAAAATTTCAAAACTTTAAACGCTCATATCTCGGAAACGGTAAGAGATAGAGACGTGAATTCGACATATTTGGACTCCCCGTTGGAAGGCGCTTCTGATAGGTTATATGGCAGCGTTCTAGCGCGAAATTAATTTTTCAAAACTTTAAACCCGAATATCTCGAGAACGGTTAGAGATATCGGCAAAAGCTTGACGTCATTCGATTCCCCGTTGGAATGCGCGTCTAATTGACCCCCACGGGGTGACCGAGCGCGGATTTAATTTTCGAAACTTTAAACGCCCATATCTCCGGAACGGTTGGTGGTAGGAGGACGGGAGCGGGCCGTTCGATTCGCCGCGAAAAGGCGCTTCTTCTGATGTATAATACGTCGGGGTTATTTCGATTTTGAGACGATTCTTTTTGAATTTTCCCAAAATTCTCGACGAAATTTAAGGAAATTCGACGATATCTTCCGAACCGTGACCGATAGCCGCACGCCGACTTCAGATTCGGAATCGCCGTCGAAAAGTACGTCCGACGGTGTATGATACATCGGGGTAGCGATCGTAGATAGAGAAGAAATAAGGAGAAATGACGAAAAATCGCCATCTTTTTTAGTTTTCTTACCATAACTCGAGAACGACTAGAGCTACGGGGTCGCGGTTTGTTCCAAACGATTCGGATGGACCAGGGGAACATTTTGCGCCACATTAGAATAAAATTAGCGGTATTTCGGGCACAAACTAAGCGAATTTGGGTAAAAAATAGCGATTTTTAACGAATTTCGGCACATTTTTGCGAATATCTCGGAAACGGTTAGAGATATCGGCAAAAGCTTGACGTCATTCGATTCCCCGGGCGAAAACGCTTCGGATAGGCTATGCCAGAACGCTCTAGCGTTAAAAAAAAAATTTCAAAACTTTAAACGCTCATATCTCGGAAACGGTAAGAGATAGAGACGTGAATTCGACATATTTGGACTCCCCGTGGGAAGGCGCTTCTGATAGGTTATATGGCAGCGTTCTAGCGCGAAATTAATTTTTCAAAACTTTAAACCCGAATATCTCGAGAACGGTTAGAGATATCGGCAAAAGCTTGACGTCATTCGATTCCCCGTTGGAATGCGCGTCTAATTGACCCCCACGGGGTGACCGAGCGCGGATTTAATTTTCGAAACTTTAAACGCCCATATCTCCGGAACGGTTGGTGGTAGGAGGACGGGAGCGGTGCCGTTCGATTCGCCGCGAAAAGGCGCTTCTTCTGATGTATAATACGTCGGGGTTATTTCAATTTTGAGACGATTCTTTTTGAATTTTCCCAAAATTCTCGACGAAATTTAAGGAAATTCGACGATATCTTCCGAACCGTGACCGATAGCCGCACGCCGACTTCAGATTCTGAATCGCCGTCGAAAAGTACGTCCGACGGTGTATGATACATCGGGGTAGCGATCGTAGATAGAGAAGAAATAAGGAGAAATGACGAAAAATCGCCATCTTTTTTAGTTTTCTTACCATAACTCGAGAACGACTAGAGCTACGGGGTCGCGGTTTGTTCCAAACGATTCGGATGGACCAGGGGAACATTTTGCGCCACATTAGAATAAAATCGGAGCGGTATTTCGGGCACAAACTAAGCGAATTTGGGTAAAAAATAGCGATTTTTAACGAATTTCGGCACATTTTTGCGAATATCTCGGAAACGGTTAGAGATATCGGCAAAAGCTTGACGTCATTCGATTCCCCGGGCGAAAACGCTTCGGATAGGCTATGCCAGAACGCTCTAGCGTTAAAAAAAAAATTTCAAAACTTTAAACGCTCATATCTCGGAAACGGTAAGAGATAGAGACGTGAATTCGACATATTTGGACTCCCCGTGGGAAGGCGCTTCTGATAGGTTATATGGCAGCGTTCTAGCGCGAAATTAATTTTTCAAAACTTTAAACCCGAATATCTCGAGAACGGTTAGAGATATCGGCAAAAGCTTGACGTCATTCGATTCCCCGTTGGAATGCGCGGCTATTTGACCCCCACGGGGTGACCGAGCGCGGATTTAATTTTCGAACCTTTAAACGCCCATATCTCCGGAACGGTTGGTGGTAGGAGGACGGGAGCGGCGCCGTTCGATTCGCCGCGAAAAGGCGCTTCTTCTGATGTATAATACGTCGGGGTTATTTCAATTTTGAGACGATTCTTTTTGAATTTTCCCAAAATTCTCGACGAAATTTAAGGAAATTCGACGATATCTTCCGAACCGTGACCGATAGCCGCACGCCGACTTCAGATTCGGAATCGCCGTCGAAAAGTACGTCCGACGGTGTATGATACATCGGGGTAGCGATCGTAGATAGAGAAGAAATAAGGAGAAATGACGAAAAATCGCCATCTTTTTTAGTTTTCTTACCATAACTCGAGAACGACTAGAGCTACGGGGTCGCGGTTTGTTCCAAACGATTCGGATGGACCAGGGGAACATTTTGCGCCACATTAGAATAAAATCGGAGCGGTATTTCGGGCACAAACTAAGCGAATTTGGGTAAAAAATAGCGATTTTTAACGAATTTCGGCACATTTTGCGAATATCTCGGAAACGGTTAGAGATATCGGCAAAAGCTTGACGTCATTCGATTCCCCGGGCGAAAACGCTTCGGATAGGCTATGCCAGAACGCTCTAGCGTTAAAAAAAAAATTTCAAAACTTTAAACGCTCATATCTCGGAAACGGTAAGAGATAGAGACGTGAATTCGACATATTTGGACTCCCCGTGGGAAGGCGCTTCTGATAGGTTATATGGCAGCGTTCTAGCGCGAAATTAATTTTTCAAAACTTTAAACCCGAATATCTCGAGAACGGTTAGAGATATCGGCAAAAGCTTGACGTCATTCGATTCCCCGTTGGAATGCGCGTCTAATTGACCCCCACGGGGTGACCGAGCGCGGATTTAATTTTCGAAACTTTAAACGCCCATATCTCCGGAACGGTTGGTGGTAGGAGGACGGGAGCGGCGCCGTTCGATTCGCCGCGAAAAGGCGCTTCTTCTGATGTATAATACGTCGGGGTTATTTCAATTTTGAGACGATTCTTTTTGAATTTTCCCAAAATTCTCGACGAAATTTAAGGAAATTCGACGATATCTTCCGAACCGTGACCGATAGCCGCACGCCGACTTCAGATTCGGAATCGCCGTCGAAAAGTACGTCCGACGGTGTATGATACATCGGGGTAGCGATCGTAGATAGAGAAGAAATAAGGAGAAATGACGAAAAATCGCCATCTTTTTTAGTTTTCTTACCATAACTCGAGAACGACTAGAGCTACGGGGTCGCGGTTTGTTCCAAACGATTCGGATGGACCAGGGGAACATTTTGCGCCACATTAGAATAAAATCGGAGCGGTATTTCGGGCACAAACTAAGCGAATTTTGGTAAAAAATAGCGATTTTTAACGAATTTCGGCACATTTTTGCGAATATCTCGGAAACGGTTAGAGATATCGGCAAAAGCTTGACGTCATTCGATTCCCCGGGCGAAAACGCTTCGGATAGGCTATGCCAGAACGCTCTAGCGTTAAAAAAAAAATTTCAAAACTTTAAACGCTCATATCTCGGAAACGGTAAGAGATAGAGACGTGAATTCGACATATTTGGACTCCCCGTTGGAAGGCGCTTCTGATAGGTTATATGGCAGCGTTCTAGCGCGAAATTAATTTTTCAAAACTTTAAACCCGAATATCTCGAGAACGGTTAGAGATATCGGCAAAAGCTTGACGTCATTCGATTCCCCGTTGGAATGCGCGTCTAATTGACCCCCACGGGGTGACCGAGCGCGGATTTAATTTTCGAAACTTTAAACGCCCATATCTCCGGAACGGTTGGTGGTAGGAGGACGGGAGCGGTGCCGTTCGATTCGCCGCGAAAAGGCGCTTCTTCTGATGTATAATACGTCGGGGTTATTTCGATTTTGAGACGATTCTTTTTGAATTTTCCCAAAATTCTCGACGAAATTTAAGGAAATTCGACGATATCTTCCGAACCGTGACCGATAGCCGCACGCCGACTTCAGATTCGGAATCGCCGTCGAAAAGTACGTCCGACGGTGTATGATACATCGGGGTAGCGATCGTAGATAGAGAAGAAATAAGGAGAAATGACGAAAAATCGCCATCTTTTTTAGTTTTCTTACCATAACTCGAGAACGACTAGAGCTACGGGGTCGCGGTTTGTTCCAAACGATTCGGATGGACCAGGGGAACATTTTGCGCCACATTAGAATAAAATCGGAGCGGTATTTCGGGCACAAACTAAGCGAATTTTGGTAAAAAATAGCGATTTTTAACGAATTTCGGCACATTTTTGCGAATATCTCGGAAACGGTTAGAGATATCGGCAAAAGCTTGACGTCATTCGATTCCCCGGGCGAAAACGCTTCGGATAGGCTATGCCAGAACGCTCTAGCGTTAAAAAAAAAATTTCAAAACTTTAAACGCTCATATCTCGGAAACGGTAAGAGATAGAGACGTGAATTCGACATATTTGGACTCCCCGTTGGAAGGCGCTTCTGATAGGTTATATGGCAGCGTTCTAGCGCGAAATTAATTTTTCAAAACTTTAAACCCGAATATCTCGAGAACGGTTAGAGATATCGGCAAAAGCTTGACGTCATTCGATTCCCCGTTGGAATGCGCGTCTAATTGACCCCCACGGGGTGACCGAGCGCGGATTTAATTTTCGAAACTTTAAACGCCCATATCTCCGGAACGGTTGGTGGTAGGAGGACGGGAGCGGTGCCGTTCGATTCGCCGCGAAAAGGCGCTTCTTCTGATGTATAATACGTCGGGGTTATTTCGATTTTGAGACGATTCTTTTTGAATTTTCCCAAAATTCTCGACGAAATTTAAGGAAATTCGACGATATCTTCCGAACCGTGACCGATAGCCGCACGCCGACTTCAGATTCGGAATCGCCGTCGAAAAGTACGTCCGACGGTGTATGATACATCGGGGTAGCGATCGTAGATAGAGAAGAAATAAGGAGAAATGACGAAAAATCGCCATCTTTTTTAGTTTTCTTACCATAACTCGAGAACGACTAGAGCTACGGGGTCGCGGTTTGTTCCAAACGATTCGGATGGACCAGGGGAACATTTTGCGCCACATTAGAATAAAATTAGCGGTATTTGGGGCACAAACTAAGCGAATTTGGGTAAAAAATAGCGATTTTTAACGAATTTCGGCACATTTTTGCGAATATCTCGGAAACGGTTAGAGATATCGGCAAAAGCTTGACGTCATTCGATTCCCCGGGCGAAAACGCTTCGGATAGGCTATGCCAGAACGCTCTAGCGTTAAAAAAAAAATTTCAAAACTTTAAACGCTCATATCTCGGAAACGGTAAGAGATAGAGACGTGAATTCGACATATTTGGACTCCCCGTGGGAAGGCGCTTCTGATAGGTTATATGGCAGCGTTCTAGCGCGAAATTAATTTTTCAAAACTTTAAACCCGAATATCTCGAGAACGGTTAGAGATATCGGCAAAAGCTTGACGTCATTCGATTCCCCGTTGGAATGCGCGTCTAATTGACCCCCACGGGGTGACCGAGCGCGGATTTAATTTTCGAAACTTTAAACGCCCATATCTCCGGAACGGTTGGTGGTAGGAGGACGGGAGCGGTGCCGTTCGATTCGCCGCGAAAAGGCGCTTCTTCTGATGTATAATACGTCGGGGTTATTTCAATTTTGAGACGATTCTTTTTGAATTTTCCCAAAATTCTCGACGAAATTTAAGGAAATTCGACGATATCTTCCGAACCGTGACCGATAGCCGCACGCCGACTTCAGATTCTGAATCGCCGTCGAAAAGTACGTCCGACGGTGTATGATACATCGGGGTAGCGATCGTAGATAGAGAAGAAATAAGGAGAAATGACGAAAAATCGCCATCTTTTTTAGTTTTCTTACCATAACTCGAGAACGACTAGAGCTACGGGGTCGCGGTTTGTTCCAAACGATTCGGATGGACCAGGGGAACATTTTGCGCCACATTAGAATAAAATCGGAGCGGTATTTCGGGCACAAACTAAGCGAATTTGGGTAAAAAATAGCGATTTTTAACGAATTTCGGCACATTTTTGCGAATATCTCGGAAACGGTTAGAGATATCGGCAAAAGCTTGACGTCATTCGATTCCCCGGGCGAAAACGCTTCGGATAGGCTATGCCAGAACGCTCTAGCGTTAAAAAAAAAATTTCAAAACTTTAAACGCTCATATCTCGGAAACGGTAAGAGATAGAGACGTGAATTCGACATATTTGGACTCCCCGTGGGAAGGCGCTTCTGATAGGTTATATGGCAGCGTTCTAGCGCGAAATTAACTTTCAAAACTTTAAACCCGAATATCTCGAGAACGGTTAGAGATATCGGCAAAAGCTTGACGTCATTCGATTCCCCGTTGGAATGCGCGTCTAATTGACCCCCACGGGGTGACCGAGCGCGGATTTAATTTTCGAAACTTTAAACGCCCATATCTCCGGAACGGTTGGTGGTAGGAGGACGGGAGCGGCGCCGTTCGATTCGCCGCGAAAAGGCGCTTCTTCTGATGTATAATACGTCGGGGTTATTTCAATTTTGAGACGATTCTTTTTGAATTTTCCCAAAATTCTCGACGAAATTTAAGGAAATTCGACGATATCTTCCGAACCGTGACCGATAGCCGCACGCCGACTTCAGATTCGGAATCGCCGTCGAAAAGTACGTCCGACGGTGTATGATACATCGGGGTAGCGATCGTAGATAGAGAAGAAATAAGGAGAAATGACGAAAAATCGCCATCTTTTTTAGTTTTCTTACCATAACTCGAGAACGACTAGAGCTACGGGGTCGCGGTTTGTTCCAAACGATTCGGATGGACCAGGGGAACATTTTGCGCCACATTAGAATAAAATCGGAGCGGTATTTCGGGCACAAACTAAGCGAATTTGGGTAAAAAATAGCGATTTTTAACGAATTTCGGCACATTTTTGCGAATATCTCGGAAACGGTTAGAGATATCGGCAAAAGCTTGACGTCATTCGATTCCCCGGGCGAAAACGCTTCGGATAGGCTATGCCAGAACGCTCTAGCGTTAAAAAAAAAATTTCAAAACTTTAAACGCTCATATCTCGGAAACGGTAAGAGATAGAGACGTGAATTCGACATATTTGGACTCCCCGTGGGAAGGCGCTTCTGATAGGTTATATGGCAGCGTTCTAGCGCGAAATTAATTTTTCAAAACTTTAAACCCGAATATCTCGAGAACGGTTAGAGATATCGGCAAAAGCTTGACGTCATTCGATTCCCCGTTGGAATGCGCGTCTAATTGACCCCCACGGGGTGACCGAGCGCGGATTTAATTTTCGAAACTTTAAACGCCCATATCTCCGGAACGGTTGGTGGTAGGAGGACGGGAGCGGTGCCGTTCGATTCGCCGCGAAAAGGCGCTTCTTCTGATGTATAATACGTCGGGGTTATTTCAATTTTGAGACGATTCTTTTTGAATTTTCCCAAAATTCTCGACGAAATTTAAGGAAATTCGACGATATCTTCCGAACCGTGACCGATAGCCGCACGCCGACTTCAGATTCTGAATCGCCGTCGAAAAGTACGTCCGACGGTGTATGATACATCGGGGTAGCGATCGTAGATAGAGAAGAAATAAGGAGAAATGACGAAAAATCGCCATCTTTTTTAGTTTTCTTACCATAACTCGAGAACGACTAGAGCTACGGGGTCGCGGTTTGTTCCAAACGATTCGGATGGACCAGGGGAACATTTTGCGCCACATTAGAATAAAATCGGAGCGGTATTTCGGGCACAAACTAAGCGAATTTGGGTAAAAAATAGCGATTTTTAACGAATTTCGGCACATTTTTGCGAATATCTCGGAAACGGTTAGAGATATCGGCAAAAGCTTGACGTCATTCGATTCCCCGGGCGAAAACGCTTCGGATAGGCTATGCCAGAACGCTCTAGCGTTAAAAAAAAAATTTCAAAACTTTAAACGCTCATATCTCGGAAACGGTAAGAGATAGACACGTGAATTCGACATATTAGGACTCCCCGTGGGAAGGCGCTTCTGATAGGTTATATGGCAGCGTTCTAGCGCGAAATTAATTTTTCAAAACTTTAAACCCGAATATCTCGAGAACGGTTAGAGATATCGGCAAAAGCTTGACGTCATTCGATTCCCCGTTGGAATGCGCGTCTATTTGACCCCCACGGGGTGACCGAGCGCGGATTTAATTTTCGAAACTTTAAACGCCCATATCTCCGGAACGGTTGGTGGTAGGAGGACGGGAGCGGCGCCGTTCGATTCGCCGCGAAAAGGCGCTTCTTCTGATGTATAATACGTCGGGGTTATTTCAATTTTGAGACGATTCTTTTTGAATTTTCCCAAAATTCTCGACGAAATTTAAGGAAATTCGACGATATCTTCCGAACCGTGACCGATAGCCGCACGCCGACTTCAGATTCGGAATCGCCGTCGAAAAGTACGTCCGACGGTGTATGATACATCGGGGTAGCGATCGTAGATAGAGAAGAAATAAGGAGAAATGACGAAAAATCGCCATCTTTTTTAGTTTTCTTACCATAACTCGAGAACGACTAGAGCTACGGGGTCGCGGTTTGTTCCAAACGATTCGGATGGACCAGGGGAACATTTTGCGCCACATTAGAATAAAATCGGAGCGGTATTTCGGGCACAAACTAAGCGAATTTGGGTAAAAAATAGCGATTTTTAACGAATTTCGGCACATTTTGCGAATATCTCGGAAACGGTTAGAGATATCGGCAAAAGCTTGACGTCATTCGATTCCCCGGGCGAAAACGCTTCGGATAGGCTATGCCAGAACGCTCTAGCGTTAAAAAAAAAATTTCAAAACTTTAAACGCTCATATCTCGGAAACGGTAAGAGATAGAGACGTGAATTCGACATATTTGGACTCCCCGTGGGAAGGCGCTTCTGATAGGTTATATGGCAGCGTTCTAGCGCGAAATTAATTTTTCAAAACTTTAAACCCGAATATCTCGAGAACGGTTAGAGATATCGGCAAAAGCTTGACGTCATTCGATTCCCCGTTGGAATGCGCGTCTAATTGACCCCCACGGGGTGACCGAGCGCGGATTTAATTTTCGAAACTTTAAACGCCCATATCTCCGGAACGGTTGGTGGTAGGAGGACGGGAGCGGCGCCGTTCGATTCGCCGCGAAAAGGCGCTTCTTCTGATGTATAATACGTCGGGGTTATTTCAATTTTGAGACGATTCTTTTTGAATTTTCCCAAAATTCTCGACGAAATTTAAGGAAATTCGACGATATCTTCCGAACCGTGACCGATAGCCGCACGCCGACTTCAGATTCGGAATCGCCGTCGAAAAGTACGTCCGACGGTGTATGATACATCGGGGTAGCGATCGTAGATAGAGAAGAAATAAGGAGAAATGACGAAAAATCGCCATCTTTTTTAGTTTTCTTACCATAACTCGAGAACGACTAGAGCTACGGGGTCGCGGTTTGTTCCAAACGATTCGGATGGACCAGGGGAACATTTTGCGCCACATTAGAATAAAATCGGAGCGGTATTTCGGGCACAAACTAAGCGAATTTTGGTAAAAAATAGCGATTTTTAACGAATTTCGGCACATTTTTGCGAATATCTCGGAAACGGTTAGAGATATCGGCAAAAGCTTGACGTCATTCGATTCCCCGGGCGAAAACGCTTCGGATAGGCTATGCCAGAACGCTCTAGCGTTAAAAAAAAAATTTCAAAACTTTAAACGCTCATATCTCGGAAACGGTAAGAGATAGAGACGTGAATTCGACATATTTGGACTCCCCGTTGGAAGGCGCTTCTGATAGGTTATATGGCAGCGTTCTAGCGCGAAATTAATTTTTCAAAACTTTAAACCCGAATATCTCGAGAACGGTTAGAGATATCGGCAAAAGCTTGACGTCATTCGATTCCCCGTTGGAATGCGCGTCTAATTGACCCCCACGGGGTGACCGAGCGCGGATTTAATTTTCGAAACTTTAAACGCCCATATCTCCGGAACGGTTGGTGGTAGGAGGACGGGAGCGGTGCCGTTCGATTCGCCGCGAAAAGGCGCTTCTTCTGATGTATAATACGTCGGGGTTATTTCGATTTTGAGACGATTCTTTTTGAATTTTCCCAAAATTCTCGACGAAATTTAAGGAAATTCGACGATATCTTCCGAACCGTGACCGATAGCCGCACGCCGACTTCAGATTCGGAATCGCCGTCGAAAAGTACGTCCGACGGTGTATGATACATCGGGGTAGCGATCGTAGATAGAGAAGAAATAAGGAGAAATGACGAAAAATCGCCATCTTTTTTAGTTTTCTTACCATAACTCGAGAACGACTAGAGCTACGGGGTCGCGGTTTGTTCCAAACGATTCGGATGGACCAGGGGAACATTTTGCGCCACATTAGAATAAAATTAGCGGTATTTCGGGCACAAACTAAGCGAATTTGGGTAAAAAATAGCGATTTTTAACGAATTTCGGCACATTTTTGCGAATATCTCGGAAACGGTTAGAGATATCGGCAAAAGCTTGACGTCATTCGATTCCCCGGGCGAAAACGCTTCGGATAGGCTATGCCAGAACGCTCTAGCGTTAAAAAAAAAATTTCAAAACTTTAAACGCTCATATCTCGGAAACGGTAAGAGATAGAGACGTGAATTCGACATATTTGGACTCCCCGTGGGAAGGCGCTTCTGATAGGTTATATGGCAGCGTTCTAGCGCGAAATTAATTTTTCAAAACTTTAAACCCGAATATCTCGAGAACGGTTAGAGATATCGGCAAAAGCTTGACGTCATTCGATTCCCCGTTGGAATGCGCGTCTAATTGACCCCCACGGGGTGACCGAGCGCGGATTTAATTTTCGAAACTTTAAACGCCCATATCTCCGGAACGGTTGGTGGTAGGAGGACGGGAGCGGTGCCGTTCGATTCGCCGCGAAAAGGCGCTTCTTCTGATGTATAATACGTCGGGGTTATTTCAATTTTGAGACGATTCTTTTTGAATTTTCCCAAAATTCTCGACGAAATTTAAGGAAATTCGACGATATCTTCCGAACCGTGACCGATAGCCGCACGCCGACTTCAGATTCGGAATCGCCGTCGAAAAGTACGTCCGACGGTGTATGATACATCGGGGTAGCGATCGTAGATAGAGAAGAAATAAGGAGAAATGACGAAAAATCGCCATCTTTTTTAGTTTTCTTACCATAACTCGAGAACGACTAGAGCTACGGGGTCGCGGTTTGTTCCAAACGATTCGGATGGACCAGGGGAACATTTTGCGCCACATTAGAATAAAATCGGAGCGGTATTTCGGGCACAAACTAAGCGAATTTTGGTAAAAAATAGCGATTTTTAACGAATTTCGGCACATTTTTGCGAATATCTCGGAAACGGTTAGAGATATCGGCAAAAGCTTGACGTCATTCGATTCCCCGGGCGAAAACGCTTCGGATAGGCTATGCCAGAACGCTCTAGCGTTAAAAAAAAAATTTCAAAACTTTAAACGCTCATATCTCGGAAACGGTAAGAGATAGAGACGTGAATTCGACATATTTGGACTCCCCGTTGGAAGGCGCTTCTGATAGGTTATATGGCAGCGTTCTAGCGCGAAATTAATTTTTCAAAACTTTAAACCCGAATATCTCGAGAACGGTTAGAGATATCGGCAAAAGCTTGACGTCATTCGATTCCCCGTTGGAATGCGCGTCTAATTGACCCCCACGGGGTGACCGAGCGCGGATTTAATTTTCGAAACTTTAAACGCCCATATCTCCGGAACGGTTGGTGGTAGGAGGACGGGAGCGGTGCCGTTCGATTCGCCGCGAAAAGGCGCTTCTTCTGATGTATAATACGTCGGGGTTATTTCGATTTTGAGACGATTCTTTTTGAATTTTCCCAAAATTCTCGACGAAATTTAAGGAAATTCGACGATATCTTCCGAACCGTGACCGATAGCCGCACGCCGACTTCAGATTCGGAATCGCCGTCGAAAAGTACGTCCGACGGTGTATGATACATCGGGGTAGCGATCGTAGATAGAGAAGAAATAAGGAGAAATGACGAAAAATCGCCATCTTTTTTAGTTTTCTTACCATAACTCGAGAACGACTAGAGCTACGGGGTCGCGGTTTGTTCCAAACGATTCGGATGGACCAGGGGAACATTTTGCGCCACATTAGAATAAAATTAGCGGTATTTCGGGCACAAACTAAGCGAATTTGGGTAAAAAATAGCGATTTTTAACGAATTTCGGCACATTTTTGCGAATATCTCGGAAACGGTTAGAGATATCGGCAAAAGCTTGACGTCATTCGATTCCCCGGGCGAAAACGCTTCGGATAGGCTATGCCAGAACGCTCTAGCGTTAAAAAAAAAATTTCAAAACTTTAAACGCTCATATCTCGGAAACGGTAAGAGATAGAGACGTGAATTCGACATATTTGGACTCCCCGTGGGAAGGCGCTTCTGATAGGTTATATGGCAGCGTTCTAGCGCGAAATTAATTTTTCAAAACTTTAAACCCGAATATCTCGAGAACGGTTAGAGATATCGGCAAAAGCTTGACGTCATTCGATTCCCCGTTGGAATGCGCGTCTAATTGACCCCCACGGGGTGACCGAGCGCGGATTTAATTTTCGAAACTTTAAACGCCCATATCTCCGGAACGGTTGGTGGTAGGAGGACGGGAGCGGTGCCGTTCGATTCGCCGCGAAAAGGCGCTTCTTCTGATGTATAATACGTCGGGGTTATTTCAATTTTGAGACGATTCTTTTTGAATTTTCCCAAAATTCTCGACGAAATTTAAGGAAATTCGACGATATCTTCCGAACCGTGACCGATAGCCGCACGCCGACTTCAGATTCTGAATCGCCGTCGAAAAGTACGTCCGACGGTGTATGATACATCGGGGTAGCGATCGTAGATAGAGAAGAAATAAGGAGAAATGACGAAAAATCGCCATCTTTTTTAGTTTTCTTACCATAACTCGAGAACGACTAGAGCTACGGGGTCGCGGTTTGTTCCAAACGATTCGGATGGACCAGGGGAACATTTTGCGCCACATTAGAATAAAATCGGAGCGGTATTTCGGGCACAAACTAAGCGAATTTGGGTAAAAAATAGCGATTTTTAACGAATTTCGGCACATTTTTGCGAATATCTCGGAAACGGTTAGAGATATCGGCAAAAGCTTGACGTCATTCGATTCCCCGGGCGAAAACGCTTCGGATAGGCTATGCCAGAACGCTCTAGCGTTAAAAAAAAAATTTCAAAACTTTAAACGCTCATATCTCGGAAACGGTAAGAGATAGAGACGTGAATTCGACATATTTGGACTCCCCGTGGGAAGGCGCTTCTGATAGGTTATATGGCAGCGTTCTAGCGCGAAATTAACTTTCAAAACTTTAAACCCGAATATCTCGAGAACGGTTAGAGATATCGGCAAAAGCTTGACGTCATTCGATTCCCCGTTGGAATGCGCGTCTAATTGACCCCCACGGGGTGACCGAGCGCGGATTTAATTTTCGAAACTTTAAACGCCCATATCTCCGGAACGGTTGGTGGTAGGAGGACGGGAGCGGCGCCGTTCGATTCGCCGCGAAAAGGCGCTTCTTCTGATGTATAATACGTCGGGGTTATTTCAATTTTGAGACGATTCTTTTTGAATTTTCCCAAAATTCTCGACGAAATTTAAGGAAATTCGACGATATCTTCCGAACCGTGACCGATAGCCGCACGCCGACTTCAGATTCGGAATCGCCGTCGAAAAGTACGTCCGACGGTGTATGATACATCGGGGTAGCGATCGTAGATAGAGAAGAAATAAGGAGAAATGACGAAAAATCGCCATCTTTTTTAGTTTTCTTACCATAACTCGAGAACGACTAGAGCTACGGGGTCGCGGTTTGTTCCAAACGATTCGGATGGACCAGGGGAACATTTTGCGCCACATTAGAATAAAATTAGCGGTATTTCGGGCACAAACTAAGCGAATTTGGGTAAAAAATAGCGATTTTTAACGAATTTCGGCACATTTTTGCGAATATCTCGGAAACGGTTAGAGATATCGGCAAAAGCTTGACGTCATTCGATTCCCCGGGCGAAAACGCTTCGGATAGGCTATGCCAGAACGCTCTAGCGTTAAAAAAAAAATTTCAAAACTTTAAACGCTCATATCTCGGAAACGGTAAGAGATAGAGACGTGAATTCGACATATTTGGACTCCCCGTGGGAAGGCGCTTCTGATAGGTTATATGGCAGCGTTCTAGCGCGAAATTAATTTTTCAAAACTTTAAACCCGAATATCTCGAGAACGGTTAGAGATATCGGCAAAAGCTTGACGTCATTCGATTCCCCGTTGGAATGCGCGTCTAATTGACCCCCACGGGGTGACCGAGCGCGGATTTAATTTTCGAAACTTTAAACGCCCATATCTCCGGAACGGTTGGTGGTAGGAGGACGGGAGCGGTGCCGTTCGATTCGCCGCGAAAAGGCGCTTCTTCTGATGTATAATACGTCGGGGTTATTTCAATTTTGAGACGATTCTTTTTGAATTTTCCCAAAATTCTCGACGAAATTTAAGGAAATTCGACGATATCTTCCGAACCGTGACCGATAGCCGCACGCCGACTTCAGATTCTGAATCGCCGTCGAAAAGTACGTCCGACGGTGTATGATACATCGGGGTAGCGATCGTAGATAGAGAAGAAATAAGGAGAAATGACGAAAAATCGCCATCTTTTTTAGTTTTCTTACCATAACTCGAGAACGACTAGAGCTACGGGGTCGCGGTTTGTTCCAAACGATTCGGATGGACCAGGGGAACATTTTGCGCCACATTAGAATAAAATCGGAGCGGTATTTCGGGCACAAACTAAGCGAATTTGGGTAAAAAATAGCGATTTTTAACGAATTTCGGCACATTTTTGCGAATATCTCGGAAACGGTTAGAGATATCGGCAAAAGCTTGACGTCATTCGATTCCCCGGGCGAAAACGCTTCGGATAGGCTATGCCAGAACGCTCTAGCGTTAAAAAAAAAATTTCAAAACTTTAAACGCTCATATCTCGGAAACGGTAAGAGATAGAGACGTGAATTCGACATATTTGGACTCCCCGTGGGAAGGCGCTTCTGATAGGTTATATGGCAGCGTTCTAGCGCGAAATTAACTTTCAAAACTTTAAACCCGAATATCTCGAGAACGGTTAGAGATATCGGCAAAAGCTTGACGTCATTCGATTCCCCGTTGGAATGCGCGTCTAATTGACCCCCACGGGGTGACCGAGCGCGGATTTAATTTTCGAAACTTTAAACGCCCATATCTCCGGAACGGTTGGTGGTAGGAGGACGGGAGCGGCGCCGTTCGATTCGCCGCGAAAAGGCGCTTCTTCTGATGTATAATACGTCGGGGTTATTTCAATTTTGAGACGATTCTTTTTGAATTTTCCCAAAATTCTCGACGAAATTTAAGGAAATTCGACGATATCTTCCGAACCGTGACCGATAGCCGCACGCCGACTTCAGATTCGGAATCGCCGTCGAAAAGTACGGCCGACGGTGTATGATACATCGGGGTAGCGATCGTAGATAGAGAAGAAATAAGGAGAAATGACGAAAAATCGCCATCTTTTTTAGTTTTCTTACCATAACTCGAGAACGACTAGAGCTACGGGGTCGCGGTTTGTTCCAAACGATTCGGATGGACCAGGGGAACATTTTGCGCCACATTAGAATAAAATCGGAGCGGTATTTCGGGCACAAACTAAGCGAATTTGGGTAAAAAATAGCGATTTTTAACGAATTTCGGCACATTTTTGCGAATATCTCGGAAACGGTTAGAGATATCGGCAAAAGCTTGACGTCATTCGATTCCCCGGGCGAAAACGCTTCGGATAGGCTATGCCAGAACGCTCTAGCGTTAAAAAAAAAATTTCAAAACTTTAAACGCTCATATCTCGGAAACGGTAAGAGATAGAGACGTGAATTCGACATATTTGGACTCCCCGTGGGAAGGCGCTTCTGATAGGTTATATGGCAGCGTTCTAGCGCGAAATTAATTTTTCAAAACTTTAAACCCGAATATCTCGAGAACGGTTAGAGATATCGGCAAAAGCTTGACGTCATTCGATTCCCCGTTGGAATGCGCGTCTAATTGACCCCCACGGGGTGACCGAGCGCGGATTTAATTTTCGAAACTTTAAACGCCCATATCTCCGGAACGGTTGGTGGTAGGAGGACGGGAGCGGTGCCGTTCGATTCGCCGCGAAAAGGCGCTTCTTCTGATGTATAATACGTCGGGGTTATTTCAATTTTGAGACGATTCTTTTTGAATTTTCCCAAAATTCTCGACGAAATTTAAGGAAATTCGACGATATCTTCCGAACCGTGACCGATAGCCGCACGCCGACTTCAGATTCGGAATCGCCGTCGAAAAGTACGTCCGACGGTGTATGATACATCGGGGTAGCGATCGTAGATAGAGAAGAAATAAGGAGAAATGACGAAAAATCGCCATCTTTTTTAGTTTTCTTACCATAACTCGAGAACGACTAGAGCTACGGGGTCGCGGTTTGTTCCAAACGATTCGGATGGACCAGGGGAACATTTTGCGCCACATTAGAATAAAATCGGAGCGGTATTTCGGGCACAAACTAAGCGAATTTGGGTAAAAAATAGCGATTTTTAACGAATTTCGGCACATTTTTGCGAATATCTCGGAAACGGTTAGAGATATCGGCAAAAGCTTGACGTCATTCGATTCCCCGGGCGAAAACGCTTCGGATAGGCTATGCCAGAACGCTCTAGCGTTAAAAAAAAATTTCAAAACTTTAAACGCTCATATCTCGGAAACGGTAAGAGATAGAGACGTGAATTCGACATATTTGGACTCCCCGTGGGAAGGCGCTTCTGATAGGTTATATGGCAGCGTTCTAGCGCGAAATTAATTTTTCAAAACTTTAAACCCGAATATCTCGAGAACGGTTAGAGATATCGGCAAAAGCTTGACGTCATTCGATTCCCCGTTGGAATGCGCGTCTAATTGACCCCCACGGGGTGACCGAGCGCGGATTTAATTTTCGAAACTTTAAACGCCCATATCTCCGGAGCGGTTGGTGGTAGGAGGACGGGAGCGGCGCCGTTCGATTCGCCGCGAAAAGGCGCTTCTTCTGATGTATAATACGTCGGGGTTATTTCAATTTTGAGACGATTCTTTTTGAATTTTCCCAAAATTCTCGACGAAATTTAAGGAAATTCGACGATATCTTCCGAACCGTGACCGATAGCCGCACGCCGACTTCAGATTCGGAATCGCCGTCGAAAAGTACGTCCGACGGTGTATGATACATCGGGGTAGCGATCGTAGATAGAGAAGAAATAAGGAGAAATGACGAAAAATCGCCATCTTTTTTAGTTTTCTTACCATAACTCGAGAACGACTAGAGCTACGGGGTCGCGGTTTGTTCCAAACGATTCGGATGGACCAGGGGAACATTTTGCGCCACATTAGAATAAAATCGGAGCGGTATTTCGGGCACAAACTAAGCGAATTTGGGTAAAAAATAGCGATTTTTAACGAATTTCGGCACATTTTTGCGAATATCTCGGAAACGGTTAGAGATATCGGCAAAAGCTTGACGTCATTCGATTCCCCGGGCGAAAACGCTTCGGATAGGCTATGCCAGAACGCTCTAGCGTTAAAAAAAAATTTCAAAACTTTAAACGCTCATATCTCGGAAACGGTAAGAGATAGAGACGTGAATTCGACATATTTGGACTCCCCGTGGGAAGGCGCTTCTGATAGGTTATATGGCAGCGTTCTAGCGCGAAATTAATTTTTCAAAACTTTAAACCCGAATATCTCGAGAACGGTTAGAGATATCGGCAAAAGCTTGACGTCATTCGATTCCCCGTTGGAATGCGCGTCTAATTGACCCCCACGGGGTGACCGAGCGCGGATTTAATTTTCGAAACTTTAAACGCCCATATCTCCGGAGCGGTTGGTGGTAGGAGGACGGGAGCGGCGCCGTTCGATTCGCCGCGAAAAGGCGCTTCTTCTGATGTATAATACGTCGGGGTTATTTCAATTTTGAGACGATTCTTTTTGAATTTTCCCAAAATTCTCGACGAAATTTAAGGAAATTCGACGATATCTTCCGAACCGTGACCGATAGCCGCACGCCGACTTCAGATTCGGAATCGCCGTCGAAAAGTACGTCCGACGGTGTATGATACATCGGGGTAGCGATCGTAGATAGAGAAGAAATAAGGAGAAATGACGAAAAATCGCCATCTTTTTTAGTTTTCTTACCATAACTCGAGAACGACTAGAGCTACGGGGTCGCGGTTTGTTCCAAACGATTCGGATGGACCAGGGGAACATTTTGCGCCACATTAGAATAAAATCGGAGCGGTATTTCGGGCACAAACTAAGCGAATTTGGGTAAAAAATAGCGATTTTTAACGAATTTCGGCACATTTTTGCGAATATCTCGGAAACGGTTAGAGATATCGGCAAAAGCTTGACGTCATTCGATTCCCCGGGCGAAAACGCTTCGGATAGGCTATGCCAGAACGCTCTAGCGTTAAAAAAAAAATTTCAAAACTTTAAACGCTCATATCTCGGAAACGGTAAGAGATAGAGACGTGAATTCGACATATTTGGACTCCCCGTGGGAAGGCGCTTCTGATAGGTTATATGGCAGCGTTCTAGCGCGAAATTAATTTTTCAAAACTTTAAACCCGAATATCTCGAGAACGGTTAGAGATATCGGCAAAAGCTTGACGTCATTCGATTCCCCGTTGGAATGCGCGTCTAATTGACCCCCACGGGGTGACCGAGCGCGGATTTAATTTTCGAAACTTTAAACGCCCATATCTCCGGAACGGTTGGTGGTAGGAGGACGGGAGCGGTGCCGTTCGATTCGCCGCGAAAAGGCGCTTCTTCTGATGTATAATACGTCGGGGTTATTTCAATTTTGAGACGATTCTTTTTGAATTTTCCCAAAATTCTCGACGAAATTTAAGGAAATTCGACGATATCTTCCGAACCGTGACCGATAGCCGCACGCCGACTTCAGATTCGGAATCGCCGTCGAAAAGTACGTCCGACGGTGTATGATACATCGGGGTAGCGATCGTAGATAGAGAAGAAATAAGGAGAAATGACGAAAAATCGCCATCTTTTTTAGTTTTCTTACCATAACTCGAGAACGACTAGAGCTACGGGGTCGCGGTTTGTTCCAAACGATTCGGATGGACCAGGGGAACATTTTGCGCCACATTAGAATAAAATCGGAGCGGTATTTCGGGCACAAACTAAGCGAATTTGGGTAAAAAATAGCGATTTTTAACGAATTTCGGCACATTTTTGCGAATATCTCGGAAACGGTTAGAGATATCGGCAAAAGCTTGACGTCATTCGATTCCCCGGGCGAAAACGCTTCGGATAGGCTATGCCAGAACGCTCTAGCGTTAAAAAAAAAATTTCAAAACTTTAAACGCTCATATCTCGGAAACGGTAAGAGATAGAGACGTGAATTCGACATATTTGGACTCCCCGTGGGAAGGCGCTTCTGATAGGTTATATGGCAGCGTTCTAGCGCGAAATTAATTTTTCAAAACTTTAAACCCGAATATCTCGAGAACGGTTAGAGATATCGGCAAAAGCTTGACGTCATTCGATTCCCCGTTGGAATGCGCGTCTAATTGACCCCCACGGGGTGACCGAGCGCGGATTTAATTTTCGAAACTTTAAACGCCCATATCTCCGGAACGGTTGGTGGTAGGGGGACGGGAGCGGTGCCGTTCGATTCGCCGCGAAAAGGCGCTTCTTCTGATGTATAATACGTCGGGGTTATTTCAATTTTGAGACGATTCTTTTTGAATTTTCCCAAAATTCTCGACGAAATTTAAGGAAATTCGACGATATCTTCCGAACCGTGACCGATAGCCGCACGCCGACTTCAGATTCGGAATCGCCGTCGAAAAGTACGTCCGACGGTGTATGATACATCGGGGTAGCGATCGTAGATAGAGAAGAAATAAGGAGAAATGACGAAAAATCGCCATCTTTTTTAGTTTTCTTACCATAACTCGAGAACGACTAGAGCTACGGGGTCGCGGTTTGTTCCAAACGATTCGGATGGACCAGGGGAACATTTTGCGCCACATTAGAATAAAATCGGAGCGGTATTTCGGGCACAAACTAAGCGAATTTGGGTAAAAATAGCGATTTTTAACGAATTTCGGCACATTTTTGCGAATATCTCGGAAACGGTTAGAGATATCGGCAAAAGCTTGACGTCATTCGATTCCCCGGGCGAAAACGCTTCGGATAGGCTATGCCAGAACGCTCTAGCGTTAAAAAAAAAATTTCAAAACTTTAAACGCTCATATCTCGGAAACGGTAAGAGATAGAGACGTGAATTCGACATATTTGGACTCCCCGTGGGAAGGCGCTTCTGATAGGTTATATGGCAGCGTTCTAGCGCGAAATTAATTTTTCAAAACTTTAAACCCGAATATCTCGAGAACGGTTAGAGATATCGGCAAAAGCTTGACGTCATTCGATTCCCCGTTGGAATGCGCGTCTAATTGACCCCCACGGGGTGACCGAGCGCGGATTTAATTTTCGAAACTTTAAACGCCCATATCTCCGGAACGGTTGGTGGTAGGAGGACGGGAGCGGTGCCGTTCGATTCGCCGCGAAAAGGCGCTTCTTCTGATGTATAATACGTCGGGGTTATTTCAATTTTGAGACGATTCTTTTTGAATTTTCCCAAAATTCTCGACGAAATTTAAGGAAATTCGACGATATCTTCCGAACCGTGACCGATAGCCGCACGCCGACTTCAGATTCGGAATCGCCGTCGAAAAGTACGTCCGACGGTGTATGATACATCGGGGTAGCGATCGTAGATAGAGAAGAAATAAGGAGAAATGACGAAAAATCGCCATCTTTTTTAGTTTTCTTACCATAACTCGAGAACGACTAGAGCTACGGGGTCGCGGTTTGTTCCAAACGATTCGGATGGACCAGGGGAACATTTTGCGCCACATTAGAATAAAATCGGAGCGGTATTTCGGGCACAAACTAAGCGAATTTGGGTAAAAAATAGCGATTTTTAACGAATTTCGGCACATTTTTGCGAATATCTCGGAAACGGTTAGAGATATCGGCAAAAGCTTGACGTCATTCGATTCCCCGGGCGAAAACGCTTCGGATAGGCTATGCCAGAACGCTCTAGCGTTAAAAAAAAATTTCAAAACTTTAAACGCTCATATCTCGGAAACGGTAAGAGATAGAGACGTGAATTCGACATATTTGGACTCCCCGTGGGAAGGCGCTTCTGATAGGTTATATGGCAGCGTTCTAGCGCGAAATTAATTTTTCAAAACTTTAAACCCGAATATCTCGAGAACGGTTAGAGATATCGGCAAAAGCTTGACGTCATTCGATTCCCCGTTGGAATGCGCGTCTAATTGACCCCCACGGGGTGACCGAGCGCGGATTTAATTTTCGAAACTTTAAACGCCCATATCTCCGGAGCGGTTGGTGGTAGGAGGACGGGAGCGGCGCCGTTCGATTCGCCGCGAAAAGGCGCTTCTTCTGATGTATAATACGTCGGGGTTATTTCAATTTTGAGACGATTCTTTTTGAATTTTCCCAAAATTCTCGACGAAATTTAAGGAAATTCGACGATATCTTCCGAACCGTGACCGATAGCCGCACGCCGACTTCAGATTCGGAATCGCCGTCGAAAAGTACGTCCGACGGTGTATGATACATCGGGGTAGCGATCGTAGATAGAGAAGAAATAAGGAGAAATGACGAAAAATCGCCATCTTTTTTAGTTTTCTTACCATAACTCGAGAACGACTAGAGCTACGGGGTCGCGGTTTGTTCCAAACGATTCGGATGGACCAGGGGAACATTTTGCGCCACATTAGAATAAAATCGGAGCGGTATTTCGGGCACAAACTAAGCGAATTTGGGTAAAAAATAGCGATTTTTAACGAATTTCGGCACATTTTTGCGAATATCTCGGAAACGGTTAGAGATATCGGCAAAAGCTTGACGTCATTCGATTCCCCGGGCGAAAACGCTTCGGATAGGCTATGCCAGAACGCTCTAGCGTTAAAAAAAAATTTCAAAACTTTAAACGCTCATATCTCGGAAACGGTAAGAGATAGAGACGTGAATTCGACATATTTGGACTTCCCGTGGGAAGGCGCTTCTGATAGGTTATATGGCAGCGTTCTAGCGCGAAATTAATTTTTCAAAACTTTAAACCCGAATATCTCGAGAACGGTTAGAGATATCGGCAAAAGCTTGACGTCATTCGATTCCCCGTTGGAATGCGCGTCTAATTGACCCCCACGGGGTGACCGAGCGCGGATTTAATTTTCGAAACTTTAAACGCCCATATCTCCGGAGCGGTTGGTGGTAGGAGGACGGGAGCGGCGCCGTTCGATTCGCCGCGAAAAGGCGCTTCTTCTGATGTATAATACGTCGGGGTTATTTCAATTTTGAGACGATTCTTTTTGAATTTTCCCAAAATTCTCGACGAAATTTAAGGAAATTCGACGATATCTTCCGAACCGTGACCGATAGCCGCACGCCGACTTCAGATTCGGAATCGCCGTCGAAAAGTACGTCCGACGGTGTATGATACATCGGGGTAGCGATCGTAGATAGAGAAGAAATAAGGAGAAATGACGAAAAATCGCCATCTTTTTTAGTTTTCTTACCATAACTCGAGAACGACTAGAGCTACGGGGTCGCGGTTTGTTCCAAACGATTCGGATGGACCAGGGGAACATTTTGCGCCACATTAGAATAAAATCGGAGCGGTATTTCGGGCACAAACTAAGCGAATTTGGGTAAAAAATAGCGATTTTTAACGAATTTCGGCACATTTTTGCGAATATCTCGGAAACGGTTAGAGATATCGGCAAAAGCTTGACGTCATTCGATTCCCCGGGCGAAAACGCTTCGGATAGGCTATGCCAGAACGCTCTAGCGTTAAAAAAAAAATTTCAAAACTTTAAACGCTCATATCTCGGAAACGGTAAGAGATAGAGACGTGAATTCGACATATTTGGACTCCCCGTGGGAAGGCGCTTCTGATAGGTTATATGGCAGCGTTCTAGCGCGAAATTAATTTTTCAAAACTTTAAACCCGAATATCTCGAGAACGGTTAGAGATATCGGCAAAAGCTTGACGTCATTCGATTCCCCGTTGGAATGCGCGTCTAATTGACCCCCACGGGGTGACCGAGCGCGGATTTAATTTTCGAAACTTTAAACGCCCATATCTCCGGAACGGTTGGTGGTAGGAGGACGGGAGCGGTGCCGTTCGATTCGCCGCGAAAAGGCGCTTCTTCTGATGTATAATACGTCGGGGTTATTTCAATTTTGAGACGATTCTTTTTGAATTTTCCCAAAATTCTCGACGAAATTTAAGGAAATTCGACGATATCTTCCGAACCGTGACCGATAGCCGCACGCCGACTTCAGATTCGGAATCGCCGTCGAAAAGTACGTCCGACGGTGTATGATACATCGGGGTAGCGATCGTAGATAGAGAAGAAATAAGGAGAAATGACGAAAAATCGCCATCTTTTTTAGTTTTCTTACCATAACTCGAGAACGACTAGAGCTACGGGGTCGCGGTTTGTTCCAAACGATTCGGATGGACCAGGGGAACATTTTGCGCCACATTAGAATAAAATCGGAGCGGTATTTCGGGCACAAACTAAGCGAATTTGGGTAAAAAATAGCGATTTTTAACGAATTTCGGCACATTTTTGCGAATATCTCGGAAACGGTTAGAGATATCGGCAAAAGCTTGACGTCATTCGATTCCCCGGGCGAAAACGCTTCGGATAGGCTATGCCAGAACGCTCTAGCGTTAAAAAAAAAATTTCAAAACTTTAAACGCTCATATCTCGGAAACGGTAAGAGATAGAGACGTGAATTCGACATATTTGGACTCCCCGTGGGAAGGCGCTTCTGATAGGTTATATGGCAGCGTTCTAGCGCGAAATTAATTTTTCAAAACTTTAAACCCGAATATCTCGAGAACGGTTAGAGATATCGGCAAAAGCTTGACGTCATTCGATTCCCCGTTGGAATGCGCGTCTAATTGACCCCCACGGGGTGACCGAGCGCGGATTTAATTTTCGAAACTTTAAACGCCCATATCTCCGGAACGGTTGGTGGTAGGGGGACGGGAGCGGTGCCGTTCGATTCGCCGCGAAAAGGCGCTTCTTCTGATGTATAATACGTCGGGGTTATTTCAATTTTGAGACGATTCTCTTTGAATTTTCCCAAAATTCTCGACGAAATTTAAGGAAATTCGACGATATCTTCCGAACCGTGACCGATAGCCGCACGCCGACTTCAGATTCGGAATCGCCGTCGAAAAGTACGTCCGACGGTGTATGATACATCGGGGTAGCGATCGTAGATAGAGAAGAAATAAGGAGAAATGACGAAAAATCGCCATCTTTTTTAGTTTTCTTACCATAACTCGAGAACGACTAGAGCTACGGGGTCGCGGTTTGTTCCAAACGATTCGGATGGACCAGGGGAACATTTTGCGCCACATTAGAATAAAATCGGAGCGGTATTTCGGGCACAAACTAAGCGAATTTGGGTAAAAAATAGCGATTTTTAACGAATTTCGGCACATTTTTGCGAATATCTCGGAAACGGTTAGAGATATCGGCAAAAGCTTGACGTCATTCGATTCCCCGGGCGAAAACGCTTCGGATAGGCTATGCCAGAACGCTCTAGCGTTAAAAAAAAATTTCAAAACTTTAAACGCTCATATCTCGGAAACGGTAAGAGATAGAGACGTGAATTCGACATATTTGGACTCCCCGTGGGAAGGCGCTTCTGATAGGTTATATGGCAGCGTTCTAGCGCGAAATTAATTTTTCAAAACTTTAAACCCGAATATCTCGAGAACGGTTAGAGATATCGGCAAAAGCTTGACGTCATTCGATTCCCCGTTGGAATGCGCGTCTAATTGACCCCCACGGGGTGACCGAGCGCGGATTTAATTTTCGAAACTTTAAACGCCCATATCTCCGGAGCGGTTGGTGGTAGGAGGACGGGAGCGGCGCCGTTCGATTCGCCGCGAAAAGGCGCTTCTTCTGATGTATAATACGTCGGGGTTATTTCAATTTTGAGACGATTCTTTTTGAATTTTCCCAAAATTCTCGACGAAATTTAAGGAAATTCGACGATATCTTCCGAACCGTGACCGATAGCCGCACGCCGACTTCAGATTCGGAATCGCCGTCGAAAAGTACGTCCGACGGTGTATGATACATCGGGGTAGCGATCGTAGATAGAGAAGAAATAAGGAGAAATGACGAAAAATCGCCATCTTTTTTAGTTTTCTTACCATAACTCGAGAACGACTAGAGCTACGGGGTCGCGGTTTGTTCCAAACGATTCGGATGGACCAGGGGAACATTTTGCGCCACATTAGAATAAAATCGGAGCGGTATTTCGGGCACAAACTAAGCGAATTTGGGTAAAAAATAGCGATTTTTAACGAATTTCGGCACATTTTTGCGAATATCTCGGAAACGGTTAGAGATATCGGCAAAAGCTTGACGTCATTCGATTCCCCGGGCGAAAACGCTTCGGATAGGCTATGCCAGAACGCTCTAGCGTTAAAAAAAAAATTTCAAAACTTTAAACGCTCATATCTCGGAAACGGTAAGAGATAGAGACGTGAATTCGACATATTTGGACTCCCCGTGGGAAGGCGCTTCTGATAGGTTATATGGCAGCGTTCTAGCGCGAAATTAATTTTTCAAAACTTTAAACCCGAATATCTCGAGAACGGTTAGAGATATCGGCAAAAGCTTGACGTCATTCGATTCCCCGTTGGAATGCGCGTCTAATTGACCCCCACGGGGTGACCGAGCGCGGATTTAATTTTCGAAACTTTAAACGCCCATATCTCCGGAACGGTTGGTGGTAGGGGGACGGGAGCGGTGCCGTTCGATTCGCCGCGAAAAGGCGCTTCTTCTGATGTATAATACGTCGGGGTTATTTCAATTTTGAGACGATTCTTTTTGAATTTTCCCAAAATTCTCGACGAAATTTAAGGAAATTCGACGATATCTTCCGAACCGTGACCGATAGCCGCACGCCGACTTCAGATTCGGAATCGCCGTCGAAAAGTACGTCCGACGGTGTATGATACATCGGGGTAGCGATCGTAGATAGAGAAGAAATAAGGAGAAATGACGAAAAATCGCCATCTTTTTTAGTTTTCTTACCATAACTCGAGAACGACTAGAGCTACGGGGTCGCGGTTTGTTCCAAACGATTCGGATGGACCAGGGGAACATTTTGCGCCACATTAGAATAAAATCGGAGCGGTATTTCGGGCACAAACTAAGCGAATTTGGGTAAAAAATAGCGATTTTTAACGAATTTCGGCACATTTTTGCGAATATCTCGGAAACGGTTAGAGATATCGGCAAAAGCTTGACGTCATTCGATTCCCCGGGCGAAAACGCTTCGGATAGGCTATGCCAGAACGCTCTAGCGTTAAAAAAAAAATTTCAAAACTTTAAACGCTCATATCTCGGAAACGGTAAGAGATAGAGACGTGAATTCGACATATTTGGACTCCCCGTGGGAAGGCGCTTCTGATAGGTTATATGGCAGCGTTCTAGCGCGAAATTAATTTTTCAAAACTTTAAACCCGAATATCTCGAGAACGGTTAGAGATATCGGCAAAAGCTTGACGTCATTCGATTCCCCGTTGGAATGCGCGTCTAATTGACCCCCACGGGGTGACCGAGCGCGGATTTAATTTTCGAAACTTTAAACGCCCATATCTCCGGAACGGTTGGTGGTAGGAGGACGGGAGCGGTGCCGTTCGATTCGCCGCGAAAAGGCGCTTCTTCTGATGTATAATACGTCGGGGTTATTTCAATTTTGAGACGATTCTTTTTGAATTTTCCCAAAATTCTCGACGAAATTTAAGGAAATTCGACGATATCTTCCGAACCGTGACCGATAGCCGCACGCCGACTTCAGATTCGGAATCGCCGTCGAAAAGTACGTCCGACGGTGTATGATACATCGGGGTAGCGATCGTAGATAGAGAAGAAATAAGGAGAAATGACGAAAAATCGCCATCTTTTTTAGTTTTCTTACCATAACTCGAGAACGACTAGAGCTACGGGGTCGCGGTTTGTTCCAAACGATTCGGATGGACCAGGGGAACATTTTGCGCCACATTAGAATAAAATCGGAGCGGTATTTCGGGCACAAACTAAGCGAATTTGGGTAAAAAATAGCGATTTTTAACGAATTTCGGCACATTTTTGCGAATATCTCGGAAACGGTTAGAGATATCGGCAAAAGCTTGACGTCATTCGATTCCCCGGGCGAAAACGCTTCGGATAGGCTATGCCAGAACGCTCTAGCGTTAAAAAAAAAATTTCAAAACTTTAAACGCTCATATCTCGGAAACGGTAAGAGATAGAGACGTGAATTCGACATATTTGGACTCCCCGTGGGAAGGCGCTTCTGATAGGTTATATGGCAGCGTTCTAGCGCGAAATTAATTTTTCAAAACTTTAAACCCGAATATCTCGAGAACGGTTAGAGATATCGGCAAAAGCTTGACGTCATTCGATTCCCCGTTGGAATGCGCGTCTAATTGACCCCCACGGGGTGACCGAGCGCGGATTTAATTTTCGAAACTTTAAACGCCCATATCTCCGGAACGGTTGGTGGTAGGGGGACGGGAGCGGTGCCGTTCGATTCGCCGCGAAAAGGCGCTTCTTCTGATGTATAATACGTCGGGGTTATTTCAATTTTGAGACGATTCTCTTTGAATTTTCCCAAAATTCTCGACGAAATTTAAGGAAATTCGACGATATCTTCCGAACCGTGACCGATAGCCGCACGCCGACTTCAGATTCGGAATCGCCGTCGAAAAGTACGTCCGACGGTGTATGATACATCGGGGTAGCGATCGTAGATAGAGAAGAAATAAGGAGAAATGACGAAAAATCGCCATCTTTTTTAGTTTTCTTACCATAACTCGAGAACGACTAGAGCTACGGGGTCGCGGTTTGTTCCAAACGATTCGGATGGACCAGGGGAACATTTTGCGCCACATTAGAATAAAATCGGAGCGGTATTTCGGGCACAAACTAAGCGAATTTGGGTAAAAAATAGCGATTTTTAACGAATTTCGGCACATTTTTGCGAATATCTCGGAAACGGTTAGAGATATCGGCAAAAGCTTGACGCCATTCGATTCCCCGGGCGAAAACGCTTCGGATAGGCTATGCCAGAACGCTCTAGCGTTAAAAAAAAAATTTCAAAACTTTAAACGCTCATATCTCGGAAACGGTAAGAGATAGAGACGTGAATTCGACATATTTGGACTCCCCGTGGGAAGGCGCTTCTGATAGGTTATATGGCAGCGTTCTAGCGCGAAATTAATTTTTCAAAACTTTAAACCCGAATATCTCGAGAACGGTTAGAGATATCGGCAAAAGCTTGACGTCATTCGGGGAAGTGACCGAGCGTGGATTTAATTTTCGAAACTTTAAACGCCCATATCTCTAACTTTATATTACATTTCAATACTTCTCAATCGACATGTCTTATTGCCATTTTTTATAATTGTTTTTCTTATTCTTACTGATGGATTATTTGTTTAAAGATTGTATTTGACAATATTGTTATTCTAATGTAAATAGCAAAAATGTCAAATACAATCATTAAACAGATAAAAATTTAATTATTTTTATTTATCATATATATTTTTGAATTATGGCGCCATCTACCTTAATTTTGCCTTGTCTGTGCTCCATAGCATTCTATGATGAAAGTTATATGACAGTTTGTTTTGGGTAGAACTCTTGTCACGCTTGTTATCATATCAGGTAATCAGGTACATATTATATATGTTTGAGATGGAAATACAATAAATAAATATGTTCTAGCAGGTGCTCGCTCCAAATCTGGTACGAATATGGAATTCGAAAAGCCATACGCAGATACAAGTTAACCTCAAATAGTAGTAGTAGGTCTGCAGTGATAAAATACAATGTGTATTGTCGGAGTAGTAATAGCGTCAGCACTTGAGATAAACTGGGGAAAATACCACTATACTTCCATTATCTGACAGCAGTTACAATGTGTATAGCGATTGTAAAAGGTACGGTAACAGTAGTTGGTACGGTGAAGTGCGATACAGATATAATATTCATGTGCGTATATTGTAGATACACAATCCCATGTAATCCGGAGAGATGTCGGGTATCCATAACCTGGTACGATCGTGTTCTCAATAACATGTAATACAGAATTGTCGTTCCGATACAGTATTTATGTCACTCGATCTATGAATAAAAAGATATGTGTGTATTGTAATGATGTATGTAAACGATGAAAATAAATAATAAATACCTGTAATCCAGAGTGTGTGTCGATTATTGTATAATATCTTCCGATACAGAATCATATCTGTCAAATGAAAGGTGTGTGATTGATGTAATCAAAACCTCAATATCTTTAGTATATATATAATTAGCTAAAAATAAAGAAAGAACGCTTTAAGATACGTATAAATTAATCGTATATCATAATGAATAAATAAAATATAAGAGGTCGCACTAAAGAAACTAGTCCATTCTGGGCAAGCGCAGTTGTCCAAAATCGGGACTTGTAATGGTTCTAAAAACCATTAGGGACGGGGGGCGGGCCCGGGGCAAAGTTGCTGCCGGGTTGGTGACTGATCTGCTCGATTTGGTTTCGATCGATTTAGGGGGTTTATGACCACTCTGAAAAGAGTTTGACACATATGAGGGGTAGATATAAGGATAAGCTATCTTATTAGAGGGGTTACGATCCCGTAGAGGCGACGAGTCGAGAGTTATTAGCGAAAAACGGATTATAACCTCGAAAAAGGCGAAAATTTACGGCGTCAGAGAGCGCGTTCGAGGGGTCGTAGAGGCGTATCGGGGTGCGATACGAGTCGTGACGGGGTCGGTTTCGCGATTTTCGGTCGGAGAGCGGAGATACGGGCGGTTTTGTTCAAGAGAACGATCTAGGGTCGAGATTTCCGAGGCGGATATCTCGGCCGACACGGGTTCGCTAATTGGGGAGACGGTTTTAGCGGACGGAGGGGTCGGTTTTAGGGCACGTTATCTAAGCGATTTCCTTTTAATTATGCCGAATAATTAATTTATAAAAATCGGTGACACTTAGTCGAGGAGCCGACCGGTAGATGACACGATAGATAAAAGTGTTGCTATTATTATGCAACGTGTGTAATTGTAAAGCGATAAACGTTTTTTGGTGCTTATTAATTCGAAATGTACATAAAGTAATTACATTAATTACTAAGTGAGGTGAAATGCCACAGTTAGTAATAAAGTTACAACGTAGTCGAGATGGTGGCGGATAGATGGCGCCACTAAGGTAAGCGATGTTGAAAATGATTGACATAAAGATTAAATAATAATATGTCAAACTTAAAATGGGCAATTAGATAGCACATATGAAACATTACATAAATATAAATAAAGAAACGACCTTTACGTTAAATGATGGTAGAAATGGTGTACTTGAAGCGACGAATACAAGGTATTATTACTGATGGCATACATATATTGTGTGATGGTAGATGGATATGGGATAGAGAATTAGGCATTAGTTATGGCAAAGTTTCATCTCGTCCGATCGCTGAAGACATACAGCATCAAGCGCGATTAACCTTAAATAGGCTCCCACTTAAGAACAGGGGGGCGTGTGGTATGATAGAAAGCGAGGGCATTAGTTATGGCAAAGTTCCATCTCGTCCGATCACTGAAGTCATACAGCATCAAGCGCGATTAACCTTAAATAGGCTCCCACTTAAGAACAGGGGGTGGGCGTGTTGTTTTACAGAAGGTGTTGGTAAATGTAGACGAGATGGTGAAGGCAGCAGCGGCAATGGTTATGGCAAAGTTCCATCTCGTCCGATCACTGAAGTCATACAGCATCAAGCGCGATTAACCTTAAATAGGCTCCCACTTAAGAACAGGGGGGCGTGTGGTATGATAGAAAGCGAGGGCATTAGTTATGGCAATGTTCCATCTCGTCCGATCACTGAAGTCATACAGCATCAAGCGCGATTAACCTTAAATAGGCTCCCACTTAAGAACAGGGGGTGGGCGTGTTGTTGTCGATTGTGTGATTTAATTAATAAACGTATATAAGAACAAAAATTGGTTTATTTTATTCGTGCATGCATAAGTAGTATCTATGTATATAGTATACTAAATTAGCGAATGATAATAATAGACAGATATGTTTACTGAAAATTCCAGTATTTAAAATAATGACATACTGATAATGTTAGTTTTCTTAAAAAGGGTCAAGAACTCTCCGGTGTTTTACTATCGGTATACCTAATTTCATTCAGTTTTTCTTAGAAAGTCGCTATTATTTATCAGATATATTTACTGAAAAGTACTGTTTTTTAGCAAGTAGGTGTCTTTTTTCGGTTATTTTACTTAATTTTCCAGTTTTTTAAAGAACTTCCCGATTCTTCGGGTGTTTTACTAAAGAGTCCCGTTTTTATAAAGGCACTAGATAAATTTTCGGTGTTTTACTTAAAATTTCTTGTTTATTAAAATTTTTTCCATTATTTTACTACAAATTCTGGTTTTTTCAAAAAAGCCTTCCACTTTTTCTGTTCTTTTCCTTCGAATTCCAGTTTTTTCGGTTTTTTTACTGAAAATTCCAGTTTATTAAAAAAAATCCGGTTTTTTACCTAAAATTCCCGTTTCGTTATTAAAAAAGTGTATTATTTCGGTATTTTTACTACGAATTCCAATTTTTTCAAAAGAGCGTCCACTTTTTCGGTTTTTTTCTTCAAATTCCGGTTTCTTTAAAAAAATTCCGGTTTTTTTACTTCAAATTCCTGTTTTTTTTTTTAAACTTCCGGTTTTTTCGGTTTTTTTTTACCAGAATTTCCAAATTTGTTAGAAAACTTCCGGCTTTTTTACTACAAATTCTATTTTTTTTTCTTAAAATTCCGATTTTTTAAAAAAAACTTCCGGTTTTTTTAGGTTTTTTTTCTTCAAATTCCGGTTTTTTTAAAAACTTCCGGTTCTTTCGGTTTTTTTACTAGAACTTCCCAATTTGTTAAACAACTTCCGGTTTTTTTCGGTTTTTTTTTAAAAACTTCCGGTTTTTTCGGTTTTTTTTACCAGAATTTCCAAATTTGTTAGAAAACTTCCGGTTTTTTTACTACAAATTCCATTTTTATTTCGGTTTTTTTTTTTAAAATTCCGATTTTTTTAAAAAAACTTCCGGTTTTTTCGGTTTTTTTACTTCAAAATCCGGTTTTTTTAAAAAAACTTCCGGTTTTTTCGGTTTTTGTACTTCAAAATCCGGTTTTTAAAAAAAATTTCACTTTTTTTCCCTTTTTTTTCCAGAATTTCCAAATTTGTTACAAAAACTTCCGGTTTTTTCGGTTTTTTTACTTCAAATTCCTGTTTTTTTTTTTAAACTTCCGGTTTTTTCGGTTTTTTTTTACCAGAATTTCCAAATTTGTTAGAAAACTTCCGGCTTTTTTACTACAAATTCTATTTTTTTTTCTTAAAATTCCGATTTTTTAAAAAAAACTTCCGGTTTTTCCGGTTTTTGTACTTCAAAATCCGGTTTTTTTTTTTAAACTTCCGGTTTTTTCGGTTTTTTTTTACCAGAATTTCCAAATTTGTTAGAAAACTTCCGGCTTTTTTACTACAAATTCCATTTTTTTTTCGGTTTTTTTTCTTAAAATTCCGATTTTTTAAAAAAAACTTCCGGTTTTTTTAGGTTTTTTTTCTTCAAATTCCGGTTTTTTTAAAAACTTCGGGTTCTTTCGGTTTTTTTACTAGAACTTCCCAATTTGTTAAAAAACTTCCGGTTTTTTTCGGTTTTTTTTTAAAAACTTCCGGTTTTTTCGGTTTTTTTTACCAGAATTTCCAAATTTGTTAGAAAACTTCCGGTTTTTTTACTACAAATTCCATTTTTATTTCGGTTTTTTTTCTTAAAATTCCGATTTTTTTTAAAAAACTTCCGGTTTTTTCGGTTTTTTTACTTCAAAATCCGGTTTTTTAAAAAAAACTTCCGGTTTTTCCGGTTTTTGTACTTCAAAATCCGGTTTTTAAAAAAAATTTCACTTTTTTTCCCTTTTTTTTCCAGAATTTCCAAATTTGTTAAAAAAAACTTCCGGTTTTTTTATCTTCAAATTCCGGTTTTTTTTTTTTAAAACTTCCGGTTTTTCCGGTTCTTTTACTTCAAAATCCGGTTTTTTTTAAAAAACTTCCGGTTTTTTCGGTTTTATTACTTCAGAATCCGGGTTTTTTTAAAAATACCAGTTTTTTTCGGTTTTGTTATACAATTTCCAAATTCTTCAAAAAACCATCCCCTTTTTTCGGTTTTTTTAACCAGAATTTCCAAATTTGTTAAAAAAATTCCGCTTTTTTCGGTATTTTTTACTACAAATTTCAGATTTCTCAAAAAAGCTTCCACTTTGTCGGTTTTTTCACTTTAAAATCCGGTTTTTAAAAAAAATTCCGCTTTTTTTCGGTTTTGTTATACAAATTCCAGTTATTTCAAAAAATCATCCACTTCTACCGGTTTCTTTACCAGAATTTCCAAGGTTGTTAAAAAAACTTCGCGTTTTTTTCGGGGGGGGGGGGGGGTAGCGTTCCACCGAAAATAGTGAAACCACAGCGCCATCTATGGAGCAGTAGCGGAAATCCAGGTAGGCGACTGTAATACATGACAGCGCCATCTACGGAGCAGTAGGGAAAGCTCAGGTAGGAGACTGCAATACATTACAGGAACCTGTATCGTCGTTAGTAGGCACTCGAAGAACTTAGCATTCACACCTGCGGCGCCCCCCGAGAAGGAATGACTCCCACTCACGATACCCCCGGAGAAATGACCACCTCCGATTACGGCGCCCTCGGAGAAATACCAACCCCCATCTCCGGCGTCCTTTCGGGGGTAATTACCCCCCCCCCCCCCCCCCCCGCGCTGCCGGAGATGTAACAACCTCCACCCCCGCCTCCATCGGAATACCCCCCCCCCCCCCGCACCCTTCGGCAGAAAAACAAGCCGACTCCCTGCGCCCATAGAGAAGGGTTCTCCCCCCACCGCGCACCCTTCGGCAGAAAACCACCCCACCCCCGGCGCCCATAGAGAAGTCACCTCCCCCACCCCCGCGCCCTATCAGATGGAACCACCCCACCCCCGGCGCCGCCGGGTAGGTACCCACCCTCACTCCCAGCGCTCCTAGGGTGGTAATCACTCCCGGCGTCCGAGGAGAGGGAATCACTTCCACCCCCTGGCGCCGGCGGATAGGTAACCACCCCCACCGCCTCTAGAGAGGAAGCCACCCCCGGCGGCCTTGGGCAGGTTACCGTTCCTAGAGAAGCAGCCACCCCCGGCGCCCTTGGGTAGGAAACCACCCCCACCCTAAGCGCCCACAGGAAATGTAACCGCCCCCGGCGCCCGCGGTGAAGGAACCACCGCCCATATCGGGTATACCATACCGGCACGTCGGCCAATCTTCGGAGAACAGTGTCATATAGTCGATATATTTATCGATAAAATCGAGATAATTATACTGGATCTAAAAATGTACAGGTTTCTACCTTACCATCTGTGCGCCTCGCGAAATCTAACGTTCCCTTGATTATAATAATATTACAGACCCCATCGATATTCTCATTCGATAACGGAGTATCGGAACATCACGATGTCGATATACATATACAGAAGGTATACAGAGATATGAACAGACAATGCAATCGATACCGAAACCAATGATGAACAGATAAGTATACCCATCAAGTATAATTGGTAATGGACAAGGCATAGGATAATGTCATCGAGTACAGACCACAGTGTATCAGGGCCGGATGGGGCTGGTGGGGGTGGGCCGTTCTGGGTCAAACCCCGGGGGTGGGTCGGATTTGGGCCGGATGGGGCTGGTGGGGGTGGGCCGTTCCTGGGTCAAACCCCGGGGGTGGGGTCGGATTTGGGCGGATGGGGCTGGTGGGGGTGGGCCGTTCCTGGGTCAAACCCCGGGGGTGGGTCGGATTTGGGCCGGATGGGGCTGGTGGGGTGGGCCGTTCCTGGGTCAAACCCCGGGGGTGGGTCGGATTTGGGCCGGA